>CM061032.1:39481436-40766246 GCA_030763125.1 Hippophae gyantsensis | reverse complement strand
ATTTATTTGAACATTTGATAAATTATAAGGAAATAAAATTTAAAAAAATGAGTCCATTTATTTATGTTTACTAACGCTTTCTCATTATATTCTTTCATTTGTAAGTCTTGATTCCCAATACAGGCTAAATCAACCGAATTATGTTGCCTAAATTCAAAAAGGAAAAGGTGATGACTAGAGGTAGGTGTATACATCATTTATAAACATCTTGTTACCTTCCAAGAAATATTTCCATGATGTAAGAACTCAATATTTCCCATCATCATTATTTGCTTCTTACTGTAAGAATTGGTTTGGAACCTAAATTCTATGGGAGATATGTAAAAACAAAGGTAAATTCAATACGATCAATTCCAGTACTACCAAAATAACTTATTAATAAGTTAAAAATATTGATGTCAAAAAATAAATAAAAATGAGAAGTATTGACCTCTTATAAAAAATTAATAAATAAAATTTGCTTGTTTGGCGTATAAAGTTATAATAAATTCTATTTGAACATTTGATAATTATAAGGAAATAAAATTTGGAGTATTTATTTCCCATGCTTTTTTTGTAAAATAGATATAAAAATATGTTTAAGTTTTCTTGTCCATTTATTTATGTTTACTAACGCTTTCTCATTATATTCTTTCATTTGTAAGTCTTGATTCCCAGTACATGCTAAATCAACCGAATTATGTTGCCTAAATTCAAAAAGGAAAAGGTGATGACTAGAGGTTGGTGTATACATCATTTATAAACATCTTGTTACCTTCCAAGAAATATTTCCATGATGCAAGAACTCAATATTTCCCCTCATCATTATTTGCTTCTTACTCTAAGAATTGGTTTGGAACCTAAATTCTATGTGATATAGGTAAAAACAAAGGTAAATTCAATACGATCAATTCCAATACTACCAAAATAACTTATTAATAAGTTAAAAATATTGATGTCAAAAAATAAATAAAAATGAGAAGTATTGACCTCTTATAAAAAATTAATAAATAAAATTTCTAAAGTTTGATTGTTTGGCGTATAAAGTTATAATAAATTCTATTTGAACATTTGATAATTATAAGGAAATAAAATTTGGAGTATTTATTTCCCATGCTTTTTTTGTAAAATAGATATAAAAAAATGTTTAAGTTTTCTTGTCCATTTATTTATGTTTACTAACGCTTTCTCATTATATTCTTTCATTTGTAAGTCTTGATTCCCAATACAAGCTAAATCAATCGAATTTTGTTGCCTAACTTCCAAAAGGAAAAGGTGATGTCTAGAGGTTGGTGTATACATCATTTATAAACATCTTGTTACCTTCCGAGAAATATTTCCATGATGCAAGAACTCAATATTTCCCATCATCATTATTTGCTTCTTACTCTAAGAATTGGTTTGGAACCTAAATTCTATGTGAGATAGGTAAAAACAAAGGTAAATTCAATACGATCAATTCCAGTACTACCTGAATAACTTATTAATAAGTTAAAAATATTGATGTCAAAAAATAAATAAAAATGAGAAGTATTGACCTCTTATAAAAAATTAATAAATAAAATTTCTAAAGTTTGATTGTTTGGCGTATTAAGTTATAATAAATTCTATTTGAACATTTGATAATTATAAGGAAATAAAATTTGGAGTATTTATTTCCCATGCTTTTTTTTGTAAAATAGATATAAAAAAATGTTTAAGTTTTCTTGTCCATTTATTTATGTTTACTAACGCTTTCTCATTATATTCTTTCATTTGTAAGTCTTGATTCCCAATACAGGCTAAATCAACCGAATTTTGTTGCCTAACTTCGAAAAGGAAAAAGGTGATGACTAGAGGTTGGTGTATACATCATTTATAAACATCTTGTTACCTTCCCAGAAATATTTCCGTGATAAAGAACTCAATATTTCCCATCATCATTATTTGCTTCTTACTCTAACAATTGGTTTGGAACCTAAATTCTCTAGCAGATGGGTAAAAACAAAGGTAAATTCAATACGATCAATTCCAGTACTACCAGAATAACTTATTAATAAGTTAAAAATATTGATGTCAAATAATGAATAAAAATGAGAAGTATTGACCTCTTATAAAAAATTAATAAATAAAATTTGTAAAGTTTGATTCTTTGGCGTATAAAGTTATAATAAATTCTATTTGAACATTTGATAATTATAAGGAAATAAAATTTGGAGTATTTATTTCCCATGCTTTTTTTGTAAAATAGATATAAAAATATGTTTAAGTTTTCTTGTCCATTTATTTATGTTTACTAACGCTTTCTCATTATATTCTTTCATTTGTAAGTCTTGATTCCCAATACAGGCTAAATCAACCGAATTTTGTTGCCTAACTTCCAAAAGGAAAAGGTGATGACTAGAGGTTGGTGTATACATCATTTATAAACATCTTGTTACCTTCCGAGAAATATTTCCATGATGCAAGAACTCAATATTTCCCATCATCATTATTTGCTTCTTACTCTAAGAATTGGTTTGGAACCTAAATTCTATGTGAGATAGGTAAAAACAAAGGTAAATTCAATACGATCAATTCCAGTACTACCAAAATAACTTATTAATAAGTTAAAAATATTGATGTCAAAAAATAAATAAAAATGAGAAGTATTGACCTCTTATAAAAAATTAATAAATAAAATTTGTAAAGTTTGCTTGTTTGGCGTATTAAGTTATAATAAATTCTATTTAAACATTTGATAATTATAAGGAAATAAAATTTGGAGTATTTATTTCCTATGCTTTTTTTGTAAAATAGATATAAAAAAATGTTTAAGTTTTCTTGTCCATTTATTTATGTTTACTAACGCTTTCTCATTATATTCTTTCATTTGTAAGTCTTGATTCCCAATACAGGCTAAATCAATCGAATTTTGTTGCCTAACTTCCAAAAGGAAAAGGTGATGTCTAGAGGTTGGTGTATACATCATTTATAAACATCTTGTTACCTTCCGAGAAATATTTCCATGATGCAAGAACTCAATATTTCCCATCATCATTATTTGCTTCTTTCTCTAAGAATTGGTTTGGAACCTAAATTCTATGTGAGATATGTAAAAACAAAGGTAAATTCAATACGATCAATTCCAGTACTACCAAAATAACTTATTAATAAGTTAAAAATATTGATGTCAAAAAATAAATAAAAATGAGAACTGTTGGCCTCTCATAAAAAATTAATAAATAAAATTTGATTGTTTGGCGTATTAAGTTATAATAAATTCTATTTAAACATTTGATAATTATAAGGAAATAAAAATTGGAGTATTTATTTCCCATGCTTTTTTTTGTAAAATAGATATAAAAAAATGTTTAAGTTTTCTTGTCCATTAATTTATGTTTACTAATGCTTTCTCATTATATTCTTTCATTTGTAAGTCTTGATTCCCAGTACTGGCTAAATCAACCGAATTATGTTGCCTAAATTCAAAAAGGAAAAGGTGATGACTAGAGGTTGGTGTATACATCATTTATAAACATCTTGTTACCTTCCAAGAAATATTTCCATGATGCAAGAACTCAATATTTCCCATCATCATTATTTGCTTCTTACTCTAAGAATTGGTTTGGAACCTAAATTCTATGTGAGATAGGTAAAAACAAAGGTAAATTCAATACGATCAATTCCAGTACTACCAAAATAACTTATTAATAAGTTAAAAATATTGATGTCAAAAAATAAATAAAAATGAGAAGTATTGACCTCTTATAAAAAATTAATAAATAAAATTTGATTGTTTGGCGTATAAAGTTATAATAAATTATATTTGAACATTTGATAATTATAAGGAAATAAAATTTGGAGTATTTATTTCCCATGCTTTTTTTGTAAAATAGATATAAAAAATGTTTAAGTTTTCTTGTCCATTTATTTATGTTTACTAACGCTTTCTCATTATATTCTTTCATTTGTAAGTCTTGATTCCCAATACAGGCTAAATCAACCGAATTTTGTTGCCTAACTTCCAAAAGGAAAAGGTGATGACTAGAGGTTGGTGTATACATCATTTATAAACATCTTGTTACCTTCCAAGAAATATTTCCATGATGCAAGAACTCAATATTTCCCATCATCATTATTTGCTTCTTACTCTAAGAATTGGTTTGGAACCTAAATTCTATGTGAGATAGGTAAAAACAAAGGTAAATTCAATACGATCAATTCCAGTACTACCAAAATAACTTATTAATAAGTTAAAAATATTGATGTCAAAAAATAAATAAAAATGAGAAGTATTGACCTCTTATAAAAAATTAATAAATAAAATTTGATTGTTTGGCGTATTAAGTTATAATAAATTCTATTTAAACATTTGATAATTATAAGGAAATAAAAATTGGAGTATTTATTTCCCATGCCTTTTTTTTGTAAAATAAATATAAAAAATGTTTAAGTTTTCTTGTCCATTAATTTATGTTTACTAATGCTTTCTCATTATATTCTTTCATTGGTAAGTCTTGATTCCCAATACTGGCTAAATCAACCGAATTATGTTGCCTAACTTCCAAAAGGAAAAGGTGATGTCTAGAGGTTGGTGTATACATCATTTATAAACATCTTGTTACCTTCCGAGAAATATTTCCATGATGCAAGAACTCAATATTTCCCATCATCATTATTTGCTTCTTACTCTAAGAATTGGTTTGGAACCTAAATTCTATGTGAGATATGTAAAAACAAAGGTAAATTCAATACGATCAATTCCAGTACTACCAAAATAACTTATTAATAAGTTAAAAATATTGATGTCAAAAAATAAATAAAAATGAGAAGTATTGACCTCTTATAAAAAATTAATAAATAAAATTTGCTTGTTTGGCGTATAAAGTTATAATAAATTCTATTTGAACATTTGATAATTATAAGGAAATAAAATTTGGAGTATTTATTTCCCATGCTTTTTTTTGTAAAATAGATATAAAAAATGTTTAAGTTTTCTTGTCCATTTATTTATGTTTACTAACGCTTTCTCATTATATTCTTTCATTTGTAAGTCTTGATTCCCAATACAGGCTAAATCAACCGAATTTTGTTGCCTAACTTCCAAAAGGAAAAGGTGATGTCTAGAGGTTGGTGTATACATCATTTATAAACATCTTGTTACCTTCCGAGAAATATTTCCATGATGCAAGAACTCAATATTTCCCATCATCATTATTTGCTTCTTACTCTAAGAATTGGTTTGGAACCTAAATTCTATGTGAGATAGGTAAAAACAATGGTAAATTCAATACGATCAATTCCAGTAATACCAAAATAACTTATTAATAAGTTAAAAATATTGATGTCAAAAAATAAATAAAAATGAGAAGTATTGACCTCTTATAAAAAATTAATAAATAAAATTTGATTGTTTGGCGTATTAAGTTATAATAAATTCTATTTAAACATTTGATAATTATAAGGAAATAAAATTTGGAGTATTTATTTCCAATGCTTTTTTTGTAAAATAGATATAAAAATATGTTTAAGTTTTCTTGTCCATTTATTTATGTTTACTAACGCTTTCTCATTATATTCTTTCATTCGTAAGTCTTGATTCCCAATACAGGCTAAATCAACCGAATTTTGTTGCCTAACTTCCAAAAGGAAAAGGTGATGACTAGAGGTTGGTGTATACATCATTTATAAACATCTTGTTACCTTCCAAGAAATATTTCCATGATGTAAGAACTCAATATTTCCCATCATCATTATTTGCTTCTTATTGTAAAAATTGGTTTGGAACCTAAATTCTATAGGACATAGGTAAAAACAAAGGTAAATTCAATACGATCAATTCCAGTACTACCAGAATAACTTATTAATAAGTTAAAAATATTGATGTCAAAAAATAAATAAAAATGAGAAGTATTGACCTCTTATAAAAAATTAATAAATAAAATTTGCTTGTTTGGCGTATAAAGTTATAATAAATTCTATTTGAACATTTGATAATTATAAGGAAATAAAATTTGGAGTATTTATTTCCCATGCTTTTTTTGTAAAATAGATATAAAAAAATGTTTAAGTTTTCTTGTCCATTTATTTATGTTTACTAACGCTTTCTCATTATATTCTTTCATTTGTAAGTCTTGATTCCCAATACAAGCTAAATCAACCGAATTTTGTTGCCTAACTTCCAAAAGGAAAAGGTGATGTCTAGAGGTTGGTGTATACATCATTTATAAACATCTTGTTACCTTCCGAGAAATATTTCCATGATGCAAGAACTCAATATTTCCCATCATCATTATTTGCTTCTTACTCTAAGAATTGGTTTGGAACCTAAATTCTATGTGAGATAGGTAAAAACAAAGGTAAATTCAATACGATCAATTCCAGTACTACCAAAATAACTTATTAATAAGTTAAAAATATTGATGTCAAAAAATAAATAAAAATGAGAAGTATTGACCTCTTATAAAAAATTAATAAATAAAATTTGATTGTTTGGCGTATTAAGTTATAATAAATTCTATTTAAACATTTGATAATTATAAGGAAATAAAAATTGGAGTATTTATTTCCCATGCTTTTTTTAGTAAAATAGATATAAAAAATGTTTAAGTTTTCTTGTCCATTAATTTATGTTTACTAATGCTTTCTCATTATATTCTTTCATTTGTAAGTCTTGATTCCCAGTACAGGCTAAATCAACCGAATTATGTTGCCTAAATTCAAAAAGGAAAAGGTGATGACTAGAGGTTGGTGTATACATCATTTATAAACATCTTGTTACCTTCCAAGAAATATTTCCATGATGCAAGAACTCAATATTTCCCCTCATCATTATTTGCTTCTTACTCTAAGAATTGGTTTGGAACCTAAATTCTATGTGATATAGGTAAAAACAAAGGTAAATTCAATACGATCAATTCCAATACTACCAAAATAACTTATTAATAAGTTAAAAATATTGATGTCAAAAAATAAATAAAAATGAGAAGTATTGACCTCTTATAAAAAATTAATAAATAAAATTTGATTGTTTGGCATATTAAGTTATAATAAATTCAATTTAAACATTTGATAATTATAACCAAATAAAAATTGGAGTATTTATTTCCCATGCTTTTTTTAGTAAAATAGATATAAAAAATGTTTCAGTTTTCTTGTCCATTAATTTATGTTTACTAATGCTTTCTTATTATATTCTTTCATTTGTTAGTCTTGATTCCCAGTACATGCTAAATCAACCGAATTATGTTGCCTAAATTCAAAAAGGAAAAGGTGATGACTAGAGGTTGGTGTATACATCATTTATAAACATCTTGTTACCTTCCAAGAAATATTTCCATGATGCAAGAACTCAATATTTCCCATCATCATTATTTGCTTCTTACTCTAAGAATTGGTTTGGAACCTAAATTCTATGTGAGATAGGTAAAAACAAAGGTAAATTCAATACGATCAATTCCAATACTACCAGAATAACTTATTAATAAGTTAAAAATATTGATGTCAAAAAATAAATAAAAATGAGAAGTATTGAACACTTATAAAAAAATTAATAAATAAAATTTCTAAAGTTTGATTGTTTGGCGTATAAAGTTATAATAAATTCTATTTGAACATTTGATAATTATAAGGAAATAAAATTTGGAGTATTTATTTCCCATGCTTTTTTTGTAAAATAGATATAAAAAATGTTTAAGTTTTCTTGTCCATTTATTTATGTTTACTAACGCTTTCTCATTATATTCTTTCATTTGTAAGTCTTGATTCCCAATACAGGCTAAATCAATCGAATTTTGTTGCCTAACTTCCAAAAGGAAAAGGTGATGTCTAGAGGTTGGTGTATACATCATTTATAAACATCTTGTTACCTTCCGAGAAATATTTCCATGATGCAAGAACTCAATATTTCCCATCATCATTATTTGCTTCTTACTCTAAGAATTGGTTTGGAACCTAAATTCTATGTGAGATAGGTAAAAACAAAGGTAAATTCAATACGATCAATTCCAGTACTACCAAAATAACTTATTAATAAGTTAAAAATATTGATGTCAAAAAATAAATAAAAATGAGAAGTATTGACCTCTTATAAAAAATTAATAAATAAAATTTCTAAAGTTTGATTGTTTGGCGTATAAAGTTATAATAAATTCTATTTGAACATTTGATAATTATAAGGAAATAAAATTTGGAGTATTTATTTCCCATGCTTTTTTTTGTAAAATAGATATAAAAAATGTTTAAGTTTTCTTGTCCATTAATTTATGTTTACTAATGCTTTCTCATTATATTCTTTCATTTGTAAGTCTTGATTCCCAATACAGGCTAAATCAACCGAATTTTGTTGCCTAACTTCCAAAAGGAAAAGGTGATGTCTAGAGGTTGGTGTATACATCATTTATAAACATCTTGTTACCTTCCGAGAAATATTTCCATGATGCAAGAACTCAATATTTCCCATCATCATTATTTGCTTCTTACTCTAAGAATTGGTTTGGAACCTAAATTCTATGTGAGATAGGTAAAAACAAAGGTAAATTCAATACGATCAATTCCAGTACTACCAAAATAACTTATTAATAAGTTAAAAATATTGATGTCAAAAAATAAATAAAAATGAGAAGTATTGACCTCTTATAAAAAATTAATAAATAAAATTTGCTTGTTTGGCGTATAAAGTTATAATAAATTCTATTTGAACATTTGATAATTATAAGGAAATAAAATTTGGAGTATTTATTTCCCATGCTTTTTTTGTAAAATAGATAAAAAAAATGTTTAAGTTTTCTTGTCCATTTATTTATGTTTACTAACGCTTTCTCATTATATTCTTTCATTTGTAAGTCTTGATTCCCAATACAGGCTAAATCAACCGAATTTTGTTGCCTAACTTCCAAAAGGAAAAGGTGATGACTAGAGGTTGGTGTATACATCATTTATAAACATCTTGTTACCTTCCAAGAAATATTTCCATGATGCAAGAACTCAATATTTCCCATCATCTTTATTTGCTTCTTACTCTAAGAATTGGTTTGGAACCTAAATTCTTGGAGAGATAGGTAAAAACAAAGGTAAATTCAATACGATCAATTCCAGTACTACCAGAATAACTTATTAATAAATTAAAAATATTGATGTCAAAAAATAAATAAAAATGAGAAGTATTGACCTCTTATAAAAAATTAATAAATAAAATTTGTAAAGTTTGCTTGTTTGGCGTATAAAGTTATTATAAATTCTATTTGAACATTTGATAATTATAAGGAAATAAAATTTGGAGTATTTATTTCCCATGCTTTTTTTGTAAAATAGATATAAAAATATGTTTAAGTTTTCTTGTCCATTTATTTATGTTTACTAACGCTTTCTCATTATATTCTTTCATTTGTAAGTCTTGATTCCCAATACAGGCTAAATCAACCGAATTATGTTGCCTAAATTCAAAAAGGAAAAGGTGATGACTAGAGGTAGGTGTATACATCATTTATAAACATCTTGTTACCTTCCAAGAAATATTTCCATGATGTAAGAACTCAATATTTCCCATCATCATTATTTGCTTCTTACTCTAAGAATTGGTTTGGAACCTAAATTCTATGGGAGATAGGTAAAAACAAAGGTAAATTCAATACGATCAATTCCAAAATACCAAAATAACTTATTAATAAGTTAAAAATATTGATGTCAAAAAATAAATAAAAATGAGAAGTATTGACCTCTTATAAAAAATTAATAAATAAAATTTGTAAAGTTTGCATTTTGGCGTATAAAGTTATAATAAATTCTATTTGAACATTTGATAATTATAAGGAAATAAAATTTGGAGTATTTATTTCCCATGCTTTTTTTGTAAAATAGATAAAAAAAATGTTTAAGTTTTCTTGTCCATTTATTTATGTTTACTAACGCTTTCTCATTATATTCTTTCATTTGTAAGTCTTGATTCCCAATACAGGCTAAATCAACCGAATTTTGTTGCCTAACTTCCAAAAGGAAAAGGTGATGACTAGAGGTTGGTGTATACATCATTTATAAACATCTTGTTACCTTCCAAGAAATATTTCCATGATGCAAGAACTCAATATTTCCCATCATCATTATTTGCTTCTTACTCTAAGAATTGGTTTGTAACCTAAATTCTATGGGAGATAGGTAAAAACAAAGGTAAATTCAATACGATCAATTCCAAAATACCAAAATAACTTATTAATAAGTTAAAAATATTGATGTCAAATAATAAATAAAAATGAGAAGTATTGACCTCTTATAAAAAATTAATAAATAAAATTTGTAAAGTTTGATTCTTTGGCGTATAAAGTTATAATAAATTCTATTTGAACATTTGATAATTATAAGGAAATAAAATTTGGAGTATTTATTTCCCATGCTTTTTTTTGTAAAATAGATATAAAAAATGTTTAAGTTTTCTTGTCCATTTATTTATGTTTACTAACGCTTTCTCATTATATTCTTTCATTTGTAAGTCTTGATTCCCAATACAGGCTAAATCAATCGAATTTTGTTGCCTAACTTCCAAAAGGAAAAGGTGATGTCTAGAGGTTGGTGTATACATCATTTATAAACATCTTGTTACCTTCCGAGAAATATTTCCATGATGCAAGAACTCAATATTTCCCATCATCATTATTTGCTTCTTACTCTAAGAATTGGTTTGGAACCTAAATTCTATGTGAGATAGGTAAAAACAAAGGTAAATTCAATACGATCAATTCCAGTACTACCAAAATAACTTATTAATAAGTTAAAAATATTGATGTCAAAAAATAAATAAAAATGAGAAGTATTGACCTCTTATAAAAAATTAATAAATAAAATTTCTAAAGTTTGATTGTTTGGCGTATAAAGTTATAATAAATTCTATTTGAACATTTGATAATTATAAGGAAATAAAATTTGGAGTATTTATTTCCCATGCTTTTTTTGTAAAATAGATATAAAAATATGTTTAAGTTTTCTTGTCCATTTATTTATGTTTACTAACGCTTTCTCATTATATTCTTTCATTTGTAAGTCTTGATTCCCAATACAGGCTAAATCAACCGAATTTTGTTGCCTAACTTCCAAAAGGAAAAGGTGATGACTAGAGGTTGGTGTATACATCATTTATAAACATCTTGTTACCTTCCAAGAAATATTTCCAAAGTGCATGAACTCAATATTTCCCATCATCTTTATTTGCTTCTTACTCTAAGAATTGGTTTGGAACCTAAATTCTAGGAGAGATAGGTAAAAACAAAGGTAAATTCAATACGATCAATTCCAGTACTACCAGAATAACTTATTAATAAGTTAAAAATATTGATGTCAAAAAATAAATAAAAATGAGAAGTATTGACCTCTTATAAAAAATTAATAAATAAAATTTCTAAAGTTTGATTGTTTGGCGTATAAAGTTATAATAAATTCTATTTGAACATTTGATAATTATAAGGAAATAAAATTTGGAGTATTTATTTCCCATGCTTTTTTTGTAAAATAGATATAAAAATATGTTTAAGTTTTCTTGTCCATTTATTTATGTTTACTAACGCTTTCTCATTATATTCTTTCATTTGTAAGTCTTGATTCCCAATACAGGCTAAATCAATCGAATTTTGTTGCCTAACTTCCAAAAGGAAAAGGTGATGTCTAGAGGTTGGTGTATACATCATTTATAAACATCTTGTTACCTTCCGAGAAATATTTCCATGATGCAAGAACTCAATATTTCCCATCATCATTATTTGCTTCTTACTCTAAGAATTGGTTTGGAACCTAAATTCTATGTGAGATAGGTAAAAACAAAGGTAAATTCAATACGATCAATTCCAGTACTACCAAAATAACTTATTAATAAGTTAAAAATATTGATGTCAAAAAATAAATAAAAATGAGAAGTATTGACCTCTTATAAAAAATTAATAAATAAAATTTGCTTGTTTGGCGTATAAAGTTATAATAAATTCTATTTGAACATTTGATAATTATAAGGAAATAAAATTTGGAGTATTTATTTCCCATGCTTTTTTTGTAAAATAGATATAAAAAAATGTTTAAGTTTTCTTGTCCATTTATTTATGTTTACTAACGCTTTCTCATTATATTCTTTCATTTGTAAGTCTTGATTCCCAATACAGGCTAAATCAACCGAATTTTGTTGCCTAACTTCCAAAAGGAAAAGGTGATGACTAGAGGTTGGTGTATACATCATTTATAAACATCTTGTTACCTTCCAAGAAATATTTCCATGATGCAAGAACTCAATATTTCCCATCATCATTATTTGCTTCTTACTCTAAGAATTGGTTTGGAACCTAAATTCTATGGGAGATAGGTAAAAACAAAGGTAAATTCAATACGATCAATTCCAATACTACCAAAATAACTTATTAATAAGTTAAAAATATTGATGTCAAAAAATAAATAAAAATGAGAAGTATTGACCTCTTATAAAAAATTAATAAATAAAATTTGCTTGTTTGGCGTATAAAGTTATAATAAATTCTATTTGAACATTTGATAATTATAAGGAAATAAAATTTGGAGTATTTATTTCCCATGCTTTTTTTGTAAAATAGATAAAAAAAATGTTTAAGTTTTCTTGTCCATTTATTTATGTTTACTAACGCTTTCTCATTATATTCTTTCATTTGTAAGTCTTGATTCCCAATACAGGCTAAATCAACCGAATTATGTTGCCTAAATTCAAAAAGGAAAAGGTGATGACTAGAGGTAGGTGTATACATCATTTATAAACATCTTGTTACCTTCCAAGAAATATTTCCATGATGTAAGAACTCAATATTTCCCATCATCATTATTTGCTTCTTACTGTAAGAATTGGTTTGGAACCTAAATTCTATGGGAGATAGGTAAAAACAAAGGTAAATTCAATACGATCAATTCCAGTACTACCAGAATAACTTATTAATAAGTTAAAAATATTGATGTCAAAAAATAAATAAAAATGAGAAGTATTGACCTCTTATAAAAAATTAATAAATAAAATTTCTAAAGTTTGATTGTTTGGCGAATAAGGTTATAATAAATTCTATTTGAACATTTGATAATTATAAGGAAATAAAATTTGGAGTATTTATTTCCCATGCTTTTTTTGTAAAATAGATATAAAAATATGTTTAAGTTTTCTTGTCCATTTATTTATGTTTACTAACGCTTTCTTATTATATTCTTTCATTTGTAAGTCTTGATTCCCAATACAGGCTAAATCAACCGAATTTTGTTGCCTAACTTCCAAAAGGAAAAGGTGATGACTAGAGGTTGGTGTATACATCATTTATAAACATCTTGTTACCTTCCAAGAAATATTTCCATGATGCAAGAACTCAATATTTCCCATCATCATTATTTGCTTCTTACTCTAAGAATTGGTTTGGAACCTAAATTCTATGTGAGATAGGTAAAAACAAAGGTAAATTCAATACGATCAATTCCAGTACTACGAGAATAACTTATTAATAAGTTAAAAATATTGATGTCAAAAAATAAATAAAAATGAGAAGTATTGACCTCTTATAAAAAATTAATAAATAAAATTTGCTTGTTTGGCGTATAAAGTTATAATAAATTCTATTTGAACATTTGATAATTATAAGGAAATAAAATTTGGAGTATTTATTTCCCATGCTTTTTTTGTAAAATAGATAAAAAAAATGTTTAAGTTTTCTTGTCCATTTATTTATGTTTACTAACGCTTTCTCATTATATTCTTTCATTTGTAAGTCTTGATTCCCAATACAGGCTAAATCAATCGAATTTTGTTGCCTAACTTCCAAAAGGAAAAGGTGATGTCTAGAGGTTGGTGTATACATCATTTATAAACATCTTGTTACCTTCCAAGAAATATTTCCATGATGTAAGAACTCAATATTTCCCATCATCATTATTTGCTTCTTATTGTAAAAATTGGTTTGGAACCTAAATTCTATAGGACATAGGTAAAAACAAAGGTAAATTCAATACGATCAATTCCAGTACTACCAAAATAACTTATTAATAAGTTAAAAATATTGATGTCAAAAAATAAATAAAAATGAGAAGTATTGACCTCTTATAAAAAATTAATAAATAAAATTTCTAAAGTTTGATTGTTTGGCGTATAAAGTTATAATAAATTCTATTTGAACATTTGATAATTATAAGGAAATAAAATTTGGAGTATTTATTTCCCATGCTTTTTTTGTAAAATAGATATAAAAATATGTTTAAGTTTTCTTGTCCATTTATTTATGTTTACTAACGCTTTCTTATTATATTCTTTCATTTGTAAGTCTTGATTCCCAATACAGGCTAAATCAACCGAATTATGTTGCCTAAATTCAAAAAGGAAAAGGTGATGACTAGAGGTTGGTGTATACATCATTTATAAACATCTTGTTACCTTCCAAGAAATATTTCCATGATGTAAGAACTCAATATTTCCCATCATCATTATTTGCTTCTTACTGTAAGAATTGGTTTGGAACCTAAATTCTATGGGAGATAGGTAAAAACAAAGGTAAATTCAATACGATCAATTCCAGTACTACCAGAATAACTTATTAATAAGTTAAAAATATTGATGTCAAAAAATAAATAAAAATGAGAAGTATTGACCTCTTATAAAAAATTAATAAATAAAATTTGTAAAGTTTGATTGTTTGGCGTATAAAGTTATAATAAATTCTATTTGAACATTTGATAATTATAAGGAAATAAAATTTGGAGTATTTATTTCCCATGCTTTTTTTGTAAAATAGATATAAAAATATGTTTAAGTTTTCTTGTCCATTTATTTATGTTTACTAACGCTTTCTTATTATATTCTTTCATTTGTAAGTCTTGATTCCCAATACAGGCTAAATCAACCGAATTTTGTTGCCTAACTTCCAAAAGGAAAAGGTGATGACTAGAGGTTGGTGTATACATCATTTATAAACATCTTGTTACCTTCCAAGAAATATTTCCATGATGTAAGAACTCAATATTTCCCATCATCATTATTTGCTTCTTACTCTAAGAATTGGTTTGGAACCTAAATTCTATGGGGGATAGGTAAAAACAAAGGTAAATTCAATACGATCAATTCCAGTACTACCATAATAACTTATTATTAAGTTAAAAATATTGATGTCAAAAAATAAATAAAAATGAGAAGTATTGACCTCTTATAAAAAATTAATAAATAAAATTTGTAAAGTTTGATTATTTGGCGTATAAAGTTATAATAAATTCTATTTGAACATTTGATAATTATAAGGAAATAAAATTTGGAGTATTTATTTCCCATGCTTTTTTTTGTAAAATAGATATAAAAAATGTTTAAGTTTTCTTGTCCATTTATTTATGTTTACTAACGCTTTCTCATTATATTCTTTCATTTGTAAGTCTTGATTCCCAATACAAGCTAAATCAACCGAATTTTGTTGCCTAACTTCCAAAAGGAAAAGGTGATGTCTAGAGGTTGGTGTATACATCATTTATAAACATCTTGTTACCTTCCGAGAAATATTTCCATGATGCAAGAACTCAATATTTCCCATCATCATTATTTGCTTCTTACTCTAAGAATTGGTTTGGAACCTAAATTCTATGTGAGATAGGTAAAAACAAAGGTAAATTCAATACGATCAATTCCAGTACTACCAAAATAACTTATTAATAAGTTAAAAATATTGATGTCAAAAAATAAATAAAAATGAGAAGTATTGACCTCTTATAAAAAATTAATAAATAAAATTTGCTTGTTTGGCGTATAAAGTTATAATAAATTCTATTTGAACATTTGATAATTATAAGGAAATAAAATTTGGAGTATTTATTTCCCATGCTTTTTTTGTAAAATAGATAAAAAAAATGTTTAAGTTTTCTTGTCCATTTATTTATGTTTACTAACGCTTTCTCATTATATTCTTTCATTTGTAAGTCTTGATTCCCAATACAGGCTAAATCAACCGAATTTTGTTGCCTAACTTCCAAAAGGAAAAGGTGATGACTAGAGGTTGGTGTATACATCATTTATAAACATCTTGTTACCTTCCAAGAAATATTTCCATGATGCAAGAACTCAATATTTCCCATCATCATTATTTGCTTCTTACTCTAAGAATTGGTTTGGAACCTAAATTCTATGGGAGATAGGTAAAAACAAAGGTAAATTCAATACGATCAATTCCAATACTACCAGAATAACTTATTAATAAGTTAAAAATATTGATGTCAAAAAATAAATAAAAATGAGAAGTATTGACCTCTTATAAAAAATTAATAAATAAAATTTCTAAAGTTTGATTGTTTGGCGTATAAAGTTATAATAAATTCTATTTAAACATTTGATAATTATAAGGAAATAAAATTTGGAGTATTTATTTCCCGTGCTTTTTTTTGTAAAATAGATATAAAAAAATGTTTATGTTTTCTTGTCCATTTATTTATGTTTACACACGCTTTCTCATGATATTCTTTCATTTGTAAGTCTTGATTCCAAGTACAGGCTAAATCAACCGAATTTTGTTGCCTAACTTCCAAAAGGAAAAGGTGATGTCTAGAGGTTGGTGTATACATCATTTATAAACATCTTGTTACCTTCCGAGAAATATTTCCATGATGCAAGAACTCAATATTTCCCATCATCATTATTTGCTTCTTACTCTAAGAATTGGTTTGGAACCTAAATTCTATGTGAGATATGTAAAAACAAAGGTAAATTCAATACGATCAATTCGAGTACTACCAAAATAACTTATTAATAAGTTAAAAATATTGATGTCAAAAAATAAATAAAAATGAGAAGTATTGACCTCTTATAAAAAATTAATAAATAAAATTTGCTTGTTTGGCGTATAAAGTTATAATAAATTCTATTTGAACATTTGATAATTATAAGGAAATAAAATTTGGAGTATTTATTTCCCATGCTTTTTTTGTAAAATAGATAAAAAAAATGTTTAAGTTTTCTTGTCCATTTATTTATGTTTACTAACGCTTTCTCATTATATTCTTTCATTTGTAAGTCTTGATTCCCAATACAGGCTAAATCAACCGAATTTTGTTGCCTAACTTCCAAAAGGAAAAGGTGATGACTAGAGGTTGGTGTATACATCATTTATAAACATCTTGTTACCTTCCAAGAAATATTTCCATGATGCAAGAACTCAATATTTCCCATCATCATTATTTGCTTCTTACTCTAAGAATTGGTTTGGAACCTAAATTCTATGGGAGATAGGTAAAAACAAAGGTAAATTCAATACGATCAATTCCAGTACTACCAGAATAACTTATTAAGAAGTTAAAAATATTGATGTCAAAAACTAAATAAAAATGAGAAGTATTGACCTCTTATAAAAAATTAATAAATAAAATTTACCTTTGTTTGATTGTTTGGCGTATAAAGTTATAATAAATTCTATTTGAACATTTGATAATTATAAGGAAATAAAATTTGGAGTATTTATTTCCCATGCTTTTTTTTGTAAAATAGATATAAAAAATGTTTAAGTTTTCTTGTCCATTTATTTATGTTTACTAACGCTTTCTCATTATATTCTTTCATTTGTAAGTCTTGATTCCCAATACAGGCTAAATCAATCGAATTTTGTTGCCTAACTTCCAAAAGGAAAAGGTGATGTCTAGAGGTTGGTGTATACATCATTTATAAACATCTTGTTACCTTCCGAGAAATATTTCCATGATGCAAGAACTCAATATTTCCCATCATCATTATTTGCTTCTTACTCTAAGAATTGGTTTGGAACCTAAATTCTATGTGAGATAGGTAAAAACAAAGGTAAATTCAATACGATCAATTCCAGTACTACCAAAATAACTTATTAATAAGTTAAAAATATTGATGTCAAAAAATAAATAAAAATGAGAAGTATTGACCTCTTATAAAAAATTAATAAATAAAATTTGCTTGTTTGGCGTATAAAGTTATAATAAATTCTATTTGAACATTTGATAATTATAAGGAAATAAAATTTGGAGTATTTATTTCCCATGCTTTTTTTGTAAAATAGATATAAAAAAATGTTTAAGTTTTCTTGTCCATTAATTTATGTTTACTAATGCTTTCTCATTATATTCTTTCATTTGTAAGTCTTGATTCCCAGTACTGGCTAAATCAACCGAATTATGTTGCCTAAATTCAAAAAGGAAAAGGTGATGACTAGAGGTTGGTGTATACATCATTTATAAACATCTTGTTACCTTCCAAGAAATATTTCCATGATGTAAGAACTCAATATTTCCCATCATCATTATTTGCTTCTTACTCTAAGAATTGGTTTGGAACCTAAATTCTATGGGAGATAGGTAAAAACAAAGGTAAATTCAATACGATCAATTCCAGCATTAACAGAATAACTTATTAATAAGTTAAAAATATTGATGTCAAAAAATAAATAAAAATGAGAAGTATTGACCTCTTCTAACAAATGAATAAATAAAATTTGTAATGTTTGCTTGTTTGGCGTATTAAGTTATAATAAATTCTATTTAAACATTTGATAATTATAAGGAAATAAAATTTGGAGTATTTATTTCCCATGCTTTTTTTGTAAAATAGATATAAAAAAATGTTTAAGTTTTCTTGTCCATTTATTTATGTTTACTAACGCTTTCTCATTATATTCTTTCATTTGTAAGTCTTGATTCCCAATACAGGCTAAATCAACCGAATTTTGTTGCCTAACTTCCAAAAGGAAAAGGTGATGACTAGAGGTTGGTGTATACATCATTTATAAACATCTTGTTACCTTCCAAGAAATATTTCCATGATGCAAGAACTCAATATTTCCCATCATCATTATTTGCTTCTTACTCTAAGAATTGGTTTGGAACCTAAATTCTATGAGAGATAGGTAAAAACAAAGGTAAATTCAATAGGATCAATACCATTACTACCAGAATAACTTATTAATAAGTTAAAAATATTGATGTCAAAAAATAAATAAAAATGAGAAGTATTGACCTCTTATAAAAAATTAATAAATAAAATTTGCTTGTTTGGCGTATAAAGTTATAATAAATTCTATTTGAACATTTGATAATTATAAGGAAATAAAATTTGGAGTATTTATTTCCCATGCTTTTTTTGTAAAATAGATATAAAAAAATGTTTAAGTTTTCTTGTCCATTTATTTATGTTTACTAACGCTTTCTCATTATATTCTTTCATTTGTAAGTCTTGATTCCCAATACAGGCTAAATCAACCGAATTTTGTTGCCTAACTTCCAAAAGGAAAAGGTGATGACTAGAGGTTGGTGTATACATCATTTATAAACATCTTGTTACCTTCCAAGAAATATTTCCATGATGCAAGAACTCAATATTTCCCATCATCATTATTTGCTTCTTACTCTAAGAATTGGTTTGGAACCTAAATTCTATGGGAGATAGGTAAAAACAAAGGTAAATTCAATACGATCAATTCCAGTACTACCAGAATAACTTATTAATAAGTTAAAAATATTGATGTCAAAAAATAAATAAAAATGAGAAGTATTGACCTCTTATAAAAAATTAATAAATAAAATTTCTAAAGTTTGATTATTTGGCGTATAAAGTTATAATAAATTCTATTTGAACATTTGATAATTATAAGGAAATAAAATTTGGAGTATTTATTTCCCATGCTTTTTTTTGTAAAATAGATATAAAAAAATGTTTAAGTTTTCTTGTCCATTTATTTATGTTTACTAACGCTTTCTCATTATATTCTTTCATTTGTAAGTCTTGATTCCCAATACAGGCTAAATCAATCGAATTTTGTTGCCTAACTTCCAAAAGGAAAAGGTGATGTCTAGAGGTTGGTGTATACATCATTTATAAACATCTTGTTACCTTCCGAGAAATATTTCCATGATGCAAGAACTCAATATTTCCCATCATCATTATTTGCTTCTTACTCTAAGAATTGGTTTGGAACCTAAATTCTATGTGAGATAGGTAAAAACAAAGGTAAATTCAATACGATCAATTCCAGTACTACCAGAATAACTTATTAATAAGTTAAAAATATTGATGTCAAAAAATAAATAAAAATGAGAAGTATTGACCTCTTATAAAAAATTAATAAATAAAATTTGCTTGTTTGGCGTATAAAGTTATAATAAATTCTATTTGAACATTTGATAATTATAAGGAAATAAAATTTGGAGTATTTATTTCCCATGCTTTTTTTGTAAAATAGATATAAAAATATGTTTAAGTTTTCTTGTCCATTTATTTATGTTTACTAACGCTTTCTTATTATATTCTTTCATTTGTAAGTCTTGATTCCCAATACAGGCTAAATCAACCGAATTTTGTTGCCTAACTTCCAAAAGGAAAAGGTGATGACTAGAGGTTGGTGTATACATCATTTATAAACATCTTGTTACCTTCCAAGAAATATTTCCAAAGTGCATGAACTCAATATTTCCCATCATCTTTATTTGCTTCTTACTCTAAGAATTGGTTTGGAACCTAAATTCTATGGGAGATAGGTAAAAACAAAGGTAAATTCAATACGATCAATTCCAGTACTACCAAAATAACTTATTAATAAGTTAAAAATATTGATGTCAAAAAATAAATAAAAATGAGAAGTATTGACCTCTTATAAAAAATTAATAAATAAAATTTGATTGTTTGGCGTATTAAGTTATAATAAATTATATTTGAACATTTGATAATTATAAGGAAATAAAATTTGGAGTATTTATTTCCCATGCTTTTTTGTAAAATAGATATAAAAAAATGTTTAAGTTTTCTTGTCCATTTATTTATGTTTACTAACGCTTTCTCATTATATTCTTTCATTTGTAAGTCTTGATTCCCAATACAGGCTAAATCAATCGAATTTTGTTGCCTAACTTCCAAAAGGAAAAGGTGATGTCTAGAGGTTGGTGTATACATCATTTATAAACATCTTGTTACCTTCCGAGAAATATTTCCATGATGCAAGAACTCAATATTTCCCATCATCATTATTTGCTTCTTACTCTAAGAATTGGTTTGGAACCTAAATTCTATGTGAGATAGGTAAAAACAAAGGTAAATTCAATACGATCAATTCCAGTACTACCAGAATAACTTATTAATAAGTTAAAAATATTGATGTCAAAAAATAAATAAAAATGAGAAGTATTGACCTCTTATAAAAAATTAATAAATAAAATTTCTAAAGTTTGATTGTTTGGCGTATAAAGTTATAATAAATTCTATTTGAACATTTGATAATTATAAGGAAATAAAATTTGGAGTATTTATTTCCCATGCTTTTTTTTGTAAAATAGATATAAAAAAATGTTTAAGTTTTCTTGTCCATTTATTTATGTTTACTAACGCTTTCTCATTATATTCTTTCATTTGTAAGTCTTGATTCCCAATACAGGCTAAATCAATCGAATTTTGTTGCCTAACTTCCAAAAGGAAAAGGTGATGTCTAGAGGTTGGTGTATACATCATTTATAAACATCTTGTTACCTTCCGAGAAATATTTCCATGATGCAAGAACTCAATATTTCCCATCATCATTATTTGCTTCTTACTCTAAGAATTGGTTTGGAACCTAAATTCTATGTGAGATAGGTAAAAACAAAGGTAAATTCAATACGATCAATTCAAGTACTACCAGAATAACTTATTAATAAGTTAAAAATATTGATGTCAAAAAATAAATAAAAATGAGAAGTATTGACCTCTTATAAAATATTAATAAATAAAATTTGTAAAGTTTGATTCTTTGGCGTATAAAGTTATAATAAATTCTATTTGAACATTTGATAATTATAAGGAAATAAAATTTGGAGTATTTATTTCCCATGCTTTTTTTGTAAAATAGATATAAAAAAATGTTTAAGTTTTCTTGTCCATTTATTTATGTTTACTAACGCTTTCTCATTATATTCTTTCATTTGTAAGTCTTGATTCCCAATACAGGCTAAATCAACCGAATTTTGTTGCCTAACTTCCAAAAGGAAAAGGTGATGACTAGAGGTTGGTGTATACATCATTTATAAACATCTTGTTACCTTCCAAGAAATATTTCCATGATGTAAGAACTCAATATTTCCCATCATCATTATTTGCTTCTTACTGTAAGAATTGGTTTGGAACCTAAATTCTATGGGAGATAGGTAAAAACAAAGGTAAATTCAATACGATCAATTCCAGTACTACCAGAATAACTTATTAAGAAGTTAAAAATATTGATGTCAAAAAATAAATAAAAATGAGAAGTATTGAACACTTATAAAAAAATTAATAAATAAAATTTCTAAAGTTTGATTGTTTGGCGTATAAAGTTATAATAAATTCTATTTGAACATTTGATAATTATAAGGAAATAAAATTTGGAGTATTTATTTCCCATGCTTTTTTTTGTAAAATAGATATAAAAAAATGTTTAAGTTTTCTTGTCCATTTATTTATGTTTACTAACGCTTTCTCATTATATTCTTTCATTTGTAAGTCTTGATTCCCAATACAGGCTAAATCAACCGAATTTTGTTGCCTAACTTCCAAAAGGAAAAGGTGATGACTAGAGGTTGGTGTATACATCATTTATAAACATCTTGTTACCTTCCAAGAAATATTTCCATGATGTAAGAACTCAATATTTCCCATCATCATTATTTGCTTCTTACTGTAAGAATTGGTTTGGAACCTAAATTCTATGGGAGATAGGTAAAAACAAAGGTAAATTCAATACGATCAATTCCAGTACTACCAGAATAACTTATTAATAAGTTAAAAATATTGATGTCAAAAAATAAATAAAAATGAGAAGTATTGACCTCTTATAAAAAATTAATAAATAAAATTTGCTTGTTTGGCGTATAAAGTTATAATAAATTCTATTTGAACATTTGATAATTATAAGGAAATAAAATTTGGAGTATTTATTTCCCATGCTTTTTTTGTAAAATAGATATAAAAAAATGTTTAAGTTTTCTTGTCCATTTATTTATGTTTACTAACGCTTTCTCATTATATTCTTTCATTTGTAAGTCTTGATTCCCAATACAGGCTAAATCAACCGAATTTTGTTGCCTAACTTCCAAAAGGAAAAGGTGATGACTAGAGGTTGGTGTATACATCATTTATAAACATCTTGTTACCTTCCAAGAAATATTTCCATGATGTAAGAACTCAATATTTCCCATCATCTTTATTTGCTTCTTACTCTAAGAATTGATTTCGAACCTAAATTCATGGAGAGATAGGTAAAAACAAAGTTCAATTCAATACGATCAATTCCAGTACTACCAGAATAACTTATTAATAAGTTAAAAATATTGATGTCAAAAAATAAATAAAAATGAGAAGTATTGAACTCTTATAAAAAAATTAATAAATAAAATTTCTAAAGTTTGATTGTTTGGCGTATAAAGTTATAATAAATTCTATTTGAACATTTGATAATTATAAGGAAATAAAATTTGGAGTATTTATTTCCCATGCTTTTTTTGTAAAATAGATATAAAAATATGTTTAAGTTTTCTTGTCCATTTATTTATGTTTACTAACGCTTTCTCATTATATTCTTTCATTTGTAAGTCTTGATTCCCAATACAAGCTAAATCAACCGAATTTTGTTGCCTAACTTCCAAAAGGAAAAGGTGATGACTAGAGGTTGGTGTATACATCATTTATAAACATCTTGTTACCTTCCAAGAAATATTTCCATGATGCAAGAACTCAATATTTCCCATCATCATTATTTGCTTCTTACTCTAAGAATTGGTTTGGAACCTAAATTCTATGTGAGATAGGTAAAAACAAAGGTAAATTCAATACGATCAATTCCAGTACTACCAGAATAACTTATTAATAAGTTAAAAATATTGATGTCAAAAAATAAATAAAAATGAGAAGTATTGACCTCTTATAAAAAATTAATAAATAAAATTTCTAAAGTTTGATTGTTTGGCGTATAAAGTTATAATAAATTCTATTTGAACATTTGATAATTATAAGGAAATAAAATTTGGAGTATTTACTTCCCATGCTTTTTTTGTAAAATAGATATAAAAATATGTTTAAGTTTTCTTGTCCATTTATTTATGTTTACTAACGCTTTCTCATTATATTCTTTCATTTGTAAGTCTTGATTCCCAATACAGTCTAAATCAACCGAATTTTGTTGCCTAACTTCCAAAAGGAAAAGGTGATGACTAGAGGTTGGTGTATACATCATTTATAAACATCTTGTTACCTTCCAAGAAATATTTCCAAAGTGCATGAACTCAATATTTCCCATCATCTTTATTTGCTTCTTACTCTAAGAATTGGTTTGGAACCTAAATTCTATGGGAGATAGGTAAAAACAAAGGTAAATTCAATACGATCAATTCCAGTACTACCAGAATAACTTATTAATAAGTTAAAAATATTGATGTCAAAAAATAAATAAAAATGAGAAGTATTGACCTCTTATAAAAAATTAATAAATAAAATTTGCTTGTTTGGCGTATAAAGTTATAATAAATTCTATTTGAACATTTGATAATTATAAGGAAATAAAATTTGGAGTATTTATTTCCCATGCTTTTTTTGTAAAATAGATATAAAAAAATGTTTAAGTTTTCTTGTCCATTTATTTATGTTTACTAACGCTTTCTCATTATATTCTTTCATTTGTAAGTCTTGATTCCCAATACAGGCTAAATCAACCGAATTTTGTTGCCTAACTTCCAAAAGGAAAAGGTGATGTCTAGAGGTTGGTGTATACATCATTTATAAATATCTTGTTACCTTTCGAGAAATATTTCCATGATGAAATAACTCAATATTTCCCATCATCATTATTTGCTTCTTCCTCTAAGAATTGGTTTGTAACCTAAATTCTATGAGAGATGGGTAAAAACAAAGTTAAATTCAATACGATCAATTCCAGTACTACCAGAATAACTTATTAATAAGTTAAAAATATTGATGTCAAAAAATAAATAAAAATGAGAAGTATTGACCTCTTATAAAAAATATAAAAATAAAATTTGTAAAGTTTGCTTGTTTGGCGTATTAAGTTATAATAAATTCTATTTAAACATTTGATAATTATAAGGAAATAAAATTTGGAGTATTTATTTCCCGTGCTTTTTTTTGTAAAATAGATATAAAAAAATGTTTAAGTTTTCTTGTCCATTTATTTATGTTTACTAACGCTTTCTCATTATATTCTTTCATTTGAAAGTCTTGATTCCCACTACAGGCTAAATCAATCGAATTTTGTTGCCTAACTTCCAAAAGGAAAAAGTGATGTCTAGAGGTTGGTGTATACATCATTTATAAACATCTTGTTACCTTCCGAGGAATATTTCCATGATGCAAGAACTCAATATTTCCCATCATCATTATTTGCTTCTTACTCTAAGAATTGGTTTGGAACCTAAATTCTATGTGAGATAGGTAAAAACAAAGGTAAATTCAATACGATCAATTCCAGTACTACGAGAATAACTTATTAATAAGTTAAAAATATTGATGTCAAAAAATAAATAAAAATGAGAAGTATTGACCTCTTATAAAAAATTAATAAATAAAATTTCTAAAGTTTGATTGTTTGGCGTATAAAGTTATAATAAATTCTATTTGAACATTTGATAATTATAAGGAAATAAAATTTGGAGTATTTATTTCCCATGCTTTTTTTGTAAAATAGATATAAAAAAATGTTTAAGTTTTCTTGTCCATTTATTTATGTTTACTAACGCTTTCTCATTATATTCTTTCATTTGTAAGTCTTGATTCCCAATACAGGCTAAATCAACCGAATTTTGTTGCCTAACTTCCAAAAGGAAAAGGTGATGACTAGAGGTTGGTGTATACATCATTTATAAACATCTTGTTACCTTCCAAGAAATATTTCCATGATGCAAGAACTCAATATTTCCCATCATCATTATTTGCTTCTTACTCTAAGAATTGGTTTGGAACCTAAATTCTATGGGAGATAGGTAAAAACAAAGGTAAATTCAATACGATCAATTCCAGTACTACCAGAATAACTTATTAATAAGTTAAAAATATTGATGTCAAAAAATAAATAAAAATGAGAAGTATTGACCTCTTATAAAAAATTAATAAATAAAATTTGTAAAGTTTGCTTGTTTGGCGTATTAAGTTATAATAAATTCTATTTAAACATTTGATAATTATAAGGAAATAAAATTTGGAGTATTTATTTCCCATGCTTTTTTTGTAAAATAGATATAAAAAAATGTTTAAGTTTTCTTGTCCATTTATTTATGTTTACTAACGCTTTCTCATTATATTCTTTCATTTGTAAGTCTTGATTCCCAATACAGGCTAAATCAATCGAATTTTGTTGCCTAACTTCCAAAAGGAAAAGGTGATGACTAGAGGTTGGTGTATACATCATTTATAAACATCTTGTTACCTTCCAAGAAATATTTCCAAAGTGCATGAACTCAATATTTCCCATCATCATTATTTGCTTCTTACTCTAAGAATTGGTTTGGAACCTAAATTCTATGTGAGATAGGTAAAAACAAAGGTAAATTCAATACGATCAATTCCAGTACTACCAGAATAACTTATTAATAAGTTAAAAATATTGATGTCAATAAATAAATAAAAATGAGAAGTATTGAACTCTTATAAAAAAATTAATATATAAAATTTCTAAAGTTTGATTGTTTGGCGTATAAAGTTATAATAAATTCTATTTGAACAATTGATAATTATAAGGAAATAAAATTTGGAGTATTTATTTCCCGTGCTTATTTTTGTAAAATAGATAGAAAAAATGTTTATGTTTTCTTGTCCATTTATTTATTTTTACACACGCTTTCTCATGATATTCTTTCATTTGTAAGTCTTGATTCCAAGTACAGGCTAAATCAACCGAATTTTGTTCCCTAACTTCCAAAAGGAAAAGGTGATGTCTAGAGGTTGGTGTATACATCATTTATAAACATCTTGTTACCTTCCAAGAAATATTTCCATGCTGCAAGAACTCAATATTTCCCATCATCATTATTTGCTTCTTACTCTAAGACTTGGTTTGGAACCTAAATTTTATGGGATATAGGTAAAAACAAAGTTCAATTCAATACGATCAATTCCATCACTACCAGAATAACTTATTAATAAGTTAAAAAAATTGATGTCAAAAAATAAATAAAAATGAGAAGTATTGAACTCTTATAAAAAAATTAATAAATAAAATTTGTAAAGTTTGCTTGTTTGGCGTACTAAGTTATAATAAATTCTATTTAAACATTTGATAATTATAAGGAAATAATATTTGGAGTATTTATTTCCCGTGCTTTTTTTGTAAAATAGATATAAAAAAATATTTAAGTTTTCCTTTCCATTAATTTATGTTTACTAACGCTTTCTCATTATATTCTTTCATTTGTATGCCTTGATTCCCAATACAGGCTAAATCAACCGAATTTTGTTGCCTAACTTCCAAAAGGAAAAGCTGATTACTAGAGGTTGGTGTATACATCATTTATAAACATCTTGTTACCTTCCAAGAAATATTTCCATGATGCAAGAACTCAATATTTCCCATCATCATTATTTGCTTCTTACTCTAAGAATTGGTTTGGAACCTAAATTCTATGGGAGATAGGTAAAAACAAAGGTAAATTCAATACGATCAATTCCAGTACTACCAGAATAACTTATTAATAAGTTAAAAATATTGATGTCAAAAAATAAATAAAAATGAGAAGTATTGACCTCTTATAAAAAATTAATAAATAAAATTTCTAAAGTTTGATTGTTTGGCGTATAAAGTTATAATAAATTCTATTTGAACATTTGATAATTATAAGGAAATAAAATTTGGAGTATTTATTTCCCATGCTTTTTTTTTGTAAAATAGATATAAAAAAATGTTTAAGTTTTCTTGTCCATTTATTTATGTTTACTAACGCTTTCTCATTATATTCTTTCATTTGTAAGTCTTGATTCCCAATACAGGCTAAATCAATCGAATTTTGTTGCCTAACTTCCAAAAGGAAAAGGTGATGACTAGAGGTTGGTGTATACATCATTTATAAACATCTTGTTACCTTCCAAGAAATATTTCCATGATGCAAGAACTCAATATTTCCCATCATCATTATTTGCTTCTTACTCTAAGAATTGGTTTGGAACCTAAATTCTATGGGAGATAGGTAAAAACAAAGTTAAATTCATAATGACCAATTCGAGTTCTACGAGAATAACTTATTAATAAGTTAAAAATATTGATGTCAAAAAATAAATAAAAATGAGAAGTATTGACCTCTTATAAAAAATTAATAAATAAAACTTGTAAAGTTTGCTTGTTTGGCGTATTAAGTTATAATAAATTCTATTTGAACATTTGATAATTATAAGGAAATAATATTTGGAGTATTTATTTCCCGTGCTTTTTTTTGTAAAATAGATATAAAAAAATGTTTAAGTTTTCGTGTCCATTTATTTATGTTTACTAACGCTTTCTCATTATATTCTTTCATTCATAAGTCTTGATTCCCAATATAGGCTAAATGAACCGAATTTTGTTGCCTAACTTCCCAAAGGAAAAGGTGATGACTAGAGGTTGGTGTATACATCATTTATAAACATCTTGTTACCTTCCGAGAAATATTTCCATGATGCAAGAACTCAATATTTCCCATCATCTTTATTTGCTTCTTACTCTAAGAATTGGTTTGGAACCTAAATTCTATGGGAGATAGGTAAAAACAAAGTTAAATTCAATACGATCAATTCCAGTACTACCATAATAACTTATTAATAAGTTAAAAATATTGATGTCAAAAAATAAATAAAAATGAGAAGTATTGACCTCTTATAAAAAATTAATAAATAAAATTTGTAAAGTTTGCTTGTTTGGCGTATTAAGTTATAATAAATTCTATTTAAACATTTGATAATTATAAGGAAATAAAATTTGGAGTATTTATTTCCAATGCTTTTTTTTTGTAAAATAGATATAAAAAATGTTTAAGTTTTCGTGTCCATTTATTTATGTTTACTAACGCTTTCTCATTATATTCTTTCATTCATAAGTCTTGATTCCCAATATAGGCTAAATGAACCGAATTTTGTTGCCTAACTTCCCAAAGGAAAAGGTGATGACTAGAGGTTGGTGTATACATCATTTATAAACATCTTGTTACCTTCCGAGAAATATTTCCATGATGCAAGAACTCAATATTTCCCATCATCATTATTTGCTTCTTACTCTAAGAATTGGTTTGGAACCTAAATTCTATGGGAGATAGGTAAAAACAAAGTTAAATTCATAACGATCAATTCCAGTACTACCAGAATAACTTATTAATAAGTTAAAAATATTGATTTCAATAAATAAATAAAAATGAGAAGTATTGACTTGTTATAAAAAAATTAATAAATAAAATTTGTAAAGTTTGCTCGTTTGGCGTATTAAGTTATAATAAATTCTATTTAAACATTTGATAATTATAAGGAAATAAAATTTGGAGTATTTATTTCCCATGCTTTTTTTTTGTAAAATAGATATAAAAAAATGTTTAAGTTTTCGTGTCCATTTATTTATGTTTACTAACGCTTTCTCATTATATTCTTTCATTCATAAGTCTTGATTCCCAATACAGGCTAAATCAACCGAATTTTGTTGCCTAACTTCCCAAAGGAAAAGGTGATGACTAGAGGTTGGTGTATACATCATTTATAAACATCTTGTTACCTTCCAAGAAATATTTCCATGATGCAAGAACTCAATATTTCCCATCATCATTATTTGCTTCTTACTCTAAGAATTGGTTTGGAACCTAAATTCTATGGGAGATAGGTAAAAACAAAGTTCAATTCAATACAATCAAATCCAGCAGTACGAGAATAACTTATTAATAAGTTAAAAATATTGATGTCAAAAAATAAATAAAAATGAGAAGTATTGAACTCTTATAAAAAATTAATAAATAAAATTTCTAAAGTTTGATTGTTTGGCGTATAAAGTTATAATAAATTCTATTTGAACATTTGATAATTATAAGGAAATAAAATTTGGAGTATTTATTTCCCATGCTTTTTTTGTAAAATAGATATAAAAAAATGTTTAAGTTTTCTTGTCCATTTATTTATGTTTACTAACGCTTTCTCATTATATTCTTTCATTTGTAAGTCTTGATTCCCAATACAAGCTAAATCAACCGAATTTTGTTGCCTAACTTCCAAAAGGAAAAGGTGATGACTAGAGGTTGGTGTATACATCATTTATAAACATCTTGTTACCTTCCGAGAAATATTTCCATGATGCAAGAACTCAATATTTCCCATCATCATTATTTGCTTCTTACTCTAAGAATTGGTTTGGAACCTAAATTCTATGGGAGATAGGTAAAAACAAAGTTAAATTCAATACGATCAATTCCAGTACTACCATAATAACTTATTAATAAGTTAAAAATATTGATGTCAAAAAATAAATAAAAATGAGAAGTATTGACCTCTTATAAAAAATTAATAAATAAAATTTGTAAAGTTTGCTCGTTTGGCGTATTAAGTTATAATAAATTCTATTTAAACATTTGATAATTATAAGGAAATAAAATTTGGAGTATTTATTTCCCATGCTTTTTTTTTGTAAAATAGATATAAAAAAATGTTTAAGTTTTCTTGTCCATTTATTTATGTTTACTAACGCTTTCTCATTATATTCTTTCATTTGTAAGTCTTGATTCCCAATACAGGCTAAATCAACCGAATTTTGTTGCCTAACTTCCAAAAGGAAAAGGTGATGACTAGAGGTTGGTGTATACATCATTTATAAACATCTTGTTACCTTCCAAGAAATATTTCCATGATGCAAGAACTCAATATTTCCCATCATCATTATTTGCTTCTTACTCTAAGAATTGGTTTGGAACCTAAATTCTATGGGAGATAGGTAAAAACAAAGGTAAATTCAATACGATCAATTCCAGTACTACCTGAATAACTTATTAATAAGTTAAAAATATTGATGTCAAAAAATAAATAAAAATGAGAAGTATTGACCTCTTATAAAAAATTAATAAATAAAATTTGCTTGTTTGGCGTATAAAGTTATAATAAATTCTATTTGAACATTTGATAATTATAAGGAAATAAAATTTGGAGTATTTATTTCCCATGCTTTTTTGTAAAATAGATATAAAAATATGTTTAAGTTTTCTTGTCCATTTATTTATGTTTACTAACGCTTTCTTATTATATTCTTTCATTTGTAAGTCTTGATTCCCAATACAGGCTAAATCAACCGAATTTTGTTGCCTAACTTCCAAAAGGAAAAGGTGATGACTAGAGGTTGGTGTATACATCATTTATAAACATCTTGTTACCTTCCAAGAAATATTTCCATGATGCAAGAACTCAATATTTCCCATCATCATTATTTGCTTCTTACTCTAAGAATTGGTTTGGAACCTAAATTCTATGAGAGATAGGTAAAAACAAAGGTAAATTCAATACGATCAATTCCAGTACTACCAGAATAACTTATTAATAAGTTAAAAATATTGATGTCAAAAAATAAATAAAAATTAGAAGTATTGACCTCTTATAAAAAATTAATAAATAAAATTTGTAAAGTTTGATTCTTTTTGCGTATAAAGTTATAATAAATTCTATTTGAACATTTGATTATTATAAGGAAATAAAATTTGAAGTATTTATTTCCCATGGTTTTTTATGTAAAATAGATATAAAAAATGTTGAAGTTTTATTGTCCATTTATTTATGTTTACTAATGCTTTCTCATTATATTCTTTCATTTGTAAGTCTTGATTCCCAATACAGGCTAAATCAACCGAATTTTGTTGCCTAACTTCCAAAAGGAAAAGGTGATGACTAGAGGTTGGTGTATACATCATTTATAAACATCTTGTTACCTTCCAAGAAATATTTCCATGATGCAAGAACTCAATATTTCCCATCATCATTATTTGCTTCTTACTCTAAGAATTGGTTTGGAACCTAAATTCTATGGGAGATAGGTAAAAACAAAGGTAAATTCAATACGATCAATTCCAGTACTACCATAATAACTTATTAATAAGTTAAAAATATTGATGTCAAAAAATAAATAAAAATGAGAAGTATTGACCTCTTATAAAAAATTAATAAATAAAATTTCTAAAGTTTGATTGTTTGGCGTATAAAGTTATAATAAATTCTATTTGAACATTTGATAATTATAAGGAAATAAAATTTGGAGTATTTATTTCCCATGCTTTTTTGTAAAATAGATATAAAAAAATGTTTAAGTTTTCTTGTCCATTTATTTATGTTTACTAACGCTTTCTCATTATATTCTTTCATTTGTAAGTCTTGATTCCCAATACAGGCTAAATCAACCGAATTTTGTTGCCTAACTTCCAAAAGGAAAAGGTGATGACTAGAGGTTGGTGTATACATCATTTATAAACATCTTGTTACCTTCCAAGAAATATTTCCATGATGCAAGAACTCAATATTTCCCATCATCATTATTTGCTTCTTACTCTAAGAATTGGTTTGGAACCTAAATTCTATGGGAGATAGGTAAAAACAAAGGTAAATTCAATACGATCAATTCGAGTACTACGAGAATAACTTATTAATAAGTTAAAAATATTGATGTCAAAAAATAAATAAAAATGAGAAGTATTGACCTCTTATAAAAAATTAATAAATAAAATTTGTAAAGTTTGATTCTTTGGCGTATAAAGTTATAATAAATTCTATTTGAACATTTGATAATTATAAGGAAATAAAATTTGGAGTATTTATTTCCCATGCTTTTTTTGTAAAATAGATATAAAAAAATGTTTAAGTTTTCTTGTCCATTTATTTATGTTTACTAACGCTTTCTCATTATATTCTTTCATTTGTAAGTCTTGATTCCCAATACAGGCTAAATCAACCGAATTTTGTTGCCTAACTTCCAAAAGGAAAAGGTGATGACTAGAGGTTGGTGTATACATCATTTATAAACATCTTGTTACCTTCCAAGAAATATTTCCAAAGTGCATGAACTCAATATTTCCCATCATCATTATTTGCTTCTTACTCTAAGAATTGGTTTGGAACCTAAATTCTATGTGAGATAGGTAAAAACAAAGGTAAATTCAATACGATCAATTCCAATACTACCAGAATAACTTTTTAAGAAGTTAAAAATATTGATGTCAAAAAATAAATAAAAATGAGAAGTATTGAACACTTATAAAAAAATTAATAAATAAAATTTCTAAAGTTTGATTGTTTGGCGTATAAAGTTATAATAAATTCTATTTGAACATTTGATAATTATAAGGAAATAAAATTTGGAGTATTTATTTCCAATGCTTTTTTTTGTAAAATAGATATAAAAAAATGTTTAAGTTTTCTTGTCCATTTATTTATGTTTACTAACGCTTTCTCATTATATTCTTTCATTTGAAAGTCTTGATTCCCAATATAGGCTAAATCAACCGAATTTTGTTGCCTAACTTCCCAAAGGAAAAGGTGATGACTAGAGGTTGGTGTATACATCATTTATAAACATCTTGTTACCTTCCAAGAAATATTTCCATGATGCAAGAACTCAATATTTCCCATCATCATTATTTGCTTCTTACTCTAAGAATTGGTTTGGAACCTAAATTCTATGGGAGATAGGTAAAAACAAAGTTAAATTCAATACGATCAATTCCAGTACTACCAGAATAACTTATTAATAAGTTAAAAATATTGATGTCAAAAAATAAATAAAAATGAGAAGTATTGACCTGTTATAAAAAAATTAATAAATAAAATTTGTAAAGTTTGCTTGTTTGGCGTACTAAGTTATAATAAATTCTATTTGAACATTTGATAATTATAAGGAAATAATATTTGGAGTATTTATTTCCCGTGCTTTTTTTTGTAAAATAGATATAAAAAAATATTTAAGTTTTCTTGTCCATTTATTTATGTTTACTAACGCTTTCTCATTATATTCTTTCATTTGTAAGTCTTGATTCCCAATACAGGCTAAATCAACCGAATTTTGTTGCCTAACTTCCAAAAGGAAAAGGTGATTACTAGAGGTTGGTGTATACATCATTTATAAACATCTTGTTACCTTCCAAGAAATATTTCCATGATGCAAGAACTCAATATTTCCCATCATCATTATTTGCTTCTTACTCTAAGAATTGGTTTGGAACCTAAATTCTATGAGAGATAGGTAAAAACAAAGGTAAATTCAATACGATCAATTCCAGTACTACCCGAATAACTTATTAATAAGTTAAAAATATTGATGTCAAAAAATAAATAAAAATGAGAAGTATTGACCTCTTATAAAAAATTAATAAATAAAATTTCTAAAGTTTGATTGTTTGGCGTATAAAGTTATAATAAATTCTATTTGAACATTTGATAATTATAAGGAAATAAAATTTGGAGTATTTATTTCCCATGCTTTTTTTGTAAAATAGATATAAAAAAATGTTTAAGTTTTCTTGTCCATTTATTTATGTTTACTAACGCTTTCTCATTATATTCTTTCATTTGTAAGTCTTGATTCCCAATACAGGCTAAATCAACCGAATTTTGTTGCCTAACTTCCAAAAGGAAAAGGTGATGACTAGAGGTTGGTGTATACATCATTTATAAACATCTTGTTACCTTCCAAGAAATATTTCCATGATGCAAGAACTCAATATTTCCCATCATCATTATTTGCTTCTTACTCTAAGAATTGGTTTGGAACCTAAATTCTATGGGAGATAGGTAAAAACAAAGGTAAATTCAATACGATCAATTCCAGCAGTACCAGAATAACTTATTAATAAGTTAAAAATATTAATGTCAATAAATAAATAAAAATGAGAAGTATTGACCTCTTATAAAAAATTAATAAATAAAATTTGTAAAGTTTGATTGTTTGGCGTATTAAGTTATAATAAATTCTATTTAAACATTTGATAATTATAAGGAAATAAAATTAGGAGTATTTATTTCCCATGCTTTTTTTGTAAAATAGATATAAAAAAATGTTTAAGTTTTCTTGTCCATTTATTTATGTTTACTAACGCTTTCTCATTATATTCTTTCATTCGTAAGTCTTGATTCCCAATACAGGCTAAATCAACCGAATTTTGTTGCCTAACTTCCAAAAGGAAAAGGTGATGACTAGAGGTTGGTGTATACATCATTTATAAACATCTTGTTACCTTCCAAGAAATATTTCCATGATGCAAGAACTCAATATTTCCCATCATCATTATTTGCTTCTTACTCTAAGAATTGGTTTGGAACCTAAATTCTATGGGAGATAGGTAAAAACAAAGGTAAATTCAATACGATCAATTCGAGTACTACGAGAATAACTTATTAATAAGTTAAAAATATTGATGTCAAAAAATAAATAAAAATGAGAAGTATTGACCTCTTATAAAAAATTAATAAATAAAATTTGTAAAGTTTGATTCTTTGGCGTATAAAGTTATAATAAATTATATTTGAACATTTGATAATTATAAGGAAATAAAATTTGGAGTATTTATTTTCCATGCTTTTTTGTAAAATAGATATAAAAATTTGTTTAAGTTTTCATGTCCATTTATTTATGTTTACTAACGCTTTCTCATTATATTCTTTCATTCGTAAGTCTTGATTCCCAATACAAGCTAAATCAACCGAATTTTGTTGCCTAACTTCGAAAAGGAAAAGGTGATTACTAGAGGTTGGTGTATACATCATTTATAAACATCTTGTTACCTTCCCAGAAATATTTCCATGATGCAAGAACTCAATATTTCCCATCATCATTATTTGCTTCTTACTCTAAGAATTGGTTTGGAACCTAAATTCTATGGGAGATAGGTAAAAACAAAGGTAAATTCAATACGATCAATTCCAGTACTACTAGAATAACTTATTAATAAGTTAAAAATATTGATGTCAAATAATGAATAAAAATGAGAAGTATTGACCTCTTATAAAAAATTAATAAATAAAATTTGTAAAGTTTGATTCTTTGGCGTATAAAGTTATAATAAATTCTATTTGAACATTTGATAATTATAAGGAAATAAAATTTGGAGTATTTATTTCCCGTGCTTTTTTTTTGTAAAATAGATATAAAAAAATATTTAAGTTTTCTTGTCCATTTATTTATGTTTACTAACGCTTTCTCATTATATTCTTTCATTTGTATGCCTTGATTCCCAATACAGGCTAAATCAACCGAATTTTGTTGCCTAACTTCCAAAAGGAAAAGCTGATTACTAGAGGTTGGTGTATACATCATTTATAAAATTCTTGTTACCGTCCAAGAAATATTTCCATGCTGCAAGAACTCAATATTTCCCATCATCATTATTTGCTTCTTACTCTAAGAATTGGTTTGGAACCTAAATTCTATGGGAGATAGGTAAAAACAAAGTTAAATTCAATACCATCAATTCCAGTACTACCATAATAACTTATTAATAAGTTAAAAATATTGATGTCAATAAATAAATAAAAATGAGAAGTATTGACCTGTTATAAAAAAATTAATAAATAAAATTTGTAAAGTTTGCTTGTTTGGCGTACTAAGTTATAATAAATTCTATTTAAACATTTGATAATTATAAGGAAATAAAATTTGGAGTATTTATTTCCCATGCTTTTTTTTTGTAAAATAGATATAAAAAAATGTTTAAGTTTTCTTGTCCATTAATTTATGTTTACTAATGCTTTCTCATTATATTCTTTCATTTGTAAGTCTTCATTCCCAGTACAGGCTAAATCAACCGAATTTTGTTGCCTAACTTCCAAAAGGAAAAGGTGATGACTAGAGGTTGGTGTATACATCATTTATAAACATCTTGTTACCTTCCAAGAAATATTTCCATGATGCAAGAACTCAATATTTCCCATCATCATTATTTGCTTCTTACTCTAAGAATTGGTTTGGAACCTAAATTCTATGGGAGATAGGTAAAAACAAAGGTAAATTCAATACGATCAATTCCAGTACTACCAGAATAACTTATTAATAAGTTAAAAATATTGATGTCAAAAAATAAATAAAAATGAGAAGTATTGACCTCTTATAAAAAATTAATAAATAAAATTTGTAAAGTTTGATTCTTTGGCGTATAAAGTTATAATAAATTCTATTTGAACATTTGATAATTATAAGGAAATAAAATTTGGAGTATTTATTTCCCATGCTTTTTTGTAAAATAGATATAAAAAAATGTTTAAGTTTTCTTGTCCATTTATTTATGTTTACTAACGCTTTCTCATTATATTCTTTCATTTGTAAGTCTTGATTCCCAATACAGGCTAAATCAACCGAATTTTGTTGCCTAACTTCCAAAAGGAAAAGGTGATGACTAGAGGTTGGTGTATACATCATTTATAAACATCTTGTTACCTTCCAAGAAATATTTCCATGATGCAAGAACTCAATATTTCCCATCATCATTATTTGCTTCTTACTCTAAGAATTGGTTTGGAACCTAAATTCTATGGGAGATAGGTAAAAACAAAGGTAAATTCAATACGATCAATTCCAGTACTACCATAATAACTTATTAATAAGTTAAAAATATTGATGTCAAAAAATAAATAAAAATGAGAAGTATTGACCTCTTATAAAAAATTAATAAATAAAATTTGTAAAGTTTGATTCTTTGGCGTATAAAGTTATAATAAATTCTATTTGAACATTTGATAATTATAAGGAAATAAAATTTGGAGTATTTATTTCCCATGCTTTTTTTGTAAAATAGATATAAAAAAATGTTTAAGTTTTCTTGTCCATTTATTTATGTTTACTAACGCTTTCTCATTATATTCTTTCATTTGTAAGTCTTGATTCCCAATACAGGCTAAATCAACCGAATTTTGTTGCCTAACTTCCAAAAGGAAAAGGTGATTACTAGAGGTTGGTGTATACATCATTTATAAACATCTTGTTACCTTCCAAGAAATATTTCCATGATGCAAGAACTCAATATTTCCCATCATCATTATTTGCTTCTTACTCTAAGAATTGGTTTGGAACCTAAATTCTATGAGAGATAGGTTAAAACAAAGGTAAATTCAATACGATCAATTCCAGTACTACAAGAATAACTTATTAATAAGTTAAAAATATTGATGTCAAATAATGAATAAAAATGAGAAGTATTGACCTCTTATAAAAAATTAATAAATAAAATTTGTAAAGTTTGATTCTTTGGCGTATAAAGTTATAATAAATTCTATTTGAACATTTGATAATTATAAGGAAATAAAATATGGAGTATTTATTTCCCATGCTTTTTTTGTAAAATAGATATAAAAAAATGTTTAAGTTTTATTGTCCATTTATTTATGTTTACTAACGCTTTCTCATTATATTCTTTCATTCGTAAGTCTTGATTCCCAATACAGGCTAAATCAACCGAATTTTGTTGCCTAACTTCCAAAAGGAAAAGGTGATTACTAGAGGTTGGTGTATACATCATTTATAAACATCTTGTTACCTTCCAAGAAATATTTCCATGATGCAAGAACTCAATATTTCCCATCATCATTATTTGCTTCTTACTCTAAGAATTGGTTTGGAACCTAAATTCTATGGGAGATAGGTAAAAACAAAGGTAAATTCAATACGATCAATTCCAGTACTACCAGAATAACTTATTAATAAGTTAAAAATATTGATGTCAAATAATGAATAAAAATGAGAAGTATTGACCTCTTATAAAAAATTAATAAATAAAATTTGTAAAGTTTGATTCTTTGGCGTATAAAGTTATAATAAATTCTATTTGAACATTTGATAATTATAAGGAAATAAAATTTGGAGTATTTATTTCCCATGCTTTTTTTGTAAAATAGATATAAAAAAATGTTTAAGTTTTATTGTCCATTTATTTATGTTTACTAACGCTTTCTCATTATATTCTTTCATTTGTAAGTCTTGATTCCCAATACAGGCTAAATCAATCGAATTTTGTTGCCTAACTTCCAAAAGGAAAAGGTGATGTCTAGAGATTGGTGTATACATCATTTATAATCATCTTGTTACCTTCAAAGAAATATTTCCACGATGCAAGAACTCAATATTTCCCATCATCATTATTTGCTTCTTTCTCTAAGAATTGGTTTGGAACCTAAATTCTATGGGGGATAGGTAAAAACAAAGGTAAATTCAATACGATCAATTCCAGTACTACCATAATAACTTATTATTAAGTTAAAAATATTGATGTCAAAAAATAAATAAAAATGAGAAGTATTGACCTCTTATAAATAATTAATAAATAAAATTTGTAAAGTTTGATTCTTTGGCGTATAAAGTTATAATAAATTCTATTTGAACATTTGATAATTATAAGGAAATAAAATTTGGAGTATTTATTTCCCATGCTTTTTTGTAAAATAGATAAAAAAAAATGTTTAAGTTTTCTTGTCCATTTATTTATGTTTACTAACGCTTTCTCATTATATTCTTTCATTTGTAAGTCTTGATTCCCAATATAGCCTAAATCAACCGAATTTTGTTGCCTAACTTCCAAAAGGAAAAGGTGATGACTAGAGGTTGGTGTATACATCATTTATAAACATCTTGTTACCTTCCAAGAAATATTTCCATGATGCAAGAACTCAATATTTCCCATCATCATTATTTGCTTCTTACTCTAAGAATTGGTTTGGAACCTAAATTCTATGGGAGATAGGTAAAAACAAAGGTAAATTCAATACGATCAATTCCAGTACTACCAGAATAACTTATTAATAAGTTAAAAATATTGATGTCAAAAAATAAATAAAAATGAGAAGTATTGACCTCTTATAAAAAATTAATAAATAAAATTTCTAAAGTTTGATTGTTTGGCGTATAAAGTTATAATAAATTATATTTGAACATTTGATAATTATAAGGAAATAAAATTTGGAGTATTTATTTCCCATGCTTTTTTTTGTAAAATAGATATAAAAAAATGTTTCAGTTTTCTTGTCCATTAATTTATGTTTACTAATTCTTTCTCATTATATTCTTTCATTTGTAAGTCTTGATTCCCAGTATAGGCTAAATCAATCAAATTTTGTTGCCTAACTTCCAAAAGGAAAAGGTGATGACTAGAGGTTGGTGTATACATCATTTATAAACATCTTGTTACTTTCCAAGAAATATTTCCAAAGTGCATGAACTCAATATTTCCCACCATCTTTATTTGCTTCTTACTCTAAGAATTGGTTTGGAACCTAAATTCTATGGGAGATAGGTAAAAACAAAGGTAAATTCAATACGATCAATTCCAGTACTACCAGAATAACTTATTAATAAGTTAAAAATATTGATGTCAAATAATAAATAAAAATGAGAAGTATTGACCTCTTATAAAAAATTAATAAATAAAATTTGTAAATTTTGATTGTTTGGCGTATAAAGTTATAATAAATTCTATTTGAACATTTGATAATTATAAGGAAATAAAATTTTGGGTATTTATTTCCCATGCTTTTTTTTGTAAAATAGATATGAAAAAATGTTTAAGTTTTCTTGTCCATTTATTTATGTTTACTAATGCTTTCTCATTATATTCTTTCATTTGTAAGTCTTGATTCCCAATACAGGCAAAATCAACCGAATTTTGTTGCCTAACTTCCAAAAGGAAAAGGTGATGACTAGAGGTTGGTGTGTACATCATTTATAAACATCTTGTTACCTTCCAAGAAATATTTCCATGATGCAAGAACTCAATATTTCCCATCATCATTATTTGCTTCTTACTCTAAGAATTGGTTTGGAACCTAAATTCTATGGGAGATAGGTAAAAACAAAGGTAAATTCAATACGATCAATTCCAAGATTACTACTACAATAACTTATTAATAAGTTAAAAATATTGATGTCAAATAATGAATAAAAATGAGAAGTATTGACCTCTTATAAAAAATTAATAAATAAAATTTGTAAAGTTTGATTCTTTGGCGTATAAAGTTATAATAAATTCTATTTGAACATTTGATAATTATAAGGAAATAAAATTTGGAGTATTTATTTCCCATGCTTTTTTTGTAAAATAGATATAAAAAAATGTTTAAGTTTTCTTGTCCATTTATTTATGTTTACTAACGCTTTCTCATTATATTCTTTCATTTGTAAGTCTTGATTCCCAATACAGGCTAAATCAACCGAATTTTGTTGCCTAACTTCCAAAAGGAAAAGGTGATGACTAGAGGTTGGTGTATACATCATTTATAAACATCTTGTTACCTTCCAAGAAATATTTCCATGATGCAAGAACTCAATATTTCCCATCATCATTATTTGCTTCTTACTCTAAGAATTGGTTTGGAACCTAAATTCTATGGGAGATAGGTAAAAACAAAGTTAAATTCAATACGATCAATTCCAGTACTACCAGAATAACTTATTAATAAGATAAAAATATTGATGTCAAAAAATAAATAAAAATGAGAAGTATTGACCTCTTATAAAAAATTAATAAATAAAATTTGTAAAGTTTGCTCGTTTAGCGTATAAAGTTATAATAAATTCTATTTGAACATTTGATAATTATAAGGAAATAAAAATTGGAGTATTTATTTCCCATGCTATTTTTTTGGAAAATAGATATAAAAAAATGTTTAAGTTTTCTTGTCCATTTATTTATGTTTACTAACGCTTTCTCATTATATTCTTTCATTTGTAAGTCTTGATTCCCAATACAGGCTAAATCAACCGAATTATGTTGCCTAAATTCAAAAAGGAAAAGGTGATGACTAGAGGTTGGTGTATACATCATTTATAAACATCTTGTTACCTTCCAAGAAATATTTCCATGATGCAAGAACTCAATATTTCCCATCATCATTATTTGCTTCTTACTCTAAGAATTGGTTTGGAACCTAAATTCTATGGGAGATAGGTAAAAACAAAGGTAAATTCAATACGATCAATTCCAGTACTACCAGAATAACTTATTAATAAGTTAAAAATATTGATGTCAAATAATAAATAAAAATGAGAAGTATTGACCTCTTATAAAAAATTAATAAATAAAATTTGTAAAGTTTGATTCTTTGGCGTATAAAGTTATAATAAATTCTATTTGAACATTTGATAATTATAAGGAAATAAAATTTGGAGTATTTATTTCCCATGCTTTTTTATGTAAAATAGATATAAAAAAATGTTTAAGTTTTATTGTCCATTTATTTATGTTTACTAACGCTTTCTCATTATATTCTTTCATTCGTAAGTCTTGATTCCCAATATCGGATAAATCAATCGAATTTTGTTGCCTAACTTCCAAAAGGAAAAGGTGATGACTAGAGGTTGGTGTATACATCATTTATAAACATCTTGTTACCTTCCGAGAAATATTTCCATGATGCAAGAACTCAATATTTCCCATCATCATTATTTGCTTCTTACTCTAAGAATTGGTTTGGAACCTAAATTCTATGGGAGATAGGTAAAAACAAAGGTAAATTCAATACGATCAATTCCAGTAGTACTAGAATAACTTATTAATAAGTTAAAAATATTGATGTCAAAAAATAAATAAAAATGAGAAGTATTGACCTCTTATAAAAAATTAATAAATAAAATTTGTAAAGTTTGCTTGTTTGGCGTATAAAGTTATAATAAATTCTATTTGAACATTTGATAATTATAAGGAAATAAAATTTGGAGTATTTATTTCCCATGCTTTTTTTTGTAAAATAGATATAAAAAATGTTTAAGTTTTCTTGTCCATTTATTTATGTTTACTAACGCTTTCTCATTATATTCTTTCATTTGTAAGTCTTGATTCCCAATACAGGCTAAATCAACCGAATTTTGTTGCCTAACTTCCAAAAGGAAAAGGTGATGACTAGAGGTTGGTGTATACATCATTTATAAACATCTTGTTACCTTCCAAGAAATATTTCCAAAGTGCATGAACTCAATATTTCCCATCATCTTTATTTGCTTCTTACTCTAAGAATTGGTTTGGAACCTAAATTCTATGGGAGATAGGTAAAAACAAAGTTAAATTCAATACGATCAATTCCAGTACTACCAGAATAACTTATTAATAAGTTAAAAATATTGATGTCAAAAAATAAATAAAAATGAGAAGTATTGACCTCTTATAAAAAATTAATAAATAAAATTTGTAAAGTTTGCTTGTTTGGCGTATTAAGTTATAATAAATTCTATTTAAACATTTGATAATTATAAGGAAATAAAAATTGGAGTATTTATTTCCCATGCTTTTTTTGTAAAATTGATATAAAAAAATGTTTAAGTTTTCTTGTCCATTAATTTATGTTTACTAATGCTTTCTCATTATATTCTTTCATTTGTAAGTCTTCATTCCCAGTACAGGCTAAATCAACCGAATTTGGTTGCCTAACTTCCAAAAGGAAAAGGTGATGACTAGAGGTTGGTGTATACATCATTTATAAACATCTTGTTACCTTCCAAGAAATATTTCCATGATGCAAGAACTCAATATTTCCCATCATCATTATTTGCTTCTTACTCTAAGAATTGGTTTGGAACCTAAATTCTATGGGAGATAGGTAAAAACAAAGGTAAATTCAATACGATCAATTCCAGTACTACCAGAATAACTTATTAATAAGTTAAAAATATTGATGTCAAATAATGAATAAAAATGAGAAGTATTGACCTCTTATAAAAAATTAATAAATAAAATTTGTAAAGTTTGATTCTTTGGCGTATAAAGTTATAATAAATTCTATTTGAACATTTGATAATTATAAGGAAATAAAATTTGGAGTATTTATTTCCCATGCTTTTTTTTGTAAAATAGATATAAAAAAATGTTTAAGTTTTCTTGTCCATTAATTTATGTTTACTAATGCTTTCTCATTATATTCTTTCATTTGTAAGTCTTGATTCCCAGTACTGGCTAAATCAACCGAATTATGTTGCCTAAATTCAAAAAGGAAAAGGTGATGACTAGAGGTTGGTGTATACATCATTTATAAACATCTTGTTACCTTCCAAGAAATATTTCCATGATGCAAGAACTCAATATTTCCCATCATCATTATTTGCTTCTTACTCTAAGAATTGGTTTGGAACCTAAATTCTATGGGAGATAGGTAAAAACAAAGGTAAATTCAATACGATCAATTCCAGTACTACCAGAATAACTTATTAATAAGTTAAAAATATTGATGTCAAAAAATAAATAAAAATGAGAAGTATTGACCTCTTATAAAAAATTAATAAATAAAATTTCTAAAGTTTGATTGTTTGGCGTATAAAGTTATAATAAATTCTATTTGAACATTTGATAATTATAAGGAAATAAAATTTGGAGTATTTATTTCCAATGCTTTTTTTTGTAAAATAGATATAAAAAAATGTTTATGTTTTCTTGTCCATTTATTTATGTTTACTAACGCTTTCTCATTATATTCTTTCATTTGAAAGTCTTGATTCCCACTACAGGCTAAATCAATCGAATTTTGTTGCCTAACTTCCAAAAGGAAAAAGTGATGTCTAGAGGTTGGTGTATACATCATTTATAAACATCTTGTTACCTTCCGAGGAATATTTCCATGATGCAAGAACTCAATATTTCCCATCATCATTATTTGCTTCTTACTCTAAGAATTGGTTTGGAACCTAAATTCTATGTGAGATAGGTAAAAACAAAGGTAAATTCAATACGATCAATTCCAGTACTACGAGAATAACTTATTAATAAGTTAAAAATATTGATGTCAAAAAATAAATAAAAATGAGAAGTATTGACCTCTTATAAAAAATTAATAAATAAAATTTGCTTGTTTGGCGTATAAAGTTATAATAAATTCTATTTGAACATTTGATAATTATAAGGAAATAAAATTTGGAGTATTTATTTCCAATGCTTTTTTTTGTAAAATAGATATAAAAAAATGTTTAAGTTTTCTTGTCCATTTATTTATGTTTACTAACGCTTTCTCATTATATTCTTTCATTTGAAAGTCTTGATTCCCACTATAGGCTAAATCAATCGAATTTTGTTGCCTAACTTCCAAAAGGAAAAGGTGATGACTAGAGGTTGGTGTATACATCATTTATAAACATCTTGTTACCTTCCAAGAAATATTTCCATGATGTAAGAACTCAATATTTCCCATCATCATTATTTGCTTCTTACTCTAAGAATTGGTTTGGAACCTAAATTCTATGGGAGATAGGTAAAAACAAAGGTAAATTCAATACGATCAATTCCAGTACTACCAGAATAACTTATTAATAAGTTAAAAATATTGATGTCAAAAAATAAATAAAAATGAGAAGTATTGACCTCTTATAAAAAATTAATAAATAAAATTTGTAAAGTTTGATTCTTTGGCGTATAAAGTTATAATAAATTCTATTTGAACATTTGATAATTATAAGGAAATAAAATTTGGAGTATTTATTTCCCATGCTTTTTTTGTAAAATAGATATAAAAATATGTTTAAGTTTTCTTGTCCATTTATTTATGTTTACTAACGCTTTCTTATTATATTCTTTCATTTGTAAGTCTTGATTCCCAATACAGGCTAAATCAACCGAATTTTGTTGCCTAACTTCCAAAAGGAAAAGGTGATGACTAGAGGTTGGTGTATACATCATTTATAAACATCTTGTTACCTTCCAAGAAATATTTCCATGATGCAAGAACTCAATATTTCCCATCATCATTATTTGCTTCTTACTCTAAGAATTGGTTTGGAACCTAAATTCTATGGGAGATAGGTAAAAACAAAGGTAAATTCAATACGATCAATTCCAGTACTACCAGAATAACTTATTAATAAGTTAAAAATATTGATGTCAAATAATGAATAAAAATGAGAAGTATTGACCTCTTATAAAAAATTAATAAATAAAATTTGTAAAGTTTGATTCTTTGGCGTATAAAGTTATAATAAATTCTATTTGAACATTTGATAATTATAAGGAAATAAAATTTGGAGTATTTATTTCCCATGCTTTTTTATGTAAAATAGATATAAAAAAATGTTTAAGTTTTATTGTCCATTTATTTATGTTTACTAATGCTTTCTCATTATATTCTTCCATTCGTAAGTCTTGATTCCTAATACAGGCTAAATCAACCGAATTTTGTTGCCTAACTTCGAAAAGGAAATGGTGATTACTAGAGGTTGGTGTATACATCATTTATAAACATCTTGTTACCTTCCCAGAAATATTTCCATGATGCAAGAACTCAATATTTCCCATCATCATTATTTGCTTCTTACTCTAAGAATTGGTTTGAAACCTAAATTCTATGGGAGATAGGTAAAAACAGAGGTAAATTCAATACGATCAATTCCAGTACTACAAGAATAACTTATTAATAAGTTAAAAATATTGATGTCAAATAATGAAAAAAATGAGAAGTATTGACCTCTTATAAAAAATTAATAAATAAAATTTGTAAAGTTTGATTCTTTGGCGTATAAAGTTATAATAAATTCTATTTGAACATTTGATAATTATAAGGAAATAAAATTTGGAGTATTTATTTCCCATGCTTTTTTATGTAAAATAGATATAAAAAAATGTTTAAGTTTTCTTGTCCATTTATTTATGTTTACTAACGCTTTCTCATTATATTCTTTCATTTGTAAGTCTTGATTCCCAATACAGGCTAAATCAATCGAATTTTGTTGCCTAACTTCCAAAAGGAAAAAGTGATGTCTAGAGGTTGGTGTATACATCATTTATAAACATCTTGTTACCTTCCGAGAAATATTTCCATGATGCAAGAACTCAATATTTCCCATCATCATTATTTGCTTCTTACTCTAAGAATTGGTTTGGAACCTAAATTCTATGTGAGATAGGTAAAAACAAAGGTAAATTCAATACGATCAATTCGAGTACTACGAGAATAACTTATTAATAAGTTAAAAATATTGATGTCAAAAAATAAATAAAAATGAGAAGTATTGACCTCTTATAAAAAATTAATAAATAAAATTTCTAAAGTTTGATTGTTTGGCGTATAAAGTTATAATAAATTCTATTTGGACATTTGATAATTATAAGGAAATAAAATTTGGAGTATTTATTTCCAAAGCTTTTTTTTTTGTAAAATAGATATAAAAAATGTTTAAGTTTTCTTGTCCATTTATTTATGTTTATTAACGCTTTCTCATTATATTCTTTCATTTGTAAGTCTTGATTCCCAATACAGGCTAAATCAACCGAATTTTGTTGCCTAACTTCCAAAAGGAAAAGGTGATGACTAGAGGTTGGTGTATACATCATTTATAAACATCTTGTTACCTTCCAAGAAATATTTCCATGATGCAAGAACTCAATATTTCCCATCATCATTATTTGCTTCTTACTCTAAGAATTGGTTTGGAACCTAAATTCTATGTGAGATAGGTAAAAACAAAGGTAAATTCAATACGATCAATTCCAGTACTACCAGAATAACTTATTAATAAGTTAAAAATATTGATGTCAAAAAATAAATAAAAATGAGAAGTATTGACCTCTTATAAAAAATTAATAAATAAAATTTGCTTGTTTGGAGTATAAAGTTATAATAAATTCTATTTGAACATTTGATAATTATAAGGAAATAAAATTTGGAGTATTTATTTCCCATGCTTTTTTTGTAAAATAGATATAAAAAAATGTTTAAGTTTTCTTGTCCATTTATTTATGTTTACTAACGCTTTCTCATTATATTCTTTCATTTGAAAGTCTTGATTCCCACTATAGGCTAAATCAATCGAATTTTGTTGCCTAACTTCCAAAAGGAAAAAGTGATGTCTAGAGGTTGGTGTATACATCATTTATAAACATCTTGTTACCTTCCGAGGAATATTTCCATGATGCAAGAACTCAATATTTCCCATCATCATTATTTGCTTCTTACTCTAAGAATTGGTTTGGAACCTAAATTCTATGGGAGATAGGTAAAAACAAAGGTAAATTCAATACGATCAATTCCAGTACTACCAAAATAACTTATTAATAAGTTAAAAATATTGATGTCAAATAATGAATAAAAATGAGAAGTATTGACCTCTTATAAAAAATTAATAAATAAAATTTGTAAAGTTTGATTCTTTGGCGTATTAAGTTATAATAAATTCTATTTGAACATTTGATAATTATAAGGAAATAAAATTTGGAGTATTTATTTCCAATGCTTTTTTTTGTAAAATAGATATAAAAAAATGATTAAGTTTTCTTGTCCATTTATTTATGTTTACTAACGCTTTCTCATTATATTCTTTCATTCGTAAGTCTTGATTCCCAATACAGGCTAAATCAACCGAATTTTGTTGCCTAATTTCTAAAAGGAAAAGGTGATGACTAGAGGTTGGTGTATACATCATTTATAAAATTCTTGTTACCTTCCAAGAAATATTTCCATGATGCAAGAACTCAATATTTCCCATCATCATTATTTGCTTCTTACTCTAAGAATTGGTTTGGAACCTAAATTCTATGGGAGATAGGTAAAAACAAAGTTAAATTCATAACGATCAATTCCAGTACTACCAGAATAACTTATTAATAAGTTAAAAATATTGATGTCAAAAAATAAATAAAAATGAGAAGTATTGACCTCTTATAAAAAATTAATAAATAAAATTTGTAAAGTTTGCTTGTTTGGCGTATTAAGTTATAATAAATTCTATTTAAACATTTGATAATTATAAGGAAATAAAATTTGGAGTATTTATTTCCAATGCTTTTTTTTGTAAAATAGATATGAAAAAATGTTTAAGTTTTCCTTTCCATTAATTTATGTTTACTAATGCTTTCTCATTATATTCTTTCATTTGTAAGTCTTGATTTCTAGCATAGGCTAAATCAACCGAATTTTGTTGCCTAACTTCCAAAAGGAAAAAGTGATGACTAGAGGTTGGTGTATGCATCATTTATAAACATCTTGTTACCTTCCAAGAAATATTTCCATGATGCAAGAACTCAATATTTCCCATCATCATTATTTGCTTCTTACTCTAAGAATTGGTTTGGAACCTAAATTCTATGTGAGATAGGTAAAAACAAAGGTAAATTCAATACGATCAATTCCAGTACTACCAGAATAACTTATTAATAAGTTAAAAATATTGATGTCAAATAATAAATAAAAATGAGAAGTATTGACCTCTTATAAAAAATTAATAAATAAAATTTGTAAAGTTTGATTCTTTGGCGTATAAAGTTATAATAAATTCTATTTGAACATTTGATAATTATAAGGAAATAAAATTTGGAGTATTTATTTCCCATGCTTTTTTTGTAAAATAGATATAAAAAAATGTTTAAGTTTTCTTGTCCATTTATTTATGTTTACTAACGCTTTCTCATTATATTCTTTCATTTGTAAGTCTTGATTCCCAATACAGGCTAAATCAACCGAATTTTGTTGCCTAACTTCCAAAAGGAAAAGGTGATGACTAGAGGTTGGTGTATACATCATTTATAAACATCTTGTTACCTTCCAAGAAATATTTCCATGATGCAAGAACTCAATATTTCCCATCATCATTATTTGCTTCTTACTCTAAGAATTGGTTTGGAACCTAAATTCTATGGGAGATAGGTAAAAACAAAGGTAAATTCAATACGATCAATTCCAGTACTACTTATTAATAAGTTAAAAATATTGATGTCAAAAAATAAATAAAAATGAGAAGTATTGACCTCTTATAAAAAATTAATAAATAAAATTTGTAAAGTTTGCTTGTTTGGCGTATAAAGTTATAATAAATTCTATTTGAACATTTGATAATTATAAGGAAATAAAATTTGGAGTATTTATTTCCCATGCTTTTTTTGTAAAATAGATATAAAAAAATGTTTAAGTTTTCTTGTCCATTTATTTATGTTTACTAACGCTTTCTCATTATATTCTTTCATTTGTAAGTCTTGATTCCCAATACAGGCTAAATCAACCGAATTTTGTTGCCTAACTTCCAAAAGGAAAAGGTGATGACTAGAGGTTGGTGTATACATCATTTATAAACATCTTGTTACCTTCCAAGAAATATTTCCATGATGTAAGAACTCAATATTTCCCATCATCATTATTTGCTTCTTACTCTAAGAATTGGTTTTGAACCTAAATTATATGGGAGATAGGTAAAAACAAAGGTAAATTCAATACGATCAATTCCAGTACTACCAGAATAACTTATTAATAAGTTAAAAATATTGATGTCAAAAAATAAATAAAAATGAGAAGTATTGACCTCTTATAAAAACATTAATAAATAAAATTTCTAAAGTTTGATTGTTTGGCGTATAAAGTTATAATAAATTATATTTGAACATTTGATAATTATAAGGAAATAAAATTTGGAGTATTTATTTCCCATGCTTTTTTTTGTAAAATAGATATAAAAAAATGTTTAAGTTTTATTGTCCATTTATTTATGTTTACTAACGCTTTCTCATTATATTCTTTCATTCGTAAGTCTTGATTCCCAATACAGGCTAAATCAACCGAATTTTGTTGCCTAACTTCGAAAAGGAAAAGGTGATTACTAGAGGTTGGTGTATACATCATTTATAAACATCTTGTTACCTTCCCAGAAATATTTCCATGATGCAAGAACTCAATATTTCCCATCATCATTATTTGCTTCTTACTCTAAGAATTGGTTTGGAACCTAAATTCTATGGGAGATAGGTAAAAACAGAGGTAAATTCAATACGATCAATTCCAGTACTACAAGAATAACTTATTAATAAGTTAAAAATATTGATGTCAAATAATGAAAAAAATGAGAAGTATTGACCTCTTATAAAAAATTAATAAATAAAATTTGTAAAGTTTGATTCTTTGGCGTATAAAGTTATAATAAATTCTATTTGAACATTTGATAATTATAAGGAAATAAAATTGGGAGTATTTATTTCCCATGCTTTTTTATGTAAAATAGATATAAAAAAATGTTTAAGTTTTATTGTCCATTTATTTATGTTTACTAATGCTTTCTCATTATATTCTTTCATTTGTAAGTCTTGATTCCCAGTATAGGCTAAATAAACCGAATTATGTTGCCTAAATTCAAAAAGGAAAAGGTGATGACTAGAGGTTGGTGTATACATCATTTATAAACATCTTGTTACCTTCCAAGAAATATTTCCATGATGCAAGAACTCAATATTTCCCATCATCATTATTTGCTTCTTACTCTAAGAATTGGTTTGGAACCTAAATTCTATGGGAGATAGGTAAAAACAAAGGTAAATTCAATACGATCAATTCCAGTACTACCAGAATAACTTATTAATAAGTTAAAAATATTGATGTCAAAAAATAAATAAAAATGAGAAGTATTGACCTCTTATAAAAAATTAATAAATAAAATTTGTAAAGTTTGCTTGTTTGGCGTATTATGTTATAATAAATTCTATTTGAACATTTGATAATTATAAGGAAATAAAAATTGGAGTATTTATTTCCCATGCTTTTTTTTGTAAAATAGATATAAAAAATGATTAAGTTTTCTTGTCCATTTATTTATGTTTACTAACGCTTTCTCATTATATTCTTTCATTTGTAAGTCTTGATTCCCAATACAGGCTAAATCAACCGAATTTTGTTGCCTAACTTCCAAAAGGAAAAGGTGATGTCTAGAGGTTGGTGTATACATCATTTATAAACATCTTGTTACCTTCCGAGAAATATTTCCATGATGCAAGAACTCAATATTTCCCATCATCATTATTTGCTTCTTACTCTAAGAATTGGTTTGGAACCTAAATTCTATGAGAGATAGGTAAAAACAAAGGTAAATTCAATACGATCAATTCCAGTACTACAAGAATAACTTATTAATAAGTTAAAAATATTGATGTCAAAAAATAAATAAAAATGAGAAGTATTGACCTCTTATAAAAAATTAATAAATAAAATTTGTAAAGTTTGCTCGTTTGGCGTATTAAGTTATAATAAATTCTATTTGAACATTTGATAATTATAAGGAAATAAAATTTGGAGTATTTATTTCCCATGCATTTTTTTGTAAAATAGATATAAAAAAATGTTTAAGTTTTCTTGTCCATTTATTTATGTTTACTAATGCTTTCTCATTATATTCTTTCATTTGAAAGTCTTGATTCCCTGTACAGGCTAAATCAACCAAATTTTGTTGCCTAACTTCCATAAGGAAAAGGTGATTACTAGAGGTTGGTGTATACATCATTTATAAACATCTTGTTACCTTCCAAGAAATATTTCCATGATGCAAGAACTCAATATTTCCCATCATCTTTATTTGCTTATTACTCTAAGAATTGGTTTGGAACCTAAATTCTATGGGAGATAGGTAAAAACAAAGGTAAATTCAATACGATCAATTCCAATACTACCAGAAGTTAAAAATATAGATATCAAAAAATAAACAAAAATGATAAGTATTGACCTCTAATAAAAAATTCATAAATAAAATTTTCTTGTTTGGCGTATAAAGTTATAATAAATTCTATTTGAACATTTGATAATTATAAGGAAATAAAATTTGGAGTATTTATTTCCTATGCTTTTTTTGTAAAATAGATATAAAAATATGTTTAAGTTTTCTTGTCTATTTGTTTATGTTTACTAACGCTTTCTTATTATATTCTTTCATTTGTAAGTCTTGATTCCCAATACAGGCTAAATCAACCGAATTTTGTTGCCTAAATTCAAAAAGGAAAAGGTGATGACTAGAGGTTTGTGTATGCATCATTTATAAACATTTTGTTACCTTCCAAGAAATATTTCCATGATGCAAGAACTCAATATTTCCCCTCATCATTATTTGATTCTTACTCTAAGAATTGGTTTGGAACCTAAATTCTATGGGAGATAGGTAAAAACAAAGTTAAATTCAATACGATCAATTCGAGTACTACGAGAATAACTTATTAATAAGTTAAAAATATTGATGTCAAAAAATAAATAAAAATGAGAAGTATTGACCTCTTATAAAAAATTAATAAATAAAATTTGATTGTTTGGCGTATAAAGTTATAATAAATTCTATTTGAACATTTGATAATTATAAGGAAATAAAATTTGGAGTATTTATTTCCCATGCTTTTTTTGTAAAATAGATATAAAAAAATGTTTAAGTTTTCTTGTCCATTTATTTATGTTTACTAACGCTTTCTCATTATATTCTTTCATTTGTAAGTCTTGATTCCCAATACAGGCTAAATCAACCGAATTTTGTTGCCTAAATTCAAAAAGGAAAAGGTGATGACTAGAGGTTTGTGTATACATCATTTATAAACATCTTGTTACCTTCCAAGAAATATTTCCATGATGCAAGAACTCAATATTTCCCATCATCATTATTTGCTTCTTTCTCTAAGAATTGGTTTTGAACCTAAATTCTATGGGAGATAGGTAAAAACAAAGGTAAATTCAATACGATCAATTCCAGTACTACGAGTATAACTTATTAATAAGTTAAAAATATTGATGTCAAAAAATAAATAAAAATGAGAAGTATTGACCTCTTATAAAAAATTAATACATAAAATTTGTAAAGTTTTGTTTGGCGTATAAAGTTATAATAAATTCTATTTGAACATTTGATAATTATAAGGAAATAAAATTTGGAGTATTTATTTCCCATGCTTTTTTGTAAAATAGATATAAAAAAATGTTTAAGTTTTCTTGTCCATTTATTTATGTTTACTAACGCTTTCTCATTATATTCTTTCATTTGTAAGTCTTGATTCCCAATACAGGCTAAATCAACCGAATTTTGTTGCCTAACTTCCAAAAGGAAAAGGTGATGACTAGAGGTTGGTGTATACATCATTTATAAACATCTTGTTACCTTCCAAGAAATATTTCCATGATGCAAGAACTCAATATTTCCCATCATCATTATTTGCTTCTTACTCTAAGAATTGGTTTGGAACCTAAATTCTATGGGAGATAGGTAAAAACAAAGTTAAATTCATAACGATCAATTCCAGTACTAATCGAATAACTTATTAATAAGTTAAAAATATTGATGTCAAAAAATAAATAAAAATGAGAAGTATTGACCTCTTATAAAAAATTAATAAATAAAATTTGTAAAGTTTGATTCTTTGGCGTATAAAGTTATAATAAATTCTATTTGAACATTTGATAATTATAAGGAAATAAAATTTGGAGTATTTATTTCCCATGCTTTTTTTTGTAAAATAGATATAAAAAAATGTTTAAGTTTTCTTGGCCATTTATTTATGTTTACTAACGCTTTCTCATTATATTCTTTCATTCGTAAGTCTTGATTCCCAATACAGGCTAAATAAATTGAATTTTTTTGCCTAACTTCCAAAAGGAAAAGGTGATGTCTAGAGGTTGGTGTATACATCATTTATAAACATCTTGTTACCTTCCGAGAAATATTTCCATGATGCAAGAACTCAATATTTCCCATCATCATTATTTGCTTCTTACTCTAAGAATTGGTTTGGAACCTAAATTCTATGTGAGATAGGTAAAAACAAAGGTAAATTCAATACGATCAATTCCAGTACTACGAGAATAACTTATTAATAAGTTAAAAATATTGATGTCAAAAAATAAATAAAAATGAGAAGTATTGACCTCTTATAAAAAATTAATAAATAAAATTTGCTTGTTTGGCGTATAAAGTTATCAAAAATTCTATTTGAACATTTGATAATTATAAGGAAATAAAATTTGGAGTATTTATTTCCAATGCTTTTTTTTGTAAAATAGATATAAAAAAATGTTTAAGTTTTCTTGTCCATTTATTTATGTTTACTAACGCTTTCTCATTATATTCTTTCATTTGAAAGTCTTGATTCCCACTACAGGCTAAATCAATCGAATTTTGTTGCCTAACTTCCAAAAGGAAAAAGTGATGTCTAGAGGTTGGTGTATACATCATTTATAAACATCTTGTTACCTTCCGAGAAATATTTCCATGATGCAAGAACTCAATATTTCCCATCATCATTATTTGCTTCTTACTCTAAGAATTGGTTTGGAACCTAAATTCTATGGGAGATGAGTAAAAACAAAGTTAAATTCAATACGATCAATTCCAGTACTACCAGAATAACTTATTAATAAGTTAAAAAAATTGATGTCAAAAAATAAATAAAAATGAGAAGTATTGACCTCTTATAAAAAATTAATAAATAAAATTTGTAAAGTTTGCATTTTGGCGTATAAAGTTATAATAAATTCGATTTAAACATTTGATAATTATAAGGAAATAAAATTTGGAGAATTTATTTCCCGTGCTTTTTTTTGTAAAATAGATATAAAAAAATGTTTATGTTTTCTTGTCCATTTATTTATGTTTACTAACGCTTTCTCATTATATTCTTTCATTTGTAAGTCTTGATTCCCAATACAGGCTAAATCAACCGAATTTTGTTGCCTAACTTCCAAAAGGAAAAGGTGATGTCTAGAGGTTGGTGTATACATCATTTATAAACATCTTGTTACCTTCCAAGAAATATTTCCATGATGCAAGAACTCAATATTTCCCATCATCATTATTTGCTTCTTACTCTAAGAATTGGTTTGGAACCTAAATTCTATGGGAGATAGGTAAAAACAAAGTTAAATTCATAACGATCAATTCCAGTACTAATCGAATAACTTATTAATAAGTTAAAAATATTGATGTCAAAAAATAAATAAAAATGAGAAGTATTGACCTCTTATAAAAAATTAATAAATAAAATTTGTAAAGTTTGATTCTTTGGCGTATAAAGTTATAATAAATTCTATTTGAACATTTGATAATTATAAGGAAATAAAATTTGGAGTATTTATTTCCCATGCTTTTTTGTAAAATAAATATAAAAAAATGTTTAAGTTTTCTTGTCCATTTATTTATGTTTACTAACGCTTTCTCATTATATTCTTTCATTTGTATGTCTTGATTCCCAATACAGGCTAAATCAACCGAATTTTGTTGCCTAACTTCCAAAACGAAAAGGTGATGACTAGAGGTTGGTGTATATATCATTTATAAACATCTTGTTACCTTCGAAGAAATATTTCCATGATGCAAGAACTAAATATTTCCCATCATCATTATTTGCTTCTTACTCTAAGAATTGGTTTGGAACCTAAATTCTATGGGAGATAGGTAAAAACAAAGTTAAATTCAATACGATCAATTCCAGTACTACCAGAATAACTTATTAATAAGTTAAAAATATTGATGTCAAAAAATAAATAAAAATGAGAAGTATTGACCTCTTATAAAAAATATAAAAATAAAATTTGTAAAGTTTGCTTGTTTGGCGTATTAAGTTATAATAAATTCTATTTAAACATTTGATAATTATAAGGAAATAAAATTTGGAGTATTTATTTCCCGTCCTTTTTTTGTAAAATAGATATAAAAAAATGTTTAAGTTTTCTTGTCCATTTATTTATGTTTACTAACGCTTTCTCATTATATTCTTTCATTTGTAAATCTTGATTCCCAATACAGGCTAAATCAACCGAATTTTGTTGCCTAACTTCCAAAAGGAAAAGGTGATGTCTAGAGGTTGGTGTATACATCATTTATAAATATCTTGTTACCTTTCGAGAAATATTTCCATGATGAAATAACTCAATATTTCCCATCATCATTATTTGCTTCTTACTCTAAGAATTGGTTTGTAACCTAAATTCTATGAGAGATGGGTAAAAACAAAGTTAAATTCAATACGATCAATTCCAGTACTACCAGAATAACTTATTAATAAGTTAAAAATATTGATGTCAAAAAATAAATAAAAATGAGAAGTATTGACCTCTTATAAAAAATTAATAAATAAAATTTGTAAAGTTTGCTTGTTTGGCGTATTAAGTTATAATAAATTCTATTTAAACATTTGATAATTATAAGGAAATAAAATTTGGAGTATTTATTTCCCGTGCTTTTTTTTGTAAAATAGATATAAAAAAATGTTTAAGTTTTCTTGTCCATTTATTTATGTTTACTAACGCTTTCTCATTATATTCTTTCATTCGTAAGTCTTGATTCCCAATACAGGCTAAATCAACCGAATTTTGTTGCCTAACTTCCAAAAGGAAAAGGTGATGACTAGAGGTTGGTGTATACATCATTTATAAACATCTTGTTACCTTCCAAGAAATATTTCCATGATGCAAGAACTCAATATTTCCCATCATCATTATTTGCTTCTTACTCTAAGAATTGGTTTGGAACCTAAATTCTATGGGAGATAGGTAAAAACAAAGTTAAATTCATAACGATCAATTCCAGTACTACCAGAATAACTTATTAATAAGTTAAAAATATTGATTTCAATAAATAAATAAAAATGAGAAGTATTGACCTGTTATAAAAAAATTAATAAATAAAATTTGTAAAGTTTGCTCGTTTGGCGTATTAAGTTATAATAAATTCTATTTAAACATTTGATAATTATAAGGAAATAAAATTTGGAGTATTTATTTCCCATGCTTTTTTTATGTAAAATAGATATAAAAAAATGTTTAAGTTTTCGTGTCCATTTATTTATGTTTACTAACGCTTTCTCATTATATTCTTTCATTCATAAGTCTTGATTCCCAATATAGGCTAAATGAACCGAATTTTGTTGCCTAACTTCCCAAAGGAAAAGGTGATGACTAGAGGTTGGTGTATACATCATTTATAAACATCTTGTTACCTTCCGAGAAATATTTCCATGATGCAAGAACTCAATATTTCCCATCATCATTATTTGCTTCTTACTCTAAGAATTGGTTTGGAACCTAAATTCTATGGGAGATAGGTAAAAACAAAGTTAAATTCAATACGATCAATTCCAGTACTACCAGAATAACTTATTAATAAGTTAAAAATATTGATGTCAAAAAATAAATAAAAATGAGAAGTATTGACCTCTTATAAAAAATTAATAAATAAAATTTGTAAAGTTTGATTGTTTGGCGTATAAAGTTATAATAAATTCTATTTGAACATTTGATAATTATAAGGAAATAAAATTTGGAGTATTTATTTCCCATGCTTTTTTTGTAAAATAGATATAAAAAAATGTTTAAGTTTTATTGTCCATTTATTTATGTTTACTAACGCTTCCTCATTATATTCTTTCATTTGTAAGTCTTCATTCCCAGTATAGGCTAAATCAACCGAATTTTGTTGCCTAACTTCCAAAAGGAAAAGGTGATGACTAGAGGTTGGTGTATACATCATTTATAAACATCTTGTTACCTTCCAAGAAATATTTCCATGATGCAAGAACTCAATATTTCCCATCATCATTATTTGCTTCTTACTCTAAGAATTGGTTTGGAACCTAAATTCTATGGGAGATAGGTAAAAACAAAGTTAAATTCAATACGATCAATTCCAGTACTACCAGAATAACTTATTAATAAGTTAAAAATATTGATGTCAAAAAATAAATAAAAATGAGAAGTATTGACCTCTTATAAAAAATTAATAAATAAAATTTGTAAAGTTTGCTTGTTTGGCGTATTAAGTTATAATAAATTCTATTTGAACATTTGATAATTATAAGGAAATAAAATTTGGAGTATTTATTTCCCGTGCTTTTTTTTAAAATAGATATAAAAAAATGTTTAAGTTTTCTTGTCCATTTATTTATGTTTACTAACGCTTTCTCATTATATTCTTTCATTTGTAAGTCTTGATTCCCAATACAGGCTAAATCAACCGAATTTTGTTGCCTAACTTCCAAAAGGAAAAGGTGATGACTAGAGGTTGGTGTATACATCATTTATAAACATCTTGTTACCTTCCAAGAAATATTTCCATGATGCAAGAACTCAATATTTCCCATCATCATTATTTGCTTCTTACTCTAAGAATTGGTTTGGAACCTAAATTCTATGGGAGATAGGTAAAAACAAAGTTAAATTCATACCGATCAATAAGTTAAAAATATTGATGTCAAATAATAAATAAAAATGAGAAGTATTGACCTCTTATAAAAAATTAATAAATAAAATTTGTAAAGTTTGATTCTTTGGCGTATAAAGTTATAATAAATTCTATTTGAACATTTGATAATTATAAGGAAATAAAATTTGGAGTATTTATTTCCCATGCTTTTTTGTAAAATAGATATAAAAAAATGTTTAAGTTTTCTTGTCCATTTATTTATGTTTACTAACGCTTTCTCATTATATTCTTTCATTTGTAAGTCTTGATTCCCAATACAGGCTAAATCAACCGAATTTTGTTGCCTAACTTCCAAAAGGAAAAGGTGATGACTAGAGGTTGGTGTATACATCATTTATAAACATCTTGTTACCTTCCAAGAAATATTTCCATGATGCAAGAACTCAATATTTCCCATCATCATTATTTGCTTCTTACTCTAAGAATTGGTTTGGAACCTAAATTCTATGGGAGATAGGTAAAAACAAAGTTAAATTCAATACGATCAATTCGGATTACTACGAATAACTTATTATTAAGTTAAAAATATTGATGTCAAAAAATAAATAAAAATGAGAAGTATTGACCTCTTATAAAAAATTAATAAATAAAATTTGTAAAGTTTTCTCGTTTGGCGTATAAAGTTATAATAAATTCTATTTGAACATTTGATAATTATAAGGAAATAAAATTTGGAGTATTTATTTCCCATGCTTTTTTTGTAAAATAGATATAAAAAAATGTTTAAGTTTTCTTGTCCATTTATTTATGTTTACTAACGCTTTCTCATTATATTCTTTCATTTGTAAGTCTTGATTCCCAATACAGGCTAAATCAACCGAATTTTGTTGCCTAACTTCCAAAAGGAAAAGGTGATGACTAGAGGTTGGTGTATACATCATTTATAAACATCTTGTTACCTTCCAAGAAATATTTCCATGATGCAAGAACTCAATATTTCCAATCATCTTTATTTGCTTCTTACTCTAAGAATTGGTTTGGAACCTAAATTCTATGGGAGATAGGTAAAAACAAAGTTAAATTCAATACGATCAATTCCAGTACTACCAGAATAAATTATTATTAAGTTAAAAATATTGATGTCAAATAATAAATAAAAATGAGAAGTATTGACCTCTTATAAAAAATTAATAAATAAAATTTGTAAAGTTTTCTCGTTTGGCGTATTAAGTTATAATAAATTCTATTTGAACATTTGATAATTATAAGGAAATAAAATTTGGAGTATTTATTTCCCATGCTTTTTTTTTTGTAAAATAGATATAAAAAAATGTTTAAGTTTTCTTGTCCATTTATTTATGTTTACTAACGCTTTCTCATTATATTCTTTCATTTGTAAGTCTTGATTCCCAATACAGGCTAAATCAACCGAATTTTGTTGCCTAACTTCCAAAAGGAAAAGGTGATGACTAGAGGTTGGTGTATACATCATTTATAAACATCTTGTTACCTTCCGAGAAATATTTCCATGATGCAAGAACTCAATATTTCCCATCATCATTATTTGCTTCTTACTCTAAGAATTGGTTTGGAACCTAAATTCTATGGGAGATAGGTAAAAACAAAGTTAAATTCAATACGATCAATTCCAGTACTACCAGAATAACTTATTAATAAGTTAAAAATATTGATGTCAAAAAATAAATAAAAATGAGAAGTATTGACCTCTTATAAAAAATTAATAAATAAAATTTGTAAAGTTTGATTGTTTGGCGTATAAAGTTATAATAAATTCTATTTGAACATTTGATAATTATAAGGAAATAAAATTTGGAGTATTTATTTCCCATGCTTTTTTTGTAAAATAGATATAAAAAAATGTTTAAGTTTTCTTGTCCATTTATTTATGTTTACTAACGCTTTCTCATTATATTCTTTCATTTGTAAGTCTTGATTCCCAATAGAGGCTAAATCAATCGAATTTTGTTGCCTAACTTCCAAAAGGAAAAGGTGATGACTAGAGGTTGGTGTATACATCATTTATAAACATCTTGTTACCTTCCAAGAAATATTTCCATGATGCAAGAACTCAATATTTCCCATCATCATTATTTGCTTCTTACTCTAAGAATTGGTTTGGAACCTAAATTCTATGGGAGATAGGTAAAAACAAAGTTAAATTCATAACGATCAATTCCAGTACTACCAGAATAACTTATTAATAAGTTAAAAATATTGATGTCAAAAAATAAATAAAAATGAGAAGTATTGACCTCTTATAAAAAATTAATAAATAAAATTTGTAAAGTTTGCTTGTTTGGCGTATTATGTTATAATAAATTCTATTTGAACATTTGATAATTATAAGGAAATAAAATTTGGAGTATTTATTTCCAATGCTTTTTTTTGTAAAATAGATATAAAAAAATGATTAAGTTTTCTTGTCCATTTATTTATGTTTACTAACGCTTTCTCATTATATTCTTTCATGTGTAAGTCTTGATTCCCAATACAAGCTAAATCAACCGAATTTTGTTGCCTAACTTCCAAAAGGAAAAGGTGATGTCCAGAGGTTGGTGTATACATCATTTATAAAACATCTTGTTACCTTCCGAGAAATATTTCCATGATGCAAGAACTCATTATTTCCCATCATCATTATTTGCTTCTTACTCTAAGAATTGGTTTGGAACCTAAATTCTATGGGAGATAGGTAAAAACAAAGTTAAATTCAATACGATCAATTCCAGTACTACCAGAATAACTTATTAATAAGTTAAAAATATTGATGTCAAAAAATAAATAAAAATGAGAAGTATTGACCTCTTATAAAAAATTAATAAATAAAATTTGTAAAGTTTGATTGTTTGGCGTATAAAGTTATAATAAATTCTATTTGAACATTTGATAATTATAAGGAAATAAAATTTGGAGTATTTATTTCCCATGCTTTTTTTGTAAAATAGATATAAAAAAATGTTTAAGTTTTCTTGTCCATTTATTTATGTTTACTAACGCTTTCTCATTATATTCTTTCATTTGTAAGTCTTGATTCCCAATACAGGCTAAATCAACCGAATTTTGTTGCCTAACTTCCAAAAGGAAAAGGTGATGACTAGAGGTTGGTGTATACATCATTTATAAACATCTTGTTACCTTCCGAGAAATATTTCCATGATGCAAGAACTCAATATTTCCCATCATCATTATTTGCTTCTTACTCTAAGAATTGGTTTGGAACCTAAATTCTATGGGAGATAGGTAAAAACAAAGTTAAATTCAATACGATCAATTCCAGTACTACCAGAATAACTTATTAATAAGTTAAAAATATTGATGTCAAAAAATAAATAAAAATGAGAAGTATTGACCTCTTATAAAAAATTAATAAATAAAATTTGTAAAGTTTGATTGTTTGGCGTATAAAGTTATAATAAATTCTATTTGAACATTTGATAATTATAAGGAAATAAAATTTGGAGTATTTATTTCCCATGCTTTTTTTTTGTAAAATAGATATAAAAAAATGTTTAAGTTTTCGTGTCCATTTATTTATGTTTACTAACGCTTTCTCATTATATTCTTTCATTCATAAGTCTTGATTCCCAATATAGGCTAAATGAACCGAATTTTGTTGCCTAACTTCCCAAAGGAAAAGGTGATGACTAGAGGTTGGTGTATACATCATTTATAAACATCTTGTTACCTTCCGAGAAATATTTCCATGATGCAAGAACTCAATATTTCCCATCATCATTATTTGCTTCTTACTCTAAGAATTGGTTTGGAACTTAAATTCTATGGGAGATAGGTAAAAACAAAGTTAAATTCAATACGATCAATTCCAGTACTACCAGAATAACTTATTAATAAGTTAAAAATATTAATGTCAAAAAATAAATAAAAATGAGAAGTATTGACCTCTTATAAAAAATTAATAAATAAAATTTGTAAAGTTTGATTGTTTGGCGTATAAAGTTATAATAAATTCTATTTGAACATTTGATAATTATAAGGAAATAAAATTTGGAGTATTTATTTCCCGTGCTTTTTTTTTGTAAAATAGATATAAAAAAATGTTTAAGTTTTCTTGTCCATTTATTTATGTTTACTAACGCTTTCTCATTATATTCTTTCATTTGTAAGTCTTGATTCCCAATACAGGCTAAATCAACCGAATTTTGTTGCCTAACTTCCAAAAGGAAAAGGTGATGACTAGAGGTTGGTGTATACATCATTTATAAACATCTTGTTACCTTCCGAGAAATATTTCCATGATGCAAGAACTCAATATTTCCCATCATCATTATTTGCTTCTTACTCTAAGAATTGGTTTGGAACCTAAATTCTATGGGAGATAGGTAAAAACAAAGTTAAATTCAATACGATCAATTCCAGTACTACCAGAATAACTTATTAATAAGTTAAAAATATTGATGTCAAAAAATAAATAAAAATGAGAAGTATTGACCTCTTATAAAAAATTAATAAATAAAATTTGTAAAGTTTGATTGTTTGGCGTATAAAGTTATAATAAATTCTATTTGAACATTTGATAATTATAAGGAAATAAAATTTGGAGTATTTATTTCCCATGCTTTTTTTGTAAAATAGATATAAAAAAATGTTTAAGTTTTCTTGTCCATTTATTTATGTTTACTAACGCTTTCTCATTATATTCTTTCATTTGTAAGTCTTGATTCCCAATACAGGCTAAATCAACCGAATTTTGTTGCCTAACTTCCAAAAGGAAAAGGTGATGACTAGAGGTTGGTGTATACATCATTTATAAACATCTTGTTACCTTCCAAGAAATATTTCCATGATGCAAGAACTCAATATTTCCCATCATCATTATTTGCTTCTTACTCTAAGAATTGGTTTGGAACCTAAATTCTATGGGAGATAGGTAAAAACAAAGTTAAATTCAATACGATCAATTCCAGTACTACCAGAATAACTTATTAATAAGTTAAAAATATTGATGTCAAAAAATAAATAAAAATGAGAAGTATTGACCTCTTATAAAAAATTAATAAATAAAATTTGTAAAGTTTGCTTGTTTGGCGTATTAAGTTATAATAAATTCTATTTAAACATTTGATAATTATAAGGAAATAAAATTTGGAGTATTTATTTCCCATGCTTTTTTTTGTAAAATAGATATAAAAAAATGTTTAAGTTTTCTTGTCCATTTATTTATGTTTACTAACGCTTTCTCATTATATTCTTTCATTTGTAAGTCTTGATTCCCAATATAGGCTAAATCAACCGAATTTTGTTGCCTAACTTCCAAAAGGAAAAGGTGATGACTAGAGGTTGGTGTATACATCATTTATAAACATCTTGTTACCTTCCGAGAAATATTTCCATGATGCAAGAACTCAATATTTCCCATCATCATTATTTGCTTCTTACTCTAAGAATTGGTTTGGAACCTAAATTCTATGGGAGATAGGTAAAAACAAAGTTAAATTCAATACGATCAATTCCAGTACTACCAGAATAACTTATTAATAAGTTAAAAATATTGATGTCAAAAAATAAATAAAAATGAGAAGTATTGACCTCTTATAAAAAATTAATAAATAAAATTTGTAAAGTTTGATTGTTTGGCGTATAAAGTTATAATAAATTCTATTTGAACATTTGATAATTATAAGGAAATAAAATTTGGAGTATTTATTTCCCATGCTTTTTTTGTAAAATAGATATAAAAAAATGTTTAAGTTTTCTTGTCCATTTATTTATGTTTACTAACGCTTTCTCATTATATTCTTTCATTTGTAAGTCTTGATTCCAAGTACAGGCTAAATCAACCGAATTTTGTTCCCTAACTTCCAAAAGGAAAAGGTGATGTCTAGAGGTTGGTGTATACATCATTTATAAACATCTTGTTACCTTCCAAGAAATATTTCAATGATGCAAGAACTCAATATTTCCCATCATCATTATTTGCTTCTTACTCTAAGAATTGGTTTGGAACCTAAATTCTATGGGAGATAGGTAAAAACAAAGTTAAATTCAATACGATCAATTCTAGTACTACTAGAATAACTTATTAATAAGTTAAAAATATTGATGTCAAAAAATAAATAAAAATGAGAAGTATTGACCTCTTATAAAAAATATAAAAATAAAATTTGTAATGTTTGCTTGTTTGGCGTATTAAGTTATAATAAATTCTATTTAAACATTTGATAATTATAAGGAAATAAAATTTGGAGTATTTATTTCCCGTGCTTTTTTTTGTAAAATAGATATAAAAAATGTTTATGTTTTCTTGTACATTTATTTATGTTTACTAACGCTTTCTCATTATATTCTTTCATTTGTAAATCTTGATTCCCAATACAGGCTAAATCAACCGAATTTTGTTGCCTAACTTCCAAAAGGATAAGGTGATGACTAGAGGTTGGTGTATACATCATTTATAAACATCTTGTTACCTTCGAAGAAATATTTCCATGATGCAAGAACTAAATATTTCCCATCATCATTATTTTCTTCTTACTCTAAGAATTGGTTTGGAACCTAAATTCTATGGGAGATAGGTAAAAACAAAGTTAAATTCAATACGATCAATTCCAGTACTACCAGAATAACTTATTAATAAGTTAAAAATATTGATGTCAAAAAATAAATAAAAATGAGAAGTATTGACCTCTTATAAAAAATTAATAAATAAAATTTGTAAAGTTTGCTTGTTTGGCGTATAAAGTTATAATAAATTCTATTTGAACATTTGATAATTATAAGGAAATAAAATTTGGAGTATTTATTTCCCATGCTTTTTTTGTAAAATAGATATAAAAAAATGTTTAAGTTTTCTTGTCCATTTATTTATGTTTACTAACGCTTTCTCATTATATTCTTTCATTTGAAAGTCTTTATTCCCACTATAGGCTAAATCAGGCGAATTTTGTTGCCTAACTTCCAAATGGAAAAGGTGATGACTAGAGGTTGGTGTATACATCATTTATAAACATCTTGTTACCTTCCAAGAAATATTTCCATGATGCAAGAACTCAATATTTCCCATCATCATTATTTGCTTCTTACTCTAAGAATTGGTTTGGAACCTAAATTCTATGGGAGATAGGTAAAAACAAAGTTAAATTCAATACGATCAATTCCAGTACTACCAGAATAACTTATTAATAAGTTAAAAATATTGATGTCAAATAATAAATAAAAATGAGAAGTATTGACCTCTTATAAAAAATTAATAAATAAAATTTGTAAATTTTGATTGTTTGGCGTATAAAGTTATAATAAATTCTATTTGAACATTTGATAATTATAAGGAAATAAAATTTGGAGTATTTATTTCCCATGCTTTTTTTGTAAAATAGATATAAAAAAATGTTTAAGTTTTCTTGTCCATTTATTTATGTTTACTAACGCTTTCTCATTATATTCTTTCATTTGTAAGTCTTGATTCCCAATACAGGCTAAATCAACCGAATTTTGTTGCCTAACTTCCAAAAGGAAAAGGTGATGACTAGAGGTTGGTGTATACATCATTTATAAACATCTTGTTACCTTCCAAGAAATATTTCCATGATGCAAGAACTCAATATTTCCCATCATCATTATTTGCTTCTTACTCTAAGAATTGGTTTGGAACCTAAATTCTATGAGAGATGGGTAAAAACAAAGTTAAATTCAATACGATCAATTCGAGTACTACCAGAATAACTTATTAATAAGTTAAAAATATTGATGTCAAAAAATAAATAAAAATGAGAAGTATTGACCTCTTATAAAAAATTAATAAATAAAATTTGTAAAGTTTGCATTTTGGCGTATAAAGTTATAATAAATTCGATTTAAACATTTGATAATTATAAGGAAATAAAATTTGGAGTATTTATTTCCCGTGCTTTTTTTTTGTAAAATAGATTTAAAAAAATATTTAAGTTTTCGTGTCCATTTATTTATGTTTACTAACGCTTTCTCATTATATTCTTTCATTCATAAGTCTTGATTCCCAATAAAAGCTAAATGAACAGAATTTTGTTGCCTAACTTCCCAAAGGAAAAGGTGATGACTAGAGGTTGGTGTATACATCATTTATAAACATCTTGTTACCTTGCAAGAAATATTTCCATGCTGCAAGAACTCAATATTTCCCATCATCATTATTTGCTTCTTACTCTAAGAATTGGTTTGGAACCTAAATTCTATGGGAGATAGGTAAAAACAAAGTTAAATTCATAACGATCAATTCCAGTACTACCGTAATAACTTATTAATAAGTTAAAAATATTAATGTCAATAAATAAATAAAAATGAGAAGTATTGACCTCTTATAAAAAATTAATAAATAAAATTTGTAAAGTTTGATTCTTTGGCGTATAAACTTATAATAAATTCTATTTGAACATTTGATAATTAAAAGGAAATAAAATTTGGAGTATTTATTTCCCGTGCTTTTTTTTTAAAATAGATATAAAAAAATGTTTAAGTTTTCTTGTCCATTAATTTATGTTTACTAATGCTTTCTCATTATATTCTTTCATTTGTAAGTCTTGATTCCCAATACTAGCTAAATCAACCGAATTTTGTTGCCTAACTTCCAAAAGGAAAAGGTGATGTCTAGAGGTTGGTGTATACATCATTTATAAACATCTTGTTACCTTCCGAGAAATATTTCCATGATGCAAGAACTCAATATTTCCCATCATCATTATTTGCTTCTTACTCTAAGAATTGGTTTGGAACCTAAATTCTATGGGAGATAGGTAAAAACAAAGTTAAATTCAATACGATCAATTCCAGTACTACCAGAATAACTTATTAATAAGTTAAAAATATTGATGTCAAAAAATAAATAAAAATGAGAAGTATTGACCTCTTATAAAAAATTAATAAATAAAATTTGTAAAGTTTGATTGTTTGGCGTATAAAGTTATAATAAATTCTATTTGAACATTTGATAATTATAAGGAAATAAAATTTGGAGTATTTATTTCCCATGCTTTTTTTGTAAAATAGATATAAAAAATGTTTAAGTTTTCTTGTCCATTTATTTATGTTTACTAATGCTTTCTCATTATATTCTTTCATTTGTAAGTCTTCATTCCCAGTACAGGCTAAATCAATCGAATTTGGTTGCCAAACTTACAAAAGGAAAAGGTGATGACTAGAGGTTGGTGTATACATCATTTATAAACATCTTGTTACCTTCCAAGAAATATTTCCATGATGCAAGAACTCAATATTTCCCACCATCTTTATTTGCTTCTTACTCTAAGAATTGGTTTGGAACCTAAATTCTATGAGAGATAGGTAAAAACAAAGTTCAATTCAATACGATCAATTCCAATACTACCATAATAACTTATTAATAAGTTAAAAATATTAATGTCAATAAATAAATAAAAATGAGAAGTATTGACCTCTTATAAAAAATTAATAAATAAAATTTGTAAAGTTTGATTGTTTGGCGTATTAAGTTATAATAAATTCTATTTGAACATTTGATAATTATAAGGAAATAAAATTTGGAGTATTTATTTCCCATGCTTTTTTTGTAAAATAGATATAAAAAAATGTTTAAGTTTTCTTGTCCATTTATTTATGTTTACTAACGCTTTCTCATTATATTCTTTCATTTGTAAGTCTTGATTCCCAATACAGGCTAAATCAACCGAATTTTGTTGCCTAACTTCCAAAAGGAAAAGGTGATGTCTAGAGGTTGGTGTATACATCATTTATAAACATCTTGTTACCTTCCAAGAAATATTTCCATGATGCAAGAACTCAATATTTCCCATCATCATTATTTGCTTCTTACTCTAAGAATTGGTTTGGAACCTAAATTCTATGAGAGATGGGTAAAAACAAAGTTAAATTCAATACGATCAATTCCAGTACTACCAGAATAACTTATTAATAAGTTAAAAATATTGATGTCAAAAAATAAATAAAAATGAGAAGTATTGACCTCTTATAAAAAATTAATAAATAAAATTTGTAAAGTTTGATTGTTTGGCGTATAAAGTTATAATAAATTCTATTTGAACATTTGATAATTATAAGGAAATAAAATTTGGAGTATTTATTTCCCATGCTTTTTTTTGTAAAATAGATATAAAAAAATGTTTAAGTTTTCTTGTCCATTTATTTATGTTTACTAACGCTTTCTCATTATATTCTTTCATTTGTAAGTCTTGATTCCCAATACAGGCTAAATCAACCGAATTTTGTTGCCTAACTTCCAAAAGGAAAAGGTGATGACTAGAGGTTGGTGTATACATCATTTATAAACATCTTGTTACCTTCCAAGAAATATTTCCAAAGTGCATGAACTCAATATTTCCCATCATCTTTATTTGCTTCTTACTCTAAGAATTGGTTTGGAACCTAAATTCTAGGAGAGATAGGTAAAAACAAAGGTAAATTCAATACGATCAATTCCAGTACTACCAGAATAACTTATTAATAAGTTAAAAATATTGATGTCAAAAAATAAATAAAAATGAGAAGTATTGAACACTTATAAAAAAATTAATAAATAAAATTTCTAAAGTTTGATTGTTTGGCGTATAAAGTTATAATAAATTCTATTTGAACATTTGATAATTATAAGGAAATAAAATTTGGAGTATTTATTTCCCATGCTTTTTTTTGTAAAATAGATATAAAAAAATGTTTAAGTTTTCTTGTCCATTTATTTATGTTTACTAACGCTTTCTCATTATATTCTTTCATTTGTAAGTCTTGATTCCCAATACAGGCTAAATCAACCGAATTTTGTTGCCTAACTTCCAAAAGGAAAAGGTGATGACTAGAGGTTGGTGTATACATCATTTATAAACATCTTGTTACCTTCCAAGAAATATTTCCATGATGCAAGAACTCAATATTTCCCATCATCATTATTTGCTTCTTACTCTAAGAATTGGTTTGGAACTTAAATTCTATGGGAGATAGGTAAAAACAAAGTTAAATTCAATACGATCAATTCCAGTACTACCAGAATAACTTATTAATAAGTTAAAAATATTAATGTCAAAAAATAAATAAAAATGAGAACTATTGAACTCTTATAAAAAAATTAATAAATAAAATTTGTAAAGTTTGATTGTTTGGCGTATAAAGTTATAATAAATTCTATTTGAACATTTGATAATTATAAAGAAATAAAATTTGGAGTATTTATTTCCAATGCTTTTTTTTTGTAAAATAGATATAAAAATATGTTTAAGTTTTCTTGTCCATTTATTTATGTTTACTAACGCTTTCTCATTATATTCTTTCATTTGTAAGTCTTGATTCCCAATACAGGCTAAATCAATCGAATTTTGTTGCCTAACTTCCAAAAGGAAAAGGTGATTACTAGAGGTTGGTGTATACATCATTTATAAACATCTTGTTACCTTCCAAGAAATATTTCCATGATGCAAGAACTCAATATTTCCCATCATCTTTATTTGCTTCTTACTCTAAGAATTGGTTTGGAACCTAAATTCTATGGGAGATAGGTAAAAACAAAGTTAAATTCAATACGATCAATTCCAGTACTACCAGAATAACTTATTAATAAGTTAAAAATATTGATGTCAAAAAATAAATAAAAATGAGAAGTATTGACCTCTTATAAAAAATTAATAAATAAAATTTCTAAAGTTTGATTGTTTGGCGTATTAAGTTATAATAAATTCTATTTAAACATTTGATAATTATAAGGAAATAAAATTTGGAGTATTTATTTCCCATGCTTTTTTTTGTAAAATAGATATAAAAAAATGATTAAGTTTTATTGTCCATTTATTTATGTTTACTAACGCTTTCTCATTATATTCTTTCATTCGTAAGTCTTGATTCCCAATACAGGCTAAATCAACCGAATTTTGTTGCCTAATTTCTAAAAGGAAAAGGTGATGACTAGAGGTTGGTGTATACATCATTTATAAAATTCTTGTTACCTTTCAAGAAATATTTCCATGATGCAAGAACTCAATATTTCCCATCATCTTTATTTGCTTCTTACTCTAAGAATTGGTTTGGAACCTAAATTCTATGGGAGATAGGTAAAAACAAAGTTAAATTCATAACGATCAATTCCAGTACTAACATAATAACTTATTAATAAGTTAAAAATATTGATGTCAAAAAATAAATAAAAATGAGAAGTATTGACCTCTTATAAAAAATTAATAAATAAAATTTGTAAAGTTTGCTCGTTTGGCGTATTAAGTTATAATAAATTCTATTTAAACATTTGATAATTATAAGGAAATAAAATTTGGAGTATTTATTTCCCATGCTTTTTTTGTAAAATAGATATAAAAAATGTTTAAGTTTTCTTGTCCATTTATTTATGTTTACTAACGCTTTCTCATTATATTCTTTCATTTGTAAGTCTTGATTCCCAATACAGGCTAAATCAACCGAATTTTGTTGCCTAACTTCCAAAAGGAAAAGGTGATGACTAGAGGTTGGTGTATACATCATTTATAAACATCTTGTTACCTTCCAAGAAATATTTCCAAAGTGCATGAACTCAATATTTCCCATCATCTTTATTTGCTTCTTACTCTAAGAATTGGTTTGGAACCTAAATTCTAGGAGAGATAGGTAAAAACAAAGTTCAATTCAATACGATCAATTCCAATACTACCAGAATAACTTATTAAGAAGTTAAAAATATTGATGTCAAAAAATAAATAAAAATGAGAAGTATTGAACTCTTATAAAAAAATTAATAAATAAAATTTCTAAAGTTTGATTGTTTGGCGTATAAAGTTATAATAAATTCTATTTGAACATTTGATAATTATAAGGAAATAAAATTTGGAGTATTTATTTCCCATGCTTTTTTTGTAAAATAGATATAAAAATATGTTTAAGTTTTCTTGTCCATTTATTTATGTTTACTAACGCTTTCTCATTATATTCTTTCATTTGTAAGTCTTGATTCCCAATACAGGCTAAATCAACCGAATTTTGTTGCCTAACTTCCAAAAGGAAAAGGTGATGACTAGAGGTTGGTGTATACATCATTTATAAACATCTTGTTACCTTCCAAGAAATATTTCCATGATGCAAGAACTCAATATTTCCCATCATCTTTATTTGCTTCTTACTCTAAGAATTGGTTTGGAACCTAAATTCTAGGAGAGATAGGTAAAAACAAAGTTCAATTCAATACGATCAATTCCAATACTACCAGAATAACTTATTAAGAAGTTAAAAATATTGATGTCAAAAAATAAATAAAAATGAGAAGTATTGACCTCTTATAAAAAATTAATAAATAAAATTTCTAAAGTTTGATTGTTTGGCGTATAAAGTTATAATAAATTCTATTTGAACATTTGATAATTATAAGGAAATAAAATTTGGAGTATTTATTTCCCATGCTTTTTTTTGTAAAATAGATATAAAAAAATGTTTAAGTTTTCTTGTCCATTTATTTATGTTTACTAACGCTTTCTCATTATATTCTTTCATTTGTAAGTCTTGATTCCCAATACAGCCTAAATCAACCGAATTTTGTTGCCTAACTTCCAAAAGGAAAAGGTGATGACTAGAGGTTGGTGTATACATCATTTATAAACATCTTGTTACCTTCCAAGAAATATTTCCATGATGCAAGAACTCAATATTTCCCATCATCTTTATTTGCTTCTTACTCTAAGAATTGGTTTGGAACCTAAATTCTAGGAGAGATAGGTAAAAACAAAGTTCAATTCAATACGATCAATTCCAATACTACCAGAATAACTTATTAAGAAGTTAAAAATATTGATGTCAAAAAATAAATAAAAATGAGAAGTATTGAACACTTATAAAAAAATTAATAAATAAAATTTCTAAAGTTTGATTGTTTGGCGTATAAAGTTATAATAAATTCTATTTGAACATTTGATAATTATAAGGAAATAAAATTTGGAGTATTTATTTCCCATGCTTTTTTTGTAAAATAGATATAAAAAAATGTTTAAGTTTTCTTGTCCATTTATTTATGTTTACTAACGCTTTCTCATTATATTCTTTCATTTGTAAGTCTTGATTCCCAATACAGGCTAAATCAACCGAATTTTGTTGCCTAACTTCCAAAAGGAAAAGGTGATGACTAGAGGTTGGTGTATACATCATTTATAAACATCTTGTTACCTTCCAAGAAATATTTCCATGATGCAAGAACTCAATATTTCCCACCATCTTTATTTGCTTCTTACTCTAAGAATTGGTTTGGAACCTAAATTCTATGAGAGATAGGTAAAAACAAAGTTCAATTCAATACGATCAATTCCAGTACTACCAGAATAACTTATTAATAAGTTAAAAATATTGATGTCAAAAAATAAATAAAAATGAGAAGTATTGAACTCTTATAAAAAAATTAATAAATAAAATTTCTAAAGTTTGATTGTTTGGCGTATAAAGTTATAATAAATTCTATTTGAACATTTGATAATTATAAGGAAATAAAATTTGGAGTATTTATTTCCCATGCTTTTTTTGTAAAATAGATATAAAAATATGTTTAAGTTTTCTTGTCCATTTATTTATGTTTACTAACGCTTTCTCATTATATTCTTTCATTTGTAAGTCTTGATTCCCAATACAGGCTAAATCAACCGAATTTTGTTGCCTAACTTCCAAAAGGAAAAGGTGATGACTAGAGGTTGGTGTATACATCATTTATAAACATCTTGTTACCTTCCAAGAAATATTTCCAAAGTGCATGAACTCAATATTTCCCATCATCTTTATTTGCTTCTTACTCTAAGAATTGGTTTGGAACCTAAATTCTAGGAGAGATAGGTAAAAACAAAGTTCAATTCAATACGATCAATTCCAATACTACCAGAATAACTTATTAAGAAGTTAAAAATATTGATGTCAAAAAATAAATAAAAATGAGAAGTATTGAACACTTATAAAAAAATTAATAAATAAAATTTCTAAAGTTTGATTGTTTGGCGTATAAAGTTATAATAAATTCTATTTGAACATTTGATAATTATAAGGAAATAAAATTTGGAGTATTTATTTCCCATGCTTTTTTTTGTAAAATAGATATAAAAAAATGTTTAAGTTTTCTTGTCCATTTATTTATGTTTACTAACGATTTCTCATTATATTCTTTCATTTGTAAGTCTTGATTCCCAATACAGTCTAAATCAACCGAATTTTGTTGCCTAACTTCCAAAAGGAAAAGGTGATGACTAGAGGTTGGTGTATACATCATTTATAAACATCTTGTTACCTTCCAAGAAATATTTCCAAAGTGCATGAACTCAATATTTCCCATCATCTTTATTTGCTTCTTACTCTAAGAATTGGTTTGGAACCTAAATTCTAGGAGAGATAGGTAAAAACAAAGTTCAATTCAATACGATCAATTCCAATACTACCAGAATAACTTATTAAGAAGTTAAAAATATTGATGTCAAAAAATAAATAAAAATGAGAAGTATTGAACACTTATAAAAAAATTAATAAATAAAATTTCTAAAGTTTGATTGTTTGGCGTATAAAGTTATAATAAATTCTATTTGAACATTTGATAATTATAAGGAAATAAAATTTGGAGTATTTACTTCCCATGCTTTTTTTGTAAAATAGATATAAAAATATGTTTAAGTTTTCTTGTCCATTTATTTATGTTTACTAACGCTTTCTCATTATATTCTTTTATTTTTAAGTCTTGATTCCCAATATAGTCTAAATCAACCGAATTTTGTTGCCTAACTTCCAAAAGGAAAAGGTGATGACTAGAGGTTGGTGTATACATCATTTATAAACATCTTGTTACCTTCCAAGAAATATTTCCAAAGTGCATGAACTCAATATTTCCCATCATCTTTATTTGCTTCTTACTCTAAGAATTGGTTTGGAACCTAAATTCTAGGAGAGATAGGTAAAAACAAACTTCAATTCAATACGATCAATTCCAATACTACCAGAATAACTTATTAAGAAGTTAAAAATATTGATATCAAAAAATAACTAAAAATGAGAAGTATTGAACAATTATAAAAAAATTAATAAATTAAATTTCTAAAGTTTGATTATTTGGCGTATAAAGTTATAATAAATTCTATTTGAACATTTGATAATTATAAGGAAATAAAATTTGGAGTATTTATTTCCCATGCTTTTTTTTGTAAAATAGATATAAAAAAATGTTTAAGTTTTCTTGTCCATTTATTTATGTTTACTAACGCTTTCTCATTATATTCTTTCATTTGTAAGTCTTGATTCCCAATACAGGCTAAATCAATCGAATTTTGTTGCCTAACTTCCAAAAGGAAAAGGTGATGACTAGAGGTTGGTGTATACATCATTTATAAACATCTTGTTACCTTCCAAGAAATATTTCCAAAGTGCATGAACTCAATATTTCCCATCATCTTTATTTGCTTCTTACTCTAAGAATTGGTTTGGAACCTAAATTCTATGGGAGATAGGTAAAAACAAAGGTAAATTCAATACGATCAATTCTAGTACTACCAGAATAACTTATTAATAAGTTAAAAATATTGATGTCAAAAAATAAATAAAAATGAGAAGTATTGACCTCTTATAAAAACATTAATAAATAAAATTTCTAAAGTTTGATTGTTTGGCATATTAAGTTATAATAAATTCTATTTAAACATTTGATAATTATAAGGAAATAAAAATTGGAGTATTTATTTCCCATGCTTTTTTTAGTAAAATAGATATAAAAAAATGTTTCAGTTTTCTTGTCCATTAATTTATGTTTACTAATTCTTTCTCATTATATTCTTTCATTTGTAAGTCTTGATTCCCAGTACATGCTAAATCAACCGAATTATGTTGCCTAAATTCAAAAAGGAAAAGGTGATGACTAGAGGTTTGTGTATACATCATTTATAATCATCTTGTTACCTTTTGAGAAATATTTCTATGGTGGATGAACTCAATATTTCCCATCATCATTATTTGCTTCTTACTCTAAGAATTGGTTTGGAACCTAAATTCTCTGGGAGATAGGTAAAAACAAAGTTAAATTCAATAAGATCAATTCCAGTACTACGAGTATAACTTATTAATAAGTTAAAAATATTGATGTCAAAAAATAAATAAAAATGAGAAGTATTGAACTCTTATAAAAAAAATTGAGAAACAAAGCTGATCATACACATGTCAAGGTTGATTAAGTGGTGGCTGATTATGCAAGAAGCAAAGTAACTGATCATGCACATGGTAAGGCTGATCAAGTAGTAGTTGATAACAAATCTTATGAATGTTGGTTGATCAAGTGGAGGTTTCCCAATCAAGTGCTATTGCTAAACAAAAAAGTGCAATGTGTGCTAGTGATGTTGATGGTCCAGTAAATGGCCAGGGAAATGAAGTGCTTACTATACAATAGGAAATGTGTAGCTAATTTGTACTTAAGGTTGTTATAGAGTTTGTTACATAGAAATGTGTGTATGTTAAGTGATGTAATCACATGTAACAATCTTATTGTAGTAGCCTTCTCCTCTATAAATAAGAAGAGTAAACAATATATGAGCTATGTAATTTTCACAATCAATGAGAAGCAATATTCATCATTTATCTCTAATTTTCCATTCAAGATAACAAAAAAAATTTATTTTCAATATTTGTCATAGTATCAGTGCCTAGAAGATATGCTAGCTTCTTGTTGTGAAGAAAAAAATCTATGGCTAAACTACCAAAGGTAGTTCAATAGTAAGTGCCTAATCTTGTAATAGTTATTGATAAACAATGTGAGCTCTACCCTTTACATAATGTTTTACTTACAATCAAACTCAATACTATTAACTTTACTATATGGAAGCATCAAATCTTTAAAGTTCTGAGAAGCCTATAATTAAACAGCTACATCTTTAAAGATTCACCAGAAAAATTTCTTGAAGATGGAAGTGTAAAAGATGAGTTTGGGCAGTGGAAAAGGTAGAATGATATGCTTGGTGTTGGTTGATGAATCGTATGACAGATGAACTCATGAAACAATTATTTGGTTTTGCAACATCAAGGCAACCTTGGTGTATGTTAGAGAAAAATTTTGCCTTCAAATCACGAGCTCGAATGATACAATTGAAAGAAGAACTTTAGAATTTCAAGAAAAGAGATTTCAAAGTTAATGACTGCGTGATAAAGATAAATTCTTTTTAATGAGTTAGAATCTACTTATTGCACAATGATTGACAAGAAAAAAATCATGTATGTTTTAGAAGATCTTGATGAAACCTTCGACAATGTATTCTCTATGCTAATTGAGAAAATATTAACAGAGAAAACAGCCATAGATGATGCAAAAGCGTTGATGCTATTCCATGGGAGCAAACTTTAGTGTAGGAGAGCAACAATAATCTCACCATTACCTAGTGTGAATGTAGCCATAAATAATGTAAAGGTTTTTTTGTGAATAATGATACATTATCATAAATGCAACAATTGACTGTTACAGATCATAATCAACAAGGTGTTAGAATGTTGTAGATTCTTTTCAAAACTACAATATGAATAACAACTTTCAATTAGGTGGTCGAAGATGTGGCTATGGTAGAGGTTGATTTGGTAACAAGCCCCAATATCAAGTGTGTGGAAAATTAGGACATATAGCCTTCAAGTGGTTGTTAGGTATGATTGAAACTTTTAGCCTAATTAGAATAGTAATAACAACAACACATCAATTTTTCAATCTAATTACAAAAATCCTGGTTAATTGTCTTCTTCTTAATAACCACTACCACCACATATGCATGATATGCTTGCTACAAATGGTTTTACTACACTTGTGTCTTAACCTACATATTCTTCCCTATCTTCAAATCAAGTCTATGGATTTGTGGCATTTGTAACAGATTTCTAGTCACATATTCTTTCTTTAACTCCTTAGGAACCTTATTAGTTCCTTGATTCTAGAGCTAGTCATCATGTGACAGTTGATCTGAGCAATTTAGCTTCAACTCATCCTTATACGGGTTATCAATCTGTTATGATAGGAAATAGTGACAATTTTTCTATATCTAACATAGGTCATAATCAAATAAACTCTACCTTTTCTCTTGATCGAACACTAAAAATAAATAATATTCTTTCTATTCTTAATATTGCTAAAAATCTACTAATATGTCTCAATTTTCTAAAGACAATTCAATTTCCTTGAGTTTAATTCTAATTCATGTTACGTTAAGGACAATACCACGGGGGAGGTGCTACTTTAGGGTACACTCAATGATGGCTTGTACAAGTTTAGTCTCACGTGTGCAAGGGAAATAAGAATGTAATTTCATTTTTTTTTCTATCCATAAGATGCCTATTAATTCATCAAATAAAACTTTTGCTTATGTTGCTAATACTGTTGACATTTCTCTGTGACACTAGAGATTAGATCATGCATCATTTTCTATTGTAAAAAGAGCTTTAACTCAATACAAGATTCCTTTTTCTTCTACTAGTAATGACTGTGATTTATTATGTGCTTCCTTCCATAATAACAAATCTTATAAACTTCTTTTTTTTTGTTTCCTTGCACAAAGCTACTAAACCTCTTGAATTTTGTCATTCGGACATTTGAGTGTCACCTATGACTTCCACAAATGGTCATTAGTATTACATCCACTTCATTGATGCTTTCTCTTACTTTACATGGATCTATTTTTAAAGCATAAATCTGTTGCTTATCAAGCATTTGATCAGTTCAAAGATCAATTTGAACTTCAAAAAAATTACAAAATTAAAGTTTTTCAAAGTGATTAGGGTGAAGAATTTTAGTCACTCACTTCTCTGTTTAGTTAGTGTGGTATTGTACATTACATATATTGTCCTTACACACATTAATATAATGGAATTACAAAAAAAAACATACACATATAGTTGATTTAGGTCTAGCAATATTGAGTCATACATTCTTACCTCTAGCCTTTTAGGATGAGGCATTTTTCTCAAGTATATTTCTTATTAATTGCCTATCTATTTAGTTCTAAATAATTCATCTCCTTTGGAGATACTCTTTGGTATGAAACCTTATTACAATTTCTTAAAGGCATTTAGGTATTATGTTTTCCTTGTTTAAGATCTTATAATTCTCATAAATTGGAAAACATATCTCATGCTTGCACTTTTCTTTGGTATAGCCCAAGGTACAAAGGATAAAAATTTCTTTTAAAGGATGGTAAGCTTTAAGTTGTGATGTCATATTTCATGAAATTGTGTTTCATTTCAATACTTATACTTCTAGTTCTAAGTCTATCTCTTCTTCATCTGGTTCCCCATCTGTCAAAACTATTTTAACCATTGTCACTCATTTGTATAATAAAATCATAACTAATATCCTTTTGTATGAACCTTGTCTTTCTCCTCCTATTCCTATTTCAATTCCTTCTTGTCTCATTACTCCAAATATGCCTTCTTTTGCTCAACTTCTTGTAGTTAAATCTCTTGTTCAAATTCCTACATTCTGCCTTTAGTGTTATGCTAGGTTTAGAGCATAATTCTATTTCTATCATTCATAACTATATAGTTCCTTATGATCCTTTACCTCATTCTATTTCTTCTTCCTCACAAATTGAGTCTATTATTTAGTCATTTACTATAAATGATCATCTAATGGTCACTAGGTCCAAGAAAGGTGTTTTTAAACCAAAGGAATATATGAGTATGTCTACTGACTGTTCAAAAAAATAATCCCTATTAGTGAAGCAATTTCTATATAATGCTAAATGGTTTGGTTCATTAAAGACAAAATTTATTGCTTTACTCAGAAATAAAAATTAGGTATTGGTTTCTTTACCTTCTAATAGAACTACCATTGGCAACAATGGGATTTTTTGTGTTAGAACACTTGATTTTGGTATCTTGGAAAAAAGAAAGTCTAACGTAGTAGCTCAAGGATACAAACAGGTGCTTGGCTTTTATTTCTCTAAAACCTTTAATCCTGTGGTTAAATAGGTCACCATTCACATAGTTCTTACTTTTGCCTTTTCTAATGGTTCAAAGCTCCACCAATTGGACATCAACAATGCACTTTGAAATGGAAATTTGCAAGAAGTGTTTATGTAATAGCCTAATGGGTTTGAGCATCCTCAATATCCAAGTTATGTGTGAAAATTACAAAAATCCATTTATGGCTTGAAATAGGCTCTAAGAGCATGGTTTGATAGTCTCAGCAATGCATTGTATGCCATTTGTAAGATCAAAGGTAGATTTCTCATTGTTTTTTCAAGCATATTTTGCCTCCACCATTTATCTCTTGGTATATGTTGATGATATTATCATCACGGAAAACAATGAATAAGTTATTCAAACTCTTATTTCCACCTTACACACATAGTTTGCCTTAAAGTATATAGGTATATTGAGTTACTTTATGAGGATTGAGGTTAGTAAGCTGAATAATGGTGACATTCTACTCATGCAACAAAAATATATCAAAGAACTACTAGTTAAGGCCAAATTGGATCATTCCAAACTCATTTCCACTCATATGCTCACTAACTACACTCTAAGTGCAAATGAAGGTGAAATTTTCATAATCCCACATTGTATGGGAGCATTCATATGCTCACTAACTACACTCTAAGTGCAAATGAAGGTGAAATTTTCATAATCCCACATTGTATGGGAGCATTATTGGTGATCTTCAGTACATCACTATCATAAGATCATATCTTTCTTTTGTTGTGAATAAGGCTTGCCAATTTATGGCAGCTCCTCGAGAACTAAACTAGTTGGCTGTTAAAAGAACCATGAGATACCTATAGGATACAATCTGCCATGGCTTGCTAATAATACCTTTCCCTCCACTTATTCATAGGGCTTTGTTGATGCAGATTGGGATTCTTGCCCTGATGATAGGTGGTCTACATCTGGTATAATGGAAGTTGAATATCAATCTCTAACCAATGCCACTTCTGAGATTGTGTGGATTCAAGCTTTACTTCATGGATTGCATATTCTTTTACCAACTACTCCTGTCATTTGATGTGATAATTTGAGTACTATTCTGCTTACTGCTAATCCCATTATTCACTCTTGCATAAAACATATAAAATTGGAATTTTATTTTATGAGAGAAAAGGTTCATGCTGAACATATCATTATGAAACATATTGATTCTATGGGGTAATCAGTAGACATGCTAACAAAGGCTTTACTAGTTGCTTCATTTGTACCTTTACAAAGCAAATTAAATGTCATGCTCATATCACTTAATTTTAAGGAAGGGGCTAGGATCAATGAAAATAGCATGGTTAAAGAAATTGTTCAAGTTGACGATGCATACGACACTACTACAATACATACATTTAGTCTAAGATATTTAGCCTCGGTTTTTATAAAAACAGAGGCTATATGGTTTTGGCCTCGGTTATTTAAAAACCGAGGCTATAGACATACCCTATGGCCTTGGTTTTTAAATAACTGAGGTCATAGATATACCCTATTAATTCTTTACACCACATATCAAATTTTTTTATCAATATTTTTACTTTTTTTCTTATTTTCTTCTCTCCTTTTTATTAATTATATTAATTATATTAATTTATATATTAATTAAATTAAATTATATATTATTTTATTAATTAGGGTTTTCTCTACTGTAGGGTATATAAACAAATTAATTAGGGTTTTTTACGTATTGTTGCTTTCATCTTCACTATCTCGTCATCGCTCTATCGCTCTTGTAGTCCTTGTCTTTCCGTCTACCATCTGCGTCTCTTGCTTTTCCATCTCTCATCTTCAGAAATACATCTTTGTTCCCTTTGGGGATTTCAAGAGTATCAAGCAGATTGGGTTAATCGGTTGGGGTTCTCACTTCTTAGGTTAACTCTCTATCTGTGTGTGTGTGTGTAGAGAAGACATCTTAATTTTGATATTCACTTTTTTCTTCTCTATGTATATTAGTGCTCTCTGTGTTTTGCTAAATCTTGATGACAAACTTTAGCCATTTATTTGTGCAAGGACTTGCACAAGCTCAGAATTTAAGAGACTCTATTACTGAAGCAAAATCTGATATAGTGGTTAAGGTGAAATCATATTTTTTCAATTTTTTATCATTTGATTCTTTTTTATGGTAATTATAATTGAAGCTTTGGCTATTAAATAGGTTTATTTTCTAGTTGTATATTTATACTTTTCTGGTTACTTATGTTTTCAAATTGGCCTGAGAAAGGGCTCTCGCTCTTTTGCTGAAGCTCGTGTTGCTGGCTTTATTGAAGAGAATGAGACTCTGGGTGATATATGGAAAACCGTCTTAGGAAGTGACCTTGTTCTACTTCTTATTTTTGATTCTGCATAGGTATGTTGGATGTAAGCAAAAGTTTGCTCCTCTATAACTATTATTTATGATTGCTATGTTTTCTTGTGATAGGAAAGGGACCAATGATCATTTGTCACTTGAGCTGGAGGGAATGTCCCAACTTTTGGGGTATCATAACATTATTCTTTGTTTTGGATGATTATATTTATGCTCTTTTTTTTACTTTCTTATTTTGTTTGATTGTGTGTTTTCCTTCTGAGTTCTATTTAGTTGGTTGATAAGGATCCAAATAAGGCAATCTCATTGTTTTGGGCAGCCATTAATCCCATTGTCTATAAGTTTGTATTGAATTTTGCAAACTTATCCCTTTTAGCTTTTGTATTGGTTATAATACTGAACCCTTTAGTTGATTTCTACATTTTGCAAAATATTACTACTTTTAAAGCATTGAGTATTATTTATGAACAAAAAACAAGCTAAGTGATGGTAAGGTGAACATTTGTTAACATTACATAGATGTGTAAGGTGAACAAAAAATAGGTTATTTATGAACAAACTCTTTATTTTCTCTATTTATATATTTTTTTGATACTAATAATATTGTTTTAATCCTCAGTTGTAGAATCTGAATGCATCTTTTAGTAGGTACATAAATTATGGAGAACTTTTGACTACGTTCTGATTCTTATGACTATTTTTATTTATTCTTCAGGTGGAGTCTTTCCAATATGTGGAGCTTGGGGCCCTACTCTGCGCTAGTGCTTTAGCGTTGGTGTTGGTTCTAGTGTTGATGCTAGTGCTGGTCCTAAGCAACTGGTCTGTAATAACTGTTGATGCATCATTCCTAATGGTTTGTACTTGTTTGAGCTTCTCAGATGCACAAATGTATAATTGTTTGTTTTGTTTTAATATAAAATGTGCAGTCTTGCTACAGTTATTACAAATTTGATGTAGTTGCCAGACAACTTCTTATTAAATCACATCCTGGAGAAGAGTCATGCCCAATTGATCCGTGAGAAAACAGTCAGAGGCTGTTTATACATCAATACCAGCTCCAGCCCTAACCCCAGCCTCAGTAGAGCATCCCAACGCACCAAGCCCAGTGCAACACCCCAATGCACCAGCTAGCCCAACGCACCAGCACCTATATTGATTTGAAGTACACTTGTAAATACTTGTAATTAATAGTAAAAAGTCAGTTTGTAATGATAAGTTTTTATTATGTTTTAGTATATAATAAACTCTCAAATGTAATTATAGTTTTAATTTTAATATAATATGATGTTTAATATTATAATTAATAAATTTATTTTAATTTATATTTATTTTTAATATTGTAGTAAAAATTATATTTTATTTATTTATGTATACCCTATGGCCTCGGTTATTGAAAAACGTAGACCATAGACATATTCTATGACCTCGGTTATTGAAAGACCGAAGCCATAGGTAACAATCTATGGTTTCTCTCACTTAGGTCTCGGTTCTTATAATCGTGGTCATAGACCTATGGTCACGGTTAAAAACCGAGGTCATATATACATATTATAATAGTGCGATAAGGTTGATCAAGTGGTGGTTGATCATATAAGTAGTAAAGCATGTATTGTTTTAGCTGATCATGCACATGGTCAGGTTGATGTTCAAGTGGTAGTTGATAGCAAAGCTTATCAAATGTTGGTTGATCAAGTGTAAGTTGTTCAATCAAGTGCTAGTGCCAAACAAAAGAGTGTAATGTGTGCTAGTGTCATTGATGGTGCAGGAAATGGTAAGAGAAATAGAGTGCTTGTTGTGCAAGCCAATACATGCACATATGTTGATGTGCTTAGAGCAACATTGTAGACATGGTAGTTATAATAGGAAGTGTGTAGCTAATTTGTATTGAGGTTGTTATAGAGTTTATTACATAAAAGTGTGTATATGTTAAGCGATGTAATCACATGTAAACAATCTTATTATAACAACCTTATTTTCTATAAATAAGAAGAGTAAGAGATGTATAAGCTATGTAATTTTCATAATCAATGAGAAGCAATACTCATCATTTTCTCTCTCATTTTCCGTTCAAGCAAACAACATTGTTTTCTCTTTAATATTTGTCACTAGCAACAATACTATATATTTCTTAAAAATTGTTGAAAAATTTAAAAAATAATAATAATAGTTTTAAAATTTATAATTATAAAAAATAACATTCAATAATATTGAATGAGATTTAATTAGAGGATAAACATATTAAACATATTTAAATAGTTGTATTTTAATTTAAATAATATTTAAAATAAAATAATATATAATTTTTTTAATAAAAAAATATATGATGTTTATGTAATAAGTTTTATTTGTATAGTTATAAATTTTAAATGTAATATTGTTTTTGAAAAATTGTTTAAGACTAATTGAGTGGAGGAAGAGGATAATTATAAATAAAAAAAAAACGAGACAGAGGGTAGGATCTGAAAAGAAAAATCGGTTCTTCATTGTCATCCAAAAAGGGGTGGTCCAACATGAAAAAGAAACTAAAAAAAAAAAAAATTTGCCCAAATATGGGCAAGTACTTATTCAAACCATTAAACGTTGGTCATCTCGTATGTTTGCAATTAGTTAGAGATAAGGTCCTTACGTGCGTACGATCGAATTCTGTCTTTGCAAAAGTTTGAAAATTTGAATCTCACTGCTTACGTTTTACTTTTAAAATAGATACAGATAGTTTGAATAAAACAAATGTCTTAATTTGTGAAATTCTTTTATTATGCAAATGAATTGTATTAATTTTTAGGTTAAAGTGTATTATTGATATTTAAATTTTAACTAAATTTTCAAATCGATTTCTACACTTTTAAAACATACAATTTAGTTTTAAAATTTTTAAAATTTAACACATATATCCCTAAACTTTTAAATAATACGATTTAATCTCATATTTTTAAAACTTTATATATAGGTTTTGAATTTTTTTGATTTAAAATATATATTTTAATAATAAAGATAAAACATATTTGTAAAATTGTAAAAGTTTGTAGACTATATATATAACTTTACTCAAGTTTGTTAAAAAAGAGAAATAACAAAAATAAATCAAGTCATATATTTTTACTATTAAAAAAAATAACATATTATTTCATATTAAATTTGATTCAAATTAAATTATAATAATTTAAATTATTTAAGTTAAATACTGTTCAATTAGATTTGGTTTAATGTTATTTAGATATTATTTTTGATATAAATTTTAAGAGTGTTATTTTTTATAATTTCTCAAAAAAAAATTTACTTTTTATTTTAAAATGTGTATTTTAATATGATAATTATTTTTGAAAATGAATTTTATAAATAAATAGTTTTACATAATTACAGTACGCAGGTGCACTTGTTTATTGCACAAGATTTTCTTTTCCCTAAAATTGAAGTGCACTCAATCCTTAAGGAAAAAAAAATTAAAATACCAATATCACCCCTCAACTTTCATAATTGTACTTGGAATATTATTGCTTGGGACGATCCTCCTTAATGATTCTTTAATTTTGGTCCATCATTGTTTTGAATAAATGTTAGAAGAAAAAAAAAACCTTACTGTTTTATGTTTACAAGTTAAAAAAAAATGTTATCAAAGCTTCGATAATTGTATGGACTCTTACAAAGAGTTTTGGGGGATATGGATTATAATATGTTCATTTGAAAAAAAAATTAATACAAAATTCATGCACACATCACGTGATTAAAACTAAAAACTTAACCCTTTTACATATTAAATGTCAACGATGTCAACGACAGAAGCAGAGACATGAAGAGGAAAAAAATTTGTAACTGCCAATTTTACTTTCAATTCAGGCATACATAAAACGTGCCCGTCTTTTCATCCCACTTTTGCTTCATCTGTCTCATCATCTTAAGAGAGTGTATATCCCAAAACTTATCGCTAGTCAATATACTCTTCAATTGACATGTTTGTAATATTAACATTCTATCACTTGCTTTGTACTAATTATACAAAATAAACCATCTAATTATAATAATTTTCACAATTAAATTTAAGTTATTTATATTTCACAACATATTTAGATGCACTCTTTGCGTTTCTTTAATCAAATTTCTTTAGTTATACACTCGTAGTTTTTTTATGCACTCATATAAGGGTAGAATTTTGATTCATTTTTTCCTCTTCTCACGTGCCATATTTACTTATCATAATTTTATCAAATTTTTAATGTGAAATTCTCGATAACTTAAAACCACATTGTAAAATAGTTTAAAAATCGAGCTAGATGAATTAATTACCTATGACAAACACATCTATAATGATAAGGACTATTCATTGGATCATTTCCTTCAACAGGTACTTGCTTAGCTCTGCATTTGTATCTGCATCCTCTACATTCATTATATGTGCATGTTGGTGCCGTTGATCCTATCATCAGCCTCCTATAGTTCTTCAATCAATTAAATAAAACCCACAAAAGTATATCAAAACATGATCAGAGTTTGTGTCAATCTAACTTCAGCTTATAAAACTTAAATGTAAAATATTTGTCATTCTTCTAAGTGGTAGTAAAATATTGTAAAGAGAAACAATAATACAAGAAAAATAAAATAAAATTGTAAACATAAGTTAACAAGATAGCATGTTCTCAAACACAAGATTTGCAATACTTGAGCAAGAGAGACTTGTTACTAACCATTTTTCCACAATTTTGAAAGTGCAGCCTTTCATTAAAAGTTTTCTTTCATATTGTGGGACCACAAGTAAAATATCCGCATAATTTTTATTTTAATTAATGAATTTTGAGACTCAATTTTTTTATTTATTCCATTATAATTTCAATATGTAAATATATGATTCAAAACAAGAAGAACCCAAATCAATAGAATATTTTTACAAATATTAAGTAGAACACACTTAAAGAATAATGTTCTAAAATTACATATCATCCTATAAATATATATATTAAACATACCATATTTTTCCGGTACTAGCATCTCAGTAGTTAGTACTGCTACTAACCGCCTTAGTGTAGTAAAGACTCATAATTTTCTCGCAAAATACACTTAAAAAAAGAGAGTTCGTTACTGCTAACCTGCATAAGCAGTTCTCTTTGTGACGAAAAAGAGTGATGAACCTTTTGATATTGATGATTTCTTCTGGCTACTGTAATTAATAACAAAAGAAGATATTAATAATTTGATAAGATTTAATTATAAGAGAAAGATAAGAAGTAAAAGAGTAGTCTAAACCTTGATTATTAATGGAACATGCTGAAATAATTAAAGTGAAGAAAAGTAGTAATCTAATAAAGTATGAAGCTGCTTTGGCCATTATTATTATCTTAATTAGTTTCAATGGTGTTTGGAATTAATTAAGTTAGCTAGTTTGAATGAAGAAGAGAAATTGTATGTGGTCAATATAATGAAAGGATAAGCTAAGAGAAGAACAAAGAAGGCTAGGGAAGAGAAGGGATTGTTGTTGTTTTGGTCAGCTAGTGACTATAAAAAAGATACTGACAAAAACTCTGAAAATTGAGCCCTAGAGTAGCACACCTATAAGGATCTCTTCGGACGGATTGCCTATTCTTGTTGACCCCGCGGTGGGAATACTCGAATCTTTTATTACGATTACTTAAATGTCCTTTTTTTTATTTCTTTTATTAGTTGTTTGCAGGTTAGGTACCAGTAACTAAGTTTAGCAATTAATATCAATTTTCACTCATTTAATTAAAGTTTTAATTTAATACTTATATTTTTTAAACAGTTTCAATATTAACAATTATGTAAAAAAAAATAAAAATTGGATAATAACTTTATGAAATACGAAAATAATTGGAACTGTTTTCTAGATTAAGATATTAAATTAAAACTATTTAACAAATATGTATATTAAATTAAACTTTTTTAATAACGTGCATAAAAATGGGTACAATTTACTGAACTTAGATACCATTTTGGTACCTAACCGGTTGTTGCGCTTATTATAATTTTATTGGGTTCATTATATTTTATATGCAAAACGTACAAGTAAATTATAAAAATATCAAAAATAAATATTATTTAATTTTTTAATAGAATTGTATAACGTGTCTTTCATATGTATTATCTATTTTATGTACATAATTATATCTATTTAAATGTTTTAGGTATTTTTTGAACCCGTCACATACGTTTAAGTGTAAAACGTAGCTAACAAACTTAATATTTTTAAAAAATGCACATAAAATGCACGTGATATAATTTTATTAAAAATTAAACAAAAATTATTAATTGAATATATTTTTATCATTACACGTAACGTTGCGTGTATAATTATAATTATTCAAATATTTTGAGTATTATTATAACTCTATTCCTTGTTAGTACGAAATGTGATAAACTTATATTTATTTAACAAAATGTATCTATTTATTCTCTTATTGTTAAGAAGGTGTACTTTTGATTCTATATTTATTTAATGTTATCTGGACGAAGGAGTTACCTATAATAACAAAACAAATTCCAAATTTAATGGGTTCAATGTTCCAAATCGGGCGAATATAATCTCTTTAATTAAATGTGGGAGAAAACAAAATACCATCTTGATAATAGGGTAGTAAAAGGTGCATTTTATTAAATAGGAAAAACTACTTAAAAAGTCTAATTCAAATCTATCAAGTCTAGAGAGGATAAATAAGTAATTTATAATGGGTGATAAATAATTAAAAATCACCTGGAAGTAAATGTGGAAAAATAAAAATAAAAGACATATAATTTTATGTGAAAATAACATAAGTCATAACAATGATCTAAAAGAAAAATAATGGTATTTGTTTTTCTTGAAAACTTTTTTAATAAAAACCAAATCTTTGAGCATATTTACTCTTTTAGATTACATATAGTTTGCATTGTTGGGTGTATGTTATTATTGTAAGTCATGTTGTACATTATGTTTCTGTGTGTTGACTACCCGTGTACAAAACATGATATCTGTTTATTTTTACTCAGTGTTTTATCTTCTTCTGTATAAGGTTGGTTATTACTGATCAATAATACATACACACATAGTTAAGAACACTATGATTAAAAGCATGTTTTCACACACCACGAGATTGGTTGTTATTATTATGCAGATTAGGTTGAGAATAGTGGATTTTGGTTCATTGCGGGTATAAGTATTTGTGAAATTTACTCGACACTTTTGGAAACAAAAAATATCTTTTTTTTGGTACCTCATCACCACTATCACCACCACATTAGGTAAGGTGGTTAGCAAGGTGGACAGCCGAGTTCTATAAAGACCCTATACTTTTCTCAACTATTTACCCATAATTTTAGTATCGAGATTCTGCCAAAATTCATATTGAGATTTATATTTGCCTTTTTAAATCATTTTGGAGAGCTTATATGTGATTGTGGGTCATTTAGTGAGTATAGTTATCAAATCATAGTCTGTGTGCATACGTGGCTTGACTGTGTGTCTCTTATACACAATTTGAGTTTTACGGTAGATAGTATCTCCTTTGGTTCCATAAGATTGAGTTTTCTCCACAAGGTTTCTCATTCTATGAATATTTCACTTTACTAATATATGACTATTGATCGTACCACTTTGAGTAGTGTTAGTTATGGAAGAGAGATGGGTTTGGGTGTCCAACCAGGTTATTGCAGAAGCAACAAGCAAGAGCAATAATAGGCAGTTCGAACATAGGTCTCAACTGATAGAGGTAATAGTAATTTTTTTTAGAATTGTAATTGTTTTATTTATTAGTGAATTATTTGCTGCTGAGTGGTTGGCTTAAGAAACCTAAGAACGTTACCATATAGATGTGGTCCATACGTGGGTTTACCTCGCTACATTTCATATTATGCATGATCCCTTATTGTATTAGTAAAATAATATTTTACTATGTGTATGTTATAACATACTATAGCTTAAACTCTAATTAGAAAACTTTAACTATTTTTCTGCTTTCTATTGATTATATAATATATGTTATGAAAATTATTTACTTATATGATATTATATTATATGTGCTTTTGCTGCATTATCTTTTAAGTGAATTTTTTTCTATTTGTGCAAATTTGGGTTGAGTCTTTAAGGAGTCTATATCTCCTTATGCTGGTGTTGTACTAGGTCGTAGACTCTTTCAATTGGTATCAAAGTGGGTGCACCCTTTTTAGGCTTAATCGATTCGATGTAGATTCTGTTAACTCACTTTTCACACACATACTTTCTCTCCAATGGATTTAGGAGAATGAGGCAATGTAGGTACTCTTCAATGGGCTAAACTACACCTATTGGAAATCATAAATGAGAGCCTTCTTATGGTCTCAAAGAGACTGTGTATGGTTTCTTGTTGAGAATGGATGAACATACCCAACTAAAATCCTACTATATAACACTGTTATTCCAAAACCAATGACTGAGTGGACTAAGGAAGAATCCAAGGAGTCTGAATGGAATTGTAAGGGTTTACATGCTATCATTAGTGTCGTAACAACTGATGGGTATAGAAGGATTCAGAGTTGTACAATGTCAAAACAAGCTTAGGATATCCTTGAGACAACTCATGAAGGTACATTTGTCATAAAGAAATCTAGACTTCTTAAGTTAAGTAGAGACTTTGAATTGTGCATTATGCATGAAGATGAGATTTTTGATAAGTTTTATGCACGATTCTCTAATATTGTTAATTTTTCTTACGACCTTGGTAGACCTATTAGCAAAGAAAAATAAATTTAAAAGATCATAGCCATTCTACCATATAGGTTTCATGTTAAAGTTACTATACTTGAGTCAATGTACAAATTCGGTGAGCTTATAGTGAATGAGCTAATTGGTGACCTGTAAGTCTTACAACTGCATCACCTGTTATCTAGACAAGAGCAAATTGCCTCCGAGAGGAAAAAGAGTTTAGCCCTTAAGACAACCAAAGGAACTGATCCAAGCAAAGATGCTTGTATCATGTTTGGGGGTAATGATGACTCTGATTTGGATGATGAGGAGATGGATTTTTTGCCTATAAATTCACTAGATTCTTTAGAAAGAAGAAATCCGCATTTGGGATTACTAGAAGAGATACTTCAAGTTCCAAAGCATCAAAATCTATAAAATTTGATGAAGAATCAGAAAATGAATTTGAGAAGTTGAGCAAATGCCATTTGCATAAAATCATATGCTTCGAATATGAGAAGCCAGGATACATTGTTGAAAAGTGTTTTTAGAAACAAAATTGCACGAATAAGCATGCTATAGAAGTTGAGGTTACTGTTTGTGGTAGTACTAGTAGTGATGATGAGGATGACACTAATTTTCTAGCTTTCGTTGCCTTTAATAATGTCGTTGATCCTTCGACTATTGCCTTATATGTTCAAGATGTGACAACTAAAGCCGATGATGATGATAATGAACAACATGAATCACCTGACTCCTATAATGTGCTTTTGTTGGAGCATATCAAATCTGAAAAAGCAAAGAAAAAGGCTTTGAAAAGCCTTGACGAAAAGGAACATGAGATATGCACATTGAAGAAAAATCTATAGGAAAAGAAGTCCTCTATTAATAGTCAATAACATGATCTTACCAAAACATATGATGCCATTAAAAATAGATATTTGAATTTAATTACTTGAGAAATTTAATGTAAATCATGAAAAGGTGAATAAGTTGAGGAACAAATGAAGGTACCCTCATCTTTGATAAAGTTATACAACTATTTGTTAGCCCTAATCTCTTTCCTTATTAAAATATTGAGATTGAAATATTGAAGAAGTAGGTTACAGTCCTTAAGAGTACAAAGGAATATATAGCCTATTCACTAAACGGACAAGAATTGTGTGCAATGAATATGCAAGTATACATATTGTAATAAGTAATATAATGATAAAAATATCGTTTTTATGGAGATTATGTTATTAGAAACTAATTTTTAAAATAAAAAAAAATCAATTTTTTGGTGTTTTATATTTTAAGAAAGAAAAATTAAAAGAACTAAAAATAAATAATAATTAATTAATTAAATCAGAATTGCAGCTAAGAAGATATATGAGAAAATATCTAGGAATGATTAATCCTCCAATTTTCTAAGTATGTGAATCACTAAAATCCCTCTAATATAATTATCAACCAATTACATGATTAATTGAATCTAACCTAACATGTATTCCTTTCTCAAGTAAACTATATACCACATAGTAATTAATGTAATCACACTCTTATGTAATTTAAATTTCATACTACTCATTAAGTTCATCGATTATAAATCACATACATAAGAATCATACATCTCTTCCTAGAAACTATGTATATTATTAATCAAGACAAACAATTAAATAATTCTCTCAAATCTATTTAATTGTCTTTATAGATTAATTGTTAGCCAAACAATTAATAACATAAAAATTTGATTAAATAATATAATTAAATTGAAATAATAATTGGGGTAAAATATTAAATCATCATATGGTAAAAATTGGGTTCATAAGACCCCTAGATTAATAAATTAGCTAGATATAATTTTGTTCATAAAACTAATATTTTTCATAAAGAAAAATTGATAAAGAAAGGAGAAGAAGAAATACAATCAATCTTTTGAATTGTAGCACTAATATCCTTTTGAATCTTCACCAAAATTGTATCTCCTTTTGGATTTTTCTATATTTTTATCTCTTCTTGGCTCCAAAATATAATAAAATTATGTTAATTTTGGCTTATTAGGGTTTATGGAGCAATTATAGGCTTAAAATAAGCTCGGGTGGAACCTGGACCATCAGATCAGCTTCAGATCAAAGGTTGAGATGAAAAAAGAAAAAATTATAGTATTAGATGTGTGGCATGGAAGGATTGGTCTAGTCAGTGCATACTGATTCAGTACCATAAGGTGTGACATGATTTTCAATTATGGATGGCATGGAATGATAGTAGAAGGAATGGACGAATCAATTTACAACATATGGTAAGACCTTTGATCATGTGACCAACTCAGAATGAATGCCATATTGACATATGGCATGGAACTACATCATTAGGAACATGTGGCATTATGTGATTCACTCTCTTTACTTACATGGAATCCTTGTGGCTTGCTCAATCAACTCCCCTACTTGTGTGGCTTCCATGTAGCAGCTTTTGATTGGCCATGAGTTAAAAATTCAAAAAAAATCCATAAAATTCCAAAATTTTATTTCCACCCCTTTTCACTAGAAAATTCATATTTGAATATTTTTAACCCTAAACATACTACTTTTTGAGTAAAATAGTAAATATTAAAGAGATAAGTGTACTTTACTTTCATAGAGTCATCACACCCTAGACTTAACTCTTGCTCGTCCTCAAGTCAAGTCAAGTCTAACTAAATAAAATGATAATGGGATATATATATATATATATATATATATATATATATATATATATATACATGCATATTTAGTGAAAACTATCCCCCTCAAAAGTTGTACAATTCTATGACAAGGAGGTTCACATATTCATCAATCAATATTCCATCAATACAAGGATATGCAAGGTTTTTGAAAAATTAATTCATGTGTATGTTGCACATAATATCATCCAATGCACTCATGAAATCAACTTATATGAATATGCTAATCAACATAATCTTAGAACAAGTCTCATAAGTCTATTTTTCACATCCCTCTCCTCTAATATAAATACGTACTTAGTTAAAAATTAATAAGGACTTTACATGCTTGTAATGCAAGGCTTAGGTGGGGTTGATAAATGAAGAATTGTAGGCTCTTTCGACACCTTAGCTTTCCTTTTGTTCATCATGCACTTTTAAACTGCAATTGAGTTTTAACTTGATATTTTAGTATACCATTTCTTTTTATTCTTTTCATATTCTTTTATTCCACATTTTTTTGTAATTTCACAACACCCCCAAACTTATTTTCAATTTTATATTTTTTTATTTAGAGGGATAATTGTATTGTGAGTTTTTATTTTTCTTCTATTTTATAGGGTGCATTACATTTCACCTTACTCTATAGCATAACACATGATTGCATTTTTTTCTTTTCATACAAGCTAAAGGTCCAAGGGTAAAGGCAATTCTTATTGGATAGGCATATAATGTGGCTTTATTTTTTGGGCTCAAGTGAGTGACTACGAGTATTAACAATTGTTAGCTTGAAAAGCTCAATCGATCTAAATAAGGCCTAAATCATCTTTTTTGCCAAATACTATGTAGAATTTTGCCTCAAAGGATAATCAAATATATTTTAAAACCTGGTAGATCTCATCAACTAGCATAACTTACTACAAATTTTCTCTTAATAAGAGCACCAAAATCAATCATGAACATGTGTATAAAAATTTGAATCAATCCAATCAAAACTAGCAAGCATAGCACACGATTAATGTAAGTATCTTAATAAGCATGTTACATTCCTTATCCTAATCATGACAACCAATTTTTATCATTGAGTTCATATGTTTCATATCAAGCATGCATGCATTTAGTTTCCATATATTTATCAATTTCTACCCAAATCATGATTATAAACATCCTAAAAATAAAACAATTCCCCAAAAATTAAAAATGTATACTAAACATTGAAGTACAGAATGAAGTTCCTTCCCTTAAAATTAAATTTAACCTTGTCCCTAGTGTGAATGTATAAATATGAAAAATAAAAGGAAAGAAAACTCCCTTAGTCTTGCACACCACATCCGTTGCCAAAATGCTCAATCTTATTGCACTATTACTCCACATTAATTCACCTAAAAAAACAAAAATCAATAAAAATATAAGTCAAATAATGTTGGGTTGCCTCCCAACGAGCGTCACATTTAATGTCATTGACTAGATAGTCATATGAAGTCCTAGGATACATCCATCTGTGTCCATTTACTTTTGAGTTTGCTCGAAAGCAATTTGAATCTTGATTTGTTAAATAATACTTTATGTTTCGATTTAAAAACATAGTGCTAAATTATCTTATAATTCCATAATTTTTTTTTCTTTTTGTACTTTTTGGCATTTTTATAAGCATTTCATCGTAACTCATCCAATTTATGTATTTCCAACATTAGACTCTTCCGCTTGCCTACTCTATTAGGGATGGTAGGATAAAGGTATGAGGTCTAAATTTAGTGGCCCTTCAATAAATGGTTCGAGCCTTGAGCTTATTTCAAGACATTCCAAAAAAACAGTTGATACATACATGAGAGACGTGTCTTCCAAAAATTTCACACAATTCACAATATCAATCTTTGATTCCATACTTTTAAATTTAAAATAGGTTGAGTTATTTTCTGACAAGTTTATTTTCTTGTTCATAGCATTATATGTTAAAGTCTTAAGTGTAGGTGACTCAACAAATTCTTTTAAGTTGTCATTATAATCAGTAACATTTATCCTTAAGCATTCACTAGCATTATCAATATCAGGGGGTTCAAATGCTTTAAAAACTTTAAATGTCACTTGTTCATCTTGAACTTTCATTATAAGCTCACCTTTTTGTACATCAATTAGTGTTCTTCTTGTTGCTAAGAATGGATGACCAAGTATGATAGGAATGCTATGGTCCTCTTTCATGTATAGTATAATGAAATCCGCTAGAAAGATGAACTTGTCTACTTTTACTAGTACATCTTCTATTACACCCTAAGGTTGCTTAATTGATCTATCTTTCATTTGTAATATTATTGAAGTGTGTTTGGCTGTACCAACCCCCAATTTCTTGAAAACCAATAATGACATAAGGTTAATAGTGGAACCTAAGTCACACAGTGCTTTTTCAAAATCGATGTTCCAAACAGTGCAAGGTATGTTAAAGCTACCTGGATCTTTTAATTTTTGGGATAACTTTCTAGAAAGGATGGCACTATAACCTTTAACCAAGGTTATTTTTTCATGATCTCCTATATCCTTTATGAATTTAGCGTAAGACGACATATGTTCAAGTGTATCTATAAATGTTATATTTGTGTGTAGCTTCTTAAAGATATCTAAAGTTTTTGAAAAATGCATATCTAACTTTGCTTTTGTAGTCTTTGAGGGAAAATAATTGTGGGTTTGTAGATGCTGCTCGTTTTTGGTTGATAAATGCGTACCATTCCTCAAGGCTATGGCGTTGCAATGCTTTTTACCTTCTCTTCTTGGGTTTTCAATTGTGTCACTTTGAAGGTTACCTTAAGGCCTTTAGTATATAGCCTGGGTAAGTTGCACCATTTAAGTCTCTAAATTTTGAATTGAAGCCTCTTGAGTGGACATTTTTGTATTTACAGATTGGATGAAGTCTTTATTCATCCCCATTAAGGTATTTATATTGTCTTTAGTAAATGGCTTCTTCTCTTGGGCTTATGATTGTTAGAAACCAAGTGGTGAAAATGATTGACAGTTGAATTAATTACCACCCTGATTGTTGTTATTCCAAAATAAATTTGGATGTTATCTCCATTCTGGGTTATATGTGTTCTAGTATAGATTATTGTTTCAGTTCACATTACCCACACAGAATGCTTATTCAGGATTATTTGGAAAATTATGAAACAAATGAGCTCCTCCAAAAAATACATATAAAACTCCTGAATCTTGGACCTGGTTTATACTCACTGATAAGTTTTGAGCCTTTAAAAGATTAACCAAAGATGACACTTAAGTTGTAAGTGTTGTGATATCATTTAAGTCATACACTTTGGCTACTCTTCTTGAGGTTATCATTCTATCCATTGGCCATTGATAATTATTGCTAGCCATTTTCTAAAGTATATCATAAGCTTGACTGTAAGATTTGGCAAGTAGAGCTCCATTAGCGGATGCTTCAATAATGGTTATTGTTTTAGCATTGAGACCATTGTATAAAGCCTCCATTTGGATACAATGAGGGATACCATACTGATGACACTTTCTGAACAATTATTTGAATCTTTCCTATACTTTATATAAAGATTATCCTTCATATTATTGATAGGAGGTAATGTCATTCCTAAGCTTGGCATTTTTTATTGTTGAGAAATATTTTATCAAGAATTTCTCCATCAAATCATTCCAAGTTATAATGTACGTAATTAGATGGAAAGTAGTTTAGACAAGCCTGAGCATGGTCTCGCAAAGAGTAAGGGAATAATTTAAGCCTAAATGCCTCTTCGATTATACCATTAAATTTGAATGAATCTCCAACTTCAATAAACAATCTTAGATGAAGGTGAAGATCCTCGGTTGGTAATCTGCTAAATTGTCCAATTTTTTGTAGCATTTGAAACATCACCGGCTTTAGCTCAAATTAATTAGCTTGAATGTTTGGCCTTATAATACTTTGTTTCATTTCTTTCAATATAGGTAAATCATATTCATTCATAGCTCTATCGCTATCATCTATCGAAGGTATCTGGTTGTTCAAATTTATCTCATTATTGTTTATTTCTAATGGATTAGCCATTTCTTTCACTTGGGTGACCACTTGTTGTTTTCTTATGATGTGAAAGTACGCTCAATTTCGATATTTAAAGGAAAAAATTTTTACTTACAAACTCTACTCATGCAATAGACTCAATTGTGTTTCTAATAGCACCAAATAAGATATCTAAATTTAAAATAAATAACTAAATATATAAATTAAAATTATGAAAAATAAATAACTAAAATAAATAAACATAAATAACTAAAAAAATTAAAAAAAATTAAATAAATAAAAATAAATTAAGAAAAATAACTAAAATAAAATAATTAATTTATAATATTTATAATTCCCAATAACGGTGATAAAAATTGACCAAACACGAATTATATGCATAATAAACTTAGAAGCCAAACTACTAGCTAGCACCAACAAAGATCGAAGCCAAAACCACTTAATAACATAGAAATTGAACCCATTTAGAAAGCACTTAATTAGAAATACTACATATTATTAAGGCTTATTAAAATGCAAGAAAGCAGTCAAATAGTAATAAGCACTGAGAAACTTGGAAAGAAAGGTGTTTTTGGGTTTTGGTTGATGGAGTAATTTCTCCTTTTGCTTTAGAATATAGTTAATATCATTTACTATATGCTCAACATCTCATGAAATTCCTAGTATTCCTCTTCCTCACATCCCAATGCAATAAATCGTATCGCAACATGTAATATAATGATAAGAAAAGATCGTTCTCATGGAGTTTATGCTATTAAAAACTAATAGAAATAAAAATCAATTTTTTTTGTATTCTTATATTTTAAGAAAGAAAAATTAAAAGAACTAAAAATAAATAGCAATGATTAATTAAATCACAATTGGCAACTAAGACGATATATAAGAAAATATCTAAGAATACTTAATCTCTCAATTTTCTAAGCATGTGAATCACTAAAATCCCCCAATATAATTATCAACCAATTATATGATCAATTGAAGTTAACCTAGCATGTGTTACTTTCTCAAGTAAACTATATACCATATAGTAATTAACCTAATCACACATTTATGTCAATTAAATTGCATACTACTCATTAGTTTCATCAATTATGGATCACATACATAAGAATCATACATCTATACCTAAAAACTATGCATGTTATTTAATCAAGACAAACAATTAAATAATTCTCTCAAATCTATTTAATTTCCTCTATAGATCAATTGTTGGCCAAACAATTAATAGCATGAAAATCAGATTAAATAATATAATTAAATTGCAATTATAATTGGGTAAAATATTATATCACCACATGGTAAAAATTGGGTTCATAAGACCCCTAGATTAATAAATAGACATAATTTTGTTCATAAAGCTCATATTTTCATAGAGAAAGATATAATAATTGATAAAGTAAGGAAAAGAAGAAGAAATACAATCAATCTCTTGAATTGTAGCACAAATCTCCTCTTGAATCCCCACCAAAATTGTATCTCATTTGGATTTTTTGTATTTTTCTTTCTTGGCTCCAAAATCTAATAAAAATTATGTTAATTTTGACTAATTAGGATTTATTGAGCAATTAGGGGGTTAAATTAAGCTTAGGTGGAATCTAGACCATCAGATTAGCTTTAGATCAATAACTGAGATAAAAATAGGAAATATTAATAGTGTTATCCAAGAAAAGCATGACATATGGCACACGGGTTTTACAAGTTGAATTAGTGCACGACACATGGCACTGGAGGACTGGTCTAGTCAACGCATTGCAAGTCAATGCCACATGGCATGACAAGATTCATAGTTATGAATGGCGTGGTGCGATGGTGGAAGGAATGGATTAATTGATTTATAACACGTGTGTCACCTAGAACATGCATCATTGTGTGATTTTCTCTCTCTGCTTATTTTCGTTCGACGTGGCTAGCCCGATCAGCTCCCCTACTTAAGTGGCTTCTCTATGACAGCTTCTAATTGGTCATGCAATAAAAATTAATAAAAATCTCAAAAAAATTAAAAAAATTATATTTTTACCCCTTTTCACTAGAAAGTTCATATTTTAATATTTTTAATCCTAAAAATACTACTTATTGAATAAAACGAGCAAATATTAAGGAGAAAAGTGCACTGATGACTCTACTTTCACAGAGACTTCATTCACTTACCAAAAATGAAACGAAATTGATCAACTAAATGAGAAAGTTGGGATTCTAAAGAATGTTATAACTTATCTTGAATCATTTCTTAATGAAAAATAATATTTGATTATTGCCTTAAAAGATAAACATAGAGTTAGTGTGAAGAAACTAGCTTACTCTAACTCAAGCTTGAACAAAATGATGACTAACTCTAAAAACCTAAATGAAATCCTCAACAACACAAAGATGTTTAGGGACAAGCATGGTATTGGTTACAGTGAATAGGTTTCAACCTCTAAGATGGGTTTTGTTAAGTTTGTTAAAGCTTTTGATCAAGATCCAAAATTGAAGTTTGGTTCCACTGACCGAAAGGTAAGTCTACTATGTCTAGTCAGCCATATTCTTCTAGCAAGGTGAATCCTTCACCTAAGGCCAGCACTTCATGTTACTGTAGTATTAGTCTATTGCCTCTACCTAATGTTATTCCTACTTGTCACCATTATGGTGAAAATGGGTATTTGAGACCACACTATAGGAAATTGACTATTTATCCTTGTGTGAAAGTCAATATGAGCACTTCTTCCTCCTTTCTTCCATGTACTACTTCTCAAAGTCAAGGACTAAATTATATAACTCCACTGTTCGTGTTTTTATCTGTGTGGCATTGCTAGTTACCTTGCTAGGTAGTGTCCTAGATATGTGAAAAGTACTACTTCAAGTTCTCCACCTTATTCACTCCCATCTCCTATGATAGGCTGTAATTATTTTGGCTCATTTGAGCATCTCCAAGTAGGTTGCATTATGCACTTAAGACACAGTGCAAAAATAAATAATTTAGCTTCTAAAAGTTTTCCATCTCGTCTATATGGGTAACTCGATAGGATTTTCAAGAAATAATAAACAAAACAAACCTCGAGTACCATATACTCTGTATGCTCATATAACACAAAGATTATTTCCTAAATCAGTTGCGCCTCACAAATACTTTAAACTGAGAGATATTGTTTGATCACTATTTTTGGGTGATTTGTATTAGGCTGAATTGTTCATCTCTTTTCTCTCTTATGTTTGTAGTCTTTCTTTGTATTCTATTTTCTGCCTACTTATGTATCTCCTTTTAATGCTTTAATAAAAATAAAAAATACTATATTTGTTGTATTGGCACTCTTTTTTTTTCTTTCTTTCTCTACCCGGGACTATCCTGCAAGTCTCTCTGACCAGTTATCTTCTACTAGTGTTTTGAAAATTTTAGAAAGACCAATGATATTTTATGTTTAGGATGCTGTTAACTTGAATTGAGGTGTGGCTATTTTAACATATTCATTCCTTAAGTGTTTGTATGGCTAAATATTTGTGTTGAATTTAAGAAAACAAACTTTTACACATGCCATAACTATGTGAATTTGTATGGATTTGAGAAGTTGGTGTTGATTTCATGCTTAGATGATTTGTATGTCTCTAACAAGCTCTATAATCCACTTCAATATCTCCTGAGGTGGTATCCTAGGTGATACTTAGAAAGAAATAGGATTTAGGCCTTATTCAAATTGTTTGAACTTTTGAAGCCATCAATGCTTACTTGTTCTTAGTTTTCCCTTTTGAACCATTTTGTAATCTCCTCATTTATTTGCACCTATTAGCTTAGCCAAAATGTTAAATATCACTTACCTTGCACACATTCAGTTGAGTTTCAATTATGTTAATTGTTAAGCTTATATGATTTGGGAATATCTATGTAACCCTCTTGTTAAAGAAAAAGAAAAAAAGGGAGGGTATTAGTGAGTGAAAGCTAAGAAGTAAAGGAAAAAGATCTTAAGCTTGGGATTATCAATTTTTGAAAATTATTAAGTAAAAGAAAAATAACATAAGTTTGAAGGTTTTCTACTTATGATTATGAGATCATTACTTAAAGTGTATGTATTGGCCATTTAAAGGTGTGCTTAAGCTTAAATTTCTATTATACCTATCTTTACAAGCTTTGAAAGACCTTTTGATTTCTTCTAGTTTGGCACCTATATTGTTGGAGAGAGAGGTTAAATGTGGACATATGAAGTTTCGTTCTACTTGAGTCTAAATTTCTATTTTCTTAGTTTGCATAAACATATCTTGATAGCACATAGACTAAATAAGTTTAGCATAACACAAAGTGCATGTCATCTAAACATTTAGTCATTACCTTTCAATGAATGCATTATGGATTAATTGCCATGTGGATGTTTATGTTGAGTGTATCAATTGGTTTTGCTAAACTATTTTCTCCCAAAAAATCCCACCTCGCCATATAGCTTGCTATCACCTTGCCAATCACTTTAGTGAGGGGTTGGAAAGTTATGTAGCAAGATGCTCCTATTTCTATATATAGAACTCCCTAGTTCTTACTTTCTTCAACTTTGAAATATTTTCCTTCTCTTCTCGCTCTACCAATATATCCTACCTTCTATTTTTTTTACCAAATATGGACCCAAAGCATACTAGAAGTGATAAGAAGTCAAAAAAACCTGAGCCTACCAATCCATCTCATAGTGCGCCCATTCTTACTAAGTGTCATATCAATATTCATGAGTTTACTGAAATTGAGCAAAGATTTGCTTACTTTTCCTAGCTTTCTCTTACTTCTTTGATTTTTTCTTATAATAATGAGTTTGTTAGGGAGCTTTATACTACCATTCTTTATGTTTCTACTATTGATTTCTCTACCTCTTTTGTCCTTAGAGGACATAGAGTTACTTTCTCCAAAGATGATATTCATATTTTATTATCTCATCCTGATGTTCAATTTTTGACATTTCTTGTTATCCGTTTTGAGTTTGAAAATATTGTTGCCTCCTACCTCTTTGAATTTTATAGTGTGAATACTTGCAACATTATTTAAATGTCAAGCTAGTTGGTTGAGCCTAACCACACATATGTTGGTAATTCCCTTGTTGTTAACTATTATACCCTTGGTTGTTCTCTTAATATTGTTGTAAAGGTTGCTATTCAACCCCATTCCCATCTTTATACTATCTCCTTCGTGCCGAGAACACTTTCTCTTTGAGATTTTGAATAGTGATGATATAGATCTTGTTGGTATAATCTATAGAATTATCATTTTTGGTACCATTGCTTCACCTTCTTCTACACTCCATTATCCATCTTTGATTTCTAGGTGGGATTCCATTATTTTTCATAACATTTCTTTCAATTGTATGAGTAGGCTTGTTCTCTATCACATTATTGTTTCTAATAGTCATGGGTCTCGACTTATTATGACTTCTCTCCTATTTCTCCTACTCCTTCCACATTTGTCTCTCTAGTTGAAAAGTCTACCCGAATTTTGTTTAATATTTTTTAGGAGTTACAAACTTGGAACAAAAATGTCATTGATATGCATTATCATGCTTTCACTCAAGGTATTGCAGCTTCTTATCATCTTATTGTATGCCTTTTCATGGTTCACTCATTTCATCTACCTCAATTAGACCTCATCCTACCCTAGCCAGACCTTATCCTGCCCCAGTCAAATCTCCTTGCTCTAATGCTTCATCCCTTGGGTCATTGTACAATTTTTTTACTATATTTGGAAGAGATGAGTTCAATATCCTTTTTGAGACCAATTATTCCTTTGAACAGTTTACTAATAACGTTTGCAATCCACAAGCTACTACACTACCTATTACTACCCCTTTAGACAATCTTCTCGTAGTCATGTTCAAGGGGATGATGATGGTAGAGAAGGAGACAGTGTATGTTGATCTCCTTTATGACTTTTTTCTTTCATTTATTCCATATGTTTCTTTTATTTATGAACTTATCTTTGTAAAATAAAGTTTGTTTAATGAGTATGAGGTTAATATTACTTATTAATCTGTACTTGAGTTTAATTTTCCTTAATTTCATCTACATTGTTGCATTTTTATTATAAATATTACATATTTGTATGTCTTATCTCCCTTATATATGGATGGTACTTTAACATTTTGTGTCAAAATAGGGGAGGGGGAGAAGTTTTATGCATGGCAGGTGAATGTAGGATTGCACTACATCTATATGCTTTACTTGCATACACTTAGAGGGTGTATTGGATGAAGTCAGGGGGAATTGTGTACTTTTCTTGTGTTGGTTAGTTATCGATGTTTACCTGTATAAGGGTGACATCATAGTATGTGATTAGACTATATGCTATTTCTACATAATACATTCACAAAGTGTGTTTTGTTTCATGTGTACAGGCTATAGGTGTAGATTGAAGTCTTCAAGCTTTATATGTGTTATGTGCAATGGTGCTGAGACCCTTGTGTTTCAAATTGGATGAGTTGATACATGAAGATGGATGGAGTGCACAAGGTGGATGCACATGGTACAAGTGTATCTTTCAGGTTTTGGTATGCGTCAATGTTTTGTTCATGGGAGAAAACATCTTACATATATTTATGATCATCTCATGATAGATGTGAATATGTATTTAGTTGTGCAGTGTTTAGACATGAAAAGTCAAAGTGGGAGATTGTAAGCATTATTGTACTCTATTTTTGTGTTGGCTTCTTATGTACAAAACATGATTTTATTTTATTTTATTTAGTGTTCTATCTTCCTTTGTGTAAGGTTGGTTACTATAGATTAATAATGTGTACATACATATAGTTAAGAAGACTATGATTAAAAGTATGTTTTCATACACCATGGGTTTGTTTTTTTAGACTACATGCTTGGTTGAGATGTGTGGAAGAAAGTGTGTCCTTTGATGCCTTGAGATTGAGTGTGATCCTTAAGGTTTCTCGTTCTATAAATATTTCAATTTACTAATCTGTGGGTACAGATCACATCACTTTGGGTGGTCTTAGCTGTGGAAGAAAGCTAGGTTTGTGTGTCGAACCTGGTCATTACGGAAGCAACAAGTAAGAACAATAATAAGAAGTTTGGATAGAGGTTCCAACTGATAGAAGATGTATAATGGTTTTATTTCTTTCAAACTTAAAACTATTTTATTAATTAGTAAATTTTTTGCTGCTAAGTAGTTGCCTTAAGCAACCCGAGGACATTACCACATAGATACAGACTATGTGGGTTTACCTTATCACATCACTTATTATACATGATCACTTATTGTGTTAGTACAATCATATTTTAAGGTGTATATGTTATGGCATACTATAGCTTAAACTCTTATTCGAAATCATTACCTCTTTTTCTACTTTTTGTTGATTATATAATATCTGTTGAGAAAAGTTATATACTTATCTAATATTGTATTATCTATGCTTCTATTGCATCATCTTTTAAGCATATTCTTTTGTATTTGTGCGATTTAGGATTGAGTCGTTAAAGAGTTTGTATCTCATTACCCTGTTGATGTATCAGTTTCTAAACTCTTTTAATTATTTTATTTTGATGGGGACTTTGTTTGTTACTGTGGTGTCTTATTGGGGACTTTGTTTTTCGGTTGTGTTATCTCCTTGTGATGGTAAATGACCTACGTAATTCAGTGTTTAAAGTATTGCTTTCATACGTCGAGACTTATTGGTTCAAATAAAATAATAGGTAGAACTTGTTGGATACCATCTTTAACAATATCTAATGAGTTTTTCTACTCACTCTCTTTTATTGATTTTGTATTTTTTTCATCTTCATCCTATTTTATTTCATTTTTATTTTATTTTAAAATGTAATTCATTTGTTGCGATAGAAACTATGACCCAGTCTAGCAGATATTTTGACTCCAGTGAATTATGATACTATAGCTTCAATCTGATTGATTCTGAAATGGTTTTCTATGTACAAGCTCATTTGTCGAGGTTTTCGCCATGTGCTCAAAACCCTAGCCTATGAGGGTTTGAGAGGTTGAATTTTTCTATAAATTCCCTTATCCTCCTTATTCTTTTCTTGGCTAGAATCTGTGGGGAGGCTCTACCCATTTGGCACTAGACTTTTTCAGTCCATTATTAGTTTGCTTTCCTTTTGAGTGTTGTGTTAGAGAAACATTGTGTTATCTATAAGATGTAGAAAATCATAGGGGAGTCTTTCTCATATTTCCCAGACACTGGGTTTAGTGTAAAAAATGTGAGATTGATAGAGGACTTTTCGAGAGGTAAAATGTATAGTTGGCTAGTAGAGAGCCACATCATTCTTAGGAGTTACTCTTAGTGTTGTTTTGTAATGTGTTGGCTAGTAGAACAGTGCAATAGTTCTCATTGGAGAGGAGCCTATTTAGTAGTGTGTTGTGTATCGGTTGGGTGTTGAAAGGTTGCAACATTGTCCATAGTTGAGAAACATATGTGGTAGTGTTTCATGTGAGAAGCCTATGGTTTTATGTATCATGTGTCGGCTGGGTGTTGTCGATCGCAACATGTTTGCATGTTAGGAGGTTGAGCCATTATTATTTGATCACATCACATGGTGATGGAGCTTCAAGGATAAGCTTGGATCTACTTGGATAAGGTATTGTGTTGACAGCGAATGAAGGCATCTTAGACATAGAGTGGACATGTATCCCTACTAGTAGAGGTATTTATGTTTATACTTTTATCAAGTTGTATACTATTGTTTTCCCTATTATTGAATTGCATACTATCGAGTGGTTTCCTTAAGCAACCTGAGGATGTTATAACATAGGAAAGGGTTGTATGTTGGTTTATCTCATTACATGTTGCATTATGTATGATCGCATGTTATGAGAGTATAATCATCATTTACTAATTTGTTTACAAATAAAAGATATTGAAATAATTGAAAATCCTTTATAAATTTTCTAGTATGTTTACTTGATTCACATTATGTGTAGTGCTTGTCATGTTAATGCATGTTACTAGAGTAGATTGGAGCCCATGAGACATACTATCACTTGTATGTTTACCCTAGATCTTCTTTGTTATCAATTGGTTCTTTTGATGGTGTGCTGAATAAGCATATTATTTTTATCTACACTATGGTATCTACTTTATATACATTGTGAGACCTATTTGGATGAGTTAGAATAGAGGTCATGACAAAGTTCTATAGGTTGACGTATCCACCTCTTTTATAGGTCCTGGATGCCTATATGTACCAAAAGTTCAATATACATATGTGAACTTTATCTACATATGAAATTTTCAAAATATTTTCTCAATATAATCCTTATATATTTGTAATTTAATTACAAAGTAGAACAATATTTAATTATCTTTATAGCTTGTAAACAATTATTGGAACCTTAAAACTTACAAATCTTATCTCCCATGAGCATAAACGAGATTTGTGAAAATTATTACAATCTCCAATTGATCAAAAAGTTAGTGCTCATAATCAAACTGGTAGAATACCTTTAATTAAATGTGGACAAAAAATGTACCACTTGATAATAGGAGTCCTAAAAGTTACATTTTGGTAAATATGGAAACTACTTAAAAATTCTAATTCAAATTGATTAAGTCTGGAGTAGTGAATAAGCAATTCATAGTGAATGACTAGTAATTAAAAAACACATGCAATAAATGTAAAAAATTAAAAATAAAATACATGCAATTTTTGCTTAGAAATAATTTAGGTCATAACAATAACTTATAGGAAAATCACGGTATTGTTTTTTTTTTTAAATCTTTTGATAAAAATCTAATCTTTAAAATAAAATTGTAGAATTTTGTGATATTGGTCAACAATTTTTTTCTCAATATATATGATATTTATAATTTACTTATAAAGTAGAAAAGATATTATATTTGTAGTTTGCGAAAAATTCCTAGAATATTTGGGTTAACTAAATCTTACATCTTAACAAGGACGAATAAGATGTGTAGGAATCATTCCGATCTTTAAATTTATCAAAAATTTGTTCAAGTTCCCTAACTTAAACCCCCTTATGTGTGAATGAATAGAAAAAAAAATTGTTCAAGGATTTGTAGGAATCCTTGTAATCTCCAATTTGATTAAAATTAATTATTCGTATTTATCTTAAAAGTAACATCGTTCAGTCGCTATTATAGAGAAAACTTGAGAACTGATGGAACTATGAATTCAAACTCAAATAAAGTGTTAATATATTATTTAACCATTTAATTAATCATTATTATTTATTAATATTTGTGTCACTCTACTATAGACATGAGACTGAATTCTCGAATATTAAAACTGGTATTTATTCGATATTACATTTATGAGTATTCTATTGATATAATCATCTTGAGTACATGTAATGCATATGAATAACTATCTATAATCATATTATAGATTATGTGGAGTTATTGAATCTCTAAATCACTCAATAAGAGAACAATTATCTAAGATCTGAGAACCAATGGAATGGATTTTATATCTTGTAAAATAATCTCGCAGCCTACCATGAACACCGAGGTACCAATATACAAGGCACCTTAGCCTACTAATACAAGCATCACAAGTAATGTTTCTAATATGTCTAGTCTAGCCCTCTATTATTAACTCTTATACAAGTGAAAAATTAGATTTCTCCACACCAATTATCTTGGATAAAGGCCAGTATATTTTAAATGAATATGGTTCATACTATTGACTTAATTAAATATCCATTTACAAAATTTAATTAATTGTTACATACTAATTTGATTATTTTATTTAAAACCATTCGTCTTGTACATATACTAATATATTGAGTTTTTAGTAGATATGAATAATCAATAATTTTGTAATAATATTTAAATAATATAATAGCATGAGTAAATAAATTAAATGTTCTTTTATTTATTTTAATTTTAACATTAATTAATCATTTCACATTTAAAGTTTTAAATGATTAAAATATAAACTTATTTACATTTAAAGTTTTATCTTAATACACGGGCTCAATGGATCAAATGTTCAAGTATAGAGAAATGTCTTAAACTATCTTTACACATATAAAGCACCAATTTAGTTTACTTACAAGTAATCATTTCACTTTATAGCCTCTAAGTAGATGTATTAATCCAGACCGACATTCCGATCAATTTGAACACAACTAATTGAACTCATCCTTTGAGACAACTTGCACATCGTTAACACAAGGATACAATTGTCCATATGTATTTTAGATGGATTTTAATATGAATAAAATCCTAACCTTTGTTCATAGAAATTGTTGGAAATAAATTTAAATAAAAAATATTTTTATTATTTTATGACAGTTATTTCATAATTATGTAATCGTTATTTTCATAATTATATATCCGTTACTTTCATAATTATATGACCGTTACTTTTATGACCGTTATTTTTCATAATTATGTTACTATTACTTTTATGACCGTTATTTTTCATAATTATGTTACTATTACTTTTATGACCGTTATTTTCATAATTATGTGACCGTTACTTTTATGACCATTATTTTTATAATTATATGTCCGTTATTTTCATAATTATGTGACTATTACACTTTTTTTCCAACTATAAATAGATGGAAATAGCCCTCATTTTAAGACACAACTTAACAACTCAAAATAACGATTCTGTGGTTTTTCATAGCAAAATCAAAGAAAAGAAAGTTTAGGATTATTTTATCAAATTTTTGAGCATGATAAATATTTGAGAGGTGTAGTATTCCGGACTTCATTAGTTCAGTGAAGTTCCTAGACATAAAAAGATTCTGGGCTGTAAGGACTATGAGTGTTGGCTAATTTTGTGGATCAAATATTTATTTGTAAATTTGTTTTTAAGTCTGTTATCAAGTCTATCAAGAAAAACCAAACAAATACTCGAGTTTTAGATAATTGTACTTCAGGTATATCTTTGATAACTACGACACATAAGATTACATTTATGCATTTAATAGCACATGCTTATAAATCTGAAATTATTTTTAGTGCTAAAATATGGAATAAGATATAATCTAAATTATAGTTGGAAGCTTTAGCATAAAAGATAGCATAAAATCATTTTAAAAAATATTAGATAAGATATACTCTAAATTATTACTGAAATCTTTAGCATAAAAGATAGCATAAAATCTATTTTAAAATAAATTTATTTTAAATAGGAGTCTTCTTAATTAGTGAGTATTACTAATCCTATTTGTAATAGAAAATATATTTATCAATCATATAGGATTTATCTTAATTAATGAGTATTACTAATCCTATTTGTAATAGAAAAGATATTTATCAATCATATAGGAGTTATCTTAATTAATGAGTATTACTAATCATATTTGTAATAAAAAAAATATTTATCAATTACATAGGATTAAGGGTTTTAATTTTTCCTATAAATAAAACTCATTACTCATTGTTTCAATCAACCACACAAGAGCATTCTTCTATTCTTCTTAATTTCTCTCTTATTTTAAAAATATAAGATCATAATTCTTTAGGCTTCTTTATTTAGTTAATCTATCAAATATTGGTGGTTATGTTTGATTGATTAATAAGCCTAATTATTTTATGATATTTTGATAATATGTTCTTATGACTTCTTCTTTATTTTTGTTCTTAAATTTTTAGATCAAATAATTGTTTTTGTCATATCATAGTTATTTGATTTGATTATTAATCTTTAAATAAGTATTTTTATTGAACTTGGGCTTAATCTTTTTGCTCTAGAATTTGCTAGTTTATTTTATTTAAGTGACATATGTTTTGAATCATTATTAAATATTCTAGAACACACATGGGCACTTGTGTTTTTGTGACAACTCTTTTTGCAATTGATTAGTGAACGATCTGATTGGTGAGGAGTCTATTAGAACATTGGTATGGAAACTGTTCACGCTAATATTGGAAACTGTTAAAATAGAGCAGGGACTCATAAGTAAAGTACATTGGGGTATTATCCTAGGAAGGGTAGCATAAGACCGAGTTTGTATTTGAACATTTGATTTTCATAGTGGAAAGTTAGGTGGTCCAGTGGATCGATGGTTTTCCTCTTAGGTCATGGTTATAGCCTTGGTTGTTTTCACCTAAAAATATCGTGTGTTATTATTTTATTTCCTCATTTTATTCTTACACGCGAGTGCATGCCTGTCCAATTTGTTTAGGTTATTAAGTTATAAATTGATAAAAATTAAAAATAACCTATTCACCCCCTCTAGGTTAATTAGGTCCATATTTATAAACTTTCATGGGTTGTTTTATGCTGGGGACGATGAGGTTGTGTTTGCTTGCACAATTTTGGGCAGAGCCACGAAACGTCTTAAAGAGAACGACTTAGTCTACGAATAAACTCAAGAAATTCATTTCATGTTATTGGTAATATTGTTCCTATACTATTTTCACATACTTGTTTCAACAGAAATATCATGATAATTGGAACTAAGTTTGTAAAATAAATTAAATAATATCACACCTATGTAAATCTTATGTGTAAATTTTGTAAGGAATAAAATTTAATAGAAGTTAACAAAAGGAGGATGAAATTGGACGTTGCAAGGGTGAAATGTGATAAATGTTTTTGAGAAGGACGAAATTGAATAGAAGTTGATAATATGAGAATCAATTGATTTAATTTGTGTTGAAACAAATACGTTAAAAAAATGTTGGAACAATATTATCGATAACCTAAAATGAACTGCTTGGGTTGAGTCGTGGACTAGGTTGCTCTCTTTAAGACGTTTCGCGACTCTACCCAAATTTGTGGAAGCAAATATAGCCTCGTCGTCCCCAGGATAAAAACAACCTAGAATCTTTGTTTTTTTTGTTTCAGAACTTCACTGCATTGATGAAGACCGGAATGATACACCTAAAAAATTTGTTGCTCGAAAAACTCAAAAGTAATTTAGGATTACTAAGAGAATTTTTTTCTTAGTGAGATGAGTTTGCAGATTGTTGTGTTAAAACTGAGAGATGAGGTCCTCTATTTATAGGTTTCAGAAACTGTGTGGCCATTATGATAATAACGATAATGTTTGGGGATGGAGAGCGTAACAATCATTCTGAGTAATGAAGAGTAATGGTCATTTTTTGAGTAAAGAAGAGTAACGGTCATATTCTAAATAAAAGAAAACAACAGCCATATTTTGAGTAAAAGAAAATAACAGCTATTTTTTCTGAGTAAAAATGTAACGACTATTTTTGAGTGGAAAAGCATTTTAATAAAAAAAATTCCAAAAAATAAAATGCTACCTCACGTACACGTACTCGGACTCGGCTCGGCTAGGCACGGCACAGTCGGTTGGTCAGACGGACGGTGGTGGAGACAGCGTGCATGTGCACGTGTGTGGTATCACATTTTCCTAGGTCCTCTCCCCTTCCACAAAAGTGGGTACCCCTTAGGGCCCAATCCCAATAGCCAACTCTTTACTATTTATACATCTTTTAAGAAATGTAAAAAAGCAATGTGGGACAAGGCTTCACTGGTTTTTTTTATAAACATTCATCTTTTCCAACAATCCCCCACTTGAATTTTATATAAAAATAATTTTCATGGAGCAACCGATCAATTAAAAATATAAGATTATGCATAAGCAAAATGTGTTTATCGACTTGAACCTTTTGCATAGTGTTGATGCTTTAAAATATACTAGAGTAACTCGTAGTTTTGAACTCTATCTCTAACAATTATTACACACACAACCTTTCCAAGGTGTAGTTCGAAAGCCCATTCTTTATGGCCATGCACATGTATCCCAGTATAGTGAACGCTCTAGTAAATTTTGCCCAAAAAATTTCCATAGGAAATGGCCACACTTCCACATTCATATAGGTGAGTCTATCAAGAGCACTCGTGTAGCTATTTACTCCACTCTACATAGAGTATATAACTCATTAAGAGTTTAACAATTAACTCATCCTTTTCTATCGCTTCAGGACTTCATGCTTCTACCAATATAGAATGGGATTTCAAAATAGCATGATTCATCTCATATAACTTAATGACTTGTTATTACCCTTTGAACTTATTTCTTGGGATCTCTAGTCTATAAGTTAGGTTACCATCATGAGTGACTCTTAATTCTAAGGGCATTAGTCCAATTCCTTTTGAGGTTTTGAAAACCTTCTCTCTCGATAATCCTTTCATCAAAGGATCTACCAAATTTTCATCAGAACGCACATGATCCACTCTTACAGCTCCTATAGAAAGAAATTCTCTAATAGTATTATGCTTACGACGTATCTGTCATCTCTTGCCATTGTAGTAACGGTTCTAAATCTTTGCAATAGCCGCGGTACTATCACAGTGGATCAAGACAACTAGTATCGGTCTTTCCAATAAAGGGATCTCAACTAACAGACTTCTTAACCAGCCTGCTTCTTCACTAGCAATGGCTAGTGCTATCATTTCAGACTTCATTGTAGATTAAGCCAATATTGTTTGTTTCTTAGACTTCCAAGAAAGAGCTCCACCAACTATGTTAAATATGTAGCCGCTAGTTGCTTTGGAGTCTTCTGATAAAGTGTTCAAATCTGCATTGCTATATCCTTCTAGAACAACGAGAAAATTTTTATAATGCAATCCAAGGCACGTAGTTTTCTTAAGGTATCTCATAACCCTTTCAATAGCATTCCAATGCTCTATACTAGGTCTACTGGTAAACCTACATAGTAGTTCCATAACATAAGCTATGTCTGGTCTAGTGCAATCAGGAGTATAACGTATATAAACATATAATAGTGCAAATTTTATCTTCTAATTTATAATAAATGCATTTGTCACTTTCATTTATTTTGAATCCATGTGAGATAACTAGATTATCAAATTTTTCATGTCATTGCTTAGGTGCTTATTTTAGACCATAAAGTGATTTATCTAGTTTACAAACTTTATTTTCTTGACCTGGGATAACAAAACCTTCAGGTTGGTCCATATAAATTTCTTCTACTAAGTCACCATTTAAGAAAGCAGTTTTAACATCCATTTGGTGTACTACTAAATCATGGATACCAACAAGAGAAAAAAGTATATGTATAGAAGTTATTCGTGTGAATGGTGAAAAGGTATCAAAGAAATCTACATTTTCCCTTTGCCTATATCCTTTAACTACAAGATGAGCTTGTACTTTTCAGTAGTACCATCGGGTTTTAATTTCTTCTTTAGTATCCATTTACATCCAATGGTTTTGCAACCAGGAGGTAAGTCAACTAAATGCCAAGTCTTATTATACTCAAGAGAGTCCATTTCATCATTTATGGCCTCTTCCTATAAGTTGGAATCTAAAGAAGATAATGTTTCTTTAAGAGTTTAGGAATCTTCCTCTAAGGTATAGGCATACAAATCAGACCCAAAATCCTTAAGGGTTCGAGCTCGTTTACTTCTCCTAATTTCAATGTTTAATTCCTCATTTTGTTCACTAGTTATAGTTATGGGTAAACTACTAGAAGATGAGCTCCCATTATTTTTCAATTTAAAGGGAAATATATGTTCATAGAAGTTAGCATCATTTGATTCTATAACTACATGATCATTTAAGTCATAGAATTTATAAGCTTTACTATTCACAGTGTATCCTATGAATACACATTCATATACTCTACTAGCAAGTTTATTTCTTTTAGGATCAGGAATCCTAACATAGGCTAAACAACCCCAAGTTTTAAAATAAGTTAAATTAGGTTTCTTATTTTTCAAAATTTCACATGGGGAAATTTTACTTGTAGATTTAGGCACTCTATTTAGCACATAGCAAACAGTTAATAAAATTTCTCTCCACCAATGGGAAGCAGCACCAGAGTTTAATAAAATTGCAACAATGGATTCGGTAAAGTTCTATTTTTTCTTTCAGCTTTGCCATTCATTTCAGGAGAATAAGGTGTAGTTTTTTCATGAATGATTCCATGAGTTTTATAAAAATCATTGAAGATATTGGAATCATATTCAGTGCCTCTATCACTTCGAAACCTTTTTATTTTTCTGTTAAGTTGATTCTCAATCTCAGTCATAAATATGTTAAACATGTCAAACGCTTCACTTTTATTTTTCATTAGATATACATAAGGGTAATCTGGACAGTCATCTATAAAAGTTATAAAATAGCATTGTCCATTTCTTGTTAAATTTTCATCAAGTTCACATATGTCAGAGTGTATTAATATCTACTACCTCTAGAACTCATGCAATTGAAGAGATCCACTAGAGAAAGGAGAAGTGCAATGCTAGATGATTACATTGTATTTCTCCCAAAACATGAGGTTGATATTGAAGTGATGGAAGAAGATTCAATCAAATTTCGTCAAACCATGGAAAGTTTTAACTCTAAAAAGTGTATTGATGCCATAAATGAGGAGATTAAGTTCATGAAGAACAATGATGTGTGTGATCTTGACCCCTTGTCAAAATGTGCAAAACCCATTGGTTGCAAATGCATATTTAAGACCAAGAGGGGTTCGAAAAGAAATATGGAAAGATGTAGCGCTCATCTTGTCGCATAAGGCTTTCACACAAAAGAATGCATTGATTTTAAAGATAAATTATCACCAGCTTCTTCAAAAGACTCTTTAGAATTATAATGGAATTGGTAATGCATTTCGATCTTGAGTTATATTAGATGGATGTAAACACGACATTTCTTAATGGTGACATTGATGAGACAATTTATATGATGCAATTAGAAAACTTTATGATAGGAGAAACAAAGAATATGGTTTGCAAACTTAAGAAATTCATCTATAAGCTCAAGCAAGCATCTCGACAATGGTATTTCAAGTTTTATCAAGTGATCATCTCATTTGGTTTTGAGATAAAATTGGTCAATGATTGCATATACCATAAGTTATGTAGGAATAAGTATATTTTTCTAGTTTTATATGTCGATAACATTTTTCTTGCTAACAATGATATAATCTTATTGCACAAAATGAAGAGATTTCTTGCTAAGAATTTTGAGATGAAAGATCTTGATGATGCCTCTTTCGTATTAGGCATACAAATATTCTGAGATTGCTTGAAGAGTATTCTAGGATTATCACAAAATAGCTCTATGGAAAAGTTCTCAAGAGATATGACATGCAAAATTTCAAACCTGGTGATACCTTGTAGCTATGGGAGACAAATTTAGCCTCATTCAGTGCCCTAAGTATGATTTTGATGAAAGAGAAATGCACAAGATTCCTCATACATCAGTAATAGGGAGTTTGATATATGCTTTGGTATGCACACGTTCCATACATTATTGGGATGTTGAGCAAATATTTAAGCCATCTAGGAATAGACCATTGGAAGGCTACCAAACGTGTCATGCAGTACTTGTATAGAACAAAAGTGTACATGCTCAAGTATTGAACATCGAATCATCCTAAGATCTTTGGGTATACTGAATTGATTTAGCTAGATGCTAAGATAGTATGAAATCTACATCGAGCTATGTCTACCTACTGGCTGGGGGTGCTATCTCTTGGAAGAGTGTTAAACAATCTCTTATAGCCTCTTCTAGCATGGTGGTAGAGTTCATAGCATATTATGAGGCATCCAATCACGAAATATGGTTGTCAAATTTTTTCATGGGGTTACGCATAGTGGATGCTATTAAAAGCTTATCCTTTGTATTAAGTAATATAAAAAATTTATTGGTTAATTATCTTAAGTCTTATTTTTTTATCAATGAAGTAATAAATTAACATGTGTGAAATATTTATTTTAAGTCTTATTTTTTATCAATTAAATAATAAATTATTTATATTTAAAATATTAAAAAATTAGATTACTATTATTTATCTCTTTTTTATAGGTTATTTATCCTTTGTAGCATAAATAATATTTATGATTAATATTATATTTTATTAATTAAAAAATATATTAAGACTTGTAAAATATGTGAGTATGTGAGGTTGATTAGTATCTAAAAAATTCAAAACATTTTGTATGTATATATTATGTGATAATGTTAGGACATATTATATAAGAAAATATAAGTTTATTAATTTATTTTATATCAAACACTTATATATTATATATAGTAATAATATATTATTTAAATTTTATTAAGTGATTATAAATAATAATTACACATCATATAACATAAATAACATGTCTTATCGTCATTTCACCTCAATCACGGACACATGATATCTTTTAAGTGAGAAGGAATTTAAAAAATTTGTAAGTATTAAAATCTAATACTAAAAGAGACACAATTAATTAATAAAAAGCAACGTATAAATTAGGTTTAAAAAAAATATTACTTTTAGCAATACATCTTGATATGCAACCTAAAAATGATATATTTAACAAGTAAAAAATATATATTTTAAAAATTAAATATAATAGCTAGAAAAATATTCAAAATATTGCAAATATAAAACTTTATATAAATGATAAAAAATATACAAATAATATTAGATGAAAATATAAGACTAAAGTAAAAGAAAAAAAAAAGAATACTGTTATGTATCACATTTCTCAATGAATATGATTTTATGGATTTGAAAATATTTAACAATAGAGTATACCATGTTATTTAAAATCAATGTATAATATAAAATAGCAAAAAAGTCTAAAAAGTCTAAAAAACCATTGATGGAACAAGTAAATAATAATAATAATACGAGGATCACTACGACCAATATGCAAGAAAGCTTCTAGTAGATATTATCGTTTCCTTTTACATTTTACAAGTTGTTGGAAAAGATGAATGTTTATAAAAATAATTAGTAAATCTTTGTCACACATTGTTCTTTTATAATTTTTAAAAGATGTATAAATAGTAAAGAGTTGGTTATTGGGATTGAGCCATAAGGGATACCCACTTTTGTGAAAGGGGAGAGGACCTACGTAAATGTGATACCATACGCGCGCCGTCGCAGCCGTCCGTGAGGTGAGGTGACATTTTATTTTTTGGAAATTTTAACATAATAATCTGCAAACTCATCTCACTAAAAACAAAATCTCTCAACAATCCTAAATTACTTTTGAGTTTTTTGAACAACAAATTTTTCAGGTGTAGCATTCCGGTCTTCGTCAGTGTAGTGAAGTTTCGAGACAGAAAAAAAACAAAGATTCTGAACTGTTTTATCCTGGAGACGATGGGGTTGTATTTGCTTGCATAAATTTGGGCAGAGTTACGAAACGTCTTAAAGAGAACAACCTAGTCCGCGACTCAACCCAAATAGTTCATTTCAAGTTATCGGTAATATTGTTCCAACGCTGTTTTAACATACTTGTTTCAAAAAATTTAAGACAAATTCTATCTGCCATGTCTACTGAAATGCTAACTGCTAATCTCAACAAACTATTCCGTTTTGAGGAACTATACTTTAAAAGATGGAGACAAAAAATATTATTTTTCTTAACCATGAAAAAAGTCATTTATGCTCTTACTACTGAAAAATCAATACTGTCTAATCCTCCTACTGAAGTTGCAACTAAGGATTTAGATACCTGGATGGAAAATGATTTTCTGTGCAAAAATTATATTCTTAATGGTTTAACTGATGACTTGTATGATTATTATAACTCTAATAAGTCTGTTAAGAAAATTTGGGAAGCACTTCAAAAGAAGTACGACACTGAGGAAGCTGGAACTAAGAAGTATGATGTTAGTAGATACATGAAGTTTCAAATGATTGATGACAAATCAGTGGAAACTTAATCACACGAATTGCAGAAGATAGCAAACGAAATAACTTCTGAAGGTATGACTTTAGATGAACAATTTCAAGTAGTTGTTATTATAGATAAATTACCCCTGCTTGGAAAGATTTTAAGAATACACTTAGGCATAAAACTAAGGAATTTTCTTTAGAAAATCTTATAACCCATTTAAGAATAGAAGAAGAAGCCAGAAAAAAAGACCAAAGAGATGAAGTACTCGTAGTCTCAAACAACAATACCAATAAGAAACCCTCATCTGCAATTCTAAAACCTAAAGATAGAAATATGAAAACTCAGAATAGTAATAATAACCAAAACCGCAACCACAAAAATAGAAATAGAAACTATCCTCCTCAAAATGGACCTCAACCCCCTTAAGGAATAACATATTCATGTGTTATAGTTGTAACAGACCTGACCACTTGGCTAGGAACTGCCAGAACATGAATCGTCCTACACCACAGGCGAACCTTACCGAAGATCAACTTATTGCTATGATATCTGAAGTCAATTTTGTTGGTGGATCCGAGGGGTGGTGGGTAGACACTGGTGCTTCTCACCATGTTTGCTATGATTGAGACATGTTCAAGTCCTATTATGATTCTGAGGATGAGAAAGTGCTACTAGGTGACTCCCACTCCACTAAATTTTCTGGTACTAGTGAGGTGGTATTAAAGTTCACCTCTGGAAAGACTGTCATCTTGAAGGATGTCTTGCATACTCCAGAGATGAGAAAGAACTTAATTTCAGGCTATCTTCTTAACAAAGCTGGGTTTACTCAAACTATAGGAGCTGATTTATATACTATAACTAAAAATAATATATTTGTTAGGAAAGGGTACGCCACTAATGGCATGTTTAAATTAAATGTTGAAATCAATAAAACTTCTTCTTCTCCTTATATGTTGAGTTATTTTAATATTTGGCATGCTAGACTTTGTCATGTTAATAAACGCATAATCAAGAACATGAGTACCTTAGAACTAATTCCTAAACTATCTTTGAATGATTTTGAAAAATGTGATTTTTGTAGTCAAGTTAAAATAACCAAAACTTCCCATAAATCAGTAGTTAGAGGATCTGAATCTTTAGAATTCACTACTACAAAAATGGGCTTTAAAGTCGGTTTGCTGAACCGAATTTACACGTATTGATTTTTTTTTTTTTTATTCTCATTTTTCACTCCACTAACTTGTATTCAATATAGCATAAAAAACCAAAATATAAATAATAATACAAATAATTTAAAATTTAAATATAATTAATTACTTGATAATTAAATTTATCACAAAAATAAATAATGTATATACAATACATATATATATAGTTAACTTAAATTACAAATAAAATAATGTCGTCAAAGTGTAATTAGATTGTGTGAGCAAGCTTGATTGGCTTAGAATCACCAACATTGTGACAAGGAAACTGGGCAAAAAACAGCTGATTCATATAACAATTCATTCCCCTATATACATGAACATGTAAACATCCATCAAACAAGCAGTCTAAACTTTAGAGACATGCGAATGAAGAAATTAAATCATTATAAATATTACCATAAAAAAGAGATTACCACAACCACATCCGAGTGATATAATAATAACCTTATCCCTTCGAACTCATATTAGCACTTTATTAATCATTTATCTATAAATATAAATTTATCTGGAATCTCTACTAGTATTTTTAATGCTATAATGAGCTCTAAATATGAAATCAAGTGTAACTCTGATTTGTTACTTGGCTTGTATGAGTTTTGGTGGGCATAAACGTATTACAAAATTATTCCATAAAAAAGGGCACCAAAACTCATACAAGCCAAGTAACAAAATAGGAGTTACACCTGACTTCATATTCAGAGCTCATTATAGCATTAAAAATATCAACAGAGATTCTAAATAACTTCATATTTATAGAAAAATGATTAATAAAGTGCTACCTGTGATCTTTTAGAGTATCCAATAAAATAGCAACTCACCGTCCTTGAGTCGAGTTTCTTTTCATTAGACTTATTGGGTGTAAAATAAGTCATGTCATATGGCATAATATAAGATGTCCTAGTCAACAATATGACTCATAAACTAGCCCAATTAGCGCTGAGTTAATAAATAAGCTTTAGTATTAGTCAAATATCTAATGAATAAATGATTAATATTTAAACCTTTAATTATCTAACAATAAGGTAATTAAGGAGATAAAACTCCATCATTTGAATATAAGTCTATCTCTATGGGTAAGAATCATCAACATATATATTTTTTCCTATAAATATTCACGATTATTCACTATTAAAGAGAATCAGTTAATTATTACAACACATACAACTTTTTCTCTCATTTACAAATACTGAGATCTAAGGGGAGACATTAATCTCATTTTTCTCCTTATTACCCGAACTTACTTAAGCATCAAATGGCCACTATATACCTGGTGGTCCAAGGTTCTAATGATGTGTTATCTATTCTCAAAGTCATAGGAAAGAAGAGGTGCACCAATCAAGATGTTGACAAAAATGACATCAACATATGGCATCGTCTATGGGGATGAGTGTGCTTTTCTAGTTGAATCACAACTAAGAGAAAAACCTACACTGCTCTCCAACATTCTGAATTAGGTGGTCTTTGAAAAAAGGGTAAAGTTGAAAAAAACTACTCCAGAAGAAGTTTATTCTGCACAATCTCCAAAGGTCACACCTTTCCATTCAACCTCTTGAATCAAATAACCAAGTTTTTACAAGGGACAATGAGGTCCCATGTCATTTCTAACAAGTTCTGCAACCACCTATATAGGTTTTCAACCTCATGCTGCCATGGCCATAGTGGGTAAGAATAGAGCCTAAAAAAAGGCATGAATAGAAGTCTTTTTGAACACAATGGAGAATATGTTCCAAACTATCTTGGAATGTCTAGTAGGGCATCAAGCCTCTAAACTTGAAGATGTCTCTACGGCACCTTCCAATGCTCCGAGTGCATTGGATCTAGCTTATAACCATATAGACTCAGCTTGGAGACATGATCAACCCTAGTGAGGTAAGAGTCCACTAGTTGGATGGAAATTTTGGCCCATATAGTCCAGAGTTACTCATTCACTGAGGCTTGAACCCCACCCATTTTTGACCACTTGGGATCTGCTTATCTTGACCTGCATGAGTACCTTGAATCTCGTAGGTGGGATCACATTATTGAGGTCATATATGGAGATAATTTAGCCTTACTGGCCAGTTTGCACCAAAAGGGAAATTAATCTAGAGATGTACCTATAGTCTTCTTTCCTACCATCAAATGATTAGCTATCTAATTGCAAGAGGTACAACAAAGATTGAACAGTGGTAGAATCCCAAACTTGACTATCTCTAATGAGTCTCTGTTCAACCTTGAAGTCATGTCCATATCACTTATAAAAAAATTCAAGATGCATAGTGTGAGCTCTTATGATGGTAACAAGGACCCACTTGAGCACCTTGAGAACGTTCAAGGTTGGATAAACCTTAATGCTTACAAGGATGCATTTAGGTGTTGAGCCTTCCAACTCAGCATAATTGACAAAGCCTAGGCTTGGTACTATATCCTTAAGCCTAACCATTGGTACATTCGCTAAGTTTAGAAAGCAATTTTTATCCCACTTTTTGGAAAAAAGGTGAAGACAAAAAATCGTAGCTCATTTGATGTTCCTACATTAAGGGAAGGATGAGAGCTTGAAGAATTTCTTTGACAAGTTCAACAATGAGAAATTTCAAGTGACCAACTATTCTGATTACACTACACCAAGCTATTCACCAAGGATCCCTTTGGAGGGACATGGAAAAAGACTTTCCAACCAAAAATATAGAGGCCATTCAAATAGTAAACACATATCTCAACATCGAAGAATGGCCAACAATTGGAGGGTCAATGACCTTCCTGTTGATGAAAACATAAGATCACTACCTTCGAAGAGATGAAAGACTAGATCAATGGATGGCCTTTCCATCAAAAGTGTGAGAACATGCTTCTGTACAAGAAATGGGAGAGTTTTGGGTCATCATGGATGGTTTACATGAGAAGACTCTAATAATACCTGCAAGGCACATATCAGGGAGGCCTACCAAGAAACCCTCCACATCATCTTTGTGCATGGCTTAAACAAGGATCCTAGGCTAACGGGTTGAGAAATATATTTTCTATTTAAGAAAACCTGCAGGTTATGCCACCCCCACATAGATGCATTAGTGGTCACTCTTCTGGTTCAAATATAAACTTCCACATAATTCTGATTGACATTGGTACTTTAGTTGATATTTTATTCTCTAAGGAAATGAAAAGCTATAAAGCTCACTCATCCACTGGGCCTAAAGACCACCACATTAGTGGGATTAACCTAAGCTTCAATGACCCCTGAAGGGTATGTGACCTTACCAGTCACGATAGGGTAAGGAACTAACATGAAAACATTCATGGTGTACTTCCTTTAGTAAACTACTCATCACCATACAATAAGATTTTGGGACGACCATTCCTACATTTAGCATGAGCTGTGGCCTCCGCTTACCATCTTCACCTTGAAGTTTCCCACATAAAATGGAACAGGAATAGTGCTAGGAGAAAAAAAAGTGGACAGGGAATGCTATACCTTAGGGGTTCATATGGGACAAAAATGAGATCCCAAAGGATAGAAGCAAAGTCTACCCCAATAGTCTTATTTTTATTTCTTCCTTCATTTAAAATTTTTGCATTTTAAATTCATAGACCTATGCTTTGTTTTAGTTTTGTACTTTGAAATTCTTAAATAAATAGGACACTTGTATATTTAATGGTTGAAGACTACACTTGATCTATATTTATGAAACTCGACATGGATGAAAAGTCCAAAACTGTAAAGGGACTGAAGGGTGCCAACTATGAAAGGTCACACACGAGTGCCCTCAAGGTCAAAAGTTGGACCTTTGAATAGAGAACAAATATGCTCTTTGAATAGTTCTATGGGTTGTGTTAGACCTTTAATTAGATAGAAACTATGCCTTGGTATCAAAAGTTACTACAACTTCTGCACCCTACCTCTATGAGCCATGCTAGACCTTTGAATATGTAACAAGTATGCACTAGGTTTGGAAGTTGCTACAAATTCTACACCCCACCTCTACGATCCATGTTGGACCTTTAAATAGGTAACAATCATCCCCCGGGTGCAGAATTTACTATAACTTCTACACCCAATCTCTACGGGCCATACTAAACCTTTGAATAGGTAGCGACCATGCCCTGGGTCTAGGAGTTGCTTCAACTTTTGCACTATATCCATACAAACACAAATTTTTTTTATATTGGAGACCCTAAGTATCCAATCCCGACCATTGATAAAAACTATTAGGAACGATCGGAGTGCAACAATACTCATGATAGGATGGAATAATCCACCAAGGACTACCAAAGTTTTCTAAGTCTCAAGACCTAATGCTTGGATGACTTGAAGTATTTAAGGACACCAAGTAGGGGGCTGGTATGCCAAGCATATCTTATTTCAAACAAATCACCATTTCTTAGACAAAATGAAGACAAGTCATAAAATGAAAAATTCTAGGCACAAACCTAATAGGTACGTGGTTAAATCAAAAGTGACTAGATTAGCTATCGAACATGGTACATATGGCCCAAGATGGCACACATGGTCAAACATGGCCCACATGGCCAAACAAAGGGAACATAACTAGATGCAGCATACATGGTGGAACATAATGTATGTGTCTAACTATAGTACACACTATAATGTACCAAAATAGTGGATCACATATCATTTTGGACTTGCTTCCCAAAAAGTACACATCATAGTGTACCAATATAGGGGATCACATATCTCAACAAAGTACGTGCTTAAGGAGAACCTTTCATATCAAAACATATGAGATCACTAACAAAACTTGCCGAAGAGTTGCTACTAAAATACAAAAGTAAAGCACAAGAACTCAAAAGTAAAGTACATAACTCAAAAGTTAAAGCATGATGAGGTAACAAAATATATGTATATGTGTGTGTGTGTGTGTGTATGTCCAAAGGTTCTATACAAAGACTAAGCCTACTACTAGAAAGAAAGACTACCAAGTACATGCACTTTGGTGAGAAATAAAACAAAAAGAACATAAAACAATAACCTACTGATCACTACCATTTTCTTCTATACTAGCTTCCTCCTCAATCAGCTCTGGGCCATCACAATCAGATCGATCCTGGTCCTTCTCATCCCAACTAGAAATTATCACACCATAGTGAGAGGCCCTATCTTTTGAATCTAGAATATGGTGGTAGAAAGGGTTATAACAGGATAAATCTTCCAGAATTATCATTTTGTAGTCCTAAAAATGTGAGCCCACTAATCTAACATGTTCTCAATATTGAGCTTACGTACTCACTCTCGAGATGAATTGAGGCCCATAAATAACTCTTAGTTTTGCTCCTTCGCATAGGCCAGGGCATTATATCAGTCCACCAAGGTAGCCTTCAATGTATTCATTGATACTGTATGGTCAAGTTGGGATACACGATATGCCTCTTGAAGTTTCTCTAACTCTTATTGTACAATAAGGGCATGGAATGGACCCTTAAGAGATCTAAGTCAAAATCTCCATCCATTATGAAGAGTGAGTCCTATGACCCTTTATCAATGTCTAGAATATTCTCAATCAAAATGCGGTTGGCAAAGGGTCTAAGGTAAAACCAACCATGACTACCACCTTGATGTTGCAGAAAGTAGTGGTAAGTGAACTCCACCATTAGTTTATGTTTGTAATCCTTATAGAGCACCAAAAAGATAATAGTATCCAATAATAGTTTAGGGGAAATTGGGATGGTGTAGCTCTAATGTATGCTAAAAACTTATGTTGGGGCAGTCTCCATCCAATAAAGAGTTGATTAGCCATTAAAGTGACACTACCTAAAATACTCTAACTCATACTTGGAACTTTGGGTATCAAACTTATTTATTCTTATATGTTAAAAATTTCCCTTACTTTGTCTAATAAGGATCCGTCGTCCTAGAATGGACCGTGTTTATAGAAAAGAAAGTAAGGTCTTCTTCATTAGGACCTAATTGGTACTTAGGAATACTAATAGGGATAAAATCCAAGTCTTTATTACTAGAAGGGTTAGAAACATCCAAAAGACACCCGCAGATAGAATCACATCATTGGGATAATTCAAAATCACCACTGATTCGATATGCACCCAATCACCACTTCTTGGACCCGAGCCATTGCCACGTGGACCCAGGATACCACTATAGCTGGACACCCCATGGTCGATCGGAACATGGTTGAACATGCCATCAATGGATATACCATAAATAATCACACTATAGATGGTTGGACCATGGTTAAACCCTCATGACTGGATCATTATAGCCTACCAAGCGTGGGTCCTTACCTCTTTTAGTGGTTCTTAACTTGATTACCACCTCACATAACCCATCATGACCCATGTTTGCTCGTCTTTATGATGACCAAGTCTGAGCATATACATCAATCATCTCATCCTTCATCACTTCATGTGCAGGGAAGGATAAGTGTTAGCATCATGGGGTGTGAGGTATTTGCATAGTAGAGAAATAAAAATCCTATAGTTTCTACAAGGAACTTGGAAAATAAATAAAAAAGAAAAAGAAAATAAAATACTTACCAAACCTTGAACCAAGTTCCCCTATCTTTTTTTCCTATCGCTCAAAAGTGTGCTTCGAAGAGTGGAATGAAAGAATGAGGAAAGAGATCTCTTCATATAAGTGATAAGATGAGATCTCATCCATTCATCAAAGGACACATCCAAACATCCAAGTTAATTAGATAGCCTCTGGGCTTGAAGGGCCACATACTTGGATCCATGTTCTTTCTTCAACAACAGGAAAGTGAATCTAATGAGTAGCGGTTTTGATGTTGACATAAATTCCTAACCAAGAGTCCGATTGAGAATCTATACAAACAACTAGCAATATGACATCACCACGCACATTTTGAGTGCTTGAAAAAAAATGAGAAATTCGTCATACAAACCAACAATGGTCACATAAGAATGGAATTGACCCTACTAGTGAGGTTCAAAAAATAGTGAACCCATAAGTTGACATAATGGAAAAATAGACCTCTTAGCCCATGTACCCAGGCCTAGTAAGTCTAGGGGGTTGATGTTAGGTGTAAAATAATTCACATCATGTGATATAATATGAGAGGTCCTAGTCAGTAACACGACTCACAAGCTAGTCCAATCGATGTTAAGTTAGCAAATAAGCATCAATATTAGTTAAATATCTAGCTAATAAATGATCGATATTTAAACTCATAATTATCCAAAAAAAGAGACAATTAAGGAGATAAAGCTCTGACATGTGAATATAAGTCTATCTCTATAGGTAAGAGTCATTAGTAGTTATATTCTTTCCTTATAAATATTCACCACTGTTCAAAATTAAAGGAATCAATTAACTACTACTACAAATACAACTTCTTCTCTCATTTACACACACTAAGATCTAAACTCTTTTTTCCTAAATATTTCCCTACATATCTCTACATCATAAGGAGAGATATCAACCTCTTTTTCCTCATTATGTGGACTTACTTAAGCCTTGGAGGGCCAAAGGCCACCAAACCCCATGTTGATCCAAGGTTCTAACAGTGTGTTCTCTATTCTTAAGTACATAGAAAGCAAGAGGTCCACCAATCGTTGGTGTTGATAAAAAAAGTCATCAATATTACCTATAGGGGTTTGCCTCAATTATACATAAAGTAAGGTTCTTTCCTATCCAAAGTTCATAAAGGGTTTTGCTTGTTCTTTTAGTTAGAACCTTATTAAGGATATCTGATGCAGTCTTAAGTGCTTTTCCTAGAGTGATTCCTATACAGTAGAATGACAAATCATACTTCTTACCATGTCCTTAAATGTAATGTTTTGTCTTTCAATATCACCATTCATAGTGGGCAAACTTTATATAGTGTACTATAGGATATTAATGCATTCTTCTAGGAACTTAGTAAACGATCCTATATGTTGTCCATTTGAATCATCATATATACCATAGTATTCACCATCATGATCAAATCTGATGCATTTGATCCTTTTACTGAGTTAGTTCTCAACTTTATCTTTATAACTTTTGAATACATCGGCTTTTCATAAATGAGAAATAAATAGAAATACATAGAAAAATTATCTATAAACGTTATAAAATATTATTAATTATTCCAAGTGACTGTAGGAAATGGGTCATAGATATATGTATGTATAAGTTCTAAGACTTCTAAAGTCTTGTTGACTTCAAATATCCTTTTATTAATTTATTTTTCATTTATATAGTTAATACAAGCATCAAAATCTATGAAATTTAAGGGGTCTAAAATTTTGTTAAACATAATTTTTTTAAATCTTTGTTTGGAGATATGACCTAATCTCATGTACCATTTTTTTAATTTTTTAATTTTTTTAATTCTTTGTCTGGTAATTTTCTTTATATACCTCATGTACTTAATTGGAAGGATTTATTAAATGAAGCAATTGTCTAAATTAAATAAATATTATCGTAACCTAACAAAGAATTGGAACCAACCAATTTTGAATCATGAAACAAAATAAATATTTCATTACATATGAATAAGAATAACCAAATTTGTCAAAGTAGAAATAGAAATCAAATTCTATCTAAAAAGTATTACAATAAATGTCTCAATAAGATTCAAATAAAATTCAGTCTTTAATAATAATCTAATTTGTTGATTGTCTTAGCTTGAACCGTCTTTCCATCACTCATAGATGTATCTTTAAGAAGTTAGATTGATCATAAAACAAACAAATTAAGAAGCATAACTTTCTTAGCACGTCATGTGTGATGGTGCAATGCTTCTTCTTGTGCCCTTCAACTCAATAGAAGAAACAACCAATACCTTTCATTTGATTTGGTTTCTTTTGAGGTGCCATATTTACAATGTCCTTATCCTTCTTCCTTTTCTTTCCCTTGTCCTTGTAATTGGATTTTGAGGCCAAGTGAGCACTCTCCGTCTCATTTTACTCTAGTCGTTTCTCCTTTTAAACATAGTGTGAGATGAGCTCATTTACAGACCAAAACTCTTTTTGACCGTTGTAGCTCACCTTAAACTAGCTAAATTGTGTCGAAAGAGATATCAAAAATAAATGCACTAGCAAGTCCTTGGACAATTCTAGCTTAAATGCTTTTCAAATTGAAAGCAAGATGAGACATCTCTATGATGTATTCATTGATATTTTCTTTTTTCTCTATACCTCATTGAAAATTGGATTTTTCAAGAGTGTACATATTTCAGCTTTTTGTTATTGACAAAGCTTTTTTTAATGTCTGTAAGGAGCTCTTTACTAGTAGTGATCTTTTCAAACATTATGCTCTAAATACTTTCATAATGGCCTTTTCATTATTATCATATACATGCGATTTGATCTTTTCCCCATTTCTTTTTCCTTTTTTTCATCAAAAGTATTCTTATACTTGAGAGGTGCAAGAGAATTAACCAAAATAATAAATTCAAATAAAGATAAATTTTATCTTAAGATATCTAACACTTTATTAATATTTTATCTTTAAAAAAATATTAATTTTCAATTATTATCTTAGAATCAAATAATGATAATAAGAACATGCAAATAATAAATCTTCTTTTGTGCAAATTATTTTTTATATGTAAAAAAAATGAATAATCATCACGCTTTATTATTATAAGTGTAATTACAATTATGTTAAATATTAAGATTTTTTTATGTCGATCAATATTTATATAAGTTACATATATATAATTATTTATATTTTAAAATAAATTAATTTTAACAAAAGATGACACTTTTACTAGACGTGGTTTCAATTATATATATAAAGTTGTACCCAAAAAAAAGGTTCAAAAAAATATTTAGGTCGAGGGAAAAGTTGATCAAAAGTGGTCAATTACAATTAACGTCAATCAACAAAAGTCAACACTGGTTCATCGCTCATTTGGGCAAAAATACTCATATCCATATCTTAACCCATAATCCTTGGTTTAGCCCAAAATATTTCTTAAGCCCATTGCATATATTACCGGTCCTTCGCCTCTTAGGCTTTTCATTATAGGCTTTATTTGCTGAATCTATTAAAAAAAAAAAAAGAAACCCTAACATTTATTAATATTAGCGCTACCAATGCTGATCTTTTTTTTAAATCAAAATTTTTGATCTAATTCTAAATATAAAAAATTTTAAAAATAACTTTCTCAATGTGTCTTTAATGGTAAAAGAATTTACATATCAATTATTCTTATCAAATCCGAGATTAAAATAATTATAATTATAAACTATTCTCGTGTATAAATCCATAATTTTAGAAGACTATCCCAATTGTTCTTGAATCTAATAATATTAAAATCAAAATTATTAGATTTGAAAATAATTAAATTGTCATAGATCCAAAATAAATTTGATTATCAATAATTCAACTTGAAGATATTCTGATACCACTTGTTAGAAAAATAATCTTTAGTGAAAACCATTTCTTAAAAAACAATCTATAAATATTCATGATGTATCATCAAGAATAAAAGATAAATACATAGAAACATACCTAAATCTATAACCATTCATTACTTTTTGTAACTAAGTAATTGGCTTTCTACATTTACACATTTTTCTTAGAAACTTCTTTAACTTTTTTCCTGCTCTTTTTTATGATGTGATATTAGATAAGATTATAATGTAACGTGTAATCTGGAAACCATATCTACTATATATATAAAACAATTATATTTCTATTTTAACATATCATTAAAATATAAATTAGTTTTAAGTCTCCACACATTAAATGATTATATTTTATTAGATACATTAAAATCTAAATTATTCAAATCTTAACATATTACTTTATGTAATTTAAAGGTATTGTTAATTAAGTTAAAAAATTTAAAAATTTAGATTTTTTTGAATAAAAATGAAATTATATTTTATCAACATCCCCGTTCACTCTCTCCTCTCTCCTCATTAATATTTATCAATAAAAATAAAAAAAAATAAAAAATCAAGAGAGAGAAAGATTGAACGTGAGAGGGAGAATGAATGAGAAAGAGAAAGGGAGAGGGAGAAGAGAGAGGGAGAGAGGTATGGTGAAATGGACTTATCCCTACTCTTAACCCTTTTCCTTTTGTGCGTGTCATGTTTATGGTTGAGAAAAAAAATCTTTACATTGCATTAATTTATTGTGGGTAGTTCTTCTGTAGTGTAATTGGGATCTAATTAATAATGCATGAATATTGTTAATTTGTTTTTACAAAAACTTATTTTTCATTTTTGTTTTTTTAAATAACTAGATATTTATAACTAAGATTAATTTATTTTTTTATGATTAATATCATGATTTTCTCAGTTTTTTTAAAGATAATCGAAACAATTAATAGTAAATAATTCTTATGATTTTGTTTTTCCCTATGGACCATGATAACTGTATTTTATATAGTTATTTTCACCTATTTTATTAATTATAATTGCTAGATTTTCTCTATTTTTAGTTAATTTTAGTTTAATAAATTAGGATTTACTGTTTTTTCTAAATTTTAAGAAAATTAAATAAAATGTATCGAAAACGTTCTTAATTTCAAATTTTTGTCCACAAATGTAATTTCAAATATTAGAGTTCTTAATTACAATTTATAAAAGTTGAAAATATAAATTAAATTTAAATTTGGGCTTAATTGTAATTATTAAAACTTGAAAAATTTAATTTAATATTAGAAAAGGGGTCAACTGTAATTAAAGAAAGTTTAAAATGTAATTTGAATTAAATTTGTGGGTCAAAATATAATTAAATAAAGTTTAATATTCGTGCAGGAGAGAAGAATGCACGCGTCATCATCCACGTGTACAACGTGGACCGTCCGATCAAATCATAAACGGTTAGGATTGGCGCGTGTAGATCAAACCCGACCAAAGCGAATGGATGCAGGGAAGATTCCTTCACGCGGCTCGGCGCAACAAGTTTTTGGCGCCGTTGCCGGGGATTTGTTTTACTATTTTCATTGTTGATACTAATACCAATCAATTTGATTTTAATTCAAAAAAAATTTATTTTAAAAATTTTCTCGTAAGTTGAGATTTTGTTTGACACACAAATCTTAACTTACAAAAAGGAAAAAAAATATTTACTTATTGTTGTTTTATTTTATTTTTCAATTTTCTAGTGGGTTGAGATTTTGTTTGACACACAAATCTTACCTCACAAAAAGAAAAATAATTTTTTTTTATTGTTCGTTGTTTATTTTATTTTTAATTTTCTCGTGCGTTGAGATTTTGTTTTACACACAAATCTTAACACACATAAAGAAAAAAAAACAGAAAACAAAAAAAAATTATTTTCTTATTGTTAGTTTATTTTATTTTCTTGTGGGTTGAGATTTAGTTTGACACACAAATCTTAATTCACAAAAAGAAAACACAAAAAAAAAATTTATTTTCTTATTGTTGGTTGTTTGTTTTATTTTATTTTTATTTTTATTTTTCTAGTGAGTTGAGATTTTGTTTAAACACAAATCTTAACTCACAAAAGGAAAAAAAAATTTGGTTATATTTTCTTAATTTATTTTTCAATTTTCTCGTAAATTGAGATTTTGTTATACACAAATCTTAACCTACAAAAGAAAAACAAATTGAGAAGTCAAGCTGAAGACTATAAATCAAGCGCTTCTTGGGAGGCAACCCATGTGTTCACATTTTTGTTTTTTATTTTTCGCATTTATTACTCTTTTTATTATGTTATGTATTTTTTTTTCTTTTCTTTCGTAGGTGCAAATTGGAGGTAATGAAGCAATTTTGGCTTAACCAATCAAACAAACCAGGAAGTTTCTTTAATCCCATCTCATATGTTCTTTAACTTTCACACATTGAGGACAATGTGTATATTAAGTTTGGGGGTGGTGGATATATTAAACCTAATTGAACTACTTTCTGGATGTTATTGCTTGTGAAATTTTTTTTTGTTTGGTTGATTGAAGATATTTTGCTATGAATAGTGATTTATTTTTATTTCTTGTATTTAAATTATGCATAATTCTTTGAAAAATTTGAATATTGTCTAAGTGATGAATAATTTTTACGTATGTTTCGTTTTTACAAGAATAAATATTCATGAGCACTAGTCTTGATTTTTAAGTTGCTATGATAATTTAGAGAAGGTTTATGTGAGTATGGAATTCGATTGATTTTTGTGGTGTCACAGTTTTTAGAATTTGTTTGATTTTCTCTCGAGGCGAAATTATAGATAACATTTAACTAAGAAAATGATTTAGGCCATCTTTGGATCGTTTGAGCTTTTCTATCTACCTTCACATTCATTATCTCAGTTTTTAGTATACCCCTTTTGAGCCTAAAAGTTTATATATATATTTTTATCTCATTTCAAAAACCCACTAAAAATATATATATATATATATGTGTTCAGATATATCTGTGTTTCTTATCTCACTAACATGTGACAATTGTTAGTAAATATTTAAAGTTATATCGGAAAAAAAAGGGATACTTTAAAAAAGAGAAAAAAAAGAAAAAAAAAGAGAAAGAAAAAAAAAAGAGAAAGAAAAAAAAAAGAATGAAAAAAAAGAAAAAGAAAAAAAAAGAGCATTATATGTGATGATAAATCCCAAATTGGGAAGTAATTATTGAGATGATAGAATTATCTTTTTCAATCCTGAAATGTTATGCTCGGGAAAAGTTATGCTAAATATTATCCTTTATCCTACCATTACCTAAGCCATACATTACAAGTTTTGTAAAGTCCTATTGATTTTGTGTTTTGTGTTTGTCTACATTAGTGGAGAGAGAAATGAAAAATAAACTTATTGAGATTTGTGATTTCATGACAAATTGTTTGATTTTATATTTGTATAAACTGATCTGGATTTCATGTGATGAAATATGAAAAGACTTCACACACGTACTAAAATTCATTGTGAAAATGTGATGTACTTTTAAATTGATTTTGATGCTTAGATAAAATTCTTTTATTTCTTTGAGTTATGTAATTTCAAAAGAGAAAAGAAATATTTTGAAAATCACTATTTTAAATGCAGTTATCTTTGTTTTATTTCCTTCCTTTTGCTCGAGGACTAGCAAAAACTTAAGTTTGGGGGTGTTGATAACTGTATTTTATATAGTTATTTTCACCTATTTTATTAATTATAATTGCTAGATTTTCTCTATTTTTAGTTAATTTTAGTTTAATAAATTAGGATTTACTGTTTTTTCTAAATTTTAAGAAAATTAAATAAAATGTATCGAAAACGTTCTTAATTTCAAATTTTTGTCCACAAATGTAATTTCAAATATTAGAGTTCTTAATTACAATTTATAAAAGTTGAAAATATAAATTAAATTTAAATTTGGGCTTAATTGTAATTATTAAAAGTTGAAAAATTTAATTTAATATTAGAAAAGGGGTCAACTGTAATTAAAGAAAGTTTAAAATGTAATTTGAATTAAATTTGTGGGTCAAAATATAATTAAATAAAGTTTAATATTCGTGCAGGAGAGAAGAATGCACGCGTCATCATCCACGCGTACAACGTGGACCGTCCGATCAAATCATAAACGGTTAGGATTGGTGCGTGTAGATCAAACCCGACCAAAGCGAATGGATGCAGGGAAGATTCCTTCACGCGGCTCAGCGCCCGAGTGGGGCCCACCTGCCGCGCAGGCCGGCGTGCAGCGTGGGACCCACCCGTCTGACGCCGCGCAGACGCTGATCTCTGCGTGCAACCCGATTTTCCTCTAATAAAGATATGACACGTGTCCCACTCAATTTTGCAGCTAATCATGTTGTGACACGTGGCATGTTACAATGAGTGCGACCGCGCTGGATCAAGCCTGTTTTGTAGCCGTTGGCTCCCGTGCGACTATTCATCGTGCGCTCGTTTCCCCTCAACGAATGAGATGCTGCCACGTGTCCCACTAATTGTGCCCGGGAAATAAGAACGCGACACGTGGCAGCGTAGAAGAAAATTAAAACAGAAACGCGCAGCGTCCCTCGATCCCATTTTCGATACAATTTTTGTCCCCCACGCGTTTAATTTATTATTTTCGCCACACATTTTTGTCCCCCCGCGTAGATTTAAATTTAATATTTTATTGATGTATTTTTTTGCTATAAATAGGAGATAGTTTTTAGTTGTAAAAAAGTTTGGTTGGAGTGGAGTTTTTGGAGTAGAGTTTTAGTTTTAATTTCGAAAGTTTTTAGAGTGTTTTAGTTTTTTCAGTTTGTAATTTTTATTGTGTTTGTGTGTTGGACGGAAAAACATGCAGAAGCCATTTTTGGCTTTTGTTGTGTTTTGCGTGTGCCAAATATTTGTTTTAAGTGATGTTTTAATTTTATTTCTGCTTCTTCTAATTTTTCTGTAGTTGTTATAATTTTTATTTTAATTTTATGAAGTAATTTAATTTTTCTAGGGTTGCAATTGATCTAAATTTATGAAGCTTGATTTTAATTATTTTTGATAGATTTATAAGACGTTCGATTTGTTCGTTTTATTTTGTTCTTAATGCTTTTTGATTATTTACGAATCTTATCAAAATGATCTGTGGCACATGAATAAACTTGAGAAAGGCATTTGTGTGTATATTGCTCGTAAATAGAATGACATGTATGATGAAGGATAGAGATATACCCTAATTGTATGTGTGGCCATTTGAAAATTTAGAACGTAATGAATCTCGATAAATTTAATTTTCATAGAGATATAGTAAATTAATTTAACGAGGTGTGTTTATACGGAGCTCGAAAGAGATGTATGAATAATAAAAAAGAAGTTTTCGGTTGACAAATTAAATGTACTAAAAAATATAAATCAAAAGAAAATAACATGATTTTAGTGGATTAGTTTGGTGAAAAATTGCAATCCTAGATTTCTTTTATTTTCTTATTTTACATTTTTATTAACCAACGATTATTTTGGATAAAATTAGAGAGATACAATTTTAGTACTCGACAAACTATAGTAACAAATCCTCGTGGGATCGATCTTTACTTACAAATCTTTATTACTTGTGACCGTGTATGCTTGCACGAGTTCGTGTGTTAAAAAACACGCAACAGACCATCTAAGACGGAGTTTAACCATACTATTTGCAACTTAGAAAATATCCTATAGACAAATAAATAATTTCTACTTAATTTGTTGTCACAAAGCATTCAGGTTAATTATCTCTTAGATTATAAGATTCAATTTTGATTAATTTTTTTTAGTTCATTAAGAACAATAACCTGAGAAAACGTACTGATTTGTACTCACAAGTTACCATTCATTTTTAGGTTGATTATTTGTTACTATGTATGTGTTATTCTTTGCTATTACAACGGATTATTATCACAAATATTTCTAAGATTTTGTGTTTTTTTAAAATTATCCCTGAATTTTATTTAATATAAAAAATACTCATAAACGTTGTCAGCGTTATATTTCTGTTTAACATTAGGGGTAAAATAGTAATTTCACCCCTATACATATATCACTCCCGTGGGAAAAAAATAAAAAATGCCCCCGAGGTTTTCAATTTCTTTAGTAATACCCTTAATGTTTAAAAAAACTACAATACCCTTGAGGTTTAAGGTATCTTCAAAAATGCCCTTAATATTTAACATAAGCATAAAAAAGTTGTAAAAAATTACATCAATATCAGAAAAATTCTTTTCTACCTCTGCCTATATAGCTTTTTGAATATTATCGTTGAGAATATTATTGCAAATACCCCTTGATGTTTTGCTTTTCTTTAAAAATATCTATACTATAATAATTAATTTAACTTTATCAAAAATACCTCTGTTATAATAATTAATTTAACTTCATCAAAAATGTCCCTACTATACTCCTACTTCTCAATAACATGATATAAAATATTTTTCAAAAATATTTAACTTGATATTGTGTGTTTTGTTAACTTAATTTATCTTCAAGTGTATTTTTGGAAAATATTTTATATCGTGTTATTGAGAAGTAGATATATTTTTTATGAAAATAAATTAAATATTGTAGCAGCCGCATTTTTGATGAAGTTAAATTAATTATTATAGTAGGGGTATTTTTGATTAAGTTAAATTAATTATTATAATAGGAATATTTTTGATAAAGTTAAATTAATTATTTTAGGAGAGATATTTTTGAAGAAAAGAAAAACTTGAAGGGTATTTGCGATAATATTTTGAACAGTAGTATTTAAAAAACTATATAGGCAAGGGTAGAAAAGACTTTTTAGATATTGATGTAATTTTTCACAACTTTTTTATGCTTCTATTAAATAATAAGAATATTTTTGAAGATATCTTAAACCTCAAGGATATTGTAGTTTTTTTTAAACGTTAAGAATATTTTTGAAGATATTAAAAATCTTGGGAGTATTTTTGATTTTTTTCTATTAGAACATATTAGCCTGAGTTAGCACTAACATTTTTTTAAAGTTTAATCATAAGTACTCATTTTGAGTAATAGACTAAAGTATATGTGATTTGTGAAATTTAATAAGGAAAAACATAGAACTAAAGAAGAAATATAGCTCAAGAATCTTCAACTTCGGGGGAAATATCGACTTTGTTCTTTTCTTCTGCTAATAGAAACAAATATTTTATACTTATTTTTCCTTGATTAATGAGTCATAATAATCTATTTTTATATTATTTTGTAGATATTTTTGATTGCATCAATTCTATTGTTAATTGTTTTTCTTCTTTTTTAAACAATTCTATTTATGTTATTCACAAACCTTAAAAGTTTTCTAAATAATGATTTCTTTTATTATGATATCATTTAAAAGTATATATTTTGACACCAAATTCAAGTATATATTATAATAATAATAATAATAATAATAACAATAATAATATAAACGGATCTTACAAGGTTTTAAAATAATATTTGTGTCATCAACCAATTAAAAATATGTTATTATCAGTTTTTGTTATAAATTTTTAATTTATTTAAATAAAAATATTTAAAATATTTAAAACAAAATAAAAAAAAAGTAAAAGTGAGAAGAGAATAGGTTCAACAAAATATAAATGTACTTGAAATTATGAATTATATCTCTCCTCAATAATATATTATTAATAATTCATTAGTGTTATATTAGTTGTATACAGTTAATCTATTTTATCAGCTATATATTAGTTGTATGTAACTAATATATTTTTCTTAAAAACATTTTTTCTAAAAAGCAGATTCTCATTTTCTATATTTATACTTATATTATCATTCATTATATTTCAATTGTAAATATATATTTCAGTATATTCAACTTGGTATCAGAGCAGGAAAGAAAAAAATATTTCTTCTTACCAGTTTCCGAGCAACAGTGCCGCCATTAGCAGTAGCGTTGCCGTCAGCAGTAGCATCGCCATCAGTAGCAGCGTTGTCGTTAATCTTCTCGCACTATCAAGTTTGCACCATCGTTGAAGATCTGTCCGTCTATTGCAGGTCCATCGTCCAGCCCGCGCCGTCCAACTCGCGTCGCTCAGCTCGTGTTGTCCAACTCGCGCCGACTAGCCCACGTACCAGCCATCTGTGCCGTCCGAGCACCAACTCCATCCCCGTGCCGTCCACACACCAACTCTAGCCATGCACCGTCCGCACACTAGCTCCCGCACTACTCTCTATTCTTTTGTGAGTAATATTTATTCAACTTTCATTGTAGTGCCTTTTTTCAGTTTTTCAGCTTTTAGGTTTTCAGCTCTGCCCTAAGTCCAAGCCCATCAGCCTATCAGCCCATTAGCCCATCAGTCCACTTACTCATCAGCCCACTCAATAATTAAATAGCCCACTTACCAGCCCAATGCACAATATATATTTTTTATTTCAATGGAAGATTCAAGACAACATTAGGTTTCCAGAATTAATGAAGTTCCAAAATTTGAAGTCTTTGTTAAGAGTTCAGAAATTGGTTCTTTCGGGGGTACTAAACTTAATGGTATCAATTTTCCAACATGGAAAAAAGTTATGTTTGTTTATCTTCGTGGGATGCACAAAATGGGACATGTATTTGAATCGATCAGGGCTCCTAGTCAAGATGATGTAGAAGCCTATACTAGGTGGAAAGATGATGATGGTTTTGTAATGTCAATTCTATTTAGAGCCATCACTAATGATATATTACAAATGATGGAGGAATGTGAAACTACTGAGGCCATATGGAATACCTTAAGTGATCTTCATACAAATGAGTCTGACTTTATTCAAGTTCATGAACTCATGTGCAAAGTTGCTAGTATGCAGCAAAATGGGCAACCAATATCTATGTTTTTTACCAAGCTGAAGAATGTATGGGCTGAAATTAACCAGAAATGCCCATGCAAAATTAAAAATCAAGAAGACTTTCTATGGTACCAGAAGGAGAAGGAGCTTGAACGAGTATATGCTTTTTTAAGAGGCCTTGATACAAAACATAATAGTGCTAAAGGTGAATTGCTTCGAATGTCAGACCCTCTGAGCTTGACTAACGCCTTTACATACATCCATAAAGACGAATCTTAGCAGGAAATTCTTCATCAGGCACAAGTTGATGTATCAAGCCTAGCCATTCAAGCCAAATCAAAGGCACCTTTCCTCCAGCAGCAAAATTCAATTCCACTTCATCAGTAGGGACCTCCACAAGGCTTTATCAATCGCCCTCGTTCTCACTGCTCTTATTGCAATGAACGGGGGCATCTTCGTGAGACTTGTTCGAACATGTATCCACACTTGCAATCATAAGCAGACTACTATGGAAAAAAATGACAACATCATCGTCCTAAAGCAAAAGAAGCTGCAATGCAAATTGTCCAAGAACTAGACTACTATGGAGTAACTAGACATGATCATCCTATGGAATGTGGAGGTATCCTTACAACTTCAATAGTTGGTCGTGGTAAGATTGGTATGACCTTAAACATTTCTCACTCTGTTGGGTCTAATACTTGGATTATTGATTATGGTGCATCTGATCATATGACTTATGATAAATCTTATTTTAATGAGTTATCTTCCCCACCAGTGTCTTATGTTATGAACACTAACGGTGAGGCCTTTCCTATCTTAGGAAAGAGGTCAGTTCATATCACTCCATCTTTACAGCTCCATAATATTTTATATGTACCTGACTTATCTCATCACTTAATATCTATCCCATAGTTGAATATTGAGTCTAAATGTTCTGTAACCTTTTATCCTATGTATGTGATTTTTCAGGATCTTCTTACCAGGGAAATAATTGGTCGAGGGTATCTGAGGGGAAGATTGTTCCGTTTAGATCAGAACTACGCAGGGGAGAAACCAGGAGCACGGGCACGCACTGCATTGACTTCTAGTTCTTATAAGCTAAGTGAAATTTGGTTATGGCATCTCCATTTAGGGCATTTGTCTTTTAGTCTTATGAAAAAATCCATGCCCACTTTATTTATTGGTGTTAGTGAGACTATTTTACATTGTGAGACTTGTGTTTTGGCCAAGAGCCATCGTATTACTTATTCTCCTAGTATTTCTAATAAAAGTACTATTCTTTTTGAATTAATTCATTCTAATGTTTAGGGACCATCTAAAGAGCCTACTATATCGGGTATGAGATATTTTGTTTCATTTATCGATGACTGTACAAGGTTATCATGGATTTCTCTTCTTAGAACAAAAGATGAAGTATTTTCAATTTTTCAAACTTTTCATACCTTCGTTCAAACACAAACAATGGCATCATTCAGATCCTCCGTTATGACAATGGGGGAGAATATGTTAATCATGTTTTTCAATATTTTTTCAAAACACATGGGATTATTCACCAAACTACTTGTCCGCAAACATCGGAACAAAATGGAGTGTCTGAAATAAAAAATCGTCATTTACTTGATATGGCTCGTGCACTCCTATTTAGTGCTTATATGCCAAAATATCTTTGGGGTGATACTATACAAGCTTCCGCCCATCTCATCAATCGTCTCTTGTCTAGTGTCCTTAACGGAAAAATCTCATTTCAGATTCTTGCATCTTATGTCTCCTTGTCATCCTTCCATAATCTTCCTGCCCGTGTATTTGGTTGTGTTGCCTTTGTGCATGTTCCTAAAAATCAAAGGTCTAAATTAGATGCCCAGGAAATTAAATGTGTGTTTTTTGGTTATTGAGGTTATCAGAAAGGGTACAAGTGCTTCCATCCACCGACCAGAAAGTATTATGTAACTATAGATGTTACCTTCTTTGAGGACATGAGTTATTTTTCCTCACCTGATACTGCTCGTCAAGGGAAGAATACATATTTTGAAGAATTGTATCATGGTGAGGGGGAGGAATTAGAAGAATCACCAACTGATGTTTCAATGAGACCAGATGAGATTCCTTGAATCCAGTAATCGAAGAAGTAGATGCTCCAAGTATTCAAACACCAAATGAAGTTGAAGACACAACTATTCCCTCAGGCATTACTCCTACCCCTGATCAACAACTCCCTGATACTAAAGGTCACTCATCTAAGGTATGTACACCCACTGATACTAATAGCATTGAGTCTAATGTTGGACAGTATGTGTTACCAAATATTCATGCAAAATCAAAATACCCAGTAGCCAATTATATGTCCACTAAAATATTATCTAAGTCATATAAATCATTTATGAATCAAATATCTGGTATATCAGTACCTAACAAAGTGCAGGATGCGTTGGGAGATCCAATATGGATAAAGGCAATGGCTTAAGAGATGGAGGCGTTACAGAAGAACGATACTTGGCAACTTGTGCCACCACAACAAGGAAAAAGGCAATTGGTTGTCGATGGGTGTTTACTATAAAACATAATGGTGATGGATCTATAAATCGGTATAAAGCTCGTCTTGTAGCAAAAGGGTTTACTCAAACGTATGGTGTAGACTACGATGAGACTTTTTATCCTGTTGCTAAAATGAACACTATTTGTGTTTTGCTCTCACTTATCGCTAACCTAAATTAGACACTTTGGCAGTTTAATGTCAAGAATGTGTTTCTTCATGGATAATTAGCCGAAGAGGTGTACATAAGTCTTCTACCTGGGTATGTAGTTGATTCTCTTGGTAATTTTGTATGCAAATGTTGGAAGTCTTTATATGGTCTCAAGCAATCCCCTCGAGCCTGATTTGGAAGGTTTTCACAGTTCATGTAGAAGGTTGGTTACAGATAGAGTAATTCAGACCACTCTATTTCTCAAACATCAACGAGGGAAGGTAACAACCCTAATCATTTATGTTGATTATATGGTAATCACTAGTGATGATACTTTTGAGATGGATAAATTACAAAGACAACTAGCCTCTGAATTCGAGATGAAGAACTTAGGTGAACTAAAGTACTTCTTAGGAATTGAGGTAGCTAGGAGAAGAGAAGGAATATATCTATGTCAGAGGAAGTACATTATTGATCTACTAATAGAGATAGGTATGTTGGATTGCAAACCTATTGATACTCCTATTGAGCAAAACCATTGTTTAGTAGAGTATCCAGATCAGAAACCAACTGATCAAGCTCACTATCAGAGATTGGTTGGGCATTTTATTTACTTGGCTCATACTAGACCAGATGTTGCATATGTAGTAAGTGTGGTGAGTCAGTTCATGCATAATCCAAGTGAGAACCACATGAATATTGTTTTGAGAATTTTAAGGTATTGGAAATCGGCTCCAGGAAGAGGAGTAATGTTCTCTAAACAAAACAATCCTCTTGAAGTCTGTGGCTTCATAGATGCAGATTGGGTAGGAAGTATTATAGATAGAAAGTCAATATCGGGTTATTTCACCTTTGTGGGAGGTAATTTGGTTACATGGAAAAGTAAGAAGCAGAAAGTGGTGGCACGATCTAGTGCAGAGGTTGAGTATAGAGGTATGGCTCATGGGGTTTGTGAATTACTATGGATAAGAACTTTGTTATTTGATTTGGGTTTCAAACTCAAAAATACTATGCAGTTGTATTGCGACAATCGGGTAGCCATTGATAAATCACAAAATCCAGTACAACATGATCGCACTAAGCATGTAGAGGTTGATCGTCACTTTATAAAAGAGAAGCTTGATGCCAAACTTATTAACTTTCTTTTTGTTCCCATTGAAGAGCAACTTGTAGATATGCTTACCAAAGTAGTTTCCAAGAAGGCATTATACGACTCACTAAGCAAGTTGGGCATGATCGATATCTACGCGCCAACTTGAGGGGGAGTGTTAATAATTCATTAGTGGTATATTAGTTGTATGCAACTAATATACTTTATCAACTGTATATTAGTTGTATGCAACTAATATATTTTTCTTTAAAACACTTTTCTTAAAAAACAGATTCTCATTTCCTATATTTATACTTGTATTATCATTCATTGTATTTCAATTGTAAATATATATTTAAATATATTCAACTTATATCCCTCCTTGTATACATGAGTAAAACAAATCCATTTTATGAAAAACATAATAATGATTTATGATTAGTAGTAATCATTCTATACATACGCTTCATTAAGGAAAAAAAACATTCTAGATTGGAACAAAACTTGCAATTTATCTTCTTTTTTGGTTGTCTTTTGTATTCTCATTTTTTCATTGTGTATTTTATTCATAATTTTATAAGAAAGAATAATCTTGATAAGTACTAATCTCTCTATAAACTTTTTGCAAATTACAAATAAATATTTTTGGGTGTAATTTAATATGTCACATAGCAGACTACGAATGACCATATTCAATAGAATACTCCATGGGCCAACCATAAAAACACTGAGTATCAAATCAACATATATGTTAGATAATCACTATAAAGGATAAATTATCGATAATTATCCTATAATTGTTCGCAAGAGATAATTACGAAGAGCTAATCACAGTGCTACAGCAAGTCTATCTACATCGATAAAGGATTCACATCAAGTTATTTTCAATTATATATATTCACTATTATATACTTCACACAATAATTCTTATATCATAAATAGAATCTAATATTTAATCTCAGATCTAACAACAACCAAAAACAATTTCTTTTCTATTCATTATAGAGCGAGACCTTAAGTTCCTCTACTTTCAACAAATTCCATAATTAACTCAAGTGTTGAAGTGACAAAGGCTACCACCCCTTTGGTGGTTAGAGGTCCAAACGAGTTTCTCTCTCACGTAGATCCCAAGAGAACCTTCCTATGTAGTGTTGATGAAAATCAGTATCAACACTTAGCACCAATTATGGGAAATTAGTGTGTTCTATTGGGCGAAAAATAAAATCTTTAAAAAGAGATTCGTAAGTGTTCTCCTAACAATCATACGCAAAGTTGTACAGGTTTTTGGAAAAAGATTGTGTTCTAACTAAAGTTCTGCAAGGCTTTTTAAAAAAATGGTCTTCCATCCATCTGATCTACAAAGTCTTTACTTGACTTAATCCTATGTGATTCCAAGAGGAATGATGAACCATTACCAATTCTTAAGCCTCGATCAAGAATCATAAGGTCCAATTAGCTGCTCAGCCATGAGTCCATTTGGTTATCCCATGACCTACTAGAGCGAAAAACCACATACTTACGCCAGCTTATCCACAATGAACCTAGTTGACCCAAAGAAGAAAAGCCCAAATGGAAGCCCATCTAAACATGATGAAGGACATGCTCTATCCCATCTTATAACGCCCACTAAAATCACAAACTCCCGAGCTAGTTCCATTCCTAGAAGACGTCTATGTGACATCCTCCAATGCTTATAACACAGAAGGTAGGATGCACAACTAAACAAAGTCTATTCAGTAATTTGATCAAACACATGGGGATCCAAGCCCCGCAAAGGGCCAAATAGAGTTTGCTTAGACCATACAAAGTCATCCAACCTTAAAATCCCGAACACCTCCCTTTGCCAACCTATATTAGACCAATTGGGATCAGCTCAAACAACTTCTGTCCATCATTATCTATGCGACCACTTTAAGGCCTGCAAACACAATCACTTTGTCCAAGTAAGCCATACTGACCATACAACTTATATAGCCAATAGCCGTCCAAAAAACGATCACCAAAGTATGTACTAATGGTCCTTCATCCAACCATCGACTAGCTTGCTGTTGATGACTTACATAATTTGGCATAATTTATTACTTCTCAACTTTAAATTTAGTCTAATTTTATTTAATTTTTATTGATTTTAGATTTTATTATTATTATTATTTAAATTTTATTGCAGATTTGAAGATATTGAAAATCAAAAATTTAGAAGCATATCATCTAAAGACTCTCAACTTTAAATTAAGATTTATTTAAATTAGATTTAAATTAATATATATATATATATTAATTATATTAAGGATCGTAGGAATATAATATATATATATATATATATATATATATATAAAGTAATGAAAAGTGGCACGATACTAGTATATATATATATATATAACAAATGATTAGTCTCGATAGGTTTATATATATATAAATAAGACTCTTTATGTTTGTCTCATTTATTCTGAGTTTATTGCTTCTAATTAACAGGTCATTAATTAGATGATTTTAGTCTTGTGATTTACTATCGATAGAGAGAATTATAGGATAGATCTTGAATATTTCAACATAGGTAAATATAGAGATCAAAAGACTTATATGAACCTATGTAGTATTAAAATCATTTGTCTTAATATTTTCTTGTTTTGTTAAATTGTATACTCTTGTGTAAAATGGTGAACAAGAATGTTTCTAATTGACTATGGAAAGAGGGATTTGGTGAAATCGATTCCTATAAGTTTTCTTCCAATTAATTTGATCTTTGAACAATATCTTTCTTTTATTTTATGCATTTTCTTTAAATTGATTTTATTTTAAAATCTAATTACAACAACCTTAGTGAATTTTCTAGATAAAATTGAGATTAGTATAATTTTGATATTTGTTAAAAATAAGTTATCAATCCCTGAGGACGATACTCTTCTTATCACTTTATTATAAAACTACGATATTGTGCACTTATAGGTTTGCAATGATCAGGTTTTTGGCGTCGTTGCTGGGGATTGCGTTTTTCTTATTTTTTCCAATATCGATACAAAGTAATCTTGGTTTTAATTTAGAATTATATTTTTTTTATTTTTTTTCTAGGTGTGTTTTTGTCATTGGATGCGCTATGCTAAAACTCGAAATATTATTCCTTTTGATTTGGAGATTGAAAAAACATTTAGATCACAAAGAAAGAAGAAAGTATTATATATGGTTAAAAGAGAACATAATGCATCACCATGCTCCTTGAAGGATTATGTAATGCCAATTGTGAATGACAAATACTTGGATGTAAGATGATAGACCATTAATGCCAGTAATTTTGAGCTCAAAGCTGCGTTAATCAAAATGGTACAACAAGCCTAATTTAGCAGATCATCACTTTATGATCCCAATATTCATTTGGAAATGTTCTTGGAGATTTGTGACACTGTAAATATGAATGGTATTTCTAAAGACACCATTAGACTGAAATTGTTTCCTTTTTCATTAAGGGACAAGGCCAGAGGTTGGATACAATCTCTACAACCAGGAAGCATCACTAATTGGCAGGACATGGTAGAAATGTTTCTTGCTAAATTCTTTCCACCTACAAAAATAACCCAACTCAGGAGTAAGATTGGTTAATTCAGACAAAATGATTTTGAGACACTCTATGAAGCTGGGAAAGTTATAAAGATCTGATTCAACATTTCCCCCAACATGGATTGCCAGATTGGTTGCAAGTTCAGATGTTTTAAAATAGGTTAAATGGGCAAACTAGAACTATAGTTGATATTGCTTCTTATGGAACTTTGATGTCAAAGACAACTGAAGGTGATACTTCTCTTTTGGAAGAAATGGCCTCAAACAACTATCAATGGCCAACTGAAGGATCTATGGATAAGAAAGTTGTCGGGATTCATGATTTGGAGCCGTTTGCTGCCCATTCAACTAAAGTTGCTTGGAAAGATGAAACAAACAACAATTTCTTTGCAACTAGCAGATCAATCCATCAAGTATCCATAAGGAATCATAGTATATGTATTGGTAAAAGTGGAAAAATTTATTTTTCTAGTTGATTTTGTGGTGTTAGATATAGATGAAGACCAAGATGTCCCATTAATTCTTAGCCAACCATTCTTGGTTACGGGAAGGGCTCTAATCAATGTTCAAAAGGGTGAGTTAACATTGAGAGTGAACAAGGAAGAGGTTACATTCAACATCTATCAAGCCATGAGATTTCCAGAAGATCCAAGCACTTTATTTCTGGTTGATATCATTGAACAATGTCAAGTAGAAGCCTTTCAAGAAGATATGTCAGTCGTTCACCTAGAACAATGTATCACCACTTCATCTCATGCTTATGATTAAATAACTCTATTGTTTATGAATTTGATTTACCTTTTGCTAGTGAAGAATTTCTCCATTATGTATTTTCCTTTGAAGTATTGTAGTACGTTACATCATTTAGAAAATAATTGGATAGGTTGGAGCCAATGGTGGCAAAGATGGATTTGGAATCTCTACATAAAAAGTGCTACAAACTACAACTCTATAGTTGAAGCAATTGCCTGAGCATCTTTGCTATGCATTTTTGGGTGATATTGTTACGGCATTACTTACAACCAAAAAAGAGGAAAAGTTACTGCGTGTTTTAAGGAAGCATAGAACAACATTGGGATAGACTATCTCTGACATTAAAGGTATAAGTCCATCCATTTGCATGCACAAGATTCTAATGAAAGAACTTTATAAACCATTAATTAAGCCTCAATGAAGATTAAATCCAATAATGAAGGAAGTTGTAAGAGCTGAAATTTTGAAGCTCTTCAATGATGAAATTATTTATGCTATTTCAGTAGCTCATGGGTAAGTCCAGTGCATGTTGTACCAAAAAAGGGTGGAATGGCGGTGGTGAAAAATGACAAGAATGAGCATATTCCTACAAGAACAATCACGGGTTTACGTGTATGTATAGATTACCCAAAGTTGAACAAAGAAATAAGGAAGGATCATTTTCCATTCCATTCATTGATCAAATGTTAGATCGATTGGATGGATATCCTTATTATTGCTTCTTAGATGGTTATTTGGGGTATAACTAGATTTTCATAGCTCCCGAAGATTAGGAGAAAACTATATTCACATGCCCTTATGGAACATTTTATTTTTGAGGATTCCATTTGAATTATGCAATGCCCCAGCAACATTTCAACGTTGCATGATGGCTATCTTTTTTTATTTGGTGGAAGATATAATGAAAATTTTCGTGGAAAACTTTTCGGTTTTTGGTACATCTTTTGATCATTGTTTGCATAATTTAGCTCTTGTTTTGCAAAGATGTGAAGATAAAAATTATCTTAAAATGGGAGAAGTGTAATTTCATGGTTCAAGAAAGGATCGTGCTTTTTTATAGAGTGTCATCTAAAGGAATTGAGGTTGATTGAGCTAAAATTACAACCATAGAAAAACTACCACCTCTAAGGACTGTGAAGGGAATCAGAAGCTTTTTGGGACATGTGGGATTTTATAGAAGATTTATAAAGGATTTTTCTAAACTCTCTAAACCTTTATGTAATCTTCTTGAAAAAATTCTACATTTGACTTTGATGATATTTGGTTACAGGCCTTTAATGCAATCAAGGAGAAACTAACTTCAGCACCAATAATGACTATACCTGATTAGATTCTTTGAAGTCATGTGTGATCCAAGTGACTTTACAATTGGAGCAGTAATGACTGTACTTGATTAGAAAATCGCACAATAGAATAACATGGAAGCATATTCTTTTTGTGATTCATTTTTCTTTCAATTCTTCTCAAAAATGGTGAATTCATTTTTGTTTAATTTAGTTTTTAGCATGAACTAATTTATCTTTATTCCACGAAAAAGATGTAATTTAATTCCAAACTATGCTTGATTTTCTATGTTAATTTAAATTATTTCTCTTCATATTTGTCTAATTTATTTTGAGTTTATTGCTTCTAATTAAATGGTCATTAATTAGATGATTTTAGTCTTGTGATTTACTATCGAAAGAGGGAATTATAGGGTAGATCTGGAATATTCCAACATAGGTAAATATAAAGATCGAAAGACTTGTATGAACCTATGTAGTATTAAAATCATTGGTCTTAATGCTTTCTTGCTTTGTTAAATTGCATACTCTTATGTAAAATGATGAACAAGAACGTTTCCAATTGACTATTGAAAGAGGCTTTTGGATGTTTTTGGAGTTTGCTAACAAACAAAGAGAATTAAAATTCAATTAGTTAGATGAGTAAAGTATAGTGAGAAATTCGGTGAAATCGATTTGCTAGAAGTTTTCTTCCCATTAATTTGATCTTTAAAAAATATCTTTATTTTATTTTACACATTTTCTTTAAATTGAGTTTATTTTAAATTCCAATTACAACAACCTTAGTGACTTTTCTAGATAACATTGATATTAGTATAATTTTGGTATTTTTTTAAAAATAAGTTACCGATTCTCGAAGACGATACTCTTCTTATCACTTTATTATAAAACTACGATACTCTATATTTGTAGTTTTATAATGATCAGCTATGCAACTACAAGAAGTGTAACAAAGGTTGAGCTGAGGTAGACTCTTAGACTTTGTAATCTCTACTAAATCCACACTCATGCTAGACATCTTGGCCATTCCACTATCTAGCAAATTCAAGATGCCTAGCACGAGCACATGTGATAGTACTAAAGGCCTTTAAAGCACCTTGAGAACTTCAAAGGGTGAGTAGACCTATATGCTTTGATTGACATTGAGTGATAAGACTTGAACTTTGTAGCATAACCTCAAGCCCAATACTATTGATCTCTTTTAGGAGTTTGGAAATAATTTATCTCACACTTCTCTAACTAGAAGAGAAGGCCAAAGACTACGACTCATCTAATGATATTGAAACATGAAATGTATGAATCCCTAAAAGAATTTTTTGAAAGATTGAACCTGAAAAAGAAACAAGTCATTGACTGCATGTATTTGGTAGTCATTACTACCTTGCATCAAGCTCTATAAAGAGCCATAAAGAGGGACATGGTAAATTATTTCCCCATTAATTAGGTAAAGGCCACCTAATTAATCAACATGTACCTAAACACGAAAGAGATGTCCAACAATAGAAAGAACAGTGAACCCCTCCAAAGGAGGGCGGTGAGTAGAAATGTAGAGACACATATCCAAGTCAGACCAAAAATATAAGAAGAAGACTAGGGAGAGAAATCTTAATCACCCTAGACCTAGCTTCTAAACTTACACCCCTATTAATGTAACAATGGATTTTGTGTTCAAAAGGCACACACATGTGAGGTGAGTTTAGGCCAAGAGGTCCTACATATTATCTCTATATGAAACTCGAGCAAGGACCAAAACTGATGGGAACATATAACATTTTCATGAAGAAAATCTAGCAGGTTGCTCTATCCTTATATTGATACCTTGGTGGTCACCTTTCTTATGTTTAACATAAATACATCGAATATTAACTAACACTTGCAACTTGATCGATGTCCTGTTCTTCAAAGCCTAGAAACATATAAAGCTCTCATACGCACTATGGTTAGTAAAAACTCCCTTGGTAAGGATTATCTAGACTTCCACTCATCCTAAAATGTAATGTGACCCAATCAGTCACAATTTGATAGTGCACCAGCACAAGAATAGTCATGGTGAACTTTCTCATAGTGGATTTCCCATCATCATAAGACGGAATTCTAGGAAGTTCATTTCTAAATATGACCAAGGCCATAGCTTCAACTTATCATCTCACCCTTCAATTCCAAACATATATGGGAACTTGAGTTGTGATTAGAGAACAAAACGTAACAAAGGAATCCTAAGCCATGGGGTTCCATACGGGACAAAAATAGTCCCATAAATATGATACCAAACATCACTCATTCAACTAGCTTTTCCTTAAAATTTATCATCCTTTTAGAATGTTGGAACTCTTAGAGAAATAAAGATCCCTAGTTGGCCAAATTTTAATTATTTTTATATTTCAAATTCATATGTACTTTAAATTTTTTTATCAAATAAATGGAGCACTTAGGCCACATAAGGCCATAAAAAGATATCATTCTACATTTGTTGGATTTGACAAGATGGAAGAGTACAATGACAAATTGATAGAGGGGTTGAGTTGCCCAAACTCTAAGTAGTCAAAGAGACCCTCAATACCCTAAGGGACTATACCTATGCAAGGCTAGAAATAAAAAGCATCTTAGCATGTGTGCTCTTCTCTAATTGGGAAAAGGCCACCAAATAGTCAACAAAAGTATGGCACATTATGTTATAGATAAGACACACCCTAACCATAGGCTCTATGATACACACTTCAATAGCCATGGATAACAACTTAACAAGTTTTTTTATCTCCCCTTAATTGGCCATAAACCCTAACAGGTTAGCTTGGCTTAAACACCACGTCCCCTAAGGTTTAGGAATCCTTTCATGTTCCTACACCCTACCAAAATGAAAACCTAAGTTTAGGTAGTTTTGAAAAATGGACCAAAGGTCTAAGAAAAAATGGTAATAAAACATTGTGGGAAAAAAGCATAGAGTTCATCAATGCTCCCAATAGGGTGTAAAAATCCATCAAAGTTTTGAGAGATTTTTCTATGTTAAGAAACATCTCATGCTTAGACGACTAATTATTTCAAGCACATCAAGAAATTTTTTGATAGACTGGGGCTTTTGCTGTTAACATCTAGTCAAATAAGTCACCCAACATAAAAACAATTGAATCAAGTCAAACAAGCATAATGAGGTCTAGATAAAAAGAAACCCAATAGGGGTGTAAGCATGCAAGTTAAGACCTCTTGAACACCCAACCAAGATTTATCCAACAAGATAGGTGCATAAATTGTAAACCAAATAGCCATCCAATCAAGTGGAATATTGTCAAAAAAGGTATGGTTGACCGAACAATATGTGACCGACTGGACATGTATGTGGATGAATGGAGTATGGTTGGCCATAAAGGATATGGTTAGTTCGATGTGAGGCCTAACAAACTCTATTAAGCCAAACATGCTAAAGTCGTAAGCCAAGAAACCATGACATGTCCTCCATACATCATCTCACAATGGGTACCCAATTTGTGTTCCATCCTCTACAAGTATGTTACCCATCCTTATGCTCCAACTCAATGGGCTATAGTATCCAATGTGAGATGGAATTTGAAAAGCCTACAATCTCAAAAATAGATGAGAACACATTTAAGATAGAAGAACATAAATGTAATAGATGATCTACCGGTATCCATCCCCTTAGGATTCTTAAATAATGTTACCACTTGATGCATTACTATTCTTAGTCTTTTTAGAGTCCTGACTATCATACTAGTTAGAACCATTATCCTTTTAATCAGGAGTGACCTAACCATAATAGGAAGCATGCCTCTCCTCAATAGGAAAATGGTCTCAAAAAGTCTATTCATAGGTTGAATTGACTTTAAATTTAAAGTTACCTCATTCTAAGTCAGTTCATGTAACTAACTTTAAACGACTTTTAAGTTAGTTATTAACCAACTTAAAAGTCCCATTTTGGCATAGTGAATTGGCGCCTATTGTAGGGATTTAAATCTTTCTAATCCATAGTTAGTATTTGAGACCTTAAATTTTACATCCAAGGAGAATTAGCCCATGTAGTAAGGAAATTCACTTCTGTGATCATAACTAGTCCTCGTTTCCATCCCAAATCAAGAAATAGTCATGCTCAACCAATCCTAGAGTTTGCCCTCAATGATCATTTACATTATATCACACTAGTAATCACACTATATCATGGCCTATGGTGTGACTCTACTCAACCTGCATCCCGTAATTGCACACCCAAAACTACTAGAATAATTCCACGCATGACCAATTTTGTTAGTTTTAGTTTTGAAAGCATATCTCATAAAAAAGATGCTAAACTAGAGACACTCCAACAACAACTGAGAGAACTAAAACAAGATTTCATCATATCACATCATGATAATAAGGAACTCAAATCATGATTGATATAAGAAGATTACTTATAGGAGGCAAAGAGTGCATTTCATACAACTACCCCTCTAGTAAGACCAAGTTGACCGATGAGATCAAAATATACCTCCCAGGATCCACTGAGACATTCCAATCAATACTAACCTAATATAATTTACGAACACCACACATATGTAGCTCTAGCTCTAAAACCTATATACATAACCCATTAACATTCTGAATGAGATACATCTCAACAATTATCAAGACCTTCTGGTTTGGAAAAATCCACTCCAAATGTACACTAAGCTCAATCTAAAACTCTTAGTAGTGAATTTGATGAAAAATTTAAGGAGATGAAAGAAAAAATAGAAGCAAAGGTGAATGATTGATTGAAAAGTCAAGGAATGTTATGTCCTTGGACCAATATTGAAACTGTGTGTCACTAGTTATTGACATCACCTTTTCCTAATGATATTGAGCTAGTGAAGCCAGCCTCAAAAGTTGTCTATTGTAAAATGCCCTTCCTACAAGGGGATAAAAGATCCAATGGTGCACATTATTCACTTTAAAATGGCTATGGATACTATAAGTGCCCCAGAAAATAAGAAGGAGCGTATGTATTGTAAATTATTCACTGCTACATTTTAGCAAAAAACAAAATAATGGTTCATTGAATACTTCCCAAGAGTATAGAGTTTTGATGGTTTGGTAAAAATGTTCATCATCAACTATGAATACAACAAGCTAATAAGAAATAAGTCACACCATCTATTTTCAATCGTCTAGAAGAATAATGAGACCATTGAAACCTACATGAAGAGGTTTAAAATAGAAAAAATGGAAATCTCACAATGCCTAAACTCTATTGCTATCAAGGCTTTCCGTATGAGAATTAAGAGGGATACAATCATATTCATTGAGTTGACTAAAACTACTCTACCATCCCTGGATATGGTCTATGAAATAGCTCAAAAGGTCGTTAATATGGAAATAGAATTGAAGTCAACAAAAAGCTTAAAAAATCAAACTTCGTATAAACCCATCGTTGTCTCTTTTGGAGAACATAAAACGTGCAAGTATACACGGTCACAAGTAATAAGATTTGATAAGTAAAGTATCGTTCCCACGGAGATTTGTTACTACAATTTGTTGAGTACTAAAATTATTTCTCTCTGATTTTATCCAAAACAATCGTTGATTAAGAAAAAAGATTTAACAAAATAAAAGAAATCTAGGATTGCAATTTTTCACCAAATTAATCCACTCAAATCATGTTATTTTCTTTTGATTTATATTTTTTAGTACATTTAATTTGTCAACCGAAAACTTCTATTTTTATTCATACATCTCTTCCGAGCTCCGTATAAACACACCTCGTTAAATTAATTCACTATATCTCTATAAGAATTAAATTTAATAAGATTCATTAAGTTCTAAGTTCTCAAATGGCCACACATACAATTAGGGTATATTCCTATCCTTCATCATACATGTCATTCTATTTACGAGCAATATACACACAAATGCCTCTTCCAAGTTTATTTATGTACCACGAATCATTTTAATAAAATTCGTAAATAATCAAAAAGCATTAAGCACAAAATAGAATGAACAAATTGAACGTCTTATAAATCTATCAAAAATATTTAAAATCAAAGCTTCATAAATTTAGATCAAATGCAACCCTAGAAAAATTAAATTACTTCATAAACTTAAAATAAAAATTACAACACATAGAGAAAAATTAGATGAAGAAGAAAGAAAAATTAAAACATCTAATACGAAAATATTTGGCACACGCAGAACACAACAAAAGCCAAAAATGGCTTCTGCGTGTTCCACAACCAACCCACAAACACCACAAAAATTACAAACTCTAAACTCTAAAAAAAACTTTTTAACTCTATCATCTTATCTCCTATTTATAGCTAAAAAATACATCCAAATATTACATTTTTTAAACACGCGTAAAAATATTTGTATCGAAAATAAAACCCGACAATTTCCTTAAATGTAGCATCCACGCGTAAGAAAGAGAATATTAAATTTTTTTACGCATGGACGGAGAAACAGAGGGCGTCGTGCGTGATTGTTTTGATCGGACACGCGTGGTCGGGTGTGATCAACACGCGGCATCCTAACCGTTTATGCTTTGATCGGACGGACCACGTTGTACGCGTGCATGATGACGCGTGGATTCTTCTCTCCTGCACAAATATTAAACTTTATTTAATTGTATTTTGACCCACAAATTTAATTCAAATTACATTTTAAACTTTATTTAATTATAGTTCAGCCCTTTGCTAATATTAAATTAAATTTTTAAACTTTTAATAATTACAATTAAGCCCAAATTTAATTTAAATTATATTTTCAACTTTTATAAATTATAATTAAGAACTCTATTATTTGAAATTATATTTGTGGACATAAATTTGAAATTAAGTACATTTTCGATACAAATTATTTAATTTTATTAAAAATGTATTTCTTAACACATAAAAGGTAAATATTAATTTATTTCACGAAAATTACACAAAAATGTCAAGAACATAGCAATTATAATTAATAAAATAGGTAAAAATAACTATATAAAATACAGTTATCAACACCCCCAAACTTAAGTTTTTTCTAGTCCTCGAGCAAAAAGAAGGAAATAAAACAAAGATAACTGCATTTAAAATAGTGATTTTCAAAATATTTCTTTTGTTTTTCGAAATTACATAACACAAAGAAATAAAAGAATTTTATCTAAGCATCAAAATCAATTTAAAAGTATATTACATTTTCACAATGAATTTTAGTGTGTGTGTGAAGTCTTTTTATATTTCATCACATGCAATCCGGATCAGTTTATACAAATATAAAATCAAACAAATTTTTAATGAAATCAAAAATCTTATAAGTTTATTTTTCATTTCTCTCTCTACTAATGTAGACAAACACAAAACACAAAATCAATAGGACTTTATTAAGCTTGTAATGTATGGCTTAGGTAATGGTAGGATAAAGGAAAATATTTAGCTTAAAACTTTTCCCAAGCATAACATTTTAGGATTGAAAAAGATAATTCTATCATCACAATAATTACTTCCCAATTTGGGATTTATCATCCCATACAATACTCTTTTTTTTCTTTTTTTTTTCTTTTTTTTTTCAGAATCTTTTTTTTCTGCATCCTCTTTTTTTTAAATATATCTTAAATATTTACTAACAATTGTCACATGTTAGTGGGATAAGGAACACACATATATCTAAACACACATATATTTTTTTTTCAGTAGGTTTTTGAAATGAGAAAAAAATATATATATAAACTTTGAGGCTTAAAAGGGGTATACTATGGATAATGCATGTGAACGTAGATAGAAAGGCTTAAACGATCCAAAGATGGCCTAAATCATTTTCTTAGTTAAATGTTATCTATAATTTCGCCTCGAGAGAAAATCAAACAAATTCTAAAAACTGTGACACCACAAAAATCAATCGAATTCCATACTCACATAAACCTTCTCTAAATTATCATAGCAACTCAAAAATCAAAACTAGTGCTCATGATTATTTATTCTTGTAAAAATGAAACATACGTAAAAATGATTCATCACTTAAACAATATTCAAATTTTTAAAAGAGCTATGCATCATTTAAATCGAAGAAATAAAAATAAATCACTATTCATAGCAAAATATCTTCAATCAACCAAACAAAAAAAAATTTCACAAGCAAGAACATCCAGAAAGTATTTCAATTACGTTCAATATATCTACCACCCCCAAGCTTAATATACACATTGTCCTCAATGTGTGAAAGTTAAAGAACATATGAGATGAGTTTAAAGAAACTTCCTGGTTTGTTTGATTGGTTAAGCCAAAATAGCTTCATTACCTCCAATTTGCACCTATGAAAGAAAAAAAATAACATAACAAAATATAAAGAGTAATACATGCGAAAAATAAAATAAAATAAAATAAAATAAAACACATGGGTTGCCTCCCAAAAAGCGCTTGATTTATAGTCTTCAGCTTGACTTCTCAATTTGTTTTTCTTTTTGTAAGTTAAGATTTGTCTGTCAAACAAAATCTCAACTTACGAGAAAATTGAAAAATAAATTAAACAAGAAACAATAACCAAAAAAAAAAATTTTGTTTTTTTTTCTTTTTGTGAGTTAAGATTTGTGTGTCAAACAAAATATCAACCCACGAGAAAATAAAAAAAATAAAAAAAAACAACAATAAGCAAATAATTTTTTTTTCTTTTTGTAAATTAAGATTTGTGTGTGACACAAACTCTCAACGCACGAGAAAATTGCAAAATAAAATAAACAACAAACAATAAGCAAAAAAAATTTTCTTTTTGTAAGTTAAGATTTTTGTGTCAAACAAAATCTCAACCCGTGAGAAAATTGCAAAATAAATTAAACAAACACTAAGAAATTTTTTTTTCTTTTTATAAGTTAAGATTTGTGTGTCAAACAAAATCTCAACTTACGAGAAAATTGAAAAATAAAATAAACCAACAATAAGCAAATAATTTTATTTTTCTTTTTGTGAGGCAAGATTTGTGTGTCAAACAAAATCTCAACCCACGTTTAAATTGAAAAATAAATTAAACACGCAACAATAAAAAAAACAAGAAATTTGTTTTTTGAATTAAAATCAGATTGATTGGTATTAATATCAACAATGAAAATAGTAAACAAATCCCCGACAATGACGCCAAAAACTTGTTGTCTCTTTTGGAGAACATAAAACGTGCAAGTATACACGGTCACAAGTAATAAGATTTGATAAGTAAAGTATCGTTCCCACGGAGATTTGTTACTACAATTTGTTGAGTACTAAAATTATTTCTCTCTGATTTTATCCAAAACAATCGTTGATTAAGAAAAAAGATTTAACAAAATAAAAGAAATCTAGGATTGCAATTTTTCACCAAATTAATCCACTCAAATCATGTTATTTTCTTTTGATTTATATTTTTTAGTACATTTAATTTGTCAACCGAAAACTTCTATTTTTATTCATACATCTCTTCCGAGCTCCGTATAAACACACCTCGTTAAATTAATTCACTATATCTCTATAAGAATTAAATTTAATAAGATTCATTAAGTTCTAAGTTCTCAAATGGCCACACATACAATTAGGGTATATTCCTATCCTTCATCATACATGTCATTCTATTTACGAGCAATATACACACAAATGCCTCTTTCAAGTTTATTTATGTGCCACGAATCGTTTTGATAAAATTCGTAAATAATCAAAAAGCATTAAGCACAAAATAGAATGAACAAATCGAACGTCTTATAAATCTATCAAAAATATTTAAAATCAAAGCTTCATAAATTTAGATCAAATGCAACCCTAGAAAAATTAAATTACTTCATAAACTTAAAATAAAAATTACAACACATAGAGAAAAATTAGATGAAGAAGAAAGAAAAATTAAAACATCTAATACGAAAATATTTGGCACACGCAGAACACAACAAAAGCCAAAAATGGCTTCTGCGTGTTCCACAACCAACCCACAAACACCACAAAAATTACAAACTCTAAACTCTAAAAAAAAACTTTTTAACTCTATCATCTTATCTCCTATTTATAGCTAAAAAATACATCCAAATATTACATTTTTTAAACACGCGTAAAAATATTTGTATCGAAAATAAAACCCGACTCAATCAAAAAAAGTGTCTTTGGAGTAACATTAGGGAAGTTCTTGGGGTATTTTGTGTCGTCTTAAGGAATAGAGGCTAATCTTGAAAAATTTATAGCTCTCATGAATATGAGATCACCAAATTGTATTAAAGAGGTCCAACAACTAAACGGGCGTATAACAGCATTGAGTCATTTCATTTTCAAATGCATAAAACAATTTCTACCATTTTTTTAGTTGTTGAAGAAAAACAAAGAATATATGTGGAGTGAAGAATGTGAACTAGCTTTCCAATCCATCAAAGGGTACCTTAAAAAATCACCTATTTTAACAAATCCTAATGTTGGCTAGATTTTTCATATGTATATGGGTTTCACAAACAAAGCGGCTAGTGATGTACTTATAGTTGATAGAGAAGGAAAACAACACCCATTATACTAAGCGAGTCATTCCTTGACAAGAGGAAAACAATGATATCCCCCTTTGGATAAGGAAGCTTTCACAATAAGAATGGCCACAAGAAAACTCAAGCATTATTTTGGGGCTCATAAGATGGTAGTCCTTACATCTTACCCAATGAAAAATATTTTAAGGAAGCCATACCAATCTTGTCACATTTCATAGATAACCATTGAGTTGATTGGGTTTGATATATAGTATAATCACTATCAATAATGAAAAGACAATCAAATCAATGGCTTAGTTTCCAATTGTAGTCGTAGCCATTCCAATCTCGGATTTGTGGAAGGTATATATAGATAGAGCAAGTAACATGACGGGATGTGGGGCCAAAATTATTATGTTCATTCTCATAGAAGGACTAATAGAGTAGTTGTTGGGTTTTTTTCAACACACGGACTCGTGCAAGCATACACGGTCACAAGTAATATGATTAGTAAGTAAAGATCGATCCCACGAGGATTTGTTACTATAGTTTGTCGAGTACTAAAATTGTATCTCTCTGATTTTATCCAAAACAATCGTTGATTAATAAAAAACTAACATAAGAAAATAAAAGAAATCTAGGATTGCAATTTTTCACCAAACTAATCCACTCAAATCATATTATTTTCTTTTGATTTATATTTTTTAGTACATTTAATTTGTCAACCGAAAACTTCTTTTTTTATTATTCATACATCTCTTTCGAGCTCCGTATAAACACACCTCGTTAAATTAATTAACTATATCTCTATGAAAATTAAATTTATCGAGATTCATTACGTTCTAAGTTTTCAAATGGCCACACATACAATTAGGGTATATTTCTATCCTTCATCATACATGTCATTCTATTTACGAGCAATACACACACAAATGCCTTTCTCAAGTTTATTCATGTGCCACGGATCGTTTTGATAAGATTCGTAAATAATCAAAAAGCATTAAGAACAAAATAAAACGAACAAATCGAACGTCTTATAAATCTATCAAAAATAATTAAAATCAAGTTTCATAAATTTCGATCAAATGCAACCCTAGAAAAATTAAATTACTTCATAAAATTAAAATAAAAATTACAACAACTACAGAAAATTAAGAAGAAGCAGAAATAAAATTAAAACATCACTTAAAACAAATATTTGGCACACGCAAAACACAACAAAAGCCAAAAATGGCTTCTGCGTGTTTTGCCGTCCAACACACAAACACAATAAAAATTACAAACTGAAAAAACTAAAACACTCTAAAAACTTTCGAAATTAAAACTAAAACTCTACTCCAAAAACTCTACTCCAACCAAACTTTTTTACAACTAAAAACTATCTCCTATTTATAGCAAAAAAATACATCAATAAAATATTAAATTAAAATCCATGCGGGGGATATAAAATTGTGGCGAAAATTATAATTTAAACGCGTGGGGGGACAAAAATTGTATCGAAAATGGGATCGAGGGACGCTGCGCGTTTCTGTTTTAATTCTCTTCCACGCTGCCACGTGTCGCGTTCTGATTCGCGGACACAATTAGTGGGACACGTGGCAGAATCTCATTGGTTGAGGGGAAACGGGCGCACGATGAATGGTCGCACGGGAGCCAACGGCTACAACACGGGCTTGATCCAGCGCGGTCGCGCTCATTGTAACATGCCACGTGTCGGAGTATTATTTGCTGAAATATTAAGTGGAACACGTGGCAGATTCTAGTTCGCGTAATAACCGGGCTCACGTGGATCGGCTGCACCGGAAAAGGGGCGCGCGAAAGTGGGGGACAGGTCTGCACGGCGTCAGACGGGTGGGTCCCACGCTGCACGCCGGCCTGCGCGGCAGGTGGGCCCCACTCGGGCGCCGAGCCGCGTGAAGGAATCTTCGCACACGCCATTTGGTCGGGAGTGATCTGAACGCGCGCATCGTGGCCGTTTCTTCTTTGATCGGACGGTCCACCTTGGGCGCTTGTTGTTGGCGCGTGGTTCTTCTAATCTGCGCAGAAAATTAAACTTTTTTAATTCCATTTTTACCCACAAATATATTTCAAATTACATTTTCAACTTTCTTTAATTACAGTTAAGCCCTTTGCTAATTTTAAATTAAATTTTTAAACTTTTAATAATTAAAATGAAGCCCAAATTTAATTTAAATTATATTTTTGATTTTTAAAAATTGTAATTAAGACTTATATTATTTGAAATTATATTTGTGGACATAAATGTGGCATTAAGTATATTTTCGATACAAATTATTTACTTTTATTAAAATATATAAAAAACAGTAAATACTAATTTATTAAACTAAAATTAACTAAAAACAGAGAGAATCTAGCAATTATAATTAATAAAATAGGTGAAAATAACTATATAAAATACAGTTATCAGTAGTGTATTCAGGTGATCGATAACATTGCAAAATATGAAGCACTACTACTAGCTCTATGCCAATTGAAGTCCTTAGAAATAAAAAAAGGTATTGATCTATAGTGATTCACGACTTATAGTAAATCAAGTCAATGATAATTTTGAGGCTAAGGAAGAATGAAACAAGATCAACTTTCAAAACATTTTATATGAAACAAATACCAAAAGGGAGGAATATGCACGCAAACTCTTTGGCCACTTTGGCATCTATGGCAAGTGTGGAATTGAAAAAGAGTAATTCCCATTTCATGCCTATCCAAGCCTAGTATAACTAAAGGAGTGGATTGGGAGAAAGGAAAAACAAGTACCAATACCGCAACACACACTTCATGGCTGACCTCATACCTAGAATATCTCATGTAATGCATTTTTTCTTCTAACAAGGAAGAGGTAGGAAAATAGTAACAAAGTCAAAAAACTACACCATTATCCAAGGAGCAGTCTATAGGGAAAACTACAGTGGACCATGGTTAAAATTTTTACCTATTCATGAAGCATAGGCAATTTGTGGAGAACTCTATAAAGGGTAGTGTGGCACCCATATAGGAAGTAGAACCCTTTCTCAATTAATCATCCGAGAAGGTATTATTGGCCTAACCATCAAAAGGATTGCATAAGCCATGTCAAAAAGTGTGAAAGATGCCAGAGATACACTAATATCCATCATCAACTAGCTAGCAACTTGAAATCTATAGTCAGCCCATGGCCATTCCAAAAATGGGGTTTGCATATAGTTGGCCCATTTCCTTTTGCTCCAATATAACAAAAACAATTAATGGTAGCAACAAATTACTTTTTGAAATTGATAGAAGTGGAACCATTGGTGAGAATCCAAGAAAATAATGTTCGTAAGTTTATTTGGCGTAACATAATATGCAGGTTTGGCTTACCTCATCAGCTAGTTACAAATAATGGTAGGTAATTCTCAAGTTAGAGCCTAGTTTTATTTTGTAAGGAGATGGGGGTCAAATTATCGCATTCATCTCCTCACAGGCCATAAGCTAATGGCCAAACAGAATCATCAAACAAAACACTTATCAATATATTATTAGAGCAGTTGGAGGAAAGGTAAGTGGGTTGATGAGTTATCGAGCATTCTTTAGGCAACAAGAATGACCCCTAAGATGAAAATAGGGGAGAGCCCATTCTCTCCCATACATAGAATGGAAGCAATGATCCCTTTTAAAATATAAGAACCTATCTTTCAATCTGAAATAATACAAGATAACAATGATGATCTTAAGGGAAAAAGGAGATCACTTGGATATAGATTGAGTCACAAAAAATAACATTCCAAAAATCATATAACTGATCCATTAAACACAAAATATTTAGTGCAAGGGATTAGATCCTATGGTAAGCTTTAGGAAATAATATAGGAACTACCTATGAAAAGTTTTTCATAACATGAAAAGGTCCATATCAAATATATGAATACACTATAAGGGTTTCGTACCTGATAGAGAGTCAAAGAAGAAGAGAAGAATTAAGTTGGGAAGGAGAGCATCTAAAGAAATACTATGTATGAAATGTTAATCAAGTTTGAATTACAAATAAACATATCTTAAATCCAACTTTCAGGTGTTCACATTAAACTTATGAAAAATTAACACGATAACCCCCCAAGTAAGGAATGAGGTGGCCAAATAGAACATCTCACTTGAGATGTGGGATAAGAGACGGGACGTCTATCCTAAGAAAGGGATTTGAATTCATAAAAGTGAAACATATCTTTGGCAATTGCATATAAGGAATGGATTAAATTTCACCCTTGTATGTCTCTTATCTCACAAAACATTAATATGATGACCTCCAAGTGAGTGAGGTGGCAAAATGGACCCCCACTTGGGATGCTGGATAAGAGACATGTCACCCATCCTAAGAAAATGTCTTGAGTTCACAAAAATGAACCTTTTCTTTAGGAATTGCATACGGGGTTTGGATTCAATTTTACCCTTATTTGTCTCCTATCTCAAGACAAATTTATGTAATAACCTCTGAGTATGGAGTAAGGTTTCCAAATGGACCCCTTATTTAGGATGTGGGATAAGAGGTGCAATGCCTTTCTTAAGACAAGGTCTTGAGTTCACAAAAGTGAACCATCTCTTTGGGAATCGCATACAAGGGTTGGATTAAATTTCACCCTTCCATGTCTCTCTTGTATGAAAAATTAATGTGATAACCCCCATGTATGAAGTGAAGTGGTCAAAATGGACCCCACTTGAGATGTAGGACAAGAGGCATAACGCCCATCATAAGAAAGGGTATTGACTTCATAAAAGTGAACCCATTCTTTGGGAATCACATATAAGTGTTGGATTCAATTTACCCTTTTATGTCTCCTACCTTGCAAAAATTTAAAGCGATAACCCCCAAGTACAAAGTGATGTGGCCAAATGGACCAACCATTTGGGATGCCAGATTTGAGGCATGATTCCCATCCTAGGTAAGGGTCTTGAGTTCCAAAAATTGAACCCTCTCTTTTGGAATCACATACAATTGTTGGATTTTATTTCACCCTTATATATCTCCTATCTTGCAAAAATCAATGTGATAACCCCTAAGTATAGAGTGAGATGGCCAAATGGACCCCCCCACTTGGGATACAGTATAAGAGGTAGGACATCCATTCTAAGAAATGGTCTTGAGTTCACAAAAGTGAACCCTTTCTTTGGGAATCTCATACAAGTTTGGATTAAATTTCACCATTGTATGGCTCTTGTATAGCAAAAAATTAGCATGATAACCCCTAATTACAAAGTGAGGTGGCTAAATGGGCCTACCACTTGGGATAGGGATATATGATATGAGGCATGACGTCCATTTAGAAAGGGTCTTGAGTTAACAAAATTGTATACCCTCTTTAGGATTCACATATAGAGGTTGTATTCAATTTTACCCTTGTTTATCTCCTATCACATAAAAACTTAACTCAATAACCCCAAAGTATGAAGTGAGGTAGTCAAATAGACCCCTCGCACATGGGATGTAAGATAAGAGGTGTGACGTCCATCCTAAGAAAGGGTCTTGAATTCAAAAAAAGTGAATCCCCTCTTTAAGAATTACATACAGGGGTTGGATTTAATTTCACTCTTATATATCTTTTATCTCATAAAAAATTAACACGATAACCACCAAGTATGGAGTGAGGTGGCCAAATAGACCCCTTATTTGGGATATATGATAAGAGGCATGATGATCATCCTAAAAAGGGTCTTGAGTTCACAAAAGTGAACCCTATCTTTGTGAATCACATAGGATTTGGATTCAATTCCACCCTTGTATATCTCCTATCTCGTAAAAAATTAATGCAATAATCCCTAAGTATGCTATGAGGTGTACAAATGGACTCCCTACTTAAGATGCTAGATAATAAGCATGATGCTTGTCCAACGAAAGAGTCTTTCATTCACAAAAGTGAACCCTATCTTTAGGAATCACATAAGGGTTGGATTCAACTTCACCCTTGTATGTCTCCTCTCTCACAAAAAATTAATGTGATAACCCCTAAGTATGGAGTGAGATGGCCAAATGGACCCCCCACTTGGGATGCAAGATAAGAGGGAAGATACCCATCCTAAGAAAGGGTATGGACTTCACTAAAATGAAACCCTTCTTTGGGAATCACATATAGAGGGGTTTGATTCAATTTTACCCTTATATGTCCCATGTCTTACAAAAAAATTAAAGCAATAACACCCAAGTATTGAATGAGATGGCCAAATAGACCCATCATTTAGGATATGGATATAAGGCATGACGTTCATCTTAAGAAAGGGTCTTGAGTTAAAAAAACCCATATTTGGGATTTGCATACAGGCATTGGATTTAATTTCACCCTTGTATGTCTCCTCTCTCACAAAAAATTAACATGATAACCCCTAAGTATGAAGTGAGATGGCCAAATGGACCCCCCACTTGGGATGCAAGATAAGAGGCAAGATACCCATCCTAAGAAAGGGTATGGACTTCACTAAAATGAAACCCTTCTTTGGGAATCACATATAGAGGGGTTCGATTCAATTTTACCCTTATAATTCTCATGTCTTACAAAAAATTAAAGCAATAACCCCCAAGTATGGAATGAGATGGCCAAATAGACCCATCATTTAGGATATGGATATAAGGCATGACGTTCATCCTAAGAAAGGGACTTGAGTTAAAAAAACCCATATTTGGGATTTGCATACAGTCATTGGATTTAATTTTACCCTTGTATGTCTCCTGTCTCGCAAAAAATTGAAGGGATAATCATAAGTATAGAGTAAGGTGGCCAAATGGACCCCCTACTTGGGAGACGAGATAAGAGACGTGATGTCACTACCATAAAAGTGGTCATTTAAGTCGAGATTTAATGTCAATTTTTGGTTAAACTCGACTTATAATGAATTTAAAGTCAGTTCGTTAAAAAACTAACTTAAAATGAATTTAAAACACATAGATTGTAGCATCGGTTGACACATAGAACTGACGCTACATATAGGATATAGCATCGATTCTACGTGTCAACTGATGCTACACCCAAGCATCGGTTGACACATAGAAATGATGCTACACGTAGGATGTAGCATCAGTCCTATGTGTAGTGTTGGTTCTACATGTCAACCAACGCTACACACGTGGATATTTTCCTTTTCTCTTCTTTCTTCCCCCGACTAAAACTATTCCAAGTGCTGCATAACTCTCAAAAACCCAAAACCTCCTCCTCTCTAACTTATCTTCTAGATCCCCTATTTTTTTGAGAAAAATACTCAAATTTTTATGCCCATTTTCTCACTTACAAAACAACACTTTTTCTTCATTTCCTTCATTTTGTCACTTCATTTACTCTTGTAAGTATTTCTATTAATCCTACGCACTTATTATTCATATTTATTTATTTATTTTGTATATTATATGTTATTATTTTTGTGTATAGATTTTTGTATTATATATGTAGATTTTGTATTATATGTAAGTTACTATTTTTATTACGTAGGTTTTATATAAATTTTCGTAATGAAATAAATTTAAATATTTATGACTGTGATTTAAGGTTGGTTTTTAATTTATTTATTTTTATTAATATGAAATGGGAAAGACATTATTCAACAATATGATTCTCATTAAAAATTTAGATTTGAAGTAGTGTAGCTATTTAAAAAAATATTAATCATCACAAAATTGTTATATAAATTTTGTTTTATATATCTTAAATTTGAAATCAACTCAAATGATGTGGCATATTATTATTAGTAATTACAATCAATCTCATATAATTATATTTATGTGTATATATTTGTTATGTTTGGTTTTTATGTATTTTTTTATATGATGTTTTGATAGATATTCTAATAATTAGGGAATTCATATATAATAATATCTGAAATATATTGGTTGGATACATATTTAATATGGTTAATGTCAATAATAGAAAATAGACAAATCTTGGATGTAAAAGTGTAGAATTGAGTAGGATTACATTTCTAGAGTTGAAAATTTCTTGAAAATTTCTTGTAGAAACAGTAGTAATGAAATTAGTATGATTCGATGCCCATGTGTTAAATGTAAAAATGAGTGATTTCATGATGTTGATGAGGTTAAGTATCACCTTATCCGTAGTGGTATTCTTTTGAGTTATAAATGTTGGTATTATCATGGAGAAAATATTGATAATACTCATGGGGAAGAGATAAATAAAAATATGAGTAGATTATATACATCTTATCATAATGTACAGACATAAAATATGTTTCATGGTGTTGAAGATGAACTACATGAGGATGATCTTGAAACCTTTAAAAAACTTCTAGAAGATGTCGAAAAATAGTTGTATCCAGAATGCAAAAAATACACTAAAATATTAGGATTGGTTCATTTGTATAATATGAAGGAAAAAATGGTTTTCTAACAAGGGATTTATAGAATTACTAAATGTACTAATATATATGTTTTCTGAGGGTATTGAATTGTTATATACAATGTATGAAGTGAAGAAATCTCTTAGTCAATTTGGCAAGGAATATCATAAGATTCATGCCTGTCCAAATGATTTCATTCTTTATAGAAAATAATATGATACATTAGATGATTGCCCAATATGTAAAAAATCGAGATGGAAGCATGCTACAAATGAGACAACACCTAAGAAAGGCGTGTCCGTAAAGGTTCTTTGGTACTTTCCTCTGATTCCTCGCTTTCAAAGGTTGTTCAAAATTAAAGAACATCAAAGATGTTGACTTGGCCAAACCTATATATTGATCGAGTGCATATTGCATCTATTTGAATATCAAATGATTTATTTAAGTATAATTCAAGTATGGATAAAGTGATTCCTCAATCGATAAATAATTTTCATTTATGTAGAACATATATAATTATATTTATATTAGCTAATTATTTATATATATTTCTTTTTATATAGGGCATGTTATTATCGACTTCAAGCTAATCACTTATCACATTTAGCAATGTTCTATGATTCTTCATTTGTCAATCAATATTAAGAGAAGGATGTTAGCATCAGAGCTAAATAATTATGTGATAGGGCATTAACACTTAACACAAATCAAAAGTTGATAATCCCTTGGCTACTAAGGTTTGAACAAGGCCAAGAACATTGGATGTTGGTAATCCTTGATCTATATGGTAATCATGTTTGGTACTGTGACTCGACTTCCATGGAATTGGATAAAGATACAAAAGCAATTGTTGAAATATAAGAGTTATTGCTAGCTATTTTTCTTCTATTGTTATTTCTAATATTTAATAAAAAAACTAACCATTATAAATTTTGATAAGGCATGGAAGCTATAGAACAAGAGTAGGGGTATTTCCCTTAAAAAATCTCATAAGTTTATATGGGGAAAAGTTATGGTATGTACACATGAATATTAATAATTTTATTAATGTTACTATTAAATAATAAAAATGTTCACATATGTAAAATTATGTACACTTTTTTTTAAGGTTCTACAACAAAATGATGGAGTCATGTATGGTTACTATGTCATGAAGTTTATGAGCGAAATCATCAAAAATATCAAAATTCCAATTAAATATGTGGTAATCTCTTTTACCAATATACCTTTTTAACATATATAAGTTATTTTTTGTGAATTCATGAAATTACATTCTTATTTTGAATTTAAATACATGTAGTTCTTTGGTTGGAACAAGTCGGGCTATGACTAGCAAATTATTGATGATTTACGAGAGGAATGGATAGAACACGAGGTTCAAATTCTATCCTCACAAGAAGAATCAGTAGAAGATTCTGATGATCTTGAATAGCATATGATATTATAATGATAATTTTTATATTGCTTTAATTTCTCTATTCCTGTGTTTGAAGTTTGGGCAGCTTGTTTGATGGATGTTTTGTTTGAAAGATTTTTATATGCTCGTGTATTTAGGGGAATGAATTATTATATGGACCTTTTTTTTTCAAACTTCATTTCATCTCTCTTGCTAAGTTCCCTTGTATGAAAATATCATGGTAGTCATTGGCTAGCCAAGTATAGGAAAACCACCAAGAATCATCATTCCTGTGTAATATCATGAATTCACAAAAAATAACTTATATATGTTAAAAGATTAGTAAAAGAGATTACCACATCGACACCGGAGTGATATAATAATAACTTTATCCCTTCAAAATCATTTTAGCACTGTATTAATCTTTTGTCTATAAATATGAAGCTATTTGGAATCAAGCTGAAATTTTTAATGTTATAATGAGCTCTAAATATAAAGTTAAGTGTAACTCTGATTTGTTACTTGGGTTGGTTAGGCAAAAAATAGTTGTTCCATAAGTTTATGGGCACCAAAACTCAACCTACCCAAGGAACAAATCAAAGTTACACTTAACTTCATATTTAGAGCTCATTATAGCATTAAAAATACCAAATTGATTCCAAATAACTTCATATTTATAGACAAAAGATTAATACAATGCTAATATGATTTCAAAGGTATAATGTTGTTATTATATCACACCGATGTCGATGTGATAATCTCTTTTACTAATCTTTTAACATATATAAGTTATTTTTTGTAAATTCATGATATTACATTCTTATTTTGAATTTAATTACATATAGTTCTTTGGTTGGAACAAGTGGGGCTATGATATGCAATTTTTTGATGATTTATGAGAAGAATGGACAGAATACTTTGTTCAAATTATAACATTAGGAGAAGAATCTGATGATCTTGAATAACATAGGACAACACCATGACCATGGTAAAATTAATAATGCTTTAATTTCTCCATTCCTATGTCTCTGAAGTTTGGACTGCTTGTTTGATGGATGTTTACATGCTCATGTATTTAGGGGAATGAATTATTATATGGACCAGCTGTTTTTTGTCCAATTTCCTGATCACTATACTAGTGATTCTAAGCCAACCAAGCTTCATCTCCTTGAAATAAAGTGTGAATATCACAAAATCCATGACAAAAGAGAAATCATTTTATTTATAAAAAAGTTAAATATATATGTATTGTGTATAAATTATTTTTTTGTAAAAACTTTAATTCTCAAGTAATTAATTAATATTTAATTTTTCAATTATTTATATTAATTAAACTATTTGTTAAACATATTTTGGTTTTTTTCCTGCTATTATGTAGTGATCGAAAATGAGTAAATTTTGTAAAAAAAATTAAAAATTTCAAGTCAGTTCATGCATTGAACCGAATTTACGTTTAAAGTCGATTCAATGCGTGAACCGACTTTACATTTAAAGTCGATTCAAAAAGTTGGTTCAATGCGTGAACATAATTTATGTTTAAAGTAGGTTCAATGCATGAACTGACTTTAAATGTAAAGTCGGTTCATGCATTGAACCAACTTTACATTTTTAAGTCATATCATTTAAAGTTGGTTCACCGAACCAACTTTAAAAGTCATTTTTGGCATAGTGTGTCCATCCTAAGAAATGATCTTAAGTTCACAAAAGTAAACCACATCTTTGGGAATTACATACAAGGTTTGATTCAATTTCACCCTTGTATGTCTCTTATCTTATGAATTATTAACGTAATAACCCCTAAGTAAAGAGTGAGGTGGAAAAATGGACTCCCCACTTGGGATGCAGGATAAGAGGCATGATGCTCATCCTAAGAAAGGATCTTCAGTTCATAAAAGTGATCCCTCTTTTTGGGAATTACATATAGGGGTGGATTCAATTTCACCCTTGTATGTCTTTTGTCTTGCGAAAAATTAACCCAATAACACCCAAGTATGAAGTGAGGTACGTATATAGACCCCTAAGATGGGATGCAAAATAAGAGGTGTGACGTTTATCTTAAGAAGGGTCTTAAGTTCACAAAAGTGAACTCCTTCTTTGGGAATCACATTAGGAATTGGATTCAATTTCACCCTTGTATGTTTCCTATATCATAAAAAATTAACGTGATAACCACCACGTATGGAGTAAGATAGCCAAATGGACCTCCCATTTAACATGCATGATAAGAGGCCGAGCGACCATCATAAAAAAGGTCTTGAGTTCAGAAAAGTGAATCCCATCTTTGTGAATCATAAACAGGGGTTAGATTCAATTTCACCCTTATATGTCTCTTATCTAGTGAAAAATTAATGTAATAACCTTTAAATCTACAGTGAGGTGGCCAAATGAACTCTATATCTAGGATGCGAGATAAGAGATGTGAAGCCCATCCTAAGAAAGAGTCTTTAGTTCACAAAAGTGAACACCAACTTTGGAAATTGAATACAGGGGTTGGTTTCAATTTCACCCTTGTATGTCTCCTATATCACAAAATATTAATGTGATAACCATAAGTATGGAGTAAAGTGGCCAAATGGACCCTTTACTTGGGATGTGGGATAAGAGGTATGATGCCCATCCTCAAAAACATTCTTGATTTCATAAAAGTGAACTCTATCTTTGGGAATTACATACTGGGATGAATTGAATTTTACCCTTGTATGTCTCCTGACTCATGAAAAATTAATGGGATAACCCCCAAGTATGAATTAAGGTGGCCAAATGGACCCCCTACTCTGGACACCCTTGTATGTCTCCTATCTTTCAAAAAATTAATGCGATGATCCTCAAGTATGGAGTGAGGTGGCCAAGTATAGGTTGGATTCAATTCACCTTGGTATGTCTCATGTCTGGTTAAAAATTAACTCCATAACAACTAAGTACGAATTAAGGTGGCCACTAATTACATCAAAATCACTACACAATCCTAAAAAAATGAGACTATCAATGGCTTAGGTATTGACAATGATATCATAAAAGAAGAAGGCTTCACTAAGAAAAAGGTTTCAAGAATAAAAAAGAAACTAAGGGATAGCTTCCTCAACCTATCCTTCAACTTGACCCCTTGACTAGTTTCCTCTACATGAGGTGATGGTAGGAGGTGTCTTATTAATACTTCTTTAAAATTCTAGCATCAGTGTGGGGTAAGAATTATTCAAGTGCAGCTTCTCTACTTGTATCAGTCACCCTGCTTCTATAAGCCTTGGTACACTCCATTTTTATTGTCTCCGTGATGACTAAATGAAAGTAGAGTCATCAATGTACTTTTATACTTAATATTTACTCATTTTATACAATAAGTAGTATTTTGGGGGTTAAAAATATTAAAATATGAACTTTCTAGTGAAAAAAGATAAAAATACAATTTTTGAGAATTTTCTGCAATATTTTTGGATTTTTATGAATTTTTTAATGCAGAACCAATTAGAAGTTTCCATGTGGAAGCCATGCAATCAAGAAAGCTGACCAACTATGCCACATGGATGACATAAAAGCAGAGAGTGCTAATCGCGCAATGTTCTGTGTACCAAGTGATGTAGTTCTATGCCATGTGTCAACATAACATTCATTCTAAGTTTTCCACTTGGTCAACGTGCTTGCCATATGTTGTCACTTGATTCATCCATTCATTCCACCCCGTCACCATGCAATCCATAACTGCAAATCATAATACACCATGTGGTGCTAATTTAGCATGCGTAGATCAAGATCAGTCTCCCATGCCACACTTTGCGAGCTCATTAGTTTTGCCTCTTTTCCATGCCATATGGTACTCTTCTATTGGCTGGTGCTATTAATTTTTCATTTTTTCATCTGAGCCCTTGATCATAAGCTAATCTGACGATCCAGATTCCACCTGAGCTTAATGTAATCCCCTAATTTTCCCATAAACCCAAATGAGCCAAAATTAACATAGTTTTTATCAATTTTTGGAGCCAAGAAGAGAAAAAATATAGGAAAAATCAAAAGGATATACAATTTTGGTTGAGATTCAAGAGAAGATTGGTACTACAATTCAAAATATTGATTGTATTTCTTCTTCTTCTTTCTTTATCAATTTTTATGTCTTTTATTGTGAAAAATATGAGCTTTATGAACAAAATTGTGTCTAGTTAATTTATTAATCTAGGAGTCTTATGAACCCAATTTTCAACATGTAATAATCTAATATTTTACCCCAATTATGATTTTAATTTAATTATATTATTTAATCTAATTTTTATGCTATTAATTGTTTAGAAAATAATTAATCTATAGAGTCAATTAAATAGATTTGAGATAATTATTTAATTTTTTGTCTTAATTAAATAACATATATAGTTTCTAGATAGAGATGTATGATTTTTATGTATGTAATCCATAATTGATGAACTTAATAAGTAATATGCAATTTAGTTGACATGAGAGTGTGATTATATTAATTATTATATGATGTGTGGTTTATTTGAGAGATAAATACATGCTAGGTTAGATTCAATTGATTATCTAATTAATTGATAATTATATTAGGGGGATTTTAGTGAATCACATGTTTAAAAAATTAGGAAATTAAGTATTCCTAGATATTTTCTCATATATATTCTTAGTTTCCAAATCTGAGGTAACTAATAATTGCTAATTATTTTTTGTTCTTTTAATTTTGGTTTCTTAAAATATAAAAACACCAAAAAAATTGATTTTATTTTTTTTATTTTAAAAATTAGTTTCCAATAATATAATCTCTGTAAGAATGATCTTTTTTTATCATTATATTACTTGTTGCGATATATGTACTTGTGAATTCATTTAATACAATTCATGTCCAATCACTCTACCAATTTGGATGATGAGATCACCTAATCCTTCAGTGAAGTCATTTGATCTCACAAGGAGCTTGTTGCAGCTTTAGTCTCTTTGGCCTCCTCTTCAAAACAGGTTGCTCATTGACCCTTCCCGAAGTAATAACTATTGCTTTTTCAACGTCACAGATTTTTCAAGTAGGTCACCTTTTAACTTTAAAATATTTTCCTTATTCTCAACAAGGAGAGCATCCTTATCCTCTACGGCCTTCTAATACTTTGCTATTTGTATGCTACTAGCTTGCACTTTGCATTTGTACGCTCTGAGTGACAACTCGCCTTCCATGGCCAATGATAAAACTTGAAAAACAAAAGTGCAAGTGAAAATAGAATCTCAAGGCGAGGTGCAATGGTGAAGTGAAAAATGTTTACCTCTATTAGATTATCTACCATCATCTCTCCATTAGAGGCTTCTTCACTCTTGCGGGCTAGTCTAATTCTAACCCGTTTGGCATCACTCCTGAAGTGATTAAAGATATCCCTTATCAAATCAAGAAACCCAAAGACACCTTCATCAAAGTAAGTAACTAGGGTATTCAATGCCACTGTGTCCTTCAAAATGACCATATCAAACTCAAAGTCATCCAGATCTATAGCTTGCATCTGGGGATTTAAAGTCTCACCTACTTTCCTCTTTCTAGAGGTCTAACAGGAGGTGGTAAAGAAGATGAGTTAGGGATGCTTGATATGTCATTTGTAGGATGGGTGGAGCTTCAATTGGTTCATCATCCAAATGAACTAAGTCTTTAGTTTGGGAGGGAAAAGTATGGATGACCCTTAGGTATATGAGCTCCAGGTCGCGAACACTATATGTGTCAATCAGGCCTTCTAAATCCACATTAGAGTAGTCTACACCTTCAAAAATAAAGGAGTATTCTATTAGTTAATGAATCAGATCCTAAATAATTTTATACCTCGCTATAGATGAACAAACTATGTATTTATCATCGTAGTCCCTCTACATGCCAAATCTTCTAAACCTATCAATAGTGAGAATATCTTTGTAGGTCTCTTTCTCTATATTTTGGAGCTCGATTCTCCTTATTTTCCCTTACCATTAAGGCCTAGCTTATTGATTAGCTAGCTTGCACAAGGTTGGGCCTTATTAAAATTATGGTTTCAAGAGCTGCAGACTAGGAATTCTACCCCATCATCCTAAAAGTCTCCAGTGATATAAAAGTATCTATATTTCCAACCAGAGGCTCTATTAAGGAATATTAATTGTATCCCTTATCTTACCAGACAAGATATGTACACTCTACCTTTATCAAGGTAGTTCTTTTTGAGGTAGTACATACATCTAATTTCTTCATCTATTAAGTCCATAATGTGCTCCCCAGTAACAATTGACAGGCATGATGCTTATTTTCGCAAGTGTACGAATCGTTCAAGTAATAAAGTGTACAAAAGTACGGATATCGAACCCATAAGGAATGGCGTTTCTAAGTACCGAAATTGACTAACCCTAATTTTATTTGAAAACTGAATTGTTGAAATTGTTTAAAAAGAAAATTAACATAAAACTAAACGCAAATAACAAAATTAAATGTTGTTCACTAATGATTAAAAACGCTAAGGCATTTGATTTCGCTAAATCAATTCAATCTGATTTCAAGTCATGTTATATGAGAATCAAAGCTAAAAGTGATGGTTGAAAAACCCAAACTTATCTAATACTCTTTCTCAAGTTATATTAGAATTACTTATCTATGAAAACCGACTATATTTCTATGAAGATTTAATCACGAATAAGCACATTACGATTTATGGAATTTCTGGAATAACCACATACATCATGCATTAGGTGTCAAACTCGCATTCAACATACGGTATTTATCACAAGAAGCATTCATTACACATCTCCTCTCGGTCTCAATATAATGCAACAAATCATCTAAATCTTGATCAGAAATTTAAAAGCATTAAGCATGGAAATAAATACTCGACTTGAAAACAATGAATTCATATAACCATAACAAAAGAAATCATATTTCCTTGATCTAACTACATCATAGCCTTAGCAAAAACGAATTAGTTCATAACGGAAATAAGAACAACCATTATTTCAATTGAATCCATGAATAACAAATATGAATAAACTGCAGAAAATAAATGCTAAGGAGAAGAGATGAAAAAAACTCTAGAAGATGAAGGCTTGGTAGCAACAATGGTGAAGATCCTTCAAGTTTCTCCAAAATTTCCTTCTCTTCTCCAAAAATGCCTTTGAACTCTGCTTTCTGCCGTCCCCTCCTTCTCCACATAATGTATATATAGATCTAGGGTTTTGGAGGGCAATTTTGGAACAAAATAGCATAAAAATGTGTTTTCGAACGAAACTCGCCGGCGGCGAAGTTATTCTCGCCGCGGTGAGATTTCTGAAAACTTACGATTTCGGTTCCGCTAAATCTTGCCGGCGGCGGGATTATTGTGGCCGGCGGCGAGATGCACTTGGCCGGCGGCGATATGTATTTGGCCGGCGGCGAGATGTACTTGGCCGGCGGCGATATTGATTTGGCCGGCGGCGAGATTGTTTTGCCAAAATCCATGCTCCCTGCATGATTTTCAACATTTTCTCAGTAAGGTTTTCGCCGGCGGCGGGAATATTCTCGCCGGCGGCGAACTTCCAAATTTTGAAATTTTGTTTTCTTTTTATTTGCACTCAATCCCGGTCATTGAAATTTGTCCCAAACTTCTCCATAATCATGATTTTACCTGCAATTGCACTTTAAACATGAAATACCCGTGAAATGACATTTGTGGATTAAATAATAAAATAAAACGCAATTTTCACACAAATATCAACCTTTAAATCATAACAAAAATGCAATAATTTTACTCCTATCAACAACCCCCAACCAGCTTCTTGCTAGTCTCTAGCAAGAAAAGCGATCTATGAATAATTTCAAAGGAGACATTAAAAGAAAAATTCAAAGGAAATTTATTCTATTTACGACATTACATTAAGAGTATGCAATAAGCCTTTAAACCCCTAGGTGGCCCTAGTAGGACGAGTTGTAGTCTCGTGAGGGCTTCCAGTGATGATACCCACAAACATCTTACCTATAACTATCCTAACTTAAAACAATAAAATCACATAACAAATAACTTGCACAAATGTCTCAAAAATTGTAAATAACACCCAACATATAGAATAGTTAAATGTCACCTAAGCTTTAAGAAATCTCAAATGCCAATTTCACTTTTGTTATTGACTCCTAAACATCCATCAAACCACAAACCATTAGCCATAATGCCCAGATAATATTATGCACAACATCCACAAACAAAAAGGTGAAATCTCAAACTCCATAGGCTCACTTTTCAAACCTCTCTCCACTAATGAAGAAAAATACACCACTTTGGATCAATAGGACTTTACGAGGCTTGTAATGTTAGGCTTAGGTATTTGGTTAAGAAAGAACGGGAAGTGTCAAAATACAAATAAGGGCACTTATTAGATTAAACACAACCAATTAAGTAAAAGAATAACACCATGTAACCCAAATTGTTTCTTCCGATCATAACCCATTTTTCCACAGATAAACAAAGTTCTTCCTCAATCTTTCACCTTAGTACATCCATCACTAACACTCTTTTATTTACTAGAATGTGAAGGCTTTCTTCTTCTTCTTTTTCTTCTTCTTTTTTTTTTCTTTTTTTTCTCTTTTTTTTTTTACTCAATTGCTCTTTGAAAAGGCAACTACTTTATTCCAATATATATGATTTTTTTTTCATCATCCTTACTCTAATTGCTCTTGAAAAGACATAACCCCCAACCAATTTCTTCCAATATATGTGGAAGATTTCTCCAATTCCTCTTGAAAAGTTTTTGTTCAAAATTAAGTGCTCTTAACAAATAAGGTAGGAATTATATATATATATTTTTGGCTCAATAGAAGGTAGGTTATATAAGGCAAAAAGAAAGAAAAGTAAGGCTAACAATATATTTAAATGGCTCAAAGAGGTTACTAGTGATATAAAGATAACAAGGTAGGCTAAAAATGGCACAATCGATCCAAAAATGGCCTACATCATATCCTAAACAGTGCAATTCCAAATTATTTCGCCTCAAGAGGTTTTCAAATGAGTTCTAGAGTTTGTTGAGATCACAAAAATGTCCATGCAAAATTCACACATAAGACTTCTCTAAGCATTTAGACTAATCAACCAAATCATACCACATACCAAAAGAGTCGCCAACTAGGTAAAATCAACATTTGAAATTCTCTTTAAACCAAAGCAAAATTTAATGTCTTCTAACAAATTTACTTGTTATCACTATCACATTATTATCATCAACGTGCAAATTAAAACAAGTAAAATGCAAATAAAATAAAAATAATAATAATAATAATAATAATAATAAAATAAGACAATAAAGAAATAAAATTAAATAAATAAAAAAAATTAAATCAAAATGCAGAAAAATAAATGGAAAATCAAAATTAAACACAACTAAACACACAAACAAAACTACTACAAATGAAGGGGAGAAAAGATTTACCGTTTATCGCACCCCCAACCAAAACCTTACATTGTCCTCAATGTAAGAAAGGGAAGAGAGATCTCCTTTCCACCGGCGGTGAAACTGCCCTCGCCGGTGGTGAACGTAAGAAATTTTTTTTTTTTTTATGGGATGGCATTGGGTTTAGCTCAATCTTGTTGGCTCCATTCTTTACCACTGAGGTTGGAGTTTCATTTGTTCCCAACTCCTTAAATGTTCCATCACTGCATAAATATTCATTAGGTGCTGCCAGTAATCCAGAACATTGTCTCGTCCCCTCATCTTCCTCCTCAATTGTTGCAGATTTCACAAGGCCAGCTTCTAGTGGTAGCAATGGAGTTATCTCCTCATAAGTTTCCGAGATTAACCCATCAAGAGTGTTAATTTGAAAACAAGAATGTACATCACTTGGAGATTTTATTTCTTCAAAAACATCAAAAGTTACTTGTTCATCTTGCACCCGTAGAATGAGCTTTCCTTGCTGAACATCAATCAATGTTCTTCCAGTTTCAAGGAACGGTCTCCCCAATATCAACGATATCTCTCTATCTTCCTCCATGTCAAGCACCACGAAATCTACAGGGAAAATAAACTTGCCGACTTTAATTAAAACATCCTCAATTACCCCTAGAGGATATTTCACCGATCGATCCGCTAATTGTAAAGATATTGAAGTGGGCTTCACTTCTCCCAGACCTAGTTTCCTGAAAACAGAAAGTGGCACCAAATTAATGCTTGCTCCTAAATCACATAGGACTTTATCAAAATTGCAACTTCCTATAGTACAAGGTATAGTAAAACTCCCTGGGTCTTTCAATTTCTGTGGCAGTTTTCTTTGAAGAACTGCACTGCACTCCTCATTTAGCATGACAGTTTCATTATCTCCTAGCCTCCTCTTCTTTGATAGGATTTCCTTCATGAATTTTGCATATTTGGGCATTTGTTCCAACATTTCTGCAAAAGGAATGTTAATATGCAATTTCTTAAAAATATCCAGAAATTTATCAAATTGATTATCAAGCTTTTTCTTATTCAATCTTTGAGGATATGGGATAGGAGGCTCATATTTTGCATATGGGGAAGGTTGAGTATCTTGGGATCTTGATGGCTTTTCTTTAGATTCTTCCATCTTTTTCTCCGATTTCTTCTGATTCTCAAGTTCTTTTCCACTTCTCAATGTGATAGCCTTTGCATGCTCTGTGGGATTTATTGTGTCACTAGGTAGTGATCCTTGAGACCTTTCTGAAATCTGCTTTGAAAGCTGCCCCAGTTGGTTTTGGATGTCCCTGTTGATTGCCTCTTGATTTCTGAAATTTGCTCTTGTCTCCTCAATGAACTTTCCCAAAATTTCTTCCAAATTTGTTTGTTTTTTCTCTTGGGGTTGGTAGGAAGATGATGACGGTTTGAATCCCCCTTGGTTATTTCCCCATGACAAATTTGGATGATTTCTCCAACCTGGATTGTAGGTGTTCGAGTATGGGTTATGTTGAGGTTTTTGGAAATTTGAAACATAATTTTCTTGCTCAGCATTTGGTGAAGCAAATGGATTTCCAACTTGGCACTCGATGCTAGCATGATTTCCACCACATAAATCACATTGTGTAGTTGGTTTGGATTCAAATTTGGAGGACAAAGAATCCATCTTTCTTGAAAGAACAGCAACTTGAACCGACAAAGCATTCACTGAATCAATTTCATGCACTACTGCTGGTCTTTTTGCAATTATCCGCTCTGAATGCCACTGATTGTTGTTTTCTGCCATAACCTCTAACAACTCATGAGCATCCTCCGGTGTTTTTCCCATCAAAGATCCTCCAGCTACAGCATCAATCATTGCACGATAGTTTGAAACCAACCCATTATAAAATGTAGAGACTTGTAGCCAAATTGGTATACCATGATGTGGGCACTTCCTCAACATTTCTTTGAATCTTTCCCAAGCTTCATACAATGATTCTTGGTCATATTGTGTAAAGGATGTGATTTCATTCCTTAATTTTGCTGTCTTAGCAGGAGGAAAGAACTTGGATAAGAATTTCTGAACCAATTCATTCCATGTTGTAATTGATCCTGGTGGTAATGAGTTTAGCCACTCCTTGGCTTTATCCCGAAGTGAAAAAGGAAAAACCCTCAATCTTAACAGCATCTTCGGACACACCATTTATCTTATAAAGATCACACACCTCCGTAAAAGTAAGCAATATGTGCATTTGGATCATCCTTTGACATTCCCCCAAACTGATTTGATTGAACCATTTGGATAAAGGATGGTTTTATCTCAAAGTTATTGGCTTGAATAGTTGGCCTCCTTATACCCGAAATAGTTCCAGCAACATTAGGCGCAGCATAATCCTTCAAAGCTCTACGATTTCCACCTCCCTCAACAAATGGTGGATCCATGGTTGATTGTCTATTAGCAGCTGAGGTTGAACGTCTTCTCTCTCGGTTTAGACGCCTATATGTTCTATCAATCTCTGGATCAAATGGAAGAAGGTTAAGGCTTCAGCACGTCTCATACAAAAATCCCGCAACCGTAAAATCAACTAACACAAAAACAACACAAAGTTACTTTTTTTATATTTATAAAATAAAACAGCAAAATAAACAAAATTAAAAATGAAAGAAAGATAAAGGAAATTAACTTCAAATTAAAACTAAGATTAGGTAGTATCGATATTAATAAAAACAAACCATTCCCCAGCAACGGCGCCAAAAACTTGATGCTTATTTTCGCAAGTGTACGAATCGTTCAAGTAATAAAGTGTACAAAAGTACGGATATCGAACCCACAAGGAATGGCGTTACTAAGTACCGAAATTGACTAACCCTAATTTTATTTGAAAACTGAATTGTTGAAATTGTTTAAAAAGAAAATTAACATAAAACTAAACGCAAATAACAAAATTAAATGTTGTTCACTAATGATTAAAAACGCTAAGGCATTTGATTTCGCTAAATCAATTCAATCTGATTTCAAGTCATGTTATATGAGAATCAAAGCTAAAAGTGATGGTTGAAAAATCCAAACTTATCTAATACTCTTTCTCAAGTTATATTAGAATTACTTATCTATGAAAACCGACTATATTTCTAGGAAGATTTAATCACGAATAAGCACATTACGATTTATGGAATTTCTAGAATAACCACATACATCATGCATTAGGTGTCAAACTCGCATTCAACATACGGTATTTATCACAAGAAGCATTCATTACACATCTCCTCTCGGTCTCAATATAATGCAACAAATCATCTAAATCTTGATCAGAAATTTAAAAGCATTAAGCATGGAAATAAATACTCGACTTGAAAACAATGAATTCATATAACCATAACAAAAGAAATCAGATTTCCTTGATCTAACTACATCATAGCCTTAGCAAAAACGAATTAGTTCATAACGGAAATAAGAACAACCATTATTTCAATTGAATCCATGAATAACAAATATGAATAAACTGCAGAAAATAAATGCTAAGGAGAAGAGATGAAAAAAACTCTAGAAGATGAAGGCTTGGTAGCAACAATGGTGAAGATCCTTCAAGTTTCTCCAAAATTTCCTTCTCTTCTCCAAAAATGCCTTTGAACTCTGCTTTCTGCCGTCCCCTCCTTCTCCATCATAATGTATATATAGATCTAGGGTTTTGGAGGGCAATTTTGGAACAAAACAGCATAAAAATGTGTTTTCGAACGAAACTCGCCGACGGCGAAGTTATTCTCGCCGCGGCGAGATTTCTGGAAAACTTACGATTTTGGTTCCGCTAAATCTCGCCGCCGGCGGGATTATTGTGGCCGGCGGCGAGATGCACTTGGCCGGCGGCGATATGTATTTGGCCGGCGGCGAGATGTACTTGGCCGGCGGCGATATTGATTTGGCCGACGGCGAGATTGTTTTGCCAAAATCCGTGCTCCCTGCATGATTTTCAACATTTTCTCAGTAAGGTTTTCGCCGGCGGCGGGAATATTCTCGCCGGCGGCGAACTTCCAAATTTTGAAATTTTGTTTTCTTTTTATTTGCACTCAATCCCGGTCATTGAAATTTGTCCCAAACTTCTCCATAATCATGATTTTACCTGCAATTGCACTTTAAACACGAAATACCCGTGAAATGACATTTGTGGATTAAATAATAAAATAAAATGCAATTTTCACACAAATATCAACCTTTAAATCATAACAAAAATGCAATAATTTGACTCCTATCAAGGCACAATATAGTTTTCCATCTATTGAGGTTGACTTGAGTAAAGTTGATGTCAAATACATTAAGAATACAGACACAATTCTTGGAAAAATACATCAGAGTCCTATTTTGAATGCAACTAAATGGATAATCCACCACGATACTAAAGAATCATCGACATTATAAAGATGGCAAGGAATGGGCATCATCCCTACTAGAGGTGGAATGTTGTAATCTTTGTGTATTTTTACCAGATTGTGAGCATCTAGCTGGCTTGGCATTTTCTCAATCTGATGTTTATCATTGGTTCTATGGATAGGCTCACCCTTAGAGTCATACTTCTTATTAGGATAGGGTACCTTTGTGGTAGTTTCAGGGATCCTGATTATAGATATGGGACCTTGTGAGGATGAGGAGAAGATTGGATACGATCCCAAGGAAATGGGGAGCCAGAACACTTTCTTTCACTAATGTACTGCCAGTTTTACCAATTCCTTTACCATGACTTGTTTTGGTGTCTAAAGTTCATTCATCTTATTCTAGACCTAGTTATGATTGGACTGAATCCCGGGAGGTATATTGAGGTGTTCTTATTCATAGAGGAACGTTTTTGGTATGATTTGAAGGAGCATCCTTGGAGAATTTCGAGCAGGCTATATTTTTTCCTTTATCAGAAGAAGGTATTTTAAAAAGAGAGGAAAAAAAATTACCTAGATAATGACAAGGAAATTTACAGGTTGGTTGGTAAGTGGCATAAAAATATTAGACGAGTTGATTTGAAAAACAAAGTCTTATTCCAACAAACTGGATTCACATAATTTTAACCTAAGAAGTTGAATAACAGAATAAGATTATTTGAGAGAAAATTTGATTAAGTTATGAAACAAAAGTGGTAAATGAAAAAAAATGTCGCTATTTATAAGAAACTAGGAATATAGGAGTTACTGTTTGGTATTAACTAGGTAGCAGGTATGTGACCCTAGTAATCTGAAGCACCTCGCTCATATAGTGAATGTAATGTTGTCATTTAATAATCCGTACATGGAAACTTGGTACTGGGAAGTGATGGATCCAATTTTGATCGGACCTTGGATACTCCATAGCAAGTGACCTGAATGATAAGACCTCGTGACCAAGCGACCTAGTGATTGGAACCTCATAATAATTTTCTTGTTCATATAGGGGGTATCCTATATAGCCTAAGTGTTGCAACCTAGTGATTATTGTAATATTTTTATTTATAGATCAGCTCTGACATCTCAAGCAGAGAGCCTGTCAATATATCAATAGCACCCACTTTTATGTATCTACATCTAATTAATGAGATGAATAAATGATTTGAAAATTTATGTTCTTTCTAACATCTCTCTAGAACCTCTAACACACAAGAAATTCTCCAAACATTTGGATAGGTAAAATGGCACAGGAGAGTAGTCCTAATGTTAGTAGTGTGTATGGAAGGGTGACAAACCTCGATGGTGATGAAACTACACACAATCCTCCTCACCCATTTGATAAAACCTAAAAGATAGGAGGAGTTAATATTGGGTGTAATTTAATACATGGAAAATGGAAAATAATGAGTGGTCAAAGTCAACAAAATGTCTTATAGGTCAATCCAATAAGTGCTAAGTCATCAGATGAACATGATTGTTGAATAATCTATATAAAGAGATAAATGGCCAACAATTATCTCCTAATTATCCCAAAAACATAATTATGAAGAGATTATAACAATGCTACAATAAGTCAATCTATATGGATAAAGGATACACATAAGTTTATTTCCAATCCCTATATATGTTCACTATTGTACACTTCATGTAATAACTCTTATCTTATAACTAGAGTTTGATATCTAATCTTAAATCTAAAAGCAACCACAAACACTCTCTTTCATATTCATCAGTGTGCAAGATCTTGAACTTTTCTACTTTTTACACTCTCTTGAACTCATCGGAGGGCTAAAGGTCATTACCTCCTAGTGATCTGAGATCCTAATAAGTTTCTCTCTCGTAGATTCAAGGATAATTATCCTATCTAATGTTGATGAAAATCGACATCAATAATTACCATGTAAAGGACCAAAACAACCAGAGATGATACTCATCTTTAGAAAAGAAAAGCTTCTTCTCCAAAAGAGTCACATGGCATTTGATCTTCTTCTTTTAATGTTCAAATCTTTTGCTTCCTTAATGGGTTTTGCTTTCCATGTGTGTACAAAACTTTTGTTTTTATTTGATATTTTTATTCATGAATGAACGGGTACATTCAAATGTCATATATGAGAATAATGTGTTTTTTTAAGAATAAGTTTCAAATAAAAAATGGGAAAATAAAGTTAATTAATTTTTTTTAAAACTTTTTAATACTCATTATTTTCTAGATTTTGTTTTATTTGCATTTGTGTTTTGAGTAGGGGTGTATGCGGTCCGGTTCAGTCCAATTTTGAGTAAAAACAAATTAACCAAACTGGACCATTCATAATGCTCAAAACGGACCGGATCAGACCATTTGGATATCCAAAATGTTGTAACCGAAAAGTTTGGTCCAGTTTGATTAACGGTTTGGAACGGTTAATAATACATAAATACGATACAGTTTAATATGATATAATCTAATAGGATAAAGTCAAATGTGATGCTCATCAATCATCATACATAAATAGATATTATTGTTAAATACATAAATAAATACACAAACTGTTATTGAAATCCAAAAGTAAAACAGATTAGACATGAAGAAATTAAGTCCCAATTTCTCATTTACACAGAATTATCACCCATTATTAATCATCAATGATCAATGTAGTGTATTTAATTAAATCTATAATAAAATAAAATCATATATCATTAGATAATAATATTTAAAAAATAAAATTAGAAATAATTTTTTAAGTCTTCAATTACCTAAATCAACATCTTTATAAATGTCTAGGTCATCATTGTATTTTGATAAGGTAACATAGTCATTAATGGAGGAACGTAACCAATTTTGACTACATACTAATGTTTGTACCATTTTAGGATTCAAAGAACTCCTATATGGATCAAGAATGTGCCCTTCTGTGCTAAAAGCTGATTTTGATGCAACAGTTTAAACTTGAACTGCTAACACATCACGTGTAATGAGAGAGATGATCGGAAACCTAAAAGAATTTTCCTTCCACCATTTCAATACATCAGACTTATCCAATATGACATTTTCACATAGGGTGTTCAAATATTTCTCAACCTTAGTTTGCAACTCCAAACTATTTTTCTCCTCTAAGAGTTTAAGAAATTTCAACTTTCTTGCTTCATAAGATGAAGTAATCCTTCCTATTACATCTTGTGATTGAGTCACATTAGATTGAAAATCCTTTCTATGCACTAATGATCGGGGCAGAACCGACATCGACGATCCTACCGATACTTTGGTTTTATCTATTTATAAAACTCTCGCAAGTGCACGAATCATTTCGTAGAAAATGATAAGTAAACTCCCAAGGTCGATCTAAGGAAGGAATGTATGTGGTTTTTAATTTATTATTCAAATTTTTAAAAACGAAATTAAATCCTAAACATCCTGTCACGATATTTTGGGGTTTTGTGGTTTTTAATCTACTTACATAAAAATAAACATAGATACAGATTCAATAAATATTTATGCAAATTTTATCATTTATAATGGTGGAGTATTTATGGATATAATAATTAAGTTAATTATGCTTGCTCGTATTATTTAGGTTGTTAAAGATATGAATTGATATTTATTGATTCTCTCTTTTTTATATGAATACCACCTTTGGTGGGGTTAGATATTCTTTGTTACCTAAACAAATCAATTAACACCTATGGGTGGGGTTGATAACTAATTTGGTTAATTAAATTAATTCCTTTTTCTAAGAGATTGAAAATGAACCATTTAAATGCCACCTTTGGTGAGGTTAGACAGTTTAAACTTTATTCAAGGTGTCCAAATTAAATCTAAGAATTTAATTATTCGAGTACTAACTTTCAAGTTTTAAAACCACTACTGAAAACATGTTGTCAATACATTTTCAGATAATAAATCTTATAAAAACTTTTGAAATAGAGCTTCACTCTAACTACCGGGGGATTGTACCAACAAATAAAAGAGCACTACTCTAAATCAGACCGGATAACTAAACCTTAAAATATAATTTTCAGTTTTAAGTTTGTAATGAAAAATAATATATTTCTCTCTAACATTCTTAATATAAAATTAATTCATTTTAGAGATTTTTACCTATTTAATATTTCGCAAGCATAACAACGTTATTATTATATCATGTTTATAAATAGCCATCAGAGTTAAATTTAATCACAGACAAATTAAATATAACATGTAAGAATAAAGCATAAAAAATAACTGTAAAGAAAATAAAATCCTTACAGAACTTCGATGCTATTCCCGTTGTTGGAAAACCTCCAAGCAGAATTTGCACTCCAATTTATTGAATCAAAAAGCTAATAAATTACTAAAACATAATTAGTTCTTCCCAAAAAGGGAAGAACTCTAAAACTAAGAGAAATTAACTAAGAAAAGCTAAAAACTAAGAAAACTAAAAAATCTAAGAAAAGAGAGAAAGAAAGAGAGAAGAGAATATGTTTTGAGGTGTGTTTAGAAGTGAAGAGAAAGGGGGTATTTATAGGTGAGGATGTGAAGAAAAAGTGGGTGAAAAAATGATAAAAAAATGGTGGAAATGCGGAGTGGTGGATGATGATGTCATTTGATGACGTCAGCATGATGTGGGGGGCGATTGTGCACAAAAATGGGGCGAAAGGCAGGCGCTGTGCGCGTAGGAGCAGGAGAGATGCGCGCGGGTGCGCATGGAACTGGGACTGGGAGCACGCTGATGCGCGCGGACGTGGGGCGTGCTGCGCGCGGCTGGGCGCTGGCGCGCGTAGGGTTCGGCGTGGCTTGGCGATTTTCTCCTTTTTGACATTTTTGACCCTTTTGACCCATTTTGTCCAATTTTTCCATATTTGTTGACCTTTCCCCATTTATTTATTAATATATTTGTGATGTATTGCTTCCAGTATTCCTCTTTGAGTCTTTAAGTTACGTTTTTAAGTGAAAATACCTGAAAAACAATAAAAACACCCGTGATTCTGAAAAAGATAAATTTATATAAATATATGATAAAACATATAAATATATATATTTTTAATCAATTAATGTGCATAAAATCATGGTAATTTTAGTGCTTTTTGAGCACTCATCAACTAACATATAGTAAACTTTCAACATATCTATAAAAGTATTTTTGACATTATCTCTCAATTTTTGAACAATGTCTAAATCATAAATCTCTTCAAATAGGAATTCCAAATACTCCAATTTTTACCTTGGATCAAGTACAAATGCAAATACAATATCTTATTAGTCTTATCTACATTTCCCCAATACTTCTCAAATTTTGTTTTCATGCTAGCAGCCATATTTTCAACAATAAATCATCATAACCACACCATGTAAGTATTTGGGATTGAATGTTATGCAATTCTATAAAATATAAATTTGATGTGGTACATAAAGATGCACTGAATGCTAATGTAGAGTCATAAAAAGTCTTCAAAAACTTGACAAAAACACTAGCATTCTTCCAATCATCTAATTTTGGAGGCCCAACATTTGATCGCTCCTCATGAAAATAAGAAATAAAGTTTGTTCCTTCTTCTTCTTCGAGACGATCAAATGCTTTTTGAAAATCTAAAGAAGATTTTAACATTAGATATGTGGAGTTCCATCTTGTAGGCATGTCTAGCATGACACTTCCTTTGAACTAAATCTTTTTCTTAACAGAACACATTTTAAACTTTTGTAATCTCAAAGGAGAGGATCTAACATATCTCATTGCACAACGAATACTCATAATAGTATTGTGAATATCTTTAAGTCCTTCTCTTACAACCAAATTCAAAATGTGATCACAACATCACACATGAAAGAACTCCCCACTCATAACAAGTCCATCATTCCAATTTTTTAGGTTCCTTTTCAAGTGTGACACAACAGTATCATTCAAGGAAGCATCATCAAATGTTATGGTGAATACCTTACATATACCCCAATCACGTAAACTTTATTATATCACTCTCCTAATTGTATCACCTTTATGATTCTCAACTTCACAAAAGTTTATAATTCTCTTTTGTAATTTTCAATCTTTGTCAATATAATGAGCGGTTAGACAAATATAATTAATATTTTAAATTGAAGTCCAACAATTACTAGTAAGACAAACTCTTTGCTTTTCACTTATGAACAAGTTTCTCAAACTTTTTTTCTCATCTAAATAAAGTTGAAACACATCCCTAGAAATTGTTTGACGAGATGGCACATGAAACTTAAGACAAATTTCAGCTCTAAAATCTTTAAATCCCTCACCCTCAACAAACCTAAAAGAAAATTCATCAATAATAATCATTTTTTGCCAAAGCAACTCTAGCACATTTTGCATCAAATGATACAACAACTAATTTATGAGTTGTCGTATCACCCTATCCTTTTTGTATTTGAAAACTTAACATCTTTTGTCCTTTATCTACTTCTTTAGGAATTTTATTTACATAAATTTTTGAAATGATATATCATTGAAGTAGTTTCATTCCTTGTGAGATGAGCAACATAACTTTTTTTTACAATAATGACATGTAGCTCTAGGATTTTCCACATTATAAGGTAAAATATATGAAAAATGATTCCATATTTTTGACCTGAAATTTTTTGGTTTCTTCATATCAGATTTGTTATCCGGGTGAACATTACTTACTTTCATTCCTCTTTTTGAAGATGAGTCGTTTAAATTCTGTGGTGGATTTTTCATTTCCTCTAGATGAATTTCAGGTTCAATGTCTTCAATCATAGACATAGTAAAGTATGAAAATTGACTTGGTCTAATAAACTCATGTAAATCATTATCACCTATATATAGAATATAGATTAGTGCATATTCCTAATATATTAAAATATTAACTTTGGTACTTAATCAAAAATCATTTCAAAACTAAAATAACTAAATGATCTTAGTTATAAACAATATGGCTGGAAGTAAGGGTGTCCATTTATACTAAAATTCAAATCCCAAAAATTTTACATGCTTAGATATAGCAATTTGACATTGGATGTGGTCTTGTGAGTTCCCAAACCATACTAATTAGATCAGGACGAACAGATTATGATATAAATAGGACAAAACATTATCCATTTCATTATAAACAGATCAAAACAAACATAATTATATGAAATTCTGTAGCTTAAATAACATATTATATTTTTGCTAGTAAAGAACATGTATATTAATACTGGCTGAAATCAGAAATCATAGGATATTTTCTGCTTGATTTTTATTAGAAATCAGGGGGAAAAACATGTTATTTTCTGTTGAGCCTATGTTAAAACTTTGAAAATGAAAATGATTTTTCAATATTGAAACAGAAAGCATATTGAAATAGAAAGCGTATTTGTTATTTTAATCACGATTTAGGCTTAAAGAATGAATAAAATATTAGTAATGTTGATAATATGTAATTTACATTGAAACTGAAAATGATATTTATTATCATTTTTAATTAAATGATTGAAACTAATAATTCAAAGCAATATCATAAATAGACAAACACGATGTAATGATAATTTTGGCACACACGGTTAGTGAAGGAGAGAAACAAAAATTAGGGGTGTCCAAAAACCCTATCATAAACTCAAAAAAAATCCTATGAGAAACCCATTTGAGGAAGCATTTCAAAAACTCAAAAAAACCCTATCAGAAACTAAAAAAGAAAGGCTTGACAACCAATCCAAAATACAAACAATGTCTTGTACACAAAATTGTACTAAGAATGTTTGGATAAGCCACACGAAACAGTTCGTCCATAAACTCAAACATATATCAATGAGCTCACCACATACCTATTTCGTCCATGGATGATAGGACATGAGGTGACTGGATGGTGGTGGAGGCGACGCGAGGATGGCTGGGTGGTTGGGTGCTATTGGAAGCGACGACGGTTGGCTAGGGTTTTTTTGAGTCTCGCTCTCACAGACGTAGATGGCCAAACTGAAAATGAAATAGGGTTATGGTAATGCAATTTCATAAAAAAATTATATATACGGTACGTAATTTAATTAAAAAAAACTAATTATTTATGAAAACTGATCCAGTCTTGTCTGACCGGTTTATAATTTTTTTAATCAGACCGAACCATTTGAAAATCGGTTTTACTTAATGCAGATCTGACCGAACCGTTTCATTTATAAAACTATTCAGTTTGGTCGGATCTAGATCGTTTTTTCGGTTTAAACCAGTTCAACCCGATTTTTGGACACCCGAGTGTATTTTCAATTTAGTTTACTTGGTTATCTTTCTTATTTTACAAAATATCATTTTTTTAAATTTGTCAGCGGAAAATTCTACCATTCTGAATTTGTATATTAGATCTACCATTGAAATTCAAGACCATGAAATAATATTATTAAATTTTGCGATCAAAGTAGGTGAACAAGTAAATTTGTATATTTTTAACATGAAAAATATTAATATCACATAAATCTATACTTATTTTTGTATCTACATTATTTATATAATGACACTTGTCAAAATATATATTATTGGATCTTTAATCTAAATGAATTTATACGTGAATAATTATATACTGTGAACTATGTATATAAATTTAATCCTATTTAAAAGTGATCAGTTAGGATTTAAGTAATTTGGACTTTAATATATCTAATAAGATGTAGGATTTTAATATGTAAAGACATAATGTTAATGTTCATTTTAATAGTAGGCTAAAATAGAAATAAATTATTAACTATATATATATTAGTTGTGGACCCCAGATCACCCGAATTATTTTAATCTTATCTGATATCCTAATGTCAAAGAAACTAGGGAGAAAACTAATGGATTCCGTGAGGAAAACATGTAGATCTGGAATACTAACCACTAACCTACATAATTAATTAATTGCTATGTATTCAAGTATGCTTCAACATATTTATCTTTGATTCTTGGTGATATATTAATGTTCATGTATTATTCTAAAGTAATAGTTTTCAACAAAGGTTATTTTGTTTTAACAATTGATATAAGAGTTTCTTCATATTTAATCATTTTAATGTTTTCAAATATGATCATTTTGGTTTTAGTATTATCATATTTAAAAATAATTGTTATTATCTTTCAAAATTATGAATTCAAATCTAAGAATATTTTATAATTGTGATTATTTGATCTTGATATATAAAAATTTTTGCCATTATAAAATCTTAAAAAAGGCTATTTTTAATATTAATTATGTCTAAAAACATATTCATATTTGATAAGAATTTTTTATTTTTATTTTTATTTTTTTACCGATCATTATTAAACAAAACCATTCTCATAATTGATGGGGCAGAACCGGCATCGCCGATCCTGCTATCGCTTTGGTTTTATGTATTTATAAAACTCTCGCAAGTGTAAGAATCATTTCATAGAAAATGATAAGTATATTCCCAAGGTCGATCTATGGAAAAAATATATGTGGTTTTTAATTTATTATTCAAACTTTTAAAAATGAAATTAAATCCTAAACATCCTGTCACGATATTTTGGGGTTTTATGTTTTTAATTTAATAACATAAAAATAAACATAGATACAGATTCAATAAACATTTATGCAAATTTTATCTTTTATAATAGTGGAGTATTTATAGATATAATAACTAAGTTAATTATGCTTGTTCAAATTATTTAGGTTATTAAAGATATAAATTGATATTTATTGATTCTCTTTTTTTATATGAATACCACCTTTGGTGGGGTTAGATACTCTTTGTTAACTAAACAAATCAATTAGCACCTATAGGTGGGATTGATAACTAATTTAGTTAATTAAATTAATTCTTTTTTTCTAAGAGATTGAAAATGAACCATTTAAATTCCACCTTTGGTGGGGTTAGACAGTTTAAACTTTATTCAAGGTGTCCAAATTAAACCTAAGAATTTAGTTATTTGAGTACTAACTTTCAAGTTTTAAAACCACTACTGAAAACATGTTGTTAACACATTTTCAAATAATAATTCTTATAAAAACTTTTGAAATAGAGCTTCACTCTAACCAATGGGCGATTGTACCAACAAATAAAAGAGCACTACTCTAAATTAGACCGGATAACTAAACCTTAATATCTAATTTTTAGATTTAAGTTTGTAATGAAAAATAATATATTTCTCTCTAACATTCTTAATATAAAATCTTGAATAAAAACAAAATCAATTCATTTTAGAGATTTTTACCTATTTAATATTTCGCAAGCATAACAACGTTATTATTATATCATGTTTACAAACAGCAAGCAAAGTTAACTTTAATCACAGACAAATTAAATATAACATATAAGAATAAAATATAAAAATAACTGTAAAGAAAATAAAATCCTTACAGTACTTTGATGTTATTCCTGTTGCTGGAAAACCTCGAAACGGAATTTGCATTCCCATTTATTGAATCAAAAAGCAAATAAATTAGAAAAACATAATTAGTTCTTCTCAAAAAGAGAAGAACTCTAAAACTAAGAAAAACTAACTAAGGAAAAACTAAAAACTAAGAAATGGAGAAAAAGAAAGAGAGAAGATGTGTTTTATAGGTGTTTTTAGGTGTATTTTGTTATGAAGAGAATGATGGTATTTATAGGTGAGGAGGGGAAGAAAAATTGGGTGAAAAAATGATTAAAAATGGTGAAAATGTGAAGTAGTGAATGATGACATCATTGCTAATGTCATGCTGGCGTGAGGCGCGACGGTGCGCGTAGATGGACGCAGGCGCGCTCGGCGGCGCGTGCTTGCGCGGAATGGAGTAGGGGCACGCACGGACTTGGAAATATGGCGTGCACACATGCAAACTGGGTGATGCACGTGCTTGTTCGGTGCGGCTGGGCGCGATGCTGGCACTGCTGGGCACCGTGTTCGTAATTTTCTCCTTTTTGACATTTTCGATCCTTTTAACCCATTTTGTCCAATTTTTCCATATTTGTTGACCTTTCTTCATTTAATTTATGAATATATTTACGATATACTGCCTCTGGTATTTTCTTTGAGTCTTTAAGTTACTTTTTTAAGCAAAAATACCTGAAAAACAATAAAAATACCTATGATTTCGAAAAGATAGATTTATATAAATATATGATAAAATCATATAAATATATATATATATATATATATTTAATCAATTAACATACATAAAATCATGGTAATTTTAATACCTTTTGAACACTCATCAATAATAAGAGGTGGAGATAATATGTTTGCCGATGATAATAGTAGTTTGATCGATTTAAAAAAAAATGGCTTATTGAACGCCATTGATGGCAATAATAATTCGGCAACGGCATAACTACATATATTAATTTGGGTTTTTTTATTGTAATTAAAACTTTCTTTTGGTATTATGATTAGGGTTTTTTATATTGCAATTAAGATTTTGATTATTACATAATTAAAAAAAATAGTAGCAGCTAATAATATAAGTATTTTTTTCTTTTTGTTGCAATTAGGTTTTTCTTTTGGTGTTATTTTCTTTTATGTTACAGTTAGGGTTTTGATTACTGCATAATTAAAAAAAGTTCCATAAATATTTTTTTAAAATAGCTAGTGATTTTTATATAATGTATTAGATTTAAGCTATAAACAATTAATTTGTTAAATCTAATAAGCACCAAAATATTATAAACTTAAAGATATGGTTTAGGATTAATGGATCAAAATATGGATATAGGTCTTATGATTCAATAAGAATTGATCGATATTAACTGTTATTTGACCAAAGTTGATCGATGTTTAACTATTGGTCAGTGTTGATTTTGACCAAAAAAATATTTACACAACTTAAAATTTGAAGCAATATATCGTTAAAGTGACCTCTCTTGTGAAAAATAATTTATTTTGAAATATAAATAGTTATGTGCATGTAACTTATGTCAGTATTGATCGATCCAAAGGAAAGTTAATATTTAACAACACTTATGGTAATAATTGCATAATGATTATTCATTTTTTTTGCATATGAACAATAATTCAGTTCAACAGAAGATTTATTGTTCGACAAGTTCGTATTATTAGTGTTTGATTACTACACTAAGATATCACTTATAAGTTAATATTGTTGCTCAAAAACAAAATATTAATAGAGTACCTGGTATCTTGATATGAGATTTACGATCGTTTTAATTTGTTATTTTGGTTTTAAAAGTTATGTAATCTTGTTTTGTTTGTTTATTGTTTTCTGGATTTAGCTATGAATAATCATGCTAATATTAATACCAATATCAACTTTGTTCCTATGTTAAATGGCACTAGCTTCAAGTAATAGCAAGAGAACCTCTTGATAGTTCTCAGAATCTTGAATTTGGACCTTGTGATAAAGGTTTATTCTCTTGCATCTTTTATGGATAAGAGTACTTCCGATAAAAATAAGGAAAAGGAAAGATGAGAGATATCAAATTGAATGTGTATAATGACTATGAAAAGTGCCATTCTGGAAGCATTCAAGAATGAAAAGTCTAAAATAGGTATGCTTTTAACAACTCTAATTTTAATGAGTTAAGAGCACCTAAGCTAGAACTTTTTAAGGAATTACTAGTGCATTTAGTTTTGATATCTATTTCATCGTAGTTTAGCCAGTTTAAGGTAAGCTACAACTGTTAGAAAGAGACTTGGTTTCTAAATGAGCTCATCTCACATTGTGTTCAAGAAGAGAAAATACTAAAGCAAGATAAGACAGAGAGTGCTCAATTGATCTCAACCTCCAAGTATAAGGGCAAGGGAAAGAAAACGAAGAAGGATAAGGAAGCTACAATTAAGTACATAAGACATGAGATATAAAAAGAAAATTAGCAAGTGAAAATTCGGCTATGTTATGGCACAAGAGATTAGGCAATATCTTTTAATAAAGAATAGAATTATTTGTGTCTAATGAAGTTTTAGACCCTTTAAATTTCATAGACTTTGATGTTTGTGTTAACTATATAAAGGGATAAAAAAACCATTAAAAGAAGATTTGAAGCCAACAGGACTTATAAGTCTTAGAACTTATACATACAAATATTTGTGATCCATTCCCTACAGTCATTTGTAATGGTCAACAATATTTTATAATATTCATAAATTATTTTTCTAGATGTAGCTCCTTATTTCTCATTTATGAATAGTCATAGTCATTGGATGTGTTCAAATATTATAAAATCAAAGTTGAGATTCAACTCAGCAAAAAAATCAAATGTGTCAAATCTGATCGTGGTGGTGAGTATTACAATAGATATGACGATTCAGGTGAACAACAGCTAACATCATTTGCTAAGTTTCTTGAGGAATGTAGTATCCATAATACACTATGGGGAGTTCGCTTACTATGAATAGTGTTGTTGAAAGATGAAACAAGAAGCTTAAAGACGTGGTAGAGAGTATGCTTTGTCATTCTACCTTGCCATAATCACTTTGGAAAGAAGTTCTTAAAACTACAACATGTATCCTTAATAGGGTTCTAACTAAAGCAACAACCAAAATTCCTTAAGAACTTTGGAATAGAATAAATCTTAATTTAAATCACTTGCATATATGGGGATATCCAGCTAAGACAAAGCCTTATAAGTCTCATGAAAAGAAACTCGACTTAAGAATGGTGAATTGTTATTTTATTGGATATTTTAAAAAATTCAATGGGTACAAGTTTTATAATCCCATATCTAAGTTGATTTTCAAGTCAGAAAATGCTTAGTTCTTTGAGGATGTCGAGTTTATAAAGGGAGATACAACTAAGGATTTTTTCTTTAAAGAGAAATAAGTTGATATTCCTACAAGTGCTATTAGCATTGATTAGGATCACATTCCTAACTTTGATTAGGACATAAAAAATAAAAAAAAGTCTTGAAGAACTTCATATTCAATAAATTGTTGCAAAAGAACAAACTCTACCACCTCAAGAACTCTTTCTATTAAGGAGATCCACTAGGAAAAGGAGAAGTGCAGTGTCAAATGACAACATTGTATTTTTCCAAGAACATGAGGTTGATATTGAAGTGATAGAAGAAGATCCGATCAACTTCAATCAAGCCATGGAAAATTTTGACTCTCATAAGTGGATTGATTCCATGATGAGGAGATTAAGTCCATGAAGGACAATGACATGTGAGATTATGTCCCATTGCCAAAAGGTGCCAAATACATTAGTTATAGATGTATATTTATTACCATGAGAGATTCGAAAGGTGATATGGAGAGATACATGGCTCATCTTGTCACATAGGCCTTTACACTAAAAGAAGGCTTCAATTATAAAAAGACTTTCTCTCTAGTTTCTTTGAAAGAATATTTTAAGATTATAATGCATTGGTAGCATATTTCATTATTGAGTCATATCAGATGGATGTAAAGATAATATTTCTCAATGGTGATATTGATGAGACGATCTATATGATGCAACCAAAAAAACTTTGAGTTGATAGACGCAAAGAATATAGTTTACAAACTTAAGAAATCCATCTATGGGCTCAAGCAAGGATCCTAACAATGGTATTTCATGTTTCATCAAGTGATCATCTCATTCGGTTTTGAGATGAATTTAGTCGATGACTAGCTTAAATTTATAATTATTATACCTGAATTTGATGGGTCCACCACGGTCTTCCCTTCTTTTCATTTTATTTTGTCTCACTTATTATGCCTTAGCTTTGCTCAAACCTCAACACCCTCCTAGCAATGATGAGCTTTATGCATCCGTACATAAATGGTATCCAATATTTGACTTACGAGAAAAGAGTAAATGAACTCCATTTTATTCATAGGATAATAATTATTACAAGTTAAGGCCAACTAAGAACCTTAAATATGTGCTTAGCCACTCATAATTACTAGGTATAACACTATTGGTTTTGAGATTTCTAGATAGAAGGGTTTTTCGTGCTAGAGTTTTTTGTGTGTCTTAGAGTATAGAGCTTTAGATTTCTGTGTATTCGTGTGTATCCTTTGAAATGATCATAAAGGTTCCTTTTATAGCGCAAGGAATCCCTGTTTACAAAACTAAAATTATTATTTTACCCTTGCTTTAATATTTTGTCTACTTTTGCTTTAAATGATAGCCACTTCTTCTTTTTTTCTTGGCATATGCTATAGATTGAAATGTGGGGTCTACATCTTTATTTTATTTATCATCTTCTGTCGACACTTCCTTTCTTTATTCTTCTTTATCATTTTCTGCCAACGGTTCTTATGATGACGTTGATGATGACACATCTTCATCTTCACGGTCTTTGATGTAGAGAATGTATCTGTGGTCTTTGGTGCATTTTCTAGCATAGAAACAAAATATCTTCCTTATTTCTTGACCAATTTCCAAGTTATTGTAGTTAAAATTGGTTTTGTATTTGGTAATTTCTTCACCATCATCTTCTGACAAAGCCATGCAAATGTGGAAAATTATGATGACTTTACTAGTTGAATAATTTACTTTGATATTTGTAGAATTGTCAATCTTCTTAAGTTTATAGTAAATTTGGCTTAACATTTGACCCTTTAGTACACAAAGTTCTTCCGTGTTTAATTCCTTTTCTGGAAGTGCCCTTGGTTTAGGAACTTCACTATTTGTGTTGAAAATCCCTATCTTGATGAAACGGTAAGTACTAATGATGAGTGCTCAAAAAGCACTAAAATCACTATGATTTTATACGCGTTAATTGATTAAAAATATATATTTATATGATTTTATCATATATTTGTATAAATCTATTTGTTCAGAATCATGAGTATTTTTATTAATTTTCAGGTATTTTCGCTTAAAAAAGTAACTTAAAGACTCAAAGAAAAATACTGGAGGCAATACATCACAAATATATCATAAAATAAATGAGAAAAAGTCAACAAATATGGAAAAAATGGATCAAAAGGGTCAAAACTGTCAACAAGGGTGAAATCGTGCACGCAGTCGCACCGACCAACATGCGTAGCGCACCCAACAGTGCCAAACAACGCCCGTAGCACGCCCAGTAGTGCCAGACAACGCGCACAACATGCCCAGTAGCGTTGGCCAAGTGCGCACAATGCCCAGCCTACGTGCACCCCTGCTCCATTCCACATACCCATCCACGTGTGCCCGTGCCCATCTGCTTCCAATCTGCACGTGCCTACGCCCATCCATGCACACCTCTGCCCCAATCCGCACGCACCGCCGCACCCCACACTACCATGACATCATCAATGACGTCATTATTCACTACTCTACGTTTTCTCCATTTTTAATCATTTTTCCACCCACTTTTTCTTCCTCTCCTCACCTATAAATAACCACATTCTCTTCACCTCAAACACACCTCATAAACATCTTCTTCTCTCTTTCTTTCTCTCCATTTCTTAGTTTTTAGTTTTTCTTAGTTTTAGAGTTCTTCTCTTTTTGAGAAGAACTAATTATGTTTTGTAATTTATTTGCTTTTTGAATCAAAAAATGCAAATGCAAATTCCATTATGAGGTTTTCCAACAACAGAGTTAGCATCAAAGTACTGTAAGGATTTTATTTTCTTTACAGTTATTTTTTATGTTTTATTCTTATATGTTATATTTAATTTGTCTGTGATTAAATTTAACATTGTTGGCTATTTGTAAACATGATATAATAATAACGTTGTTATGCTTGTGAAATATTAAATAGGTAAAAATCTTTAAAATAAATTGATTTTGTTTTTATTCAAGATTTAATATTAAGAATGTTAGAGAGAAATATATTATTTTTCATTACAAACTTAAATCTGAAAAATTAGATTTTAAGGTTTAGTTATCCGGTCTGCTTTAGAGTAATGCTCTTTTATTTGTTGGTACAATCGCCTGGTAGTTAGAGTGAAGTTCTATTTCAAAAGTTTTTATAAGAATTATTATCTGAAAATGTATTGACAACATGTTTTCAGTAATGGTTTTAAAACTTGAAAGTTAGTACTCAGATAACTAAATTCTTAGGTTTAATTTGGACACTTTGAATAAAGTTTAAACTGTCTAACCCGACCAAAGATGACATTTAAATGGTTCATTTTCAATCTCTTAGAAAAAGTAATTAATTTAATTAACCAAAATAGTTATCAACCCTACCCATAGGTGTTAATTGATTTGTTTAGTTAACAAATAATATCTAACCCTACCAAAGGTGGTATTCATATAAAAAAAGAGAATCAATAAATATCAATTTATATCTTTAATAACTTAAATAATATGAGCAAGCATAATTAACTTAATTATTATATCCATAAATACTCCACTATTATAAAAGATAAAATTTGCATAAATGTTTATTGAATCTGTATCTATGTTTATTTTTATGTTATTAGATTAAAAACACAAAACCCCAAAATATCGTGACAGGATGTTTAGGATTTAATTTCGTTTTTAAAAGTTTGAATAACAAATTAAAAACCATATATATTCCTTCCTTAGATCGACCTTGGGAGTATACTTATCATTTTCTATGAAATGATTCGGGCACTTGCGAGAGTTTTATAAATATAAAACCAAAGTATTGGCAGGATCGGAGATGCTGATTTTCTTCATCATGTCTTTAGCGCCGTTGCCGGGGAAGGAATAGCGTTTTTAAATTATTTATCAAAATTTTAAAAACGAAATTAAATCCTAAACATCCTGTCACGATATTTGGCGTTTTGTGTTTTTAATCTAATAACATAAAAATAAACATTTATGCAAATTTTATCTTTTATAATAGTGGAGTATTTATGGATATAATAACTAAGTTAATTATGCTTGTTCATATTATTTGGGTTATTAAAGAAATAAATTGATATTTATTGATTTTCTCTTTTTTATATGAATACCACCTTTAGTGGGGTTAGATATTATTTGTTAACTAAACAAATCAATTAACACCTATGGGTGGAGTTGATAACTAATTTGGTTAATTAAATTAATTCCTTTTTCTAAGAGATTGAAAATGAACCCCTTAAATGTCACCTTTTGTGGGGTTAGACAGTTTAAAATTTATTCAAGGTGTCCAAATTAAACCTAAGAATTTAATTATTCGAGTACTAACTTTCAAGTTTTAAAACCATTACCGAAAACATGTTGTCAATACAATTTCAGATAATAATTTTTATAAAAATTTTTGAAATAGAGCTTCACTCTAACTATTGGGCGATTGTACCAACAAATAAAAGAGCACTACTTTAAATCAGACCGGATAGCGAAACCTTAAAATTTAATTTTTCAGATTTAAGTTTGTAATGAAAAATAATATATTTCTCTCTAACATTCTTAATATAAAATCTTGAATAAAAACAAAATCAATTCATTTTAAAGATTTTTACCAATTTAATATTTCGTAATCATAACAACGTTATTATTATATCATGTTTACAAACAGCCAGTAATGTTAAATTTAATCATAGACAAATTAAATATAACATATAAGAATAAAACATAAAAAATAATTAAAATAAAATAAAATCCTTACAGTACTTTGATGCTAACTTTATTGTTGGAAAACCTCCCAATGGAATTTGTATTTCCATTTATTGAATCAAAAAGAAAATAAATTTCAAAAAACATAATTAGTTCTTCTCCAAAAGAGAAGAACTCTAAAACTATGAAAAACTAGAAACTAAGAAATAGAGAGAAAGAAAGAGAGAAGATGTTATTGAGGTGTGTTTGAGGTGAAGAGAATGGGGGTATTTATAGGTGGGGAGAAGAAGAAAAAGTGGGTGGAAAAATGATTAAAAATGGAGAAAATGCGGAGTAATGAATGGTGACATCATTTTTGACGTTATGGTAGTGTGGGGCGTGGCGGTGCGTACGGATTGAGGTAAAGGCACGCGTAGACTGGAAGTAGATGGGTGTAGGCACGCGCAAATGGGCATGAGGCGCATGCGAAATGAAGCAAGGGTTCGTGCGAAGTGGGCATTGTGCGGGCGATTTGCGTGCATTGGTCGGCGCTGCTGGGCATGCTACGTACGTTGTCCGACGCTACTGGGCACGCTGCGCGCATTGGCCGGTGCGGCTGCGTGCACGATTTCACCCTTTTTGACATTTTTGACCCTTTTGACCCTTTTGATCCATTTTATCCAATTTTTCCATATTTGTTGATTTTTTCTAATTTATTTTATGAACATATTTGTGATGTATTGCCTCCAGTATTTTTCTTTGAGTCTTTAAGTTACTTTTTTAAGCGAAAATACCTTAAAAACAATAAAAATACCCGTGATTCCGAAAAGACAGATTTATATAAATATATGATAAAATCATATATATATATATATTTTTAATCAATTAATATGCATAAAATCATGGTAATTTTAGTGTTTTTTGAGCACTCATTAACTAATACATCCTTTCTCATTCTAGTCCATTAATGAACTAAAAAATCTAAGATAAATAATTTTTTCTCCTACTTTAATCTTCTTTCTAAAATTCTTGATTGCTCTTTTAAAATTCTCTGAGAAATAATTTAATTCACTTAAATTAATTTCTCGATATATATTTTCTATTAGTCCTACATGAAAAGTTTTATATATAAATATTGAATCAGCTTCTTCCAAGATATTGAATTTACTTCATGTAGGAAATTCCTTGTCTATAGTATAGAACTTCATATCTTCAATATGTTCTTGGGCAGACTTTTTGGGCAAGTTATAGAGACTCAACCATTGTGGTTTGTTGAAGTTTCTATATTGGTCCTTCTTAACTTCAATTATTAGAGTATTTCTATGGGATGTTGCCCTGAATAGCACTGAATGCTTTACTAATTTTGATGTCTCTGGAGAAGATGCTTCTCTAAATAACATTGGAGGCCTTACTATCTTTCCAATATTTTTCAATCTGCTTGGAGCTGTTGGTTTTTGTTGTAATGCTGTAAAATAATTTATTACTATCTCCTCTAGAGTTATTAGTTTTGGCGTTTTCTAGTTGGCATAACTACCTTCGGCTTCTATTCTGTTAGTGAAGGCTTTATGAGTTACTCCACTAATTCCTAGAATAGATTTACTAGCTTATACCTAGTTGTTATAAATTTGTGGTTTTGGGACATTAAAGACCACATAAACTTTTTTATGTTCTACTTTTCTACCTCATCTACCCAATTGAGTTTTTTTTTTGTTTCATAAGTTTTTTGTGAACTGTTAGGTCTTTCCTTTTTATTTTGAATTCTTTATTTAGAAGTTTCACCTTCTTTAGATTGAATTTTTAATGAAGATTCCTCTTTTAAGCTTTTGGTCTCTAGAGGTTGTGTTGAATAATTAAGTTCTTCCTGTTTCTTTCCTGTCTCCATAAGAGATTTCTTAAGATATAGCAACTCAAGTTGTTCCTATAGGATTTTTATCTCCTTTTCTTTTATCTTGATTTTGATGTCAAGATGTTTCATTCCTGAAAGCATAAAAATAGTTGGAGGTGCTAATTCTCTGGTAAGAGCATCTGCTAAGCTATTTTATGGCATGGAAGATGTTCAACATCAAAATTGTAATGGTTGAACCATTGTTGCCATATGACTAATCTTCCTTGTTTGTAATCACCTGTAATATTAATTCTTCAGAAATAACCAAAATTCTCGTTATCTGTTATAACAATGAATCTGGAACTTATAACATATATCACAAATTTCTTAATGACTTTTTTGACAGCTAAATATTCTTTTTCATTACTATGGTAATTTAATTTTGGACTTTAGAAAGATCCTTATGTATATCTACAAAGATATTCTTTTTTGTCATCTACTATTGCTTTCAAAATTGCTCTCCAATATTCTTATGAAGCATCTATTTCAACTATCATTTTATCATCTGGTCCTTAGTGATATAAAGTTGGAAATTTATTTACCTTTGTTTTTACTTTATCCATATACAGAGTATCTTCTCTATCCATTTCCATATATGATCTTTTTTCAATTTTTCTTGTAAAGGTTTTCACATTTGTATAAGTTTTTTGATATATATTTTTGCATATGTTAAGCATCCTAAAAATATTTGTCATTGGTTTTTATCTTTTAATTAACTAGAAAAACCTTGAATATTATTTAGTAAATGGGGTTGTAGGTTATGTTTTCCATCTTCAATTTCCAACTCTAAATATTTAATTTTTTTGTTGAGCAAATATTGCTTTTTTTAGAGAGTATAATGCCTTATTTCCTTATTATTGTAGAATATTGATAATTCCAAATAATTTTTATTTAATTCATTACTGAAAACCAAAATATCATATATGTAAACACAGCAAATATCTTATAATTTCTTGAAAATGTTATCCATATATCTTTGAAAAAAAATACCCGGAGCTTGTTTTAATCCAAATGGTATAACTGTTCATTGCAATTATCCTTAGGGGCAACTAAATTTCGTTAGTTTTTGGGATTCTTCATTCAGTCTTATTTGCCAAAATCCACTTTTGCAATCAAAACTTGAAAAGTATTTCTTTGCTTTTATTAATGATAGTAGTTCTTCCTATTTGGAATGAAGTATCCATCATTAATGGTTTCTTTATTTAATGTTTTAAATTTCTTTACCATTCTCTTTTTCCCTTTTTTTTCAACTAAAAATGTTGGACTAGAGTAAGGTAAATTACTTAGTATTATGACTTTTAATTCCAAAAGTTCTTGAATTTGTTTTCCAAATTCAATCCTATCTTCTAGAGTATAAATTATTGGTTTTACTCTTATGATTTTATTAGGATCTCTTAATTTTATGTTGGCTATTTTTTTTAGATTTATTTATTTTTGGATCCAAAAGATTTTCTGAATTGACTATTTTCAATAGTTTTCTGATGCCTGTTAGGGCTTTGTCTTCTTATATTTCATTGATAAAAGAGTTTTGTTTCTCTTCTATATCTAATGAAATATGTTCTAAATAAAGTTTTTGCTAGTCTATCTCACCACGTTTTTGCTTTTTATGTTGTTGCATAAAAGTTGGGTTTGAGATAGTTAAAGCTTGTCTTATTTTTGAGACATAAATGGTATCTCCTTCTAAAGTTGTGAGACTTATTTGGTCAAAATATTGTGTAAAATGTTGATATAAGTTAGGAAATTATTTCTTATTAACAAATCAACTCATGTTTCTTGTTGATATATGGTATAAATGTAAAACTTTTCTCCTCCTATCATTATATCAGTATCTTTTAATACCTTATTAAGATTTATTGTAGTATTATTAGCAATTCTTACAATTAAATATTTTGGCGCTTGTTTCTAGTTGTCTTATGGAAATACATATTTATTGGCTATGCATATACTAGCTCTTGTATCTATATATGCATGTAAATAATAAGTGGTATAGTCTTTAAATTTTAGTCCCACTTTAATGTAAGTACTATTTGAATTTATAATACTATACAAATCATTCATCTTTTGAGTGTTCATATTCTGAGTCAGTTTTCTCTTCCTCAGTTTCTTCCAATATATAGAAACTATAAGTATTATCTATATCAAATTCCTCAATTGGTTCTAATTCCATTTTGAAATCTTCTTCCAAGGTTTTTGCTTTTTGTGAAAATTTCTTTTTAAGCTCCTTTTTATGTTAAAGTATGCTTGGACATTCATTGGCATAATGTCCTTCTTCATTACAGATCCAATCTCTACATTTTTTTCTTTTCTAAATGGCAATAATTCCTGTTTTCAAAAGGTTTATACTTCATTCTTCTAAAATATCTTTTCTTGTAGGTTTCTCTATTAAATCCTTTTTTATATTTTTGGAAATTTTGTTTTTTGAATTTAAATTTTTTAAATCTTTTATATTTTTATTTTTATTTATAAGATTTTATATTACATTCATATTTTCCTGGTATTCTAAAACCTTTTGTATCATAGCAAATTTTATCGTTTTCTCTTATTTGTTTATATTCTTTTATTTCATGGCATTTAATAATGAACCAATTTTTAAACTTCTTATTCTTCCTCCTACAATATCTAGTATAGTTTCTCTATTTCTTTGTTCCTAACTTTCTGTTAAGGTCTTATGTAGTGTTCCAGGTAATTTTTGAAAAAACAACATTTCTTTATAAGTTGTTTGCATAGAGGGTGGTAATTTATAGTAATACATTTCATATTCACAAATAAAAGAATTTATGTAACACATGTTACAAATTTCCATATTTGTTAGATGCCATTTAGCTTCATTGATTCCATTTTCACTGGATTTAGCGATAGTTCTTCTTTTATCTTCTCCAATAAATTTTTTGTATATTTCATTTATTATTGTATGTAATTATTCCCTTCTTGTGGAAGCATTCCCTTGAATTAACAAATGTTGTTGGTCTATTAAGTTTAAAAACCAAACTTTAAACATTACCTATCATTTTATGTGTTATAAGTATCCTAAAGATTGAAGGATTTGTTTAGGTAGTTTGAGAGGTTTGTATGAGTACACTCATACCACTAGCCTATTCATTTAAGGCTTTCTTCCTCTCTCTTATACAGTCTAAATCTAAAAGATCAGACTTATAATTATCATGGAGTTTGAATTCTGGTAAAATACTACTTCTAGTTCTCTAATGCAACCCTTCCTCTATTTTAGGTGGTTGTCTTCTTCTATCTATGGTATTAGGTTGTTCTGTCCTTTGCCTAATTCTTTCTCCCTTATATAGGTCAGATGTTCCTTTTTGGTAAGGGATTGGTAATGAAATTGGTTTCATATGACCTTTTGGGGTCATGTTTTCTTGTTCAAGATTAATTTCACTCATTATTGTCATATAATCATCTTCTTTGTTCATACAAAGTTTTTCATTATAATGTTTTTTTCTATTTCTTCATTGGTTAGTGTCAATAAACTAACTAATTTTTATATATTCTTATTTTCAAGGTTTATGAATTTTCTTTCTAATTCTTTTATATATTCTACTAAATTGAAATTATCTTTTTTTTTCTCAAATTGCCCTTCATTTTTTCTTTTATCAATTATAGGAATCAAGGAATCTGATCTCCTAGATGGTTATTCTTTTAGTCCTTCTAAAGGATAATATTTATGATCTATTATTTCATTATTTCTATGTATGATGTTTACATTTTTCCTTAGCTCTGAAAATTCCTTACGTATATCTTATTATAGTTTATTATAACCACTTTTATATATTTCGTTTAGTAATTCTTTTTGTGCATCTATTATTTCCTATAAATATTCTGTGTTTGATTCTTGGATATATCTTGTTCTAGTTTATTATAACCACATTCATTTATTTCGTTTAGTAATTCTTTTTGTGCATCTATTATTTCCTGTAAATATTGTGTTTGATTCTTGAAATAAATCAATTTCCTCTGTTAATAATTATACAGTTTCAAATAATATTCCTTGATTTTTTGCTACGCCTACTAGGCTTCCATTTACTTCCAAATATATATATTTTTATTTTATCTCTAAACATTATTATCTTTTTTCTTAATATACAGTCATAAACTAATGTCTTCATTATTTTAACTCCATTTTCTAGTTTTTAACTTCTTTTTGGTAAGAAGTTTCCCCTTCATTGTTTATAAAAGTAAAACCTTAGCATGTTATCTAACAACATTACTTTTTCTTCCTATTATCAGGGGTTTTTCTTTGGTATATAATTGATATTCTTTTGGTATTTCAAAATCTGTTAGTATTTCTAGTTTTATTATTTGTTCAAGTTTCTAAATTTTTTGTCTATTTCTATAAATTCATTTTATCTGTATATTGAACTATTATGACTATTTGTTAAAGAATATTCTACTAGATAATGTATTAAAAATGGATGATTTCCTTCTTTAATTAATTATCGTCTTTCAAATTCATAAACTAAAATTAATAGGTGATTGAAATTTTTATCATGTATATTAATAGCAAATCTATGATATGCTATAAATTTTAACTTTTGGTATCTTAAGTTACCATGAATCATTCCTAATAAGGCATATTTCTTATTTATTATTTTGTTATCTAACAATCCTATTTTTATTGGTGTATTCCTTCTCTAAAATGAGTTTTTATTAATATTTAAATTTCTCTTAAATAGATGTATCTAAAAATTTTTTATCTCTATGAGGAATTTTTATAGCTTGTTTAATATAACTTCTTTATCAATTAATGGTATATTATACATTCTCTTCGTATCTGTAATCTTAATACTTGTTAACGTATCTAATTAATGTATATCTTATAATGTATATATCTGCTAATGTATATCTAGTTACTTTAGGCATATCTAGTTTACTTGTAAATCCTATATAAAGGCACCATGTATATTCCTGTAAACACAGAATAGAATACAATCATTAAGTATTTCTATCATGGTATCAGAGTCCCTGCTCTTATCTTTCTATTAGCAATCTTCTCTTTTCTGGTGTTACTCCACCCTTATAACTTCCACTGTCACAACAGCTACTGTAACCATTCACCATTGAACCTTTAACGTCTTTCAACCGTTGTCCTTAGGTTCTGGGCCAACAGTCACCGTTGTTGAGGAATCTCGTACCACACAGACCACTACAATCACCATCGTCGTTGTGCATCTTACTCCAACAACCTTTCTGCAGATACCACGGTGATCAGCTCGACTAGATCTACACAACCGTGGAAGTCTCACAACCATTGGAGTCGTGCATCATGCTCCGACAACCTTTCTGCAAATACCACTGTGATCGGCTTGACCAAATCTACACAATCATGGAAGTCTCGCAATTATCAGAGTCCATACTCGCCGCCAACATAAATCACACATTAGATTCACATGCCTCACACGCCACACTCTGCTCAGGTGACATCATCAGTGACACATCCCTAGGGTTGACGTCATCAGTGCCTTCTACTGACATCACTGTTACCTTGCTATTGACTATCGTTGCCGCCGTTAACCTGACTAGTTGACCATTGACTTGACTATTGACCGTTGAATTTTTGCAGATCGGATCCTCTCTACTCAGTTTTTCACGTAGACCTCGTTTTTGAAGTCTGTTTTTGCACATTGTGTTTCCAAATGGATAAAAAGGATTTTTTTCTTCCTTGCCCTATCAATATTGTATTAGAGGGGACCAAAAATTACTTATCATGGTATCAAGCTATGCACAGTTTTCTTAAAGGTCGCATGCTCTAGCATTACTATACTGGTGCAATTATCATTCCTGTCAAAGGAGCAAGTGAAGAAGATGCTACCTTCCTTGGTCACATGATTGAATGGGATAGTCACAACCACATGATCCTCACATGGATTTGGAATACTTCCATTCCTTCAATCTCTAATTTGTTGGGCAGCTTTGATAATGCCAAATCAACATAGGATGTATTGGCCAAAAGGTACTCCACTACTCATGGATCCATGAAATATCAGTTAGTAGTTGAATTGCATCAATTTCGATAGGAACCAGGGCAATCCATCAATGACTACTATGATCAGCTTCGCTTCCTTTGGGACCAAATTGACCTTTGTGATCCAATTTGGGCATGCTCGGCAATATGCTACAGCTAGGGATGAATTTCGTCTCTATAAGTTCCTGATGTCACTTCACAAGGACTTTTAGCCCATCTGAGGTCAGCTTCTTAATCACAGTCCTCTTCCCTCTTTTGATACTACTGTAAACAAGTTGGTTAGAGAAGAAGCTCAGCTTGTAACCCTTCAAGCCCATAATAAGTTCAATGTTATGGCTATTACTCCTTCTGCTCCTACCATTGAGCAACCTCAGCAATTAGGTGATTCCTCTAGCTTTAACAATCGTCACAGGCAGAGCAACAAAAGGTTCTGCAATTATTGCAAGCGTCATGACCACACCATTGAGACTTGTTACTGTCGCAACAAATCTACTACTGATGTTGCTAATACTGAGCCTACTCTACTGATGCCTTCTAGTTCAGCAGAGTCCCAGTCTTCTGGATCAACTATCAACCTCTCTTCCACTGAACTACAGAAGATCATAACTCAAGTTGTTCAAATGGCTGGTAATGCATCTTTTTCCACTACTTTCTCAGTTCTGCCCGATAAGTCTCAAACTTGGCCTTTTGATTCTACATGTTGTAATCACATGACATCTCACTCATCTTTATTCTCCAAACTTGACCATGCACCACTTCCTCTTAATATTCATATAGTTTATGGTTCTACCATTCATGGGAATAGTCTAGGCTTTGTTTCGACCTCTACCCTCTCTGTTCCTGGGGTCTTCCATGTACCTAACTTATCCTATAATTTATGCTCTATGGGACAATTAGCTGAACTAGGATATCACTTTATTTTTTACTATTCTGGGTGTATTATGCAGGATCTAAGGACGGGGTAGTAGCTTGGGACTGGTTCTAGGGTCGGCGTATGTTTCCCATGAATAATCTTCATCTTCCACATGTTGCTCCTACTTCTGTTACTGCTGTAGCTGTTGTAGTTTCTTCCTTACCTTCTCTCGCACTTTGGCATTCTCATCTTCATCATGCCCCATCCACTCGGATACAATAGTTAGCTTCTAAAGGTCTGTTGGGTTCTGTGTCCAAAGACAATTTTGATTGTACTTCATGCCAGTTAAGAAAACAGCAAGCTTTACCTTTCAATAATAGTAAATCTATCTGTAATAGTATTTTTGAGTTAATTCATTCTGATGTTTGGGGACCTTCTCCTATTACTAGTATTGGTGAATCTTGATATTTTCTTGTTTTTATTGATGATTATTCTTGTTATAATTAGATATTTCCAATGAAATCTCATTCTGAAATCTTACCAATATACAGTAACTTTGCAAAAATGGTTGAAACACAATTCTCCAAACATATCAAAACTTTTCGATCTGATAATGCTCTTGAATATACTTAAAATGCTTTTCAAGCTCTGTTACAATCCTATGGCATTGTACATCATCTAACCTGTCCAGGAACCTTTCAATAAAATGGTCGAGCCGAAAGAAAACTTCATCATATTCTTGACACTGTCTGTGCTCTTCTTCTTTCTGCCAAAGTTCCTACCCCATTTTTGGATGAAGTCGCTCTTCATGTTGTTCATGCCATTAATCGCATTCTAAGTATTGTCATTCATAAACATACTTCATATAAGCACCTTTTTGGGTTATCTCCTGACTATCATTACCTTTGCTCATTCGGATCTACATGTTTCATTCTTTTTTAGCCTCATGAACACAACAAACTTGAGCCTCGATCTAGACTTTGTTGTTTTCTTGGTTATAGTGAAACTCAAAAAGGGTATCGATGCTATGATTCTATCTCACATCATCTTTGTGTTTCCCATAACGTTGTCTTTTGGGAACATAACTTATTTGTTGAACTTTCTCACTTTCGTTCTCCCATAATTAACCCAAATGTTTTAGAAATCTTTCCAGATGAATCTCATGTTCCTTCTACAGATACTCCTAATCCTCTTTTGGACTTCTCTATTCAATCTTCAAATATTTTTTATGATTCTCCTAAACGTGTTGTAGAAGAACAGGTTAATGAGGAGCTACCCTACCTTAAGCATAGGTCCACTACTCCTGCTCTGCCTAAAGATCCTCCACATGAGATTCCACCTCGCCACTCAACCTGGGTAAGATCCATTCCTACACATTTACTTGCCTATCATTGTTGCACTGCCCTTGCTACACTCCATGAGCCTCACACCTATTGTGAGGCATCTACTAACCCTTTATGGTAGATTGTAATGAAAGAAGAAATTGATGCATTAAAGAAAAACCATACTTGGGATCTGGTTACTCTCTCTCATAGTCAATCTATGGTTGGATGTAAGTGGATCTATAAGATCAAGACTCACTCTGATGGGTCCATCGAGTGCTACAAGGCTCGTCTTGTAGCAAAAGGTTTTACACAAGAGTATGAGATTGATTATGAAGAGACTTTTGCTCCAGTTACCCGTATTTCCTCTGTTGGTACCCTCTTAGTTGTTGTCACTGCTAGTAAATAAGACTTTTTTCAGATAGATGTTAAAAATGCATTCCTTAATGGGATTTGCATGAAAAAGTCTATATGCAACCTCCTCTTGGTCTTTCTGTTGAACCAAACAAGGTTTGTCATCTTCGACGTGCACTTTGTGGCCTTAAACAAGCTCCACGAGCGTGGTTTGCCAAGTTCAGCTCCACCATCCTTCGCTTGGGTTACACTGTCAGTCCTTATGATTCTGCCTTATTTCTTCGTCACAATGATAAAGGCACCATTTTGCTTCTCTTATATGTGGATGATATGATCATAACTGGTGATGACCTCAGTAGCATTCAAGAACTCAAGGATTTTCTTAGTTAGAAGTTTGAGATGAAAAGACCTTGGACATCTCAGCTATTTCTTGGGTCTTGAGATCACTCGTTCCACATATGGTCTTCATATTGCTCAAGCCAAGTATGCATCTGACCTCTTATCTCAAGCTGGACTCACTAACAGCAAGACTGTTGACACCCCAGTTGAACTTAATACATATCTCACACCCTTGGGGGGAGGGGGGAACCATTGTCTAGTCCCTCTCTTTACAGATGATTGGTTAGCAACTTGATTTATCTTACAGTTACTCGTCCAGACATTTCTTATGCTATTCATCAGGTGAGCCAATATTTGTCTACTCCACGATCGACTCACTATGCTATTGTTCTACGTATTCTACGATATTTGAAAGGCATTATCTTCCATGGCCTTTTCTACTCAGCAAAGCCTCCTCTAGTACTTGATAGGGGCAGAACCGACATCGCCGATCCTACCTGTTACTTTGGTTTTATCTATTTATAAAACTCTCGCAAGTGCACGAATCATTTCGTAGAAAATGATAAGTATACTCCCAAGGTCGATCTAAGGAAGGAATGTATGTGGTTTTTAATTTATTATTCAAACTTTTAAAAACGAAATTAAATCCTAAACATCCTGTCACGATATTTTAGGGTTTTTTGTTTTTAATCTACTTACATAAAAATAAACATAGATTCAATAAAAATTTATGCAAATTTTATCATTTATAATAGTGGAGTATTTATGGATATAATAATTAAGTTAATTATGCTTGCTCATATTAATTAGGTTATTAAAGATATGATTTGATATTTATTGATTCTCTCTTTTTTATATGAATACCACCTTTGGTGGGGTTAGATATTCTTTGTTAACTAAACAAATCAATTAACAACTATGGGTGGGGTTGATAACTAATTTGGTTAATTAAATTAATTCCTTTTTCTAAGAGATTGAAAATGAACCATTTAAATGCCACCTTTGGTGGGGTTAGACAGTTTAAACTTTATTCAAGGTGTCCAAATTAAACCTAAGAATTTAATTATCCGAGTACTAACTTTCAAGTTTTAAAACCACTACTGAAAACATGTTGTCAATACATTTTCAGATAATAATTCTTATAAAAACTTTTGAAATAGAGCTTCACTCTAACTACCGGGCGATTGTACCAACAAATAAAAGAGCACTACTCTAAATCAGACCGGATAACTAAACCTTAAAATCTAATTTTCAGATTTAAGTTTGTAATGAAAAATAATATATTTCTCTCTAACATTCTTAATATAAAATCTTGAATAAAAATAAAATCAATTCATTTTAGAGATTTTTACCTATTTAATATTTCGCAAGCATAACATTTTTCCCGTTGCTGGAAAACCTCCAAGCGAAATTTGCACTCCCATTTATTGAATCAAAAAGCTAATAAATTACAAAAACATAACTAGTTCTTCCCAAAAAGGGAAGAACTTAAAAACTAACTAAGAAAAGCTAAAAACTAAGAAAAACTAGAAAAACTAAAAAAACTAAGAAATGAGAGAAAGAAAGAGAGAAGAGAATGTGTTTTGAGGTGTGTTTAGAAGTGAAGAGAAGGGGGGTATTTATAGGTGAAGATGGAGAGAAAAAGTGGGGGAAAAATGTTAAAAAATTATGAAAACGCGGAATGGTAATTGCTAACGTCAGCATGACATGAGGCCGCTGCGCGTGAAAAATGGGGCGAAATGGGCGTCGGCGCGCGCGGAGGGCAGCTGGGCGCGCAGGGGCGCTGCGCGCACGGGCGTGCGCGGGAGCAGGTGAGATGCGTGCGGGTGCGTGCGGAACTGGGACTGGGCACGCGTTGATGCGCGTGGACGTGGGGCGTGCTGCGCGCGGGGCTCGGCGCGGCGGCGCAATTTTCTCCTTTTTGACATTTTTGACCTTTTTGACCCATTTTATCCAATTTTTCCATATTTATTGACCTTTCCCCATTTATTTATTTATATATTTGTGATGTATTGCTTCCAGTATTCCTCTTTGAGTCTTTAAGTTACGTTTTTAAGCCAAAATACCTGAAAAACAATAAAAATACCCGTGATTCCGAAAAAGACAAATATATATAAATATATGATAAAACATATAAATATATATATATTAATCAATTAATGTGCATAAAATCATGGTTATTTTAGTACTTTTTGAGCACTCATCACAACCCCCAACCAGCTTCTTGCTAGTCCCTTAGCAAGAGAAGCGATAAAAACTAAAAATTAAACTATCCTAAATCACTTCCGTAGATTGACACGGTTGCATTTAGCCTATGCAACAAGCCTTTAAACCCCTAGGTTGCCCTAGTGGACGAGTTTGAGTCTCGTGAGGGTTTTCAGTAATGATACCCACAAACATTGAACTAAATGTAAAAATTAAAAGAAATAATAACAACAATCAACTTAAAAACTAAAATTACAACAAAATCAAAAATTAACGTTTAAGAATAAAAGAAAACAACATATCACAAAAATGTCTCATACTTTTTAATCTCCTTTAAGATCATAATTAAAATCTCAAGCACAAGTTATTTTAATCTTTTTAAACAATCATGATTTATTATAATAATTAGTCGGAAATCATTTTCATATTTCATATAAAAAATGTATCAATTTAATTTCACCCAATTTCAGTGTCATGAATCTGAATTCGCTTCGACTCTATTCCTCACAAGTCAATACTCTCAAAACACTGAATCCTATGGGTTCAAACACTCATACTAATTTATATGCGAAAGAGTTGATGTATAGAAATGAATTAATATGTTCGCATATGTATAAAGAAGAAAGACTCAAAGTGTTATTTTGACGTTGATCTCATGGAAGGAATCAAATGTATAAATTATAAAGATATCATATATAAAAATTATTTTCATGCATAAATCAAACTCATTAAGAAAAAATTTCAAGATATATGCCTTTTACAAATGAAGAAAGTGCAATGACTTTTTAGGGAATTACTTTCTATATCTTTCTTTTGTAATTAGCCTTTACTTACAACTTTGTAGGCAATGTGGGTCATAGTATGTAGATTATACTATATATTCTTTCTCTCTATATTTTTCTGAAGATATTTTTCAATATATATCATTTTTTAGAGAGTCAACCCATGTACAGATTGTACATTTTTTTGCTTTTTGGATTTTGGGTAATGCGGGTCATAGTATGTAGATTATACTATATATTTTTTATCTCTCTATTTTTTTCTGAAGATACTTTTCAATATATATCATTTTTTTAGAGAGTCAACCCATGTACAGATTGTACATTTTTTTTTTAGGATTTTGGTGAGTGGTTAATTTTGTGGCTTTTTTGTTTGATCTTGGTTTAGGTAACCCCAGATATGTCTCTCTTTTTTGTAAATGTCATGCACGAATGGGATAAAAGCATATACTATCAATTTCTACTCAAATCATTTAATCTAAGCAAAAATAATAATAAAAAATATACGATACTCTATTAAGATGAGAAAAATTCATACATTCAATATTAATGCCTATAGAGATCATCTAAGAATTTGAAGAAATAAGAAATGTGTTTGGAGTAGAAAAAATATATATTTCACTCTGAATAAGGGAAATTAGGCTCAAATTATATCTCACAAAGGTAGTCTCCACTAAAACAAATTCATAAACACCGATTTTGGGTTTAATATAATTTCTACATCTTATCAAGAAATACTAGTTATGACAAAAATTAACTAATTATCAAAAATAATTACATAATATTTCATGATATGTTTTCAAAAATTAATCTAACAGTACAGAAGACTTAACTATTTACTTAAATTTGATTTAAATAAATGATAATTTTTTGTGAGAAATATATATATATATATTTTTTAATTCCAAAAATTACTAAATCACACAAGGAAAATAAAACCAAACACAAAAAATGAAGATGTGAACATAAAAAAGAAAAAATTAATAATTGTTTTTTTTTTTTTTGAATTTTTTTTTTTAATTTTTAAATTGTTAAATCTTTTTTTTTCTTTTCTAATTAAGCATGGTAACTTTTCACCACCCCCAACCTAGAACTTACATTGTCCTCAATGTAACAACTGTAAATTAAAGATAAAGAGAAAAGAGAAGAAAGATTACCTATTTCTTGAGAATGTGTAAGTAGTAATGGAGAAATGCAGGTGCATTCATCATATTCATCATTAAAGTGTATACACACAGATTGCTGTGAACTTCTTACAACTCAACAAATATTTTTAGTTTTAACAATTTAAAAATTATTCACATGTAATTAAACTAAAATAAACAATAAAATTAAGTATATAAAACAAATAACAAAAAATTACCTAAAATGATGGGTTGCCTCCCATCCAGCGCTTAGTTTAACGTCTTAGCAAGACGTAACTTTATGGTGCTAAGGGTTACTCAGCCAAATGCAATCCATTTCAGCAATGTTGTTTGGTTCTTCTAAATAAGGCTTTACACGATGCCCATTGACTTTGAATGTTTTCTGTGTCTTGGAATCCAATAGTTCTACTACTCCATGTGCAAATACCTGAACTATTTTGAATGGTCCATCCCATCTTGATCTCAGCTTTCCTGGAAACAATCTCAAACGAGAGTTAAATAAAAGAACTTTCATTCCAGGGTGAAGAATCTTAGGAACTAGCCTCTTGTCATGATAGTGCTTAGTACGCTCTTTGTATAATTTGGCATTCTCATAGGCTTCGTTTCTAATTTCTTCCAACTCATTAAGATGGAGTAACCGTTTTTCTCCTGCTTTATCTAAATCCATGTTTAACTCTTTAATTGCCCAGTAAGCCTTGTGTTCAAGTTCAACTGGAAGGTGGCACGCTTTCCCAAAGATTAACTGGTAAGGACTCATCCCAATAGGTGTTTTGTAAGCAGTGCGGTATGCCCATAAGGCATCATTTAACTTAAATGCCCAATCCTTCCTTGAAGGACGCACAGTGCGTTCCAATATTCCTTTAATTTGCCTATTACTTACTTCCACTAAACCAGAAGTTTGAGGATGATATGGAGTAGCTACTTTATGTGTGATGTTGTACTTGTTTAGTACTCCATCAAAGATCTTGTTAGAAAAATGGCTACCTCCATCACTTATTATGGCTCTAGGCGTTCCGAACCTACTGAATATTAAATCCTTCAAGAATTTAACAACAACATTACCATCATTGGTTTTAGTGGGGATAGCTTCTACCCACTTGGATACATAATCCACAGCAACCAAAATGTATTGAAAACCATTAGATGGGGGAAAAGGACCCATAAAGTCAATCCCACATACATCAAAGAGTTCAACAACTAAATTAGATGTCAAAGACATTTCATCTCTTTTGCTTATGTTTCCTGTTCTTTGACATCTATCACATTGTGCACAAAACATATGAACATCTTTAAAAAGAGTGGGCCAAAAGAATCCAGACTGTAGTACCTTACGTGCTGTCTTTTCACCACCAAAATGGCCCCCACAATGAAGTTCATGACAAAAAGTTAAAATGCTCTTATGTTCTTCTTCAGGTACACATCTCCGGATGACTTGATCTTGACCAATCTTGTATAAATAAGGGTCATCCCAAAAATAGTCCTTAATAGTTTTAAAAAACCTTTTCTTGTCCTGATATGAAGTGTTAGGTCGCAAAACACCAGTGGCAAGATAATTTACAATATCAGCATACCATGGGTTAGGACCTATTGAAAATAACTATTCATCAGGAAATGTTTCAACTATATCTTTATTACTCTCATCTTTAAGATAGTTGAAGTCAGAAATCAACCTAGACAAATGGTCAGCTACTAAGTTTTCACTGCCTTTCTTATCCTTGATTTCTAAGTCAAATTCTTGTAAGAGTAAGACCCACCTGATTAATCTTGGCTTGGCATTTGGTTTACTTAATAGGTATCTTAAAGCAGCATGATCAGAATGCACAATCACTTTAGATCCTACTAAATAAGACCTAAATTTGTCTAAAGAAAACACTATAGCCAAGAATTCCTTTTCAGTGGTGGTATAATTCATTTGGGCATCATTGAGTGTTTTGCTAGCATAGTAGATGACATGTAAACGCTTATCCACTCTTTGTCCCAAGACTGCTCCTATAGCATAATTAGAAGCGTCACACATTATTTCAAAAGGTAAAGACCAGTTTGGTGCCATAATAACAGGGGTAGATGTTAGTTTCTCTTTTAAGGTATTAAAGGCAATAAGACAATCATTGTTGAAATCAAAATAAACATCCTTTGATAGCAAGTTACATAAGGGACGACTTATTTTAGAGAAATCTTTAATAAATCGTCTGTAAAATCCTGCATGTCCTAAGAAGCTTCTTATCCCCTTCACAGATGTAGGGGGAGGTAGTTTGGATATCAATTCAAATTTTGCTTTATCAACTTCAATACCCTTGTTTGAAATTATATGTCCTAAAACTATCCCTTGTTGAACCATAAAATGACTTTTCTCCCAACTAAGGGTGAGATTGCATTCAATGCATCTTTCTAAAACCAAAGTCAATTTATGTAAGCAATCATCAAATGAGTTCCCAAAGATAGAGAAATCGTCCATGAAAATCTCAATGAATTTTTCCACCATGTCCGAGAAAATAGATATCATGCATCTTTGGAAAGTGGCAGGGGCATTGCATAACCCAAATGGCATTCTTCGAAAAGCAAATGTCCCAAAAGGACATGTAAATGTGGTCTTCTCCTGATCTTCTGGTGCTATGGGTACTTGATAATATCCAGACAATCCATCTAAAAAACAGTAAAATTCATGCCCAGCTAATCTTTCCAACATTTGGTCAATGAATGGAAGAGATAAGTGATCCTTTTTAGTATATAAATTTAGTTTCCTAAAATCTATACACATTCTCCATCCAGTGATTATTCTAGTGGGCACTAATTCACTTTTGTCATTTATAACAATTGTTATCCCAGATTTCTTTGGTACCACATGCACTGGACTAACCCACTTACTATCCGCAATAGGATAGATAATCCCTTCTTCCAACAATTTAAGAATTTCTTTCTTAACTACCTCTTGCATATTTGGGTTTAGTCTTCTTTGGGCTTCTCGTACAGGTTTAGCACCATCCTCCAAGTTGATCTTGTGCATACACATTGTAGGACTAATTCCTCTTATATCCTCGATACTCCAACCTATAGATTTCTTAAACTGTTTAAGCACTTTGATGAGTTCCTTTTCTTGGGTTTTGGTCAAGGTTGAAGAAATTATCACTGGATAAGTTTCCCCTTCTCCCAAAAACACATATTTTAAGTGCTCAGGTAAGTCTTTGAGTTCAAGTTCAGGTGGATTGGCCTCTTTACTAGATGAAGAACTGGGTAGATTTAAAAGTGTACTAGATTTTGTCATTACTTCATCATTGTCTAGTTGTTCAAGGTACCCCTTAATTTCCTCATCTAAATCTTCTTCGACCTCTTCAAGTGTAAGAACAGTCTCAAGCTTGTCTTCTATTCTGGTTTGGAAAAAGGTGCTTTGGACAAGATTATCCAAAGGGTCAACATCGAATATTTCATCGATGGCAGAAATAGAAGGAAAAGGTGAAGAATCAAAAACTTTAAAATGAACAGTTTCTCCTAAGACTGTCATTGTCAATTTTCCATCTTGGACATCAATAATAGTTTTAGTAGTTGCTATAAATGGTCTACCAAGCAATATTGTGTGCTCTTTGTCCAATGTTGGATTTTCTTGCATATCCAGAACCACAAAGTCAACAAGTATTATCAATTTGTCTAATTGTACCAATACATCATCAACTATTCCCTTTGGATACTTAAGAGATCTATCTGCAAGTTGAAGGGACATAGTTGTTGGTTTTAAATCTCCTAGATTGAGCTGTAAGAATATAGAGTAAGGCATCAAATTTATACTAGCACCTAAATCAAGCATTGCTTTAGCAACCTTCCTATCCCCCATAGTTATGTTTATAATAAAACTTCCAGGGTCTTTTAACTTAGGGGGTAGTTCAGGTCAAGTACGCCGCTAGAAATTTCTCGATACTACTACTCGCTCATTCGATTCATACCTTCTTTTCTTAGTGTTCAACTCTTTGAAAAACTTAGCATATGAGGGCACATTCATGATCACTTCTAATAATGGTAAATTGATATTTACTTTAGAGAGCATATTAAAAAGATCATAGAATTGCTTATCTTGTTTGGATTCTTTTAATCGATGTGGAAAAGGTACTTGCAACTGGTGTGGTTCTGTTGTATTTTGAATTTTGGGGATGTCAAATGACTCTCCAATGAGTTTTTCAGAAGGCTTGTTAAGTTTAACACTTATTTCTCCTTTTTGTGAGACTAGAATATCACCTTCTTTGTTACCTGAACTACAAGGTAAATCGTTAGAGATTTCAGGTAAACTGGTATTGACTACCTTACCACTTCGAAGGTTCTTTACATCTTTGCTTGTTCTGGTTTGACTGGGCAACTTTCCTGGTTCTTTCTTTTGCATTTGTTCAGCCAGTTGCCCAATTTTAGATTCAATTCTTTTAACCGAAGCCTCCATGGTGTTCAATCTTTGATTATTTATCAATTGGTTGTCACAACTAACTTGAATAAAAGCATTCAAGCTATCCTCTAAGGTTGGATTGAAAGATTGGGTGTAGACTGGGTAATTGTTTTGCTTCCAATGATGGTTAGGGTGATTATAGGTGTTTGGATGATACCTTTGAAAGGATTTGACTTCCTCTATGGAATTGACACTAGAATCACAAGTACTTGAACAATTATGAGTACCATGCCCAATTGAAAAACACACTTCACACACCTCTTGATTTGGCATTTGGTGGGTAGTAAGAAGTTGCACTTGTTTAGTCAATTCAGCAAGTTGCAAGGTTATCTCATTATTGGAGCCAACTTCATTGACTCTTGCTCTCCTTCTAGCACTTCTTTGTTGGGAATTAGAACCCAACAGCTCATAAAGATTATAGGCTTCCTCTACGCTTTTTTCTCCCACAAAGACCTCCAAAGAAGATTATCAACCATGTATTGACTCTGCAGGTGTCAAACCATCATAAAAGAATTGGTTCTGTAGTTGCAATGGAAAGCTATGATTATGACATTGAATGAAAAAGAGTTTGAATCGTTCCCAAGCTTCATGAAAGGGCTCTTCATACATTTGAGAAAATGTTGCTATCTTTGTCCTTAAGTCAACAAAGATTTTGATGGGAATAGAACCTACCCATAAAAATTTCATATACTGCCTCTCAAGTTTTTAGAGAACCCGATTGTAGAGTAATGAACCATGACCAAGCTTTATCCTTGAGGGTGTAAGGAAAACACCTCATCCTAAGTTGATCTTCATTAATTGCATGTAGTGGAAAGGTTTGGACAATAGCATAGAATTCTCGAATGAAATGCAAAGGATCTTCATTAGGGACACCATAAAAGGAAGGCAACAAAGAATAATGAATCTTTTTTAATTCATAATTCCTTGCAGCGTCTTGTAATTGTATGCCAGAAGTTACATTGCCAATGATTGGCATTGTATAGTCCTTCATCATTTTCCACCTATCTTCAGCATCTCCCATGGTTATTTGTAGTTGAAATTGATCCTCCTCCTATCAACATTTAACTCTTAAAAAAATAGTAGATATCATTTAGAAAGATTTCTCACTTGACAAAATGTACAAGCTTAAAGCAAAAGGATGTAAAAAAAAAAAATTTTAATTTTTAATTTTTAATTTTTAATTAATTTTTTTTTATTTTTTTTATGCTAAATTTAAAGAATGGACACAATTTTTGAAATAAACAAATTTATTTCATTTGAATTTTATTACACACAAAATAAAACTAAAACAAAGGAAAATACAATAATGGGTGACCTCCCATGTAGGACTAAAATTTATCGTCTTCTAGTAAGACGTTGCTTGGAGATTACAGAATGACAAACTCAATGTCTCCTCTTCATTGAATTTATTTTACCCCATTTGACCATCAAATTAGTCTTTGCTTTGTTTTTGTAAATGTTCAACTAACTGTTCTACTTGAACTTCCACCTTTTTCATAGAAGCTTCCACAGAATCCAACCGTTGATTGGTTTTGGATTGGTTATCTCTACAAACTTGAATAAAAGAATTCAAGTTGTCCTCCAAGGTTGATTTATTGGGAATGCTTCTTGGGATAGGTGGGTGGAATTGCTAGCCTGGCTGATTTGAGCTCTGAGTGAAAGGAGGGTTGTTTTTCCTCCAGGAGAAGTTCGGATGATTTCTCCACCCAGGATTGTAGGTATTTGAATTGGGGTCATACCTTGGTCTCTGTTGATATGCTCCCAATACATTAACCTATTCAGGTCCAGCTGTTGTTTCTCCTTGGTATGGACAGGCTTCAGTACCATGTCCCATGTTGCCATACAAACCATACTGTTCATTATTGGTGTTGGTTTGTGTAGTGAGAAGGGCAACTTGCTTGGTCAGTTGAACAAGTTGTTGTTGAACTTCAGTGCTAGAATCGATTTCACGAACTCCAACTTTTCTTACTCGTGAGCTTTTCTGTTGGGAATTAGCACCCAACATCTCAAAAAGGTTGTACGTCTCTGAGGCAGTTTTTTCTCCCATTGCTCCTCCTGCAGCGTTGTCGACAATGAACTGACATTGTTGTGTAAGTCCATCGTAAAAGAATTGGTTCTACAACTGTAGGGGAAAGCTGTGATGGGGACATTGAGTGAGAAACATTTTGAACCTATCCCAAGCTTCATGGAATGGTTCTCCTTCCATCTGAGAGAAAGTAGCAATCTTTCCTCTCAACTCTGATGTTTTTTGGTGGGAATAGAATTTTCCCATGAATTTATTATAAATGTTCTCCCATGTCATCAGAGAACCTGGGGGAAGTGACATTAACCAAGCTTTGGACTTATCCTTTAAAGTGTAGGGGAAACATCTCATTCAAAGTTGATCCTCGTTTAGAATACCGAGGGGGAAGGTTTGAACCGTAGCATAGAAGTCTCTAATGAAGGAAAGAGAATCTTCATTAGGAAGCCCATAAAAGGAAGGAAGCATAGAAAAATGAATATTTTTTAGGTCATAATTCCGAGCAGCTTCACCCAGCTGGATAGCGGCAGTTGCCGTGCCAATCACTGGTCTTGCAAACTCCTTCATGGTGGTTTCCCTAACATGTTGGTTTTCTGTCATTTCTTTTGGTTCTAGCAAAGGACTAAGGTTTGGTTCTACGTTTGGCTCAAAAATAGATTGGTGGTTGGAATCCAGTATTGTTGACACTTGTTTAAATTTATGAATATTATCTACATATGGTGTAAGAGGGTTTCCTAAGGATCTCCTACCACGCATAGACTATTGAAAACATAAATTTAAAACTCCTGTCAACAAAATAATAACCACACAAAAATTTAGAGAAAATTTACATGGTATTTAATACAAAACACTAAACAAAAACTAGTTAAACACTAAACAAAGTTTAAATTTTATTTACTTAATGTTTTTTTTATTTTATTTTTATTTTTTTTTTATGAATGGTAAGTTTTTACTTCAAATTTCAAAATCAGAAAACTAATATTTTACTCTTCACGTAATTTTTTTATTTTATTTTTTATCTTTAATTTTTTTTACTATTCATGAACTATAACCTTTTTTTTTTTAATTTTGAAATTTAATTTTTTTTTTACTATTTATGAATGGTAAGTTTTTTTTTTATGAAATTTACAATTTAAAAAAAATTATTATTATTATTATTATTATTATTATTTTACTTTTCACAAACAACAAAATTTTTTATTTTTTATTTTTTTTTAATAAAAAAAAATCACAATTATTTACAACACAAAAAGTTTTTAAAATTTTGATAAATAATTTAAAAACGTTATTCCTTCACTTCAAGAATCTGCGCCAAAAACTTGATAGAGGCGTAACCGACATCGCTGATCCACTGTTACTTTGGTTTTATCTATTTATAAAACTCTCGCAAGTGCACGAATCATTTCGTAGAAAATGATAAGTATACTCCCAAGGTCGATCTAAGGAAGGAATGTATGTGGTTTTTAATTTATTATTCAAACTTTTAAAAACGAAATTAAATCCTAAACATCCTGTCACGATATTTTAGGGTTTTGTGTTTTTAATCTACTTACATAAAAATAAACATAGATTCAATAAACATTTATGCAAATTTTATCATTTATAATGGTGGAGTATTTATGGATATAATAATTAAGTTAATTATGTTTGCTCATATTAATTAGGTTATTAAAGATATGATTTGATATTTATTGATTCTCTCTTTTTTATATGAATACCACCTTTGGTGGGGTTAGATATTCTTTGTTAACTAAACAAATCAATTAACACCTATGGGTAGGGTTGATAACTAATTTGGTTAATTAAATTAATTCCTTTTTCTAAGGATTGAAAATGAACCATTTAAATGCCACATTTGGTGGGGTTAAACAGTTTAAACTTTATTCAAGGTGTCCAAATTAAACCTAAGAATTTAATTATCCGAGTACTAACTTTCAAGTTTTAAAACCACTACTGAAAACATGTTGTCAATACATTTTCAGATAATAATTCTTATAAAAACTTTTGAAATAGAGCTTCACTCTAACTACCTAAGGCGATTGTACCAACAAATAAAAGAGCACTACTCTAAATCGAATAGGATAACTAAACCTTAAAATCTAATTTTCAGATTTAAGTTTGTAATGAAAAATAATATATTTCTCTCTAACATTCTTAATATAAAATCTTGAATAAAAATAAAATCAATTCATTTTAGAGATTTTTACCTATTTAATATTTTGCAAGCATAACAACGTTATTATTATATCATGTTTACAAATAGCCAACACAGTTAAATTTAATCACGCATAAATTAAATATAACATGTAAGAATAAAGCATAAAAAATAAGCGTAAAGAAAATAAAATCCTTACGTAACTTCGATGCTATTCCGTTCTTTGAAAAACTTCCAAGCGAAATTTGCACTCCCATTTATTGAATCAAAAAGCTAATAAATTACAAAAACATAACTAGTTCTTCCCAAAAAGGGAAGAACTTAAAAACTAACTAAGAAAAGCTAAAAACTAAGAAAAACTAGAAAAACTAAAAAAACTAAGAAATGAGAGAAAGAAAGAGAGAAGAAAATGTGTTTTGAGGTGTGTATAGAAGTGAAGAGAAGGGGGGTATTTATAGGTGAAGATGGAGAGAAAAAGTGGGGGGAAAAATGTTAAAAAATTATGAAAACGTGGAGTGGTAATTGCTGACGTCATATTGATGACGTCAGCATGACATGAGGCAGCTGCGCGTGAAAAATGGGGCGAAATGGGTGTCGGCAAGCGCGGAGAAGCGGTTGGGCGCGGCAGGGCGCGTTGATGGCGGCGCGCACGGCGCGCGCGGAGCAGAATGAGATCTGTGGCCCAGCGCGGAACTGGGGCTGGCGACGATGCGCAGCGGGCGTGGGGCGTCTTCTTGGCGTGGGGCTCAGCCTAAAGGCGGCAATGGCAATTTTCTCCTTTTTGACATTTTTGACCTTTTTGACCCATTTTATCCAATTTTTCCATATTTATTGACCTTTCCCCATTTATTTATTAATATATTTGTGATGTATTGCTTCCAGTATTCCTCTTTGAGTCTTTAAGTTACGTTTTTAAGCCAAAATACCTGAAAAACAATAAAAATACCCGTGATTCCGAAAAAGACAAATATATATAAATATATGATAAAACATATAAATATATATATATATATATATATATATATATATTAATCAATTAATGTGCATAAAATCATGGTTATTTTAGTGCTTTTTGAGCACTCATCAGTACTTTGTGCATTCTTTGATGCTGATTGGGCAAGAGATCTCACTGATCGCAGGTCCACTATAGGTTATTGCTTTCTCCTTGGTTCTTTTTTGATTTCTTGGCGAAGTAAGAAACAAATATTCGTGGCCCGCTCTAGTACTGAAGCAAAATATCGTGCTCTTACTGATACCACACCTGAGCTTCTTTGGTTACAATGGCTTCTTAAGGATTTGGGTGTGTCCACATCCTCTACTACTCCCTTTTATTGTGACAATCAGAGTGACATTCATATTGCTCACAATGATGTCTTCCATAAACGGACTAAAAATATCGAGATTGATTGTCACTTTATTCGTTCTCATCTTGTCCATGGTGCTCTCAAGCTTTTTTCTGTCTCTTCCAACGATCAACTTGCAAATATCTTCACTAAGGCACTTCCTAAAGGACGCACCCGTAATTTGGTTGACAACCTCAAGTTGGTCTCACATCTACCTTGAGTTTGAGGGGGGTTGTTAATGTATATCTTATAATGTATATATTTATTAATGTATATCTAGTTACTTTAGGCATATCTAATTTACTTGTAACTTTTATATAAAGACACCATGTACATTCCTTTAAAATTATGTTTTTTTAAGGAATAATTTTCTTAATACAAATGATAGGTCTTTGAATTCATATCTTTCTTTAAGATTTAATTTTGCTTTTCAAATTTATTTTTACTTATTATTATTTTCTATAAAAAATATCTTGAGATGTCTTATGTTTTTATGTCTATTATTTTTTGATTTATTTTTTTCTTTTATTTTAAAAATGTTATTATTTATTTTCGTTAGATTTTTTTAAAAATGTTATTATTTATTTTCGTTAGATTTAACTTTCGTTATATTTTAAGAGTATTTTTAAAATTTTAAAGATATTTTTAAAGTTTTCATGCAATAATTATATTAATCCTTTTAATATATGTTTACCAACTTCCTCGAGAAGTTGACGCCTCTCTTAAAAAAAAAATTTTAAACAACTTAATCAAGAAGTTACCCTTTTTTTTTTAAAAAAAAGCAAGAAGGTAAAGTCAAGCACTCGTTCCATATATAATTGAAGGATTTTATATATTATCATCGATCATAAATATATTATAAATATAATTTAAACAAAAATTTTTAAAAATAAAATTAATATTTTAGAAAATATTTTTTTTATCAAAATATTTTTAATAATTATTTTTTATTTATAATTATATTTTATAACAAATAATCTCAACATGTCCTTTTAATATTTAATTATTTATTATTTTAAAATATAAATTATTTATTTTTAAAATATAAATTATTTATTTTTAAAAAATAAATACTTTATTTTTTAATATTTATTTTAATTATTTTAAAAGGATTACTGTAACCGATACCAAATTTATACTGCTCAGTGCTCACTTAATAGCTACATAATTAACATAAATTTTTGTAGTTCTCTTACCCTTTAAGTATTAATTACTTATTATATCTTAATTTATAAAAATATTTTAAATATTTATTTTATTAAAATTATATTACATACGAATAAAAATAAAATAAAATTTTAAATTTAAATTATATTTAAAATATATAAATAATAATAAAATTATATTTAAAATTAAATTTATTTTACAATTACTAATAAATTATAAACATAATCCTAACAAAATAAATATTCTAAATGTTTTTATAAATTCGCTCGTCACTTCACATATATCACAAATTTGTTAAAGTTTTCAAGACTTCCAATCTTTCAATTGGCATGGATTTTCCTAGAAACCTCGTGAACCTTCCCATGAATTTTCAGTCGCCATTTTCCTAAGCTATCTTCAATCAATGTTTTGGACTTTTTGAGTCCGGAACAAGAAAAGAAAGAACATTTAGACTGAGAGAAGGATCGATTTTTCATTTATTTATTTTTATTTTGTTGCTAAGAAGTAAAGGAAGGATTTGGTGACTGGGTCTGGGGAGGTAGAGAGACTCGTTTAGCCAAGGAATCACAAAGTCAATGGGAACAAATACGAAATTTTCGCCGCTAAATCAAGCTGAACAGCTTAAAAATGATGGCAACGTTTTTTTCAGCAAAAATCGCTTCGGAGCAGCCATTGATGCATATACGGAGGTACCCTATTTTCTTTTCCCAATCGCATTAACCTTTATTGTTCTATACTCCGAATCTAGTCATGGGTTATTGTCAATTTTCCTCCCAACCCAACAAGTCATTTTCTATTTACATTGTTTTTTTTTCTGGAATGGGATTCCTTAATCTTTTAATTGGTCTTTGCTATATATTTTTCTCCTAATTATATTTTCTTTCTGGGTTTTGAATTTGAAGGCAATTACGCTGTGTCCAAATGTTGCCATATATTGGACGAATCGTGCTCTTTGCCATCTCAAGAAGAAGTGTGTACTGCTGCTGACCTAGTTGTTCTTTGCTTTCAATTTCTAGATTGTTTTTTCATTTTTTTTTATTGTTTGTACTTTATGAATGCAGTAATTGGGCCAGAGTGGAAGAGGATTCTCGGAAAGCTATTGCGCTTAACAACACTTCTGTTAAGGTATGTATTATTTGCAACATGTTTTATTGGCATCATGACATGAATAGTCAGTTCTTGATCTAATTATGGTGCTTCCACCTATGGAGTGATCGTGGATTATCCACGCTGAAATGGATAACAGTTACAAATAACGTAAGTATCACCGTATGTTTGTGCTATCTATGAATAAGTTGACTTGAGTGACATGTTTTGAGACTTTTTAGATAAACCTGTAAGTTTTTCCTTGGAGGTTCGTGGATGTTGGATATGATTTTGTAGCGTGTTATTTGTAACGGTTATGTATTTCAGTGTGGATAATCCACGAGAATTCCATAGGTGGAAACTTGATAATGAGATCATGAACTGGCTATGCATACCACGATTCCCATGGCCATAAGACATATTGCTAGAAATGTTTGTGTTATCTTTGAATAAGTTGATTTGAGTGACATGTTTGGAGACTTGTAGATTAACCTTAAATTGGATATGGTTTTGCCTCCTTTCTGCTCTTGCTTTTGGAATTAATTGGTTTCATTTATGTCAAATGGGCATTCAAGGATTATTTTTGTCTTCACTAGGCTGAGTCATGTTAGAATGTGATCCTATAGTGGTCATGTGTGGATGCTTTTCTTATTGTAGGATCTTTGTATCACTCTCTTAACGGATATCTTGAAGGTCTAATGGTGATCATTTTGCAAAGTTTGATTTTATAAGCAGAATGATTTGATTATATTAGTTCATAGTGGATGTGATTTTATTTTTGGTTTATCATAACCATGAGAAGCTTATTTACTTGTGTTGTTTTCGACAAATGCAGAGGTTAAACCATTTATATCTGTAAGGATCATCCAACTAAATAACTATTTTATTTGATTGGCTGTGAGAAATGTGAATATCATATTTATAGTTGAAATCAACATGAACTAAAGTTTGAACCCAGATGGTATATTTTCAAAATCTATTTATGTAGTCCCTTTTTGTTACAAGTCTTTTTTTGATTTAGTTATTGTAAGTTGTAACTCTTTCCTTGTGTAAATCATTTTATTCATCAATATGATATCATAGAATCTAATCTTCATTCCGGTTATGCAGGGGCACTATATGTTGGGACTTGCATTATTAGAGCGAGAAGATTTTGCTGTAGGAGTTAAGGAATTGCAGAAGGTATGAAGTTCTTAGTATCTATCTTTGAGTTGGCAGATTTAAGAAAAGTTCTCTGTTTTTTAATTAATTGATTCAGGACGTTCTTTTCATCAATAGCATTTAAGTGTGAACATATTGGACAAATACTATTTTCCATTCATTAATGCCAGGTTAAAGGCTTTGATATTCTTTTGCACTTTAGTTGTTATAGCTGACTTAACCATGCAAAAGTTAGGGCTTTTGTACACTGTTTATCGTCATATTTCTTTGTGTGCACCTTGCAGCATTGTCATCCTCACTATTTTCTTTATTAGATTTTTACCAGGTTTATCAGATATATATCCCTCTTTTATTAAGAGTCTTAATTATTATTATTTTTCTTTTTGACAATGACATACATCAAGGAAAATAAACAAATTTGAAACAAGATATATCTCCCTCTCAGTAGTTCATAAACTTGTGAGTTTTGGGGTTTGAAGGTTCCAACATGTGGTGAAACAAATTTGAAGGTTTCGTTTGTGAATAGTTCTATAAAGGGGAAAATATAATGGAGTAGTGGCATACATTGAATAATTAGGATTAATGGTTGGTTTAATGAAAGCAACCAGGAAAATATAATAGAGCAATGTCATATATTGAATTGTTTCTTTGATATTAGTAGGATTAAAGGTTATTGAAGAGTAAAAATGAATGGTTAGGTGCACTTCTTACAAGCTTGAACTTTTGAGAGAATTGATATTTGACACTTATTTATGATAGCGGAGCTGGAGGTTCTTTGTTCAAACTTATGTAAATGAATTGTTGAATTTAAAGTGTTGGGATTGCATGGTGCATAGAGCTCATATTTGTGAGAAGTGATAGATTTATGAAAGTATTGTTAGTTATTCTTCCAATAACTTAAGCTTTTTGGAGAATTGGTTTCTCAACAACTTTTAACAAAAGTCAAACCATGTTTATGAATGGGTCACCATATGAACCAGGCAAAATACAATAAAGCAGTAACATATATTGAATTTGTTAAGAGTTTGATGTGAAACAAGTAGAATAGTGGGAAAAAACAAATGGAGTGGCTAAATGATTTGCCTTGTCTGAGTAAATATTGAGGGGATGGTTGCTTGATTGATTGGTTCTGTAGGACACCGGATCTTGCTGATAATATGTTGGTGACTATAGGCTAATGCATATATGCTGGTGGACTAAGCTGGTAAAAATTGTTGAAATCAACCTATCTTCCCTGTGAGAGTAATGTATAAGGGTAGTGTCTGATAAATAGGGTATAAGTCTGGAAGCATAATTAAATATCTAAACACTCTTGCACTATGGAAGACATATATGTTACACGGGACTCTTTTAGGATACCGGGTATCGTAAATAGTTGGATACGTATCCAGGTGTTGGATAAGTCCATTCTTGTCAGAGTTTCATAAATTTCCACTAAATTGGAGTAACCCCCACCCATTTCCATGTCGTGTCACTTGGATATTGACACTTCACAAAAAATTAGTGTCCATGTAACATAAGAGACATCATTGACAATTTTTAATCCTTTGATACTTTCTTTGTAATAAATCCATATTTCTTTGGAATACTTTCTTTGTAGAAAGATTCTGATTGTATCTTAATTTACTTTAACTTTCTTATATAGGCCTTAGATCTTGGGAGAGGTGCTGACCCAAAGAGTTACATGGTAGAAGAGATCTGGCAAGAACTGGCAAAAGCAAAATATAAAGAGTGGGAGCATACATCTACTATGCGTTCATGGGATTTGCAAAACTTGAAGTATGTTTTCCTATGAATTTGTGATCTATGATCGAGTCATGACCATTTGCATTCTGTTATCAGCCAGAACTTAAGTTTTTTATGTTTTGTGCTGCAGAGAAGCCTGTGTGATTGCTCTTACAGAGAAACGCTTCCTTGAATCTTCTGAAAGAGAAGGGTTCTTGGATGAAGCTGATAGATCCCACGAGAAACAGCTAGATGATTTAGATAGAGTGTTCAGCATGGTTGCTGAGGCGGACACGCCAACTGAGGTAATAAGTGATTTATGTTTTTATAAGCCATTTTATTCACGAACTTCTATTAGGGTAACTAATGGGTTTTTCTGTTCAAAATATGTAGGTGCCCGATTATTTATGCTGTAAAATCTCACTTGAGATATTTCGTGATCCTGTCATTACTCCCAGTGGTATTTCTTATGAAAGATCCATAATTCTCGACCATCTTCAAAAGGTAATATTGATGTCCTCAAAATATGTCATCTATATTAGCTTGCACCCATCCTTGATAAGTGATGCTGGCATTCTAGGTTGGCGAATTTGATCCAACCACGAGAGAGTGCCTAGATGAATCCCAGCTTGTATCAAACTTGGCCTTAAAAGAAGCAGTCCAAGCTTTTCTGAACAAGCATGGTTGGGCATATAAATCTGAATGACGGTTGAAATCAACATATGATTGGGTTAGTAGTGTAGCTTGGTAGTAGCCTTGTGAGTGAACGTTGTGTTTTGTGTGCCAGTTATGCTAACGAATTTGATATTCCATGTGTTTTGTGTACCAGTTATGCTAACGAATTTGATATTCCATGTGTTTAGTCTTGGTTGTGATGTTTAACTTCGGAACTTATTAAGGTCCTGTTGTAATCATACAGGTGATTCTATCAACAATCAGTTCACTGATTGCATGTATATATATAGTGCTGAACCTCTAGTTAGTTGAATTCCCATATAGGTTTATCAGGTTCGTTCAAATGAGATTCAAAATAGAATCCATTAATTTTCAGAACTTATCTCGAATTGTCTCATTTAATTTTTAATAAGATGAATGGTTATAAAACAATACTAAGAGATATCTTATGCACCCAAGATAAATAAAAATAAAAAATATTATATATGATTATTTGTAAAGGAGAATAAGAAAAATAATATAACATATGTAGGTTTATTATGATTACAATTGAAATGATAAAATAAGATGAGACAATATTTAAATAAAATAAGATAATATTATATTATGAATTTATTAGAAATTAAATGAAATATGAGATAAGATATGAAAATTTATATTTCAACTTGAGTCTTCCTTATTAAGCCCAAGCTCGTTTCATATATTTGTTTTCTTTTGGAAAGTGTTTTTCATTTACTTCGTGATCTTGGTAGTGAGAATTATTATCTACTCCAGCTGTTTTTGGCAACCAACCTTAATTTCAAAAAGGGCATAAATGTTCCTTTTTGATAGAAGATAGTGTGGAATGAGTTTTATAGCGAGACCATTATGAGTGAGTATACCTGAAGCTGTGGTACCAAGTTGGCCTAGAAGCCTAAATTTAACTGCAAGGAATTAAAATAACCTTACAAATGGATTCAATCCCATAAACTGTCATAGAACTTTCAGGGAAAATGTAAAGGAATACAATTACAATTATATTTTAATAACAAAATACAATTACAATTGCATGATATATACTCTCTATGGCTAAATATCAATAAAGTTGTTGTTCAAATATCAAAGAGGTCTTAATTAGTTTGCTTTGTATTAATGAACTTTCTTGAAATATAATTTAATATTAAAAAATTCGTAAGTCTTAACAAATGGTCACCTAGAAAAATAAAATAATACAAAAAATAGTATGACTTTATGAGTAATAGTTTATATAAAAATAAAAAAGAACAAATTTTTTTTTAAATAAATTAAAACACAATTTAAAAATAACAAATGTAAAATAATTTAAAGAAACAATAGAAGAGATTCATAATAATAACGACACTCTTTAGTTAAAAAAACATAATAACAAAAAATAAATATACATCGAAATTAATAAATTGTGAAAATTAAGTATTTTTTAACTATGAGAGAAATGAAATTAAAGAGAGAAATTGTTTATGGGTAAGAAACTGATGATTTATTATATATTTTTTAATTTCTGTTTTATTAACAAATTTATTTTTTATATTTAACTACAATACAATTTTTTTTTTAATTTTAACTATTTTATTAATTCAAAATTTTAATATAAAAGAGAAGATTGCATTTGGATGTTATGCAATTTCCAAGTATTTTTTAATTAAAAAGTTTCATTGATATTTGAGCAAATATTGAGCGTGTCATTCATATTTACCCTATTTCCTATCTATCTCCTTATTGTCTAATAGAGAATAAATAATTAAAAAAAAAACCCCCAACCTTAACGACAATAGCCACTCACAAACGACACTCAACAATAAAATAAAATGAAGTAAAATAGCCATCTAATTATAATTAGATGATAGATAGTGCACGGGTACTCAAAAACCAATAAGTGATGAGAAACTATTTCTTTAATTGCCGGAAGCAATACTGGAAGCTTTAGTAGTACTATATCTTAAAACTAGTGATTACTAATTAGCCCTCCCTCTATAAGAACACAACTACATATTTGCCCACCTCAGCCCAGCCCAGCCCAGCTCTGCTTTAAATGACCAATATGGAGCGAAAAGTAAAAACTTTTTTAATTAAGGCCATAAAAAAGTAAAAAGTAAAAAGTGAAAACTTTTTTATATATTGAGTGTTTCCAAACTAAAAAGTAAAAAAGTAAAATAAGAAACAAAATTAAGGCCATATCATATATTTCTTCCACTTAATTTCAATTACAACTTTTTTGCCAATTGCAATTTATTGTTAAGCAATCATTGAACAGATCAAACCTTAAGCAATCTTATATAACAACACTGATCTAGCTAGCCACACATAATTCACATTCATAAAAATAAAATAAAATAAAAATAAAAATGATAAAAAAAAATTTCTACTTGTAAAGAATCTTGGGAGATACAGATTGAAAAGCATAAGAGCTAGCGCATATTATTTTGGTTACTACTACTAGTACTAGCCTTCGTTGTAGAAGCAGAAGCCTTATAATTGTTGTTGAAATTAGAGGATCCTGCAAGTTGCAACTCATAGTTATTGGGAGGATGAAAATCTGATCTTGTTCGACGGTGAGATGAACCTTCATACGAGGATTCCTTGCCATTTAAAAGTTGGTAACTACTATGACGACTTGAAATTGAATTACCCAATGACATACTTCGATATGATCTCTGTTGATGAGGCCTTGATTTCTTCATTGCTTTTAGAAGATATGGAATTAAACCTTCCATCTCCAACTCCTCTTTATTTATATCTCTCTTTCTAAACTTTCTTTTTGCTTTACTATAATGGGTTCGATGAGATGATATGTTTGAGTTATAAGATGTTTTGTTTGATAATAATAATAATAATAATAATAATAATAATGGTATAGTTATAATAATATTGAAGAGTACTATTACATGATGAGTATGACTTTTATTTGGGAGTAGGTATTTGTTGTTATTTTTGCCAACAAACTATTAATTGACAATTTTAACCTTTTTTGGATGGAACAAAAATTAATGTTTGTGATTTTATAAAGAGGGATGTGGGTGTAATTTCGTTTGTTAATTAATATGACTTCAATTATTGGGTGGTCAATTATTGGGGGGATGGATGGATGGATGGATGGATGGATGGATGGGTGGGTGGGGGGAACAAATTTGACTTAAATGCTGGTTCACCTGATAGCGTGTGAGGTTTCGTTTTGAAGCTTGAACACTTTGACTTTGACTCTTCTGCTTTTGTGGTTATCCATGGAGTTGGAGTTGGAGTTGGAGAGGAGAGGCGGCTTCACCTTCAATTCACGCGTTTTTTAAATTTTAATTAAAGCACTTTTTTTTTGGAATATAGATTAAATGTATTAAGATTTTTTTAATATATAATGTTTTATAAGATAAATTTATGCTATTATATTATTCATTTGAAAAAAAATAAAATAAAATAAAGAAATGAGTACGTATTCTACTATAAAAGGTGGGACTAAAATGGGATCATAATCTTCTATCAGTTTTTCAAAACTATAAATTTATAATTTTTTAATATTTTTATAAACTTAATTAGGTTTAGTCACATAGCTAAGATTTGTTAATTTTTTGTGATAGGATAAATTCTTAGGAGTATTATTCAATTAAAAGCAATGATAGATATAATAAAATAGATAATTAAAAATAAAGATGTATTTTACGATACAAAATGAGATAACGATGAACGATAGTAATTCCCAAGCAGTTTCTCAAAAGTATAAATTTATAAATTTATTTATATTTTTAATTTTTTAATAAATTTAATTAAGTTAAAATTAAAATTATTCTTATGTAGTATAATATATATTATATTTCGTTTTAAGTTATCTTTTTTATTATTTAAAGCATATATTTTTTTCCTTTATAAAAATTAATTATTTACTTAAATTTAAAAACTTAAAAATCCTATAATTATTTATAATGTATTTTATTATTTTAAATTACTTTATAATAAGATACTATCAAAATTATTTAATATAAAATATTATGTAATTTTTGTAACATATATTTTATTTTTTCTTATTATATAAATATATTTTATTTTTTATTCTTTATTAGCTCTATTTTTTTCAATTTCATCATTAAATATTTATCATTGAATTAATTTTTTATCATTTATTTATAATAAAAAAATACTAAAAAATTTTAAAATAAAATATTATATGGATTCATGTTTTTTGTTGAGGATCATTGGTATATATATCTTCACAAGAATTTTAACTGAGATAGACAGTAAATTTTAAATTAGGGATTAGAAATGAAGAATGACTGGACATAATTTAACTAATTATTATATCATAATTAATGTAATTACACATTTACTTACAAAATTTATATGATACTCATGTCACAAAGACATAGTTTTTTTGGTAATGAAAAAAAAACAATTGTTCAGATCATCATCTTCTTCTTTCTTTCGTTTTCCCATTCTTTTTTTTTTTTTTTTTTGGGACAATGCCTTGTTTGTTTACTAACCACAAAATATGCTGACCTACGTCTACATAGTTTATTAGGGTTTCGTATGAACTTGGATTCTCATTCAATTATACACAATTTTGAGCCTATAAATACACTACTAGACAGAGGAGTTATACATTATTCGAAATTATGATGGGATTTTATCTATATAATATTTCTAAAGGGTGTTATTTTATTTTAAGACTTAAAAGTATGTTTCTTAATTTAGAATCCATTTAAAATTTTAACCTATTATTATATCTAGGTTTCCTTTTTATTTATTTATTTATACACAGTTTGTTCCATTATATATATATATATATATATATATATATATATATATATATATATAATAGCTAGAAACCCAGATAAAACATATTTGATAACTTATTAAAGTCTTAAATTAAAAAATATATTTTTGAAATTTTAAAATAAAAATAATGTTATTCAGAAATCCTACAAGATAAATCCGAATTATGATATTACAATACACATAAAAAAATATTATTATAACAAAATATAAAATATAATAAAATTATTACACAACTCCTACATTTTCTAGCTTCCCTTTTATCCCACTTAAAATAAGTCTCAAATTTAGCCAATTTTTAAACACTAAGATCCAATTAGTGAAGTACCTTGAGTGCGTGGTTTTCTTACTAGCAATTCTCTATGTGTTAATTCTTAATCACCGGTTAAAAAAAAAAAACAAAAAATACTTTTCACGTGCCTCCTGCTTATCGATCTTTTAGATATATATGGTTCCTTACGGTCACGTGTTACTCATAACAAGATACATAATATTTATTATATTCAGTGGTTATTAAGGGTGTAAATTTATACATAATATTAATAAGATTTATTAATAAATATATTACTTTTAAAATTTATTTTACCTTATTTTATTTAATTTTTAATCAAATTAGATGTTAATAAGATGATATCAATTGAGATATATTATTTTTTTAATAAATATAAATGAGATAAATAAAAATAAAAAATAATAAAAAATATGATATATGATTATTTATATTATAAGTATAATAAAAAATAATATAATATTAGTTTATAATTAGATAAATTAAAATTAAAATTTAAATAAGATGATACAATAGTTAAATAAAATAAAATAAAATAAAATAATATTATATTATAAATAAAAAATATGATATATGATTATTTATATTATAAGTATAATAAAAAATAATATAATATTAGTTTATAATTAGATAAATTAAAATTAAAATTTAAATAAGATGATACAATAGTTAAATAAAATAAAATAAAATAAAATAATATTATATTATAAATAAAAAATATGATATATGATTATTTATATTATAAGTATAATAAAAAATAATATAATATTAGTTTATAATTAGATACATTAAAATTTAAATTTAAATAAAATGATACATAGTTGAATAAAATAAAATAAAATGAAATAATATTATATTATAAGTTTATCAGTAATATTAAATAAATTATTAAATAACATAAAATAATTTAACGAGAATGACATGAACAGAGCTTTCCTTTTATGTTATGAATCGAAAATAAAATAAAATTAAATAATATTATATTATAAGTTTATCAGTAATATTAAATAAATTATTAAATAACATAAAATAATTTAATGAGAATGACATGAACAGAGCTTTCCTTTTATGTTATGAATCGAACGGTTCAATATTTTTAAAAATTGTTATTTTTTAGAGTAATAGATATTATTATAAGTCCGTTATTTATTTTTAAAAAATATTTACTTTTTTAATAATAATAATTATTGATATGAAAATAGAACTAATCATATTTTTTTAATATATTTTCGATACGGTTCGAATTAAAAAAGATTTCTTAGAAAAAATGTCAAAAATATTTAAGGTGGTAAAAGTGTTTAGACAAATGAATATTGGTTGCTTTCAAAACAAATTCACATATTTACATATTGCAGGAAAGAGTTATCAATACACGCTTGGACAATGTTCAAGGATTTCTCTAGATGATGCTCCATATTGAGTAATTCAACTTACATTAACCACCTTAAATTAAATATATCTTACATTTTTTAAAAGTTCTTAAAAATAAAAACAAAAATTTATAAGTCTTATAAATAAATTATTTTTTCACATTACTCTTAAAATAATATAAATAAAAAAAATAAAAAATAAAAAAAATCAAGAAATAATAAAAATAAAAACACAAGATATTTCAAGATATTTTTCACAATAAATAATAATTACTAATTTTTTTAAAAAATAAAAAAAATTAAATTAAATTTTAAAAAAAGAGATGGATTTAAAGATTTATCATTCTCGAAAAATAAGAAAAATATTTATAAGAAAATTTATAACTTATTATGGGATAAGTAATAAAGAAATTAGTATTATTATTACATTTACAAAATAAAAATATAACATATCATTAATTAAAAAAGAAATCATTATGAATTGTTGAGATGATCTGATAATAGAAAGAGAAACTAGAGAGAAGTCAAAAAATGAGAATAAATTGTATAGATCTCATATTAGTTTCATATATATATATAGAACATTACATATACATGTGTCAATTATATAAAGGGTACATGTCACAGCATGTCAAGGGATACATTAGTAAAAGCATAGACTAACTTAAGCTCAATCATGTTGATAGACCGGGCTAATGGTCGGTCTTTTAATACTTCAGAACTTTTTGGACATGTGAGGACACTCTAGGCACGAGCACATCCTACAGTCTCAGGCTAAGGATAGGGTTTTTCAAGGATCAAACATTAGGTCGATCCTTATGCTTAAACATCAAGTCCTTCTACTTTTTCAACTCAATTCTTCAACTGGATTGGAAAATTAGCAATTGGTCAATCAAAACAACTAGGAACACGAAATGTTTTACACGCCTTAATAAATGTTTGTTAATTTATTAGAGAAAGAGAATTTGAATCTTTATATAAGAAGGAGCCAAGGTATCGTCGATTTCATTGTTTTCTAGATATCTAACCAAAATTTGAACAAGAATACTAAGTCTTTTTAGCTTGTACCTTGTAATTTCTTTGCTCAGGTGGTAAGATACATAACTCAGCATTAAATATTTTTGCTTGGGCTTTAGAGATTTGTCTACGTGCTTAACCATTTTCTGATTTCTTTTCAAGTCAGTTATTAAATTCACTCCTCGCCTTTTACTTTGAAAACTCATATTTAGGTAACTTCTATTTCCTAGTACCTTTTTATTTTTTATTTTCTCTAACTTCTTGTAGTAAACATGCATAATGAGGTATCATCAAGGGCTATAGGTAAGGTAATTTTATCTTCATACTCCTCGAGCTCTTCTTCTTGGAGAGCCTTCAATATTCGAGCTACTCGGGATAAGAGGAAAGTGAAGAATCAAGCTCTACATCTTAAACAACCACCTAGTGATGAAGAGATACCTAAGCTTCCCACTACTTCAAACTACTTAGACAGTCAGGTTGAGTATGCCACAAACACAAGTATTTATTCCAAGGACATGGAGAAAGAAGTCCAAAAAAAGGGAACCCGGGAACTCGGGAACTCGGGAACCCATATGTCGGACTAAAGGTTAGGAGGCTAAGGTTGAGACAAGTGCCCTAGCTCCAAAGGATGAGGAAAGGCTCAGATAAATGTACGTCATTCTCTCCTTTATTTAGATAATGATTCACAGCCGAGTGTTTTTGATAGTACATCTACTCCTACTAGGTGAACAACCATTCACAAGAAGGCTTTATGGCTCGAGGTTAGATTTTCCTTGTATCCGTTCATTATAAAATTCATGATGAGAACACAGTTTGTACCAGGATAATTGATGCCCAATGGGTAGAGGTATGTGCTTTGCCTCATCCTAATATGCAAAGAACTTGGGATGGATTTGGAAATGCTTGAGCTCAGTGACGCATATATGTTAAACTAATGCCCCAGTAATACTAGGAGAGTATACATATCAGTTAAACAAGATCAAGGTATTAATGTGATCCTTCCTAAGAATGAGAAGAATTGGAAAGAGTACTTCTTCTATATAGTTGGTCGGTAGGAAACAACTGATAGTGATGAGAGACTGGTAATAAACACTTGGGCTAATACAAAGCTTGTGATAAGGAACATGGGTTTCTTCATCACAACCTTGAGTTTAGAAATAAAGCAAAGATTGGTCGATATTCAAAGCTATCTACCCTAGAAAACATCGTGAAGAAAATCATTGAATACCTCGTGCTTTGTGGCATGTGGGCTAATGAGATCAAGCTCAATAGAACTATCCAATAGGATGATTCGCAAGCATCGAGCACCTAATATATGCAAGACCCATCCTATTGACTTTGCGGGTAGATTTGAAATTGTTTAAGATGATGGTGAATGAGCTCATGCTTTAAATTAATAATATTGTTTACCTCACACTTTAAAAATCCAACTCTTTTATTTCTTTATTTAGCAGGTATTATGGAGTTTAACCCCGATACTTTACTAGCTCGGCTTCATAGTAGAGTCATGAAATAAGGGACAGGCTCCCAAAAGAGTACAATTCCTTCATAAGGAATGAACTCTTCTAAAGGAAAAAAAGAGGAGCAAAAAATCTTACAAATATACCATTCCAACCCAAAAAAAGATGAAGAAACAAATGGTAACTATTGAGGACCACATTCTTATTCCTGCTCTATAAAATTCTATGAAAATGGCTGATCCCTTTCTTTTCTCTCTAGGCCATCATATACCCATGTATATAGCCTCGAGCCAACAAACACTTCCCCTACATGCAATAGATTCAAGAAGGGGAAAATGCATTATTTATGACCTTACCATAAAGGTTGAAAGTGTGGCCTTGTACGGAAGTATGGCTCTAGAGAGACTAGACCACTACGTAGATAATCTCCCATTCATGGTTCATAAGAAGCAGCTCAATGTCATGAGCAAGGATGTGTATTCTTCAATTGTGATCAATAGACTACTTTATCAAGTAAATATCACCTCAAGCTTTGATTTTATTCAAGTACTTCCTATTCATTTAGCATATCATTCCTTTTGTACACTACATTGTTTTAGACTCAACTGCTGTATGGTCTTAGTAGATTTCATGGCATATATAAATTGAAGCATAAGCTTGAGGCTGAAAGAGAGAGTAACACCTCCACTAGAGCTGAAAATTCTCTACTACTAGAAAAGGCCAACAAGTGGGAAGGTGAAGCCATTGATAAAGAGGAAAAACTGTTCAACATCGTGAATGACCTGAATGCAAACATGAGGTAGTTTAAGGTGTGTAGGGAGACATAAAGAAAACTTGAGGATGAGGTTGATGCTTGTAAGCATGATCTGAACATTACAAAAGATGATTTTGCTTATGAATAAGAAAAAATGAAGCACGAGCTCGATGTCATAGCCAAGAAGCTCGACTCGAGTGTTGAAATTGGTTATAACCTAGCCATGAATTCATTCAAAAAGGAATACAAGAAGAAAGGCCTTGGTGAATATTACTATCTGATCCTAAACATTCCAGTTATTCCCCCTACTCATCTACTTAAACTTAGAATAAAGATAGAAACCAGGGTGAAGACTTTGAGGAAACTGGTGAGGGACCCAGGGAGGAAGATGAACCTTAACAAACTAGAGATGCTTAGTTTTTCAATAGGGTCAATGCAACTTATTTTTGTAAGGCACGACTTTTTGTTTTCCATGAATGACCCGTTTTTGTAAGGCTCAATCTTTATTTAATAAAATATGACTTCACCAAGTGATTTTTGATTTTCTTCAAAAGTAGTGTATGTATGTATTGTACATATATTTTTATATTTATAATATTATTTTATTTATATTGATCTACCTAATGGATTTTAGGAAAGTTGTCCAACTATTCATCCCAATGCCTTGTCCTATAAAAAGCACTAGGGTTCCTTGTAGCTCAAATGACTTATTTGCTTTGATAATTTAGTATATTTACTCCATCTTTTTTGTTAAGCTTTAAGGCATCTGATCGGGAAAATAGACACTCAGTTTAAGCCTTAAAATAATAGAATGCTTAGCTTACCATAGAGGTTGTTAAATTAAGGGATGAACTAACCCCTAACAAAGATAATGGTTCTCTTTATAAAGGGCTTAAGTGTGAGCTCAAGTCTTCCAAGGAGCATTTATCTCATACTCAAGCAGGTGAAAGAAGAACCATGACTAAGATGGTTGCCCTAGATGACAAAGAATCTTGCTGGGAAAATGTTTACATGAAACAGTCAGAAGAAGTGTTCCTCAAAGTAATGAGTACTATTGAGGAATTAGAACATTTGATTGCCAACTCATGCTTGGTTTCAACCGAGGTAGAAGGACATATTTGTAAAACATTTGTCAAGATTTAGGCCTAGTTGTTACCTTTAGTGGAAGAAACAAAGGACTAGGACACTGGTCGCACATCCAAACGCTTCAAAGGTTTTTAAAAATGTATTTGTGTCATCGAGCTTTCTTCCAATAAACATGTGAAGCCAAGACTATCTTTGTAAGCTTGATCAATATAATATAAAATTATCATTCCATGGAATTGGCTTGAACTATAGTCTAACCTTGATTATTTTTATTGCCATATTGTATCATGGCTTTCATCAAAGCGATTTACCTGGTCTATAATAGAGGTGATCAGCTTGTGACATAAAAAATTTAGCGAGGGCAATCTATATGTTCTTTCACCGAGGTGATCAACTCATTATACATCTGTTAGAGTGCTCTACCTGGTTTCTGATTCAGGAGATCAACTTGTGACATAAAAGTTTTAGCGAGAGCAATCTACCTAGTCTTTCATCGAGGTCATCAACTTATGACATTAAATTTTTAACGAGGGCATTCTACCTGGTCTTTGACCAAGGTGATCAACCCTTTTATATATTTATCAGAGCACTCTAACTATTTCCTATCCGAGGTGATCAACTCTTTATACATCTATCGAAGCACTTATGATTTGAAATTCTTAGAAAGAGCACTCTACCTAATAGAGCACCTTAGTTATTTCTTGACCTAGGTGATCAACTTTTAACATGAAGTTTTTAGTAAGAGTGCTCTACTTGGTCTTTGATTAAGGTGGTCAACTCTTTGTACAACTATTAGAGAACTTTACGTGGTTCTTGATCTAGAAGATCAGCTCGTGACATGAAATATTTAGTGATAGCATTCTACCTAGTCTTTGACCAAGGTGATCAACTTTTTATACACCTATTAAAGTGCTCTACTTGGTTCCTGACTGAGGTGATTAGCTCACGATGTGAAATTTTTAGTGAGAGTGCTTAAACATCAAAAGTTTTTATATACATGAGGTGATTTATTGAAATTGAAGCATACATTCAAATACATTAAAAATTGTACTTTTTTAGATGTGGAGGATTCCAACTAGTACATCCTTAGATCCTTCAACCCATTCCAATTCATTTGATGATTTTTAACAAATAAGCTCCATTTGGTGTCACTACTCTTATAGGAAATGGGTCCTCCCAATTTGTGCCTAACTTTCTATCCATCCACTTTTTCTTATTAGGAAAAACTTTCCTAAGAACACAATTGCTTAGAGAGAATGATATAAAGCGTACAACTTTGTTGTAGTAATCTATCATCCTTCTCTTTTGTTCAATTAGTCTTCTTAAGGCTTTATTTCATTTTTCCTCTACTAGTGCTATATCGATTGCTTTGTTTGAAGTGTTATGGTTTTAGTTAGAACTGACCTCATAGTTGGAAATTTCATCTCTTTTGGGATTACAATCTTAGTCTCATATACTAGTGAGGAATGTGTCTTGTTGGTGCTACCTCTAGAACTAGTTTTAAGGGTCTATAAAGTGTTAGGTAGCTCCTCAACCCATCTTCGTTTAGTATTTTCTAGCCTCTTCTTCAATAAATTTAGTACAAATTTATTTGAAAACTCTACCTAACCATTGGCATATGGATAGTATGGAGTTGAATGACACATTTTGATATTATACTTGGAAGCAAATTCTTTGATGTTACGGCTTATTAACTACTTCCCATTATCGATGACAAGCTCCCTGAGCAAGCTAAAGTGGGTCGTCCATATGAACCGAATTATCTCATCTTCCCTTATACTTCCAAGAGGTTTTGCTTCAATCCATATTGAGAAATAGTCTATGGTGACTAACAAGAAATTATTTTAACCTATCACTTATGTAAAGGCCATGGACTGATTATCCATGTCATCATTGTTAATGGCACATCAGATAATGGAGAAAATCTTTGACATTTATCACATGCCTGAGTGTACCTTATGCAATCTTTTAACATTATTGGCCACTAATGATCCTATCTCATAATCCATTGGGATAGTTTTCTTCCTCTTTAATGAGAATTGCATTCCCCTTCGTGAGCTTCAAACATGATTCTTTCAAAGCATTCTTTGGCTATGCACAAAAGTCTAGGTTCAATGGCTATCTTTCTATATACCTTGTTGTTTTGTATCATGTGTTGCTCGACCTTTGACTTGATTTATTTTACTTGCTTTTGATCTTTAGGTAGGTCCCCATCTTTGAGAAAAGTAAAAACAGGTATGAGCTATAGACTAGTGACTTCACTTGTGTTTCCCACAATTTTTTTCTACTTCTTCTAAACTTTCTTCTATAAGAATTGTTATAGAAATTACTCTATTGCTCTTAGCATCATGTACAATGGCTATGGTGTCCAAAGTATTGGCATGGCCATTCTCATTTCTTGATATTTGCTTAATCTAAAAGGTTGCAAATTTTGAACATTCCTTTCTTTAACTACTATACATATCTTCTTACCTTACTGTCTTTGGCTTCGAACGTACCTAAGTATTGATTGACCACCAAGTGTGAGTCACTATAGATTATAATATTATTGATTCCAAGTTTCTTCAATGTCATAGCACCAAAGATAGCTACTTCATATTATGCAATATTGTTTGTTACTTGGAAGTCCATCCTCATAGCATATTCGAAACAATTTCCACCAAGGTCTATTATAACCATTCCTAGTCTAACACCTTTAAAATTGTGAGTACCATTGACGAACACTTTCCAAATGGGAATTTATTTTACATCCATGTCACATACTTCAACCATTACTTCATTGTTGGTAACTTCCATTGATTCACTAAACTTTGCAACAAAATCTTCCAATGCTTGAGCTTTTATGAAAGTCCTAGACATATACTTAATATCATACTCTCCCAACTTGATTGCAATATGTGTCAGTTTCCCTACCAATTTTGGTTTTGTCAAGACATTCTTAGTGATTAAGAGGTGAGTTCTACAACTGTGTGTGATCCAAAATAATGTCTAAGTTTTTATGTCATCGTTTTTAGAGTAAAATCCAACTTGTCAATTGTTGGGTATTTATTTTGGGCATCAATCAAGATCTGGCTGATGTAGTAGATGGGATGTTGGACCTTGTTTCTTTCTACTAGAAGTACGACATTGCATGTCTGAAAGGTAACAACCAAATATAAATATAACTTTTCTCCCAAGATGGTGTTGACCAATATGAGAGGTGTACTCAAGTATTTCTTGATTCCTTGGAAAGCTCTGTCATAGTCTTCATTCCAAAAAACTGATGTGTTCTTTCTTAGCATATTAAATAAGGTATACATTTGTTGGTACATTTGGAAATGAATCTCTTAGTGCCACAATTCTTTCGTTTAATAGCTAGACTTCTTTAGAGTTCGTGGGAGGTTTCACATTAACCAAAGCTTGTATCTTGTTTGGGTTAGCCTCAATCTCCCAGAAAGAGATAAGATATCCAAGGAACTTTTCTGATGCAACACCAAAAATACTTTTTTTAGGATTAAGTCTTACGCCATACCTTCGAATAACACCATATATTTCTTCCAAGTCTTTGACATGGTCTATATGCTATGTTGAATTAATCACCATATCATCCACATATTCTTCCATTTTCCTTCCCAGTTGGTTAGCAAACATCTTATTGAAGAGATGTTGATATATTCCTCCTGCATTCTTTAAACCAAAATACATTGAAGTGTAACATAAAGTTCCATATTCAGTAATAAAAGATGTTTTTCTTCATCTTTTTGATGCATTCTGATTTGATGATAATCAGAATATGCCATAAGAAAACTAGTCAAATCAAATCTAGAGGTGGCAAAGACCAATTGATCAATACTTGGCAAAGGAAAATTTTGGGTAAGCATCATTCACATCTGTGAAAGCTACACACATTTAGGGTGAAACACAAGCCATTTTTACCAACACAATGTTTGACAACCAGATTGGATAATCTACTTCTTTGATGATCTTTATCTCTTTAAGTGTGGTCACTTGAGCTTTAATCACCTCATTTTTTTCTCTTGAAAATTTTCTTCTTTTTTTTGCTTGATTGGTCTAGCATTTGAATTAATATTTAATTTATGGGTTATGACCTTTAGGTCAATTCCAGGCATATTTGTAGGTTTCCATACAAAGACATCAGAGTTGGTTGTTCAGAAATGAGACATTTGTTCTCTAACTTCCATTATTAAGTTGGTACTAAAACTTTAAAGAGTGGTCCTCCCCTTCATCTCCAACATGTAAATCTTAAATGCCACTTGAATCAGTTGATTCTACTAGGCACCAGCCCCTAGGTCTTTTTTGATGAGACCTACACTGTAATTGCTAATTTTGAACCACCTCTTTTATTGTCACATTATAACAACTCCTAGCTTTCTCCTGCTCCCCCTTTATCTCTTTTATGCCTTCCTTTATTGGGTATTTAATGACTTGATGGAAAGTAGATGATATTGCTTTCATCTTATGTATCCATGGTATCCCTATAATTTCACTATAGTAGGTTGGAACATCAATCATCACAAAGTTAGTCATAACTATTAACCTAGTTTTCATGACTGGAAACATCATTGTTCCAACAACATAGGTGGTGCTATTATTGAATCTTACTAGAATTAACTCCTTTATGATGTCACCATCTTTCACCTCTAGTGCTTTCATTTTTGCAAGAAAAAGAAGATAAAATGAAATCCTAGTATCAATCAAGACTTTGCAAACATCGCATGACCCTACCTGTAGAGTGACTATCAAAAGGTCTTCATGAGGAGCCGAGGTCTCGTCATTACTGGAGAAGGTGATTATGGTAGAGGGTGATTCTCTATGAAAATTATAAACATAAGGTAACCCACACAAGTCTTGAACATATTTTTTACGTGTATTATTAAAGATACCATTGAGCCCAGGTCCTCTATATATAGTATGAATGGTCCTTATAATATCTTCATTTTGTGGGTCTACCTAGTTAAATGGTGGAACATGCAATCTTAAAGTTTCACGTTGGGCCTAATGATCTAATCTTCTATTATCATTTCCTATAAGGTCACTCAAGTATTCTCCAGACAACAAATCTTCTATATCTTTTTTCAAATGTTGTAATGCTATGTTTCATGACCAATATCCTTATGAAAGGTACACCATTTGGATATGTGTTTATGGAGTGCCCTCATCTTATATGGCCACATGAAATTTTGTTCATTCTCCATCCTTAATACAGCTTGAGCCAAACTTACCCTTAATAGTGGACCTCTAAAGGGTGAAAGTGACCTATCTCGAGGTCTAGGGTTTCTTGACCATTGGCCTCCCCCTCTATGACTTAGGGAAAATGGTTTTTTTATCCACTTTATCTTGAGTTATTCTATTTAGACTTACCCTTGTTTTTTTCTTTTCCTAGTGCAACTTCCATAATAGTCTTGTTCTTTTATCTAACTTTAGCTCTCTCTTGAGGTTAGCAAACTTTATAGCCTTTCTATAGGCCTCTTATATAATATATGACACAATTTTAGTTAATTTATCAAACAAATCTGAATTTATCAATAGATATCATATGAATTCACTATTGTAATAGGGCTTGGATAGTTCACAATTTCTAATTCTTCTTTCTAAACCTATTCATGTATTCTCTATTAAGTTTCCATTTCCTAGGTGATTGAAAAGAGGTGATGAGAGTTTTTCCTCATAGGCTTATTACTGGTATAGTTGGTCATGAACAACTTGGAAAAATGAGATAAGGAAGTTATGGTACGTGGTGCCAAGTTATTAAATCATTTTTGAGCTTCATCACATAAAATGGTTTCAAATAGTTTACATATCATAACATCTCTTTTATCTCGGATGAGGCTTATAAGGACCATGGCTATTTTGAAATGAAGAACATAGGTCACATGATCCTTCATTCCTTGATAATTTGGACACTTAGGGGCCTTAAATTTGGTGTGTGGTTCACTATTCTCTATTTCATCATAGATAGGGGAAACAAATAAATGTTTTCAGTGTCTATTTATATCATAATGTGATTTACCCTTCTTATGCCTCCTGTTGGTTTCTTTGAGGGATCATATTACTTTCTATTTATTTCTTCTAAGGCTTAGAAGCATGTTTCCCACATCCTTCACTCTTTCAATAATTTGTCATTGTTGTTCATGATTGCATTATGCTTTTGAACCGAATGTACCTCAATTCCAACATTATGTTATTTGAAACTGTGTACTACGTATTTAACTCAGGAAAGTTTATTTCTCTTAGGAGCTGGTCCAATTTCTTTAACTAACTCTTTAGCTTGACCTAAGGGGGCACTTGGATCTACTCATATATGTAACACTATATTTTCTCGCGTTGTCTCTTCAAGCTTTCTTCTTAGCTTGAGAAGTTGTTGAGCCAACTCTTGTTCAAGGTCGATCTTAGTTCCTAGATTAGCTCATGGTTCAGCTTGGGCTTCTTCACGCATTAGTAAGGTGTTATATGGTGGAGCCATTTCATTTGCTAGCCTCAATCTTTTCTCAGCTCGCATTCCAACCATGATGAATGTGGTTCTTGATGAGTGCTCAAAAAGCACTAAAATTATCATGATTTTATGCACATTAATTGATTAAAAATATATATATTTATATGATTTTATCATATATTTATATAAATTTGTCTTTTCGGAATCACGGGTATTTTTATTGTTTTTCAGGTATTTTCGCTTAAAAACGTAACTTAAAGACTCAAAAAGGAATACTGGAGGAAATACATCACAAATATATTCAAAAATAAATGAGAAAAAGTCAACAAATATGGAAAAATTGGACAAAATGGGTCAAAAAGGTCAAAAATGTCAAAAAGGAGAAAATCACACACACAGCCACCCAACCGCGCCGAGCAACCGCCACAGCACGCCCAGTTCCGCGCGTGCACCCGTGCCCAGTCCCGTGCGTGCTGCACTTCCTGACCGCACGTGCCCTTGCTGTTTTCCGTGCGCGCCGCTGCCATCTGTGCCGCAATCCGAGCACAGCCGCCCCACGTCATGTTGACGTCATCAATGATGTCATCATTCACTACTCTGCGTTTCCTTCATTTTTTAACATTTTTTCACCCACCTTTTCTTCCCATCCTTACCTATAAATACCCCTATTCTCTTCACAACTAAACACACCTAAAAATACATCTTCTCTTCTTTTTTTTCTCTCTTTTCTTAGTTTTTAAGCTTTTCTTAGTTTCTTTCTTAGTTTTTAGTTTTTTCTTAGTTAGTTTCTCTTAGTTTTAGAGTTCTTCTCTTTTTGAGAAGAACTAGTTATGTTTTTGTAATTTATTTGCTTTCTGATTCAATAAATGGGAGTGCAAAATCCGGTTGGAGGTTTTCCAACAACAGGAATAACATCAAAGTACTGTAAGGATTTTATTTTCTTTACAGTTATTTTTTATGCTTTATTCTTACATGTTAGAGAGAAATATATTATTTTTCATTACAAACTTAAATCTGAAAATTAGATTTTAAGGTTTAGTTATCCGGTCTGATTTAGAGTAGTGCTCTTTTATTTGTTGGTACAATCGCTCAGTAGTTAGAGTGAAGCTCTATTTCAAAAGTTTTTATAAGAATTATTACCTGAAAATATATTGACAACATGTTTTCAGTAGTGGTTTTAAAATTTGAAAGTTAGTACTCAGATAACTAAATTCTTAGGTTTAATTTGGACACCTTGAATAAAGTTTAAACTGTCTAATCCCACCAAAGGTGGCATTTAAATGGTTCATTTTCAATCTCTTAGAAAAAGGAATTAATTTAACTAACCAAATTAGTTATCAACCCCACCCATAGGTGTTAATTGATTTGTTTAGTTAACAAATAATATCTAACCCCACCAAAGGTGGTACTCATATAAAAAAGAGAGAATCAATAAATATCAATTTATATATTTAATAACCTAAATAATATGAGCAAGCATAATTAACTTAGTTATTATATCCATAAATACTCTACTATTATAAAAGATAAAATTTGCATAAATGTTTATTGAATCTGTAAATATGTTTATTTTTATGTTATTAGATTAAAAACCCAAAACCTCAAAATATCATGACACGATGTTTAGGATTTAATTTCGTTTTTAAAAGTTTGAATAATAAATTAAAAACCACGTATAAATTAATTTTAAAAAAAATTTAAGTTAAATAAATAAATAAAAATTATAGCGTGAATAATAAAATAAACTTACCATTCATAAATAGTAAAAAAAAAATTTAAAATTTAATTTTAAAAAAATTTTAAGTTAAATAAATAAATAAAAATTATTGTGTGAATAATAAAATAAACTTACCATTCATAAATAGTAAAAAAAAAATTTAAAAAATTAAATTTTAAAATTTTAAGTTAAATAAATAAATAAAAATTAAGCGTGAATAGTAAAATAAACTTACCATTCATAAATAGTAAAAAACAAATTAATTTTTTTTTAAAATTTTAAGTTAAATAAATAAATAAAAATTATAGCATGAATAGTAACTTAGTTTTTTTATCTTAATTTTTGTTTAACTTAATTAACTTAGATTTTGATTAACTTATATAACATACATTTTTAATAACTTAATTAACTTAAATTTTTACCTAACTTAACTTAATTAACTTAATAGCATGAAAAGTAAAGATCTAAGGGAGTTTTGTCTAGTAGACTAATTCTTGGAAGCCTTTGTACCACTAGTCTTTCCTAGGAACGTTGTTCTGTCTAGGAGAATGGTTTTTAAGGAGTCTTTGCACCACCATTCTTTCCTGGGAGCACTCTTGGTTAATATTGATTATGTTATTTTATCTAAAAAAATGAAATAAATAAAATTTAAAAACAAATAAATAAAATTTAAACTTTGTTTTATTTAAATAAAATAATAAAAATATTTAAAAAATATTTTTTAAAAATAATAATAGGTCAAATTTATTTTATTATTAGGGTTTAACTAGTTTTGTTTAGTGTTTTGTATTAAATACCATGTAAATTTTCTCTAAATTTTTGTGTGGTTATTATTTTGCTTGACAGGAGTTTTAAATTTACGTTTTCAATAGTATATGCGTGGTAGGAGATTCTTAGAAAACCCCCTTACACCATATGTAAATAATATTCATAAATTTAAACAAGTGTCAACAAGACTGGATTCCAACCATCAACTTGTTTTTGAGCCAAACATAGAACTAAGCCTTAATCCTTTACTATAACCGAAAGAAATGGAAGAAAATCAACATGTTAGGGAAACCACCATGAAGGAGTTTGCAAGACCGGTGATTGGCACGGAAACTGCCACTATCCAGTTGGGAGAGGCTGCTCGGAATTATGACCTAAAAAATATTCATTTTTCTATGCTTCCTTCCTTTTATCGGCTGCCTAATGAAGATTCTCTTTCCTTCATTAGAGACTTCTATGCTACGGTCCAAACCTTCCCCCTCAGTATTCTAAACGAGGATGAACTTCGAATGAGATGTTTCCCCTACACCTTAAAGGATAAGGCCAAAGCTTGGTTAATGTCACTTCCCCCAGGTTCTTTGATGACATGGGAGAACATTTATAATAAATTCATGGGAAAATTCTATTCCCACCAAAAAACATCAGAGTTGAGAGGAAAGATTGCTACTTTCTCTCAGATGGAAGGAAAACCATTCCATGAAGCTTGGGATAGGTTCAAAATGTTTCTCACTCAATGTCCCCATTACAGCTTTCCCCTGCAGTTGTAGAACCAATTCTTTTACGATGGACTTACATAATAATGTCAGTTCATTATCGACAACGCTGCAGGAGGAGCAATGGGAGAAAAGACTGCCTCAAAGACGTACAACCTCTTTGAGATGTTGGGTGCTAATTTCCAACAGAAAAGCTCACGAGTGAGAAAAGCTGGAGTTCATGAAATCGATTCCAGCAATGAAGTTCAACAACAACTTGTTCAACTGACCAAGCAAGTTGCCCTTCTCACTACACAAACCAACACCAATAATGAACAGTATGGTTTGTATAGCAACATGGGACATGGTACTGAAGCCTGTCCATATCAAGGAGGAACAACAGTTGGACCTGAACAGGTTAATGTATTGAGAGCATATCAACAGAGACCAAGGTTCGACCTCAATTCAAATACCTATAATCCTGGGTGGAGAAATCATCCGAACTTCTCCTAGAGGCAAAACAACCCTTCTTTCGCTCAAAGCTCAAATCAGCCAGGCCAGCAATTCCACCCACCTATTCCAAGAAGCATTCCCAATAAATCAACCTTGGAGGACAACTTGAATTCTTTTATTCAAGTTTGTAGAGATAACCAATCTAAAACCAATCAACAGTTGGACTCTGTGGAAGCTTCTATCAAAAAGGTGGAAGTTCAAGTAGAACAGTTAGTTGAAAATTTGCAAAAACAAAGCAAAGACTAATTTGATGGTCAAATGGGGTCAAATAAATTCAATGAAGAGGAGACATTGAGTTTGTCATTTTGCAATCTCCAAGCAACGTCTTACTAGAAGACGATAAATTTTAATCCTACATGGGAGGTCACCCATTATTGTATTTTCCTTTGTTTTAGTTTTATTTTGTGTGTAATAAAATTCAAATGAAATTAATTTTTTTGTTTCAAAAATTGTGTCCATTCTTTAAATTTAGCATTAAAAAAAATTAGGTTCCCTGCACCTTTTTGCTTTAAGCCTGTATCTTTCTTAAAGATATCTACTATTTTTTAAGAGCTAAATGTTGATACATAATAGGAGGAGGATCAATTTCAACTACAAATAACCATGGGAGATGCTGAAGATAGGCGGAAAATGATGAAAGACTATACAATGCCAATCATTGGCAATGTAACTTTCGGCATACAATTACAAGAGGTTGCAAGGAATTATGAATTGAAAAAGATTCATTATTCTTTGTTACCTTCCTTTTACGGTGTCCCTAATGAAGACCCTTTGCATTTTATTCGAGAATTCTATGCTATTGTCCAAACCTTTCCACTACATGCAATTAATGAAGATCAACTTAGGATGAGGTGTTTTCCTTACACCCTCAAGGATAAAGCTTGGTCATGGTTCATTACTCTACAGTCAGGTTCTCTAAAAACTTGGGAGGTAGTATATGATATTTTTATGGGTAGGTTTTATTCCCATCAAAAGACTATTGATCTAAGGACGAAGATAGCAACATTTTCTCAAATGTATGAAGAGCCATTTCATGAAGCTTGGGAATGATTCAAACTCCTTTTCATTCAATGTCATAATCATAGTTTTCCATTGCAACTACAGAACCAATTATTTTATGATGGATTGATACTACAGAGTCAATACATGGTTGATAATGCTACTGGAGGTGCTGTGGGAGAAAAAAACTGCAGAGGAAGCCTATAATCTTTATGAGCTGTTGGGTTCTAATTTCCAACAAAGAAGTGCTAGAAGGAGAGAAAGAGTCAATGAAGTTGGCTTCGATAATGAGATAACCTTGCAACTTGCTGAATTGACTAAACAAGTGTAACTTCTCACTACCCACCAAATGCCAAATCAAGATGTGTGAAGTCTGTTTTTCAATTGGTCATGGTACTCATAATTGTTCAAATACTTGTGATTCTAGTGTCGATGCCATGGAGGAAGTCAAATCCTTTCAAAAGTATCATCCAAACACCTACAATCACCCTAACCATCATTGGAAGCAAAACAATTACCCAGCCTACACCCAATGTCCAACACTAAGGTCGAATAACAACCACCCTTACCCATCAAGCCAATATTTTAAGCCAACCTTAGAGGATAGCTTGAATGCTTTTATTCAAGTTAGTCGTGACAACCAATTGATGAATAATCAAAGGTTGAACACCATGGAGGCTTCTGTTAAAAGGATTGAATCTAAAGTTGGGCAACTAGCTGAACAAATGCAAAAGAAAGAACCAGGAAAGTTGCCCAGTCAACCAGAACAAGCAAAGGATGTAAGAACCCTTCGAAGTGGTAAGGTAGTCAATACCAATTTACCTGAAATCTCTAACGATTTACCTTATAGTTCAGGTAACAAAGAAGGTGATATTCTAGTCTCGCAAAAAGGAGAAATAAGTGTTAAAATTAACAAGCCTTCTGAAAAACTCATTGGAGAGTCATCTGACATCCCTAAAATTCAAAAGACAACAGAACCACACCAGTTGCAAGTACCTTTTCCACACAGGTTAAAAGAATCCAAACAAGATAAGCAATTCTATGATCTTTTTAATATGCTCTCTAAAGTAAATATCAATTTACCAATATTAGAAGTGATCATGAATATGCCCTCATATGCTAAGTTTTTCAAAGAGTTGAACACTAAGAAAAGGAGATATGAACTGAATGAATGAGTAGTAGTATCAGAAATTTCTACTACTGTACTTCAGCACAAACTACCCCTAAGTTGAAAGACCCTAGAAGTTTTATTATAAACATAACTATGGGGGAAAGGAAGGTTGCTAAAGCAATGCTTGATTTAGGTGCTAGTATAAATTTGATGCCCTACTCTATATTCTTACAACTCAATCTAGGAGATTTAAAACCCACAACTATGTCCCTTCAACTTGCAGATAGATATCTTAAGTATCCAAAGGGAATAGTTGAGGATGTGTTGGTACAAGTAGACAAACTGATAATACCTATTGACTTTGTGGTTCTGGATATGCAAGAAAATCCAACATTGGACAGAGAGCACACAATATTTCTTGGTAGACCATTTATGGCAACTACTAAAACTATTATTGATGTCCAAGATGGAAATTTGACAATGACAATCTTAGGAGAGACTGTTCATTTTAAAGTTTTTGATTCTTCACCTTTTCCTTCTATTTCTACCATCGATGAAATATTCGATGTTGACCCTTTGGATAATCTTGTCCAAAGCACCTTTTTCCAAACCAAAATAGAAGACATGCTTGAAACTGTTCTTACACTTGAAGAGGTCGAAGAAGAATTAGATGAGGAAATTAAGGGGTACCTTGAACGACTAGACAATGATGAAGTAATGACAAAATCTAGTACGCTTTTAAATCTACCCAGTTCTTCATCTAGTAAAGAGGCCAATCCACCTGAACTTGAACTCAAAGACTTACCTGAGTACTTAAAATATGTGTTTTTGGGAGAAGGAGAAACTTTCCAATGATAATTTCTTCAACCTTGACCAAAACCCAAGAAAAATGAACTTATCAAAGTGCTTAAATAGTTTGAGAAATCTATAGGGTGGAGTATCGGGGATATAAGAGGCATTAGTCCTACAATGTGTATGCACAAGATCAACTTGGAGGATGGAGCTAAACCTGTACAAGAGGCCCAAAGAAGACTAAACCCAAATATGCAAGAGGTAGTTAAGAAAGAAATTCTTAAATTGTTAGAAGAAGGAAATATCTATCCTATTGCGAATAGTAAGTGGGTTAGTCCAGTGCATGTGGTACCAAAGAAATTTGGGATAACAGTTGTTAAAAATGACAAAAGTGAATTAGTACACACTAGAATAATCACTGGATGGGGAATGGGTATAGATTTTAGGAAGCTAAATTTATATACTAAAAAAGATCACTTTCCTCTTCCATTCATTGATCAAATGTTGGAAAGATTAGCTGGGCACGAATTTTACTGTTTTTTAGATGGATTGTCTGGATATTATTAAGTACCCATAGCACCAGAAGATCAAGAAAAGACCATGTTGTCTCTTTTGGAGAACATAAAACGTGCAAGTATACACGGTCACAATTAATAATATTTGTAAGTAAAGTATCGTTCCCACGGAGATTTGTTACTACAGTTTGTTGAGTACTAAAATTGTTTCTCTCTGATTTTATTCAAAACAATCGTTGATTTAGAACAAAAAGAAAAGAGTTAACAAAATAAAAGAAATCTAGGATTGCAATTTTGCACCAAATTAATCCACTCTTATCATATTATTTTCTTTAGATTTATATTTTTTAGTACATTTAATTTGTCAACCGAAAACTTCTATTTTTATTCATACATCTCTTCCGAGCTCCGTATAAACACACCTCGTTAAATTAATTCACTATATCTCTATGAGAATTAAATTCACCAAGATTCATTACGTTCTAAGTTTTCAAATAGCCACACATACAATTAAGGTATATTCCTATCCTTCATCATACATGTCATTCTATTTACGAGCAATATACACACAAATGCCTCTTCCAAGTTTATTTATGTGTCACGGATCGTTTTGATAAAATTCGTAAATAATCAAAAAGCATTAAGCACAAAATAGAGTGAACAAATCGAACGTCTTATAAATCTATCAAAAATAATTAAAATCAAAGCTTCATAAATTTAGATCAAATGCAATCCTAGAAAAATTAAATTACTTCATTAATTAAAAATAAAATTATAACAAATACAGAAAAATTAGAAGAAGAAGAAAGGAAAATTAAAACATTTCGTATCGTAAATATTTGGCACACATAGAACACAACAGAAGCCAAAAATGGCTTCTGCGTGTTCCATAGTCCACAACCGAACAACACAAAAATTATACTCTCAAAAACTTCCCAAAACTTTTTAAAACTATCATCTTATCTCCTATTTATAGCTAAAAAATACATCTAAAAAATTACATTTTTTTTATAAACACGAGAGGACAGAGAAGTGTGGCAAAAATAATAAAATATTACGCGTGGGGAAAAGCGGTATCAAAAACGTGTTCAAAATCTGAGTGGAGAGAGTTGCGCGTTTCTGATTTTATTTTCAATCCACGTTGCCACGTGTCGCGATCTGATTCGCTGAAACAAATAGTGGGACACGTGGCAGCACCTCATTTGTTGCAGGGAATGGGCGCACGCAGAAATTGTCGCATGGGATTGGGGTGCGTGAAACGTGGGGGCAACGGCTGGAACGCGTGCGAGATTCTGTGCTTTTGCGTTCACCGAAATGTGCCACACGTCCACTGATGATTCGTTCAAGGGGAAAGTGGGACACGTGGAAGACTTTAATTGGTTGGAGGGAACGATTGTACGTGGTTCAGCCGCACGTGAACACAACCTTTGGCAGACGCGTAATAGACACGTGGGTCCCACCCTGCATGCCGGCCTGCACGGCAGGTAGGCCCCACTGGCACGCCGAGCCGCACGATAGAAGAAACTCTGCACCCACTCTCTTTGGTCGGGTATGAATAACACGCGCGCATCCTAACCGTTACTTCTTTGATCGGATGGTCCACGTTGCGCGCTTGGACTAGGGCGTGTGGCTTCTTCTCACCTGCGCAGAAATTAACTTTTATTAATTGTATTTTCACCCATAAATATATTTCAAATTACATTTTAAACTTTGCTTAATTATAATATAGCCCTTTTCTAATTTAAATTAAATTTTAAACTTTTAATAATTGAAATTAAGCCCGGCTTTAATTTAAATTATATTTTCAACTTTTATTAATTGCAATTAAGCACTCTTTTATTTGAAATTATTTTTTTGCACACAAATTTGCAATTAAGTATGTTTTCGATACAATTTATTTAATTTTCTTAAAATATATAAAAAACAATAAATACTAATTTATTAAACTAAAATTAACTAAAAATAGAAAGAACATAGCAATTATAATTAATAAAATAGGTAAAAATAACTATATAAAATACAGTTATTAACACCCCCAAACTTAAGTTTTTGCTAGTCCTCGAGCAAAAGGAAAGAAATGAAACAAAGACAACTGCATTTAAAATAGTGATTTTCAAAATATTTCTTTTGTCTATCGAAATTACATAACTCACAGAAATAAAAGAATTTTATCTAAGCATCAAAATCAATTTAAAAGTATATTAGATTTTCACAATGAATTTTAGTGTGTGTGTGTGTGAAGTCTTTTAATATTTCATCACATGCAATCCGGATCAGTTTATACAAATATAAAATCTAACAATTTTTTATGAAATCACAAATCTCATAAGTTTATTTTTCATTTCTGTCTCCACTAATGTAGACAAACACAAAACACCAAATCAATAGAACTTTATTAAGCTTGTAATGTATGACTTAGGTGAAGGTAGGATAAAGGATAATATTTAGTTCAAAACTTCTCCCAAACATAACATTTTAGGATTGCAAAAGATAACTTCTATCATCACAATAATTACTTCCCAATTTGGGATTTATCATCACATAGAATACTCTTTTTTTTCTTTTTTTCTTTTTTTTTTCTTTTTCTCTTCTTTTTAGTATCCTTTTTTTCTGATATATCTTTAAATATTTACTAACAATTGTCACATGTTAGTGAGATAAGAAAAATAGATATATCTACATATATATATATATATATATTTTAAGGTGGGCTTTTGAAATGATAAAAATATATATATATAAACTTTGAAGCTCAAAAGGGGTATACTATGGATAATGCATGTGAATGTAGATAGAAAGGCTCAAACGATCCAAAGATGGCCTAAATCATTTTCTTAGTTAAATGTTATCTATAATTTCGCCTCGAGAGAAAATCAAACAAATTCTAAAAACTGTGACACCACAAAAATCAATCGAATTTCATACTCACATAAACCTTCTCTAAATTATCATAGCAACTCAAAAATCAAAACTAGTGCCCATGAATATTTATTCTTGTAAAAATGAAACATACGTAAAAATTATTCATCACTTAGACAATATTCAAATATTTCAAAGAGCTATGCATCATTTAAATCGAAGAAATAAAAATAAATCACTATTCATAGAAAAATATCTTCAATCAACCAAACAAACCAAAAAAAAATTCACAAGTAAGAACATCCAGAAAGTATTTCAATTACGTTCAATATATCTACCACCCCCAAACTTAATATACACATTGTCCTCAATGTGTGAAAGTTAAAGAACATATGAGATGGGTTTAAAGAAACTTCCTGGTTTGTTTGATTGGTTAAGCCAAAATAGCTTCATTACCTCCATTTTGCACCTACGAAAGAAAAAAAATAACATAACAAAATATAAAAAGTAATACATGCGAAAATAAAAAATAAATATAAAACACATGGGTTGCCTCCCAAGAAGCGCTTGATTTATAGTCTTCAGCTTGACTTCTCAATTTGTTTTTCTTTTTGTAAGTTAAGAATTGTGTGTCAAACAAAATCTCAACTTACGAGAAAATTGAAAAATAAATTAAGCAAGAAACAATAACCATAAATTTTTTTTTTCTTTTTGTGAGTTAAGATTTGTGTGTCAAACAAAATCTCAACCCACGAGAAAATTAAAAACTAAAAAAAACAACAATAAGCAAATAATTTTTTTTTCTATTTGTGAATTAAGATTTGTGTGTGAAACAAAATCTCAACCCACGATAAAATTGAAAAAAAAAACAAATAAAATAAAATAAAATAAAATAAACAACGAACAATAAGCAAATAAAATTATTTTTTTTGTTTTTCTTTTTGAGAGTTAAGATTTGTGTGTCAAACAATATCTCCACCTACGAGAAAATTGAAAATTAAATTAAACAACAAACAATAAGCAAAAAAATTTTATTTTTCTTTTTGTGAGGTAAGATTTGTGTGTCAAACAAAATCTCAACCCACGAGAAAATTGAAAAATAAATTAAATACGCACCAATAAAAAAACAATTTTTTTTGAATTAAAATCAGATTGATTGTTATTAATATCAACAATGAAAATAGTAAACAAATTCCCGGCAACGGCGCCAAAAACTTGTTGTCTCTTTTGGAGAACATAAAACGTGCAAGTATACACGGTCACAAGTAATAAGATTTGTAAGTAAAGTATTGTTCACACGGAGATTTGTTACTACAGTTTGTTGAGTACTAAAATTGTTTCTCTCTGATTTTATTCAAAACAATCGTTGATTTAGAACGAAAAGAAAAGAGTTAACAAAATAAAATAAATCTAGGATTGCAATTTTTCACCAAATTAATCCACTCTTATGATATTATTTTCTTTTGATTTATATTTTTTAGTACATTTAATTTGTCAACCGAAAACTTTTATTTTTATTCATACATCTCTTCCGAGCTCCGTATAAACACACCTCGTTAAATTAATTCACTATATCTCTATGAGAATTAAATTCACCAAGATTCATTACGTTCTAAGTTTTCAAATAGCCACACATACAATTAGGGTATATTCATATCCTTCATCATACATGTCATTCTATTTACGAGCAATATACACACAAATGCCTCTTCCAAGTTTATTTATGTGCCACGGATCGTTTTGATAAAATTCGTAAATAATCAAAAAGCATTAAGCACAAAATAGAGTGAACAAATCGAACGTCTTATAAATCTATCAAAAATAATTAAAATCAAAGTTTCATAAATTTAGATCAAATGCAACCCTAGAAAAATTAAATTACTTCATTAATTAAAAATAAAATTATAACAAATACAGAAAAATTAGAAGAAGAAGAAAGGAAAATTAAAACATTTCGTATCGTAAATATTTGGCACACATAGAACACAACAGAAGCCAAAAATGGCTTCTGCGTGTTCCATAGTCCACAACCGAACAACACAAAAATTATACTCTCAAAAACTTCCCAAAACTTTTTAAAACTATCATCTTATCTCCTATTTATAGCTAAAAAATACATCTAAAATATTACATTTTTTTTATAAACGCGAGAGGACAGAGAAGTGAGGCAAAAATAATAAAATATTACGCGTGGGGAAAAGCGGTATCGAAAACGTGTTCAAAATCTGAGTGGAGAGAGCTGCGCGTTTCTGATTTTATTTTCAATCCACGCAGCCACGTGTCACGATCTGATTCGCTGAAACAAATAGTGGGACACGTGGCAGCACCTCATTTGTTGTAGGGAATGGGCGCACGCAGAAATTGTCGCACGAGATTGGGGCGCGTGAAACGTGGGGGCAACGGCTGGAACGCGTGCGAGATTCTGTGCTTTTGCGTTCACCGAAATGTGCCACGCGTCCGCTGATGATTCGTTCAAGGGGAAAGTGGGACACGTGGAAGTCTTTAATTGGCTAGAGGGAACGATTGTACGTGGTTCAGCCGCACGCGAACACAACCTTTGGCAGACGCGTAACAGACACGTGGGTCCCACTGGCACGCCGAGCCGCGCGATAGAAGAAACTCTGCACCCACTCTCTTTGGTCGGGTATGAATAACACGCGTGCATCCTAACCGTTACTTCTTTGATCGGACGGTCCACGTTGCGCGCTTGGACTAGGGCGCGTGGCTTCTTCTCACCTGCGCAGAAATTAACTTTTATTAATTGCATTTTCACCCATAAATATATTTCAAATTACATTTTAAACTTCACTTAATTACAATATAGCCCTTTTCTAATTTAAATTAAATTTTAAACTTTTAATAATTGAAATTAAGCCTGACTTTAATTTAAATTATATTTTCAACTTTTATTAATTGCAATTAAGCACTCTTTTATTTGAAATTATTTTTTTGGACACAAATTTGCAATTAAGTACGTTTTCGATACAATTTATTTAATTTTCTTAAAATATATAAAAAACAATAAATACTAATTTATTAAACTAAAATTAACTAAAAATAGAAAGAACATAGCAATTATAATTAATAAAATAGGTAAAAATAACTATATAAAATACAGTTATCAGACCACATTTACATGTCCTTTTGGGACATTTTCTTTTCGAAGAATGTCATTTGGGTTATGCAATGCCCCTACCACTTTCCAGAGATGCATGATATCTATTTTCTCCGACATGGTGGAAAAATTCATTGACATTTTCATGGACGATTTCTCTATCTTTGGGAACTCATTTGATGATTGCTTACAAAAATTGACTTTGGTTTTAGAAAGATGCATTGAATGCATTCTCACCCTTCGTTGGGAAAAAATTCATTTTATAGTTCAACAAGGGATAGTTTTAGGACATATAATTTCAAACAAAGGTATTGAAGTTGATAAGGAAAAAAGTTGAATTGATATCCAAACTACCTCCCCTACATCTGTGAAGGGGATAAGAAGCTTCTTAAGACATGCAGGATTTTACAGACGATTTATTAAAGATTTCTCTAAAATAAGTCGTCCCTTATGTAACTTGCTATCAAAAGATGTTTATTTTAATTTCAACAACGACTGCCTTATTGCCTTTAATACCTTGAAAGAGAAACTAACATCTACCCATGTTATTATGGCACCAAAATGGTCTTTACCTTTTGAAATAATGTGTGACGCTTCTGATTATGCTATAGGAGCAGTCTTGGGACAAAGAATGGATAAGCGTTTTCATGTCATCTACTATGCTAGCAAAACACTCAATGATGCCCAAATGAATTATACCACCACTGAAAAGGAATTCTTGGCTATAGTGTTTTCTTTAGAAAAATTTTGGTCTTATTTAGTAGGATCTAAAGTGATTGTGCATTCTGATCATGTTGCTTTAAGATACCTATTAAGTAAACCAAGTGCCAAGCCAAGATTAATCAGGTAGGTCTTACTCTTACAAGAATTTGACTTAGAAATCAAGGATAAGAAAGGTAGTGAAAACTTAGTAGCTGACCATTTATCTAGATTGATTTCTGACTTCAATTCTCTTAAAGATGAGAGTAATGAAGATATAGTTGAAACATTTCCTGATGAACAATTATTTTCAATAGGTTCGAACCCATGGTATGCTGATATTGTAAACTATCTTGCCACTAGTGTTTTGCGACCTAACACTTCATATCAGGACAAGAAAAGGTTTTTTTAAAACTATTAAGGACTATTTTTGGGATGACCCTTATTTATACAAGATTGGTCAAGATCAAGTCATCCAGAGATGTGTACTCGAAGAAGAACATAAGACCATTCTAACTTTTTGTCATGAACTTCATTGTGGGGGACATTTTGGTGGTGAAAAGACAGCCCGTAAGGTATTACAGTCTGGATTCTTTTGGCCCACTCTTTTTAAAGATGCTCATATGTTTTGTGCACAATGTGATAGATGTCAAAGAATAGGAAACATAAGCAAAAGAGATGAAATGTCTTTGACATCTAATTTAGTTGTTGAACTCTTTGTTGTATGGAGGATTGACTTTATGGGTCCTTTTCCCCCATCCAATGGTTTTCAATATATTTTGGTTGGTGTGGATTATGTATCCAAGTGGGTAGAAGCTATCCCCACTAAAACCAATGATGCTAATGTTGTTAAATTCTTGAAGGATTTAACATTCAGCAGGTTCGGAACGCCTAGAGCTATAATAAGTGATAGAGGTAGCCATTTTTCTAACAAGATCTTTGATGGAGTACTAAACAAGTACAACATCACACATAAAGTAGCTACTCCATATCATCCTCAAACTTCTGGTTTAGTGGAAGTAAGTAATAGGCAAATTGAGATAATATTGGAACGCACTATGCGTCCTTCAAGGAAGGATTGGGCATTTAAGTTAAATGATGTCATATGGGCATACCGCACCGCTTACAAAACACCTATTGAAATGAGCCCTTATCGGTTAATCTTTGGGAAAGCGTGCAACCTTCCAATTGAACTTGAACACAAGTATAATTAACTTAGTTATTATATCCATAAATACTCCACTATTATAAAAGATAAAATTTGCATAAATGTTTATTGAATCTGTATCTATGTTTATTTTTATGATATTAGATTAAAAACATAAAATCCCAAAATATCGTGACAGGATGTTTAGGATTTAATTTCGTTTTTAAAAGTTTGAATAACAAATTAAAAATTACATACATTCCTTCCTTAGATCGACCTTGGGAGTATACTTATCATTTTCTACGAAATGATTCGTGCACTTGCGAGAGTTTTATAAATACATAAAACAAATTATCGGCAAGATCGGCGATGTTAGTTCTACCCTATCAAGTTTTTGGCGTCGTTACCGGGGATGAAATAACGTTTCTAAATTATTTATCAAAATTTTAAAAACTTTTTGTGCTGTAAATAATTGTGATTTTTTTTATTTTGAGTAAAAAAAAATTCAAATTTCAAATTTCATAAAAAAAAACCTACCATTCATGAATAGTAAAAAAATAAATAAAAAAATTTTAAAAATTTGAAATAATTAAAAAAAATAAAAAAATTTCATAAAAAATAAATAAATAAACTTACCGTTCATGAATAGTAAAATAAACTTACCATTCATAAATTAGGATTGCTAGATAGTAGAATAATAAATCAAAAATATTTCTTATAAGGAATGATCCATGAAAATCTAAGATCTTAGAATTTAAAATTCATAGCATGCCAAAGGTTTACCATAAATATTAATGATAAAAATTTAAACCAAGTATTACATTTATCTTATGAGTTTGAATGAGGAGATTTAATGAAAAAAATGAAATAATCTATTTTCAATATAATATAGAGTAGGATATTTATTAACAAACTATCATAATAGTTTAATATATGGATAAAATGAATGCATAAAGATCGATAAAACTTTTCAATAAATTTGACGAATAATAAAACCATAAATATTAAAAGATTTTGAAGTACTTAAAGAATGGAACTTAAATGTTAAAGAAAAAAATTTGATACTAAGGAGTAAAAATAATCTAAAAAATGAGTAATGAAACTAAAACAAAAAATTAATGAAATAAAGGATTTGGTCCTGAAGCAACGATAAGAAGAGAATAATACCACTCTTCTCCCAATAATGTCAAAAAAACAAACTACAAGAAACAAAATTAGATAATAATAGAAGTCGAACAAACATATCAAGAAACCAAATAACAACAGTGAAAGTTTTAATTCTTTTAGTAGAAGAAATAGATATAACAAAAGAGTCAAACGTCAAGTTCTTACAAGACATACATGAAACACAAAAAAAAACTTCTTAAAGAAATGAGAGAATATGTATAATAAGAAATTTAAAAAGGACATACATAAAATATTTACGGAATTAAAAAGAGATGTAAATGACATACCTAGAGACAATAAAATTATAGGTTATAAGTTTGATCCATTTGTAGGATTAAAAGAAGAACCACCAAGGAAATCATATGCATTGGTACCTTGGAATGAGAAAAGAACTAATAGAGAAAACCCAAAGATAAAGAAGAAGCTATAATCCAAGATTAATAGAATATAGAAATAAATTAGAATAATAATTTATGAACCCTAAAAATGGGACATGAAAATTAGTTAGCATGTTAACCCTAATAGATGAAGAACTATGAAAAAAATATGAGGAAAATATTTATACAAAACAATTAGGAAGATGACCTGATAATAGTCAATAAAATTGATTCTGAACCATAAAATATAATCCCAAAAAGCCTTATGAAATTGTTACCAAGCTCTCATTAAGAAGGAACACATGACCCATATAGGGAATAATGAAACAAACAAAGTCTAGAAGAACCTAACTTTCCTTATAGAAGAAAATAACAACCCAAATGGAAGAATGATTATATTAGAGAACTAGAAGTAATATTCCACCATAATCAAACTTCATAAAAATTATAAATTTGATATTTTAGATTTAGTTTGTATAAGAGATAGGAAAACAAAACTTTAGATAGGAAAAAATCTTTAGATGAATGGTCTAGTAGAATGAGTGTAATCATAAAAGCTTCTTTAACCACACAATCAAATATTCAACTTGTAGAGTATCAATAGCTCACCAAATGACAGGAAATGTAAAATTTTGATTTATAAATTTAACAAAACAATAACATTTATAAATTCTCTCACAAGTAGACAATATCTAGATACTATAATAAATGAGATAAAATTTAATGGAGAGGACAAAGGTAGACATAACTGTGAATCCAGTATATATGAAATTGAGGATGCTAAATGGAATTTAACAAATATGGAGATATGTGACATATGTTATATAGATTTATTTATTTGTGAATATGAAATTTATTATCACAAGTTACCACATTCTATACAAAAACTTATAAAAAATATTTTTTCAAAAATTACCTATAACATTAAATAAAATTATAACAATGTTTTTCATCCTTCCAAATTTCATCACAATTTGTTTTAAACAAATCTATTGGAGGATTAGGCCATACTTAAGTGGTATTTAAATCTATATCTTAAAACAATAGAGGGTGATTCTTACTATTAAAGCACTAAATGAATCACGAGAGTAATTTTATATGGTTTGATTGAGGCACTAAAACTCCTAAGGTGGATTGGTTAGTTAATGATTAGATTTCATTAAAATCTAAATAAACACTAGATTTTGTGAAACGTAAGTGGTATTGAATAATATAGTGGTGCTCTAAAGTGTTTTTTGAATCACATGCTCCAAAATAATTCATATCTAAACAAGAATTATAAATTTTGAAGTTCCTGTTTGTTGAGCAAGGATTTACTTGGTTATCATTTTACTCATCATATACTAGTAGAAATTTTAGAAGTTTAATGTTTGGTCCTAAAGGGTTGCAATGAGCATACCCTGTTAGGATAGAAGCCCTTAATACAAATGTTTTTTTAACTTTTCTATAATTAGATTAAATAAAATAAACATTTTATTTATTCACATCTTCTATTATATTCTACAAATAAATCAATTAAAATCCATGATTATTTGTGTATGCCTCATTTTACCTTTGGAATATTTGATTGAATCAGAGAATCAGTTCTTACAATGTCTAGAATGGGGAAATAGCTTATACCAATAGGATGGAGTTAACCGAAGAACATAGAGGCCTCATTTTACCTTCAAATTAAGGACTAATTAGAACCTTCATTTGGAGATTCATTTTTTGTGGTATCATTCATCAAACTGGAGGTTACCAAGGAACCATGCATTGTACTGAGTAGTAAGCCATTGAATACACCAACTACACCTAACATGCGAAATTATGGATAAGGATGTTGTGCTTAGCTTGGACTCTATCTTTCATAGCATGCATTCCCATCCATGTCGCAACTAGATTTGATAAGCTACATGTTTAGTGCAAGGAGAACTACGTACAATCCCCCAAACTTACTTACTCGTGGCATCCTTTTGATTGCTCAACGACCTATAATGCTAGTCACTACTCCCAATTGCAATGCATCTTACACAGTATGCATAGATTTTAGTGGACGTGTAGCGTGGGTAAGGTAAGGAAAGTGGCCGCTTGATAGGAAGCCAAACTAGCCTATTAAGCACAACTAACCTAATATGCAACGGAGAAAGCTAGGTGCCAGAGGTAAACTCAGTGTATCAACGTATTTAAGGGAATATTGAGTTTAAGTAAAATAATCAAAGTTGTAAGTGACAACTAATTAAGGAATATTAAGGCATCTTTAAGTATATCACTAGAATGTCCCATATCCATTGGGAATAGAATGATCATTATTTACGATAACTAATATAAAGAAACCTAGTTAGGGATACTTTATATAATAATTGATTATATAAAACTAGATCAAATATATTAGATACATTGTTAGTATCCATTTAACCATAGATGTCTCTATATATGTCACTTGATGACTATATGCAGTACGATCTTAATCATAAGTCATTTGGCTACCCCCTTGTAGTAACACTTTGGTATTTGACTTACTCCATAATTTCTGAATTAGTGGGCTAAGACGTCTTGTATCTTGATATCTCACTATTTATAGTGGGTTAGGAGTTATCTCACAATATATCGAATCTACTAAGTCTATTTATAGCAGTTTTCTTGTTTAATGATCCAGAGCTTGAATAACTATGTTCAATCTAGAATATGACTATAGATAATTAACATGCTTGAGCACATGCAAATATACATGATTACGCACAAATGATAAGTAGTTTAAGAATAAGGGTTGTCATACATACAAGGATTAATAACAATGTATACTCCTAATTACTAGTTCATTAGTAAATTACTTAGAATTTACAAAGTGAAATTTTTGAAGAAAATAACAAAAAAATAATAAAGTAGATTGCACAAGAATTATGTGAGACATATGATTATAATATTGTCCTCACTATTAGCTTACAATTTTATTAATCGTTTTATGAATGAAAATTAGTTTCTTAGATTCTAAATCACTTTCATAATTTAAATTCCTTCTTAAAATCTTAACTTTAGCTTTAAAAGTCTAGATTTGCTTAAGACTTTCCCCATTTTCATGTCGTTTATTTAATTAATGATATGATCGCTAATAAACTTAAATCTTGAACAACCTAGAGATAGTCTTTTATTTTTAATTCATTCTTTGCATTAAGATCTAAAAAGTGATAACTAAACTAGGCAAGATCAAAATCATAGTTTAACGTTTGACATAAATATTCAATACTAGTTATGATAGAAATCATAAAGTATCACTTTGAATAAGAAAATTAACAATAATGTATTAATATCTTGTACTAGATATAAACATATTCATACAATAAACTAATTCATTATTTTAATTCATACATATATAATTTTGACAGTTAAACATGAACATTTCAAAAATCAAGAATTGAAACTAAAATAATTCATGAGATTAAATTAATTAAATCATAGTCTATAACATAAAAATGACCCATAATTATAATGAATATATAACTAGGCATTAAATTTGTTAAATCCTTAAAAATAACAAAATATTTCATCATAAAGAAGAAAGAAGTAAAGAAAATAATTCGATTTTGTTGAATTATTGGAGGCAAAAGAATAAAAAATATCAATATTCAACTTGTTATTGAATCTCCCTTCATAGATCTTACAACATCGAACCAAATCTGAATTTTATCTAAATTCTCTCCTTTGTAATTCTGATATTGATTATATTTAACGGGGTGTTGGTAATTATACGAAGAAAAAAAATATTTTTGTACTCAGATTAAATCTTGACCTTAGATGATGTAAAATGAGTATAGATCTGCTATGTTACGTGTCCTAGAGGGAGAAAAGTGGGTCAAATAGTCAAAAAGCATTCAGAAAAAAAATACATGCATGTAGGGAGAGGTGACGCAAATGCGCCTGACTTGGCTGAAGGATATCTCACAATGTGTTACACACTCGCTTTGCACGTGTCTGGGCTAAGGAACGCGCTTGGCTAGAGTTGGAGAATGGCATGGTTTCATGTATCTCTCTGGATGGTTGACATGTGGCACATGATCCTACATTGATGATGACTAGACTTTCCTTTCTAATTTCATCCATAGACGTTTCTAAGTTAATCCATCGATCTTAAAAAATTCAAAACAAATTCCTAAATTTTTTACAAGAATCCCAAAAATTTTAAAACAATTATTTTCTTATAAATACAAAATAAATAATTTTAACATACTATAATAATAAATCTATGTAAATACAATTGAATTAATATTCAAAAATATGAATAAAATAGTAGTTATTAATAGTTATTTATACCTATAGTGAGTACTCAAAGAGAAGATGTAATAGAAGAGGTAACACAAACTTGAGGACTATGGTTGTATTAAGAACTAGTTTTGAAAGAATAAGTTGCATCCAATGGTTATATTACTCAAACTATATTAAATTGAGTAAATACCAGGTGTGATATTCAACAGTTTAATAGCTCTAAGATTATTAAAGATAATATTAATTAAAGTGTTAATTAATGTATCAAGTCTTTATTCAAGTTTGAAATCATAATTTCATCGGTTTCCATGTCTTCTCCATAACAACCAATGAACGATTTTGATTCTAAGATAGATAAATAGTTAATTTAAAATTAATTATTAAAATTATTAAAATTCACATTTATGTATTGAGACATCTTATGAGATTCATAAATATCAATTAAATGTGTAAGGATTTAGCCTAACAATTGGATCCATGGAATTAATTAAATATTTATCTAGTTTGATTAAATAATTATGCAAATTAGTTATGAAAATTGAAATGATTATTTAAATATTTAGTATGTATTTACAAGCTTGTGGGACACACAAAGATATTTTAGTAATAATCAAATTGAATTAAATTTGGAACAGGGAAAATGATTCATGTTGGGAATGATATTCTAAGAGCACACAATTTAGTTAGCAGTTGGGTATCAAGTGGCACCATAACTTTAAAAAAGGCACACAAAAATACTATATTTTCTAAAAGTATACCAGAAGTCCTATTATTTTCAAATAAGTACAATTTAGAGTGGTTTATTAAACTAGTCGGGAATTTGGATTGGATTCCATTTTTTACTAAAATCACTCCCGATGTATAGGTTTCCAATGTTGTGGTATGGTATTGTTTTCTCATGGTAAGACTTAACATGACATTGGATGCTAGTGATAAGTTCTTCTACACTGGACCAATGACTTCTCATACCAAGCCAATGGCTTACCAAGAAATTTTATTTTTATGAAAATGGCTTCGAGGTAAGGCATACTACTATTGTGGTAAGGCATTGTCTTTTCATAATAAGCCTTACTATGACGTTGGATGCTAATAATAAGGCTTCCCAAACTAAGTAAATGACTTCCCATATCAAGCTAATGCCTTACCACAAATTCAAATTTTTACCAAAATCGTTACAAGGTAAGGCTTATTCCTATTGTGATAAGCTTTACCTCCAAGTGATTTTGATAAAAAAAAATCTTATCCAAAATTAGGTGATTTTAGGTTATTTTTGCATATAATTAAGTCTAAAATCACCATAAAAGGACAAGGTTGATCAATTTTGATCAAGTTTGACATATGTATACCATTAATGAAAAAGGTTTTTTTAATGGCAAATTTACTATTCTATCATTGTCAATTCTCACGTGCATTCTATTTTATATTTTTTAATATTTTTTATGACATCAGTAAAAAAAAAGACTAATGGTGTACCACTTTATAAAATAAGGTACTAATAGTGTATCCTTGTATAATTTTGGTAGTAATCTGTACCCTTACAAAGATTTATGGTAAATGGTAAGACTTTTACCCATATTAGTTGTGTGCATGATTCTCTAAGTTAAGGGAAATTACGAATTGAATTCCTAATCAATTTGTGCTATGTTCAAACATCATACTCCCCCAACATGGCTGACCACTAGTGAGAAAATTGGAGAATTTTTTGTACTCAATATTGAGATACTTTTATGATCAATTAATTACTCAAATACTATTACGAGAAATTGGTTTTTGGTTTGGTTAAACAATTGTTCTTGGAGAAGAACAAGATCATGCATGAGAGTTCTAGTTGGAAAACTAGAATTATTTTTGATCAACTTCGTGAAGTTTGCAAGAATGCTGATATGTTCCATTAATCTTCGTTGGAAGACAAGCCTTGGAAGTCCTAATGTTCTAATTTATTGTTAGTCCATGGATATGTTTTTTTATTTTATTTGTTGTAATTAAATTATTAATATCATAAGAATCTTGTTAATAAATTTTTTTATTGTTTATAAAAATAGTTTTTGCATAATTTGTATATAAAAATGGGATTTTTATATGAAAAAGGAGTTTTCAAAGCTAACATTTGTTGGAACAATGGTAGTGCAAAAACAACACAAATGAAATGAACGTGGAAGCAAAAGTAAACCAAGAACATAAGAAAATAAAGTGATTTAGGAAATTGCTAAGTCTACACTCAATGTTTCAAATAAATTCACTAATTTTAATTCTTAAATACAAGAATTTTAACCAAATGTCAAATACAACTTAATCTCAAGAATAATACCAAATACTAAAAAATACTCTAAGTCGAAGCTTTAATACACTCATATCTCTCTTACACATACAAAGACCCCAAAAAAAGAACATTATTTATTTTGATGCATCAAAATAAGAAAGAAAGAAAATATCAACAACACACAACCATAATTCACAACTAAGGAAATATACCTTGTTCTCTCTGTATATTTTTTTCTTCATATTTCATTGGGAAAGTACCTCTCCTTAAGGAGTGTTATAAATACTTAATGATTGTATTCTATTCTATGATTTAAATGAATATACATGGTGCTTTTATATAGGAATTACAAGTAAACTAGATATATCTAAAGTAACTAGATATAGATATGCCTAAAGTAAATAGATATACATTAGCAGATATATATACATTAATATGTTACTAGATATACATTAACAGTCCCCCTCAAACTCAAGGTGGATGTGAGACCAGCTTGAGGTTGTCAACCAAATTACGAGTGTGTCCTTTGGGAAGTGCCTTAGTGAAGATATCTTCAAGTTGATCGTTGGAGGAAACGGGGAAAAACTTGAGAGCACCATGGACAAGATGAAAGCGAATAAAGTGACAATCAATCTTGATGTGTTTAGTTCGTTCATGGAAGAGATCGTTGTGAGAAATATGAAAGGCACTCTAATTATCATAATAAAATGGAGTAGTAGAGGATGTGGACACACCCAAATCCTTAAGAAGCCATCGTCGCCAAAGGATCTCAGATGTGGTATCCACAAGAGCACGATATTCTGCTTCAGTACTAGAGCGGGCCACGAAGGTTTGTTTCTTACTTTGCCAAGAAATCAAAGAAGAACCAAGGAGAAATCAATAACCTATAGTGGACCTGTGATTAGTGGGATCTCTTGCCTAATTAGCATTAGAGAATGCACGAAGTACTAGAAGAGACTGAGCTGAGTAGAAAAGGCCATGGAAGATAGTGCCTTTCAAGTATCGTAGAATATGCAGAACAACAGCATAGTGAGTTGATCGTAGAGTAGACAAATATTGGCTCACCTGATGAATAGCATAAGAAATGTCTGGACGAGTAACTGTAAGATAAATCAGGCTACCAACCAATCGTATGTAAAGAGAGGGATTAGACAATGGTTGCCCCTCCGATGGTGTGAGATGCGCATTAAGTTCAACTGGAGTGTCAACAATCTTACTATCAGTGAGTCCAGCTTGAGATAAGAGGTCAGATGCATACTTAGCTTGAGTAATATAAACACCATCTGTGGAATGAGTGATCTCAAGACCCAAGAAGTAGCTGAGATGTCCAAAGTCTTTCATCTCAAACTACTAACTAAGAAAATCCTTGAGTTCTTGAATGCCACTGAGGTCATCACTAGTTATGATCATATCATCCACATATAGGAGAAAACAAATGGTGCTTTTATCATTGTGACAAAGAATTAAGGCAGAATCATAAGGACTGGTAGTGTAACCCAAGCAAAGGATGGTGGAGCAGAACTTGGAAAACCATGCTCGTGGACCTTATTTAAGGCCATAAAGTGCTCGTCGAAGGCGAAAAACCTTATTTGTTTCAACAGAAAGACCAGGAGAAGGTTGCATATAGACTTCTTCATGTAGATCCCAATTAAGGAATGCATTTTTAACATCCATCTGAAAAAGGTCCTATTTACTAGCAGTGGTAACAGCTAAGAGGATACGAACAAAGGAATTATGGGCAACTGGAGCAAAAGTCTCTTCATAATCAATCCCATACTCTTGTGTAAAACCTTTTGCTACAAGACGAGCCTTGTAGCGATCGATGGACCCATCAGAGCGAGTCTTGATCTTAGAGATCCACTTACTATCAACCACAGACTGACCAGGATGGAGAGTAACCAGATCCTAAGTATGATTTTTGGTTAATGCATCAATTTCATCTTTCATTACAATCTGCCAAAAAAGGTTAGTAGATGTCTCACGATAGGTGTGAGGCTCATGGAGTGTAGCAAGGGCAATGTAACAATGATAGTCAAGTAAATGTGTAGGAATGGATCTTACCCGGGTTAAGTGGCGAGGTGGAATGTCTTGTGGAGGATCTTCAGGCGGAGCAGGAGTAGAGGACCTATGTTTAAGGTGGGGTAGCACGTTATCAACCTATTCTTGTACAACCTGTCTAGGATAATCATCAAAAATATCTGAAGATTGAATAGTGAAGTCTAAAGGTGGATTAAGAGTATCTGTAGAAGGAACAAGAGACTCATTTGGAAAGATTTCTAAAACATTTGAATTAGTTAGGGAAGAACGAAAGTGAGAAAGTTCAACAAATAAGTGGTGTTCCCAAAAGACAACATTATGGGAAACACGAAGACGATGTGAGACAGGATCACATCGATACCCTTTTTGAGTTTCACCATAACCAAGAAAAAAACAAAGTCTAGATCGAGGCTCAAGTTTGTTGTGTTCATGAGGCTGAAGAAGAACGAAACAGGCAGATCTGAATAAGCGAAGGTAATGATAGTCAATGATAACCCAAAAAGGCGCTCATACTGAGTCTGATTATGAATGATAGCTCTTGGAATGCGATTAATGGCATGAACAGCATGAAGAGCGACTTCACCCCAAAATGGGGTAGGAAATTTGGTAGAAAGAAGAAGAGCACGAACAGTGTCAAGAATATGACCAAGTTTTCTTTCGGCTAAACCATTTTGTTGAAAGGTTCCTAGACAGGTTAGATGATGTATAGTGTCATAGGAGTGTAACAGAGCTTGAAAAGAATTTTGAGTATATTCAAGAGCATTATCAGATCAAAAAATTTTGATATGTTTGGAGAATTGTGTTTCAACCATTTTTGCAAAGTTACTGTATATTGGTAAGATTTTAGAATGAGATTTCATTGGAAAGATCCAACTATAACGAGAATAATCATTAATAAAAACAACAAAATATCGAGATCCACCAATACTAGTAATAGGAAAAGGTCCCCAAACATCAGAATGAATTAACTCAAAAATACTATTAGAGATAGATTTACTATTATTGAAAGGTAAAGTTGGTTATTTTCCTAACTGGCATAAAGTATAATCAAAATTGTCTTTGGACACAGAACCCAATAGACCTTTAGAAGCTAACTATTGTACCCAAGTGGATGGGGCATGACCAAGACGAGAATGCCAAAGTGTGAGAGAAGGTAAGGAAGAAACTGCAGCAGTTGTAGCAGCAACAGAGGTAGGAACAACAGGTGGAAGATGAAGATTGTTTACGGGAAACATACGCCTGACCCTAGGATCGGTCCCAAGCTCTTATCCCATCCTCGGATCCTACACAATACACCTAGAATAGTAAAAAATAAGGCGATATCCTAGTTCAACTAATTGTTCCACAGAGCATAAATTATAGGATAGGTCAGGTACATAGAAAACCCCAGGAACAGAGAGGGTAGAGGTTGAAACAAAACCTAGACTATTCCAATGAATGGTGGAATCATCAGCTATATGAATATTAAGAGGATGTGGTGCAGGGTCAAGTTTGGAGAATAAATATGAGTAAGGTGTCATGTGATTACAACATGTATAGTCAAAAAGCCAAGTTTGAGACTTACTGGGCAGAACTAAGAGAGTAGTGGAAAGATATGCATTACCAGCCATTTGAATAGCCTGAGTTATGATCTTCTGTAGTTCAGTAGAGGAAAGGTTGATAGTGGATCCAGAAGACTGGGACTCTACTAAACTAGAAGGCATCAGGGAAATAGGCTCAGTATTAGCAATAACAGTAGTAGATTTGTTGCGACTATAACAAGTCTCAATGGTGTGGCCATGACGCTTGCAATAATTGTAGAACCTTTTATTACTCTACCTGTGATGTTTGTAAAAGCTAGAGGAATCACCTGATTGTTGAGGTTGCTCAATGGCAAGAGCAGGAGGAGTAATAGCCAAAACATTGAACTTATTCTGGGCTTGAAGGGTTGCAAGCCGAGCTTCTTCGCTAACCAACTCATTTACAATAGTATCAAGAGAGGAAGGAGGACTGCGATTAAGAAGCTGACCTCGGATGGGCTCAAAGTACTTGTGGAGTGACATCAAGAACTCATAAAGACTAAATTCATCCCTGACTGTAGCATATTGTTGAGCATCTGAGCATGCCCAAATTGGATCACAAAGGTCAATTTGGTCCCAAAGGAAGCAAAGCTGATCAAAGTAGTCATTGATGGATTGCCTTAGTTCCTATTGAAGTTGATGTAATTCAAATATTAGCTAATATTTCATGGATCCATGAGTAGTGGAGTAACTTTTGGCCAACATATCCCATGCTGATTTGGCATCATCAAAGCTACCCAACAGATTGGAGATGGAGGGAATGGAAGTATTCTGAATCCATGTGAGTATCATGTGGTTGTGACTATCCCATTCAATCATGCGACAAAGAAAAGTAGCATCTTCTTCACTTGCTCCTTTAATAGGAATAATAATTGCACCAGTACAATAATGCTAGAGCATACGACCTTTAAGAAAACTGCGTATAACTTGAGACCATGACAAGTAATTCTTGGTCCCCTCCAATATAGTATTGATAGGGTAAGAAACAAAAACATCCTTTTTATCCATTTGGAAACACAATATGCAAAAACAGACTGCAAAAACGAGGTCTATGTGAAAAATTGGGTAGGGAGGACCTGTATTGCAAAAGTCAATGATCAACAAGTCAAATTCAATAGGTAGCACGGTCAACGAGAAAGTCAATGGTCCACAAGCTAAAGTCAACAGTTAGCACAGTCAATAGGGGTCTTTGTGATGTCAACTGAATACGATGATGACATCAGTCCTAAGTAAGTCACTCATGACATCACGGGACCAAAGCGCGGTGTGTGTGGCCTGTCATATTCACGTGCTATTGCTATTGGTGGCATGTGCAGGCATGTGCATAGGAGGACGATTGTGATACGCCCACAGTTGTGTAGATTTGGTCACGACGATCATAATGGTATCTACAGAAAGGTCATCGGGTTAAGATTCACGATGGTGTTTGGTTTCAATGCACGTGAAAGGACGTGCAAATCTTTTGAGCGAGGTGTGAGGGAGCGTGTGGAGTCCAATGGTTGCGATACTTCCACGGTTGTGTAGGTCTGGTCAATTTGATCACAGTGGTATTTGTAGAAAAATTATCGGAGCAAGATGTACGGCGGCGATGGTGATTGTAGTGGTCTGTGTGGTGCATGAATCCTTAACAACGGTGACTGTAGGCTCCGAACCTAAGGACAACGGTTGAAAGACGTCGAAGGTTCAACGGTGAGTGGTTGCAGCAACTATTGTGACAACGGAAGCTATAAGGATTGAGTAACACCAAAAAAGACAAGACTGCTAGAAAGATAAGAGCAGTGGCTCACTTACCATGTTATAAATACTTAATGATCATATTCTATTCTGTGATTTAAATGAATATACATGGTGCCTTTATATAGGAATTACAAGTAAACTAGATATGTCTAAAGTAACTAGATATAGATATGCCTAAAGTAAATAGATATACATTAGCAGATATATATACATTAATATGTTACTAGATATACATTAATATGTTACTAGATATACATTAACAAGGAGAGAGTTCTCTCTGGTGGGTACTTTATTTTTCTTTATTTTCTTGCTTGGCTTTCTTTTTAGTGGGGAGTTCTATTTCATAAATAATCTAGCGTCATTGTTATAGTAGTTTAGTTTTTTTATCATATCTAACTCTATAAAAAATGGATTTAGTGTGTTTTGTTTGTCAAATTTGACTCTATGAAAGTAAAATTTAGTGTGTTTTTACATCTCAATTTGTTGAGTATGATATCATTTATTAGTTAGGTGTTGGTGTATTTCTATAATTCACAGGTCTACAAAGATCTAGCAAGTTGTAGATACTATGTTCATCTTGGAGTTTCATTGGTGCATTTATTCAAACAACCATGGTTGGTAAAAGAGATACCTAAAGATGAATATGCTTATGATTTGGCAGTACTCTTAGCAGAATCATCGTTCTCACTATGTGTACTTTGTTATTTAATTTTTGAACATGTATAAGTAAATTTCATCTAAATAAATGATGTTCTTATTTTAGTTATCATAATTGAATTTAAAAAAAAATATCACCCACTTTTTATTTTAAAAAAAATCACAACTAAGGAAACCTATTCTAGTTGTTATGTTAAAATAATTGGCTTTAAATTCCAGATGCATAGATAGTCAGAATGGGTATAATCAGCACACAATGAAGCGTATATTTTACCATTTAAATCCGACAAGTAATATTAATTATACCATCATATTTATGAAAAATTATTAATATCATAAATAATTATATATTAATTAATTTAAATATTCATTAATCGATATTAATTATTTACAATTTTGTCGTTCGTTAAAACCTTTAAATAGGTCATCACAACCTGAAAAAGTACACTTAAAGCTTATATCACAAACTCTCTCAAAATTTCTTTGATCTTAATCTTTTCCCTCATAAATTGACTTAAGTATCAAAATGAATACGACACCCCCTAGTGTCATACATTATAACATGATATTCTAGTGATTTATAGGTATACGAGAATATGACCAAATAGAAATTCACTTCAACAAATGGTACTATCCAAGAAAAAGAAATTTGATGTTCAACCGATTAGGCTAGTGGAAACTTAAGAACATTCATCATGTTTGTCGCTCTGTTTTTTGCTTTCTTCCTTCTTCTTTTCTCCTAATAACACATTAGATCCAAAAAATCACTAGAATGAGTTCTGAAGAAAGTTTTCAAACTCTCCACCACTCCCACAGAACGAAGAAAGGTGAAGATTCAGGTGAAGGACCAATCACCACAAAAGGACAGGGTGTAAAGCCTAAGAAACCAACCATGGATCAAAGGTTGGGAAAGCAAGAGCAATTGATATAGGTCTAGATGAACTCACAAGCACACCCAAGTGCCTCAATGAGTCACTTAAGGTCACTACAACCATTAGGTCTTGGTGCCCAAGGATAACAGCATCAAACACCTAGTGCCAGTAAAAACTCAAAGGGTTTAATCCATAGAAGATTTGGTCCCCGTATTCAGGATCCACAAGACCTAGGTCCTAACATTGGGAATGGTGATGAATAAGCCACACCCTTAGTACACTTAGCCATCGTTGGAAAAGTGATGCAAAAAAACTTGATAGCCACATAGTAAAATTTATAATAAGCTTACAAGTGCACGAATCATTTGTACTAAGCAATGATTACACTTCCAAGTTCGTCTAAACAGGAACTATATAGTTTTAAATAATTCAAAAAATCTCTTAAAAATAACCACAAAAAATAAATCTAACCATTCTATCACAATATTTCGGTTTTGAAAATTCTAATCTAATAGCATATAATAAAAAATAGAAATATGATTGATTTAAACAATTATAGGAAGATAAATAATTAAGACTCACTAGAGAATTTATGAGAATGATCAACTAGTTAATCATGTTTGCTCAAAATTAATTATATTATTAAAGATATAAATTAAGATTATTAATTTTTCATTTTTTGTATGAAGATATCCTAAGACAAGATCAGATTCTTTGTTAATAAAATCAATTAATATTTTTAGGCGAGGATCATCAACTAATTAAATTCAATTATGTTTTTTTTATAAGATAATAGAAAACCACCTAAATCACTTCTCTAAGTAGAGCACATAATTTATACTCTTATTTAAGGTGTCAAAATTAGATCTATTACAAAAAATATGTCCTCAATATATTAATTAGTAATAAACTTTGTAGAAATCTTGAATGAAGAAATAAACTAATTTTATTTTGTAAAATATTCACTAAACTAATATTTCATAAATATGGAAACATAACTAATATCCCACACTAATAATCAGCTAAACATGCTCAAATTCAATATATGCCTAGTAAATTAAAAATAACAACTAGAGAAATACACAAGATTTAATCTATATATAAAATTAAATGAATATAAATAGGATTTATAATACCAATTAGAGATAGACGGGTGTGTCCTCGTCCATAACTATAATCTTGATCTATAGAGTATTCTTTGACATACAAATACCTTTTTTATTTATTTTTTATGTTCTTAAATGCCTCCAAAAGATCTGCCTACACTAATATTGAATCAAAACTATTATAAACTAAGAAACAAAAGTGTTTCAACTCTAAAGAAAAGGAAATTCCTAAACTCTATTATGGTTGCACACTTTACAAAAAAACCAAAAACACTTATTTATAGTTGAGGCTGGAGTCAAAGGGCTTTGGATGAAAAATTTAATCGCTCGTCATGACCCAAAGTTTCCACCATCGTGGCCTAAGTCTTGTAATGGTACGCCTCTTGTTTACCTCAAACAATTTGCACCACATTCTAATAATTCTTCACCATGCAACAGAATAAACAGCATGACTTTGATTTTAAGCTACGAGGAGTGCATCGTAGCCCACTGTATTCCATGTCATGGCCCATGATACTTAACATCACTTCTTGTTTTCAACCCTCATAAAATGGTTGGATCATATATAAGCCTTACATGTATTTTTATTTTATTATTATAAGATGAAAATGAGTGCTCGAGGCATGAGTCTTTAAGTGTTATTATTTATAAAATTGAAGCTAAAAATACCTAGAAAATAATAGAAAATATTCGTGATTTTGAGTATATAAATTTGTATAAATAATGATAAAATCATGCATATTTAAATCTATTTATTTACATTTAAATGTAAATAAATCAAGAAATATTAGAAGTTTTCAAGCACTTATTAACAAGTTGGTGGAAGCCGACTGGACTTTGAGCACATGTGCACCGAATGTGCGAACTTGAGGAACCACCTTGAGGCCAAGCACCATGCTCACTCTAGCCAAGAAAGCTTCTATGGAAACACCATACACTTAGGCCACAATAAACTAGTAGCGCTAAGAGTGGGTGATCATCATATTCCAACTCTACTAATGGGAGAATTAGAACACCAGCTTCACAAAATAGAGTTGGGACTTAATGGAGAGAGATGGGATTAGAATTATATTGATTCCATCTAGGATATTTTCACCCTCAAAGGTACTATCAATTCCACTGGAGAACAAGTTCAAGTAACCTCTATTGGGACTTACAATTGGTCCTATGACCCCTTATACCACCTTTTCCTATTAAGAGATTTGGTAAATCTCTATATGTATAATGATGCTATTAGTTATAGAGCATTTCCCATGACACTGGCAAGTAAGGCCAAAGTCAAGTACAAAACGCTTAGGCCATGAACAGTTGGGAACTTCTTGAAGTTTGCAAAGTAGTTCCTCACTCATATCTCAGTAAAGAGAGGACTACCAGATATCTCAACACATTTAATGAGGCTAAGTTAGAAAGAAAATGAGTCATTGAAATATTTTTTTTGACTATTTTAGTAATGAGAAGATTCAGGTTCAAGACTATCTAGACTTTCTTATATTCAATGTATTCCTTTACGATATCCATATAGGGCCATTATGGACCAAACTAGAAGAAAAGATCCCTAAGTTGTCTTATAAAGAGATGACTAGGATTGTAGCTATAACAATTAATGTGGAAGATATGGCTAGTCATCATAGAAGTGGAGTCAAGAACCGCCTTCAAAAGAGGAAGATAGAAGAAGAGCCCATCAATATTTTGGCTAAGAAATTCAAAAGTGGAGTTAGAAAAGAAGATCCTTCAAGGGAATTAGGAGCATCATAACTAAGGAACAACTTACAAAAAATTTTTCCCTTAAATGTTTCACGGGAACAAGTTTTGATATAGGTCTAGGATTCAAGACTCTTTAGACACCTCGGGAAGGTCAAATGTAACCCATCTAGTAGGAACTATAATTTATACTACATGTTCCATTGAGACTTCGACCGCAAAACACATGATTACTAGGAGTTCTAAATAGAGCACTAGATACAAAAGGTTTATCTAAAGAAATTTGTGATAGCCAAGCATGAGACAACTCTAACAACCTTAGGTAACCAAGTAAAGGATGGCGGGCCTTCAGTCTTGATTGAATTCTACATTATCTTGGGAGGCCCAACATGTGGAGATATCAATCATGCTAGGAAATCACATGCCAAAGGGTTGACAGCCTACCAAGAGGTTTTCTATATCATACAGAACCATGGAAAGGGTAAGAAGCCAAGAATGGTTAGGGAAGACTTATTCTTTGCTGAAAAGGAAGCAGTGCGACTAGTGTATCCTTATTATGATGATTGATGCATAAATATTATTGTGTACAAATTTTAAAGAATTTATAAAATGCTCGTTGGTGCACGAATCACTTATAAAAAATGATAAACATATTCTCAAGGACAGTTTAAAAAAGAATCATGTAATTTTTAAATTATTCAACAAATTTTTAAAAATGAAAATAAAACCTAAACATTTTGTTACAAAGTTTAGGTTTAAAATCCTAATATAATGATAACAAAATAGATTTAATAAATATGCAGACATTTAGACATTTATCATGTTGTGGATGGAATACATTAGCTAGTTCTTGCTCGATATTGAATAAACTATTAAAGATTTGAATTGAGATTATTAATTCTATCCTTTTTGTATGAAAATATCTTAGGATATGGATCATTCTCGTTATCAATAATAAATCAATTAAAATCCTTAGGTGGGGCTTGTTAATTATTTTATTATTAAGTTCTGCTTCTTTTTTAAGAGATTAATAAACCCTTTAATTGTCTTCTTTAACTGGTGCATGACAATTTAAACTTCATTCGAGGTGTCAAAATTAGGTTCAAGAATTTAACTATCTCATAAATGACTTTCAAATTTTAAAATTACTATAAAATATATGTCATCATTATATCTTTCAATAATGAGTCTTATAAAAATCTTTAAAATAGAGTTTATATTCCAACTACACATGTGACCCAAATCACTGATAAAAGAGTAGCACTCTAAATCAAATTTAAATAATTAAATCTTAAATCTTACATTCATATTTTAAGTTTATAATGAAAATTCAAACATCACTGTATTTTATGAAATAAACTTTATAGAATTCTTGAATAGAAAATAATGCCTAATAGTGTAAAAATATTTTACCAATTAATATTTCATAAGTGTAACAATATTACTAATATTTCATTATAATTTTAACCAGACATGCTCAATTTGATAATTGATCATAAAATTAAACATAGTATGAAAAAATAACATAAAGAATAACTGGAAAGAATACATAAATATACCTCAATAGAGTCTTCCTGAATTATTTCTAGAAAATCTCCAAAAGAAATGCCAACTTTTATTGAATTGGATCTAAAACTATTACATATACTATATTTGTTCAACTCTCAAATAAGAAAATAACTTAAAACCAATAAAAGAAAAACTAGAAACTAAAGAGACTAAGAAGAGAGGGACGATTAAGGATTAAGGAATAAGGAATGGTTGATACAATAGAATAGGGGTCCTATTTATAGGTTCAAGAAATCAGCTCAAAAAGATTGGCCTCAAGTTACATGATAGTCCATGTCGGGACATGCATGTAACTGACACACGCATTAAATAAGATATGAGCGTCTCGTGCCGTGACAAACACATTTTCCATGTTGTGGCTCATGAAGGATTAAGGATAGTTGTATTGAGTCCAAAAGCATCGTGCTACGATACACAATAATTCCATGTTGTGGAACATTCTATTCTATGTGACTTTGCTCTCTTATTTTCTTGTATCATTTTTTATTGGTTTGGAGCATTTTCAATGGAGTGCCTCAAATGTATTTCTTCAAGTACTAATCATTTTTAACTTTTTATGCTAAAATACTTGGGAAAAAAATATACTTGTGATTCCAAAAAGATATATTTATGTATAATAATTATAAAACTAAGTAAAATACAAATCTTTTTAATCATAAATCATGCATAAAATCACAATATATTAAGCATTCATTAATACTCTATTCGTAACCTTATAAATCGCCAATAGTAAGATTTATCAAATATTGGTGGATACCGGTAGCTCAATGGATATCTTTTTCGAGGATGCTTGGAAGAAGATGAAGATGTAACACCCTCTCAAGCAAGTCAACATTCCCTTTTATGGCTTCTCCGAAAAAGCTTTCACCAGAGATGGAAGTGTGGAACTTCCAGTTACTATTGAGGGGGTTTAGGCCACCATGACCATTATGATCAACTTCCTAGTAGTCAACTTCCCATAAGCTTATAATGGTATCCTGGGATGATCTTTCCTAAATGATGCCAAGGTATTATTATCAACTTATCACCTAACACTAAAGTTCCTTATAGAAATAGGAATTGGGATTATCTTGAGAGAATAGAGAGTAGCACATGACTACTATAACAAGTGGATCCACTAGGGGAAAAATATGTTATTAGGATCCGACTTGAAGAGGTTAAGAATAGAGTTATTAATTTCTTTGAGCTTATAGTTATTTTCTTGTAAAGTGCTAAGTAAGGTCCTATGTGGCCATGTCAACACCAACACCAAAAAGAAAAAAAATGATAAATAATAAATAAATAGTTTAGCCAACTTGGCATTCATGTAACTTCCGTAACTTAACTCTACAAGCACCCAACTCATTCTTGGCATCCAAAAAGGCTATAACATCATAATGTGAATCAACCAATCCTCCATAATAACATTAGCTTTGCACCAAGGTAAGACTACCATCGTGTGCTACTATAACTTGTGAGAGATCACATTCTTCACTCAAAATTAGTAACCAAATCATGTTAAAGAAAATATTTAGACTTGTCCTATACTAGACTTGTCCTATACTAGATCACATCTCCCTTGGGAATTAGCCACCTTAATGGAAAAAGTCCTGTGTGGATAATGAAGCGGGATTACCCCCTTGCATCCAAAGCAATTGCAATCCAAGATCTTGATTGGCTATAAAATACTACTATCATAGTGGATCACATCCTACAAGAAATAAAGCATGGATCAATTCTCATTGCATACCCACAGCGACCAAGATCCATGATCATGAAAGTGGCAACCATTATCTCAATGGTTTACTTCCTATGCAAGAAAGGAAACAAGGCTCAATGTCCATTCCATACCCATAATAACAGTAACTTGATGAGTGCTTAAAAAGAACTAAAATAACCATGAATTAATGTACTTTAATTGATTAAATAGATTTATATTTGTATGATTTTATCATATTTTTATATAAATTTGTCTTTTCAAAATCATGGGTATTTTTATTATTTTTCAAGTATTTTCATTTAAAAAATAATGTAAAGACTTGAAGAAAAATACTGGAGTCAATACATCACAAATATGTTGTGAAAAATATGAAAAAAAAGTCAAAAAAAGGAAAAAGTGGACAAAATGGGTCAAAAATGCCAAGTCTAGCATGTGCCTTACCCGTAGCCAGCACACACCTATGTCGAGTCCCATGTGTGCCTGTCTCGCATGCATGTCATGCTGAATCCCACGCACACTAGCGCTCATCATCCGCAAATCTTGCCTCCCAAACGCATGTTAACATATCCAAACGCATTCAAAATCAATTTTTGAGATATTTTACCACTTTTTTGTTTTTTTTCCTTTTCCTCATATATAAAGGGACCCTCTCTCCCATTTTAAAAATCATCCCTAAAAATATCTTCTCTTTCTCTCTCAATATTTCTCTCTCTAGAAAGCTTTCTTAGTTTTTTTTAATTTTTTTAGTTTTAAAGTTCTTCTCTTTTTGAGAAAAACTAGTTATGCTTTTGTAGATTTCTAGTTTTTTATTCCAATAAATGGAAATGTAAATCCGTTTAGAAGTTTTTCAGAAACAGAAGGAACATTAAGGTTTTGTAAGGATTCTTTTGAGGTATAATTTTAAAATGAATTCTTTACAATTATTTTTAAGTTTTATTCTTATATGTTATATTTAATTTATTTGTGATTAAATTTAACATAGCTACATGTTTGTAAATAAGATATAATAATAATATTGTTATGCTTACGAAATATTAAATAGGTAAAACATTTCTATAAAATAAATTAATTTTGTTTTTATTCAAGATTTTATATTAAGGATTTTAGAGAGAAATATTTTTTTCATTACAAACTTAAATCTGAAAAATTAGATTTTAAGATTTAATTATATGGTCTGATTTAAAGTAGTACCCTTTTATTTGTTGGTACAATTACCTTGTAGTTATAATGAAGCTCTATTTTAAAAGTTTTTATAAAAACTATTATTTGAAAATGTATTGACAATATATTTTCAGTAATGGTTTTAAAACTTGAAAGTTAGTACTCGGATAATTAAATTCTTAGGATTAATGTGAACACCTTAAATAAAGTCTAATTAACTAACTTCGTCAAAATCTGTGATTAGATGGTTTGTAATTTTCTTAGAAATAAAGTTAAAATTTAATACTTAATTAATTAATAGACACAACTTAAGGATATTAGTTAATTAATATTAAACAAAATAATTTGAACCCGCCTAAGGACACTTTCATACCAAAAAGAAAAAAATCAATAAATATCAATTTATATTTTTAACAATCTAAATAGTATGAGCAAGCACAATTAACTTAATTATTATATTCATAAATAATCCATTGTTATGAATGATAAAAATTTACATAATTGTTTATTGAATCCATATCTATGTTTATTTTTTTATGTTATTAGATTAGGAAACACAAAAATCAAAATATCTTGACAAGATGTTTAGGATTTAATTTCATTTTTAAATGTTTGAATAATCAATTAAAAATCACATATATATATATATTCTTTCATTAGATCGACCTTGAGAATATACTTGTCATTTTCTATAAAATGATTTATGTACTTGCGAGAGTTTTACATATATAAAACCAAAGTATTTGTAAGATCAGTATTACTAACCTATGTCAGTCTGGTCTCATCATATTTTTGGCATCGTTGTCATGAAAGGAATAACGTTTTTAAATTATTTATGAAAATTTTAAAAAATTTCTATGTTGTAAATAATTGTGATTTTTTTTATTTAGTAAAAAAATTTAAAAATTTAAAAAAATAAAATATTTAAAAAAACTTTTTAACTTATTAACTTTTAATTTTCATTTAATTTTAATTTTTTATATTTTCTTTTAATTCTTAATTTTTTAATTTTTAATTTATATTTTTAATAAAAAATATAATAAAAACTAACTATGTAATATCATAAAAAATAAAGATGTAAGAGAGTTCTGTCTAAAAGACACGTTTTTGGAAGCCTTTGTACTACTAATCTTTTCTGTGAATGTTGCTCTATTTAGGAGGATGGTTTTAAGGAGGTTTTGCCCCACCATTCATTTCTATGAGCACTCTTAGTTAATATTGATTATGCTATTTAACTTAGAGATTAACTTAACAGTTGTAAATATTGTATGATATAATATGTATAAAAATGTGTTTGTATTATATATTAGATAGGATATATTATATTATATACAATTTAATCATGTATATTTATTTGTAAAAAAATATGTTTGTATTATATGATAGATAGAGTGTGTTATAAATATGTATAGTTTAAGTATATATAATTATATGTATCAAAATTTGAATAAAAGTTGTTTATATTATATATAATGTAAAATATGAATAATTATTTTATTTATTTATTTTAATAACTTTATTTTTTTTCTTTTATTATTTGCTTTTTTTTCTTTTACTTAATTTTAATTTTAATTATTTAGTATTTATTTTAATACTTAATATTAGATTAGTTTTTTTAAAAAAATTCTAAACCTATCTTTAAAATTTTAAAGTTTTTAATCACAATCTCTAATAAAAAGAGGTAGTTATTTTGTTATATCTAAATACAAATGTGTTTTGATGCCTTACTTATTTGACTTGTACCAAGAAATGGGTTATCTAAAACCCACAATCATGTTCCTAGTTTTAAGTAAACAAAATTTTGAAAATCTACAAGACATGACTTAAAAAGTATAGGAAGATAAACTTGTCCTACTGATCGCCACAAATTATGTATGCAACGAACACACAAGTATACATAGTGCAACAAGTAATATAATGATAAGAAAATATCGTTTTCACGTAGATTATTTTATTAAACACTAATTTTTAAAACTAAAAAAAATAAAAATCAATTTTTTGTGTTTTATATTTTAAGGAAGCAAAATTAAAATAATTAAAAGTAAATAGCAATAATTAATTAAATCAGATTTCGTAACTAAGAAGATATATAAGAAATATATCTAGGAATACTTATTCTCCCAATTTTCTAAACATATGAATCGCTAAAATCCTCTCAATATAATTATTTATTAATTACATGATCAATTGAATCTCTTTTTAGCTCCAAAAATTGACCAAAATTATGCTCATGGTGGCTCATTAGGGTTTATGGGGTGATTAGGAGCTTAAACAAAGCTCAGGTGCAATCTGGACCGTCAGATAAGTTTCAGATCAAGAATTGAGATCAAAATAATAACTACAACAAAATGAGCTATTAAGTCAGGATTTAAAGTTAGTACGCTGAAAGATTGACTTAAATTTTTTAAAAAATAGCATCGATCATACATGTCAATGGAATCTACACGTAAGACATAGTGTCAATTCTACTTGTCAACCAACGCTAGCCATGAGTAGCGTTGGTTGACAAGTAGGATCGATGTTATGTCCTACGTGTAGCGTCGGTCCTATATGTCAACTAACGCTACCTTTTTTTTTCTTCCTTTCATCTCTTATCTTCCCTATTTTATAGACAATCTACTTATGCTTCCCTCATTGCTTGAAAAAAACCTATCATCCTCCTCCATACTCTTTCTCATTTTTTGACCACCTCTGACCACCATTTCTGGCACCATTTAGTGGGTTTTCTTCCTATCCAATTTCTCTTCTTGATCCACTACTTTTTAGCATAATACTCAAATTTTTTATACCCATTTTCTTCATTTTGTCACTTCATTTTCTCTTGTAAGTATTTTTATTCAAGCTTAGAAGAGAAGAATGTATTTTATACCCATTTATTTATTTTAATAATTTTATGTATTTAGGTTTTTGATATATATTAATTTATTTTAAACTTAAAAGTTTTGAAAATATATATATAATATTTTTATATGTATATAATATATAATGAGTTTATTAATATTTATTACATATATATATATATATATATATATTTATGTATAAAATATTTATTATAATTAGTTACATGCATATATATATATATATATATATATATTGTTAATATTATATATTTATTAATTTTATTATTTGTTTGGTTTTTAAGTATTTATTTTTATATGAAGTTTTGATAGATGTTCTAATAATTAAGGAATTCATATATAATAATATCTGAAATATATTGGTTGGATACATATTTAATATACTTAATGTCATTAATAGAAAATAAATAAATCTTGGATGTCAAAGTGTTGAATTGAGCAAGACTACATTTATGGAGTTGAAAGTTTCTTGGAATTTGCTCATAAAAAGTAATAATGAAATTAGTATGATTTGATGTCCATGTGTTAAATGTAAAAATGAGAAATTTTATGATGTTGACGAGGTTAAGTATCATCTTATTCAAAGTGATATTCTTTTGAGTTATAAATGTTGGTATTATCATGGAGAAAATATTGATAATACTCATAGGGAAGAGATAAATAACAATATGAGTGAATTATATACATCTTATCAAAATGTACAGACAGAAAATATGTTTCATGTTGTTGAAGATGAACTACATGAGGATGATCATGAAACCTTTAAAAAACTTCTAAAAGATGCTGAAAATCGTTGTATCCAAAGTGCAAGAAATACACTAAAATGTCAGGATTGATTTATTTGTACAATGTGAAGGCAAAAAATAGTTTTTCTAACAAAGGATTTATAGAATTTCTAAATATACTAATAGATATGTTTCCTAAGGGTACTGAATTGTCATCTTTAATGTATGAAGTGAAGAAATCTCTTAGTCGATTTGACATGGAATATCATAAGATTCCTACTTGTCTAAATGATTTCATTCTTTATAGAAAAGAATATAAGACATTAGATGATTTTTCGGTGTGTAAAGAATCGTGATAGAAGCATGCTACAAATGAGACAACACCTAAGAAAGGTGTGCCTGCAAAGGTTCTTTGGTACTCTTCTCCGATTTCTCGTTTTCAAAGGTTGTTCAAAAGTAAAGAGACATCAAATATGTTGACTTGACATTCAGATAATCGATATGAGGTTGGGATGCTACGTCATCCTTATGATTCTCCAAATTGGAAAGTAGTAGATAATTTATCCCTTCAATTTGCATCTGATCCACGCAATCTTCGTCTTGCCATTGTTATTGATGGAATTAATCCACACAGTTCCCTTAGTAGTAGATATAGTTATTGGCCAGTAATTATGGTAACATACAACCTTCTTCCTTGATTGTGTATGAAAAGAAAATTTATGATGTTAACATTATTGATCTCACGATCGAAACAACTTAGAGTTGATATTGATGTATATTTGTAGCCTCTGATAGATGATTTAAATACATTATGGAATGATGGTGTAAATGTTTACAATTAATTTGAGGGGGTCATTTTATGGATAATTAATGATTTATCTACATATGGAAACTTATCAGGATATCCAATAAAAGGTTATATATGATGCCCTATTTGTAGTGATGACACTTCTACAACTTATCTTGTTCACGGACGAAAGATGTCTTATAGAATATTTTTTCCATTTGGACACAAGTTGATACCAAAAAAAAAACGTTTTGATGGTGAAGAAGATTATGATCTTGCACCAAGACCTTTGCAAGGTATTGAGATATTAAGTCAATTGTATGGTATGAAATTAAAACGATATGGAAAGATGAAAAAAATAATACTCACTAATGAAGGGAAGCGAAAGAGGTCAACTAATAAAAAGGGTGAAAAGGAAAATGTTAATGAATCAGTAGATCATGATTGTTGGAATAAAAAATCAATATTTTAGGTATTACCTTATTGGAAAGACCTACACATTTGTCACATCTTAGATGTCATGCACATTGAGAAAAATGCATGTGAGAGCTTGATTGGTACATTACTTAATATACTTGAAAAACAAAGGATGGAATTAAAGCAAGACTAGATTTAAAGAAACTGGGCATACGACCTGAATTGGCACCAAAGGTGGAAATGATAAGAATCGAACATACTTACCACCAGCATCATATACAATTTCAACAAAAGAAAAGGATGTGTTTTTTAAATGTTTGGTGGGTGTGAAAGTTCCTGATGGTTACTCATCCAACTTAAGAAATTATGTGTCTATCACCGATTATAAACTTTATAGATCATTGAAATCACATGACTGTCATATCTTAATGCAACAATTATTACCAGCTGCTATTAGGTCAATTCTTCCAAAACATGTTCGATTATCAATAATTCATCTTTGTTCAATCTTCAATACAATATGCGAGATATCTATATCAATTGGTGAGTTAAACTCTTTATAGAAAGATGTTGTGAAGAATTTGTGTCTACTTGAAAAATATTTTCCTCCTTTTTTCAATATAATGATTCACTTGTGTGTTCATTTAGTTCTAAAGGTTCAATTGTGTGGTCCTACTTACTTAAGGTGGATGTAATACATGTAAGTACTTAAAGGATATATAAATAATAAAAATCATCCTGAAGGATGCATGGTGAAACGTTATATTGCTGAAGAGGCCATTGAGTTTTGTTTAGAATAATTTAGTGGTTGCACTGAAATTGGGAATCCTACGCACAAGTTGTTATTAGAACATCAAATGATCCAAGTAGGTAACTCTATGCTCGATGGAAGTAAGAAATTATTAATTGATCTCACTCAATGGGAAAAAGTACAACGAATCATTTTGGTAAATAATAATGAGGCACAACCGTACATAGAGTAAGTGATAATAAGTTCAACCTTTTCATTTAAAATAAAATTATTATTTATGTAACTATTAATGATACCTGATTGATATATCTTGAAGAACATTACATAATGCATTTAAACTTACTGAAGATCGATCCTCGTTATAAAAAAAGTATGAGAAAAATTGTTGTATGATGAACATAAGCGAGAGCTTATTAATTGGTTTTGCAACCATGTAAATGTCACATACAAGAATTCATTAGTACTTCTATATAATGTTTTAAAACTTTGTTTTAAACACATTTCATGTTTTTATATGCATAGATTCGAGTTGAACTTAACAAACCCAATCATAAAATAATAGAAACTTTAGAATGGTTTGCACATGGTCCAAAATTCGATGTCAAATCATATTCTAGTTTCACAATTAATGGTTTGAGGTTTACAACTCAAGCAAGGGAAAAATTTCAAGTAAATCAGAATAGTGGTGTGAAGATGGTTGCACAAACTAGGCAATTTGTCAGTTCAAAATATGGTAATCATGTACTTTCTGATAGAACATATTATGATATAATTCAAGAAATTTAGGAACTCAATTATGAGGTCTGATGAATAATTAAAAAGCACTAAAATTACCATGATTTAATATACTTTAATTGATTAAATAGATTTATATTTGTATGATTTTTCATATTTTTATATAAATTTGTCTTTTCGGAATCAAAGATATTTTTATTATTTTATAGGTATTTTCATTCAAAAATAACAAAAGACTCGAACAAAAATAATGGAGGTAAATACATCACAAATATGTTGAGAAAAAAATAAGATAAAGTAAAAATAAAGTGCAAAAATTGGACAAAGTGGGTCAAAATGTTTAAAAATGTCAAAAATGTTGAGTCTCACGCACGCCAGCACACGCCCAAGCCGAGTCCTAGGCACGCCAACATAAGCCAAGAACATGCTCGCATCAAGTCCCACACGCGCTAGCACACACCCATACCTATCGCTCGTGCGCCATCGTCCGTTTGTTGCTAATCTCACCCCATAGGCTTGCCAGCTTATCCAAACGCGTCCAAAATCAATTTTTGAGATATTTTCTCACTTTTTTGGCCTTTTACTCATCTATAAAATGACCCTATTTCCCATTGTAAAAATCATTCCAAAAATAAGTAACTTCTCTTTTTTATCTCTCTCTAGCTTTCTCTCTCTAGAAAGCTTTTTTTAGTTTTAAAGTTCTTCTCTTTTTGAGAAGAACTAGTTATGATTTTATAGATTTCTAATTTTTGATTCAATAAATGGAATCCGTTTAGAGGTTAGTAACAGAATTAGCATCAAAGTTCTATAAGGATTCTTTTGAGGTATAATTTTAAAATGAATTATTTACAGTTATTTTTTTATGTTTTATTTTTATATGTTATGTTTAATTTTTCTGTGATTAAATTTAACATGACTGGTTGTTTGTAAATATGATATATAACGTTGTTATGCTTACAAAATATTAAATAGGTAAAACATTTCTATAAAATAAATTGATTTTTTTATTTAAGATTTTATATTAAAGATGTTAGAGAGAAATATATTATTTTGCATTACAAACTTAAACCTGAAAATTAGATTTTAAGATTTAATTATCCGGTCTAATTTAGAGTAGTACTCTTTTATTTTTTGGTACAATCGACCGGTAGTTAGAGTGAATCTCTATTTCAAAAGTTTTTATAAGAATTATTATTCAAAAATGTATTGATAACATATATATTTTTTCAGTAATTCTTTTAAAACTTTAAAGTTAGTACTTAGATAATTAAATTCTTAGGTTTAATTTGGACACCTTGAATAAAGTCTAATTAACTGACTCTGCCTAAAGCTATTATTAGATGGTTTACTATTTTCTTATAAATAAAGTTTAAATTTAATACGTAATTAATTAATAGACCGTCTAAGGATATTAGTTAATTAATATTAAACAAAAGAAGTTGGGATCCATCTAAGGACACTTTCATACCAAAAAGAGAAAATCAACAAATATGAATTTATATCTTTAATAACCTAAATAGTATGAGAAAGCATAATTAACTTAATTATTATATCCATAAATAATCTACTATTATGAATGATAAAAATTTGCATTATTGTTTATTGAATCCATATTTATGTTTATTTTTTATGTCATTAGATTAGGAAACAAAAATCAAAATATTGTGACAGGATGTTTAAGATTTAATTTTGTTTTTAAAAGTTTAAATAATGAATTAAAAACCACAAATATTTCTTCCTAAGATCGATTGATGATCTATGAAAGTAGAGTCATTAGTATAATTTTTAAATTAATATTCACTTGTTTTATTCAATATATAGTATTTTTATGCCAAAAATATTAAAATATAAACTTTTTTAGTAAAAATGGGTGAAAATATAATTTTTGGAATTTATTGGAATTTTTTAAGAATTTTTAACGGAGGGCCAATCCGAAGCTATCACATGGCCTGCCATGCAAGCAAAGGAATTGATTGTACAAGCCACGTGGATGCCACACAAGCAAGGACAACAAATCATAGATCTCTGTGTGTGAGAAGGACGAACTGCATTACATGTGTTAGCACGATGTTCAATTCGACTTTGGAGCGCGGTCAAACAGCATTGCCACGTGTCACCATGCAATTGCTCCCCACTTTCCACATGTATGCCATGCCATCCATTATGGTGAATCACATTATGCCGTATGGCACTGAATTAGCAAGTGTTGACTCGGGTCGGTCTCTCCTACAACACGTTGCGCTCTGATTCGCATAATGAATCTTGTGCGCCACTTGTTGTGCTATGATTGGTTGGCAGTGTTCATTTTTCTTGTTTTGATCTCAACCCTTGATATCAAGCTGATCTAACGGTCCAAATCATACTTGAGCTATATTTAAGCCCCTAATCAGCCCATAAACCCTAATGAGCTACCATTAGCATAATTTTGGTCAGTTTTCAGAGCTAAAAATAAGAGAAAATACAAAAAAAATCAAAAGGAGATATAACTTTGGTGGAGATTAAATAAGAGATTAATACTATAATTCAAGAGATTGATTGTATTTCTTCTTTTATTCTTTTTTTTATCAATTTTTATGTCTTTTTTTTATGAAAAATATGAGTTTTATGAACACAATTATGTGTAGTTAATTTATTAATTTAGGGTTCTTATAAACCCAATTTTCACCATGTGATGATCTAATATTTTACCCCAATTATAGTTTTAATTTAATTATACTATTTAATCTAATTTTTATGCTACTAATTGTTTGGCCTACAATTTATCTATAGAGATAATTAAATAGATTTGAGAAAATTATTTAATTGTTTGTCTTGATTAAATAACATGCATAACTTCTAGGTAGAGATGTATGATTCTTATGTATGTGATCCATAATTGATGAACTTAATTAGTAGTATGCAATTTAATTGGCATGAGAGTATGATTAAATTAATTAATATATGATTTGTAGTTTACTTTATAGAGGAATACATGATAGGTTAGATTCAATTGATCATGTAATTAGTTGATAATTATATTGGAGGGATTTTAACAATTCATATATTTAGAAAATTGAGGGATTAAGTCCTAGATATTTTCTCATATATCTTCTTAGTTACGAAATCTAATTTAATTAATTATTTCTATTTATTTTAATTTTGCTTCCTTAAAATATAAAAACACAAAAAATTGATTTTTATTTTTTTAGTTTTAAAAATTAGTTTATAATAAAATAATCTCGATGAGAACGATATTTTCTTATCATTATATTACTTTTTGTGATATGTATATTTGCGTTTTCATTTCACACACTTCATATGTGGCAATAAAGTGTCTTCATCATGATTTTCCTTCTTGGATTCAAATTGAGACTTTTTACAATGGTCTCAATGCTCAAACAAGAACTATTGTTTATGCATCTGCTAATGGAGCTTTGCTAGCCAAATCTTACAATCAAGTTTATGATTTACTTGAGAAAATGGCTATCAATAGCCAATGGATAGAATGACAAACACAAGAAGAGTAGCCAGAGTGCATGAGGTAAATGATATCACAACACTTACAACTAAAGTGTTATCTTTGGTTAATCTTTTGAAGGCTCAAAACTCGACAAAGAGTATAAACCAGGTCCAAGATTCAAGAGTGTTGTTTGTGTTTTATGGAGGAGCTCATTTTTTTATAATTGTCCAAATAATCATGAATACGTATGCTATGTGGGTAATGTGAATCGAAACAGTAATCCATACTCAAACACATATAACCTAGGATGGAGACAACATCCAAATTTCTCTTGGAATAACAACAGTTAAAGTGATAATCAATTCAACCATCAATTATTTCCACCACCTAGTTTTCAACAACCATAACAATCACAAGCCTAAGAGAAGAAGTCACCTACCGAGGACAATACAAATGCTTTAATGGGGATGATGAAAGACTTCATCCAATCAGTAAATACAAAAGTATCCACTCAAGTGACTTCAATTCAAAATTTGGAGAACCAAATGGGAAACTTGCTTAAGATATAAATCAAAGGCCTCAAGGTAACCTTCCAATTGACATGGTTGTAAACTCATGAAGAGAAGGTAAGGACCAGTGTAATGCCATAGCCTTGAGGAGTGGTAAAAATTTAGAACAGGATCATAAGATAAAAAAAGGAAGAGGAGAAATAGGAAATTAACAAGGATGATGAGAAAACTAGTGGATAAAGAGAGCACTGAAAAGGAAATAATTCAGCCAAAGAAAAACAACTTTTACAAACCCACTATTCCTTTCCCTCAAAGACTACAAAAGCAAAATTCAGATACGTAGTTTTGAAATTTTTTGGAAGTCTTCAAGAAGCTGCACATAAACATACCATTTGAAGAAGCACTCGAACAAATGTAATCTTATGAAAATTCATGAAGGATATACTATCAAAGAAAATGAGGCTTGGAAATCATGAAATAATAACCTTGATTGAAGGTTGGAGTGCCATCCTTGATAGAAAACTACCACAAAACCTAAAAGATCCAGGTAGCTTTGACATCCCTTGCACTATTGGGAACATCTATTTTGGTAAGTGATGAGCGCTCAAAAAGCAACTAATATTACCATGATTTTATGCACATTAATTGATTAAAAATATATATATTTATATGATTATATCATATATTTATATAAATTTATCTTTTTCGGAATCACGGGTATTTTTATTGTTTTTCAGGTATTTTCGCTTAAAAACGTAACTTAAAGACTCAAATAGGAATACTGGAAGCAATACATCACAAATATCAAATGACATCATCATCCACCATTCCGCGTTTTCACCATTTTTTAACATTTTTTCACCCATTTTTTCTCTCCATCCTCACCTATAAATACCCCCCTTCTCTTCACTTCTAATCACACCTCAAAACACACTTCTCTCCTCTTTCTTTCTCTCCATTTCTTAGTTTTTAGTTTTTCTTAGTTTTAGAGTTATTCTCTTTTTGAGAAGAACTACCTATGTTTTTGTAATTTATTTGCTTTTCGATTCAATAAATGGGAGTGCGAATTCCGCTTGGAAGTTTTCCAACAACGGGAATAGCATCGAAGTACTGTAAGGATTTTATTTTCTTTACAGTTATTTTTTATGCTTTATTCTTACATGTTATATTTAATTTATCTGTGATTAAATTTAACTTTGCTGGCTGTTTGTAAACATGATATAATAATAACGTTATTATGCTTGCGAAATATTAAATAAGTGAAAATCTCTAAAATGAATTGATTTTATTTTTATTCAAGATTATATATTAAGAATGTTAGAGAGAAATATATTATTTTTCATTACAAACTTAAATCTAAAAATTAGATTTTAAGGTTTAGTTATCCGGTCTGATTTAGAATAGTGCTCTTTTATTTGTTGGTACAATCGCCCGATAGTTAGAGTGAAGCTCTATTTCAAAAGTTTTTATAAGAATTATTATCTGAAAATGTATTGATAACATGTTTTCAGTAGTGGTTTTAAAACTTGAAAGTTAGTACTCGGATAACTAAATTCTTAGGTTTAATTTGGACACCTTGAATAAAGTTTAAACTGTCTAACCCCACCAAAGGTGGCATTTAAATGGTTCATTTTCAATCTCTTAGAAAAAGGAATTAATTTAATTAACCAAATTAGTTATCAACCCCACCGGTGTTAATTGATTTGTTTAGTTAACAAAGAATATCTAACCCCACCAAAGGTGGTATTCATATAAAAAAGAGAGAATCAATAAATATCAATTCATATCTTTAATAACCTAAATAATATGAGCAAGCATAATTAACTTAATTATTATATCCATAAATACTATAAATGATAAAATTTGCATAAATGTTTTATTGAATCTATGTTTATTTTTATGTAAGTAGATTAAAAACACAAAACCCCAAAATATCGTGACAAGATGTTTAGGATTTAATTTCGTTTTTAAAAGTTTGAATAATAAATTAAAAACCACCTATATTCCTTCCTTAGATCGACCTTGGGAGTATACTTATCATTTTCTACGAAATGATTCGTGCACTTGCGAGAGTTTTATAAATAAATAAAACCAAAGTATTAGTAGGATCGAGGATGTCGATTCTGCCTGATCAGTAAGGCACTATGTGAATTGGATTCTAGCATTAACTTCATGCCATTATCAATCTTCTAAATTTTAGGAGTTGGTAAAACTAAACCCACTTCAATAACATTACAGATGGCAAATAGGTCAATTAAAAGACCCTTGGGTATGGTAGAAGAGGTGCTAGTAAAAGTAAACAAATTCATCTTTCTGACATACTTCACTGTGCTAGACATGGAATAGGACCGTGATATTCCTATTATACTTGGTCGCCCATTCTTAGCAACCAGAAGAGCACTCATTAATGTATAAAAAGGAGAACTTACAATGAGAGTGCAAGATGAACAAGTAATGTTTAAAGTTTTTAAAGCATCTGAACCCCCTGATATTGACAATGCTAATGAATGCTTAAGGATAAATATTACTGATTGTGGGGACAACGTAAAAGAATCTATTGAGTCGCCCACACTTAAGACTGTTATACATGATGCTATGAACAAAGACATAAACTCGCAAGAAAATAGCTCAACCTGTTTTAACTTTGAATGTATGAATTGAAGATTGTTATTGTGAACTATGTGAACTTTTTGGAGGATGTGACTCTCATGTGTGTATCAAAGGCAATTATGAAAATTTTGAGATAGGATCTAAGTTTCATTGTGCCATCCCATCATGGCCTGCCTGTTGTTCCCTACTATCTCACTTTGCATGGTATGAGTCATTTTTGTTTGTGTGTCTACTATCAATTTTGGATTTATTTGCATCTCATTCCTTCCTAGATCCCTTCTCATGGTAGTGTTTGTAGGTCTCACTACCGAACATTGCATTCCAAGTAGTAGGTTTATCAAAGTTGAAGTAGCGGGACATAAATTCCTAGCTCTTTAACAAAAAATACTCTTCAGAAAATTCCTAGTCTACTGTTTTAGGTCTACAGAAAGAAAAAAGGAAAAAAGGTCTAAGAGTACCTATGTTCTTCAAGTTCTTAGAATTCATGCAAATTTAAGGAAAACTTAAAAAAAAAGTTAAAAAAATAAAAGTATTGATCCACTTACGATGAATTGGATGAAGCTGAAATTGTTTACTATTCTTTCACCTCAAAGCTCTAGCCTTTATTCCAAATTGAGTGTTGTGAGTAAGGTTGATAGCAATCAGGTCTTTATATAGACTACCATACCCAATCTTAACCTCTCATCAACCCATAACTCAAGGGCCCAGACTGAGAGAAGATCAAGCAGAATCAGGCTACAAAGATATCAATAACCAGCAGATCTATAGTTGACTTTCTTCTCAAATTTTGATAAGTTATAACTTTTCAACTAGGACTATGATTGAGACATGGAAACAACCATTGGAAAACTTATGACCTAAGGTTTATGATGACATAAAGATATATAGAGTACTAGCTACAAAACTTAGCTAAGATGCTCTATAACCAACGGTCACCAAGTTATTGTACCTAGATGAGATAACTAGATTGCTTATCCCACGAAAAGTAGCCCAAAAAACTTAGGGGACTTATATTAGATAATAAAATCACTAGATACGTATGGAATAATTTGGCTAGTCCACGACCATATTAAAAGGTCAAATAGACACGATCAATCAAATAGACACAATCAAATGTATCTTTTATTATTTAAATATGAAAATCAATATTAATGACACCATTTCATTTATGAAAAGTCATTACTATCATAAATAATTATATATTAATTAATTTAATATTATATATTATAAATTTAAAATTAATTAACCAATATTAATTATTTATGATTATATTATCTATCAAAATCTTTAAATATATTCTTACAACCATAAAAGATACATATAATCTTATATCACAAACTCTTTCAGTTTTTGTCTAATCTTAATCATCTCTTTCTTTAAAAAATGATTTAAATTTTGCATTGGATACAATATCTCTTAGTGTTGTACCTTATTATAACGTATTTTAATAATTTGTTGATCTATGTGTCCAAAGAACACGACAAAAAAATGAACTTTAAAAAAAATTTGTAATAAAAAATTTATCTTTTTTTTCTTTATTCGAATTTGAAATATAATCTTTCTTATTTATTTTATTTTTGTATTATTTTTTTTATTATTTTTTCAAGTTGTACTAAATAGTAAATAGATTCGTAGGTTTGAGACTTGTAATGAAATAGAATCAATGATGAAAGAAAGATTAGTATCATATATAGAGTAGACAAATAAGTTTATTTAAAAATTAACGGACAATAAAATGGTAAAACAGTTTTATTAGCCCCAAGACAAACAAACAAAAAATACTTAATCGTTCATCAACATTTTCTTCTGCCCTCGTATTCTAATATATATATATGCTTAAATATTAGAAAGAAAAAAAAAACTGATCAATTAATTAACATTGCAAATCAACATACATTGCTGCTTCTATTACCATGATATAACTTCTATTGACTGAAGTTAATACACCACCCACAACAATTCTCCTTACTCTTCTAAAGATTCCTAAACTCAATATTAATCAATATGATTTTTGATCTTCAACTCTCTAGAACCATTTTTTAAGGGAAGTTTTATTATTTGACCCGTTTATCCCTATTTTTATTTTCAACTCTCTATTCAATTTATACTCAAAATTAAATTTATATTCGATAAAATTGCTACAGCTCAGCAAAGGATCAATTTTTTTTCCCTTTTTAATGTAATAATGTGGCTTTTAAGCCACTTATCCAATTGAGTTAGATACATATTTTAGTGGGTTTTATCGTAGATGAATGGTGGACAGCGGAAGCCTCATCCTAAACTTTTGAGAATTGAACTCCATATTTTGCTTTAACTTTTGTTAATTAAAAATAGGGCAATTTTCACTTTTTTATTATTTTTTATTTTTTCAAATCTCCAACCGATTATAATAAATATTACATTAAAAAAATATTAATATATTCTTTTGTATTATAAATAAAATAATTTTAGTAAAATTTATAATGAGTAAAATAAAAATAAAAATAATATTTATACACTAATTATATCTCTTTTTACGATCATTGTGAAAATAGAGAAGAAAAAAATAGCTCAATAAACATATCATGCAAAATTTTATTCAATGTTTTAGCTAAAAAAAGTGGGTTCAATGTTTTATTGGTATTTATATTATTATTTTATTTTTTAATATTATTTTAAAAATGTTCATATTATTAAAAAAATATCAATTTAATTAAAAATAGATTTTATACACAAAACATGAATGATAATATAGTTATTTTATTTTTCTTAGTTTCTTTCTTTATCTTCTTATTTACTTAATTTTTATTCTCTCTTATCTCTTTCTTATACTTATATTTATTTGCATAAAATCATTTATTATCATACTATTAAATATAAATTATAAATATTATATCATAAATCATATCCTAAACTTTAAAGCTAGACACAAAATCTTAAAATCTCCAACCGATTATAATAAATATTACATTAAAAAAATATTAATATATTCTTTTGTATTATAGATAAATACTTTTAAGATACATTGAAATTTTTTATGCAATAGATATTAAAAGTTTGGGACAATAGAACAAGTGGTACCGTGGTTTTGAAAAAATGAATATTTTAGTATCACAATTTTCAAATATAGTATTTTAGTTCCATAATTAAAAAAAATTATTTTAATCTTAAAAATATGCACTTTGATTTTAAAAACTTTAATCTCAAAAAGAATTCACATAAATTTTATAAATGTTTTATTTTAAAAAAATAATATTCATTTTATAAAATCTATATAGATCTCATGTACCTTTCATCTCAAAAATTTAATACATGAAAAAATAAAATACCATATCCTAAAAACGTAATACAATTTTTGAGTGATTTTTAAAATAAATTTTGTTATAAAAATTACACTAAAATAATATGTTATTATATTTAAAGTTACTTAAAATAAGGTTAAAAATATTTACGATATATTAACATGATCGTGATAATATCTTATTTTTTATATATTCAGACATTAAATCATAATATTCATATACTTTAATTAAATTATTGTAAACGTATGAAAATTTTTGTTAAAATATCGCTTAATAATATTTTCGTTTAAGTATCTTCTTTTTGAAAGATAATTTTAATTTAATTTTTTTTATTTTTTAAAAGATAATATATTTATTTATTTTTATTTATAACGTATTAGTTATACTTGTATATATGAAATGAATAATTAAAAAAAATTATATCATATATTATTCTATTTAGTGGACATTTGAGTGAAATAATAATATCTAATCTAAATCTAAGTTACAAAATCAATCCATCTTTTTATTATTTTATATTAATATTATAATATATAAATTGTATAGAATGAAAATATTAATTACGTTTCTTTATTTATAAATATTTTTCAGTAAAATTTATTTTTATATTTTTGATATTTATTTATTTATAATAATTAGTATAATTAGATAATATATTTAATTATTTTAAATTTTTAAGTAATTGATTAATTATTAATTAATATAAATATTTTAAATATTTTGAAATATATATTAAATAAAAAATTAATTTAAAAAATAAATATTTTATAATTTTTTCAAAATTTTAACTAACAATAACAAAAATTATATTTCCATACACATTTCAAACCTTCAGCAGCCTAAGTTACCGTAGAAGCACTCAAACGGCTAATTGAACTTTTCTTACAGGACATCATTTTCTTTGACATGACACCACCTTCAACTTTTTCTAATGTTCTTGGAAACACCGCATTAACGTAACAAAACAAAAAAATGTTTTTTTTAATCATCCTACAACTTAGTTAATTAATTATTAATAAATAATTATATAAGTATTATATCATCTTATATTATCAATTTATATTTAATTAATAAATATAATAATTTCATATTTATCACAATATTTTTACGTTAAATAAATAAATAAATAAAAAATATTGATACTATTAAATAATAAACGGTGATATTATTATAAAAATATTTCATTAATAATAATTTTATCAAATATTAATAACTTATTAAAATAATATATATTTTATCAAATTATTATAAAAATTATAAATATATTAACTAATTTTATAAAATAATAAAAATAATACTTCAATAAAAAGATTAATGATAAATTTATCAATAAATTTATATAATTAATTATAAATAAATATTATTTTTATCATTAGATTAAATTATATAATATGTTTTAAATTTTATAATATTTAATAATAAATTTTTTAATTTACTTTTAAGTATAATTAATATTATAATTAAAATTAATATTATATATATTTTTATTATAATAATAATAAAATTATTATTAAAAAAGTGGAATAGAGAAAAATTAAATGATATATATTTATTATTAATTTATACTATTATATACACAAAATTTTATGAAAATTAATTATAATTTATTAGTCAAAAATATCGTATTTCTCTCCGCAAATAGTTTTGTTCCACTGTCCCTTTACTTAATATTCCAACGCCATCTTTCTCTTTGCACGTAGATCTCTGTTTCTTTTTTCAGTTCATTCATTACTTTATATCCCACCTCCTTTACATACTTGACCTACACCTCCAATCTCTTTCTTCCAACTTATTAGTTTTTGTTTTTATTTTTTCCATTCCTAGTCCAAGTCTATCTAATTATTTGGTACCATTCATTCATTCAGACAGACAAAGTTTGTACTGATCTCATCAAACGCAAAGCCTCTATGGAAAAGCCTCTCTGTCCCCTGTTTTTCATCTTCCTCTGTTTCTTCTTCGTTTCCATTGCCAGTAAGTGAGAAAACTTAGCTATGGGTATTCATTCATTGTGTTGGCTTTTGATCTGATACGTTGTCGTTTTATACAGGTGCGGAGATATCATCCAAAGTTGGGGTGAACTATGGCCAGCTTGGAAACAATCTTCCATCTCCATCAGAATCGGTGAAATTGATTCAATCTTTGCAAGCGAAACGAGTCAAAATCTACGATTCCAATCCCGATATACTCAGAGCTCTTAGCAACACAGATATTCAAGTCTCAATCATGGTACCCAATGAGCTCATCAACAACATTTCGACTAGTCAAACACTTGCCGATCAATGGGTCAGTACCAATGTCCTTCCTTTTTACCCAGGAACCAAAATTCGATACCTACTTGTCGGAAACGAAATTCTCAGCCAGTCGGATACACAAATCTGGTCCAATCTCGTGCCGGCCATGAGGAAAATAAGATACGCTCTCAAAACCCATGAAATCTACAAGGTCAAAGTGGGTACCCCATTGGCTATGGATGTTCTTCAATCTTCATTTCCACCTTCGAACGGTACGTTTCGGTCCGATATTTCGGAATCGGTAATGAGACCCATGTTACAGTTCTTGAATCGTACCAAGTCTTTTTTCTTCCTAGATGTTTATCCTTATTTTCCTTGGTCCACGGATCCCACAAACATCAAATTGGACTACGCCTTATTCGAATCGAAGAACACAACTTTCACGGACCCAAAAACCGGTTTAACTTACACCAACCTATTCGACCAAATGGTTGACTCTGTAATTTTCGCTATGAAGAAAATCGGGTACCCAAATATGCGGATTTGGATAGCCGAAACGGGTTGGCCCAATGCTGGAGATGTTGACCAGATTGGAGCGAATATTTACAATGCTGCCACTTACAATCGAAACGTTGTGAAAAAGTTCACTACTAAACCGGCTGTCGGCACACCGGCTCGACCGGGCGTGGTTCTACCATCATTCATATTCGCCTTGTATAATGAGAATCAGAAAACGGGTTCGGGTACAGAGAGACATTTCGGTTTGTTGTACCCGGATGGGAAGAATGTTTACGAGATTGATCTGACTGGAAAGACGCCGGAATCGGAGTTCAAGCCGTTGCCTTTGCCGGAGAATAATATGCCTTACAAGGGGAAGATATGGTGCGTTGTGGTAAAGGAAGCCAATAGGAGTGAGTTAGTTTCGGCCTTATTGTATGCTTGCTCGCAGGGGAATAATACTTGTGACCCAATTCAGCGCGGTGGAAAATGTTATCGGTCGAATTCGCTAATACGACAAGCTAGTTACGCGTTTAGTTCGTATTGGGCTCAGTTTAAGAAGCTCGGTGGAACTTGTTACTTCAATGGACTTGCTGCTCAAACAGCTGAAGATCCGAGTAAGTCATTTTTCATATTAAAAAAAAGGAAAAATTTTATTATCTACATTAATATTTATATTTTGGAAGATTTTTTTTAGGAACAAATTATTTTAGAAGATTAACATAAAAGGAAAAAAAAATGAAAAATAGCTTCTTGGAATATTGCAAAAGTGTGTTAGGAGGGAGGGCCTGCACTATGAAAGAAAAAGACAGAAAAGAAAAGTTTATGTTCGTTTTTTTTTTTTTTGTGTACACTTTTGGAGATGCCTGAGTAAAGGTAGAGATAAGAAAACCTTTTCAGGTCGCGGTTAAAGAAGCACGTAACAAGAATATTGAATTTCTTTGTAACTTATAAAAGTAATCTTATTTCAATTTTTAATTAGGATACGTCATCGATGTTTAGTATATTCGTGAACTTAAAAAAAAAAGAAAAAAGAAGAAGATATAATTAAGGATGATAATTGTGTTAGATTAAGTTTGTTTGGTTGTGTGTTATTATGATTGTATTGTGTTGTGACATTAATATTAAAAGTCATGTTTGCATGTTATTTCGAAAATATTTATTTATATATTTTTTTAAGTTATATTTATAATACTATAATTATCACAATTTGCGATATAATTATTATTTTTTTTCTTCTTCTTTTTAACTAGGTTATGAAAAATAATTAGATTAGATTTAAAAAAAAATGACATTTTAGAATGTTATAGTAGATAGGTTTTTGAAATATATTATTATATTTGTCTACTTGTTTTGTTTCAGGTTATGGGTCGTGCAATTTTCCAAGTGTGACACTGTGAAAGTTCCAAGTAAATTTCAACACAGAGAACTGCCAAATAAGCTATTATTATTATCATTATTATTATTCAGGTCACTCCTGTACTAGACTTCAAGACGCCGAACTTGACTACTGCTCTTTTTTGATTCTTCTTTTTCTTAAATATTATTTTTGTAGCGAGCTAATTTATTATTTGTTATTATAACTTTCATTCACAATTCATATCTTGATGTTGTTGTATGTTGTATTGTCAATTTCCCTTTAACTATTTTTTTAACTATCTCCTAAATATTATTAATCAGATGGATTAAGAAGGTGTGTTAGTTTTCTATGATTTACTTGTAAAACTCTAATTAAAAAAGTTTGAATCAAATACAGATTATATTTTTTATCAAGCATACATATTTTTATTTAAAAGAATTTGATTAATTAAAATTGTATAATATTGGATAATTTAATTAAAAAATACAAATAAATAAATTAATGCATAACCATTATTTTTTATATGAGCTTTCATTATTTTTTTGTCGTAGGATTGTTATTAGTAGTATTTTCATATCTTGAATTAATATATTATTTGAGTTCATGTATTTACTTTTTTAACTATCAATCATTTCAATAATATAGATTTAAATTAAATTTAAGAAGTAATCGTACTAGTATTATATTTATTTTTAATAATACTTTAATTCTATTATTTTAAAAAGTAATCATAAAACGATAAACTCCGAAAAATTGAAGAAAAGGCAAAAGAAAAACGATTAAGAAAAAATTGAACAAAAATAGATTGAATCGAAGCTTTTAACAATCAAAAATGCAAAAAATAATTTCCTCATTTTTTTTTTCAAGGGAAGATGTCTCTTCAAATAGTAATTTGAATTTCTTATGATCTTAAATATTTCATAAAAATGATTTTTTAATTATTTTTTTAAATAATAGGAATAAAATATTATTAAAAATAAAAAAATTTAAATACAATTTTTTCAATAGCCGTAGGAACGTCTATTATTTTTTTTAAATTAAGATTTAAGTAAAAACGTTGAGGAAAAAATTATTTGGTATTATTTGATTAACCTATCGTATCATTGAAAATCAAATAAGTATGTTCAGCATACAATAAAATATATTTTTTATTATTTAAATTTAAAAATTAATATTAATTATTAATATGGTACTAATATCATAAATAATTATATATTATTTAATTTAATATTTAAATATTAATTAATTAATATTAATTATTTACGATTATATCATTCGTCAAGAATTTTAAGTATGTTCATAAATTATTTTAAACTTTCTCTTATCTCATTTTGTTTACTCAAAAACTCATTAAGTATTAGAGTGCATACATTACCCTAGTGTCATACCTTTTGATGTGATTTTTCAATGATTTATATGTCTACTTATCCATAGAAAGCAATCAAACAAAAATCAACTTTGGAATCATATATGAGAAATAAATTTAGTGTTCAATCGATTGAGCTAATAAAAACTCAAGAACATTATTCATATTCTTCGTTCTATTCATCACATTCTTCATTCATTTTTCTCCTAATAATGAGTTAGATCCAAAAAATTACTAGAATAAATTCTCAAGAAAGTTCTCAAAACTCTCTACATTCCCACTAAATGAAGAACAGGTGGAGGTCTAAATGAGTTACCAAAAACCACCAAAAAGGACTAAAAGTAACAAGAACGGCACCAAGTCCAAGAAACAAACTATGCATCAAAGGTTGGGAAAGTTAGAGCACATGGAGCAACTGATGCAGCTTTAGATGAATTCACAAGCACACCCTAGTACCTTAGTAACTCAAGGTCTTTACAACCATTAGGGCTTAGTGCCTAAAGAGAACAACATCAGGCATCCAATGCCTATAACAACTCAAAGGGCTAGTCCATAGTAGATTGGAACCCCGTATTTAGGATCCACAAGACTTGGGTACCAACAATTGGAATGGCGATGAAACCCTACACCCAACAAACTTAGCCGTCATTGGGTAGGTTGGTGGAAGCCGACTGGACTTAGAGCACCTACACACTAAACGTGTGGACTTTAGAAACCACTTCGAGTTTAAACATCATGCCTGCTCTGGCAAGGAAATTTTTTTTGGCAACGTTGCGGATACAAACTACAATAAACAAGTGATGCTAGGAGTGAGTGATTATCCTATTCCAACTCCTCAAATGGGAGACGGAGCACCACCTTCATAGAATGGAGCTGAGACTTGATAGAGAGAAAGATAAGATCAAGATTACACCAATTCCACTCAAGCTCCTTTCACCTCAGAAGTAATATCAACTCTACTAGGGAACAAGTTCAAGTAGCCTTCCATTGGGACTTACAGTGGGTCCTCTGACCCCTTAGAGCACCTTGTTATGTTAAGAGATTAGGTAAATCACTACCCGTACAACAATGCTCCCAACTATAAAGCATTTCCCATGACATTGGAAGGAAAATCCAGAGTTTGGTGCAAAACCTAATGAAATGAACCAAGGGGTTAGGACCTAGCTAATTTTTGATTATGTAGCAAAGGGTTTCTCCACAAATCAATGGATATTACTCACCATTTTTTTGAGAGGAAAGACGCCACAAGGAGGTGCTATTTCCTTGATAAGTCTAGCATAAATGACAAGTATGGATATTACTCACCATAAATGCTTGGATGCTAAACAATGCCACAAAGGTTTACAATCCCTTGATAAGTTTCTTAAAGAGGAATAAAGAGCATGAATGAGCTCTCAAATGATTTGAAAAATCAAATTTCATTCAAATTGTAGAATTCCCAGTAGCTGAGCTCTTAAGTATTTATATTGGATACAAATAAACCCTAAACACTACTATATCACAGCCTTTGATCTCATCCAAGGGTTGAAAATAAAACAGCCAAAAAGCACAAAAAGTGGCAGAAAACATGGACCAAAACATGGAGAAAAATGGGGCAGTTGACTACAAAGAAATTCCAAGAAAATCTTACATCTTAACCCTTGATTTCATCCAAGAGCTTAAAATAAAGCTGCCCAAAATCAATCCAAATGGCACAATAAAAATTCAGCAAAAATGGAGCAAAATGTGGAGCAAAACATGGAGCAAAATTGGAGCAGCTAGGAACAAAGGAATCTCAATAAAATATTACATCTTTACCCTTGTTTTCATCCAAGGGCTGAAAAGAAAGCTATCCAAAATTAGTCCAAATGGCACAGCAAAACATGGAGAAAATATAGGGCAGTTGAGTACAAAGAAATTCCAAGAAAATCTTACATCTTAACCCTTGATTTCATCCAAGAGCTTAAAATAAAGCTGCCTAAAATCAGTCCAAATGGCACAACAAAAATGTAGAAAAAATGGAGCAAAATGTGGAGCAAAACATGGAGAAAATTGGAGCAGCTGGGAACAAAGGAATCCCAATAAAATATTACATCTTAACCCTTGTTTTCATCCAAGGTTTGAAAAGAAAGCTGTCCAAAATTAGTCCAAATGGCACAACAATGTGCCTAGTTTTCTTTAGCCAATTTTGCCCTAATTTCCACCCTAGGCTTGTCCCAATCCTTGCACTCCCAATTTGGATCCTTTGGTTATGCATGACCTCATTAATGAGCCCATTTAAAGTCTTTTCAAGTTGTGTCCTCCTAGACCTTGTGATTGGTCCACTTAGGATTTGTTTGGCTCCATGATTCTCATCATTCCCCCACTCTTCAAGAGGATTCATCCTCAAATCTTCACCTGTATAATCAAAAGGAGAAAGATTAGAAACAATGAAGGACGTTCTCACATTATACTCACCATGAAAGTCTAGCTTATAGGCATTTACATTGATCCTTTTGATGGCTTGAAATGGACCATCTCCCCGTGGTAGATACTTTGATTTTCTTTGTTCTATAAAATGCTCTTTTCTTAGCTGCACCCACACCCAATCTCCAGGTTCAAAGATCATCCCATGACATCCTTTGTTGGCTTGTTTGATATATTTTTCAATCCTCTTCTCAATGTTGAGCCTTTCTTTCTCTTTTTCAAAATTTTTTACAAAGTTCAGTAAAGAATATAAAGGAGCATGAGTAAATTTTTCCTTAAGCATTTGGAATGACATTTCTCGCTCTTCCCCCCATTTGAACCTAACATTATTTTTGATGACTTTGGTTATCAATGCTGCTATGCTAAAATCTTTCACAAATTGTCGATAAAAGCAAGAAAGTCCATGAAAACTTTAAACATTACTTAAACTTGTTGGGTTGGGCCATTCTTGGATATCTTGAATCTTTTCTTCATCAACTTGAATTCCGTGTGCACTCATAATGAAACCCATAAACACAAGCTTATCTGTGCAAAATGTGCACTTCTTTAGGTTAGGAAATAATTTCTCTTTCCTAAGCACTTCAAGAACAGATTGTAAATGTATCAAATGATCTTCCAAAATTTGCTATAAATTAGAATATGATAAAAATAGACAACTACAAATTTTCCAATAAAAGCATGCAAAACATGGTTCATTAATCTCGTGAAAGTACTTGCAGTATTAGTTAAACCAAATGTCATGACTAACCATTCATATAAACCATATTTTGTCTTAAATGTAGTTTTCCATTCATCACCTTCTTTCATTCTAATTTTGTGATATCCACTTTTTAGGTCAAATTTATTAAAGACACAAGAACCATGCAACTCATCTAACATATCAACTAAGTGAGGAATAGGATGACGATAATTTACCGTGATATTGTTGATTGCTCGATAGTCTAGGCACATCCTCCATGTCCCATCCTTCTTAGGGACCAAAATTACTAGAACAACGCGTGGACTCATTCTTTCTCTCATGTACCCCGTTTCCATCAACTCAATAACCTGCGTTTGTAGTTCCTTCCTCTCCTCAGGATTACTCCTACTGGTTGGTCGACTTGGAATGTTAGCACCAGGTACAAAATCAATTTGATGTTCAATGCCTCGGATAAGAGGTGATCCATTAGAAATTTTCAAGGAAAGACATCCTTAAATTCCTATAAGATACAAACAATTGAACTAGGAAAAGCATCATCAAATTGTTTAGTATTCAAAAATGCCTCATTGTATAGAAGTACAATCATTGGCTGATTAAGGAATATTATTTTTTTAATTTCACTTGGTTTTGCATAGACATTTGTTTTTCTCTTTTTTTGTCTCAAATTTTTCAATCTCTCTTTATTTTTCTTTCTTATTTTCTCTCAATTTCTTTTTATCACTCTTTTTGCCACTAATTTTATTTTGCTCACACTCTTTTTTTTCTCACTCTTTTCTCTACTCGCATTCATTTCTTTAGTCTCACTCTCCTTTTCATTTCCACTATTCTCTTCTCTGATTCTTTTCTTTAGTCTCACTCTCCTTTTCATTTTCACTCCTCTCTTTTCTCTCATTCTTTTCTTTAGTCTCACTCTTTTCTTTTTCTCTAACCATCTTCATTTGATCTTCAAAGACTTGCTTGGGTGAAAGGGGGACAAGTGTAACGTTTCTAGCATCTTTCACAAATGAATACTTATTTCTATATCCGTCATGTGTAACTCTCCGATCATATTGCCAAGGCCTACCTAGCAGGATGTGCCTGACTTGCATGGGTACCACATCACACATCACCTCATCTTTGTACTTTCCAATGGAGAAGCTCACTAATACTCGCTTATCAACCTTCACTTCCTCACTATCATTTAGCCATTGCAACTTGTAAGGCTTAGGGTGTTCGAATGTAGACAACCCTAATTTCTCAACTAAGGTAGTACTAGCCACATTGGTGCAACTTCTCCCATCTATGGTAACACTACACACCTTGTTGCTTACATGACACCTTGTGTGAAAGATATTATATCTTTGTTGTTCAATGTATTCCTCCTTGACTTGAAAACTCAAAGATCGCCTTATTACAAGTCCTTGCCCATTAACCCCCCTAACATTCTGTTGAGGTATTTCAAAGCTGCTAAGACATTTTATTGCCTTTACAATCTTTCATTCATATCGACTATCAAGTTATTTGTCCTCTCAAAAGATTGTTGCAGCACCCTCATCATGAACACCATATCCGATCTTCTTTTGAGACTACCCTTGTTGGACATTTTTTTGCAATTCTACACAACAATAGGTTAGTGTAATAAAATAGAACTAATGTAAATTCACACAATACCTCATGTGTTTAGTGCTCGGATTAATCGCTTAAACCATCTTAGTTCCTAATCAAAGCAACCAAATCCAAGAATTCCAAACAATTTGTAGAATTATCAAACACCCAAAAAAGGTAGTTCACAATATCACACTTGTTAAAGCACAACGGAAACTAACTCAAAGTGTTTTGGATCTTAGACTAAAATAATTAAGCACAAGAGAAATCAAAATATTAACAATATTGGAAGAACAATAATTTCCTCAAAGAACTCAACACATAATTAGGAATTTATGATAATAGGGAAAGGTTTTTGGAATTATGAGTTCAAACACTCATTAGAAATTAGCATATGTAACTTGGCCCCTTTTCTTTGTCTTTTTTTTTTATAAATTCTGGCCACTCTTTTTCTGTTTTTTTTTCTTTTGTTTTATCTAATATGCTAGTAGCTAAAGAGTAAATCAATACAACACCTTCAATATGAGTTTGAGGAATTTTTATACAAAATAGCACATAAATTACGACACAAGGGAAAATGAAATTTCTGCAGGAACTACCACAAAAATACTAGAAAAATACCAAGAAATTGTAGAAAATATCATAAACTGCATAATATGCAAAGAAAAATGAAAAATAGTTTTAGAAATAGCAGAATTTGTAAGGAAAATGGAGAATATGAAAGAAAAATTCAGAATACTTTCAAAAACACCAGGATATGCAAGGTTACTACTGAAAAACTTTGAACACAATAGAATATGCAAGGAAAATGCAGAAAAAACGTGGAAACAAAGAAGAACAATATTTCTAGGATTTGGAAAATGAATTTCAGCAAGAACACAACACAAGGATTTTTTTCTTTGTTTTCTATGTATCAAAAACAAAACAAGAACAAAAGAATTAAAGAAAATATAAAGGATAGGAATCTGAAAATTAGCACCTAAAGCTTTGATACCAAATGATATGAACCAAGGGGTTAGGACCTAGCTAATTTTTGATTATGTAGCAAAGGGTTTCTCCACAAATCAATGGATATTACTCACCATTTTTCTGAGGGGAAAGACGTCACAAGGAGGTTCTATTTCCTTGATAAATCTAGCATAAATAACACCCTAACAAGTATGGATATTACTCACTGATAGGGGCAGAACCGACATCGCCGATCCTGCCCGTTACTTTGGTTTTATCTATTTATAAAACTCTCGCAAGTGCACGAATCATTTCGTAGAAAATGATAAGTATACTCCCAAGGTCGATCTAAGGAAGGAATATATGTGGTTTTTAATTTATTATTCAAACTTTTAAAAACGAAATTAAATCCTAAACATCCTGTCACGATATTTTGGGGTTTTGTGTTTTTAATCTACTTACATAAAAATAAACATAGATTCAATAAACATTTATGCAAATTTTATCATTTATAATGGTGGAGTATTTATGGATATAATAATTAAGTTAATTATGCTTGCTCATATTAATTAGGTTATTAAAGATATGATTTGATATTTATTGATTCTCTCTTTTTATATGAATACCACCTTTGGTGGGGTTAGATATTCTTTGTTAACTAAACAAATCAATTAACACCTATGGGTGGGGTTGATAACTAATTTGGTTAATTAAATTAATTCTTTTTCTAAGAGATTGAAAATGAACCATTTAAATGCCACCTTTGGTGGGGTTAGACAGTTTAAACTTTATTCAAGGTGTCCAAATTAAACCTAAGAATTTAGTTATCCGAGTACTAACTTTCAAGTTTTAAAACCACTACTTGAAAATATGTTGTCAATACATTTTCGGATAATAATTCTTATAAAAACTTTTGAAATAGAGCTTCACTCTAACTACTGGACGATTGTACCAACAAATAAAAGAGCACTACTCTAAATTAGGCAGGATAACTAAACCTTAAAATCTAATTTTGATTTAAGTTTGTAATGAAAAATAATATATTTCTCTCTAACATTCTTAATATAAAATCTTGAATAAAAATAAAATCAATTCATTTTAGAGATTTTTACCTATTTAATATTTGTAAGCATAACAACGTTATTATTACATCATGTTTATAAACGACCAATGAGTTAAATTTAATCACAGACAAATTAAATATAACATGTAAGAATAAAGCATAAAAAATAACTGTAAAGAAAATAAAATCCTTACAGAACTTCGATGCTATTCCTGTTGCTGGAAAACCTCCAAGCGGAATTCGCACTCCCATTTATTGAATCAAAAAGCTAATAAATTACAAAAACATAACTAGTTCTTCCCAAAAAGGGAAGAACTCTAAAACTAAGAGAAATTAACTAAGAAAAGCTAAAAACTAAGAAAAACTAAAAAAACCTAAAAATCTAAGAAAAGAGAGAAAGAAAGAAGAGAGAAATGTGTTTTGAGGTGTGTTACTGATGACATCAGCATGACATGAGGCGGCTGCGCGCAAAAAATGGGGCGAAATGGCAGCGGCGCGCACGGAGGGCAACTGGGGCGCGCACAGGTGCACGCGGGAGCAAGAGATACGCGCGCGGGCGCGCGCGGAACTGGGAATGGGCGTGGGCTGATGCGCTCGGACGTGGGGCGTGCTGCGCGCGGCTGGGCGGCGCGGCGGCGCGATTTTCTCTTTTTTGACATTTTTGACCCTTTTGACCCATTTTGTCCAATTTTTTCATATTTGTTGACCTTTCCCCATTTATTTATTAATATATTTGTGATGTATTGCTTCCAGTATTCCTCTTTGAGTCTTTAAGTTACGTTTTTAAGTGAAAATACCTGAAAAACAATAAAAACACCCGTGATTCGGAAAAAGACAAATTTATATAAATATATGATAAAACATATAAATATATATATTTAATCAATTAATGTGCATAAAATCATGGTAATTTTAGTGCTTTTTGAGCACTCATCACTCACTACAAATGCTTGGATGCTAAACAACGTCACAAAGGTTTCCAATCCCTTGATAAGTTGCTTAAAGAGGAACAAAGAGCATGAATGAGCTCTCAAATGATTTGAAAAATCAAATTTCATTCAAATTGTAGAATTCCTAGTAGCTGAGTTGCTCTTAAGTATTTATATTGGATACAAATAAACCCTAAAAACTACTACATCACAACCCTTGATCTCATCCAAGGGTTGAAAATAAAAACAACCAAAAAGCACAAAAGGTGGCAGAAAACATGGACCAAAACATCGAGAAAAATGGGACAACTAACTACAAAGGAATCCTATGAAAATATTACATCTTAACCCTTGATTTCATCCAAGGGTTGAAAAAAAGCTACCCAAAAGCAGTCCAAATGGCACAGCAAAACATGGAGAAAATATGGAGTAGTTGAGTATAAAGAAATTCCAAGAAAATCTTACATCTTAACCCTTGATTTCATCCAAGAGCTTAAAAAAAAGTTGCCCAAAATCAGTTCAAATGGCACAATAAAAATGCAGCAAAATTGGAGCAGCTGGGAACAAAGGAATCCAAATAAAATATTACATCTTAACCCTTGTTTTCATCCAAGGGATGAAAAGAAAGCTGTCTAAAATAAGTCCAAATGGCACAACAATGTGTCTAGTTTTCTTTAGCCAATTTTGCCCTAATTTCCACCCTAGGCTTGTCCTAATCCTTGCACTCCCAATTTGAGTCCTTTGGTTATGCATGACCTCATTAATGAGCCCATTAAAGCCTTTTTCAAGTTGTGCCCTCCTAGACCTTGTGATTGGTTCACTTAGGATTTATTTGGCTCTATGATTCTCATCACCTAAGCCAGGGACAATTAGGAACTTCTTAGAATTTACAAAGAATTTTCTCACTCATTTCTTAGTAAAGAGAAGATTACCAACGACCTTTAACACATCTGATGAGGTTGACTCAAAAAGAAAATAAGTCATTGAAATATTTCTTTGACTACTTCAGCAATAAGAAGACTTAGGTTGAAAACTGTCCAGACTTTCTTGCTTTCAATGCATTCCTTTATGGTATTCACATGGGACTATTATGGACTAAGCTAGTAGAAAAGATCCTCGGGTTATCTTACAAAGTGATGGCTAGGATTGTAGCATTGACAATCAATATCAAAGGTATGGATTTCTATCATATCAGCGGAGCCAAGAATTTCCTTTAGAATAGGAAGATAGAAGAAGAGCCTAAAAACCTTCCAATAAAGAAATCTAAAGTGAGGACAGGAAAGAAAATCCTCCAAGGAAAACTAGAACATTATAACCCAAGAATAGCTTCCAAAAGTTTATTCCTTTTAAATGTTTCCCAGGAACAAGTATTGATGCAGGTCCATAATTTATGACTCTTTAAGCACTTTGGAAGATTAGAGGTACCTATCAAGCATGAACCAGAATCTATAGTGCAAGTTCCATGGAACTTTAGCCATAAAATAGATGATTTTTGGGAGCTCCAAAGAGAAATAGAACACTAGATGCAAAAGGGTTATCTAAAGAAATTTGTGGCAGCCAGGCATGAGACATCTTCAGTAGCCCCAAGTAACCAAGTAGAGGATAGCAGGCCTTCAACCTTGAATGAAGTCTACATTATCTTAGGGGGCCTAACAGGTAAGGAAGACTTGGTCTTCATTGAGAAGGAAGCAATACGACTAGTGCATCTCCACTGTGATGACCTAATTGTAACCTTATAGATACAGGTAGCTCAGTGTACATCTTATTCAAGGATGCTCGAAAATAGATAAAGCTATAGCATCCCCTTAAGCTTGCCAATAATTATTTGTATGGCTTCTCTAGAAAACTTCTCACCCCATATGAAATGACCCCTTAGCTTATAACAGTATCCTAGGATAACCTTTCTTACATGTGTTCAGGGAAACATCATCAACTTATCACCTAGCACTAAAGTTTCAAACATAAATAGGAATTAGGATTATCCTAGGAGAATGGAGAGTAGCATAGGACTGCTATAACATGGGGATCCACCAGGGGCAAAAGATGTGATTGGGGTCCACGTGAAAAGGTTGAGAACATATTTATTTATTTATTTGTGCTTGTATTTTATTTTCCTATAAAGTGTTAGGTGAGGTCTTACGCGACCATGTCAACACCAAAATTAGCAATAAAAAAGATTAAGAATAAATAAATAGTCTAGCCAACTTTCATGTAATTTCTATAATTCAACTTTCCAAGGACCTAACACATCTTTGGCATCCAAAAAGGATATAACATCATAATGAGATTAGCCATTCATCTATAGCAAAATTAGAACTACCACCGTGCACTGCTATGACTTGGGAGAGATCACACCTTTCCCTCAAACTTAGTAACCACACTAGGTCAAAGCAAGTCATACACCAAATTAGGAAGGACATTCCTTATGTAAAGCCATGTACCAACCATCTCCCTTGGGACTAAGCTAATGTCTTAATGGACAAATTCTTGTGCAGATAATGAAGTGGGATTACACCCCTTCCACCCACAACAATTGTAGTCCAGGATCCAGACTGGCTCCACAAGACCACTGTCTTAATGGATCGCATCTTGCAAGAAAGGAAATAAGGCTCAATGCCCATTCCACACCTACAACAACCAAGATCCATAATCATAATAGTGGTAATCATTACCTTAATAGTTTACTTTCTATATAGGACATGAAATAGGGCTTAATGCCTATTCCATGCCCACAATGATAGTAACCCATGATCAATGTAGTGGAAAAAGAGCATAAGATTATTGTTTTAATGGATCACATATTACGGGAAAATAAGTAGCGCTTAATGACTATTCCATACCCACAATGACTAGGATCGAGGATCAAGACTATCTATAATTACCTAAATGGATTACTTCATGTGTGGGCAAGGAAATGAGGCCTAACGTCCATTCCATACACACAATAACATTAATTCAGTATCAAGGTAGTGGCCTATATACCATCAAACCATTGCCTCAATTGATGACATCCTGTGGAAAAAGGAAATAGGGTTCAATGCCCATTCCACACCCATAACAAAAAACAAAGATCCATGTTCAAGATAGTGTATTCCATTGTATTAATGGATTACATCATATAGGAAAGGAAACAAGGCACCACACCTATTCCACACCCACATTGACCAGGATCCAGGATCAAGATAGTTCATATGGTTGTCTCAATGGATCACATCTTGTTGGAAAAGAATCAAGGCTCAATGCCCATTCCACACCCATAGCGACTAGAATCTAGGATCAAGACAACATAATCCATCACCTTAATGGATCACTTCTTATGGGAAAGAAAATAGGGCTTAATTCCCATTCCACACCTATAATGACTATGATCCAGAATCAAGGTTATGGCACTAACTTGTTATCTTAATTCACTTAGTCTTATGTGGAAAATAAAGCCTAGATATAATCCTTCCAATAGCCATAACAATGGTATAGGATCCATACATAAGGACTAGGAAAGGTATGCTAAGGAAGAAGTGAGGCATAACTTCTTTCACACCTAGGAAACTCATTTCCAAAATTCAACAATCTTCATAGAATTTCCAAGGAAAAGGTAAAGGCCATACCTCCATATAAATGAGGGTCTAAAGAATGCCCAATACTTTCCTCACTTAAGAATCCTACCATGGAAAGGGGTTGAGAGAGTGGGAGTTCAGACCACCTATTTTCAAAAGATTTCCTAAGGAATTTGGGAGGACTATAAAAGCTTCTCAAGAACTTAAGGAGTCAAGAGAAAAGTGGGTGTTCAGAAAAGATGGATTCCAAACTACCCACCTTCATAAAATTTCTTAAGAAACCTAAGAGAACTAGGAAAACCTCCCAGGAACTTTAGTAGTCCAGAAAACATGGAGTCGAAATAAAACTATAGAGTCAGGGAAAATGGATATAGAAACAGTAGACAAAGGAAAAAGTTGATATTTCAAAGTTTGGGTAAGTCACGTTAGGGAATGTCACAGCGCCAATAAAATGAGATAACTTCTCATTGGATCCTACCCCAGGATTCACAGGTGGTTAAAAATCGCTCAATATAATCGCAATTGATAAGACCCTACCATCCATCTAAACGTCAAAGTTCAAGCATCGGGAGCCAAACTACAAATGAGCTTCCCAACCATCCAGTCACCTAAATGATCAATGTTTCCAAACCACCTAGCCATCTTCGTTTATGCGATGGTCTGTAGTCCATCCTACATTGCCCACACTCGGTCTCGCCTTTTCTGTGATCTATCTCGTCAAGTGATTTCTACGATCCTCTTGAGTCCATATTAGGTGTTGACACCAACCTCATGTTGAACAATTGGGACTTACTCACTTCAATTCCTTTTGTGACTTCTAAAAACGTTTATGAGAAATGATTGTGTTATCCTAATGCAAGTGTTGCATGCCCTGCACCAACCAAGAGTTGCATGCCCCGCATCAACTAAAAGTGCTTACCCCTGTACTACCAATTTAAAGTATAATCTTATAAGGTCACAAAAATGAACAAATGTGATCTCCCAAGGTTACAAAAAATTCATCAAGTGTGGCCCAAGGTCACTAAAAGTGTTAAGTATGTACAAGTTCTAGACTCAACAAGCAAACTAAAATTGCAAAGTGTAATGTAGAGTACAAGCAAAAATATAAAAAGTGAAATGCTGGTCTTATTCAAAGTATCAAATACTTATGGAGCTACAAAGTAAAGCCAAGTGCCAACACTTTAGAGTGTGGGTATCCTAACTTCCAAGTCCTTTGAAAATCACTCATACTGGCATTCTCTGATAGAACAACGATAATGGGTATCACATATACTAATCTCTATATTCTAGTAGCTGATTAGGTATGAGACTCATTCCCAACATCAACAGAAGTTCATACTGTAGGTCTAAATGAGGTCTCACCCCCCTTAATGTCTCAGCTTTCATCATACTCACCATACTTAACTGCAATACTAGTGTAATCTAGCAAGTTATGTGAAGGAAAAGTTAAGTCTGGATAGACTTTCCTGAATCTTTTCTTCGAGGACTCAAAGCTGTGAGCCCAAGCCATTCCTCGAGCTTTCTCAAGAGCTTCCTCTAAAGATGTATGAACCTTTTTTGTAGCTTCCTAAGCAGCCATGCTCCCTTCAAAGCATTGGCATTGTGATGGCTATCTTGTCAAGTCCACTTAAGAGAAGCTAAGGCCTGATATCTCGCAAAAATGACACTATGAGCAATCTCCACCATGGGATTAGAAGAATCCTGAGCCTCATAAATGAATTCCTAAATATTAGCTTGTATCTTTCTATACTTTTTCTAGATAGCCTCATTTCTCTAAGTCTGGCCACCTAAACAATTTTGTCTCTTGGGGGCTTAAGAGAAATGGCAGGAGAATGAGCGTGAAAGGGACTTGTATATGGAGCCGCGTCCTCTATGGTAAATTCCTCAACTAAGGGAGAAATTAGGGCTTCGTTTGGCACCTCAACCTTTTTGGTCGTCTCGACCTAGTGAATAGTAGCTTAGCATGGTCATTTCTTTCCAAGTGCGCATCCACCTCCTATTTGACCTTTACTATCCAAAAACTAACTTATGAATTGAAAGGCATTGGTAGTTAGGCCTTACTATGAAGAAACGTGTTGTGAGTTCACCTCTACAAAAAAGAAAAAAAAAGTCATATGAAGTTATCAACCAAGTAAAAAATGAGACTTACACTTACCTTTAGGAAGAGAACCTTCAAAAGTATTAATAGTGGTTGAATTGAGTTGTAGTCCACATTAAGCAATTCTCTCAACAATCACAATCTCTCATAACTTTGATCTCTGCTAGGTAGAGTGAATAGCTGATCAATGAAGTCTTGCCTCTCCTTATCAAACTTGACTCTCTTCCAGTGTAATGCACCAAAGAGAGAAAGAATTAGAAAAGTAAAACAAAGTAATAAAGTCACCTAAAAAGTATAAGTTGTATTCATATGGATGGCTCACAACTAGGAACAAATTTTGTGAGCGTAACAAGTTTATGATATGTAATGTCATAGGCACCAGTCACAATGAACCATGAAAGATGCCAACCCTTGTTGGACTTGGGAAAGTTATCAATAAACCTACAATTGTCATATGGCCTCAGATTGAACCATTTTCCACTCTTAAAATAGAGATAGTATAGAGAATAGAACTCAACAAGGGTAAACTCCTTACCATTTTCCTTCCACAGGATGTAGTAGGACATAAAAAATCTCCCAAAATTAGGAGGGAACTATCTTGGAGAAGCCCTAGCTCTTTAAATGAACTCACATACCAATAGGGGGAATGAAAGCCTAAGACCAACAAAGAGTTGATAAATAAAAATGGTGATCCTTTTTGGTAGGAGAGTAATAGGGATCACGTTTTGCCTAAGAAGAATAATTCCAATATCATCAAGAATTTCAGATTTCTCCCTCAGTTTATTCATAATGGGTTTAATAGTGACTGTAACCATTGAATCAACTTCATATTCTGCCACTCAGGTTTAGAATTCAATAAATCTTCAGGAATATCTTCATCAGAAAGAGATCCAGAATTGTTAACAGGATCGACAAGGTCATGCCAAAGAATGGAGTCAGAATAGAGTTTGGAGTCGAAACTACTACAGGAAGCACCACCGGAGCCACCACTACCATCGGAGAAGGAAATACCAACTGATACCACACCATCCACCCGATCAACTAGTTGGATTACTAGTTAGACCTCTCAACTTCCTATCATGATAGGGTGTGATTTATCAATTTTGTCCTATCTTGATAGGTGGGGTGGTCAATTCTCATAGTCGGCCAACTGTCTCGACCCTTGTTGGTTCCATTGTTCCATCCCATCCTGGACAGCCTACAAATCCCTCCAGTCCCACATTGGATGGTATAAATCATTTTTGTCTTGGTGTCAATTCCCAGTTTTGGATTTACTTGCATCTCGATTTTTCCTTTATCCCATTTTATGGTGGTCATGTTTGTGGGTCTTGCTACCAAACATTGCATTTCAAGAAGCAGGTTTATCAAAGCTAAAGTAGAAAGATAAAAAAACTCATAGAAAATTCTTGGTTTACTATTATGGATCTACAGAAAAAGAAAAGGAAAAAAGTTTTAAGAATACTTGTGTTCTTCAAGTTCCTAGGGTTCATGCAAATTCAAGAAAGATTGAAGAAAAAAGTTAGAAAAATAGAGGTATCGATCCATTTACTAAAGTTGGATGAAGTTGAAACAGTTCTCCAACCTTTCTCTTTAGAGCTTTGACCTTGATTCCAGATTGAGTATTATGAGTGAGGTTGATAGCAATTAGGTCTTGATACTATCAGGACCAATCTCAACCTCCCATCACCCCACAACTCTATGGCCTAGAATGAGAAAAGATCAAACAAAATTAGGCTATAACAATATCATATTTGAGAAAGTCAAACCAATAGACCCGTAGTGGACTTTTTTGCAAATTTTAATAGACTATAACATTCCAGTCGAGATTTCGATTGAAATATGGAAACAACCATTGAAAAACTTGTGGCCTTAAGTTCATGATGACAAACAGATATATAGGGTACCAGTTGCACAATTAAGGTAAGATGTTCCAAAACCAACCATCACTGAGCAACTGTACCTATGTGAGATAACTATACTACTTACCCCACCAACCTACACCAACCCAAGTAGCTTAGGGAACTTGTGTTGGATAGGAAAATCATCAAGTATGCGTGACATCATTTAATTGGTTCATAGTGACATTGAAAATCAAATGGTGAGTACAATTAGCGCATAGTCATGTATATCTTTTGTTATTTAAATCCAAAAATCAATATTAATGACACCATCATATTTATGAAATGTCATTAATAACATAAATAAATAAATATTAATTAATTTATTATTTAAATATTAATTAATCGATATTAGTTATTTATACTTATACTGTTTATCAAAACCTTTAAATATGTCTTTACAATATAAGAAGATATGCATAAGCTCATATCATACATTCTCTCAAATTTTCTCTTATTATAATTTTTTTTCCGTAAATTGATCTAAGTATTATCGTACATACATACCTCTAATATCATACATTTTAATACGATTTTTTAGTGATTTATAAGTCTACGTGTATAGAAAATATGATCAAATAAAAATCTGTATTAACAAAAAATATACCATAAAATATGATGATTTTATTAAATCTAAAGAAATGAAAAAAAAGTAAAAAAAAACTTACATAAAAAATTCCTACAAGACGAGAGCTGTCCTACGGCTTATCACATTTTAATCAAAGCTAAAATAAAAAAAAAACAAATAAAAATAATAATAAAAGTAGAAAAAGACGAGAGATGACAGCTGGAATTTTTCTTATTCCTATTTGCAGGTATCAAGCGTAAATTTGATATTTCTATTAAAAAAAACCTGTATAAATATTAAAAATAGATTTTTGAAAAAATAATTTGATTGTTCGAGTTGTTGTAGTGGAATAAAACAAAAGTCTCTTTATATGGGGCATAAATTATAGATTTTAAATTCGATCCTAATATATATAAGTTGTATAATATTATTAAAAAAAATAATAATTCAATGATGATTTGAAATTAAAAAAAAATTGTATACGCGATAATTTTTTTCTTTTTTGAATTCCAATTGTGTGGTTGTTTGTCAATTTCCTTTAGATCATCTCCAATTTTTAGAAGTACTTTACATTAAATTTTACACTAAAAATAAATTATACTTTTACTTTTTTCTAAATCATAATATTAAATATTACACTACAAATATACTCTTTTATAAACTAAAATATTCCTTTTATTTTCTAATTAATCCTTTAATAATTATTTTTAATTAATTAATTATATTTTTAGCTAAATTTGTTTAATAATTTTGTATAATATATTAATTTTTATTTATTATATGAATAAAAAATTTAATAATACTTATAGAATTTTTTTAAAATTAATACGTGAACAATATCGTGCTAAATAAAAAATTTTACTTTCAAATTTAATACAATATTATTCATCATATTATTTTTAGTGTAAAATTTGATATTAAATAGAATAATTTTATATTAAATTTTTCACTAAATTTAATGAAATAGTGCAAGGCTAACTATTTTTGTGTTTTCTCCCATATATTAATCAAAATAAGTTATATTAATCAAAATAAGTTGTTAAGCTTTTCATGTAATTCATCGATAATTATATTTTAATTCAACATCTTTTAAAATATACATATACTATGAAAACAACATAAATGTGAAAAAAACTCGTAATTGTGAAAAACAATACAAATTAACAATAGTTAAATTTTGGGAAAAAAACATGATTTAATTCATATTAGGTTTTAAAAAAATAATAAATAAAAATTTCATTTCAATCAAAAATAAAAATAGAATATACTTAATATTTTTTATTTTTCAAAATTTTTATTATTGTTTGAAAATAATAAAAATAATACTCTCAAAACTTATAACTATAAAAATAGTATCATTTATATCAACCTTATATATTTTTACTATTAAGGAAAATATGACATATAATTTTATGTCTAATTGAATGCTGTTCAAATTGAACCATAATCATTGTTCAACATTAACGTCATCTAATTGAACAATGTTTAATATTTTTGGGATGTTATTTTTATTGTTATAAGAATATTTCGAGATATTTTTTTTTAATTTCTATTGTTTTAAACAATTTTGTATTATTTCAAAATTTCAATTTTTTTTACTAAAGAACTTGTAGATCAATGACATGTACTCCACTTAAATTATATAAGTAGTGCAGTTGTTTAAAAAAGTTTCTAATTTTTTAGTCTTTTGCAATTTTTTTTCAAAATTAAGTTTTATTTATTTTTTATTTCAAATATAAATTTTTATTTTTATTTTTATTCTCTTTTTTTCAAAATTCAAAATTTATTATTTTACATTTTTCAAAATTATGATTTTCTTTTACTTTTTTTTTTCCTTTTTAATATTACAAGTTTACTTTTAAAAAATAATTTAAAGTTATTAAACTTTTTTTATAAATAAATTCATTGAACTTTTAAAAATTAAAAGACTATGTCTGACTATAATATATACCATGTATTTTAGTATAATGTATAAATGTTACTTAACTAACTAACATAATTGTGAGTGTACGAGTTTATTATGTGTAGTGTGTTTATTACATTTGCTTTATAAGATATTGATGTATATTAGGCTATAGTTAAGATCATTCAGAAAAATTCAATAAAAGAAAGAAGTATACTCTTGAACTCTTGTATGATATCAAAGCATTAAAAGTCTTCAAGACCTATGAATTTCAACTCAATCAATCCTCTAATTTCTTTATTCTTCTTGTTCTAAGTTCTTCATTCAAGAACTTCAATGCTGTCGCATCTTCTTTTAATATCATCTTATTTCACAAGCTTTCTCTTACTAATATTATCTACTTTCTACTCCTAATCTCAATTCTCATTATCCAAAGACCATTTCCGATTTGAAGGAGGCAACTGAGAAGTGGGTGGGGTTTCAACTAGATGGGTTTAAGATTTTTAGGTTTGATTTGAGAGATGTCCATGTGTGTCACTACAATAAGATACATCCTTTCAAGCTTTTGGAAGATGTGATGAATAGATGGGACTACGTTGATTTTCCCATATTTTAGTTCGAGGAAATGGATAGACCTAAAGACACGAAAGCACTTGTAAAGAAGATGAAATCAGAGAATGTGTTGCTGCCAATTTCGGCTCCATTTCAACTCTTTGGTTCCAATCCGCTGAGTACAGCTTGTGGGTTGATGAAAGCAAAAGGGTCTTCAATAATGGCTTCATTCTTTGATTTGTACTTTCTTAGGTATAAAGACCAAACTAGATTGATGTTTCGTGCTCTAGTGGACTGTGATATGGAAAACCACACTTATAATTTCACTGACTACTTAACACTTGTTTGCTGTCATATTGTTTCCTACAAGTTTGAGTGGATTGATTTGAAAAACTTAGAAGATGAGTCAGTGTTACAAACTACCTTGTATGACTAATATAAACATAACTTGTAATGTGAATGGGGTTTAAGTCATTTTTCCTAGTTTGTATCATAGTGACTGGCTGATTACTTGTGAAATTCTTGAAGTTCTTTGAGTTGCCAAAACCAAAGTATGAAGTTTTAGTTAGAGGTTTAACATCTGATAGTATGGGTAGAAGACATGCTCCTGCTAATCTTCTAAATTATGTAAGATTTTCACATATTATAGTTGTTATTCATGTTATTATAGAGAATTTTCTTGGCATCTAATTTAGGAATCAAGCCAACATCTATTGGTGTTATTGTTTGTGATGGAGAATGTGGTCAAATTGGTAGTCTTACCTATCATCTTAAGAATTTGTTGTTGCACTTTAATTCTTTGATAATGTTGATAAAAAATACTGGTAATGATTCATATAGAGATATATTTTCCATCTCTAATTCTTCATCTAGTATTGCTGTACTCTTACATGTAGTATTGTTGTACTCTTATGGATGTTTGAGCAACTTCATGTTCATAACTTTATCAGTGAGTAGAGTATTGGTATTTCAATTTTTCAAACTTTTAGATTGATTTTTAGAATGTTGTTTTTACTTCCTTTGTAAGTGTTTCAATGTCAATGAAATTAAAGGATAAAAAATATACTTTGTGAAAGGCTCAACTTATGAGATATATTGTTGTCTTTGATATATTTCTACCATTGCAATTTAAAAAACTGAACTCACCAATGTGTATCAATTCTGGTGTAAAATAGATTTGAATATTAACCACATTTTCAAGGGTGAAATGGGTTTGGATGTTAACATATTTTCAAGTGAAAGGGGTTTGGATGTTAACCACATTTTTAAGCACTTTTGCTCCTTTTGTGAATATTTCAATATCAGTGAAGTTAATTGATAAAAAATATACTCTGTGAAAGACTCAACTTGTGAGATATATTGTTGTCTTTAATATATCTCTACCAATGTAATTTGAAAAACTGAACTCACCAATGTAGATTGATTAGGGTGTGAAATGGGTTTGGATGTTAACCATGTTTTCAAGTATAAATCAATTTTCAATCTCACTATCTTGATATTTTAAAATTTCTTCTTATTCTTTTCAAACTAATAATCTTATGAGCTTAATATGAAGGGGGATTGTTGGACTATTTAATGATGGACTATAGTATATACTATGTGACTTAGTTTAGTTTATAAATGATAATAAATAGAATCGTGAATTTGTGAGTTTGTTATGTATAATGTGTTAACTATATTTTCTATATAGGACATTGATGTGCATTAGTGAATAGTTAAGAATTCAAAAAGATTCAATAAAAGAACGAAGTATACTCTTAAATTCTTATACTCTAAAAATATATCTTATAAAATAAAAAAATTGAAACGCATATGATGAATTACATAACCAACATAAATTTAACTTTATAAAATTCTAATTGCATATGCTGGTATATGTTTTACACTAAAAATTCCTTCTATTAATATTAATCATTTGTTTCATCCCCACTTTTATTAATTTTTATAAAAATAAAAAATAAAAATAATTTTTTTTTATATCACGCGTTCATACCTACATTATATACAAGATTCTCTATTTTAACAGATATTATATATCAACCAAGATGGAAATATTTTTATACATATTTTTCTCTTTTAAAATTTTAATACTCATGCATTGTTTAGAAACATTATATATATCATTATTGTATAATTATTATTATTACACAACAATAATTTAATTTTTTTTAAATCGTAAAAATATCATTTTATATATCAATTTAAAATAACAATTTAAAATAATATTTTTATTATTTAAATTAATATTACACAGTAATAATTTATTAATGAATAGTTTATCAAATAACAATGAAATCAAAGTTTAAATAATAATAAAGGTAAAATAAGAATCTCTTCACATTTTTTAATATGACAATAGGAAAATTAGTTAAAGTGAACATGTATATTTTAAAAATTTTAAAACATATAATTTTATATAATTTAATTTAAAATTTTTAAAAGTTTACACATAAATACTAACTTAACTACTAAAATAAATATTTGTGAATAATTTTTTTATATCTACATTAAGTTTTAAAAATTAAGTATCTAAATGATATGATTTAAAAGTTTAAAGACTTATATGTAAAATTTTAAAAATTTAAAGAACAAATTATAAATTTTAAAAGTTTAAAGATTTTTATATAAATTTAATTAAAATATGATAACAAAAAGCTTTTTTGGAAACAAATATTTTTAAAACTATATATTTTATTACACGAATAATTTTTAATACTTCAAAAATAATAATTCACTTTAGGTAACAGTATTATCGCAATAAATTTTATTATTATTATAATAAAAATATAACATTAAGTTTTATCTTTAATATTAATTATATTTTAATATTATTAATAAAGTTGTTTATCCCGATATGCCATCCGTTATTTAAATTTATTGCCGACAACTGTCCAAGTGCTTTTTTTCTATTTTTGGGTCCAAGTCTTTGTGAAAAAAACAAAATCAAAGAATGGCCAAGTGCCAACGGCTACATGGTTGGTGAAGCGCTTTTTTGTATATACAAAACAAACGGTGCATGCTTTAATGCTTTACAAAAGCAACAAGAAAAGTAATGATATTGCAATTTGTTTTTTCATATATAAAAGTGTAATGATATAATATAAAGGAGTGGGATACTTTACATTAACCTATTGGTATTATTTAATTTGTTAAATTAAAATTAATATTATTGGTAAATTAAAAATAAAATATATTATTTTAATAAAAAAATTTAAAATATTATTTTTATTAAATTATTAAAATAAAATTAAAATACGATTTTAAAATGTTAAATTGAATATGAAAATATTTAAAAAAATTAATAACAATTTGCAATAAAAAATATTTACATATATTGTTTTTTTTTTAAATATTTGGAGTCTTATGCTCTTATAAATGTTAAGTGCTTCTGGAAAGCTCTTTAGTTGTTGTACTACTTTAAAGGGTACTGTTCATTTTATAGGGACTAGGTTATTCAAGGTATCTCTTCAAGTGGATTTTTTTTCAACTGTGAATAGCTTTGGATCTATGTATCTCAGTTGAAGCATGAGCTAATTGTGAGCAGAACATTGATGGTCGTAGGGTTAACGTATAATGTTAGCAATGCTATTTCTATCTTTGGGTCAAGTCACATTTGGATTCATCACAACTCTCTTTTTCACTGTGTTGATGGACTTTCAAAAGTTCATGTGTTAAAATCATTGAAGCATGACAAGATTACGAGGTTCTACAAGTAATGGGTGGATGAGATAATCATGATTGTCCATTTGTTAACTCTGTACCTTCATGGCTAAAACTTCAAGGGCTTGCATGGAAGCCTAAATGACATCTGATCCTTAAAATTTTTTTGTTGTTTGACACATTACCAAGCCAAAATACGCATCTTCCAATTTGTTGAGTTTAAATTTTGGCATGAAAATCATGACAACAGCTGTAGGAGAGAATGATGACGATGACGATGACGAAGTAGATAATGATGGAAAGTGTTTGAATCTGGTTAAAATTTCAAAATATGTACGTAGGCATTGATGGTTCCTAATTAATACATGTTTTTTTCACTTTTTTTTAATTTTGAACTTTGATTTTGATCCTTAAGATTTTATTAAGTAACTTCATGTTAAAGTCATGAATTGATTAAAAATCAAGTTTCGAAACCTTAGAATAATAAAAGAAACATGTGTTATAAGTTAATTCAAAACCATTGACAAGGATTATATTTAAATATCTTGAGATTTTAAATAATATGAATTTTAATCATATTTAAACATAAAAAAAATTGTACTATTTATTGAATTCATTTTTGATATCCTTTCATATCTATTATGTTATTAAATATGTAAATAATAAAAAAATAATATTAGTTATGAATAATTGATTTGTTGGGAAAGATTTTTAATTTATTTTTAATGAAACATAATTAAATATTTTTTAGAAAATTATTAAATCATTGACTCAAGTCTCAAACAAAAGAGACTACAGAACAAATAAAGAAGTTTCCACGATTTTTTTTCTCATATATTGTGTAATGCACTTGTGGCAAATCTTATCTTTCTAACTATAATTTTTATATATTTTAAAAAATAAATTTTATATTATATTATATTTTTAATTTATATTTAAATAAAATCTTTCATCTTTATTATAATAAAATAGAATTTAATGGCACAAAGTTCTTGTTTATGCGTCCCAAACTAATGGTCCTTTTTTATCCATTGAGTGGGGATATTAAATTATGTAGAATATATTTCTGTGGTTTGTATTAATAAGCATTAGACACGTGTATGTAATTAGTTATTTTTAGAAATTTACCGTATCACGTTGTGATCATCATCTTGCTTTTCATCTTTTATAGTTGTAATAATAATACTGAGGTTCCTTTTTTACTTTTGGTATTTTTGAAATCTTGAATATATATCTTTATTAAATTTAATATAATTAACTCTTTATTTTGCTATATATTAAAAATTAAAATTAATTATTTTACTGTATAATTATAACAATTTTGATCATAATAATACCGTATTTTTAATAAAAACTCCTACAATTTCATAATAATACAGTTTTAATCATTAATAGTATGACATTTTCAAATTTATTTTCGTAGTTATATAATCTCATTGTTTATACTGAAACTTATCAATTTCATTTTGCTGAACTCGTAATGGTTTTCGGGTTTTCATGTTTGTTATAAATTATATATATATGTTTAGATATATGGATCGACTTGTATCTTTGCTCGAGACAAAGGACCAAGACCTATAGCCTCACTCAAGATTAAGGATTGACTTGTAGGACGGTCTAAATCAAAATAAGCAATCTGAGCTCTTGTCATTAGATAGAACCTATGAAAGATGACCTAGTTATCAGAAGGAATACCCTGATTAACGTATCTACTCTGTACACTTTAAATGCACTTATGAAGTAGGAGGTCTATCCCAAAAGATGCTTTCCCTATAAGGTCGACCACCAACTCGACCTAAGGTCAAGCTTGATACATAAAATGTTGTATTTTTATACTCATTGTGTGATCGACACTTGTACGTGTAATGTTCTATAAATATAAGGGTCTCTCATGGAATCTACACATTTAGCCAAATATCTTAATTTTTTTTTCTAAGTTCCCTTTCTATAAATTGGATCAACTCCAAACATTTTGGTACGAATCGTGGGGCTTAGATTTTTGACCCCATACTTCTTGGGATTTACTTTGAGTCTTTAGAGAAGCTTGGAAAATTTGTCGTGCTCTATTTAAAAATTGCACCTAAGCCATTTATCACACATCAAAATGGTGGGAACTCGTGCTAGTAGACGTTCCAAGTTGGCTAACAAAGAAGCGAGGATAGCTCAGAGAGATGCAGCACCATCCCTTGATGAGGTTAGAGCATAAGATAGCCTGTATCATTAGGAGATTGCTCGCCAACCACTAGAATTGAGAAGGGAGCTTGAGGAAACTAGAAGAGAAAATAGGGCACTACGGTCTCAATCAGGGGGAAGGGCCCTTGATGACTAAGTAATAGACTCGATCAATAGAAACATAACAAGACATGGTCAGCATGAGCCGTACCACTCAGAGTAGAAGGATGAAAGGAATCCCATTTTTGGCTCGACGAGACTTGGTGAAGATCAATGGGTTCTGGAAAGGAAGAGCTGGGAAGCACACTTTCAAGCATTAGAGGAAGCCAATAAGAAGCAAAACCAAGCTTTGAAGGTAGCCAATAAGAAAAACAAAAAAGATAAAATTCCTTATGACATGGACAGGGATTGTGAACAATTATGTATATCCTTCTTTTCTGATGATATAGAAAATGACAAGCCCCCGACTAAGTTCAATGCTCCCAAATGCCCTGACTATTTTAGGACAAAGGACCTAGTAATGCAAGTGCAACATTTCAAAATAGCCATATCTCCCATGAGTCTAACCCAAGGAAAACGAGATTCCATAATGTGCAAGCTATTCATAGCTACTCTCTGTGAGGGTGCCTAAAATGGTTCAACAACTTGGTGCCCCAATCCATAACCACCTTTCCATAGTTCGTGAGACTCTTTATCACAAACTATGCCTGCAACAAACTCTTGAGAAAAGAATCGCACCACCCTTTCTCAATTGTTCAGGAGGGAGGAGAATCCATTGAGGAGTACATGAAATAATTCAGGGAGAAAAAATTAGAAATCTCTGACTTTCCTAACTCTATAGTTATAGAGGCCTTCTGGAGAGGTCTCCCAAAGAATTTTGATTTATTTGTAGAATTAACCAAGATAGTGCCTCGTACTTTAGAAAAAGCTTATGGCGAGGCAAGAAAGTTTGTCAACCTGGAGAGAGAGCTAGGCCCGGTCAAAGGCCAGTAATCTAACATGGAGGTGGTGCCAAAAAAGGAAAAGAGGAGGATAAGTCCAAATAGGTCACATCAAAATAGTGAAAGTAAATGCTTCGCACCAAATGACAGAGGAGCCAGACGATGGTTAAGAAATAAAGGACCTTGGGAAAGGTCCATTTCTCCTTTTAGAGAGCTTCCCTTGAGAGTAAATCTAACCCAAGCTATAATAAGAATGAAGGAGGAACCCAAAGTCAGGTGGTCAACGAAAATGAAATCCTCACTTAGGGACACATCCAAATGGTGTGCCTTCCATAAGGACATAAGACATGAGACAAAAGATTGCAGACACCTTTAAAAGGAGATAGAAGAGTTATTAGCATAGGGATATCTGAAGGACCTCGTCACAGAAAATAGAGATTAGAGAAATCACCAATATAGGTAAGAGGTGCCAAAAATAACGAACCTGATAGGTAGTGAAAGGGGGTCCCATAAATAAACCAATATCAGAACCATACAAACCATACATGGAGGGCCAAAAATTAACAAAAATTCAAATAACTTGTGCAAAAGGTTTGCCAATGAATTGCGTAATGTCCCCCATGTATACGCCTTGGACAAAGGGAGACTTGCCACTAAAAGTTTTTTCAATTAAAAGGAGAGACCTCGTCTCATCATGAGGACCCTGTAGTGATCACTTTGAAGATTGGATCTTGTGCTGTTTGTAGAATAATGATTGATACATGGAGTTCAGTAGACCTTTTTTTGACCATTGTAAGAGCTCTGGGTATAAAGAATCATGATATTTTCAAGATGGAGCTCCCTCTCCTAGCTTTTAACAGTAGTACTACCTATACCAAAGGAACTGTAGTGTTACCTATTATAGAAAAAAGAGTGATAGTAATGACCACTTTTGTAATCATCAATGTCCCAACTTATTACAATGCCATCTTGAGAAGACCTTGGATACTTAAAATGAGGGCAATTCCATCCACCCTCTACCAAGTAATCAAATTTCAAACTGATGGAGGTCGAAAGGAGATTAAGGGAGACAAGGAAAAGGCTAGGATATGCTATGATGCTACTATTTCGAAGTGGCATGCAAATAGTAGTTACCAAAAGGTCTTTCTCAAAGGAAGCCACTGAGCAAAGGCCTTGGAAAATTGATCAACTAAAATGAAGTAAGAGACCTCTCAATGGAGGTGAAAGGTGAAAGCCACCCCTTAAAATTGGGTGAAGACTTGACGATGGATCTAGAGGAACAACTCTCACAATTCCCCAAGACTAACTCAGATGTCTTTGCATGAATTCCAATTGACATGCTTGGAATTGATCCAAAAGTCATATCACACCAATTAAACGTCAATCCAAAGGCTAGACTAGTACAAAAATGAAAAAGAAAATTCCCAAGAGAAAAGAACGAGATCATCAAAAACCAAGTGGCTACTTTTAAAGAAGTAGGGGTCATAAGGGAAGTCAGTTATCCTACATAACTATCAAATATGGTTTTAGTCAAAAAAGCATGTGGGTCATCTTGTATGTGTGTAGCGTTCATAGATTTAAACGAGGTATATCCCAAGGATTGTTCCCCCTCCTAAGTATTGATCAATTGGTAGATGCCTCTACTGGCTTTAGGATTTTGAGTTTCTTGGATGTATACTCAAGGTACCACCAAATTAGGATGCATCTCGAAGACGAAGAAAAAACATATTTTACCATGGAAGAAGGAACATTCTATTATAAAAGGATGACATTTGGATCGAAGAGTACGGGTGCCACATATCAATATCTAGTCAACAAAATATTTGAAGAGAAGTTAGGAAGAAACCTAAAAGCCTACATGGATGATATGGTGGTAAATTTAGCTCAACCCATGGATCACATTAAAGACCTAGAGGAAGTATTCTCAATAATTTGAAGATACGATATGAGGCTCAATCCCAAAAAAATGCATATTTGGTGTTGCCATGGGGAAATTTTTAGGGTAACTCATGTCAGCCAGAGGGATTAAGGCCAACCCATACAAGATACAAGCCCTGATAAATATGAAACCACCTTCTAGGCTTAAGGGAATCCAACAATTAAATGGAAGAATAGTAACATTGAACAAGTTCATTTCTAAATGCACTGATAAGTGTTTGCCCTTCTTCAAAATGTTGAGAAAATGCACAATAGTCTTTTGGGACGAGATCTGCAATAAAGGCTTTGAAGAAATCAAGAAGTATCTAAGTAACCCCTATCTTAGCTAGCCCTCATCTAGGTGAGGTTCTTTATTTGTATGTGGCTATGACTTCCCATACGTGCAGCGATGTACTCCTAGCTGAAAGAAACAAAGTTTAACATCCCGTTTACTACGTTAGTTAGGTCCGGACAGATGCCTAGAATAGGTTTCCAACAATTTACAAGTTTGAATTCACTCTAAAAGTTAATGCATAAAAGCTCAACCATTACTTTGGCTTATACAAAATTGTGGTACTCACTTCTCATCCATTCAAGAATGTCTTGACGAGGCCAAATGTAGCAAGAAGACTAGCACAGATAGCCATAAAAATGGGGGAATACAACATTAAATACATGGCTAGAATGGCCATCAAAGGTCAAGTAGTAGTCGAGTTTATGGTTGAGTTTTGTGAAAAGCCAGAAGTTGTTGACAATGAGAAGAGAAAGAGAGTATGTGGGGTACATCAAAAAGAGAGCGCAATTTTCAAAAGTATTTGTTGATGGAGTGATCGCCACATAAATTATGTGTGCAATAAATACGCAAGTATACGTATCGTAACAAGTAATATAATGATAAATAAAGATCGTTCCCATGGAGATTATTTTTTTAGAAACTAATTTTTAAAACTAAAAATAATAAAAATCAATTTTTTTGGTGTTTTTATATCTTAAGAAAGGAAAATTAAAATAACTAAAAGTAAATAGCAATAATTAATTAAATCAGATTTTGTGACTAAAAAGATATATGAGAAAATATCTAGGAATATTTAATCCCCCAATTTTCTAAACATGCAAATCACTAAAATCCCCCAATATAATATCAATTAATTATATGATCAATTGAATCTAACTTAACATGTATTCCTCTCTCAAGTAAACTACACACCATATAGTAATTAATTTAATCACATTCTCATGCCAATTAAATTACATACTACTTATTAAGTTCATCAATTATGGATCACATACATAAGAATCGTACATCTCTGCTTAGAAAATATGCATGTTATTTAATCAAGACAGACAATTAAATAATTTTCTCAAATCTATTTAATTGCCTCTATAGATAAATTGTTGACCAAATAATTAATAGTATAAAATCAGATTAAATAATATAATTAAATTAAATTAATATTAAGTAAAAAGTGCACTAATGACTCTATTTTCATAGAGTCATCACACCCCCAAACTTAAATCTTTACTTGTCCTCAAGTAAAGATAAGTATAACTAAAAATAAAATAACTTGGGTAGTATATTCATAAATATACTTCTATTAGTACATACATATTTCACGAAAACTTTCCCTCTCAAAAGTCATACAAGTCTATGATAAAGAGGTTCACATATTCATCAATCAATGTTTCATCAATACAAGGATATGCAAGGTTTTTGAAAAATTAATTCGTGTGTGTGTGCTGCACATAATATCGTCCAATGCACTCATGAAATCAACTTATATGAGCATGATAATCAATTCAATCTTAGAACAAGTCTCATAAGTCAATTTTTCACATCCCTTTCCACTAATATAAATATGCACTTAGCTCAAGATCAATAAGGACTTTACATGGTTGTAATGTAAGGCTTAGGTGGGGGGTTAATAGATGCAGACATTTTAGGGTCTTTCCACACCTTAACTTTTTTTTTCATCATGCGCTTTTTAACTACAATTGAGCTTTTAATTTATATTTTAGTGCACCCCCTTTTCACATTCTTTTCATATTTTTTTATTCCACATTACTTTTCTCTTCTTCTTTTTTCCTCTTTTTTTTGGATACTTCACAACACCTCCACACTTATTTTCAATTCTATTTTCTTTTTCTTTAGAGGGATACTTATGTTGTGAGTTTTGTTTTTTTACGAGATGCATTACATTTCACCTTACTCTAAAGCATACACATGATTACATATTTTTTTTTCTTTTCATACAAGCTAAAGGTGCAAGGGTAGAGGTAATACTTATTAGTTAGGCATTAAATGTGGCTTACAGATATGAAAGGTTTTTTGTTAGGCTTAAATGGGTGACTAAAGATATTAACAATGGTTAGCTTGAAAGGCTCAATCGATCCAAATAAGACCTAAATCATTTCTCTTGCTAAATACTATTTAGGATTTTGCCTCAAGAGATGATCAAATAGATTCTAAAACTTGGTAGATCTAATTAACTCGCATAACTCACTACAAACTTTCTCTCAATAAGCACACCAAAATCAATCATGAACATGCGCATAAATGTTGAATCAATTCAATCAAAACTAACAAGCATATCACATGATTAATGTAAATATCTTAACAAATATGTTACATTCCTTATCCTAGTCATGACAACCAATTTTTATCTTTGAGTTCATATGTTTCATATTAAGCATGCGTGCATTTATTTTCCATATATTTATCAATTTCTACCCAAATCATGATTTAAAACAACCTAAAAATAAAAAAATTCCCTAATCATTTAAAATGCATACTAAATACTAATATAGAGAATGAAGTTCCCTCCTTCAAACTTAAATTACACATTGTCTCCAATATGCACATATAAATATGAAAAGGTCAAAGAAAAGAAAACTCCTTTAGTCATGGCACACCACATCTGTCATTGAAATGCTCATTCTTTTGTGTCATTGCTCTCCCCATTTATTCACCTATAAAAAAAAAACAATGAAAATATAAATAAAATAACGTTGGGTTGCCTCCCAAACAGCGTCACGTTTATCATCCTTGACTAGACGGTCCTATTAAGTCCTAAGGCACATCCCTTTGTATCCATTTACTTTTGAGTTTGCCTGGAAATAACTTGAGTCTTGATTTTTTTAATAATACTTTATGTTTTGGCTCACAAGCACAGTGCTCAATTCTCTTCTCATGCCATATTTTTGTTTTCCTTTTGAACTTCTTGGCATTCTTATAAGTACTCCACCGTAACTCATCCAATTTATGTATTTCTAATAGCTTTTTCACCTCCCCATTGGACTCTTTCACTTTCATTTAGGATAGGAGGGTAGAAGTGCGGGGTATAAACTTGGTGGCTCTTCAATTGATGGGTTGAGTTTAGATCCTATCTCAAAATTTTCCATTATCGCCTTTGATACATACATGAGAGATGCGTCCTCTAAAAAGTTCACATAGTCCACAATATCAACCTTCGATGCCATACTTTCAAAGTTATAATAGGTTGAGTTATTTTCTAGTGAGTTATGTCCTTGGTTACAACAGCATGTGTTAAAATCTTAAGTTTGGGTGACATCACAGATTCTTTTAAGCCATTCCCACAATCAGTAATATTTATCCTTAAACATTCAATAGCATTATCAATATCAGGGGGTTTAGATTCTTTAAAAACTTTAAATATTACTTGTTCATCTTGCACTCTCATTGTAAGTTCACCTTTTTGTACATCAATGAGTGCCTTTCCGATTGCTAAGAATGGACGACCAAGTATGATAGGAATGTCACGGTCCTCTTCCATTGCTAGCACAATGAAGTCCACCGGAAAGATGAATTTGTCTACTTTTACTAACAAATCTTCTACCACACCTCGAGGTCTCTTAATCGATCTATCTGCCATTTGTAATGTTACCGAAGTAGCTTTTGCTTTATCAACCCCCAATATCTTGAAGACCGATAATGGCATAAAGTTAATACTAGAACCTAAGTCACACAGTGCCTTGCCAAAACGAATGTTCCTAATAGTGCAAGGGATGTCAAAACTACCTAGATCTTTCAGTTTTTGTGGTAGTTTTCTATCAAGAATGGCACTACAACCTTCAGTCAAGGTTATTGTTTCATGATCACCAAGCCTCATTTTCTTTGATAGTATATCCTTCATGAATTTGGCATAAGATGGCATTTGTTCAAGTGCCTCTACAAATGGTATGTTTATATGTAGCTTCTTGAAGACTTCTAGTTGGATTCAGCCCTTCCAAGTTGTAATGGAATCAGGTGGCAAAGAGTTTAGCCAAGCTCGAGCACGGTCTCGCAAAGAGTAAGGGAATAATATAAGCCTAAATGCCTCATCTCTCACACCATTGAACTTAAATGAATCTACAACTTCAATAAACAATCTAAGATGAAGATGAGGATCCTCTGTTGGTAATCCACTGAATTGTCCAACTATTTGTAGCATTTGAAACATTACTGGCTTTAATTCAAATAGATTAGCTTGAATGTTTGGCCTTATAATACTTGGATTCAGCCCTTCCAACGTAGGTATTGCATATTCATTCATAACTTTATCTCTATCATCTATCAAAAACATTTGATTATTCAAGTTTAGCTCATTATTGTTTATTTCTAACGGATTAGCCATTTCTTCCTCTTGGGTGACTTGTTGTTTTCTAATTGATCTCAAAGTACGCTCAATTTCAAGATCTAAAAGTAAGATTTTTCCCTCACGAACTCTACTCATACAATAGACTCAACTATGTTTCTACAATACTAAAGGAGATGTCTAAATAAAAACTAAAAAATAATTAACAACTAAATAAATAAAATAAATTAACTAAAATAAATAAATAAATAAGCCCTTAAAAGAATATAAATAAATTTAGATTAAAATTAAAGTAAAGAAAAAAAATTAAGAAAATTATTTTAAAAGAAAAAATAAAATTAATAATAAAAAAAATATTAATTTCTAAAATTAATAATCCTCAACAACAACGCCAAAAACTTGATCGCCACACAAATTATGTGTGCAATAAATACGCAAGTATATGTATCGTAACAAGTAATATAATGGTAAATGAAGATCGTTCCCACAGAGATTATTTTTTTAGAAACTAATTTTTAAAACTAAAAATAATAAAAATCAATTTTTTTGGTGTTTTTATATCTTAAGAAAAGAAAATTAAAATAACTGAAAGTAAATAGCAATAATTAATTAAATCAGATTTTGTGACTAAAATGATATATGAGAAAATATCTAGGAATACTTAATCTCCCAATTTTCTAAACATGCAAATCACTAAAATCCCCTCAATATAATATCAATTAATTACATGATCAATTGAATCTAACCTAGCATGTATTCCTCTCTCCAGTAAACTACACACCATATAGTAATTAATTTAATCATACTCTCATGCCAATTAAATTACATACTACTCATTAAGTTCATCAATTATGGATCTCGTATATAAGAATCGTACATCTCTGCCTAGAAACTATGCATGTTATTTAATCAAGACAAACAATTAAATAATTTTCTCAAATCTATTTAATTGCCTCTATAGATAAATTGTTGGCCAAACAATTAATAGCATAAAAATTAGATTAAATAATATAATTAAATTAATATTATAATTAGAAAAAAATATTAGATCATCATATAGTGAAAATTGGGTTCATAAGATCCCTAGATTAATAAATTAATTACACATAATTATGTTCATAAAGCTCATATTTTTCATAAAGAAAAACATAAAATTAATAAAGAAAAGAGTAGAAAAAGAAATACAATCAATCTTTTGAATTGTAGAATTAATTTCCTTTTCAATCTCCACCAAAATTGTGTCGTTTCTTGAATTTTTCTTTCTTTTTAGCTCTAAAAATTGACCAAAATTATGCTAATGGAGGCAAATTAAGGTTTATGGAGTGATTATTAGCTTAAAGAAAGCTCAGGTGCGATTTGGACCATCCGATCAACTTCAAATAAAGGGCTAGGATCAAAACAAGCAAAACTGACAGTTTCAGCCAATCAGAGCGTCACATATGGCATCAGAAGTTCATTGGGCAAATCAGAGAGCGATGCATGGTAGGGGAGAATGGTCAGAGTCAACGTTCGCCGAGTGAACACTACGTGGCGCGATGTGATTCACGAGAACAGAGGGCGTGGCGCACTGGTGGAACGCGCGGAGCAATAGCGTAGTGATATATGTCATGGTATGTTGACTGATTTCTGAACTCGAATTGAACGCTGTGCTGACACGTGGTGGGTGTTTCATTCTTCTCACACATGACGCAATGTGATTTGCTCTCTATTCTTGCGTGGCATGCTCAGTCAACTCCTATGCTTGCATGGCGTGCCACGTGGTAGCTTCTGATTGGTCATAGGTTAAAAATTCATAAAAAAATCCCTAAAAATTCTAGAAAAATCCCAAAAAATTTCAAAAATTTGATTTTCATCCCTTTTCACTAAAATGTTTATATTTTAATTTTTTTTGCCATAAAAATACTATTTATTAAATAAAACAAGTGCGCTAATGACTCTATTTTCATAGAGTCATCATGGAGCATATAACTTCAATGGTGCAGGGCTAAGAGTAGTCTTAGTAGACTATACCAACAACTATTTTGAGTACGCAGTCAGACTTGATTTCTATGTGACCAATAATGTTGCAAAATATGAGGTATTTGGGACCATGACTGTAAATAAGTTGGGAGTGGATAGGGTCACCCTACATAACAATTCAAGGCTAGTGGTCAATTAGTTCTCGGGGAAATTTGAAGCTAGAGATGGAAAAATGAAAGGGTACCTAGAAAGGTTAAAGAAAGAGCACTCTAAATTCTCTAAGTTTGAGATCAAGCAAATAGCTCGAAAGGATAATGGTCATGCCGATGCCTTAGCCACTTTGGCATTAGTACGAAAGGCCAAGCATAATCGAGTAGTATCAGTAACAATTCTATCACAAACCTCCTTATAGGAGGCTAAAAGAGGGGTTGAATGTATGGACGATCCCAATATCCCATGGTACACCCCAATTTATGACTTCATGGAAAGGGAGGAGCTTCCAAAGGATAGATGGTCTACAAAGGAAATCCAGGTTAAGGTAGGTCGGTATATGATAGAAGTAGGAAAATTATACCAGAAAACTTCACTCGGTTCAAGGCTTTTGTGTGTAGCCAAAGAGGGATTTAAAATATTAATGTATGAAGCACACGAAGGGGACTATTGTCTCTTTTGGAGAACATAAAACTTGTAAGTATACACGGTCACAAGTAATAAGATTTGTAAGTAAAATATCGTTCTTACGGAGATTTGTTACTATAGTTTGTTGAGTACTAAAATTATTTCGCTCTGATTTTATCCAAAACGATCGTTGATTTGAAAAAACTTAAAGAAAAGAGTTTAATAACAAAATAAAAGAAATCTAGGATTATAGTTTTTCACCAAATTAATCCACTCTTATCATATTATTTTCTCTTGATTTATATATTTTTTTAGTACATTTAATTTGTCAACCGAAAACTTCTAATTTTATCCATACATCTCTTCCGAGCTTCGTATAGGCACACCTCATTAAATTAATTCACTATATTCCTATGAGAATTAAATTCACCAAGATTCATTACGTTCTAAGTTCTCAAATGGCCACACATACAATTAGGGTATATTCTTATCCTTTATCATACATGTCATTCTATCGACGAGCAATATACACAAAAATGCCTCTTCCAAGTTTATTTAAGTGCCAAAGATCATTTGATAAAATTCATAAATAATCAAAAGCATTAAGAACAGATAGAATAAACAAATCGAACGTCTTATAAATCTTTCAAAAATAATTAAAATCAAAGCTTCATAAATTTAGATAAAATGCAACCCTAGAAAAATTAAATTACTTCATAATAAAGAAAAATTAAAATTACAGCAGTCAAGGAATATCAGTTACAGAACACTAAGAAAATTAAATCATTTCGGATCGTAAATATTTGGCACACGCAAAACACAACAGAAGCCAAAAATGGCTTCTGCGTGTTCAACAGTCCAGTCCCAAACACTACTAAAAATCCAAAATTCTAAAACTCCAAAACTCTAAAACTCCAAAACTCTAAAACTCCTCATACTATCCCCTATTTATAACATCAAATTTATAAAAAAAATACATTTTAAAATATATTTTTTAATACACGCGGGGGACAACTATGGATGGAGAAATTAATTTAAAAATACGCGTAGGGGGACAAAATTGTATCGAAAATGCAAAACTGGGGAAGGTGCGTGACTCTATTTTTTTTAATTCATACTGCCATGTGTCTGCGTCTGATTCGCTACAAGGATTAATGCGGACATGTGGCAGCATTTCATTCGTGACGATCTGGTTGCACGTAGAGATCAACACACAGGAGTATAGGCGCGCGAACGTGGGGAACAGCCGTTGGAACGCGTGCGTGATTCTGCGTTTTCACGCTTACCAAAACCTTGCCACGTGTCAGATCGGATTGGCTAAAATAGAAAATGGAACACATGGCAGTTTTCTATTCGTTGTATAACCGGGCGCATGTGAAATGGCAACACGAGATCATGCCTTGAAAACGCGTCAGAAATGTGGGTCCCACCCTGCACGCCGGCCTACGTGGCAGGTGGGCCCCGCTCGGGCACCAAGCCACGTGATAGAGGAAACCCCAACCCACTCTCTTTGGTCAGGTTTGAAGGACACACGCACATCCTAACCGTTTATGCTTTGATCTGACGATCCACGTTGTACGCGTGGAAGATGACGCATGGATTCTTCTCTCCTGCACAGAAAATTCAACTTTATTTAATTGCATTTTAACCCACAAATTTAATTCAAATTACATTTTAAACTTTCTTTAATTACAATTAAGCCCTTTTTTAATTTAATTTAAATTTTAAACTTTTAATAATTAAAATTAAGCCCGATTTTAATTTAAATTATATTTTGGACTTTTATAAATTGCAATTAAGCACTCTTTTATTTGAAATTATATTTTTGGACATAAAATTGCAATTAAGTACGTTTTCGATTCAAATTATTTAATTTTCTTAAAAATATATTCCTTAACAAATAAATAGTAAATACTAATTAATTTAACTAAAATTAACTAAAAATGTCAAGAACATAGCAATTATAATTAATAAAATAGGTGAAAATAACTATATAAAATACAGTTATCAAGGATTGTGGTTCACATTTAAGAGGGGGAAGTTATCACAACGACTTATGAGATAGAGCTATTATTGTCCACTATACTAGTAGATTACATAAAATACATCCAGACATGTAATAAATGCCAAAGTTTTACTCCCTTGTCACACACTCCCCTAAATACCATGAAATGGGTGGTGAGTCCTTGGCTCTTTTGTAAGTGGGGGCCTTTTTCAACTCACCTTTGAGCCTTCTTGAGTTTAGAAATGCATTGGGCATACTCATTTAGCTCGATGGTAGCCTTTTTCAACTTCTCTTCCTTATCAATTGCCTCGCCTCCCATTTATTTAATTTTGCTAGAAGCACGACGTGTCTTAAATGAGTAGAAGTGTGACTCTACTTCTCCTATAGTAGTTTTGCTTTCAAATGACGCACGCTTCGGACCCCGTTAAAGTTATAGAGTAGTACCAACTAAAACAAAAGATATTTACAAGGTCAAACAAATAAGTCTCGAGCTCAAACTTATACTAAACAATAGTCATAAATAAACATAGAACATGAGGTAGCTCACCTAACACTATTGGTGATGGATGACCTCGTCAAAATATGCACCCTCGTAAATAGCCTCGAGCTTCTTCTCATATGTGCCAGTAGAAAGCTGGCTCAGAAAATAATTGAGGTGCTCTAGTTCCCAAATGCGATTTAAAACTACCCTATCCATATTGATGGTGAGATCGTGGAGGGCCTTCCCTTCTTTCAATCGTGTATAGGATCACCAGATTCTTTAAAACCTGACCAAGGGGCAAAGTCACATGTTGTTCCTACAATAAGGATGTATAGAAATTCAATGGCTCTGGGCTAAGTGCGGGCTCATCAACCACCATATTTTTCATTTTCTTCTTCAGGTACACGAGACAACCTTCATGACTAAAGGACTTATCCCTTTTCTTACCTATAGAAGAGCTCCCTCTAAGAGTAGGAGGTGTACATTTGGGAGCTTTCCCCTACAGAAGTGACCTTACTCTTCAAACGGGATAAAAGTTGGGTGCCATAACTTCCATGGGATCTACAACAAAAGAGTGAGGAGATGTTATGTTAATCACATTGCATTTAACAAATAAAAAGGGCAAGTCTTACGACTAGTTCACCATCATCAATGACCATTTTGAACCAGCCTCTAAAGATTGTGGGAGGGGTTCTACGTTTAGAAAGAGGCTAGGGTTTAGGAAGACCCTAGGGTTTATGAATGATCCTAAGGGTGGTATCCACCACACCATGTCTTATCAACCCACACGTGACAAAGTGCGGGGTGTTCAATAAGTACCTCAAGTTGGTTTTTTTAGGAAGATTGTTTTGGATATTAGCCAACTATTGCTTCATGTCAAGACTTGAGGTCGTGATTAAAGAACCTATGCTCCTTACCACGACCTTAGTGTTATTGCAAATGCTCTTATTATTTTGGTGTCACTGGTAAGATACTTCCATCGGCCTGAAATATATAAAAAATACTCCTTCCAGTTTTTCTCCTTCTTAAAGAGTGACACGTTAATACCCCAATCTTGCTTCATCGATATATATACCCTTATCGGATCAATGGGTTATACTTCGAGGAATAAGCCTCATTAAACTTGGCCATCTTTAAGTCCACCCTGAGTTCCTGATAGATCAACATCAGGCAGAGCAGATACCTCTACTTATTAGGCATCAATTGTTTCAGCCACAACCACAATGCCTTATCATGAAAGACAGTCTAACCAGATGGATGTTGATCACTATCAGATGCCCCCTCTGGAGGAATCATAATCTGAAAAGAGAAAGTTATGTTGTAGGTTTTTTTAACCTTTCCTCATCCTGGGGTACCAACCCATAAGTCTTAGACATGACCGACCAACCCATGGTATGATATGTTGGTTCTCTAGATCCTATATTCTTTGCTTTCTTCCTCCACAACCTAGCTATTTAGATTTGAGTTTGGGACACGCTCAATATAATAGTTGGAGTGGTATGAGGGTGAGAGGTAGAGGTAAAGGGCTGATGCGGAGATTGTTTCACCTTACTTACTATAAAAACTCGAACAAGCAAAACTAGTCTGAGCTGAAATCTTACCACTCACTAAAATATTTCTTACTATTTATTTTCTATGCAGGATATGATGACAAGTCCCAACCAAAATATTTCTTTACATAGAGACACCCATTTTCTCTCTCTAATCAATTGACATGTATTTATTAGAGGAACCAAAATTTTTGCATTCTCTACCCAGTATTTAATCTTCCACCTCAGTCCAGAACTTGAGTTGAAAGGGGTAGGGGGACTTGATGTTTGGACATATGAACCAACCTGTAGCCCGACCTAAGATGAAGGACCAAGACTTGTAACCGAGAACGATACAAAGGACCAAGACTTGTAGCCCGACCCTAGATGAAGGACCAAGACCTATAGCCCGGATCGAGACTAAGGACTGACCTGTAGATCGGTCCAAATCAAAATAAGTTGCTTAAGCTCTTTTCATCAAGTCGAGCCTATGAAAGATGACCCAACCATGAGAAGGACTACCCTAATTAAAGTATCTGACTTTGTACACTTTAAATGCACCTACGAAGTAGGAGGTCTATCCCGGAGGACGCTTCCCTTATAAGGTCGACCACTAGCTCAGCCTAGGGTTAAGCTTGATACATAAAATGTTGTATTTTTATACTGATTGTATCCCTCTAACACTCATATATATGCACCCATTGTGTGATCGACACCTATATGTGTAATGTCCTATAAATAGAAGGGTTTCTCATAAAATCCACACTTTCAACCAAATATCTTAACTTCTCTCTAAGTTCTCTCTCTATAAATCAGATCAACCCTAAATAATATATATATATATATATTCATGCTTGTATCATATACATGTGACACTCTTTTATTGAACTATGTTATCATTGATCGATTAAAAGAGATACGAGTTATTCATCATTTATGATTAATTATTTTCCTTTAAGATGTTAGTTAATTAATAAGTAAAATATTATAGGATTTGGTAATTATGAAAAATGGGGTTTTTAAATAATTATGAAGTGCCATTTTTAAAGGAACGTACTTGATACAAGTGGTGTTCTTGATTGATTTGAATTTTCTTTAATGTAGGGTTTGAAATTATATATTTATAATCTCAAAATGATATTGGGGTTAATAAAAAATTGAATTTTAAAATTTATTCATTGAAAAGAAAAAATATGATTGTTTTATGTTTAACTGACATAAGAAAATGAATAACACATTGAAGGCTATATAGAGCATCCGGCTTCTAAAATGTAAGCTAGTGTAGTAAGATGGCTGTTTATTTGCATGTGCATTGGAGTGCAAATCCTCGGATGATAAGCCCAAAAATTTGGAACTCAAATCGCGTGCCCACACGTCCTATGGGCACATATGCTGTTCAAAATTGGTGGACCTTTTGCAGTTGAGTAAAAATAACTCTTGAACTTCCTTGTGACTATTGAAGAGTTACAATAGCTTTTGAATATCATTTTTTCAACATCTATTAAAAGTCATTTCCTACATTAGTTTTGATTCCAATAGCCATAAGAACGATTCTATAAAATCACAGCTATATTCCTATGTTATCCCTTCAGTAAAGTTTTCTTCATTGTAGGAACAAACTTTGCAATTGAGAGGATTTCTTTCTATATCTTTATATGATGGAACAAATAACCTAATTCTACAATTAAAACTAAGGACAAACAAATGACAGAAAGAGAAAATAAAACTATAAAAGTATATTGTATTATTTATAGGGAATGCTGGTATAGAAGGGCTTCAGGTTGAATAAATGAAGGTAGGTCACAACATAATCTTTCCACCACCACGACATGAGATACGTTGAGCTATGCCAAATATCATGATGTGGCATACGATACTCTTCATGCCCATTCTACCAAATAGAGTGCGTTTCGATGTGTATTTAAATATTATTTTCGATATAATGTTTTGTCTACCACGCGTGTATTAAATATTATTTTCGATGTAATATTTGTCTCCTGCATGTCTAAAAAAATATATTTTATGATGTATTTTTTTAGAATGTTGGAAAGTTGGACTATGGAACACGCAGAAGCTATTTTGGCTTCTATTGTGTTCTGCATGGGGAAAAAATTTAGAGAGCAGAAATTTTTAATTTTCTTGTTGTTCTTTAGCTAATATTCCTTAAATTGGGTAATTTTAATTTTGTTTATGAAGTAATTTAATTTTTCTAGGGTTGCTGTGTCGCTAAATTTATGAAGCTTGGGTTTAATTATTTTTGAAAGATTTATGAGATTTTTAATTTTTTTATTCTATTTGTGCTTAATGCTTTTTATTGATTGGAAGATTAATCAATTGATTTGTGACACATAAATAAACTTGAGAAAGTCATTTTTGTGACACTTAAATGAACTTGAAAAAGGCATTTTCGTGTAATTGCATTTGGATAAAATAACATATATATATAAAGGATATGAATATACCTTTATTGTACATGTGGCTATTTGATAACTTTGAACGTAATTAATCTTGGTGAATTTAATTCTCATAGGAATATAGTGAATTATTTTAGTGAGATATGTCTATATGTAGCTCGGAAGAGATGTATGGATAAAATTAGTAGTTCTTGGTTGACAAATTAAATTCAAAAATATAAATTAAGAGAAAATAATATGGTTTGAGTGGATTAATTTGGTGAAACTACAATCCTAGAATTTTCTTATTTATTGTTATTAAAATCTTAATTTGTTAAACTCCCATCAATTTTCGTTTGTTTGGATAAAATCAAAGTGAAACAATTTTAGTACTTGATGAATAATAGTAACATATCTCCGTGGGAACGATAATTTTACTTATCAATTTTATTACTTATGACCGTGTATGCACGTTTTTATGTTCTCTTAAAGAGACAATAAGTTTTTGGGTTCCATTGCCTATAGCTTTTTGAATTTCTTAAGCACCTAAACAAGTTCTTTTTCTTAGATTTTGGTAATATTGGATGAAACTGGATAGGTATCCCTTTCTCTCAAAAAAAATTATTTTAGGTTTATAAATAACTCCTTTGGCTCCAGCTTAGGTGGAGTATTTATTCCCCATATGGGATCTTAGGTAGATATAAAGGTGTACTAGGCTCCTCTATTGATTCAACACTATTTAAAAGTTCATGGTATCCCTTAGTCTCATCATCTAAGTCTTCCTTTATCATATCAATAGTTAAAGTTCATCATTCATCTCTTCATACAAAAAAGGTATTATAAGAGAATGTATCCACACATTCAATATATGGTCACTCAGCCTCATCATTGATGGGTTTTCATGTATATCTGTCATCACAAAATCAATAGGTATTATTAATTTATCAATTTGTACAAAAAAATCCTCAATCACACTCTTAGGATATTTGAAAAACCTATCAGCTAATTGAAAGGATGTGGTTATGGGCTTTAACTCCCCCAAACCTAGTTTTAAGTATATTGTGTAAGGAATGAGATTAATACTTACACCTAAAGCTAGAATATCCTTCACAGCCTTTTTATCTCTTATAGTAATATTGATAATAAAATTGCCAGGATCCTTTAATTTTAGTGGAAGGCTTTGTTGAATTATTGCACAAGTAATTTTAGAAACAATTACTCTTTCATTAACTCATACTTTATCCTCTTAGTATTTAATTTTTCAAAAAAAATTGCATAGCAAGGCACATTTCAAATGACATCTAAGAGAGGTAAATTAATGTTAAACTTAGAAAGCATATTGAATAAATTCGATAAATTACTATCCAGTTTAATGTCCTTAAGACAGTGTGGGAATGGTATAAGCGGTTGATATGGTTTTGGTGCATTGTGCAATATAGATGGGTCATATGACTCTCCTTGAATCCCCTTAAATAGCGTTACAATTGCATCATTTACGTTCACACCTTCCTTGGGTGAAACTTTCATTCCACCCGTGTTTCTTGCATTGTTAAATGAATCATTAGAGATTTTAGGAAAATATTTATTCATAACCTTACCGCTCTTTAGAGTTGTCATAGTTTGAGCTTGTTGAGATTGACATGGAAGCTTTCCTTTTTCTTGTCTTTGCATTTGCTTAGCTATTTGCCCAACATTTCCTTCCACACTCTTAACAGATGCCTCTAAAGAGTTCAACCTTTGATCATCCTTCATTTTGTTATCTTAACTTACTTGAATGAAAGCATTCAAGTTTTCCTCCAAGGTTGGCTCTTTAGATAGATAAGATGGTATGTTTTGGTTTAGGATTGGGCCTCACATTTGGTTTTGTCCATATAATGGGTCATTGTTTTCTTACCTTGAGAATTTAGAGTGATTTTTCCACCTAGAATTATAAGCATTGGTGTAAGAATCACTCATGGGTTTAGATTGGCACTCCTACATAAAATAAACTTCCTAACTAGTACCTACGTGGGGATTACCTACAAAAGAGTAAACATTAGCACCATTCCCAAAGATACCAAAAAATCCACAAACATCTTCGTTAGATGTGTTCTTGGTAGTTAGGAATTGAACTTTGTTAATTCTACAAGTTGTATGACCATCTCATTCTCATAGCCTATCTCATTGACTCTAGCTCTTCTGACTCTAAAGCTCTTTTGTTTGGAATTAGTTTCCAACATCTCATATATATTATAAGTCTCTAAGGTAATTATTTTTCCCATAGCTCCACATGTAGCATTATCAAATGTGAATTGATAATGTTGTGTCAATCCATCATGAAAAAATTGATTTTGCAATTGTAGTGGGAAACTATGGTTTGTACATTGAGTGAGAAGAAATTTGAACCTATCCCAAATTTCGTGGAATGGTTCTCCTTCCATTTGAGAGAATGTCGGGATTTTTCTCTCAAATTAAAAGTTTTCTATTAGGAATAGCATCTTTAGATAAATTTATTATAGACTCTCTCCCAAATTATTAGAGAATCTGGTGGGAGAGTCATTTGCTAAACCTTGGCCTTCTCTTTAAAGGTGTATGTGAAATACCTCCCTTTTAATTGGTCTTTAGTAAGCTCATGCAAAGAAAAAGTCTGTACAATTGAATAAAAATCTCTAATGAAGGTTAATTGATCTTGATTAGGAATTCTATTAAAGGATGGTAACATAAAAAATGGCAAGATAGAAAAAATGAATATGTTTTAATTTATAATCCTGACCGTTTCCTCTAACCGTACAGAGGAAGTAGCAATGATTGACATTGCATACTCCTTAATTAATATCCTTTTGTAAAACATCTCCCATTTTTCAATGACTCTATTGGTTCAAGAAAAATAAATTAAAATAAAACTAACAACTAAAAAGAAATAAATCAAATAAAAGAAATAAAATAAACAAATAGAAAAAATAATTATAAATAAAAAATAAACAGATAAAAGTAATAAAAATACAAAGTAAATAACTAAAAACAAATAAATAATAGAAAAGAAGTAAAAATAAAAATACTTTTTTTAGTTATATATATTTTTAAAATAAACAATATGTTATGCAATACATAAACAAATATAAATAAATAAAAATAACAAAACATATCGCATATATTCACAAATATAAAAAGAAAATCACAAACAAAAAAAAATCACAAAAACTAACTAAAAAGAAAACAAATAAACAATTTAAAATGCTAATTCTTCGACAAGGAAGGAATCATTTATAAAAAACAATGAGTATACTCTCAAGATAGTCTTTCAATGAATTACGGTGGTTTTAAAGTTGAATTATTTTTAATATAGTTAAGAAAAATAAATCTTAAATACTCTAACAAATTATCGTTTGTAGAACAAAATTGTAAATTCTAAATTAAATTATATATAAAGAAATCAAGTAAATAAAAATGAGTACATTAAAGCGGATAAAGTAAAGCGATAAATTAAACAAAAGTCAAACCTAAAATAAGGAATATATATGGGATTTTAGAAAGTATAGCTCTTCATGGATAGAACAAATTAGGTGATATAAATAAAAGCTAGATTTATTGATTTGTTTTTTTTAAATAAAACCCCTATAGTTAAGGTAAGTTTACGATGATATTCAATCAATCAATTCTTCCTTTGCTAGTTGAAATTGATTAATTGAAAAGTTAAAGAAATATATATAAATCAAAAATATTTAATTAATTAATAACTTCGTTTGGTGAGACTTGAAATTCAAAATTGATAAATATAAGATAGATATATTATTTAATTATAAATCAAGATTTGACCAATCTTTAAATTATAATTAAAATTATTTTTCAACCATCTAAATTAATACAAATTAATAAAATTAAAATAGGCTATTATTCATTATGTACAATTAAGCACATATGATGTGTCTAATTCTTAATTCTAAAATATCTTTTTAATTATAAATTAAGACTTGACTCATCATGAATTTATAATTAAAGATATGATGTTTATGAACAAAAAATAAATCTAAACTTTTATTTATTTAAGTCACAAAATTGTTATTCTAATTATTGGAAGCATAAACTAAAATCCCGTATACAAATTTAGTCAATGATAGCTAAATTAACAAAAGTTAATTCAACTATGAAAAATGTTATATTACAAAAAGAATTAAATAAAATAACAATTGAAAATATCCATTTTATTAAAGATGATTCTAAATCTTTGAACAAGTTATCATTGATTTCTCTAGATCCTTGATTCTTCTTCACAATTAAGAGGATCTATTTCTGTATTTGTATAGGGTAAAACATCTAACCTAATTATACAATTAAAACTAAGGATAGATGGATGAAAGAAAGGGAAAATTAAACTATGTCTAATCCTACCTAACCTACAAGTATATTGTATTTTTTATAGGGAAGGTTGGTGCAAAAGGGCTTCAAGCCAAATAAATGAAGGCAAGATGCAGAATACTCTTTCCTCTACCATTGCATGAAATATGTTAAACTACGTCAAATGTCATCTCGAATAGGTCACGCCTCAACACATTTATTCCATGCTACGGCACACGATACTTTGCGTTACCAATGAGTTTCTACCGAATAGTGTGTGTTGTGACACATTATAATCCTCATCATGACATGCTTCACTTTTCTTCAATCATGCCTTGTATGTCTTACCAGCTGGTTTTTTCATGTAAGGCTTACATGTCTTATTTTTCTTAGCTTCTAGGGTACGAATTGAGTGTTTCAAGTTTTGTTCTTCATATGTTGATAAATTTATACATTTAAAGCTAAAAATACTTGAAATACAATATAAAATATCCGTGATTTCGAACATATAGATTTACATAAATAATGATAAAAATATGTATAATCAAAACTATATATTCCTATTTAAGTACAATAAAATTACAAAATAGTAGTATTATTTAAGCACTTGTCAGCACCATCTGTGGGAAATATATTTGATGTTCTGATCAATTTGAGCAAGCAAAAAACTCAAGAGCATTAATCGTGCTCTTGACTGCTTTCATTATTTCATCACTTGTTTCCTTTAATGAAAACTTTTGATCGAAAATGGATCCACCCTACTACATAAGCAAGAGTTGGTAGCCACCTAGACAAGTAATCCATCAATTCCTAAGAAGACTATGAGTGAAAAAAAGGCAAAGAAAACCAATTATGGAAGAATGCTGGAATGCCAAGAGGGAATGTTAGAGAGAAACTAGTCCAGTATAGAGTAAAATTTCCATAGAAGTAGTAATAAATGTCTACGAGCATTCCTCGAACATGGGACCAAGTTTATAACCAAGTTGATTTAGAGAACTAGGATGACCAAATCTTAGCCACAACTATCACTTTAACAAAACTAGAGCATCTTGTCAAATTCAAAGTAGTTTGTGATTCGTGGTCCAACAATATGTTACTCCACATGAATGCTACTAGCCAGCCTCCAACCTCAAGCCTAACTATTGATCACTATCTAGCCCGAAAATAGGTAACTAAACTATAGGCACCCATATAATGGTTGCCCATATATGAAGGATTACCTTAAGGCTAGGCATCGTGCACTCTTTTAATAGAGGAACTTTAGTGAGGAAGTCGTAGATTCTAGTGTGGATATAAATAGTGGGGTACAATTAATGGTATCAAATGAGCAATTTAGCCCAACTTATTTATTTTAAGATTCATTCAATGAGTTGATGAACTGAAAAATCCTAACTCAACTAGTTCATGAAACTCAATGAGCTAGCTCTCGTAGCTCATGAGCCATTCACACGCTCATTTAACAAAATGTCATTTATAATTATAGCATTTTTATAATTACAATAATTTCATTATGAAAATGTAATTAAAATATATTATTTTTATTCTTTTATTTTACAAAATAATTAAAAGATAATAAAATGTTAACATTTTTGTTTTTAAACACAATTATAGTTTTTTTTAAGAATTGTAAATGAGTTAGCTCATGAGATGCTCAACCTAACTCATTTAAAAGTGACTTTAGCTAAACCTAACTCGTATAAAATTTAAATTAGTTGAGTTGAGCTATAGCTTATCTACGATGCTCTGTAACTTAGAAAGTTGTGTCAACTTAATTCATTTGACATCAATTTGTGCATACAACTAGAATATTGAAGGAGCTAGACCTTCAATATGGGGCATTGAACTACACAAAAAATGGAGATGAGATTGCATGAAAAAGTGAATTATTTGAACTACAATGAGTCAACCATACACCCTTCACCCAAGAAGTATAGGTGGCAATGCGTGTGGGTCTTACGTGTTCGTGATCATATTTTTCAACCCAAATTCAATTTTTTGTATATTATGGAAGAATTCAATGATTTTTAATCAATTTAATTATTTATAATTGAAAGAAAATTCAAAATCTTTACAAAAATAAAATTTGTTATAAATTTAGTCCAAATTACCACCCGAAGCGATGGCCATTCCTCTTGGAGTGAAATTTGATGCCATGTGTGGAACCTACAATGGGACTAAAAATTAATTAGATCATCTAGAATCCTTCAAGATTAGGTGAAATTCCATGCCCACATCGACATTATTAATAGTTTTAAAAATTCTTATTTAGTAAAAATTCAATTTTATTAAAAAGATTGCAAAGTCGATTGGTATTGGAAAAAAACAAATTCCAAAAAAATCTTATAATGTTAATAATTTAATTATAATAAAGTAAAACAAAAAATATACATTTATAGTGTGTGAAAAAAGCTTGGAACCCTCGAGCTTTCAAGCCTTATCTCCCGAGATTGGTAAGAATTTTTGCAAACTCCAAGTTTACCAAGAAACTTAAATCTAGTTCTTAACCTTGAACTCCCCATTAGTAAATTATTGGAAAATAATTTGTTTATTAAGAACACCTTCTTGAAACTCCATGGCTTTGGGTTGAATTTTGTTTTCATAAAATCCTCTCAATGGAATGTTAGAAAATTTCTCTAATTTTTCTTCGAGTGTTCGAGCATGAGTGAGAGTGGCCAATATTTTATGTAAAACACAACTTATAATTGTACTCTCATTATAATTCCTTCAAACAATCAAATTGAATGCTAGAATGAGTATTAATCCAAACTCAAATTCAGTTAAATAATTGCTAAAATAATCTTTTTAACCGATAAGTATTTAAATGCCTATGAAACATTTAATATTTCATTAATTAATTGGATTAATTTGACTATTTTAAATTATTATTTTACTTTTACATATTTATTTGATATTTATGACTATCGTAAATTTTCTCAATAAATATATGTGTATTTTTATCATATAAAATAATTAATTCTAAATTAATCATTCATTTGTCTTGGAAGCAACATCATTCAATCATTGTTATGGAACAAACTCGAGTTCCAATGAAACTACGAAATCAAGCTCAAATAAAACATTAATCTATTAATTAACTCGTTAATTAATTATTAATCTTTTTTAATATCAGAGTTACTCCATTATAAGCCTAAAATTGAAAACTCTTAAATATCATAACTAGTATTTACCCAACTCAACGTATATGAATAATCCATTAATATAATCATTAGATCTAGTTCAATCCTCCACAATCAATTTGTAATACGATCGAAGTCAATAAATCTAATTTACCTCATTTATTATATCTTCTCTTTGAGTAACCACGATATTATGAATAATTATCGATAGTCATATTATTTTTATATAAAAAATCAATAATTATATTATAAATTACATGTAATCATTCAAGTTCTGAATTGCTAAACAAAAAACTATTATATAACATATGGAGTGGATTTTAATTCTTTTGTGTTATAGTCAAGATACAAGGTACTTAGCCCAACACTTCAGGTAACACCTAGTAAGTCAAATAACAAAGTTTTACACTAAGAGTCACATAAATCACTCAGCATTAATATCGTCATACACACAATCATCATTAAGTGACATGAAGAAACAATTATAAATAATTAGATATTAATAATATTTTTAATGTATTTTCTTCTATCTTATATAATCAACTATTATACAACATATTAATGCCTCGTATAAGTATCACTATTATTAATTATAGGCCTTTCTCTTGACATTTGCCGGGAAGATCCATGTCTAGAATAGGACGTTGAAACCAAACACCATACGAAACTTATCGAAATCTGAGAAGCAGTTACTCACTTCTCAGCTAAGTGGGAGCTGCCTAAGACCTCTTCTCATTTAATGAGACTTGGGAAAAAAGACAACGAATCGCCCAAAGACTTCTTAGACCGCTTCAGAAATGAAAAGATACAAGTTGAAGACTACACTGACTCTTTGGTAGTGAACACCTTCCTTAACGTTCTCCACCTAGGTCATTGATGCGCCTGTTGGACAAGAAGATCCACATCTTGACTTGTAGGGAATTAACCAGGATATTGGAGGTAGCAATCAATGTGGATGACATGGCTTATCACACGGTGATGCTAAGAGTCGCTCTAATCATAATTAGAAGCTCAAGGGTGAAGAAGAGCCCAAGCTCTAGGAATCAAAGAAGTTGATGGTGGACTCTAGGGTCAACGATCAACCTAAAAAAGTGATATTAGCTGCCAATGGACAGAGTTTAAGAAATTTCTTCCCTTACCACTACCTGAAAACAAAGACTAATGCAAGTGTAGAGTTTGGGTCTCTTCAAAGAATCCAAAAAATTGAAAGGTCCCACAAGCGAAAGAAACAAGGGCAAGTTCTGCAAGTACCACGATTACTTTGGTCGAAACACCGAAGACTGTTTTGAGTTAAGGGATGAAATTGAGTATTGGATAATGAAAGGTCTGCTGAAAGAATTTGTATAAGCAAAAGACTTAATTCCCAAGCACCAACAAGACCAGGAACTCAAACAGGTTCGAGAGCCATCCTCAATAAATTATGTCTGCTTGAATTTTTACTGACCTACGGACTATAATTAATTGTTGATTTTTAAAACAAAGATTGTGATAAAGATCGAATGTTTGTCGGCAAAGCGAAATATGTAACAATAAAATAATTTAAATTAAATAAATTAACTTAATTATAAAGATAAGTAAATATATTTGATAAAAAAATTAATATTTAAAGTAGAGATTGATACCTTCAATACCTTTTTCAACAACTGTGGACGAAACGAATAGACGTTAATAATTCTTCAAGTTGATCAAATTCTAGTTTACCAACTAAAATCCTTTATGCATGACAAGTACGCTTTCATAAGGGCAAGTCACAACCAATTGCAAAGAAACTATAGAAACTATTTGTCTCATAAATTTCTCTCTTTCAAATTTGAGTGTGAAATTCTACCAACCATTTATCAAATTAGTTCCCATAAGGAAACGAATTCTTCCTTTTATTTTCCATGTGTCACGCAATTCTTGCAATCCAATTTTCAATTTGATTGCTTAATTATCGGTAAATAATAATTATGCTCAGATACAAACTCTAAATTAAATCCAAATTACATTTAAATTTAATATTGATCACTAAATAACAATTAGATTTGCATTTAATTTTTACTGGTTTTGCTGCTACCGTGAGCTTTACACAATCAATTGAAACATATAGATATCCCTTCAATACAACATAGATCATGGAAAAGATTTCGAAGATACACTAAAGCACGAAAGTAAGAATCTTTCAAAAAATAGATTCCTATTCAAAGAGTATATAACTGTATGAATAAGCTCACACTAACTTGTCAATTTAGGATCCAATTCAAGATTTTTCTTGAAATGTAATAAGATTAATTTATAGATATACATTTATACAGATACAAAAGAAAATGTTCTCTATTGATTCAAATGAATGTTGTACCTATGGGATAGGGAAAGAGAAATAGGAAAAAAACTAAAAATTTCACATAGTACTTACTTACTTTTGATCGAAAAATTTATCTTATTTATTTCGTACCTTTCGCTCAATGAGAAAATGAGTTAGATTTTATCGGATCAAATTTATGGCACTTAAGGAATGATGGAAAGGAATTAAAAATAAGAGAAGGAAAATAAGAAAAAAATATGTAAAGTAAAAGAGCCTAGATTCCAAATGAATGAGAACGTGACTGAATTAGTCCTAGTTACTCTTCAAAACGTAGTGGAAGAAGGGAAGAGATTCTCGAACAAGGAAAAGGATCCAATGACTTCAAAATAATTAAATGAGGAGTAGTATAAGATGAAAATGTATAGTTTTATAGAGTGGCAATATCTTTAAACTTTTCCATTATTACCCCTAAAAATCAAACTCTGCCTTACATAAAGTTTCTAATGTATGCTTAACCTCTGGATTTGAATCATTGCTTATATACCTAGTATTGGCCATAATTTACAAGAACATTCTATAGTTTTAGTAAGAGGGGGAAGTATTAAGGATTTATCCGGTGTGAGTGATTGCCACACAAATTATATGTGCAATGAATACGCAAGTATACGTATCATAACAAGTAATATAATAATAAGTAAAGATCGTTCCCACATAGATTATTTTATTAGAAACTAATTTTTAAAACTAAAAATAATAAAAATCAATTTTTTTGGTGTTTTTATATTTTAAGGAAGCAAAATTAAAATAATTAAAAGTAAATAGCAATAATTAATTAAATCAGATTTTGTGACTAAAAAGATATATGAGAAAATATCTAGGAATACTTAATCCCCAAATTTTCTAAACATACGAATCGCTAAAATCCCCCCAATATAATATCAATTAATTATATGATCAATTGAATCTAACCTAGCATGTATTTCTCTCTCAAGTAAACTACACACCATATAGTAATTAATTTAATCACACTCTCATTCCAATTAAATTGCATACTACTCATTAAGTTCATCAATTATGGATCACATACATAAGAATCATACATCTCTGCCTAGAAACTATGCATGTTATTTAATCAAGATAAACAATTAAATAATTCTCTCAAATCTATTTAATTACCTCTATAGATAAATTGTTGGCCAAACAACTAATAGTATAAAAATCAGATTAAATAACATAATTAAATTAATATTATAATTGAGAAAAATATTAGATCAACACATGGTGAAAATTGGGTTCATAAGATCCTTAGATTAACAAATTAATTACACATAATTGTGTTCATAAAGCTCATATGTTTTCATAAAGAAAGACATAAAATTGACAAAGAAAAGAGTAGAAAAAGAAATACAATCAATATCTTAAATTGTAGAATTAATTTCCTCTTAAATCTCCACCAAAATTGTGTCTTCTCTTGAATTTTTCTGTATTTTCCTCTTTTTTTAGCTCTAAAAATTGATCAAAATTATGCTAATGGAGGCAAATTAGGGATTATAGAGTGATTAGGGGCTTAAATAAAGCTCAGGTACGATCTGGACCATCCGATCAGCTTCAAATCAAGGGCTACAGTTAAAACAAGCAAAAATTATAATTCCATCCAATCACAGCACGACATGTGGCATCAAGTATTCATTAGGCGAATCAAGGAGCGACGCGTGGCAGGGGAGATCGTTCAGAGTCAACGCTCACCAAGTCAAAAACACATGGCGCAATGTGATTCGTGGAAATAGATGGCATGACGCATAGGTGGAACGCGCGGAGCATTGGCATGGCATGTTGATCGATTTTTGAACTCGGATTGAACACAATGTTGACATGTGGTGTGTGTTGTCCTCCTCACACATGACGCGATGTGATTCGCTCTCCGTGCTTGTATGACATTCGCATAGCTTGCCTAGTCAGTTCCTCTACTTGAGTGGCATGCCACTTGGTAGCTTGTGATTGGTCCTGCATTAAAATTTATAAAAAATCTAGAAAAATCCCAAAAAATTCCACAAATTATATTTTCAACCCTTTTCACTAAAAAGTTTATATTTTAATTTTTTTGGCCATAAAAATACTATTTATTAAATAAAATAAGTAAATATTAAGTAAAAAAAGTGCACTAATGACTCTATTTTCATAGAGTTATCACACCCCCAAACTTAAAGAGGTTCAGATTTTCATCAATCAACATTCTATCAATAGAAAGATATGCAAAGTTTTTGAAAAATTGATTCGTGTGTGTGTGCTGCACATGATATCATCCAATGCACTCATGAAATCAACCTATACGAGCATGCTACTCAATTCAATCTTAGAACAAGTCTCCTAAATCAATTTTTTACATCCTTCCCCACTAATATAAATATGCATTTAGCTCAAGATCAATAAGGACTTTACATGGTTGTAATATAAGGCTTTGGTGATGGGTCGATAAATGAAGACATTTTAGGCTCTTTCTACACCTTAGTTTTTTTTTCATCATGCACTTTTTAACTAGAATTGAGCTTTTACTTGATATTTTAGTGCACCCTCTTTTGTCATTCTTTTCATATATTTTTTCACATCTTTTTTTTTTCTGTAACTTAGGGTGCATTACATTTCACCTTACTCTAAAGCATAACACATGATTGCATTTTTTTTTCTTTTCATACAAGCTAAAGGTGAAAGGGTAAAGGTAATACTTATTAGTTAGGCATTAAACGTGTCTTACAGATATGAAAGGTTCTTTGTTAGGCTCAAATGGGTGACTAAAGATATTAACAATGATTAGCTTAAAAGGCTCAATCGATCGAAATAAGACCAAAATCATTTCTCTTGCTAAATACAATTCAGGATTTCGCCTCAAGGAATGATCAAATATATTCTAAAACTTGGTAGATCTCATCAACTTGTATAACTCACTAATTATTTTCTCTCAATAAGAACACAAAAATCAATCATGAACATGTGTATAAAAATTTAAATCAATCAAATCAAAACTAGCAAGCATATCACATGATTAATGTAAATATCTTAACAAATATGTTACATTCTTTATCCTAGTCATGACAACTAATTTTTATCATTGAGTTCATATGTTTCATATCAAGCATGCATGCATTTAGTTTCCATATATTTATCAATTTCTACCCAAATCATGATTAAAAACAACCTAAAAATTAGAAAAACTCCCTAAAAATTAAAAATGCATACTAAATACTAATGTAGAGATTGAAGTTCCCTCCCCTATACTTAAATTACACATTGTCCCCAATGTGCACATATGAATATGTAAAGAAAAGAAGAACTCCCTTAATTATGGCACAACACATCTTTCGCTAAAATGCTCATTCTTGTTGCACCATTGCTCTCCACATTTGTTCACCTACAAAAGAAAAAAATGAAAATATAAGTAAAATAATGTTGGGTTGTCTCCCAACCAGCTTCACGTTTAATGTTCTTGACTAGACGGTCTTATCAAGTCCTAAGGTGCATCCACTAAGGTTATCACAAATGTTTCATTTGATAATTGATCTTCATAATAGCGCTTCACCCTATGCCCATTAACCATAAATCGTTCTTTATCTTTATCTTCTAATTCAATGGCTCCATGGTTGGTTACCTTAGTGATAATGAATGGTCCTGACCATCTACTCTTTAATTTTCCTAGAAACAATTTGAGTCTTGAGTTGTACAGTAACACTTTCTAACCAGGTTCAAAGATACGGTGTACAATTTTTTGTCACACCATCGTTTTGTCTTTTCTTTGTAAAGCTTGGAATTTTCATAAGCATTCCACCCTAATTCATCCAATTCATTTATTTGAAGCATTCTTTTCTCACCAGCTACATCTATGGACATATTCAAATGTTTCAATGCCCAATATGCTTTGTGCTCCAATTCTAATGGTAAGTGACAAGCCTTTCCATAAACTAGCTTATACGAGGTGGTACCAATGTGTGTTTTAAATGTAGTTATGTACGCCCATAAAGCATCATCCAACTTAGATGACCAATCCTTCCTAGAGATGTTCACAGTTTTCTCCAAAATTCTTTGCACTTCTCTATTAAATACCTCTACTTTCCCACTTGTTTGGGGATGGTAAGGGGTAGACACTTTATGCTTAATCCCATACTTAGACAATAAGGAATTAAATACTTTATTTCAGAAGTGACTTCCTCCATCACTAATAATGATCCTAGGAGTTCCAAACCTAGTTAAAATATTTTTCTTCAGAAATTTCATGAAAACTTTTGCATCACATTTGTTGCTAGCAATGGATTCTACCCACTTTGACACCTAATCCACTCCTACAAGTATGTATTAGTTGCCAAATGATGGAGGAAATGGTCCCATAAATTGGATGCCCTACACATCAAACAATTAGTTGCCAAATGATGGAGGCATCTCATATCTTTTTGAAATATTACCTATCCTTTGACATCTATCACATATCTTTACATAATTGTAAGCATCTTTAAATAATATAGGCCAAAAATAATCAAATTGAAGTACTTTAGCTGCTATTTTTGAGCTCCCAAAGTGACCTCCATAGTCTGAGCTATGGCAATGGTAAAGGATACTTTCAACTTCATCATTAGGGATACACCTTCTCAAAATACCATCACCACATTATTTATAGAGGTAAGGGTCATCCTAAAAATATTGTTTAATGTCATGGAAAAACTTCTTCTTTTGTTTCCATGTGAGGTTCAATGGAAGAACATTGGCGGAAAGAAAATTTGCAATGTCTCCATACTATGGAACTTCTGTTTGAGCTATAGAAAATAGTTTCTCATGTGAAAAAGATTCCCCAATTACCATATTATCATCCATTTTTTCTCCTCTCTCTAGTCTAGATAGAGGGTTTGCTACTTGATTTTCTGTTCCTTTTTTTATCACGAATTTCCAAGTCAAATTCTTGTAGAAGGAGCACCCATCTTATCAATCGTGGTTTTGCATCCTTCTTCGTTATGAGATACTTTATTGTAGAATGATCTGTGTAAATAATCACTTTGGTGCCAACCAAATAAGATCTGAATTTCTCAAAGGCATATACAATGGCTAGAAGCTCTTTCTTTGTAGTAGCATAATTCATTTGGGCCTCATTCAGTGTCTTGCTTGTATAGTATATGGCGTGAATTTTTTTTGTCTCTTCCCTATCCAAGAACAGCTCCAATAGCAAAATCACTTGTGTCACACATCAATTCAAAGGGCTTGTTCCAATCCGGTGTGACTATAACTGGTGCTGACACTAGTCTCTCTTTAAGCACTTGAAATGCTGTTAAACATTTATCATCAAACTTGAAAGGCATGTCCTTTTCCAAAAGATTACACAAGGGTTTGGAGATTTGGGAAAATTCTTTTATGAATCTATGATAAAAGCCTGCATACCCATGAAAACTTCTTACTTCTCGTACATTGGTAGGTGGTAGTAGTTTCTCAATTACTTATATTTTAGCTCTATCCATCTCAATACCATTAGCTGAGATTTTGTGGCCTAATATTATACCTTTATGTACCATGAAATGACATTTCTCCTAGTTTAAAACCAAATTTGTTTCTTTGCATCTTTGTAACACTAGGAAGAGATAGTGTAAACATTCATCAAATGAGTTTCCAAAGATCGAAAAATCATCCATGAAGATTTCTAGATGCTTCTCCACCATGTCTAAGAAAATGGCCATCATGCATTGTTGAAATGTAGCATGTGCATTACATAATCCAAAAGGCATTCTCCTGAAAGCAAAAGTTCGATAAGGACATGTGAATGTGGTCTTTTCTTGGTCTTCAGGTGCCATAGCAATCTAGTTATAGCCAGAGTATCCATCTAGAAGGCCAAAGAAAGAATGACCAGCTAATCGGTCAAGTATTTGATCCATAAATGGGAGAGGAAAATGATCCTTCCTTGTAACTTTATTTACTTTACAAAAATCCATACATACTCTCCATCCTGTGACAGTTCTAGTAGGTATTAACTCATTAGACTCATTTTCCACCACAATGATTCCTCTTTTCTTTGGTACATATTAGACTGGACTTACCCATTCACTATATGATATTGGGTAAATAATGCCCATGTCTAGCCACTTAACAATTTCCTTCTTAACCACTTCTTTCATAATTGGATTTAAGCAACATTGTGCATTCTTGGTAGGTCTAGCCCCGTGTTCTGTAAGATTTTTTGCATGCATATTGATAAGTTTATGCCTTTTATGTCAGCAATAGATGACCCTATAGCTCTTTTATAGTTCCTTAGCACCTTTAGTAGTGCTTCCACTTACTCTATACTTAGATCAATCGAGATTATGATTGGAAGTGCTTCGTTATCATCCAAAAATGTATAACAAAGATGAAAAGGTAAAGGTTTAAGCTCTAATTTTGGTGGCTCCTCAATGGATGGTTTCAACCATGAGCTTATTTCAAGATATTCCACAACTATATTTGATACACATATGAGAGGTATGTCCTCCAAAAAGTTCACACAGTCCACAAAATCAATCTTTGATTCCATATTTTCAAAATTAAAATAAGTTGAGTTGTTTTTTGTTGAGTTAATGTCTTTGTTCATAGCATCATGTGTTAAAGTCATAAGCGAGGGTGATTCAACAAGTGTTGTTAGGCTACCGACATGAATTTGTGCACCTGCATGTGTGTCCTGGTATTTATTAGTATGTGTGTTTATAGAATTAACAAGCACAGACTCTAAAGCATTAATAGGGCACATGTCATAAAGCATATCAATGGTTAGCTCATCGGTGCTATCTATTTGAAAGCAATCACCAACATTATAATCATCAAAACATTTAATTACTTTGAATACATTAAATGTGAATTGTTCATCTTGCACTCTTATTGTAAGTTCACCTTTTTGTACATCAATGAGTGCTCTTCCGATTGCTAAGAATGGATGACCAAGTATGATAGGATCGTCATGGTCCTCTTCCATGTCTAGCACAATGAAGTCTATTGGAAAGATGAATTTGTCTACTTTTACTAGAAAAGCTTTTACAATGTTACTAAAGTAGGTTTGGCTTTACCAACCCCCAATCTATATAAGACTGATAATGGCATGAGGTTAATGCTAGAACCCAAATCACATAGTGCCTTGCCAAAATGAATGTTTCCAATAGTGCAAGGGATGTCAAAACTACTTGGATCTTTTAGTTTTGTAGTAGTTTTCTATCAAGAATGGCACTACAACCTTCAGTCAAGGTTATTATTTCATGATCTCTAAGCCTCATTTTCGTTGATAGTATATTCTTCATGAATTTGGCATAAGATGATATTTGTTCAAGTGCCTCTGTAAATAGTATGTTTATGTGCAGTTTCTTAAAAATTGTGTATCTGCATTTTGCTTTTGCAGCCTTTGATGAAAAGGAATAGTGGGTTTGTAGAGGTTTCTCTTTTTTGGCTGAATTATTTCCTTTCCATTACTCTCTCTTTATCCACTACTTCCTTTTCATCCTTTTTAGTTTTCGGTTCCTCTTTAATGTTTTTGGTCTTATATTCCTTCTTATCCTTTTTAGTCTCATCTCCCTCTAGAGTTTTACCACTCCTCAAGGCTATAACACTACAATGGTCCTTCCCTTCTTTTCTTGGGTTTATGATTGTGTCACTTGGAAGGTTACCTTGAGGCCTCTGGCTTATGGCTTGGGGCAAGATGCCCCATTTGGTTCTCCAAATTTTGATTTGAAGCCTCTTGAGTAGACACTTTTGTATTTACCAATTGGATGAAGCCTTTCATCATCTCCATTAAGGAATTTGTATTGTCCTCAGTAGGTGGCATCTTCTCTTGGGCTTGCGATTGATGTGGTTGTTGAAAAATAGGTGGTTGAAACAATTTACAATTGAATTGATTACCACCTTGATTGTTGTTACTCCACGAGAAATTTGGATGTTGTCTCCATCCTAGGTTATATCTGTTTGAGTATGGATTATTGTTTCGATTCACATTACCCACGTAGAAAATGGATTTAGGATTATTTGGACAATTATCAAACAAATGAGCTCCTCCATAAAACACACATGACACTCCTGAATCTTGGACCTAGTTTATACTCGTTGGTGAGTTTTGAAGATTCAAAAGATTAACAAAATATGACACTTGAACTATAAGTGTTGTGATATCATTTACCTCATGCATTCCAGCTACTCTTCTTGTGGCTGTCATTCTATCCATTGGCCATTGATAATTATTTCTAGCCATTTTCTCAAGTAAATCACAAGCTTGATTGTAAGATTTGGCTATCAAAGCTCCATTAGTCGATGTATAAAAGATAGTCCTTGTTTGAGCATTGAGACCATTGTAAAAATTCTTCATTTGAATCCAAGAAGAAATACCATGATGAGGGCACTTTTTTAGAAATTTCTTGAATCTTTCCCATGCTTCGTATAGAGATTCTCTTTCGTGTTATTGGAAGGAAGTAATGTCATTCCTAAGCTTGGAATTCTTTGTTGGTGGGAAGTATTTCATCAAGAATTTCTCCGCCAAACCATTCCAAGTTGTAATGGAATCAGGTGGCAAAGAGTTTAGCCAGACTCGAGCACGGTCTCACAAAGAGTAAGGGAATAATCTAAGCCTAAATGCCTCTTCTATGACACCATTGAAATTAAATGAATCTACAACTTCAATAAACAATCTGAGATGAAGATGAGGATCCTCTGTTGGCAATCCACTGAATTGTCCAACTGTTTGTAGCATTTGAAACATCATTGGCTTTAGTTCAAACTGATTAGCTTGAATATTTGGCCTTGTAATACTTGGATTCAACCCTTCCAATATAGGTATTGCATATTAATTCATAGCTCTATCTCTATCATCCATCAAAAGCATTTGATTGTTCAAGTTTAGCTCATTTGTTTTTATTTCTAATGGATTAGCCATTCTTTTCTTGGGTGACTTGTTGTTTTCTAATTGATCTCAAAGTATACTCAATTTTAAGATCTAAAGGTAAGATTTTTCACTCACGAATTCTGCTAATGCAATAGACTAAACTATGTTTCTACAATACTAAAGGAGAAGTCTAAATAAAATTAAATAAAAAAATAAACAACTAAATAAATAAATAAAAATAAATAATAAAAATAAATTCAGAAAATAAATAAAAGAAATGAACTAAATTAAATAAATAGATAATTCAATAATAGAAAATAATTAAATTACAATTAAAGAAAGAAAATAAAAAATAACTAAAAAAATTATTAATTTCTAATATTTATAATCCCCAACAACGGCGCCAAAAACTTGATCACCACACAAATTGTGTCTGCAATGAATACGCAAGTATACGTACCACAACAAGTAATATAATGAAAAGTAAAGATCGTTCCCAAGGAGATTATATTATTAGAAACTAATTTTTAAAACTAAAAATAATAAAAATCAATTTTTTTGGTGTTTTTATATTTTAAGGAAGAAAAATTATAATAACTAAAAGTAAATAGAAATAATTAATTAAATTAGATTTTGTGACTAAAAAGATATATGAGAAAATATCTAGGAATTCTTAATCCCCCAATTTTCTAAACATGTGAATTGTTAAAATCCCCCCAATATAATATCAATTAATTACATGATCAATTAAATCTAACCTAGTATGTATTCATCTCTCAAGAAAACTACACACCATATAATAATTAATTTAATCACACTCTCATGCCAATTAAATTGCATATTACTCATTAAGTTCATCAATTATGGATCACATACATAAAAATCATACATCTCTGCTTTGTAACATGCATGTTATTTAACCAAGATAAACAATTAAATAATTCTCTCAAATCTATTTAATTGTCTTTATACATAAATTGTTTGCCAAACAATTAATAACATAAAAATCAGATTAAATAATATAATTAAATTAATATTATAATTAGGAAAAATATTAGGTCAACACATGGTGAAAATTGGGTTCATAAGATCCCTAGATTAATAAATTAATTACACATAATTATGTTCATAAAGCTAGTATGTTTTTCATAAATAAAGACATAAAATTGATAAAAAAAGAGTAGAAAAAAATACAATCAATATCTTGAATTGTAGAATTAATTTCCTCTTGAATCTCCACAAAAATTGTGTCTTCTCTCGAAATTTTCTCTCTTTTTAGCTCTAAAAACTAACAAAAATTATGCTAATGGAGCCAAATTAGGGTTTATGGAATGAATAGGGGCTTAAATAAAGCTCAAGTGCAATCTGGACCATCCGATCAGCTTCAAATCAAGGGCTACGATAAAAACAAGAAAAATGACAATTCCATCCAATCACAGCGCGACACGTGGCATCAAGTATTCATTAGGCAAATCAAGGAGCGACACGTGGCAGTGGAGACTGGTTAGAGTCAACGTTCGCCGATTCACCAACACGTGGCATGATGTGATTTGCTAGAATGGATGGCATGGTGCATGGGTTGAACGCACTGAGCAATGTCGTGGTGACACGTGGCATGCACGTTGAAAGATTTCCGAACTCGGATTGAACACTATACTGACACATGGCGCGTGTTTTTCCTCCTCACATGCGGCGTGACATGATTCACTCTTCGTGCTTACGTGGTGTCCACTTGGCTTGCCTAGTCAGCTCCTCTGCTTGTGTGTCATGCGACGTGATAGCTTCTGATTGGTCCTGCGTTAAAAATTCATAAAAAATCCATTAAAATACCTAAATATTCCAAAAATTATATTTTTAACTCTTTTCACTAAAATGTTTATATCTTAATTTTGTTTCCCATAAAATACTATCTATTAAATAAAACAAGTAAATATTTAGTAAAAAAGTGCACTAATGACTCTATTTTCATTGAGTCATCAGTGAAATATCACATTGTTTGAGGAACCCTAGAGTTGTCAGAGTAAAGGATCGTCAACAAGGGCGTTTTAGTACATTGTAGATTCTTATCCAATACTTGTATCATTTGATGATTCCATATGAATCGTTAGAAACATGTGAAGTATATGACTAACCCAATAACGAAAGTTTTGTAAGGGAACCATAGCAGGCTACCAGGAGATAAAAGATTTTATTTCTAAAGAAATTCTATTCGAAATAATTATATGTCCAAGACCTTTTTATTTGATTTAATTTAAATATCAAATATCATTTATTTAACAAAATGTTCAACTTGTTACATAAGTACCTAATGTATACCATAGAGTGAGTAATTGAAATTTTAGCTCTTCATCGATTAAATAAAAAATTATTTAATTGTAGTAAATAATGTATATAATTTAATTAATTAATTTAATTAAATATTTATTTTTATCACTCATAGTTGAATTATTGTATATCTGAATGATATTTATAACCTTCACAAAATGTCATAATTTTAAGGATTAATTCTGATCAAAATAAATAATTAATTCATAATCACGTTTCTTTCTCATGAATTATGACATCATCAAGTCATCGTTATGGAGCAGACTCAGGTACCTATGGAGCTATGTATTCATGCTTCAATAAAACTTGATAAATTAATTAATTAATCATCACTTTTATTAATTCCAAAGTTATTGTTCTAAAAATATTGAATTGAACTCTTGAATCATATAGTTTTTATTTAGTCAATCTCATATACTTGAGTAATTTATTAATTTAATCATTAGATGTAACTCAATCATCCACAACTAGTTCATAATTACAGATGAGTCAGGTGTTCATTTGACCCCTTTATTTACATCTTTTTCTTATGTACTTACAATTCTTATGAATAACTACCTATGATTATATCATAGGTTGTGCAAAGCTATTCAAGCTTTGGAGTTGCTAAACAAGGGAACTGTTATCTAACATTTGATAATAGACGGAGTTGATTCCAAATTTTCTGAGAAAGCTTCCTAACTATCATAACACCTAGACATCAAGATATAAGGTATCTCGCCCAACAACCCGATGATGTTGAGTACATCAAATGCCACAATGCTATAACAAGGGGTCATCTAAATCACTTAGGATTAAGATCATCTCCCATATGATCATCGAGTAACATAAAGCAATATCTATAACTAAATGGATGATGATAGTGTTTATAATATATCTGGTCATGTCCTACATTTTCCCTATCATATATAAGTAACCCCAACTAGATGTCTCTATATTTGTTACCCTAGATTATGTTCACTTATTCTAACATTCCAATCAACCAAAAAAGGCACATGTTAGGGGGCTAAGTGTCGGCTAGGAGATATTTACACTACTACAAAAAGGGCATTAAAGTCGATTAAAAACCAACTTTAAATAAAACGACTTAAAGTTTAAATTCGGTTCAAGGCGTGAACCGACTTTAAATTTATTCATTTTCTATTATACTCAAATAAAAACTTGTATTGGAGTAGAAAAAAACCAAAATCAGTTTAGTAAATAGTTCAAATAATACAAATATTTAAAAAATAAAATATTAATTAATAGTAGAAAACTTACAATGGTTTTGTTCTATTTTATTCAAGATCATCATATTCTTCTCCTTATGTTATAATACAAACCTACATATATAATACAAAAATTTATACACATAATAATAGAAAAAAAATATGAATAATAGAGGATCTAAAAGATTAGTTAAAGAGGAAAAAAACTCACTAACCGGTGCTGGAAATGGTAGTCGTAGGTGGTCGAAAAATGAGAAAGAGTGGAGGAGAAGTGGAGGAGGTTTTCGGTTTTCAGTTTGTTAGAGTTCTACAACGCTAAAAATAGTTTCTATCTCGGAAGAAAAAAGAGAAAAGAATTTATCCACGTAGCGTAGCGTCGGTTGACACGTGGAACCGATGCTATCCACGTAGCGTAGAGTCGGTTGACACCTGGAACCGACGCTACGTCCACGCATAGCGTCGGTTCGACAAGTCAACCGATGCTACATCCTATGTGGATAGCATCGGTTCTACACCGAACCGACTTTAAACCAATATAAAGTTGGTTTTTAGAAAAAAAAACTGACTTTACGTATCGACTTAAATATCCATTTTTGTAGTAGTGTTAACACATTTCAATACTAGAATAAGGGAAAACATAGCAAGTTGATGGGAAAGTAGTTGGTCTTTACCAAGAAGGAAGCTAGGTGCCTAGTGCATACATATTATGATGCCCTAGTCATCGCCCTCCAGATTGACAATATTAAGATGCACAGAATATTGGCGTATACTTGAAGCTCAATCAATGCCCTCTTTATAGACTTTTGGAAATAGATAAAGCTCTATCACCCACTTTAGCTTGTCACTACACCTCTTTCCAAATTCTAAGGAATGCCCTGTACTTTAGAAAAACAAGTGTACATCTCCTAGTAACAATAAGGAAAGGGTAGACTGGACGCATTTTTATAGTCTATTTTCTAGTGGTAGATTTCCCCTTAACCTACAACTTTCTTTTAGGACAACCCTTATTACATATTGCATAAGAATTATTATCTATATATCATTTAGCACTAAAGTTTCACATATGAAGTAGAACTAGGACAATTTTGGGATAGTAGAATTAGAAATAGAATGTTACATGGTAAGAGTTTTCCTAGGGAAGAAATCACAGCCTTAATCATGGGAAGTAATTGATACTCTTAACACTAGGAATTTCGGATTTAGTTTTTGTTTGGGTATATGGACTAAGGTACCTTATAGCCACATGGTACGAAAACATAGGGTACATTTAGATGTGTAATAAACAAGGTACACTAAGGTACTTGTTTGAGGAGATCCAAGAGTTGATGTGATGTTCAAGATATGTGTGGGTACTAAGCAATGACGTGTATTACCATGGGGTACATAACCCAGGGTGCCTACATTGACTGAGATTGATATTGCCAAGGGAAAAGAAAACATGAATTGCAAAGATACAAAGACATGATTTCATTATAGGATAGTGAACTAGCCTTTGTGCTAGCATAAGTTTGATGTGGTCATTCCAATAGGGAGTCAACACTTGATGGTAGAAGAGCCTATACATATAGACCTATAGAACCTATTAATTTGATTGATAATCTCTATCTTTCTAATAGCTACTAGCACTTGCACTTATCTAAACAATTGGCACCCACTGTAAGAATTTGAAACCTTTCCTCAAGAAAACAAGTAGAATCATTTTTTGTAGTAGAGAAATCCACCCTTGTCAACATAACCAACCACCTCTCACCAACCTAAGTTACATGATCTAGACACCCATACACCCATCAAGACTCAAGTAGATCATTCCGATAGCAAGTAGGATGAAAAATTTAGGAAAATAAAGGAAAAAATGGATGATCGGCTCAAAAATTAGGTAAGGGATACTTTCTGAAAGACATTGAAGCCATGTGTGATCAGTTATTGGCATCTCCTTTTTTAGATGATATGGAGTTTATGGTTCCACCATCCAAGTTTTCCCTTCTAAAGTGTCTACCTTATAAGGGAATAAAATATCATATAGCTCATGTTATACATTTTAAGATGACTATGGCGCTAGTGTATATGCCCAAAAAAGAGGGTAACCATGTTTTGTAATATTTTTTTTCCTCTACTGTCTAGGAGACGGCGCAAAAATGGTTTATAAAGCTTCATCTTAAAAGCATCAATAATTTGAGCCAATTGGTTAAATTTTTCATTACCAACAATGATTGCAACAAACCAATTCAAAAGGAGTCACCCACTTATTCTCCATCATCCAAGAAAATAAGGAGACAATGTAAGCTATATGAAGAGGTTCCAAATAGAAAAAATAGAGATCTCACAATGTCCTAACTCTATAGCTATCAAAGCCTTTAGAAAAGGAGTAAATAAGGACACATGTCTATTCATTGAGCAGACCAAGACCACCCCACACTCTCTTGATATGGTTTACGAGAAGGTATATTTGCCAATGTAGAGAGGGAATTGAAATCTTTAAGAACTTTGGAGTCTAAGTCATCGAAAAAATCCACCACAAGGAAAGATAATGGGAAAAAGAAAACCATTTGGTTATAAATGCATTAACCCACCCCACCCCATTTCAAGCCAACACCCAAGGTAAGACCAAAGACGTGGGATATGGCTATATCTCTTTTAAGAGAACCATTATTATGAATGTCCGTGGCTGATGCGATACAAAGGATGGAGAGAATTGACCATGTGAGATGACCACAACCCATGAGATCCCTTCAAAGAGACCATAATAAATATTGTTTCTTCCATAAGGAAATAAGTCATTGGATCAAGGACTATAGACGTCTCAAGTGGGAGATTGAACAACTTTTATCATAAGGACATTTAGGGGATATAATGAAAGTTGAAACAGGACCAAGATAGGAGAATAGGGGAGGTAATTTGAGAAGGGATGTGGTTCCCATAACCTTCTCGATGAAAAGACAACAAACCTATCTATCCATCTTAAGGAGAGTTTGAGTGATTCATACCATTAATGGTGTCCCAACCATGTTGGGACTCATCCATGAGGAAGGTAAGCTATGGAAGTAAGAAACATACATCATCTTATTTATACCTTGATACACAAAGAACCGACTTTTTCCATTGTTTTTTAAGGAAGAAAAACTTTACCACCTCATGATGATCCTTTGGTGGTCACGATTAAAATTACACATTATGAGGTTTCTGGGGTATTGGTGGATAGTGATAGTACCTCATATTTTCTATACTTTTTAGATTTTCTCAACATGGGGATAAACCTTAAGGTGATAACTAAATAATAAATACCATTGGTGGGTTTTAATGGCAACATCACCATGTTTTTGGGTATAAAACGTCTTTCTTTCTTAATAGAAGGAGCAATATTTGTTTTTGTTTTGAATACCTTCACCTCATACAACGCGATATTGGAAAGGCCCTGGATTCATAAGATGAAGGTCATCCCTTCAACCTACCATCAACTAGAAAAGTATCCAAAGGTGAAAGGGATATGAGAAATCAAAGGCAATCAGGAAAGGGCAAGGAGTTGCTACAATACCATCATGAAAAATATAGAACCTTCCTTAAGCTCAATATAGTAATTAAGAAATGGAAACTTTGAAGGTCTACTAGTGTACACCAGCCATGCAATTGAATATTAACTGTGGCTCTTAAGGATTATGAGGTCATCCCTATCGGGTCATTAGAGAAGGAGAAATTATTGAAGATTAGTTCTAAACTTTTCAGAGGCATTAAAGAGGAGTTGATAGAATTTTTGAAGAGAAATGTGGACCTTTTTTCTTGGAAGCTAAAGGATATGCCTAGTATTGATGAACAAAATCAGCATCGGGTTATCAAGATTGATTTTGCAAATACTTTGGTTTTTTATTTATAAAACTCTCGCAACTGCACAAATCATTTTATAAAAAATGACAAGTATACTCCTAAGGTTGATCTAAGGATGGAATATATGTCATTTTTAATTTATTATTCAAACTCTTAAAAAAATAAATCCTAAACATTAAGTCACGATATTTTGATTTTTTTTATGTTTCCTAATCTAATAGCATAAAAAAACATAGATATGGATTCAATAAACAATTATGCAAATTTTTATCATTCATAATAGTGGAGTATTTATGGATATAATTATTAAGTTAATTATGCTTACTTATGTTGTTTAGGTTATTAAATATATAAATTGATATTTATTGATTCTCTTTTTTTATATAAATACTATCTTTGGTGAGGTTAAATATTCTTTGTTAAGTAAACAAATCAATTAACACCTATGGGTGGGGTTGATAGTTAATTTGTTTAATTAAATTAATTCTTTTTTCTAAGAGATTGAAAATGAACCATTTAAATGTCACCTTTGGTGGGGTTAGATATTTTTAAACTTTATTCAAGATGTCCAAATCAAATCCTAAGAATTTAATTATCCGAGTATTAAATTTCAAGTTTTAAAATTATTATTGAAAATATGTTGTCAATACATTTTTAAAAAAGAGTTCTTATAAAAGTTTTGAAATAAAGCTTCACTTTAACTACTGGGCGGTTTTATCAACAAATAAAAGGGCACTACTCTAAATAAGACTGGATAATTAAACCTTAAAATCTAATTTTTAGATTTAAGTTTGTAATGAAAAATAATATATTTATCTCTAACATCCTTAATATAAAATCTTGAATAAAAATAAAATCAATTTATTTTATAGATATGTTTTACCGATTCGATATTTTGCAAACATAACAATGTTATATTTAATCTCAAACAAATTAAATATACATATAAGAATAAAACATAAAAATAACTATAAAGAATTAATTTTAAAATTATACCTCAAAAGAATCCTTATAGAACTTTGATACTAATTTCATTTTTGTAAAACCTCCAAACGGATTTAAATTTCTATTTATTGAATCAAAAACTATAAATTTACAAAAGCATAACTAATTCGTCTCAAAAAGAGAACTTTTAAACTAAAAAAACTAAGAAAGCTTTCTAGAGAAAGAAAGCTAGAGAGAGAAGATATGAGAAATGTGAGATTTGATGGATTTTCAAGGATCATGAGGGATTATTTTTACAATGAAGGAGAGAGACATTTTTTAGGTGAAGAAAATGCTAAAAAAGTAGAAAAATAGCTTGAAAATAGGTGTTGTAGGCATTTCACATAGGTTGGCATGCATGTGGGTAGAGATGCACACAGTTGGTAGCAGATGGTGGCGTGGATGGGCATCGATGCTGGTAGATGGGCACAGATAGGGGCGTTGATCTCATCGTGACATGAGTGCGGCTGCACACGTGACAGGTTGGGCATGCACGTGATTGGGCAATTTTGTTCGTTTTTCCATTTTTCCATATTTTGTTTTACCTTTCTACATTTTTTTCTCACTTATTTTTATAATAAATGAATACTACACTTTATAAATTGTGATATATTGCTTCTATTATTTTTCTTCGAGTCATTAAATTATTTTTTTAAGTGAAAATATCAAAAAAATAATTTAAATACCCATGATTTTGAAAATACAAATTTATATAAAATGTGATAAAATAATACAAATATAAATCTATTTAATCAATTAAATTACATTAAATCATGTTAATTTAAATCTCTTTAAGCACTCGACACAACTTTCAACTAGCTTCTTACTAATCCTTCAGTAAGAGAACCAATAAAAACTTAAATAAAAAATAAAAATTAAACTATCCTAAATCACTTTCATGTATTGACACAATTGTATTTAGCGTATGCAACAAGCCTTTGAACCCCTAAGTTGCCCTAATGGACTGATGACTCTATGAAAATAGAGTCATTAGCGCACTTTTTTACTTAATATTTAAATGTTTTGTTCAATAAATTGTATTTTTGGGGCTAAAAATATTAAATATAAATTTTAAATGAAAATGGATGAAAATATAATTTTTGAAATGTTTTGCAATTTATTTGGATTTTTTTATTAATTTTTAATGTAGGACCAATCAGAAGTTACCACATGGCCTGTCATGCAAGTAGATGTGCTGACTAGGAAAGCCACATGGATGCCATGCTAGCAAAGACAATGAATCTTTGATTGACGAGTGTTGGGAGTAATGAACCGTCACCTGCTGGCACGACATTCATTTAGATTTTAAGTTCGGTCAAACCTTCACGCCACTCGTCTTTAATATACTCATCCACTGTTAAACCTGTGCGCCACGCCATCCATTACCATGAATCACATTGCACAGTGTGATGCTGACTTAACATGCGTTGACTTGGATCGATCTCCCATGCCATGCAGGGTGCTCTTATTTGCCCTATGAATTATGTGTGCCATATGTAGCACTATGTTTTACTGGCCTTATTGATTTTTCTTGTTTTGATCTCAATCCTTGATCTGAAGTTGATTTGACGGTTTAGATTACATCTGAGCTATATTTAAGCTCCTAATCACCCCATAAACCCGAATGAGTTGCTATTAGCATATTTTTGTTCAGTTTTTAGAGCTAAAAAGACAGAAAAATGTAGAAAAATTCAAAAGGAGATACAATTTTGGTGGATTCTCAAGAGAAAATTAATATTACAATTCAAGAGATTGATTGTATTTCTTCTTCTACTCTTTTCTTTATCAATTTTTATGTCTTTCTTTATGAAAAATATAAATTTTATAAACACAATTATGTGTAGTTAATTTATTAATCTAGGGATCTAGTGAACCAAATTTTCACCATGTAATGATCAAATATTTTTCATCAAATTTTCCCTTAAAGACTGCAAAAGCAAAAGTCAGATATGCACATTTCAAAATTTTTGGAAGTCTTTAAGAAGTTGCACATAAATATATCATTTGCATATGCACTTGAATAGATGCCTTCTTATCCCAAATTTTTGAAGGACAAAAGGAGACTTCAAGATAATGAAATAATAACCTTAATTCAAGGTTGTAAAGCCATCCACGCTAGAAAACATTCCCAAAATTTGAAAGATCTAGGTAGTTTTGACATCCCTTGCACTATTGGGAACATCCATTTTGAGAAAGCACTATGTGACTTGGGTTCTAGCATTAACCTTATGCCATTATCAGTCATCAAGATATTAGGGGTTGGTAAAGCCAAACTCACTTTAGTAACATTACAAATGGTAGATAGATCAATTCAGAGACCTTGGAGTGCGATAGAAGATGTGCTAGTAAAAGTAGACAAATTCATCTTTCCAGCAGACTTCATTGTGCTTAATATGGAGGAATACCATGACATTCCTATTATGCTTGGTTATCCATTCTTAGCAACCAAAAGGGCACTCATTGATGTACAAAATGTGAGCTTACAATGAGAGTGCAAGTTGAACAAGTAACATTTAAAGTTTTTAAATCACCTAAACCCCCTGATATTGATAATGCTAATGAATGCTTAAGAATAAATGTTATTGATTATGGGAACAACTTAAAAGAATATGTTGAGTCGACCATACTTGCAAATTTAACACATTATGCTATGAAGAAGGACATAAACACACCAGAAAAAGCTCAACCTACTTTAACTTTGAAATTATGGAATCAAATGTTGATATTGTGGACTATGTGAACTTTTTGGAGGATGTGCCTCTCATGTGTGTATCAAAGGAAATTATATAAAAAATTGAGATAGGATCTAAGTTCAAACCAACAATTGAAGGGCCACCAAGTTTAGACTTCATACTTTTACTATCTCATCCCCAATCAAGTAGGAAGGAAAAAGAGTCCAATAGAGAGGTGAAAAATATATTGGAAATAAATAAATTGGAAGAGTTAAGGTGGAATGCTTATAAGAATGCCAAAAAGTTCAAAATGAAAAAAATGGCATGAGAAGAGAATTGAGTACCGTGTTTGCAAACCAGAACACAAAGTATTATTGAACAAATCAAGACTTAAACTGTCTCCAAGAAAACTCAAAAGTAAATGGACACAAAGGGATGTACATTAGGAGTTGATATGATCGTCTAGTCAAGGACGTCAAATGTGATGCTGGTTGGGAGGCAACCCAAGGTTATTTTACTTATAGGTGAATAAATATGGAAAGAAACGACACAATAAGACCGAGCATTTCAACGACAAATGTGGTGTGTCATGATTAAGGCAATTTTCTTTTCTTTTACCTTTTCATATTTATATGTGTACATTGGGGACAATGTGCATTTTATGTTTGGGGGAGGGAACTTCATTCTCTACTTTAGTATTTACCATGAATTTTAAATTTTTTAGGGAATTGTTTGAATTCTTAGGATGTTTTTAATCATGGTTTGGGTAGAAATTGATAAATATATAGAAACTAAATGCATGCATTCTTGATATGAAACATATGAACTAAATGATAAAAATTGGTTATCATGACTAGGATAAGGAATGTAACATATTTGTTAAGATATTTACATTAATCATGTTATAGGCTTGCTAGTTTTGATTGGAATGATTTAAATTTTTATGCATATGTTCATGATTGATGTTGGTGCTCTTATTGAGAGGAAATTTGTAGTAGTTTATACGAGTCGATGAGATATACCAAGTTTTAGAATCTATTTGATCATCCCTTGAGGAAAAATCCTAAATAGTATTTAGCAAAAGAAATTATTTAGGCCTTATTTGGATTGATTGAGCCTTTCAAGCTAACAGTTGTTCATATCTATAGTCACCCATTTGAGCCTTACAAAAAACCATTCATATCTTTAAACCATATTTTATGCCTAACTAATAAGCATTACCTTTATCCTTGCACCTTTAGCTTGTATGAAAAGAAAAAAATGCAATCATGTGTTATGCTATAGAGTAAGATGAAATATATAATGCACCTTTTTAAAAAATAGAGAAAAGAAAGAAGAAAAACTCACAATACAATTATCCCTCTAAAGAAAAAAAAAGAGATGTGGAATAAAAGAATATGAAAAGAATGATAAGAGAGTATGCACTGGAATATCAAGTAAAATCTCAATTATTGTTAAAAAGTGCATGATGAACAAAAAGAAAGCTAAGGTGTGGAAAGAACTTAAATGTCGTCTTTTATTGACCTCCCCACCTAAGCCTTACATTAAAAACATGTAAAGTCCTTATTAATCTTTAGCTAAATGCATATTTATATTAGTGGAGAGGGATGTGAAAAATAGACTTATGAGATTTGTTATAAGATTGAATTGATTAGCATACTCGTATAGGTTGATTTCATGAGTGCATTGGATGATATCATGTGGAGCACACACATACACAAATCAATTTTTCAAAACACTTGCATATCCTTGTGGAACATTGATTGATGAATACGTAAACCTCTCTATTATAGGATTGTATGACTTTTGAGAGGGATAGTTTTCATGAACTATGCATGTATTAATATATATATGTGTGTGTGTGTGTGTGTGTGTGTACTACCCATGTTATTTTATTTAGTTATACTTGGCTTTACTTGAGGACAAGTAAAGAGTTAAGTTTGGGGGTGTGATGACTCTATGAAAGTAGAGGCATCGCTACTACAATACATACATATAGTCTCGGACATTTAGCCTCAGTTTTTAAAAAACTGAGGCTATAGGGTTTTGGTCTCGATTTTTATAAAACTAAGGTTATAGACATACCCTATGACCTCGTTTTCTATAAAATAGAAGCCATAAACATATTCTATGACCTCGGTTATTTTAAAATTGATTTCATAGACATACCCTCTCAATTTTCTCTCTTTAATTTACACCAAACACCAATTTTTTATCAAATTTTTCTCTCTTTTTTTCCCTTTTCCCACTCAATTTTCTCTTTTTTACACCAAACACCATATTGTTTTATATATTTTTTTCTTTTAATTTCCTCTTTTCTCTTTTTCTCTTTTTTTTCCAATATATCTCTCATTTTTCCCTTCCTCATATATATATCTCTCATTTTTTCCTCATATATATATATATATATATATATATATATATATATCTTATTTTTCCAACCTCGCGTTGTCGTGTTCCACTCTCATTTTTCCATGTTCCACTCTCACGCTATCGCATTACAACCTCTGTTCCACTATTGCGTCGTGTTCTAGCCTCTGTTCCACTCTCACTCCTCGTTCCAACATTTGTTCCACTCTCGCACCGTGTTCCAGCCTCTGTTCCATTCTCGCCATAGTAGTTCCTTGGCCACTGCTTGAATTTTTTTGGTGACATCAACTCATCTTTTTTTATTATAAATGATTCTGGATAACACAACTCGATCGGTACGTAGAGGTTATTTCTAGCTTCCTAAAGGATTTCTTACGTTGAGAAATTTAGATTTTGGATATTTCTTGGATGGGTTATGAAAATTTGTTAGGAAGGTCTCTTAGTATGGTATGTGGAACATGTGGTAGGCTGGTGCTTGGCCTGGTACTAATGCTAGTTCGTTGGGTTGGTGCAGTGGTGCCTGGTGCTTGGCATGGTGCTAGTGTTGGTGCTTGGTGCTTGGCCTGGTGCTGTGCTTGTGCCTATGTTGTTTCCTGGTGCTGGTGCTATGCCTGTTTCACTCTAGCATTTCTATAACGATAAATAGAGAGGATCGAAAATAGAATGTTCAGAAAATTTTATTGATATACTATTTACCAATTATCTTGTAATGTGTAATTGTATATTTGTTTAGGTGTATAACTCTGTAATTGTATATTTTTTCCCATTTGTTGGTTTTTCAAGATTGGATACCAACCAACATGTTTGCTATTGTTTGGTAAGAAAAATATTATTAATTTACAATGCTTGGTTAATTCGGGGATGGGATAAAACTTCTAACAGTAGAAGTAAGGTTTTAGAGTTATTGATTGTCTATTCTTTTAATTAACATAGCATTTTAGTTGTTAGTTTAGCGAGGTGCTCATACATTCATATAGAAGCAAACATGACTTTATAATTCAGCTTTTTTAGACTCTATGTAGATCGCAACAACAGTTCTGGTTTCATGGATGATATTCTAGAACCCAATTTCACCACTGATTGAATAACACAATGATGACCTGGTAGCACTTGAGACATGGGATAATGGTAAGACATATGAACAAACATATGAAGATGGTTCTCTAGAGGTACTCGGTGATATCTGATATCTAACAATGTGATGTTGATAATTGATATATCTTCTGTATGATGTGGCTTTGGTTCTATATTGATTAATATATGTTTTAGATGAGTTATATGGTTATATCTGAAATTTTATTTTAAATTATGTCAGTATAATTATAAAGGATAATTTTGTTTTGTTTTATTCACTCAGATTACAATGATAATGTATGATGAACACAAAGGGTTCGAGAAAAGTTTTATGTACTTGTGCCCTAATAACAGGTGATGAAAAACATTTAATTCTTCTAGAATTGGAAAGGAATATAGTTGCATATAGGTTTCATGACTGTATGGTATTATTTGTTGTAGGAATGATTGCGAATTTATTGTGAATTTTCTGTTACTACTTTGCTCTCTTGTGATTTCTTTACATGGTTTTTTTTTCTTTTTGCTGTAAGACTACTTTATATTAATTTGAGTTCATCATGAATGATGGTTTCACCATGTCGTGGCTTTGTTGAGTACATCTTTTGGTCATGTTTTTCTAACCATACTTATTCACAATATATATATTTGTGTTTTAAAACCTTTGTAGTTAGATGATAGATAGGTTGTACAGTAACTGTGATGAATATTTTACTGTCTAGTCTTCTTAAATAGAGCTAGTTCAAATTGAATATGGATTTTGTGGTCATTTTTGGACCACTTAAAAATCCTCCTAGTTAAATTTATATGAGCCTTGGATGAAAAACTGAAACCTTGTGGTCCTATTAAGGTTTTTAGATTATTATACCCTTGTGGTTGGTTTGGGACTTGGGAATGAGTTAGTAGTGGCTTCTATCTAATTTGCAAAGTATAGTTTGGTTTCTACACATGATCACATAAGTGGTGCTAGACATTTTATTTTTCAATGAAAATTGATTACTTTTAACCAAAGAAAAAGAAAAACGATTCTTGAAGGTACCATTGGGAAGAAATGTTATTGATTTACTAAATATCCATTTTGTGAAGTTAGTTTTGTTGTTTGTAGAGAAAGTGGCCTATTAAAGGTTGATTTCACAATTAAGTTCATTGATGCTAATATCAAGTTGCCTCTTAAAGGTTGATTGCTTTCTATGCACACATGCTATTCTAGTTTTTTTGTTGTTTTCTTTATCATGGTAGGCACCAGGCACCAGGCGCAGCAGTACACTAGTACACCAGGCATATTATCATACTAGTGCACCAGCACACCAGGTGCACTAGTACACCATGCGCACCATCATACCAGCATACTAGGCATACTAGCGCACTAGCATACTAGGCTAACCAGTGCACCAGGCGCACCAATACATCAGGCACCAGCAGGCCAATGCACCAAGCACCAGTGCACTAGGCATACCAACACCAACCCTAGCACAAACGCACCACCCCAGTGCACCACCCCAATGCACTAGAACCAACGTACCATCCCAACGTACCAGCACTAGTGCACCACCCAGCGCACCAGCTCAACATAGTAGCACTTCCTAATTTTCAATTTCTTTCCACTTACGTTGAAGTCATTGTGGACTTGATTATGTTGATCTGAAGTACACTTATAAATGCGTGTAATTAATAGGAAAAAGTTAGTTTGTAATAGTAAGGTTTTATATATTATGTTTTAGTGTATAATAAACTCTCAAATGTAATTATACTTTTTAATTTTAATATAATATGATTTTTAATATTTTAATTAATAAATTTATTATAATTTATATTGATTTTTAATATTTTAGTTAACAATTATATTTTTGTTTAATTTATGCATACCCTATGGCCTCAGTTATTTTAAGACCGAAGCTATAAGACATGTTTATGGTCTCGGTTTTTTAAAAAAATGAGGCCAAAGACATATTATATGGGCTTGGTCTTTTAATAACTGAGGCCATAGGTAACAATCTCTCTCACTTAGGCCTCGGTTCTTATAACTGTTGCCATAAACCTACGATCACGGTTAAAATCTAAGGCCATATGTATGTTTTTTAGTAGTTTATTAGTGCACTTTTTAATTTAACATTTACATGTTTTGTTCCATAAATAGTATTTTTGGGGCTAAAAATATTAAATATAAACTTTTTAGTGAAAATGGGTGAAAATATAATTTTTTGAATGTTTTTGGATTTTTTATGAATTTTTAACGCAGAATCAATCACAAGTTTCCATATGGCCTCCCTTGCAAGCTAAGGAGCTAACTAGGCAAACCACATAGATTTCATGCTAGTAGAGATAATAAATCATAGATCACCACGTGTAGGGAGCGACGAACCATGTGTCATATGTTGACATGCCGTTCACTTCACGTTTAAGCACGGTCAAACCTTTACGACACATGTTCCCAATCTATTCGTCAGATCGTTTGACCCGTGTACTGAAGAGTGCTTAAAAAACACTAAAATTAACATGATTTAATGTACTTTAATTGATTAAATAGATTCATATTTGTATGATTTTATCATTCTTTCTATATAAATCCATCTTTTCGAAATCACGAGTATTTTTATTATTTTTTAGGTATTTTCATTAGAAAATAATATAAAACATGAGGAATAATATTGGAGGCAATACATCATAAATATATTTAGAAAAGAAATGAGGAAAAGTCAAAAATATGGAAAAACATATTGGACAAAATGGGTCAAAAATGTCAAAAAGGCCAAAATCCTATGCACAGCCCCCATCTGTGTCGAGGCCCACGTGCAGCATCCCATCCACGCCGAGTCTAGTACGTAGCAGTGCAATGCACGCCCAACACACGCAACACACCCAGCACACGCCCACAAGTAGAAGGCACACGCCTAGCCAACACATGCAACCAACACATGCCCGACACACTCCTCATCGTGTTCCTTGTGTACCTGCATGTTCCCAATGCCCATCTGTTGCGTCCACCACCCGTCTACCAAAATATTCGTCCCCCATATGCATGCCAATTGGTCCAAACGCATCCAAAATCAATTTTTGAAATATTCTCCCCCCTTTTTGGCTTTTGTCTCACCTATATAAGGACCTTCTTCCCCCATTATGAAACACAAAATTTTCTGAGCTTTTTCTCTCTCTAGAAATTTTTCATTTTATAGATTTTTAGTTCTTCTCTTTTTGAGAAGAGCTGGCTATGTTTTTATAGATTCTTAGTGTTTGATTCAATAAGCGAAGATGCAAATCCGTTTGCAGGTTTTCTAGCAACAGAATTAACATCAAACTATTGTAAGCATTCTAATAAGGTATAATTTTAATGGATTCTTTATAGTTACATTTTATGTTTTATTTAATTTATCTGTAATTCAATTTAACATGGCTGACTGTTTGTAAATATGATATAATTATAACGTTGTTATGCTTGTGAAATATTAAATAGGTAAAACATTTATATAAAATAAATTGATTTTGTTTTTATTCAAGATTTTATAATAAGAATGTTAGAGAGAAATATATTATTTTTTATTACAAACTTAAATTTGAAAGTTAGATATTAAGGTTTAATTATCCAGTCTAATTTAGAGTAGTACTCTTTTATTTGTTGGTATAATCACCCGTTAGTTAAAGTAAAACTATATTTCAAAAGTTTTTTTTATAAGAATTATTATTCAAAAATGTATTAACAATATATTTTTAGTAATGATTTTAAAACTTGAAAATTAATACTTAGATAATTAAATTCTTAAGTTAAATTTGGACACTTTGAATAAAGTCTAATTAACTGACTCCGCCTAAAGCTGTGATTAGATGGTTTGCTATTTTCTTAGAAATAAAACTAAAATTTAATACTTAATTAATTAATAGGCATCACCTAATTTATTAGTTAATTAATTAATAAGAGAATTTGGGCCCCGCCTAAAGACACTTTCATACTAAAAAGAGAAAATCAATAAAAATCAATTTATATCTGATAAGAGTCAAATTATTGCATTTTTGTTATGATTTAAATGTTGATATTTGTGTGAAAATTGCATTTATTTGATTATTTAATCCACAAATGTCATTTCACGGGTATTTCGTGTTTAAAGTGCAATTTCAGGTAAAATCATGATTTTGGAGAAGTTTGGGACAAAGTTCAATGATCGGGATTGAGTGAAAATAAAAAGAAAACAAAGTTTCAAAATTTGGAAATCCCGCCGCCGGCTAGATTATTCTCACCGCCGGCGAAAATCCTACAGAAAGCACGGTAAAAATCTTCCCGAGAGCACAAATTTTGTCAAATTCATCTCGTCGCTGGCCAAATTCATCTCACCGCCGGCCAAATGCATCTAGCCATCGGCCACATTATTTTGGCCGCCGGCCAAAATCGAAAAACCAAAAATTTTATTTTCTAGAAATCTCGCCGCGGTAAGAATAATGTCATTGCCGGCGAGTTTCGTCCGAAAACAGATTTTTTTGGTTCTTTTGTTCCAAAATTACCCCCAAAACCCTAGATCTATATATACAATATGATGGAGAAAGGGGCCATGGTAGGGAGAACAGATCTGAGTCATTTTTGGAGGAAAAAAGGCAATTTTGGAGAGAAAGTTTGGAGAAGCTTGAAGGATCATCACCATTGTTGCTACCAAGTCTTCATCTTCAAGAGTTTTTCATCTCTTCTCCTTAGCCTTCATATTCTGCATTTTATTCAGATTTGTTATTCATGAATTCAATTGAAATGATGGTTGTTCGAATTTCTGTTATGAACTAATTCGTTTTTGCTAAGGCTATGATGTAGTTGAATCAAGGAAATCTGATTTCTTTTGTTATTGTTATATGAGTTCATTGTTTTCAAGTTGAGTGTTTATTTCCATGCTTAATGCTTTTAAATTTCTGGCCAAGATTTAGATGATTAGTTGCATTATATTGAGACCGAGAGGAGATGTAATGAATGCTTCTTGTGATAAATATCGTATGTTGAATGCGAGTGTGAGAACTAATGCATGATGTATGTGGTTAATCTAAAAATTCCATAAATTGTAATGTGCTTGTTTGTGATTAAATCTTCATAGAAATATAGTTGATTTTCATAGATAAGTAATTCTAATATAACTCGAGAGAGAGTATTAGGTAAATTTGGGTTTTTCAACCATCACTTTTTGCTTTGATTCTCATATAACATGACTTGAAATCAGATTGAATTGATTTAGCGAAATCAAATGCCTTAGCGTTTTTAATCATTTGTGAACAACATTAAATTTTGTTATTTGCGTTTAGTTTTATGTTAATTTGCTTTTAAAACAATTTCAACAATTCAGTTTTCAAATAAAATTAGGGTTAGTCAATTTCGGTACTTAGTAATGCCATTCCTTGTGGGTTCGATATCTGTACTTTTGTACACTTTATTACTTGAACGATTCTTACACTTGCAAAAATAAGCATCAAGTTTTTGGTGCCGTTGCCGGGGAATGGTTTGTTTTTATTAATATCGATACTACCTAATCTTAGTTTTAATTTGAAGTTAATTTGCTTTATCTTTCTTTCATTTTTAATTTTTTTTATTTTGTTGTTTTATTTTATTTATCATAAAAAAAATAACTTTGTGTTGTTTTTGTGTTAGTTGATTTTCTGGTTGTAGGATTTTTGTATGAGACGTATAAGAAGCCTTAACCTTCTTCCATTTGATCCGGAGATTGATAGAACATATAGGCGTCTAAACCGAGAGAGAAGACGTTCAACTTCAGCTCCTAATAGACAAATAGCCATGGATCCACCATTTATTGAGGGAGGTGGAAATCGTAGAGCTTTGTGGGATTATGCTGCGCCTAATGTTGCTGGAACTATTTCGGGTATAAGGAGGCCAACTATTCAAGCCAATAACTTTGAGATAAAACCATCCTTTATCCAAATGATTCAATCAAATTAGTTTGGGGGAATGTCAAAGGATGATCCAAATGCACATATTGCTTACTTTCTGGAGGTGTGTGATCTTTACAAGATAAATGGTGTGTCCGAAGATGCTGTAAGATTGAGGGTTTTTCCTTTTTCACTTCGGGATAAAGCCAAGGAGTGGCTAAACTCATTACCACCAGGATCAATTACAACATGGAATGAATTGGTTCAGAAATTCTTATCCAAGTTCTTTCCTCCTGCTAAGACAGCAAAATTAAGGAATGAAATCACATCTTTTACACAGTATGACCAAGAATCATTGTATGAAGCTTGGGAAAGATTCAAAGAAATGTTGAGGAAATGCCCACATCATGGTATACCAATTTGGCTGCAAGTCTCTACATTTTATAATGGGTTGGTTTCAAACTATTGGGCAATGATTGATGCTGCAGCTGGAGGGTCTTTAATGGGAAAAACACCGGAGGATGCTCATGAGTTTTTAGAGATTATGGCAGAAAACAACAATCAGTGGCATTCAGAGCGAGTAATTGCAAAAAGACCAGCAGTAGTGCATGAAATTGATTCAGTGAATGCTTTGTCAGCTCAAGTTGTTCTTCTTTCAAGAAAGATGGATTCTTTGTCATCCAAATTTGAATCCAAACCAACTGCACAATGTGATTTATATGGTGGAAATCATGCTAGTATCGAGTGCCAAGTTGGAAATCCATTTGCTTCACCAAATGATGAGCAAGCAAATTATGTTTCAAATTTCCAAAAACCTCAACATAACCCATACTCGAATACCTACAATCCAGGTTGGAGAAATCATCCAAATTTGTCATTGGGAAATAACCAAGAGGGATTCAAACCGTCATCATCTTCCTACCAACCCCAGGAGAAAAAACAAACAAATTTGAAAGAAATTTTGGGAAAGTTCATTGAGGAGACAAGAGCAAATTTCAGAAATCAAGAGGCAATCAACAGGGACATCCAAAACCAACTGGGGTAGCTTTCAAAGCAGATTGCAGAAAGGTCTCAAGGATCGCTTCCTAGTGACACAATAAATCCCACAGAGCATGCAAAGGCTATCACATTGAGAAGTGATAAAGAACTTGAATGGCAGAGGAAATCGGAGAAAAAGATGGAAGAATCTAAAGAAAATCCATCAAGATCCCAAGATATTCAACCTTCCCCATATGTGAAATATGAGCCTCCTATCCCATATCCTCAAAGATTGAATAAGAAAAAGCTTGATAATCAATTTGATAAATTTCTGGATATTTTTAAGAAATTGCATATTAACATTCCTTTTGTAGAGATGTTGGAACAAATGCCCAAGTATGCAAAATTCATGAAAGAAATTCTATCAAAGAAGAGGAAGCTGGGAGATTATGAAACTGTCATGCTAAATGAGGAGTGCAGTCTGATTCTTCAAAGAAAACTGCCACAGAAATTGAAAGACCCAGGGAGTTTTACTATACCTTGTACTATAGGAAGTTGCAATTTTGATAAAGTCCTATGTGATTTAGGAGCAAGCATTAATTTGATGCCACTTTCTGTTTTCAGTAAACTAGGCCTGGGAGAAGTGAAGCCCACTTCAATCTCTTTACAATTAGCGGATCGATCGGTGAAATATCCTCTAGGGGTAATTGAGGATTTTTAATTAAAGTCGACAAATTTATTTTCCCTGTAGATTTTGTGGTGCTTGACATGGAGGAAGATAGAGAGATACCGTTGATATTGGGGAGACCATTCCTTGCAACTGGAAGAACATTGATTGATGTTCAGCAAGGAAAGCTCATTCTACGGGTGCAAGATGAACAAGTAACTTTTGATGTTTTTGAAGAAATAAAATTTCCAAGTGATGTACATTCTTGTTTTCAAATTAATACTCTTGACGGGTTAATCTCGGAAACTTTTGAGGAGAGAACTCCATTGCTACCACTAGAAGCTTGCCTTGTGAAATCTGCAACAATTGAGGAGGAAGATGAGGGGACGAGACAATGTTCTGAATTACTGGTAGCACCTAATGAATATTTATGTAGTGATGAAACATTTAAGGAGTTGGGAACAAATGAAACTCCAACCTCAGTGGTAAAGAATGAAGCCAACAAGATTGAGCTAAAGCCAATGTCATCCCATCTAAGAAAAAAAAATCTTATGTTCACCATCGGCGAGGGCAGTTTCACCGCCGGCAGAAAGGAGATCTCTCTTTCCTTTCTTACATTGAGGACAATGTAAGGTTTTGGTTAGGGTGCCGTAAACGGTAAATCTTTTCTTCCCTTCATTTTTAGTAGTTTTTTTGTGTGTTTATTTGTGTTTAATTTTGATTTTCCATTTATTTTTCTACATTTTGATTTAATTTCTTTTATTTGTTTATTGTCTTATTTTATTTTATTTGCATTTTACTTATTTTAATTTGCACGTTGATGATAATAATGTGATTGTGATAACAAGTAGCTTTTAGAAGACATTAAATTTTGCTTCAGTTTAAAGATAATTTCAAATGTTGATTTTACCTAGTTGGCGACTCTTTTGGTATGTGGTATGATTTGCTTGATTAGTCTAAATGCTTAGAGAAGTCTTATGTGCGAATTTTTCATGGAAATTTTTGTGATCTCAACAAACTCTAGAACTCATTTGAAAACCTCTTGAAGCGAAATAATTTGGAATTGCACTGTTTAGGATATGACATAGGCCATTTTTGGATCAATTGTGCCATTTTAAGCCTACCTTGTTATCCTTATATCACTAGTAACCTCTTTGAGCCTATTTAAACATATTGTTAGCCTTACTTTTCTTTCTTTTTGCCTTATATAACCTACCTTTTATTGAGCCAAAATATATATATATATATATATATATATATATATATATATATATATATATATATATATAATTCCTACCTTATTTGTTAAGAGCACTTAATTTTGAATACAAACTTTTCAAGAGCAATTGGAGAAATCTCACATATATTGGAAGAAATTGGTTGGGGGTTATGTCTTTTCAAGAGCAATTGGAGTAAGGATGAAAAAAAAACAAAAAAAAAACAATTTCCACATATATTGGAAGAAAGTGGTTGGCTTTTCAAGAGCAATTGGAGAAATCTTCCACATATATGGGAAGAAAGTGGTTGGCTTTTCAAGAGCAATTGGAGTAAGGATTCAAAAAAAAAAAAAAGTTTTCACATTCTAGTAAATAAAAGAGGGTTAGTGATGGATGTACTGAGGTGAAAGATTGAGGAAGAACTTTGTTTATCTGTGGAAAAATGGGTTATGATCGGAAGAAACATTTTGGGTTGAATGGTGTTACTCTTTTACTTAATTGGTTGTGTTTAATCTAATAAGTGCCCTTATTTGTATTTTGACACTTCCCGTTCTTTCTTAACCAAATACCTAAGCCTAACATTACAAGCCTCATAAAGTCCTATTGATCCGAAGTGGTGTATTTTCCTTCATTAGTGGAGAGAGGTTTGAAAAGTGAGCCTATGGAGTTTGAGATTTCACCTTTTTGTTTGTGGATTTTATGCATAATATTATCCAGGCATTATGGCTATTGGTTTGTGGTTTGATGGATGTTTAAGAGTCAATAACAAAAGTGAAATTGGAATTTGAGATTTCTTAAAACTTAGGTGACATTTAATTATTCTATATGTTGGGTGTTATTTACAATTTTTGAGACATTTGTGCAAATTATTTGTTATGTGATTTTATTGTTTTAAGTTAGGATAGTTATAGGTAAGATGTTTGTAGGTATCATCACTGGAAGCCCTCACGACACTACAACTCGTCCTACTAGGGCCGCCTAGGGTTTAAAAGCTTATTGCATACGCTTAATGTAATGTTGTAAATAAAATAATTTTCCTTTGAATTTTTCTTTTAATGTCTCCTTTGAAATTATTCATAGATCGCTTTTCTTGCTAGAGACTAGCAAGAAGCTGGTTGGGGGTTGTTGATAAGAGTCAAATTATTGCATTTTTGTTATGATTTAAATGTTGATATTTGTGTGAAAATTGCATTTATTTGATTATTTAATCCACAAATGTCATTTCACGGGTATTTCATGTTTAAAGTGCAATTTCAGGTAAAATCATGAATTTGGAGAAGTTTAGGACAAAGTTCAATGATCGGGATTGAGTGAAAATAAAAAGAAAACAAAGTTTCAAAATTTGGAAATCCCATCGCCGGCGAAAATCCTACAGAAAGCACGAGGAAAATCTTCCCGAGAGCACAAATTTTGGCAAATTCATCTCGCCGCCGGCCAAAATCGAAAAACCAAAAATTTTATTTTCTAGAAATCTCGCCGCGGTAAGAATAATGTCATTGCCGGCGAGTTTCGTCCGAAAACAGATTTTTTTGGTTCTTTTGTTCCAAAATTACCCCCAAAACCCTAGATCTATATATACAATATGATGGAGAAAGGGGCCATGGTAGGGAGAACAGATCTGAGTCATTTTTGGAGGAAAAAAGGCAATTTTGGAGAGAAAGTTTGGAGAAGCTTGAAGGATCATCACCATTGTTGCTACCAAGTCTTCATCTTCAAGAGTTTTTCATCTCTTCTCCTTAGCCTTCATATTCTGCATTTTATTCAGATTTGTTATTCATGAATTCAATTGAAATGATGGTTGTTCTTATTTCCGTTATGAACTAATTCGTTTTTGCTAAGGCTATGATGTAGTTGAATCAAGGAAATCTGATTTCTTTTGTTATTGTTATATGAGTTCATTGTTTTCAAGTTGAGTGTTTATTTCCATGCTTAATGCTTTTAAATTTCTGGCCAAGATTTAGATGATTAGTTGCATTATATTGAGACCGAGAGGAGATGTAATGAATGCTTCTTGTGATAAATACCGTATGTTGAATGCGAGTGTGAGAACTAATGCATGATGTATGTGGTTAATCTAGAAATTCCATAAATCGTAATGTGCTTGTTTGTGATTAAATCTTCATAGAAATATAGTTGATTTTCATAGATAAGTAATTCTAATATAACTCGAGAGAGAGTATTAGGTAAATTTGGGTTTTTCAACCATCACTTTTTGCTTTGATTCTCATATAACATGACTTGAAATCAGATTGAATTGATTTAGCGAAATCAAATTCCTTAGCGTTTTTAATCATTTGTGAACAACATTAAATTTTGTTATTTGCGTTTAGTTTTATGTTAATTTGCTTTTAAAACAATTTCAACAATTCGGTTTTCAAATAAAATTAGGGTTAGTCAATTTCGGTACTTAGTAACGTCATTCCTTGTGGGTTCGATATCCGTACTATTGTACACTTTATTACTTGAACGATTCGTACACTTGTGAAAATAAGCATCAATATCTTTAATAACCTAACTAATATGAGTAAACATAATTAACTTAATTATTATATCCTTAAATATTTCACTATTATAAATAATAAAAATTTACATTATTGTTTATTGAATCTATATCTATGTTTATTTTTATGTTATTATATTAGAAAATAAAAAAACCAAAATATCATGACAGGATGTTTATGATTTAATTTCATTTTTAAGACTTTGAATAATAAATTAAAAACCATATATATTCTTTCATTAGAATGACCTTGTGAGTATACTTATCATTTGCTATAAAATGATTCGTGCACTTGCGAGAGTTTTACAAATTATAAAACCAAAATATTTTGCAAGATTGGTATTTGTAAGTCGGTCTTGTGCTCATCAAGTTTTTGGCACCTTTGCTCGGGAAGAAATAACGTTTTCAAATTATTTATCAAAATTTTGAAAACTTTGTGTGTTTTAAATAATTGTGATTTATTTATTTAGTTTGAGTTTAAAAAAAATCAAAAACAAAAATTTTAAAAACTTTATTTAAATAATGAGTTGTAATAAAATAATAATAATAAGAAGAAAAAAGTAATTAAGTTAGATTTTTACTTAACCTAATTTATTAACTTAATCAACTTATATTTTAATTAACTTAGATTTTCACTTAACTTAATTAACTTAATTTTAATGGCATGAAAAGTAAAGATCTAAGGGAGTTCTGCTAGGAGATTAGTTCTTGGAAGCTTTTGTGCCACTAGTCTTTCCTAGAAACGTTGCTCTCTCTAAGATGATGATTTTTAAGGAGGCTTTGCCCCACCATTCTTTTATGGGACAACTCTTGGTTAATAATAATTATGTTATTTAACTTTGAAATTGTAATAAAAAAATAAACAAATTCTGAAGTTATCTCCAAAATTTCAAAGTTTTTAATTACAATTTGTGATAAAAGGAGTTATTTTCTTTGTTAGATCTAGGTACAATTGTGTTTTGATGTCTTAATTATTTGACTTGTACTTAGAAGTAGGTTATCTAACACCCACAATCATGTCCCTAATTTTAAGTATATAAAATTTTGAAAATCCATAAGGGATGACTTAAAAAGTATAGGTAGACAAACTTGTCCTACCTGTAGAAATGATTAACTCAATGATTTGAGGAAATTGAGTTTACTTAAAATGAAATCCCTAAAGTTATGTCTACCTAAGACATTAAACTAAATGCTAGATGGGAGGCAACCCATCATTTTAGGTAAAACAATATTTATGTATTTAATTCCTTTTGTTTTAGTTTAATTTCATGTGAATAATCTTAGAATTGTTAAAACTAAAAATATTTGTTCAAATGTTAGAAGTTCACAACGATTTGTCTGATAAATATGATAGTACACCTGCATTTCTCCACCACTACTTACATATTCTTAGGAAATATGTAACTTTTCTTCTATTTTCTCTTTATCTTTAATTTACAATCGTTACATTGAGGACAATGTAATTCTAGGTTAGGAGTGGTGAAAAGTTTCCATGCTTAATTTCAAAAACTTTAACAATTTTAAAATTTTTATGTTCACATTTTGATTTTTATTGTATTTAATTTTATTTATGTGATTTAGTAATTTTTAGAATGTTAGGCATAGTTTTTTAAAATTATTTCTCACTAAAATTTATCATTTCTTTAAATCAAATTTAAGTAAATAGTTAAGTTTTTTACACTGTTAGATTAATTTTTGAAAACATATCAGGGAGTATATGGTAATTAGTTTGTTTTTGTCATGATTACTATTTCTTGATAAGGTGTGAAAATTATTTTAAACCCAAAATCAGTGTTTAGAAATCAAATAGTGGAGACTATCTTTGTGAGATATAATTTGAGCCTAATTTTCTTTATTCTGAGTAAAATATATTTTTTCTACTCCAAACACATTTCTTGTTTCTTCAAATTTTTAGATGATCTTTATAGGTATTAACATTGAATGTATGAATTTTCTCATCTTAATAGAGTGTTGCATATTTATTTTTCATTTTCTTTGATTTAATGATTTAAGTAGAAACTGATAGTATATGCCTTTATCTTATCCATGCATAACTTTTAACAAAAAGAGACATATTTGGGGTTACCTAAACCAAAATCAAACAGAAAAATCACAAAATTAACAAATCACCAAAATTCTACAAAAATGTACAATTTGTACATGGGTCCACTCTAAAAAAATGTTAAAAAATCTCTTTAAAAAATATAAAGATAAAGAATATATAGTATAATCTACATATTATGACCCATAAAGATTACAAAGTTGTGAGAAAAGGCTAATTACAAAAAAAAGTTATAGGTAGTAAATCCCTAAAAAGTCATTGCATTGTCTTCATTTCTAGAAGGCATATATCTTGAAATATTTTGCTTAATGAGTTTGATTGATGTATGAAAATAATATATATGATATCTTTATAATTTATACATTTGATTCCTTTCATGAGATCGAAGTTATGCACTATTTTTGAGCCTTTCTTCTTTTATAATCTACATAAACTCTATTTGCATATGTCTTAGTATGAGTGCTTGAACCCACAAGATTCAGTATTTTTAAGAGTATTGATTTGTGATGAATAGAGTCGAAGAAAATTCGAATTTCTAACACTAAAATTGAGTAAATTTAAATTGAAACATTTTTTATATGAAATATGAAAATGATTTTCAACTAATTATTATAATAAATAATGAATGTTTAAGAAGTTGAAATAATCTGTGCTTAAGATTTTAACTATGAAATTTAAAAAATATTATAAGTATGATATATTTTTGTATTTCATTTCTTTATTTTATTTTAGTTTTTTTTCCTTTATTTTAAATTTTAGTTAACTTCTTATTTTATTTGTTTTATTTTGTTTTCATTTTTTGTTAATGTTTGTGAGTATTATTACTGACAACCCTCACGAGACTTAAACTCATCTATTATGGAAAACTAGGGGTTTAAAGGCTTTTGCATACACTAAATGCAACTGTGTCAATTCACGAAGTGATTTAGGATAGTTTAATTTTTAGTTTTTTTTTAGTTTTTATCGCTCTCTTACTTAGGGACTAGCAAGAAGGTGGTTGAGGGTTGTGATGAGTGCTTGAAAAACACTAAAATTGCCATGATTTAATGTATTTTAGTTGATTAAGTAGATTCATATTTGTATGATTTTATCGTTTTTTTATATAAATCTCTCTTTTTGGAATCAAGGATATTTTTATTGTTTTTAGGTATTTTCATTCCAAAATAAACTTAAAGACATGAAGAAAAATATGGGGGGCTTCTAGTATTCTAACTCAGACCAGATAATTAAACCCTAAAATCTAATTTTCACATTTAAGTTTGTAATGAAAAACAATATATTTATTTCTAACATCCTTAATATAAAATCTTTAATAAAAACAAAATCTATTTATTTTATAGAAATGTTTTACCTATTTAATATTTTGCAAGCATAACAACGTTACTATTATATCATATTTAAAAATAGCTAGCCATGTTAAATTTGATCGTAGAAAAATTAAATATAACATATAAGAATAAAACATAAAAATATCTGTAAAAAATTCATTTTAAAATTATACCTAAAAAGAATTCTTATAAAACTTTGATGTTAATTCTGTTTCTGGAAAACCTCCAAACAGATTTGCATTTATGTTTATTGAATAAAAAACTAGAAATTTATAAAAGCAAAATTAGTTCTTCTAAAAAAGAGAACTTTTAAATTAAAAAAAACTAAGAAAGCTTAAGAAAGGAAAAGCTTAAGAGATAGAGAGAGAGAAAGATGAGAAATGTGATATTTGAGGGATTTTCAAGGATTATGAGATTATTTTTACAATCAGGGAGTGGGTCCTTTAAAAGGTGAGGAAAAGGCTAAAAAATGAAAAATATCTTGAAATTGGGTGTTGGATGCATTTTGGACAGGCTGGCACCTATGTGGGTAGAGATGCATGCAGTTAGGCGCAGATGGTAGTATGGATCACAACTGGATAGGCTCTAGTGATGGGAGATGGGCATAGACAGGGGTGTGGATCTCGACGTTACATGTGTGCGGCTATTTACGAGATAGGCTGGGTATGCACGTGATTGGACAATTTTGTCCGTTTTTCCATTTTTCCATTTTTTCATTTTTTTTGTTTACTCTTCCTCATTTGTTTTCTTACTTATTTGTATAATAAATGAAAAGTAAACTTTAAATATTATGATGTATTTATTTTAGTATTTTTCTTTGAGTCTTTAAATTATTTCTTTAAAGCAAAAATACCTGAAAAATAATATAAATACTCGTGATTTCGAAAATACAAATTTCTATAAAATATGATAAAATCATACAAATATAAATATATTCATTAAATTAAAGTACATTAAATCATGGTAATTTTAATGTTTTTTAAGCACTCATCAAGTATTAATCCTAATGTAATTGCATATGAATAGATTATGGATCACATGGAAAAATAGTACAATAATGAAAAAGTAAGGTTTCCAAGGGAAAGAGTGATTTTATCAATAACAAAGTCAATTTCCTCAAAATAGTGGGATGGCTGTGAAAGGTAGACTTCCCTATATGGCTATCAAATTTTGTGCTAGCGAATAAAGCTAAAGGTGATCACTGCATATATGTATATTTCACTAATGTTAACATTGCTACCCCTAAGAATTTCTTTCCTCTACCAAACATTGATCAACTAGTAGATTCCACTATCAGATTCAAAGTAATGAGTTTTATGGATTCATGCTCGAGTTACCATAAAATCTAAATACACCCAAGGGATGAGAAGAAGACAACATTCATCACGGAGGAAGGAACTTTTTCATACATAAGATTGCTTTTTGGATAAAAATACAGGTGCAATTTATCAGAGACTACTCAATAGAATGTTCGAGAAGCAGAAAGAAAGGAATATGGAAGTATATGTGGAAGGTATGATGGTCAAAATAAAAGCCACAACATATCATTTTTCTAACCTTGAAGAGGTTTTCACCATCATAAGGCCCAATTAAATGTGTCTCAACCTTAACAAGTGCATTTTTGGGGTCACATTTAGCAAATTCCTAAGGATACCTAATATCTTCCCAAGGAATTTAGGCGAATCCTGATAAGATTATAGCCCTTATCAATATTAAGGGTCCATGGTGCATTAAAGAGGTGCAACAATTAAATGGGCTAATAGTTGCGTTAAACCATTTTGTCTCCAAATGCACGTAAAAATGTTTACGCTTCTTTCAACTTATAAAGAAATAAAAGATTATTTGTGGAGTGAAAAGTGTGAGAATTCTTTTCAATCCATCAAAGAATACTTGGGGGAACTTGGAATCCTAATAAGTTAGTGTTGTTCTTGTGGTAGATAGAGTGGAAAGATAACAATCAATGTACTACATGAGCCATCCTTTGACCAGAGCACAACAAAGGTACACCTATATAGATAAAGCAACATTCAGCATAAGGAGCCTCTAGAAAGCTAAGACATTATTTCGATGCTCACAAGATAGTTTTCTTGACATTTCGCCCTGTAAAGAATATTATACTTAAATTAGAACAATCAAGTTTCCTTTCTCAAATAGCCACTAAGTTGAGCAAATTTGAGATATAGTACAAGCTAGAATAAGCTATCAAAGGACAAGCTCTAAAATAGTTTATTGCAGAATGGATAGAGAATAAGCTCACAAATTGACGAGGCATTCACATGAGGAAGTGGCATTTGTAGAAGTACCTATTCCTGACTTGTGGAAAGTATATGTATATGGGGATTGTAATTCAAAAGGTTCAGGAGTTGGAATAGCTATATTCACCCCATAGGTGGATTAATAAATAGTGTATTTGAATTATTTTCCCAGCCATAAACAATGCAACGAAGTATGAAGTGCTTTTATTAGCATCCCATCAATTATGGTCACTAGAAGCAAAGAAAGTATTGATACATAAGGTTCACGCCTAATAGTTAACCAGGTGAATGACACCTCTAAAGTTAAGGAGGAAAGAATGAAGAAATACTTAGAGTAAAAAAACCAAGAAATATCTACCTTTGAAGTATGTGAGATCATACAAGTACCAAAGGGAGGGAACACACATGCTGATGCACTCGCTAATTTGGTAGTAGTGATAAAAACATAAATAAATAGAGTGATCCCTATATCATGCCTAATAAGCACTAGCATCGCATAGGATCCTAAGACTTGACTCTACCTATACTTACCAACATTAGTACTAATTCCTCATGGCTAAAGCCATATTTAGAGTACCTTATTCAAGAGATCCTATCTACGAATAAAGAAGAATCATGAAAACTTACGACTAAGTCCAAGAATTACACCATTATTCAAGCAACCCTTTACTAAACAAATTATGGTGGGCTATGGCTTAAGTGCTTACCTGATCAAGAAGCATAACTCTTATTGAGAGAGCTATATGAGGGATATTACGGTGCACATTCAGGAAAAAGTTTACTTTCATAAAGAATCATGCAATGAGTTTATTATTCACCTAGCTTACAAAAGGACTGCATTGACCACACTTGAAAATGTGATAGATTCCAACAGAATGCCAATATACCCCACTTACCTACAAGTGAGATGAAAGCCATCATCAATTCTTGGCCCTTTCAAAAGTGGGATTTAGACATAGTTGGCCTCTTACCTATCACTCCGAGTCAAAAGAATTTATTTATTATGGCCACCAATTATTTCTGTAAATGGATAGAAGTCGAATCACTGGCAACAATACAAGAAAGTGATGTGCAAAAGTTCATTTGGCGTAACATAATATGTAGCTTTGGTCTACCATATAAATTAGTAACTGATAATGGACAGAAATTTACCACCCAAGATTTGTCATCTTTTTGTCACGAACTCAACATCAAGCTATCACATTCCACCCTATATTGGCCACAGGCCAATGGCCAAGCGGAGTCTTCAAATAAGACTGATAAATATCTTTAAAAAGTGACTAGAAGGAGCAAAGGAAAAATAGGTTGATGAATTACTAAGAATTTTATGGACCACTAGAATAGCCCTAGGGTTAGTAATAGGAAAGTGCTCGTTATCCTTAGTCGATGTAATAGAAGATGTTATCCCCTTTGAAATATAAGAATTTGCCTTAAGATTTGATATTTCTCAAGAAGATAATAATGATCTCTAGAGGGAGGACATACTACTTGTGGAGGAAAAAAAAGAAAATGCCATAATAAGGATAGAGGTAAAAAATATGGATTGTTGAACAATCCTACAATAAATCTATCAAATTTAACAATTTCAACGTGGGACATTGGGTCTTGTATAAGGCTCTCAGGAATAATAAGAAATGAAAAGAAAAAAATGATTGAATAGAATAGTGAACAACTAAATAATTACTACTTTTGAATAGAACACCATGTATTTTGAATCAATTAATAAAGCTATTCAAGAAATTCGAATCAAGCATCCTCATGAATAAAATAACATGATAACTCCTCAAGTATGGTATGAGGAGGCCAAACGGTTCCCCCTACTTAGAATGTAGGTATAAGATGCATATAACGCAACCTCCTTTTTGGGTTGAATAAAATAAATGAAGAATTTACTTTTCGACTTATTTATGTCTCATGTCTCACAAATAAAATAATGTTGTAATCCCCAAGTATGAAGGGAGGAAGCAAAATAGTCCCCCGAAATGGGATACAGGTATAAAAGACATATTACCCATCCTAGGAAAGTGTCATGAGTTCATAAATATGAAATTTCTCTTTGGGTTTAATAGTGTAAATGAAGAATTCACTTTCTAACTTATTTATGTCTTCTATCTCACAAATTAAATAATGCAATCACCCCCAAGTATGGAATGAGAATGCCAATTGTTCCCCTCACTTGAGATGCAAGTATAAGAGGTAAATGGACTATCCTAAGAAAGGGCTATGAGTTCACAAATGTGAATCTCTTCATTGGGTTGAATAGAATAAGTGAATAATTTACTTTTTGACTTATTCTTGTCTTTTGTCTCGAGAATAAAGTAATGTGATAATCCCTAAGTATAGAGTAAGAAGGCCAAATGTTCCCCCCCAATTGGAGATGTCGGTATAATAGGCATATGGCCTATCCTAAAAAAGGATCGTGAGTTCACAAATGTGAACCTCCTCTTTGGGTTAAACAGAATAAGTGACAAATACTTACCTTAATTAAGCAAGTGATGTTCATTCATATGCCAAATTGAGCCTTCATCTTTTCGTACTCATTAGATGGTTGAACAATCTTATCAGTTGCCAAAATGATAAAACAGGTCATCTTCTGCCACTTATTTCCAAAAATACCTTTCCCAAATTAGGAAGGTACTTATCATGACATACCACATAGGGTACATCACTTTCATTATAGGATTTTTAAGGTTTTGCATGAGTTTTATTAAGATTTTTTTGATGCACCTCGAGGTGTGCCTCACTTGGTAATCTTATAACATCATACCTCATCCCTTCATAAACAATGAAAATTTTTCCTCTTGAACATATTGAATGTGGTGATATCTAGTGTTTCTCACATTACCCATGTCCATATCACTCAACAAAGGACTAACCACAATGGATATCATGTCTTGTTTAGTATTAACCTTATTATTTCCATTTAAGGTTTACATTGCACCCCATGTGTGACAATATGAATCATCTTGTTCAACCACGGGAACATGTGGCTCTACCATGTTGGTTTTTTCCACAATAAATTTTGTAACGAGGTCAATGAGGGCCTAGCCCATTCTTCGACCTTTTTAGCCAAAGTATCCCTGAAAAGTAGAACGAGCATCGCCGATCCTACCAATAGTTTGGTTTTATATTTATAAAACTCTCGCAAGTGCACAAATCATTTCATAGAAAATGATAAGTATACTCCCAAGGTCGATCTAAGGAAGGAATATATGTGGTTTTTAATTTATTATTCAAACTTTTAAAAACGAAATTAAATCCTAAACATCCTATCACGATATTTTGGGTTTTATGTTTCTAATCTAATAACATAAAAATAAACATAGATACAGATTCAATAAATATTGATGCAAATTTTATCATTTATAATATTGGAGTATTTATGGATATAATAACTAAGTTAATTATGTTTGCTCATATTATTTAGGTTATTAAAGATATAAATTGATATTTATTGATTCTCTTTTTTTTATATGAATACCACCTTTGGTGGGGTTAGATATTCTTTGTTAACTAAACAAATCAATTAACACCTATGGGTGAGGTTGACAACTAATTTGATTAATTAAATTAATTCCTTTTTTCCAAGAGATTGAAAATGAACCATTTAAATGCCACCTTTGGTGGGGTTAGATAGTTTAAACTTTATTCAAGGTGTCCAAATTAAACCTAAGAATTTAGTTATCTAAGTACTAACTTTCAAGTTTTAAAACCACTACTGAAAACATGTTGTCAATACATTTTCAGATAATAATTCTTATAAAAACTTTTGAAATAGAGCTTCACTCTAACTACCGGGCGATTGTACCAACAAATAAAAAAGCAATACTCTAAATCAGACTGGATAACTAAACCTTAAAATCTAATTTTTAGATTTAAGTTTGTAATGAAAAATAATATATTTCTCTTTAACATTCTTAATATAAAATCTTGAATAAAAACAAATCAATTCATTTTAGAGATTTTTACCTATTTAATATTTCGCAAACATAACAACCTTATTATTATATCATGTTTACAAACAGCCAACAAAGTTAAATTTAATCACAAACAAATTAAATATAACATGTAAGAATAAAGCATAAAAAATAACTGTAAAGAAAATAAAATCCTTACAGTACTTTGATGTTATTCTTGTTGCTGGAAAACCTCCAAACGGAATTTGCACTTCCATTTATTGAATCAAAAAGCAAATAAATTACAAAAACATAATTAGTTCTTCTCAAAAAGAGGAACTCTAAAACTAAGAAAAAACTAAAAACTTAGAAATTGAGAGAAAGAAAGAGAGAGGAAGATGTGTTTTTAGGTGTCATTTGAAGTGAAGAGAATGGGGGTATTTATAGGTGAGGAGGGGAAGAAAAAGTGGGTGAAAAAATGATTAAAAATGGATAAAATACGGAGTAGTGAATGATGATGTCATACTATTGACGTCATGGTGGTGTGGGCGCGACGGCCGCGCGCAGATGGCGTAGATGGGCGCAGCGGCACGTGCAGATGGGCGCAAGCGCGTGCAGACTGGGTGTTGTGCTAGCGTGGCGTGGCGTGGCGTGCGCGTTGCTCGGCGTAACTAGATGGCTACGTGCGCGATTTCCTCCTTTTTGACAATTTTGACCTTTTGACCCATTTTGTCCAATTTTTCCATCTTTTTTTTACTTTTCCTAATTTAATTTATGAATATATTTGTGATGTATTGCCTCTGGTATTTTTCTTTCAGTCTTTAAGTTACTTTTTTAAGCAAAAATACCTGAAAAATAATAAAAATACCTATGATTCTGAAAAGATAGATTTATATAAATATATGATAAAATCATATAAATATATATTTTTTTAATCAATTAACGTCCATAAAATCATGGTAATTTTAGTACTTTTTGAGCATTCATCACAACCCCCAACTAGCTTTTTGCTAGTCCCTTAGCAAGAGAAGTGATAAAAACTAAAAATTAAACTATCCTAAATCACTTTCGTGGATTGACACGATTGTATTTAGCCTATGCAACAAGACTTTAAACCCCTAGGTTGCCCTAGTGGACGAGTTTAAGTCTCATGAGGGTTTTCAGTAATGATACCCACAAACATTGAACTAAATGTAAAAATTAAAAGAAATAATAAAAATAACAACTTAAAAACTAAAATTACAACAAAATTAAAAATTAACTTTTAAGAATAAAATAAAAGAAAACAACATGAAACATAACACAAAAATGTCTCATACTTTTAATCTCCTTTAAGATCATAATTAAAATCTAAAGTATAAGTTATTTTAATCTTCTTAAACAATCATGATTTATTATAATAATTAGTCGAAAATCATTTTCATATTTCATATAAAAAATGTATCAATTTAATTTCACCCAATTTCAGTGTCTAGAATCTGAATTTGCTTTGACTCTATTACTCACTAGTCAATACTCTCAAAACACTGAATCCTATGGGTTCAAACACTCATACTAATTTATATGCGAAAGAGTTGATGTATAGAAATGAACTAATATCTTCGCATATATATAAAGAATAAAGGCTCAAAGTGTTATTTTGACGTTGATCTCATGAAAGGAATCAAATGTATAAATTATAAAGATATCATATATAAAAATTATTTTCATGCATAAATCAAACTCATTAAGAAAAAAATTTCAAGATATATGCCTTTTACAAATAAAGAAAGTGCAATGACTTTTTACGGAATTACTTCCTATATCTTTCTTTTGTAATTAGCATTTACTCACAACTTTGTAGGCAATGTGAGTCATAGTATGTAGATTATACTATATATTCTTTATTTCTCTATTTTTTTCTGAAGATTTTTTTCAATATATATATTTTTTAGAGAGTCAACCCATATACAAATTGTACATTTTTTAAGATTTTGGTGAGTGGTTAATTTTGTGGTTTTTTTGTTTGATTTTGGTTTAGGTCACCCCATATATGTCTTTTTTTTTATAACAGTCATGCACGAATGAGATAAAAGCATATACTATCAATTTCTACTTAAATCATTTAATCTAAGCAAAAATAAAAAAATATACGAAACTCTATTAAGATGAGAAAAAAATTCATACATTCAATGCTAATACCTATAGAGATCATCTAAAAATTTGAAGAAATAAGAAATGTGTTTGGAGTAGAAAAAATATATATTTCACTCTGAATAAAGGAAATTAGGCTCAAATTATATCTTACAATGTTAGTCTCTACTAAAAAAATTCATAAACACCGATTTTGGGTTTAATATAATTTCCACATCTTATCAAGAAATACTAGTTATGATAAAAACTAACTAATTACCAAAAAAAATTACAAAATATTTCATGATATGTTTTCAAAAATTAATCTAACAGTACAAAAGACTTACTGTTTACTTAAATTTGATTTAAAGAAATGATAAATTTTTGTGAGAATTTTTAAAGCTAATTCTAAAATTCCAAAAGTTACTAAATCACACAAAGAAAATAAAACCAAACACAATAAAAAATGAAAATGTGAACATAAAATAAAATAAAAATTATTTTTTTTATTTTTATTTTGTTTAAATTGTTAAATTGTTTTTTTTAATTAAGCATGGTAACTTTTCACCACCCCCAACCTAGAACTTACATTGTCCTCAATGTAACAACTGTAAATTAAAGATAAAGAGAAAAGAGAAGAAAGATTACCTATTTCCTGAGAATGTACAAGCAATAATGGAGAAATGCAGGTGCATCCATCATATTCATCATTAAAGTTCACACAGACAAATCGCTGTGAACTTCTAACATCTCAACAAATATTTTTAGTTTTAACAATGTTAAAATTATTCACATGTAATTAAACTAAAATAAATAATAGAAATTAAATAAATAAAACAAATAAAAGAAAATTACCTAAAATGATGGGTTGCCTCCTATCCAACGCTTAGTTTAATGTCTTAGCAAGACGAAAATTGGGGTTTCATTTTAAGTAAACTCAATGTCCCCACATCATTGAATCAATTAAATCTACAGGTAAGATAAGGTTATCTACCTATACTTTTTCAATCATGCCCTATGGATTTTTCAAATTTTTATGTATTTAAAACTAGGGACATACTTGTGGGTTTTAGATAACCCACGTCTAGGTGCAAGTCAAATAATTAAAGCATCAAAACACAATTGTACCTAGATTAAATAAAACAACTAACTCCTTAGATTGTAATTAAAACTTTAAAATTTTGGAGTTAGTTTCAGAATTTTTTTTATTATTCTTTATTTAGTTTTTATTTTTTATTTTTTTTAAGTAAAATATCTAAGTTAAAATAACATAAACAGTATTAACCAAGAGTGCTCCCAGAAAAGAATGGTGGTGCAAAGGCTCCTTAAAAATCATCCTCCTAGACAAAACAACGTTCCCAGGAAAGACTAGTTGCACAAAGACTTCCAAGAATTAGTCTCTTAGACAGAACTCTTTCACATCTTTACTTTTCATGCAATTAAAATTAAGTTAAGTTAAGAAAAAATTTAAGTTAATTAAGTTAAAAAAACCTAAGTTAATTAAGTTAAACGAAAATTAAGATAAAAAAGTAGTTAAAGGAAATACAATTTTAAATTAAAAATTAAAAATAAAATTAAAATTAAATAAAAAGGAAAAAGGAAAAAATTTAAATTAAAAAATAAACAAAAAATTGAAAAAGGTAAAAGAAAATAAAATAAAAATTGAAAATAAATTCTTTTTTATTCATTTTTCTTATTTAAATAAAATAAAATGAAGATTTAAAATAAATAAATAACTTAAAATTAAATGAAAATTAAAAATTAAATTTTAATTTTAATTTTTTAATTTTATTATTTTATTATTTCTTTATTTATTTATTTAAACAAATTAAAGTTTAAATTTTTTTAATTGTTTTTAAATTTGTTTTTGTTTTTTTTATTTCAAATTTCAAATTTCAAAATGATTTTACTCTTCACGCTATAATTATTATTATTATTATTTAAATTTAAAATTGTTAATTTTTTTTATTTATTATGAAATTTGAAATTTGAAATTTTTTTTGTTTTTTTTAATTCATGAACGTTAAGTTTATTATTATTATTATTATTATTATTATTATTATTATTATTATTATTATTATTATTTGTTTTTTTTTCTTTTTTCTTTAAATGAGAAAAAAAATTATTTTAATTTTTATTAATTTTTTTGTTATTATTATTTTTTACTATTCATGAATGGTAATTTTTTGTTTTTTAAAAAAATTATTTCAATTTTTATTAATTTTTTGTTACTATTTTTTTTACTATTCATGAATGGTAAGTTTTCTTTTACTTCAAATTTCAAAGTTCAAAATTAATTTATTATTCACGCTATAATATATTTCAATCAACTCATCAACCCTCATATTTACCACCAAATCATCAATTCTAATGTTAGTGAAATTCATACCTACATGATAGAAACAAGCAATAAGAATTAAAATGAGTAAAAGAACAAAAACATAAGTACCCTATGTATAAACCCGAAGGTCCAACGAGGTAGTTCTTCCATACTTAGAGGCCCTGAAACAAGGTTCTATGAGAATTCTCTTGTAAGTCATGTGTAAGGAATTTTGAAATTCAAGATTATGTACTTTTTCCTTATTGTCAAGTTCAAGATGAGACCTCAAAGAAAAATGGCTGAGATGTACACCTTACCCTCGCCAACCCGGTTTCTTTTAATACAGTACATGGTGCATATCTAATATTTCTCCAGTTCGTAGCCAAGCTCCATGACAACTACAACCAAACTTAGAAGCATTCTTTAACAAGTGGGGTTGATTTGTGCCAAACTTAAGTCATATGTGGACAAGAATTAAGCAATAACATGAGATATACGAAACCTTAAGCCTACTCATTAGGCTTTCTTGTGTAGTATATACCATGATTTAGATAGGTCATCTATCTCAAGGAGGTGCTAGTGGATGTTAGAACTTGAACTCCACTGGTAATGGGTTCAATATGAATCGAGATAGTTTCACAAGATGTTTGATCTACCTCTTCGAAAGTTTCATAATGTTTTCTTCAAAACCATGTGGTTCCTTGCACATGTACCCTATCACTTGGACCTAGGTGGAAACGAAGAGTATCAATAACCCATCCTATGTTATGGGTTCTCTTACAATACTTCCCAATAACATTCATTCTACCTTCTGAGAATTGGGGGATGGATATCCTCAATTATTGTGGTGGAGTAGACTTAGGTGGAACCATAGTGAGATAGGAACTAGATTGCTCAGTTATAGATAAAAACAATTATGAAAATTAAAAACGAGGCAAAGCAAACCAGCTTAAGATGTAACGAACTGAATTTCCTCAAGCATGGTCTAGGATTCCTAAAAATGGTTTGAATTTTCTCAAGCGCAGACTAAATTGCTCAAGCGTGGGCTAGAATTCTTCAAACGGACAAAATTTCTTTGAAGGAAGATTTAGAAGTTTGAAGCTCTTGTTGGAAATGAATTCAAAAGGGAGGCTAGGGTTCTTAATATACTAGGTAAGAGATCTAAATTACCCAGAGGAAGTTGAAAGGATTATAGCCTCAAGAATTTGAAAGGTTTACACCCTCAAGAGAAGTTGAAGGTTTGCCACTCAGAAGTTGAAAATATTTCAACCCCAAAATTGGAATTATAACTGCCTATAGAATCAACATGGCCTTATAATAATATAATTCTTTCATCTTGCTTCAAGATAAAAGGCTGGGGGATTTAATGTTTAGATGTATGGACCAAGGAACCTCATAGCCACGGGGTGCATTCAGATGGGGTACCTTAAAGTGTGCAATAATAAGATATACCAAGGTACCTGTATCAAGAGATCTAAGAGTTAATGTGATGTTTAAGAGATGTATGGGACTAAGTAATGAGGTGTACTACCACAAGGCATATAACTTGGGGTGCCTATATTGATCTCACCAAGAGATAAGAAAACATGAATTGTAGAAGTGCATGGACATGACCTCATTATAGCATAATGAATCAACATTTGGGTCAGGATAAGTTAGATGTGATCATTCCAATGGGATGCAAACACATGGAAGTAGAAGAGCCAATATATATAGACATATCTAACCCATTAATGGAATTGATAACCTCTCTTTAAAATCTCTTTAAGACCCTATAACACTTGCAATTCTCCAAATAGTTTTATAATTTACTTTTTCAATAAAGTATTGGGTCAGCCTTCTATGACAATGTCAAAACCATCACTTAGACATTTATGATCTAGAAAAAAGAAAAAAAATGTAAAAAGGAAAGTTCAATGAAATACAAGAAAGCATTTAGGCTACATAGGCCACAAAACACTTTTGTTTCTTTTTTCTTTATTTTTACAAAATTTCTTAATCTTCCATAAAAGGAAATGCTATGGATCCAGCTTGAACAAGATTCTCTCTCTTATATGAATGAACTTAGTACATCCAGATGCTCCGCATCAGTAACAATTTACAACAACTAGGCTATACTTAGTGCAAAGTTGTGGTAAGAATTGACGCTACTTCTCCTTTACGCCTAATAATCACACAAACATTACATTGGACTTAGACATGTTCCCTACCTATGGTAGTAATGAGATAACTCCTCTTTTACACCCAAATACCATGCTAATCCAAGGATAAGATTTAGGCACACCACCACCATAAAGGTCTCAATCTTGAAATAAATCATGAGATTACTCCTCCTTTACACCTAGCATTTTTTGTGATCTAGAACTAGAACCAAGTGCATTCATCGCTAAGTCCCGTGACGCCAAAAAGGGTACATTAAAAGTTAATTCCTTACTTCTCTTTAAATTGTTTTTTTTCAATAGTAATATAACTTAAGTCGGGATCAAACCCATAGGGTATTAGTAACAAATATACTTCTAATACGAAGTTAGTTAAGGAGTTAATTAAAACTAGCAATATAGTTTTTTGGTTAATTGTGAAAAAGATGAAAATAACATAAAGCAATAAGAAATTAAATTGTAGAACAACAATGGTAAGAGATATATGATCATGAAATTATCTGCATCACTAGTCAAAAATTCAACTAATCAATTCATTAAACAAAACAATTTCTTAAGTTTTAAATCAAATTCATAATTTAAAACTCTTTTTGAATCCCTAACTTTAGTTTTAAAAATCCTATATCGCCTATGACTTCCTACATTTTCTTTTATTGTAATTAATTAATAATTCAATTAGCAACCAACCTAAATCCTAATCAATCTAAAATTATGATTATTAGATTTCTTTCATTCATTGCATTATCATCTAAAAAGTAATGTAAGAAAAAACCAAGAAATATTAAATCTATTGACAATATTTACATCTAGCATTCAATCCTAATTGCAATATAAATCATAATTTTCCATTTAAATCAAAAGAGTTATCAATTTCATACCAAAATCATGATTTAACAAGAAGCACATACATGCAATAAACTACTTGATCACCCTAATTCATAACATGTAAGGTTTTAACATGCAAACATAGAATTAAACACATCATGAATTTATGAATTGAAACTAAAATTAATTGTAACATTAGATTATTTAAACCATAACCTATGGTTTGAAAATTGTCTACAATCGCATTAACAAATTTAGCTATCCATATGTTCTACAAAAATTATCATTATATTCATGAAAATTAAATAGAAAAGAAGAGAGAAGAGTGTATTGTAGATTAATAAAGGAAACAATATTGTAGCCAAAATCACCAATCTTCAATCTCTTCTTCAAAATCTCTTCCAAAGATTGCCTAAGACTTTGATTCTTGACCTCTCCTTATTCTTTATTGTGTCAATTCTTTGATTTGATTACCTCTTATATTGCATTTGTTATTTATTTCCTAAGAAAAAGCTAGTTTATAACCTATTTTACTTTATCTAATGGTTGAGATTGAAAGTTGGTGATGAAAAACGCCATATTCAAGTGCTGATTAGACATCTCAATTGATAGAGTCCAAGGCTTGATCAGTCTAACCTTTCCAAATTCCAATCCAAGAGCTCTCGATTGATCCTCAATTGAAGGTTGATCGATTGAAGATGTGTTTGATCAATCGATTAACTAGTGTCTCAATTAATCGATTAATAACTCAATTGATCGATTTTGTTGATCCAATTTTTTATGCAAAGGTCCTCGATCGAATATCGATTGATCAGGTGTATTGTTTTGGCTCAAAACACATGGGTATGCCTCTTTTTACTCATTTTATCACTGAAAATCTATATAATACAAAATGCACACTTAAAACACATTGAGAATGATGTACATATATTTGTATATAATAATATGGATCATTCCACATGAGAGAAGTGATGTCCCACCTCCTTCTTTACCTATGGAAACACTTACCCACGAGGCCCTTAAATAAGATGCATCTGAAACCCTATAAAGAAGAAGTAAGGATCCACATCATTCATAACTTGCAGGAGTACTCATATAAAATATGTAAGCACATTTTCCCACTTAATTCTCATAGAGGGAAATGAATACTCATCTCCTTTGAAACCTTGTGACAAAAAAAAGTAAAAAATGTGTCAATTTTTTAACTTAGAAAAAGTTTTGGCTCACCGAATGAAAAATTAATGGTAATAAAATTAAATGTAAAGAAAAAGTATTATTATTACATTGTTTGGTTTGATTGCTCAAATCAAAGAATGAATCAATATTAGAGTATTTATTTTACAATTAGAATGGAAAGAAAAATATATTATTACGGTTATTATATTTTCTAAATTATTATTAAAATAAAATATATTATTAAAATAATTATTACTTTAAAATATTATTTAAAATTATTTAATATTATTTAGTATTACTTATTTTTTAATTATAATTAAAATTATTATTAAAATAAAATATATCATTAGAATTATTGTTTTTGTAAATAATTATTACTCAAAAAATATTATTTAATATTACTTATTTTTCTAAATTATTATTATTTAAAAATATTATGTAATTTTATTTAAAATTATTTAATATAATTTATTTTTCAAAATTATTATTTAAAAAATATACTATTAAAATAACATCTAATTGTTAATTATTTTTTTTGTATAATTTACATGTTTCTAAAATTAAGAAAAAAATTAAAATAGAAAATGAGTATGTGAATAAAATAAGAATTATCAAGGAATAATCGAATGGTTATTATTTCTATTTTTAGAATGTGTTATATTTCATTCTTAATCTATAACATAATTAAATATAAATATATATATATATATATATATGTAATAAATTTTATCTTTTTTATAATTACTACAAAATAAACTTTTCATTAGTTATTAAATAGGAAAATCCAAGATATGTTTCACATCTAGTGACTATGGGATCCAAAACGAACATTGATACGATTCTTCACTTAAGTATCGTTCGAGACACAAAGAGAGGACCCACCTTTTTTGCACCACACAATGACATCATTCTAGGATTCAGACATGATTACCAACAGTAGTCTCTCGCATAGAGAAGTGAGGCCACACCTCCTTCATACCCAACGATGATGCATCTCTATAATTCTAGGACTCGTGCTTGGACCATTGTGGTCGTGCACTCGCACCAGACTTGCATGACTTGTATTGGATCACTTTGGTCATGCACTCCCTCTAGATAAAGATTGAAGGCCACACTTTGACTAGGTTGACATCTAGTACCAGACTTGCATGACTTGTATTGGATCACTTTGGTCATGCACTCCCTCTAGATAAAAATTGAAGGCCACACTTTGACTAGGTTTACATCTAGTAAATACTTGGTGCTTACGGTTGATCACCCAACACTTGGAAAGTTTTTTTGACATAATTACAAGAATTAGGAAGTTAGATAGAATGACGCATCATTACCAGGAACCAACGAGAACTAGACATCGATTACAGAGTGCACAAGAGTTGGGAATCGCTGTGCCAACAAGACAACACCTATCAGCCACTGGCTGGCCAGCCAGCCACCAGCCGACCAATCAGGTTCCACCTCACTCGGTCCGGCCTTCATCGTCATCCGTCTCTTTGTGTGCTTCTTGTGTTCCCCTGACTCTCCACTGCGACGTGATACAATGATTACTCCCTAGTAGACGAAATAGTTCAAGTTCAGATTCTACATTTGTAACGTTTGATAAAATTGTTCAAGTGTCCGCTAAATACTATAACAGTTCAAGTGACAAAGTTTCAAGTGTGGGTTGGATGTCGAATGATTCTAAGTTCTAAAGTGCACGCCGAAGTAATAGGAGTGTGAAGTATGCTTGTGCGCTACAAAGTAATTGCAAAGGAAAACAAAACATAAATGAACAATTGTTTTCTAGCCAAGTCTAAAGACCACGACACAATTGAAATAAAATGGCAAAGTTTTATTAATGTTTAACTGGGAATGGCAAAATGATCCACTAGATTAGAACTTTGCGAATATTTATTCCATGTAATCTACTCTAGATCAAATCAAAATAGACTATTTTTTATCGAATTAGATCATGATTCACATACAAGATCAATGTATCGGATCGAATTAGATCAAGACAGATTTGTGACCAAACTAGAATGAATCCATCCGTACATAAAAATATTTAAAGCTATAATTTTACAAGAAAGCTTCTAAAAAAAGTAATGTTTTAATTTAAAAAAAATTAAAAAAAAATTAAAATAATTTAGATCGGATCATGGATATATATTAATCTACGTATTAATACATATCTAATTCATTTGATTTACGGATCAAAATGGATAAGATCAAATTGAATCTTTTGAATAATAGATCAAATCAAATCTGATCCGATCCGATTTATTATTATCTCTACGTGGAATACAAATGGTTGGAAGAACTACAAAAGCAATTACACCATTTGAAAAAAAAATACAATTCTAATAAATTTTCTAAAAGTTGTAATATTTAAGATTTTTAAAAGTTATATATAATAATAAAAAATATAATGGTATTATAAACTTGTGTATCCATTTTATAATTTAATTTTTTTGTTATTCGAGTTATGTTATATATGAATAATGATGTTACTCTTTGTAGAAGTTATAGTATTTGTATATTAATGTGCATGGAAGTTTGTAGGACGTGTGTGGGTCAATAGATATAATGGACACATATATGGTGCTATAATGTATTTGATTTAGAGAATAATGGGACATTCAAGGGGTAATAGTTCAATTGATTTGGTGGTGGTAGTCTAATGATTTTTTTTTCATGGATAGCTTCTGTCCCATGGAAGATTATTATGCTGAATGAATATTATTAATAATTGTTAGATAATTTCAAAAGTGTGCAAAATACATCATATATTAGATTTGTGGATTCGACTACTAAGCAAGAAAGAGGAGGCTCAGCAAGAAAGTCACTTGTTGCAAATTAGACTATAAATTACACATGAACTTGCATATTCTATTGTATTTAATTGCTATTGATATATAATGATTGTTGTACACTAATTATAATGAAAATGAATTCATTTTTTCAAATTTTTATTATCTTGATAAATGGGATAAATAATTCAAATCCTTAATCAAATATCCAATATCAAATTAAAGTTTTTTTTTCCTACTCATATTAAAGTATTTGTATTAGGAGTCAACAGTTTTGTTTAATATTAATAGTGATGATATCCAATATCCTCGTTACTATGGTTTATCTTGCTGAAGTTGGGATGAAAAAAGATTTGGACTCATCTTCATTTTGCAACGAATCCAATTCTTGGAATCAATTACAGTTTTCCGACGCAATAATTGAATTTTGTATCCAATTAAACCGAACCGCATTAACTAGAGCCGGATGTCACAGTGTTAAACTGTTAATCCTAACGGTTAATATATTTTCTATTAATTGTATTACTTTACTATTTATTTATTTTTAAAAAAATTATTGCATTAATTTTATATATATTGATTAAAAATATAACCTCATTGCATATTAAAAATAATAATTTCTCAAAAAAATAGATAACTACTTATATAAATAAATAAAATTTGATAAAATAAGAAATAATACTACTAAAATTTATAAACATAAAAATAATCTTTGTATATTTACTTTATACATTTTTATTATTAAATTTTTTTACATATTATTTCATATTAAATATCGTTAAAATTAAATTTTAAATATTTAGATTATTTTAATAATGATAGTAATTCAATCAAATCATATTCAATATTATTATGATACTATTTTTATTGTTACAAATTTAAATAATATTATTTTTTATAATTTTCTCAAATATTTTACAATTATTCTATGATTATCATAAAAACAACCATATAATTTACATATTATATTCAAACAATTAATTATATTAATATAATTATCTTTTAAAAAATAAAAATAATTAATTAAATATTATTAAAAAATATTTTTATTATTTAAGCCTTAAGCTTTTGCAATATATATATTATTTTATGAATATTCTTAATTTAATTTATTGTTTGATTGTTTTCTTCTGCTCTTGCTTGCTATGCAAATTCTCTCTCGTGGCTTCCTTCTTGTACCATTTTGTAATAAATTTTATATTATTTTACATCAAAAGTTAAGTTAAATTTGTATTTCTCTTTTAACTTATAAAATTAAATATTACACTAAAAAGTATATTTATTTATAAAATAAAATATTTCTTTTATTTTTCTTTTATATTTATTATATTAAATCAGTTAAACAATTATATATTACTATTATGTAACACTAAATAAAATATTACATTTAAATAAAAAACATAATTAAAAATACATATAAATAAATATTAATTCAATAAATTATTATTTTCATCATACAAATATTCAATTAATGCATTTTGAAATACAATGTTAACTTCTCACAAATATTTTTTATCTCACAAATATTTTTAAATTTTTAACTATGTGTTGTATTAGTAATTGTTGGATCATAAACTTGATCCATTATAAGATCCCAAATTCAATCAAATTAGAACTCAAGTTCACAAATTAAGGTCTAAAACTACAAGTCTTTTACCTAGAATCTTCTAGGATATGATAATTGTGCATGTGAATCATTTGATAACTTAAAATATTGCTAGAAGGATGTAGAAGAATGAGGTGTATGGTTATTGTAATTTTGGATTAGTTTTATTTGTGTGGTGTAGGATTGTTCTTAAGTAGTATAAATACTCATCCCCATTTTATTTTAAGCATCAAGAAAAAATTAAGAGTTTCTATTTGAGTGAAGAAGCAAAGCCTAAATAAGATTGAGTTGTAGTATCTTGTATTTTGAGTGATAGTGCTTTTCTAATACTTCTTTGAGTTTGAATAAAATTGTTTGTGTGATTGTTTCATTTCCAACAAAGTATTATCAGAGCAAAGTTTGAAAGTATACACTATTTCATATCAAATCGAAGGTTTCGATGAGAGAAATTTGATGTCGTAAGAAGCACCTCGATTGGAGTTTGCACGTTCCACCATGCATCGTTGGAAGAGTGATGCTAGAAATTGAGTTGAATCGAGTCAGCTAAGTTAGAGCCATTGACTGGGCTGTTGATCGTAGACTTTGATCGGAAAAATTTAAATTTTTTTCAAAGTTCCTTTCAAGGGGTGCGATCAAATTTTGCAAATTCTCATTATATTGAGAGATATGGAAAATGGTATGGTACCATTCCAAGTGTCGATACTAAAAAAACAACTATAACAATTGGAATATCAAAATAAAGGCACTTCTTGGATCACAAGATGTGTGGGATATCATAGAGGAAGGCTATAACAAGCCTGCGAATGATGTTGCTCTTATTGTTCTTACACCAGATCAAAAGACAACTTGGAAGGATTCAAGAAAGATTTCTACCTCCTCTACAAAGCATTAGATGATGATAGCTTTGAAAAGATTCCGAGTGTAAGCTCTACCAAGAAAGCATAGGAGAAACTACAAACCTCTTACAAAGGAGTCAAAAAGGCGAAGAAGGTTTGTCCCTAAACATCAAAAGGTGAATTTGAATCCTCACACATGAAAGTATCTGAGTCTATTGACAATGGTGCAAGCATAACAAGAGCAGCAAGGATCATTGCAAGCATATGAAGAGAAGCATAAGAAGAAGCAAGGGAAACTCCTTAAGCTGTAACTCAAGGATATATATGAAAGCCAAAGAAATGATAGAAACCAATGTGGCCGAGGTAAAGGTAGAGGCTATGGATAAGGTGGAAGTTGCGATAATGGTCGAGGTTGGAATTACAACAAAAACAACTATGAGAAAGGAGGAAGCTCAACATGAGGCGGTGGAAGAATCAATCTGAACTCGAGGTATGACAAATTTGAAGTTTGATGCTATAATTTTTAAAAGTTTGGGCAATATGCTTTAGTATATAGAGCTCCTAACAACAAAATTGAAGAGAAGGTCAACTACGTGGAGGAGAAGATAGATGAAAAAAAACTCTTCTTTAGCATGAAAGGAAATTGATAGTGGCCAAGAAAATTCCTGGTATCTTGACAATGGTGCAACAAATCACATGTGTGGAAGGAAATAGATGTTCGTGGAGCTAGATGAGTCAGTAAGCAGAAATGTTTCATTTAGAGATGATTCCACAATAGTAATGAAAGGGAGAAGTAACATCTTTGTCCGTTTAAAAGATGGGAGACATCAATTTATTTCCAATGTCTACTATGTTCCCAATATGAAAAGTAACATCTTGAGTTTAGGAAAATTGTTGGAGAAAGGTTATGATATTCATATGAAGGATTATAATCTTTCTATAAAAGATGATAATAATAACTCCATTGCTTAAGTGTCTATCTCAAAAGATAGAATATTCATGATCAATGTACAAAATGATGTTGCAAAGTGCCTAAAAGCTTGCTACAATTTTGGATGTCTGGAGCTACTATCTAAGAAGGATATGGTGAAAGGACTACCTTGCATCAACCATCTTGACCAACCTTGTGAAGGGTGTCTGGTTGGAAATAAATTCAGGAAAAGCTTTCCAAAGGAGTTAGAGTCAAGTGCCAAGAATCCACTTGAGCTCATCCATATCGATGTGTGTGGTCCGATCAATCTAAGCTCTCTCGGTAACAGTAACTATTTTCTTTTCTTTATTGATGATTTTTAAAGAAAAACCTGGGTATATTTCTTGAAACACAACTCAGAAGTTTTTCAAGTTTTCAAGAATTTCAAAGCTACAATGGAGAGAGAAAGTAGTAGAAAAATCAATGCCATGAGATCTGACCGAGGTGGAGAATTTACATCCAGGGAATTTCAAGAGTTTTGTAAAGAAAATGGAATTCGTCAACCAATGACAATTCTTAAATCCCCTCAGCAAAATGGCGTGGCAAAAAGAAAGAACAAAACAATCCTTGATATGGCACGAAGCATACTCAAAGGCAAGAAACTACCCAAGGAATTTTGGGTGGAAGAATTAGAGTGTGTAGTCTACTTGTCAAACTGATCTTGAATAAAAAATGTATAGGGAAAGACACCACAAGAGGCATGATGTGGAAAACATCCTGGCATTTCCCACCTGAGAATCTTTGGAAGTATAGCACATGTTCATATTCCAGATGAGAAAAGAACAAAGCTAGCTTGATGATAAAAGAAAGAGTTTTATCTTCATCAACTATGATTCTAATTCGAAAGGATACAAGCTATACAATCCAAAAAATAAGAAGATTGTGATTAGTCAAGATGTGGTATTCAACAAAGAAGAAGAATAGAATTTTAACCCTTATGTAGATGACTTCAATTTCTTTCTTCAATTTGAAGAAGATGAGCAGATAATGAGAGAGAAACTAGGTGAACCTCAATAGGAGCTTGCAACTCCACCCACTTCACCAACATCAACCACTCAAGGAGATTCATCACCTTCATCAACATCAAGTGGAAGTCAAGATGAAATAGGTGTGTCACTCATATGAAGTCTTAGAAATCTCTATGAGGTAACTGAACGACAAGATAACCTTACATTATTTTGTCTGTTTTTCGATTATGAACCAGTGAGCTTTCAAGAAGCAGTACAAGAGAAGAAGTGGAGAGATGCGATGGATGAAGAAATCAAGGCCATCAAGAAGAATGACACATGGGAACTCACCTCACTTCCCAAGGGATATAAGGCGATAAGTGTCATATTTTTGGAAGCTCAAAACAAGTGGAAGATACATCAAATGGATGTAAAATTTGCCTTCCTAAATGGAGTTGTTGAAGAGGAAGTCTACATTCAGCAACCATCAGACTACAAAGTCAAAGGCCATGAAGACAAGGTATTGAAGTTGAAGAAGGCTCTTTATGAGATAAAACGAGCACCAAGGGCATGAAATAGCCGAATAGACTAGTACTTCAAAGAGAATGGCTTAAACAAATGTCCCTATGAGCACATTCTATATATTAAGATCAAATATGGAGATATTTTGATTGTGTACCTTTTCGTGGATGATTTGATTATCATTGGAAGCGACCCAAGCTTTTTTAATGAATTCAGAGAAGTGATGACGAAGGAATTCGAGATGATAGAGATGGGGCTCATGGCATACTACCTTGGCATTGAAGTTAAGCAAAAAAGGATGGAATTTTCATTTCATAAGAAAGCTATGCAAAAGAGATCTTGAAGAATTTCAAGATGGAGAATTGTAACCCGATAAGCACACCGACGGAATATGGGATCAAGATGTCCAAACATAAAGAAGGGGAAAGTGTAGATCCAACATTCTTCAAAAGTTTGGTGGGAAGTCTACGCTATTTAACTTGCACGAGGCCCGATATTCTTCACCCAGTTGGATTGGTTAGATGCTACATGGAATCTCCAATAACCACCCATTTTAAAGCCGTAAAGAGAATTCTTCTCTATCTGAAAGGTACAATTGACTTTGGCATGTTCTATTCAATTTCTAATGATTACAAGCTTGTTAGATATAGCGATAATGATTGAGGTGGATACATAGATAATTGAAGGAGCACTACTGTATTCATATTTTTCATGGGAGATACTGCTTTCATACAAATGTCAAAGAAACAACTGATTGTCACATTGTCCACTTGTGAAATGGAATATGTTACTGCTACCTCATGAGTTTGTCATGCAATTTGGATTATAAATATATTCCAAGGTTTGTGTCGATAACAAGTCAACCATTGTCTTAGCAAAGAATCCAGTATTCCATAATCGAAGCAAGCACATCGATATTTGCTACCACTCTATAAAGGAGTGTGTTGCAAGAAAGATGTGCAAGTTGAATATGTGAAGTCACAAGATCAATTTTCTGATATTTTTACCAAGCCACTAACAAGAAAAGACTTCATATGATTAAGGAACTTACTATGGGTCACAAGATCAAGTTTAAGAGAGGTGTTCGATCATAAACTTGATCCATTATAAGAGCCAAAACCCAAACTCAATCAAATTGGAGCCCAAGTCCATAAATTAAGGTCCAAAACTACAAGCCTTCTACCTAGAATCTTATAGAGTGTGGTAATTGTGCATGTGAATCATTTGGTAACTTAAAATATTGTTAGAGGGATGTAGAAGAATGAGGTGTATGATTATTATAAGTTTGGATTAGTTTATTTGGGTGGTGTAGAATTGTTCTCAAGTAGTATAAATACCCCTCTCCATTTTAGTTTGGGCATCAAGAAAAATTAAGAGCTTCTAAGTGAGTGAAAAAGCAAAGCCTAAATAAGAGTGAGTTGTAGCATCTTGTATTTTGAGTGAGAGTGATTTTGTAATATTTCTTTGAGTTTGAATAAAAGTTTTTTATGTGAGTGTTTCATTTCCAACATTAATTTCTTTTAGTCATTTTATGTCATATATTAATTTTAATTTATTATATATAATTAAATTTAACAATATTTTTAGAATTATTTCTTAAAAAAATAAAAGATAATGCATCGTGAATAGTATTATCCTGTTAAATTTAACATAGTACTATTTGTCGCATTAAATTTGGTGTAAGATTTGATGCGTAAGACGTAGTGTCAGTTGACACGTAGGACCAATGCTACATGTAGGACGTAGTGTCAATTCTAGGTATCAACCAACGATATACGCGTTTTTTTTTCTTTTCTCTTATTTCTCTCCCATTTTCTAGATAGAACGTAAGCTGCTGTGTAACCCAAAAAATGATCGATTATTCCCTCCTCCACTCTTTCTCATTTCGACCACTTTCGACCACCAATTCTTGCATCATTTAATGGGTTTTATTCCTCTCTAAATTCTCTTCTAGATTCCCTATTTTTTTAGCATAATACTCAAATTTTTTATACCCATTTTATCACTTATAAAACACTTTTTTTCTTCATTTTCTTCATTTGGTCACTTCATTTACTCTTGTAAGTATTTCTATGAATTATTTTACACTTATTATTCATATTTATTTATTTATTGTATATTATGTGTTATTATTTATGTGTATAAATTTTTGTGTTATGTAGGTTTTGTATTTTTATTCAAGCTTAGAAGAAAAGAAAGTATTTTTATTCATTTATTTATTTAAATAATTTTATGTATTTAGGTCTTTGATATATATTACTTTATTTTAAACTTAAATTTTTTGAAAATTATTTACATGTACATGAAATATATATATATATAATATAAGATATATTTTTATACCTATATAATATATAATGGGTTTATTAATATTTATTATTATATATATGTATAAAAATTATTATATATTGTATATTGTTAATTTTATATATTTGTTATGTTTGGTTTTTATGTATTTATTTGTATATGATGTTTTAATAGATATTCTAATAATTAAGGAATTCATATATAATAATATCTTAAATATATTGGTTTGATACATATTTAATATGCTTAATGTCATTAATAGAAAATAGACAAATCTTGGACATCAAAGTGTAGAATTGAGAAAAATTACATTTCTGAAGTTGAAAGTTTATTAAAATTTGTTTGTTGAAATAGTAATAATGATATTAGTATGATTCGATACTCATATGTTAAATGTAATAATGAGAAATTTCATGATGTTGATGAGGTTAAGTATCACCTTATCCGTTGAGTTATAAATGTTGGTATTATCATGAAGAAAATATTGATAATACTCATGCGAAGAGATAAATAAGAATATGAGTGGATTATATACATCTTATCATAATGTATAGACATAAAATATGCTTCATAGTGTTGAATATGAACTACATGAGGATGATCCCAAAACCTTTAAAAAACTTCTAGAAGATGCCGAAAAACTGTTGTATCCATAGTACAACAAACACACTAAAATTTCGGGATTGGTTCATTTGTACAATGTGAAGGTAAAAAATGGTTTTTCTGACAAAGGATTCGAAGAATTACTAAATGTACTAATAGATATGTTTCCTAAAGGTATTGAATTGTTATCTTCAATGTATGAAGTGAAGAAATCTCTTAGTCGATTTGGCATGAAATATCATAAGATTCATGCTTGTCCAAATAATTGTATTCTTTATAGAAAAGAATATAAAACATTAGATTATTATCCAAAAAATCAAGATGGAATCATGCTACAAATGAGACAACGCCTAAGAAAGGCATGCCTGCAAAGGTTCTTTGGTATTTTCCTTTGATTCCTCGCTTTCAAAGGTTGTTCAAAAGTAAGGAAACATCAAAGATGTTGACTTCAGATAATTGATCTGATGATGGGGTGCTATGGCATCCTTGTGATTCTCTAAATTGGAAAGTAGTAGATAATTTATCCCTTTAATTTGCATCTAATCCACACAATCTTCATCTTTCCATTACTGTTAATGGAAGTAATCTACACAATTCCCTTAGTAGTAGATATAGTTATTAGCTAATAATTATGGTAACATACAACATTTCTCCCTGGTTGTGTATGAAAAGAAAATTCAATGTTAACATTATTGATCTCAGGACCGAAACAACCTGGAGTTGATATTGATGTATATTTGCAACCTCGGATAAATTATTTAAAGACATTATGGAATGATGGTGTAAATTTTTACGATGCATATAAAGAAAAACACTTTAAATTAAGGGGGGTCCTTTTATGGACAGTTAATGATTTTCTTACCTATGGGAACTTATCATGACATGTAACAAAATGTTATATGGGATGCCCTATTTGTAGTGATGGAACTTGTACAACTTATCTTGTTCACAGACGAAAGATGTCTTATAGAAGACATAGAAGATTTTTTCCATCTAGACACAAGTTTAGATACCAAAAACAATTGTTCGATGGTGAAGAAGATCATGATCTTGCACCAAGACCTTCACGAGGTGTTGAGATACTAAGGAAATTGAATGGTATGACATTCAAATGATATGGAAAGACGAAAAAAATAATACTCACTGATGGAGGGAAACGAGAGAGGTTAATTAATAAAAAAGGTGAAAAGGAAAATGTTACTGAATTAGTATATCATGGTTTTTGGAATAAAAATTCAATATTTTGGGAATTACCTTATTGGAAAGACCTACACATTCGTCACATCTTAGATGTCATGCACATTGGAAAAAATGTATGTGAGAGCTTGATTGGTACATTACTTAATATACCTGGAAAAATAAAGGATGTAATTAAAACGAGACTAGATTTAAAGAAACTAGGCATATGACCTGAATTGGCACCAAAGGTGGAAAATGATAATAATCGAACATACTTGCCACCAGTATCATATACAATGTCAACAAAAGAGAAGGATGTGTTTTATAAATGTTTGGTAGGTGTGAAAGTTCATGATGGTTACTTATCCAACTTAAGAAATTTTGTGTCTATAATTGATAAGAAACTTTATGGATTGAAATCACATGACTATCATGTCTTAATGCAACATTCATTACCAGTTACTATTAGGTCAATTCTTCCAAAACATGTTGGATTATCAATAATTCATCTTTGTTCATTCTTCAATACAATATGCAAGAAATATATATCAATTGGTAAGTTAAACTTTTTACAGAAAGATGTGTTAGAGAATTTTTGTCTACTTGAAAAATATTTTCCTCCTTTTTCGTTATAATGATTCACTTATGTTCATTTAATTCGAGAGGTTCAATTGTGTGGTCCTACTTACTTAAGGTGGATGTATCCTTTTGAGAGATACATGCAAATCTTTAAAGGAATAATATAAATCGTCCTATAGGATGCATGGTGGAACGTTACATTGCTAAAGAGGTCATTGAGTTTTGTTCATAATACTTTAGTGGTTGCACTGAAATTGGGAATCCTACGCACAAGTTGTTCTTAGAATGTCACATGATCCAAGTAGATAACCCTATGCTTGGTGGAAGTAAGAAATTGTTTATTGATCACACTCGATGGAAAAAAGCACACTGAATCATTTTGGTAAATAATAATGAGGCATAACCGTACATAGAGTAGGTGATGATAGGTTTAACCTTTTCATTTAAAATAAAATCGTCTTTTATTTAACGATTAATGATATCTAATTGATATATCTTTAATAACATTACAAAATGCATTTAAACTTATTGAAGATCGATCATCGTTATAAAAAAAGGAGGAGAAAAATGGTTGTATGATGAACATAAGCAAGAGCTGATTAATTGGTTTCACAACCATGTAAATGTCACATACAAGAATTCATTAATACTTCTATATATATAATGTTTTTAAACTTTGTTTTAAACACATTTCATGTTTTTATATGTATAGATTCGAGTTGAACTCAACAAACCCAATCATAAAATAACAAAAAGTTTAGAATGGTTTGCATATGGTCCAAAATTCGATATCAAATCATATTTTAGTTTCATAATTAATGGATCGAGGTCATCAAATATTGAAGTTAGACAAAGAATTGTATTATTAAGTTGTTAATTTATAAATATTTTTATATTTATTTTCCTCAAATTTAAGTTGATGTCATGGTTAATAAATTTATTTAATTTATGTAGGAAGTTGAATTGGATAGACCGATTACCCAATCTGAATTGTACATAGAAATAAATACCCACAAAACAAAGAAGTCAATACCAATGATTAAACGAGGAGAATAACAAATCAATAAGTTGGTTAGTAATTTAACTTGATACAAATTCCTTATGATTTTGGCTAATTGATGTAATAATGTATGCTATGTTTGTTTTCTTTATTATTTGTAGAGAGTTGTTCAAAAACAAATAGCTAAGGGTGAAATAATTGAATAGTAGGGAGAGATGCTACATATCATGCACTTGTACACAAGCATTCTGGTCATGTTAGGGGAGGAAGCCAATATGATGGCTATATGGAGTTTTTTAATATTCCAAAACAAAAGGCTCAGATGGTCAGTAAGGAGAAGTATTGTAAAATTATAAAAGAATTTAGCTCTTTTAAGGCCTCAGTGTTAAGAGAGATTTCCAATTTAAAAGAATATCAATCACAACACATGGCAGCAGACTACAATCAGGGCATTCTCTATTGGCTAGGCATGCAACCATCCATGCCAGGTATGCCACCCATGCAATCTCATGATGCACAACCTATATCCTGTATGAGATATAGTCATTCTATTGGTCCTTCCTTTATGATAGGAATGCAAATGCAATCAGGTAGTGGTTCATTTTCTCCAATGCAATTAGTGTATATTTACCATCCATCACATCACGATGAATGTTTTGATGAGAATGTCCTCCCAATAGCTACCCCACATGGGAGTCCTCCTCTATTTTATGAATTATTTTTGGTAAGATTTAAAGTTTATGTAGATAGTCTATAATTTTTATAGAATATGAAATGTTTTTTGAAACATCCTTCATCGATGGACTTTGTTGCTATTGGAATGGTACAACAATTGAGCGATGATCGAATGATTCATAATCAATATTTGTCAAATTATTGGAAAATAGTAATTAATCAATCATTGCTCCATGATTGTCTACTACATGTGCCTTTTGATGCTACCACAGTCCAAGAAGCAGTTGGACAATATGGGGCTTAGTCATCGAGTCAAGTTGTGATAAATTTTGACATGGTATATTTTTTTACTTAAGATAACACTTTTTTCCTACTATTATATTATTATTCTTTTATTGTTACTAACATATATAATACTTCTTCTTTAGTCTATTATACCAGAATTAGTAAGTACGATACATTTAAGAGATACAAAGCAAGTATCTTATGGTAAATCTATGTTTAGTGGGCAATCATCGCGCACTAAGTCATTCAGGAAGAATCCATGGAAAAAGTATAGTTATGAATATGTTATAAACTTCAGTAGAAATCTTGGCTCTTTCATGACTATTGTTGCGAGGAAGACTAGCATAAATGATGGTTGGACTGTGCCATTTCCTAGAGAAATTTCTGGTGTAGATATTGGGAAAACATATATATCGATCGAGTGCATATTGTAGCTATTTGAATATCAAATGATCAATTTAAGTATAATTCAAGTGTAGACAAGGTGAGTCCTCAATCAGTAAATAACTTTCATTTATGTAGAACATATAATTATATTTGTATTATCTAATTATTTATATAAATTTCTTTTATATAGGGCATGTTATAATCGACTTCAAGCTAATCACTCATCACATTTAGAAATGTTCTATGATCCTTCATTTGTCAATCAATATCAAGATAAGGATGTTAGCATCAAAGCTAAACAATTATGTGATAGGGAATTAACACTTAACAGACATCAGAAGTTGATAATCCCTTGGCCACTAAAGTTTGAACAAGGCCAAGATCATTAGATGTTGATAATCCTTTATCTATATGGAAATTGTGTTTTGTACTGTGATTTAGCTTCCATATAATTGAGTAAAGATACCAAAGTAGTTGTTGAAATGTAAGAGTTGTAGCTAACTATTTTTCCTTTATTGCTCTTTGTAATATTTAATAAAAAAACTAGCTATTTTAAACTCTGATAGGGTATGGAAGCTGTAGAACAAGAGTACGGACATTGCCCTTAAAAAATCTCATAAGCTTATATGGGACAAAGTTATGGTATGTACAAGCGAATATTAATAATTTAATTAATTTTACTATTAAATAATAAAGATGTTCGAATATGAAAAATCATGTACACTTTTTTTTGTAGGTTTCATAACAAAATGATGGGGTTATATGTGGTTATTTTGTCATGAAGTTTATGAGCGAAATCATCTCAAATATAAACATTCCAATTAAAGATGTGGTAATCTCTTTTACTAATACACTTTTTTAACATATATAAGTTATTTTTTGTGAATTCATGATATTACATTCTTATTTTGAGTTTAAATACATGTAGTTCTTTGGTTGGAACAAGTGAGACTATGATATGTAATTTTTTGATGATTTACGAGAGGAATTGGAAAAACACATGGTTCAAATTATAACATCATAAGAAGACTCGGGAGAAGAATCTGATGATCTTGAATAGCATAGGACAACACCATAGTAATTTTTATAATGCTTTAATTTCTCTATTCTTATGTCACTGAAGTTTGGGTAGCTTGTTGATGGATGTTTATGTGCAGATATATTAAGGGGAATGAATTGTTATATGGACCTATTTTTCTGCCCAAACTCCATATTATCTCTCTTTCCTAGTTCCCTGGTCACTATGAATGGCACATTTCTGGTGATTCTAAGCAAACCAAGTTTCCTCTCCTAGAAATAAAGTGGAAATATCACAAAATATATGACAAAAGAGGCAACATCATTTTATTTGTAATTTAAGTTAAATGTGTGTGTATATATATATATGTATGTATTGTATGTAAATTATTTTTTTGTAATAAATTTAATTCTCAAGTAATTAATTAATATTTAATTTTTTAATTATTTGTAGTATTTAAACTCTTTTAAATAAATTTTGGTTTTTTCTGTTATTATGTAATCGAATCAAGGTTCTGAAGATAGTAGAAAATGAATAAAATGTGTAAAAAAATATAGAATTTAAAGTCGGTTCAAGCCGTGAACCGACTTAAATGGTATATTTTGGCATAGTGATAACTTTTCTTACTTAGATGAACTCTTTCTATTCATTTACTTTCTCCATACTTGATATGATTGACTTGTTACTTTGGACGACACTAACATTTTAGCCAAGGATTGAGTGTGTCAATTTCTCAAAGCAAGGAATTAGCTCGAGTGTTATAATTGGACCTTGCAAATTTTATTAGCTTATTACTTTAACATGTTGACACTTTCTACAACATTTTTTAAACCGTGTGATCAACCCTCATTCGTTTTAATTTCACAGGTGCTTTATGTTGGTTTTTCAACTGTATGATCAACCTTAGCTTGATCCAATTGCTTGGATGTTCTACATTGATTATCAATTCATATGATCAACCCCAATTTGTTTCAATTTCTTAGGAATTTTACATTGGTTTTTAAGTCATGTGATCAACCCCAATTTAATGTTTTCATAGGAGCTCTACAATGGTGTTTGAAAACTATGATCAACCAAAATTCATACATTACTTAAGGGAGTTAAGATAAAGCTACCTTTCTCATAAGGAAGTCTATTCTATGAGTGTTCTACCTGATTAGTGGCATCAAGTTATGAATCCTAGGAGAAGGACATCGTGTGGGCTTACTTTCTCCTTCTTAGGTTGGGCCTCTGAAGTGCAAATTAATTATGTCTGCATCTTGCCCTAGGGAGCTAAGATAAAGCTATTTATATTTAATAAATGGCATTAAATGAACTTGGGATTTTTACCGAGGTGTTTAAACTAAGATGCTCAAATCGAATTCATACATTGGTTAGAGGGAGAAAATATAAACAAGTCTTTCTCACAAGCAACTCTATTTTTGGGAAATCTACCTTACCAGTTGCATCAGGTGACCAACTTGAGGAGATGGATTGTAATTGGGCCTTCTTGTCTCCTCCTTAAGTTAGGCCATCAAAATGTTTTCATGGGGCCTTATTGTCTCCTTCTTAAGCTAAGTCACCAAAGTGATAGCTTATTATGCCCATGGAGAGCTAAGATAAAGTTCCATCTCTCCCTAATAAGAAAATTGGTTGAACTTGGGTGTTTTACTAGGGTGATCAACCCGTTCTACTAATCAAAGATGTTATTCTTATTTTTCCTAGCATGTAACATAAAACTCTTTGATTTAATTAAAAGGCCATTTGGATATTAGGATGAAAAAGGAAACAATCATAGCACTCATATGGTGAGTTTTAAGTAATACGAAAACAAATATAAGAATGAAAAAATAAACCCATATTAATAAAAACATGAACATCTTAGATGACTCTTCAAAGCAAGCATTTTTTTTTTGCCTCACTTATGCTTATAACCTTTCATGGTAAAGAGATGACAATTTCAGGCCTTGGCTTAATCACTTAGGATCTTCTAGACTCCTCCTTGAGCTAGATACTTCAGGACATAATGAAAAGTAAATGAGATTGCTCTCATCTTGTGCATCCAAGGTCTTCTTAGTGCATTGGGATGTCTATAACGCATTATTGGACTTTCAATAGTACCTACAGCATAATAGTTTTTCATTAAATCCAACCAGTAGCATGTCGTTTCTTTGCACATTGATGTTGATAAGACAAGACCGGTATCGGGTTAGCAATACCTATCCTGCAGATACTTTGATTTTATATTTTTAAAACTCTTACAAGTGTACGAATCATTTTATAAAAAATGACAAGTATACTCTCAAGGTCGATCAAAGAAATGAATATATGTGGTTTTTAATTTATCATTCAAAATTTTAAAAATGAAATTAAATCATAAACATCTTGTGACGATATTTTTATTTTTTGTGTTTCCTAATTTAATAACATAAAAAAATAAACATAGATATGGATTCAATAAACAATCATGTAAATTTTTATCATTCATAAGAGTTGAGTATTTATGAATATAATAATTAAGTTAATTATACTTGCTCATTATTTAGGTTATTAATGATATAATTAAATTGATATTTATTGATTCACTCTTTTTTATATATAAATATCACCTTTAGTAGGGTTAAATATTTTTTGTTAATTTAACAAATCAATTAACACCTATGGGTAATAACGATAAATAATTTGGTTAATTAAATTAATTCTTTTTTATAAGATATTGAAAATAAACCATTTAAATGCCACCTTTAGTGGGGTTAGAAATTTTAAACTTTATTCAATGTGTCCAAATTAAACCTAAGAATTTAATTATCTCAGTACTAACTTTCAAGTTTTAAAATTAATACTCAAAATATGTTATCAATACATTTTCGAATAATAGTTCTTATAAAAACTTTTAAAATAGAGCTTCATTCTAACTACTGAGCAATTGCATCAATAAATAAAATAGCACTACTGTAAATCAGATCGGATAATTAAACCATAAAAGCTAATTTTCATATTTAAGTTTACAATGAAAAATAATATATTTCTTTCTACATCCTTAATATAAAATCTTAAATAAAAAAAATCTATTTATTTTTATAGAAATGTTTTACCTATTTAATATTTCGCAAGCATAACAACATTATTATTATATCATATTAACAAACAGTCAGCCATGTTAAATTTAATAATAGACAAATTAAATATAACATATAAGAATAAAACATAAAAATAACTAGTATAATAAATTCATTTTAAAATTATACCTCAAAGGAATCCTTACAGAACTTTGATGTTAATTCTGTTTCTAGAAAACCTTCAAACGAATTTTCATTTCCGTTTATTGAATCAAAAACTAGAAATTTACAAAAGCATAACTAGTTCTCTCAAAAAGAGAAGAACTTTAAAACTAAAAAACTAAAAACAAAACTTTCTAGAAAGAAAAAGATAGAGAGAGAAGAGATTTTTTAGGGATGATTTTTACAATGGGAGAGAGGCTAGCATGCGTTTGGGGTTTGAGATTTGCAGCAGACAGGCGTTGGCATACACAACAGAGCGCATAACTCAACGTGACATGTGCACGGGGCACGTAGAACATGCACGAGCATATGCTGGATCACACGGGACATGACACGAGTGTCTACTGACCGCACTCAGGTGTGTGCTGGCTACACCCAAGTGTGTCATGGTTGCACGCAGGGCGCGCACGAGACTATGCATTTTTGACAATGTTGATCATTTTGACCCATTTTGTCCAATTTTTCTATTTTTTTTAATTTTTCCTCATTTTTTTCTCAACATATTTGTGAAGTATTGCCTCCAGTATTTTTCTTCAAGTCATTAAATTATTTTTTAACGAAAATACTTGAAAATAATAAAAATACTTGTGTTTCCAAAAAAGACAAATTTATATAAAAAATATGATAAAATCATACAAATATAAATATATTTAATCAATTAAAATACATAAAATCATGGTAATTTTAGTGCTTTTTAAGCATTCATCATATCTACAAAAATGTGATAATCAAAATTTAAAAAAATTATAATAAACTTGAAAGTGTATGAATCACTATATAAAAAGCACTAAGTATACATTACTTTATAAAACGTAGTAAGTATACTTACAATGTTAGTCTAAAGAGGAATTACATGATTTTTAAAAAATTTAAAAATGAAAAATAAACTTAAACATTTTGTGACTTAACGCCTTCGATCAAGTCTATCGGTTAATTTAATTAAATTATGTTTTATTTTCTAAGAAATTAACATATCATTTAACTTACTACCTTCAGTCGGGTCTCACAAGTTAAACTTATATTCAAACAATTTAAATTAGTTTTTAGATCGATGTATCCAAAATCTAACTTCCATGTTCAATTTATTACAAAAAATATGTCATCAAAATATTTTCTAATAATAAATCTTATAAAAACTTTAAAATATAATATAATTCTAAATTAAATCTAGATTTATGTTTCTAAAACCTAATTTTCATATTTTAAATCTATTACAATCGATAATAAAATTTATAAAATTCTTTAATAGCTAGAAAATAATTTATGTTTAATTATTATTAAAATTATTCATCTAAATAATTTACACATGCATAATAACATAATTGAAATTCGATTTTCATAATTAGCCAGACATGTTTAGATTTAATAAATGATTAGTAAATTAAAAATAACATTCAGAACATATAAATAATATTAATTGTATAAATTAAATACAACTAAAATTAATACTTTAATTGTATTTTTATAGGTAATTTCTACAACAATCTATTATCTGAAAAATCTCCTTAATACTATCACTTATTTGTGATAATCTAATCTAAGATGTTTAAAAACTAAACACAAATTAAAATTTATTCAACTCTGAAAATTGAGAGAGGAATTTTGAAAGAAAATAAAACAAATAGAGATGAAAGTAGTTGTGGTGAGATGAATAAACAAGCGAGTGAGGGCATCTATTTAATGGTGAGTGGATATGCTGAAATCAGAAAAATTATGGATCATGAGCAAGAAATTATCGAGCACCGTAGCACAGTTTTATCTCCATCGTGACATGCATTGATTTAGTACTATTTAAATTATGATCCAATTATCTCGTGTCGAGGCACACATTAATCACCATCGCAACCCTCATTAAAATGCATGTCTCCAAATCTCTTTGTATTTCAACCCCCTGATATTTGGTTAATGTATATGAAAGGCTTACATATGTCATCCTCTTATTTTTCTTAATTGCAATTGAGTACTTTCAGAGAACTCTTCAAACGATTTAAAAAAAATAGATTTGTTAAAATAATGATAAAATTATACAAAAAAACAAAACTATTTTGACATTAAAGTGAAAATAAATCACATAATATTTAGTGTTCTTCAAATACTTATCACAACCCTCAACTAACTTCTTATTAGTCTTTTAACAAGGAAAGCGAAAGACTAAAAACAAAAACTAAAATAAATAAAATTAAATTATCCTAAATCTTTTTCATAAATTGACTTGGCTGCATTTACCTTATGCAACAAGCATTTAAACTCCTAGGTTGTCCTATTGGAGGAGTTTAAGTCTTGTTAGGGATTTCAAAGATGATACTGACAAATATCAACTTAAAATGAAAAAAATTAAAAGTAAATTTAACAAAGATGCTTTTGGTATTTTTTTTAAGTTCATAATTAAAATTAAGAGCATAGCTAAAATACTATCCTAAACATTCATAGTTTATTGCAAAAATTAGTTAAAAATTAATTAAAAAACACAAATTTGTAATTCACATAAAAAAATGCATCAATATTGATTTGCCTAAATTCAGTGTTTAGAATCTGATTCACTTTGACTCTAATCCTTACAAGTCATACTCTCAATATTACACTGGTCCTAAGGGTTCAAGTACTCAATCAAAGTTATATACGAATAGAGTTTATGTAAAAAAAATGAACTAATATGTCCACATATGTTTAAAGAAGAAAAGGCTCAAAATAATGTGTAACATCAATCTCATGAAAAGAATCAAATGATAAGATTTATAAAGAAATCATATATCATTTCATGCATCAATTAAATTCATCAATAAAAATATCAAGTAAATGTCTTTAACGATGAAGAAAATGTAATGACTTCAATGGGATTTATTTTCTGTCTTTTTTTTTGTAATAGTTATTTCCCATAACTTTAAGGATTTTTGGGTTATATATAGTTTATACTATTGATTTTCTCTCTCTTTCTTATTTTTCTCTCCATTTTATAAGAGATATTCTTTTCTTTCTTTCTTTTTTTAGAAAGTGAACCCATGTATATATTTGTAGGATTTTGGTGAGTGATAATTTTGGATTTCTTTTGTATTGATTTAAGGGAACCCTAGATATATCTGATTATACAAAATTTAACAAGTTTTTGATACTATTACCAATTCCCAAGTAACGAAGCCAAAAACTCGATGTGCCAATTCTTGGTGTACAAATTTTGTATGATTTATAAATAGCTCGCAAGTATATGATTCACTAGTAAAAAATAATAAATATACTTTCAAGATTGGTCTAAAGAAGAATCATGTGTTTTTAAATAATTCAACAAATTCCTCAAAATGAAAAATAAGAATCTAAAGATCTTGTCACTAATGATTGATTTGATAAATCTAAACTAATGACATAAAAATAAAGACAAATTTAATAAAATAATTTTCAAATAGACATTTACATTCGGTGGAAGATTTATGGGATGTATTGCTTAGTTAATTATGATTATCTAATATTAAGTTATTTAAAAATATAAGTTATGTTTATTGATTCTCTTTTTTATAAGAAAATATCCTAAGGTAGGGATCATATTCTTTTGTTGAAAACAAACCAATTAATATCCCATTTCTGGGATTACCAATTGATTAATTATTAAACTATGATTTATTTCTAAAAAATTAACAAACCATCTAATTATTGCTTAAGGCCGAGCATGCAATTAGACTTTCAATCAAGGTGTTAAAGTTGTATTTATACCTCAATTGTATCCCTACAGAATTTTGATGTCATTCTTTCTCTAGAAAACCTTCAAATAGGAATACCAATATTGTTTATTGAATTGAGACTAAAGCTACTACATAAACTAAACTTACCTAACTCTCAATTTGAGAGAAGAACTTTGAAACTACCAAAACAAAAGAAAAGCTTCAAAGAAAATAATAATTTAGCTAAGAAAAAAGCTATGAGATATGTTACAATTAAGAATTTGGGTCTAATTTATAGGTGTTGAAAAGGACAAAATGGTAGATTGGAAGGTGGGCAGCACAACAAAATTTTTCCCACACCATGGCATAATAGGTTGTACATGTCTAGAACTTAAAAAATAACACATGTGCCATGGCATATGATGTTTTCACGCGGTAGCATGCAATAATTCCAGAATTTGTGAATCTCACTCCATTAGCCTTGCATCATACCACAAAATTTGTTGGAAAAGATGAAGTTTATAAAAAAAATGATTGTTGGAAAAGATGAAGTTAATAAAAAATTGTAAAGCCTTGTCCCACATTGCTTTTTTACATTATTTAAAAGATGTATAAATAGTGAAAAGTTTGCAATTGGGATTGGGCCCCAAGGGGCACCCATTTTTGTGGAAGGGGAGAAGACCTAGGCAAATGTGATACCACACGCGCGCGTGTGCCGCCGTCGTCCATCCGAGTGCGTGTGCATGTGTGTGAGGTGAGATGATATTTTATTTTTTGGAAAAACATTTTTTCTTTTTAAGGAAAACTTTTCCACTTAGAAAAATAGTTGTTATATATATATATTTTTTTTTTCTTTCTCAGAAAAACAACCGTTATATTCTTTTATAATATGACCGTTATGGCCGTTCGTCTTCTTTATTCAGAAAAAGAGTCGTTTCTCGTATTTACTCACAAAAATGTCTGTTACTCATCTTTAATCTGAAAATGGCCATTACTCTTCATTACTCAGAATGGCCGTTACGCTCTTAATTCCCAAACATTACCGTTATTATCATAATTGCCACACGGTTTCTAAAACCTATAAAAAGAGGGTCTCAGCTCTCAGTTTCAACACAACTATCTCTACAAACTCATCTCACTAAAAACAATTCTCTCTACAATTCTAAGTTATTTTCCAGTTTTCCGAGCAACAAATTTTTCAGGTGTAGCATTCCAATCTTCATCAGTGCAGTGAAGTTTCGAGACAGAAAAAAAAGATTATGGGTTGTTTTATCCTGGGGACGACGGGACTGTGTTTGCTTGCACAAATTGGACAGAGCCGCGAAACGTCTTAAAGAGAGCGACCTAGTCTGCGACTCAACCCAAGCAATTCACAACAGGTTATCGGTAATATTGTTTCAGTATTGTTATTAACAAACTTGTATCAACAAAATTATTTATGTCATGGCCCACGTTCCTCTAAATAACAAAAATCCTATTTTTTCATACACTTTTTTTAATGGTTTGAAACATATGTACGTCTTAAATATGTTATCTTTTGAGCTTCAATGTTGTAATGAAGTGTTTTAAGGTACTACACTTTGAGTATTGATCAATCAAATTAATTTGAAGCTAAAATATTTGAAAAACAACAAAACATATTTGTGAATCCGAAAAGATAAATTTATTTTAAGAGATAATAAAACTATGAAAATACAAATCTATTTTATTTTTTAAAGTACATAAAATAACAATATATTAAGTGCTTTTAAGCACTCATCAATATCTCTTTTTGTGGAATTCGTGCATAAAAGAAGAAGGTATACACTTTCAATTTCTATTTAAGTAATTCAATTTAAGTAATAAAAAAAGTATAAGACACTATATTAGATGTAAAAATCTTAACAATCAGTGCAAAACCTATAGAGCTCATCTAGCAATTTGAACAATAAGAAGGGTGTCTAAAGGATTAGAAACATATTATCACTCAAAATATAAAAATAAAAGCTCAAAATATTCTCACAAGGTAATCTCTACAATTTCATTCCTAAACACCAATTTCAAATTTATCCTAATTTCAACATTTTATTATGAAAAACTATGACAAAAACAAATTAATTATCACATTACTCCATGGTATATTCAAAATATTAATCTAACAATGCAAATATGTAATCATTTGCTTAAAACCAACTAAAAGCATATGATTTTGCAAGAAAAATTTTAAAATTAAAGCTATCGCCAAAATCAATGTATACTAAACTAAAAGAAATTAAATAAAAACGTAAACATATGTTTAAAAAAATTTAAAATTGCTCAAATTTATGTAACACAGCTTTTTTCACCCCCAACCATGGGTTTACTTTGACCTCAATGCAAAAAATGCAAATTAAAGATAAAGAATAAACAAGAGAAAAGTTACTCATTTGCTATACGTGATCAAGTTATTGATGTAGAAATTCAAGTCCATCCATCATTTCAACATTTTAATTCACATAAACAGAATGTTGTGTACTTCTTACACAGTTCAACAAACAATTATAAATTTTCAACAATTCTAAAATGAAATAACCATAACTCACATAATAGGAAGATAAAATAAAATAAAGTGAAACAAATAACATGAAACAAACATAATATCCTAAACGAAAAATAATTAAACTAGAGTTCATAAAAACAAGCTAAAATATATATGTAAAAACAGTAAAAACTCGTAAGAATCCTAGAGTTGGAGCTTAATCCTCCATGTCATTTGGTCCTTGCTCTTCATGATGTGGTTGTGATCATTCAGGTAGTGTAAAGATGAAATCATAATCTTGATTCCCGTGATCTCTTAAATGACTTGAATCCACCCCAAGATGGTTAAATTGTAACCAATGTATTTCATAAAATAAATTATTATAATTCACTTAATCACGATGTTGTCGATTTGAAAATGCAAAATGTTGTGTAGTATAAGCTTGGGCATAATTTTTCAAGTAAGTGACTCTTTCAAATAGATAATGAATTTCTTCCTTCATTGTCATTCTTTATGAAGAAGTGACTCTTCTTTCTCTTTAGGCAATATTAGTACCTAATGTGAGTTCGTTATAGTATGCGAGAATTAATAATTCATCAGATTGAAACATAAATTCACGTTTTAGGTAAACCACTCCCATTTTGCACATTAAGTAATAATGAGCTAGAGGAAGAAGTAACTCAATCGATGGTTGTTAGTAGATAATTTCTTCCTACTGTGAATTATTATTCCAATATCCATAATCATTTTGAATGTTATATTATACAATAATATTGCTATCTTTTTATCCACGGAGCTATAATGAGTAGTGGGCAATATATTGAACAAACAAAATACTTCTAAATGTTAGAAACCTTACCTAAATATTTAGCTTAAAATCCCATTAACTTCCCACTAGCATAACCCTACTCAGTGCCTTCTGTTGCTAGGCTTTCTATTACTTAAATAAGTTTCATACTCTCCCTGGCCTATATCCCCCAAACCATAATAAGCGTTATTATCAAACGATCCAAATGAGACTAGTACACCCCATACTTTAACCCTATTCTCGATAGAATTGGGAATATTTGTATAAAATTCCCAAACCACTGATTATATGGTAGCTTCTAGTTCTTTAACAAACCTTTTCCATCCTAAAGATGCTATCACATTAGTAATACACTCAAATTGGCAATCTTGTCCTAGTCCAAAGTCCATACCCTTTTCTACTATAATTTTTTTTTATCTTAACGACCTTATAAAATATGAGTTTGGCCTTACTAGAAAATTTGACTCTATTATATTCAATAGAGGTTTTTGTCTCTTTTTCTTTATTAGTTCTACCTCTTTTAGGTGTTATTTTAAAAATCAATGAAATCTCAAAATTTAAATGTTCATAAATAATCCAGATAAAACAACACAATATTTAATTAATCAAAAAAAAATTCCTTACCATTACTTTATCCAAATAGGATTTAAAACTCCTTTTAATCCAAAATTTATAGAAATAATCCACATAAATTCATAGAATTTATTTCAAGACTTGATTCCTAAAAATCTTTGGTTAATTACTTACGTTGTTTGAAGGAGATGAAAGTTGAAGAACATCCATTTGAAGAAGATGAATATTTTCAAGATTTATTGATGATTTTCCAAAAACATCAATGGAATGACTAGGAAATAGATAAGAATGGTTTTTTTTTTGTATAAATATTTGAAAGATTGTGGAAAACAAATGTGACTTTTGAGGGTTGACAAGTGTTTTGAAAGGAGAAAAAACAGTTTTGTGAAAAAGATAAAAACATTTGAGTGAAACTATGTTTGGGATGCGTTAGGGCTGGTATTTCTAGGTTAAATTTACACGCAAATTGTGATATGGTAAAAAAGTATGTTTGGCACGAACCTTTTGAAACTCTAGAAAAGTCCTACAGAAACACCAATGTCGCAGCGTAGAAAATAATATGTCGCGGCACGCATAACTATCCTTCCCATTAATTTTACAATTTGAAACCTCTTTTTTATTATTAATATTATAACTAACTAATAAATTAAATAAAAATACTTAAATTACTATATTACTATAGTAAAAACACAAATGTTTTTTAAAAATATATTTATAATTAACCTAATACTAATTAAATTAAATCTAAGTAATATTTAAAAATAATTATAAATACAAATAATTTTTTTTTAAAAATAATTAATAAAAAAATATGACTATCAAATAAAAATAAATTAAAGTAAAATAAAAGGAAAATGGGTTACCTTTATAAACGTTGTGGGACTTCATTTTTAATAAACTTAATGTCCCCATGTCATTAAGTTCAGTTGTTGTTTTGACCAAGAAACATTTATTTCCCTTACTTTTACAAGTGTTCAACAAACTATTCAACTTATACCTCCACATTTTTTACGGAAGCCTACACTGAGTCTAACTTTTTATTGGTTCTAGATTGATTGTCTCTACTAACTTAATAAAAGCATTTAAGTTATCCTCCTGAGTTGGTTCTTGGAAGGATTTTGAGGTATTTATTGATGATATTATTGGGCATATGAATTTAAATTTTGTAAAAATAAGAGTTATTTTGCCTTAAGAAGAAATTAGAATGATTTCTCCACCTTATAAATATTTGCATTGGGATCATACCTGGATCTTTTTTAGTACTCATTTAATGCATTAACCTATTTAGGTCCATCAACTACTTCTACTTGGTAGGGATAGGTATCAACACCATGTTCCAATGTACTACACAATCCATATTGTTCTTTGGAGTCTATTTCATTAACTCTAACCCTTCACACTTTAGAGTATGAATTGGTATGGGTTCGGTTATCTACATCATCGGTTTGACTTTTATGCGATAAATTTCGAGAATGAATACGATTTTGAGTATTAAACGAACATAAAACAATGGGTATGGTTCAGGTACAATTATATTGATAATAATATCCGGTCGTACCCAAAATTAATTATATTTATTAAATTAATATATTTAAAATTAGGTTTGCTTTTTGACCCAGATATATACACGAAAGTTAGGAAAGAGCTTCACTGCTTAAGATTAGATTCAGAAATTATGCATCTCTTCCGACTGTCTACTACCGACTGCCGCTTTGCTGCTCTACCCTCTATCTACCGCCGACTCGTTGTCCTTATCTCTACGTCTGCGTCCATTTGTTTGTTATTTATTCCCCTTTCCATTTCAATGTTGTTTCTTGTTATAACATGTGTCCATAAAATCTGATCTTATTCTTGTTTTGCTTTCAGAGAAGACATGAAACAACTGAATTTCATGTTACAGCAAGAACTTTAGGTGGATATGCAGTATATGTGAGGTGAGAAGCATAGAACACCAATTAAATTACATAAAATATGAAGCACCAGTTTGTAATTATCTTTTGTTCTTAAATTTAAGAAAAATAGCTCTTCTAAAAAATTGACATAATTCCAATGATAAACCTATATAAAATACAAAGCACCAATTTGTAATTATCCTTTGTTCTTAAATTTAAGAAGAATAGCTCTTCTAAACAATTGACATAATTCCAGTGGTATGACCTGGCAATCATGATATTGAAGTCCTCAAAAAACTAGTATTGCCTGATGGATCAGTTCTAAGAGCAAGATATGTTGGTCAACGTACTTGAGACTGTTTGTTTGAAGATCCTACGATGGATAGAAAAAGGTAAGTCAATATCTTTAATAGAAATTTTTTAAAAAGTTTAGAAAAACAGTTTTTTTTTTGTATTTTTTAATAACCACCTTAAATCATTACCCGCGGGTAAAAAACCGTCCCCGAATTGTAACGGATTTCGGAAAGTTTTGGGTACAAATTTTATAATTTAATTTGGGAACAGTTATATCAAAAACTATCTCTACATATACTCATACCCATCCTTACTTGAGAGCTTTTCTATTGGAAATTAGCACTCAACATCTCAAAAAGATTATACATTTTTAAGGTAATCTTTTCTCCTATAGTTCCTCCAATAGCGTTGCCAAAGATGAATTGACATTATAACCTCATGAAAAGGTTCTCCCTCCATCCGAAAGAAAGTAGCTATCTTTACTCTCAATTATGATGTTTTTTGATGGAAATAGAATTTTTCCATAAATTTGTTATAAATATCCTCCCATGTCATTAGGAAACACCCCATTTTTAGTTGGTACCTAGAGGGAAGGTTTGGACTATTGAGTAAAAGTCCTTTTGAAAGACAATGAGTCTTCATTCGATAGTTCATGAAATGAAGATATTATGAAAAAATGAATATTTCTTAATTCATAGTTTCTTTCGGTCTTACCTAGTTAGATTAAGGTAGTAGGATTGTCAATAACTAACCTTGTATACTTCTTCGCAGTAGTCTCCCTAAATGGTGGGTTTTCCCCTATTTTAAAAGGCTCAATAGAAGGATGTATGTCTAGCTCAAAGGTTTGTTCAAATAAAGACTATTAGATTTTAGTGTCCATCCTACCTTAATTACATGATACAATAAAAGATACAATGTATGAAGACAATAAATTAAAGTCACTAGAAAAATAAAAGATAAAATAAATAGACAATGTATGTTACAAATAATTCATAATACAAACATTCTATGATAAATACATAATTACATGATACAATAAAAAGACAAAATAAACATATAAAATAATTTATGATACAAACAATAATAATAAAAGTTTAATACATAATTACAATAAGTTACTAAGGATTATAATACAATATATACATGTTAGTATGAAAAAATACTAAACATAAAATTTAACAAAACTACAATAAAAATTAAAAAGAATTGAGTTAAAAAAAACGTACAATATTATTTTATTCTTTTTATTTGAAAAATTAAATCTAAGTAATTTTTATTTTTTTATTTGTTTAAAGTCAACTAATAAATGATAAATTAATTTTTTTAAGATTTTTTAGATTTTTTAAATTAAAAATAAATCTGGAATATTTACAATTTTTTTTTAAGATTTTTGATAATAAAAATTAAAAAATTATATTCTTCTCCAACAATGGTGTCAAAAACTTTATGCACAAAAATCAAATTTTACAAAATTTACAATAAGCTCGTAAGTGCACGAATAACTTTATAAAAAGAAGTAAGTATACTACCAAGGTCGATCTAAAGAGGAATTACATGATTTTTAAATTATTCAATAATATTCTTAGAAATGAAAAATAAATCTAAACATTTTGTCAAAATAATTTTGGTTTGAAAAGTCTACACTATTAATATAAAAATAAATAAAAGATAAAGAATATGTTGATTTACACAAATTATAAGCAGATATGCATTTGATTAATAATGAAAAATTATTGGGATATTTAACTAATTAATTATATATGGTAAAGTTAATTAGATTAATTAAATTTAAACCAAGATTTATTGATTCTTTCTTATATGTATAAATAGTGTTTTTAGTCAAGTTTACTATATGTTATTTAATTAAATCACTTAACGTCGTCGATCGAGTCATCATTTAATTTAATTAAATAATGTTTTAATTTCTATGAAATTAACAAACCATTTAACTTGTATCCTTTGAAATGGTCTAACAATTTAAACTTCTATTGAAGTTATCTAAATTAATTTTTAGATCGATGCATCTGAAATCTATCTTTTGTATTTTAAATTTATTATGAAATTATGTGGATAATATATTTTTTAATAATAATTCTAATAAAAACATTGAAATAGAATAAATTATAAATTAGATCTAGATTCATGTTTTTAAAATCTAATTCGCATATTTTAAATCTATTACAATCGATAATAAATTTTGTAAAATTTTTAATAAAAAATAATATGTGTTTAATATTCACCTAAATAATTTACATAAGCATAATAACATAACTAAAATCTCATTATCACCATTAGCCAACATATTTAGATTTGATAAATAATCAATAAATTAAAAATAATATTCAAAGTAGATACATAAAATTAAATATTTAATTTTAATACCTCAACTATGTTTTTATAGATAATTTCTATAACAATCTATTATTTGAAGCATATCCTTAATACTGCAACTTATTTTTAATAAGATAATATAAACTTTTTAAAAAATAACTATAAAATAAAACTTTTTCAACTCTCACAGTTGAGAAAAGAACTTTGAAATAAAATAAAACAACAATTGAAAGTGGTTACTATAGAATGAATATACAAGGAGGTGAGGGCACCTATTTATAAGTGAGGGGACACACTAAAATGAGAAAAAAATTGTGGATTGTGAGTGAGAAATAATCAGGTGATACAGTACACTTTTATCCCTACTACATCATGCGTTGATTTAGTAGGTATTTAAATTACAATCCAATTATTTCACATTACGACACACATTAATCACCATAATAACCTACGTTAAACTACGTGTCTCTAAATATTTTTGTATTTCACCCCCTCACATTTTGTTAATACATATGCGAAGCTTATATATATTATCCTCTTACTTTTCTTAGTTGCAATTGAGTGTTTTTAGGTACAATCCTTCAAGTGTTATCATTAAATCATTTTGAAGTCAAAAATTCTTGAAAAATAACAAAATACACCTATAATGAAAATTATGCAAATATAAATCTATTTTGACACTAAAATTTATATAAATCATGTAATATTTTGTCCTCTTCAAGCACTCATCACACATCTCCAATCAAAAATCAAGCTCCCTAAGGGTAGATAAGGGAATAAAAAAAGGTCCATCGAACTTCCAATGTCTACCAAGGTTCTCCAAACATTGCACGAACATATGCTTACAGTAATGATCAATGTGTCCTTCGAGAAACAAACCATTGGTTCCTCAAACCGATTTCTCAATTCAAAGATTGTCTTCGCTTCTCCATTTTATACTTCACATGCATACCTTTTTCCTAATGCTTTTGGTCTCACCATACATCTGACTCCACCATGGATAAAGTGGATGATTCACACGTTTTTTGAGCAAGATTATCGAGTACTTGTCCTTGTTGACGAACTATACTTCTTCTTGTAGGAGATTGCCTATCATTACTTTTCACTAAGTCTCTTACGTACCCACGTGCTAGGATATTTTCTATTTCTCTTTTTAAGTGCCTGTAATGTTAGGATAAAATCTTAAATGCAAATAATTTTGTATTTAAATTATGCTGAAATTAGAATAATTAAAATGAACATTTCATGTCTTTACATGTACTATTATAATCTTTAAATAAATTATTGCAAAATACATTGTTATTGGTATCTACTTAAAACTCGGTATATTAGCATATATACATGATGATTTGTTTTAAATAAAATAATTAAAGTAATATATGACATTTAATTAAAATCTATAAAAGTATTGTTAGTTTGTACAAGAGTTTATGAGACATACCATCAATATATATGTTGTTAGTAGATAGGATTACCATGGGACATTCATATCTTGTATGCTTTCAATATATGCATTTGACTCAGTTTGTCCAATGTGTTGTTTTGTTCTTATCCTTTTACTGGACTAAGTTCATATAATAAATTGTTATATCTTTTATTAAACTCTATGTTTGTATGGTGTGTTAAATTAAATAAACTGATTATATTATTTTCTTATTTAATTCACATTATAAGATCATGCATGGTTGAGTTCGAATAAAGCTCGAGAAAAGATTTCATGAATTGACCTATTTACCCTTCTCTAGATTTCGATTACTTATTTAGGTCAAAAGTTTATTTTATCTATGTACAATTATTTTTATGAATGAAATTTCAATACATAACAACAATTGCATAATTATGTACAAATTTTGTATTGATTTAAATCATACTAGACAATAAAATTAATATATTTGAATTTTCAAATATAAAATTTTATGTTTTGATTTTTTTTCTTTGATCTCAAAATAAAATAATAATTTTTATTTTTAAAATGTAAGCAACTTATAAAAATAATTTAAATAAATTTTTATAATTAAATTATTCTAATAAATAAAAAAAACTACAAAAATAAAATTAAATATTATTACGTTATATATTAATTATAATAATTAATTATGCAATGTGATGCAAGGAAAGAAACGTACAAACAACATAAGGGATTTTAGAATAAAACATTTTGTCAAACGTAGTGACAAGTCACGACTAAAGCATTTAGTCAAAAATATTTTGATTCATTGATGAATTTCTTTTATAATTATGTTATTCTTTTCTTAGAGAAAAAAAGAAGAATGAAAGTGACCTTAAAAAAACACTATTCACGTACTTTAATTAAAATTTGAACCCAAATCTTTTATAAATTCAAGTAAGTTTTATGTCATTTCGTTAACAAGTGACATATTATTTGTTAGTGCTAAAAAAACACAAGTAAAAGAAAATTATAAAAGGTGAGGAAAGAAGAGAAATGGTGATGGTAACCAATCAAAAACAAAATCTATTTATGTAAATTTATTATTAATTATAATTAATATATCATAATATAATTAATATATCATAATATCATTAATAAATAAAATTAAAACTTATATCCAATAAAAAAAACTACCATATTACAAAAATCAAAAGGGAAAATGTTAAAAGGATATATAGGTGACCACAATATAAAAATTTCGATTTTTCTTATTGTAAGGCATGTCAAAGAGTTAGGCAATGGTAGTGTATCATTTTCTATTTGACGTGGCCGATCAAAGTCGACATTAGATGCTTTACAGCACAACACTTTACTAAAACGTACAAGAGTAATGCAAAATAGTGGAGATCTTACGCAACATATCACCTCTAATTCAAGCTCCAAACAAGAAGATATCAAAATATGAGTACCACGTACCCATTTTCACAGTCAGGAATGCTAGTCAATAACGTTTATGCCCCGAGACAAATATCTTATAATTATTTTAAAAATAAGACTTAATTTCTATACTTATTTTTTTAATTTAATTCTATTATTATAAAAATACTTCAAAATAACAATTAGTTTTTTTTATGTTCTAATTTATTTTTTTATTTTGATATAACTTTTTCTTTGATTATTTAAATTATAACTTATTTAAGTTAAAACATAAAAAAAATTAACTGTCTTATTTTTTAATAATAATAGTAATAAATTGTCACAAAAACTGAATATATAACTTAAGAATCATTTTTACAATAAATAAAAAAATACTAAGGGTATTTTTCCCTCATATTAATAATAATTTTAATTTTGTAATTATATTATAACACTTTTCAACAAAATATATACACTAACATTTAATTGATGTAAAATACATATAATTCATACTTTCAAATTAATGAACAATTTGTCAATTTATAAAGATGCTTGAAATCTCCAAATGCCCATAAAAAAAAAAAAGAGTCCCAAATAAAGTTGGTAAGGATTGTATTTGGGAACTTTTTTTCTCTTTACAATCCACAATGAATATCTTCTCTTTGCTTTACTTTCACTCCCTATTCAGATATCTAAAGCTAGTTATATTATTAAAGAAAAAAAGACAAATCCACTGATATTAAAAAAGCATTGCAATATCACTAGTCAATAGTCACTATCTATTTCTTTCTTTCTTACTTTCTTTCTTTTTATCACCATAACATATATGCAATAAATCATTCAATTTTCCCACTTCGTATATCTATACAGAGTAACTATCTGTACATACAAAAACTTATTTATGAAACCCAGAAATTGATAACCTGGAACTCAAACTCAGTATTCAGACTTCCGACCTCGTCTCTTCATCACAGACTTAGCAAATAAAAGACAAACAACTAAAAACCCAAAAGCTGCAATCCCTCCAAGAACAATAGCTACAGTTCTCTGAGTGTGGCGTTGTCCAGTCCCTAAGTCAATCAAACATATCACAACCTTAAGTTTGTCTCTGTATATACACACACGAAACCATATAACTACATAAACATTGGCAAATATTTAATTTGTTTTTTAATCACTAAACTCTTTTTTTTTAACCATATAAAGAAAATATTATATGGTTATGTCATATGTAATATTTTGAACACCGATTATACTAAATATTTGAATACATATTCGAATATTTGAGTATCGTAAATATCTATTTCTTTAAATTTCTATTAATTTAGAGTGTCAAACATTCATATACGGTTACTTCGTGAAAAAGAAAGAATATATGTAACATAATATATATATTTAGGATTCGATAATGTAGAAACATATTACCTTAACAACTAACCAATGTCAATACACATTCCAAGTCAAACCTAGTTAGTTGATTCTCTTTGTTTTAATAAAACTTTAACTTTCACATTCCAAAATTGAATAAAAGCAAATTGCCCACATATATAATTGACTAAGTGAGTCAAAAACCTATGTTACTTGCAACCTAAGTTTTTTCTTTCTCTAATTTAGCGAAAATTTATAGAAAATTGAAAGAAAAAAAAAAGGGTATCCGACCCCAAATACGTATCAAATTTACAACTCTTTCTAAAAACAGGAAAGAACTGGAGCAATACTGTAGAGAGTATTATTCTAACAGGTTTTTTTTTTTAGTTTCTCTCAAATTAAGGATTCAGTTAGTGAGTTGTGACTAAATTGAATGTTGTATGTCAAGTATGAGCGTACAATATAAGGCCTTAAAGCTCTCTGGCAACTTTACCTGAAGGAGCAGATATGTTGGGCACTCCATTAGGGTAATAGCTATAGCTAATATAACACTTGTGAAGATAAATTTGGCCAGAAATGGCATCACCGCAATCAGTTGTAGCTTTCTGAACAGCACTCTTCACACAATCTCCACAATCTTCACTACTCATATCACCCTCACACTGCCCCAACACATAAACAGATTCGTAAGTTCCAGTGTAAAACAACCCACCACCACTCTTTACTCCATTTTCTAAAGTTCCAAAAGCTGTATCTCTCTTCTGTTCAAACCCAGTTCCACTCGCTTGAATCGACCCACAAACCTTGTAAAGCAGATCAGTCTCAGAAACCTGCTTGAACCCAACAATCTCATAGCGGAGGTAACACCCAATCAGCTGAACCCGAGCTGCTACAGCGCCACCACAGAGTTTGCTGGAAATTTTTGGAATCTTGCTGACACAATCTTGGCATTCGTTGGTATTTAGGTCTCCTCTGCATTCATACAGACCCATAATTGCATTTGAGTCTTGACCAGAGTTAGTTGTGAAGAAACTCTTTTGAGAAGATTGGGAAACCAAAGATTGGAACAGGGATTTTAGGTTTTGGGAGTAAACCCCAGCTGGGTCTACGAATTTCTGGTTTGCACAGCCCTTATAGACCAAATTTGTGTAATCTGCAGCAGTTGTGACAAAGGGAAAGACCACAAAAACTGTGAAGAAGAAGAAGAGAAACAGGGGAAGAAAGATGATAACAGGGGATTGCTGTTCTTTGAGGAAACCCATTAGGAGAGGCGAAATCTTTTCAGATCATGAATGGTTTTAGGAGGGTTTAGAAGGGTCCCTTTAGGTTTTGAGAGTTTTCTAGAGAAATTGTTTTGATTTAAAAAAAAAAAAAGCGTTCGATGTCCGGCTTCTGGATACCAAAATAAAGTGCTTTGTGGGGCCCTTTTAGTTTTTCTGTTTTCGTAAACGTGTATTAAAGCACTATAATATCACGTAAAAATTTATATAATTAAATTAATTTTAAAATAATATATAAATTATATATAAAAATTAACATGAATATAATATATATAATTAATTATACTAAAAAATATATTACTTATATCTCTTCAACAAGTATAATAATCTTAGAAAAAAACCTACCAATAAATTTTAGAAAAAAATTTAAACGGATAATTTCAACCAAATCTTTCAATTTTTTATTTTATTAGGTTAAACTTTATGTATTCTCCTATTCATAGAATATGAATGTACGGAAGAGTTTATGTTATTTATATTAAAAATTACTTTAGGGGTAATATTTTTATATCGTGCTAACAATTTAATAACAATCTTTATAACTTTAAAATGTTTTAATTTATACTCTTATCAATTATCTGGATATACCAAGAAAGATGATATTATTATGAAAAATATTTACTCATAAGTAAGACAAGTTCTCCTATTCTAGTTCATGGTTTCCCTTGGTTATATGGTTCCTCCGAGGAAAAGATGAGTTTCAAGAAATAGTGAATGATCTTATCAATACATAAATATATAACTCCACATGAATTTTAATTACACTTATGTTCATTAATATAAGAATTGGGTTCAAGCTTTCCCTAGCCCTTTTCATCAATGGACTCATGACGTATATGAAAGAATGTGGTTTGTTCAATAAATTCTTGTCTATCTATCTCTAACATGTTTGGATTTTTCAACACTCGATGGACATGTAAAAGAGAAATGTTATCCTCACTCGAACCAAGAGATAACGTTTACTTGTTCAATTAACAATTAAGGTGAAGCAAGGTTATGAACAATAAATCTTTTTATCATAAAGAGATTTATTTTGTAAGTTCATTATTACGGATAGTTCCAACAAAGGATCAAACTAATGACGTATATAATACTTGAATTCTTGATGTAGATGCTACATAATTAGTTCTCATCCTTTAGAGACTATAAGTATAATAGGAGCATCCAACGAAAAAAAGATCGCCTAAGATAATCATCTTATGGCTATTAATAATGAATCCAATCAAATAATTTTATTTCTCAATCTTTCTAACTTGCTCCTACGGAACTAAGGTCGAAAAGATTGAAAAAAAATCAATCATTCACAACCGCTAATGAAAACTTCCTTGAAAAGTTAAGAATTCATAATCTTTTTTATTTTAGAAATTGTATGGATTCGATCTTATATATATACGGAAAAGGTAATCAAAAAATCAAAAATATAAGTTATTCTTTCTTTTAGCACTTAGGAATATGAGTACATCTAATACGAGTGTATCTAATTAAATACTATGTTTACATATGAATTCTTGCTATGTTACATTCCATATAGGATTAGGAATAGTAATTGAACATGCTTTTTACATATATCTCGTTATTTAGGGCACCATTCTTCTCTTTGGACTTCTATTAAATTGAGAAATAGGTTTGATCGTCAACTCTTTTGATATAATATATAGATAAATAATTCATCTAAATAAGTCAACTTTTGGATAATTCAAATTGAAGCAATTGGATGTCTGACTTGAACCTATATAATCAATCAATAGAAATACTATAACAATTCATGCTTATCATAGATTCCATAATCACATTGGATAGATATCTTATTCATGGAGTACGATTTACTTTTAAGATGCCATGGTGGTGAAATGGTAGATATACGAGACCCAAAAATCTTCTGTTAAAAAACATAATGGTTCAAATCCTCTTCAAGGCATAATATTAAATATTGAGAATGCTCATTGAATTGGAATAGGTTTGGTAACAGATCATGAAATCACATTGATCTTCTCTATCTAATGAATGAGGAATCTACTTTAAATCGTCTGCCCTGCACTCGACCCTCGAGTATATGCTTCAAAAGAAATCATAAAAAGATAAAGTGATACAATAAAAACCTCTAGTAAAATACCCACCTATAACCCAACAAAAAAAAAGCATATTACGTAGTTTGTTTTGGTATATAATTAATTCATGTATATATAAAATTAATTTATTTACATACATGTTATATATAATATGTATACATTAAATACATTTTAAATATTATATTAGAAATAATTCAATTATGTATAAGATGTATATATTATTAAAGATTCATATTGGTGGAGACCTATTAGGATGTATTTGATTGTTTTAGTTATTACTCAGTATAAATAGTAAATGTACAAAAATGTATCCACCCATTTTAACTTGGTGTCATGTGGAAAAAATTTCTTAAAAATAAATAATTTATATATTTTGAAATTATTGAGTTATAACATATTTAGTGTAAATACAAATATGTTTATAAATTACAGAGCCTAATATTCCTCTTTTAAGTGTAATTAAAACATTTAAATTTGATTAAACTATATCATTAGTTTTTAAATTTTGATTAAATTAATGTCTTCAAACTTTTAAAATATATGATTTATTTCTTAAACATATAAAAATTTATGCTTAGGTTTTAAACTTTTAAGTTAAATGATTTAGTCCTCATATTTTTAAAATTTCATATATAAATATAAAAATTATGAATAATAAATATGTATTTTAGTAAATTTAGAATATATATGTGAAGTTTTAAATTTTTAGAAACTAAATCATACGATATAAAAGTTTAGAGATATATTATAAACTATAAAAGTTTGATGACTATATCATATACGTTTTAAAATATTACATATATATATATATACATAAACTTTCAAAGTGTTTTTGACCGAGCAATACTTTTATATGATTTGAATATATGACTTTAAAAAAATTATTATAAGACATCTGTTAAAATGCTATCAACTACTAATTTAACAAACAATTGATTTTTTAATTTTATAATATAAAAAACAATTGATTGATTTCTCATATTGGTTATATGTAATCAATTTCAGTGTTTTATTTATTTTGGTAAAGGTATACCACATAATAATATTTCATGACTTTGAAAAAAGTTATGATGTGCATCAAGGGCACCTCTTTGTCCTGCTTAGGTGTCACCTTCTTTCAAGGGGCTCTAAGAAAATATTGATTTCAAATATTAGTTGATAAAATTTATGCAAAAATAGAAGTATGGAAATGTCTCACCTTCTCTTTAGAACATTTTCTTTGTTAAAAAAGACATATAAACTTAAATTGGTTGAGGTTGTTTGAAGGGATTGTTATCGCCCAATAAAGAAAGGGCCTCAGCTTACCGGACCTCAACCTCCTAAATAAGGCCATGTTAAGAAAGTTTTTCCTATAGGTTATCACAAGAAACTTAAGAATGATGCTTTACTGACGTAGATGATACTTGGATAGTGAGGAAGCTCCATTGAGTTATTATATTTTCTCTTCCTTCTAGGCTAGTATACGACCTCATTATTTGACCCTATTGAAGGAATTTTTATGATTAATTGGTAGAGACTTTTTAGTAAGATTTTGGATAGATAATTGGCTAAGCACTCTTCTAATGGAAAAAATGAGCAGCCCTTTAGTAGATCATTTGATGCCTTCTTTAGTGGGAGATTATTTACGGACAGAGGGATGGAATCTACCACAGGATTTTGTAGACCTCTATATAAATATTCTATAGAGATTTACTCGATGGTTATCGAAATAGGTACAAACATAAGAATTTAGACAAGCTCATTAAAGGGATGAGTCACAACTAGTAAAGCTTATGCTTCCCTTCGTGTGGTCGGGGAACTCAAGAATTGGGGTAGGAATTGACCTAGCACAAAAAACTATCTCTCACATTGTTTGAGTTGTCATTTTTTAGTGCCATTTGGGACCTCTTATGCTCATTTTTGGCAAGCAACCTTGCATATATTCTTTCATCCTTGATTTATGGATAATCACAATGAAAATTAATCTTGGTCACATATTGGTAACTTATGGAAAGTAGGGATTTTTTTAGTCATTGGGTGATATAGACATCTAGAAATGATTATCGATTTGAGGATAGAGATATACCTTTGAGCATTTGCCATAATTTGATTATTTATTCGAGAGATGAGGATTTCATAACTTGGATCCATGCAAAATATGATGGATGATTTTTAGGTTCTGCACCATCTATAAATATAAGGCATGCCATTATGGGCTCCATAGATTATAGAGGTTACTTGGAAGGCACATTCTTCGTGATGGATTACGGCTAATACAAATGTGTTACTTTTGGGTTTCTAGGATTATCTGGTTATGTTAGTGTTTTTCAAACATTAAGATCCTTCATTAAGGGGTGTTTTGGTACCCCATTTGGAGTCTCATATGCTTTTAAGATAACACTAGGGGCAATAATTCATGCAATGATGTATGCTACCTCCTTTGGTTGGTAGAAACTTTGGTTAGAGTCGGACTCTGTTTATATTGTTACTCTTTTTTGGACTCGATCACTTTCAATACCGTGGAGATGATATTCTACTTGGGTTGACTACTTAAAGAAAATTACTTGCATAGAATTCCACTGTTCTCATATTTATAGAGAAAATAATGATGTAGTTAATAGTATAACCTCTAGAGTTCTTAGTATTTGTAACGTTATTTGGTGATGGATTATCCCACTATTTAATAGCACTTTCGTTTGCTTGGATGTTAACAACAAGTCGAATTATAGGTTTTATTAAAATTTAGTTTGTAAATCCTTTTTATATTTAATAATGCTCATAATTGATGGCCAGATGAAAAAGGTATTAGAGAAATACTAACCTAATTAGGATTTACTAATGAACCTATTTAGACCGATCACATGCAACATTTCATTATAATCATCAACGCATATAAGCATTTGTTATATGCAAATTACATATAAAAGGAACGTTATTGGGAATGTTGGTTTTGAAGACTTTAATTTAGAATAGAATTCTAATAATATTAAAATTTTATTTTAAAATATGATATTAATTAGTTAAATTTGAATTTTATTTTATTTTGAGATTAATAAAATTTATTTTAATTAATAAATTAATAATAAATATATTAAATTGATTTAATTAGTACAAGTATAAGGAATTAACTTATGGTCCAAAGAGTATTACTTCTCATCCCTATCACCGAAGACTTAAGTTCGAATCTCACATGTTGTAATGTTTTTTTTATTTAATAAAAAAATTAGAATTTTAATATCTTTTTTAAAAAATGTTTTTTATTGATCTATATATTATGTATGTTTTGAAATTATTTGTTTAAAATGCTGAATAGAATAAGGGATACCTCCCAATACATAATGTTAGAATATTCATGAAATCAATTTGCCTTAAAAGTCAACCATTAGGTTGATCATTCAATGGAGGAAATAAAGACGATCTAGGTAATTGTAGTTTACTCTGATTATAAATTTTATTAACTTACCCTGCGGACTACTATCAAAATTTCTAGTGGTTAAAATCAAAGTGATATTTGATCTTTATGGATAAGTTTAAAAGATTAATTAAATACTAGTATGGTACTACCTTGTGACAACTAATAAGGTTGAACTTGAAAATGAATTAATTCAATGGGTGTTAAGTATACATCAATCAGTTGTGATTGTCCTGTGGAGGCATGATTGAATAGATCTATATACTTGCTTAATTATTACATGTATTTTATGAAATTAAGGAGTTTGTTTATAATTATTGTTGTGACTATTAGAATTAAGAATAGTTTACATTTATTTAATTTCAGAAACATGGTTACTTTAAGTTATGTACCAATGCTTTTAACTAAAAATCCATTTGATGGCCCAAGATATAAACAATGAAAAATAAATTTGTCGATTATCCTAACAGCTGAAGACTACAAATGTCTTGACCTCACGAATGCCAAACGAGCTTGTTGAGGACGTCATTAAGGTTGAGCGAGATGCATTCACTAAGTGGAAGAAAGCTAAGTACTACATCTTAGCCTACATCTCTCCCACCATACAACATGAGCTCGAGAAAATGGATTTTGTCTCTGAGATGATGTTGTAATTGGATGATTTGTTTATGCAAATAGATTGCCCAATGAGACAAGAGGTGTGAAATTCTTAACTCCGTTTACTTTTTATCATGGATATTTTTATCTTTTAACTTGGATTAAATGTAATTTTTTTAAAACAAATAGCATGTTCTTCATCTTTGTAAAACAAAAAAAAATTGATTTCAAAAGGACCACGAATGAATCATTTTCTTCGCTCGATTCTAAAGTTTTTCCCTCCCTATTTACAAATTCTTCTTTTACCATGAAATTTAGGTAAGTAAATCACGTTCTTATTGCATTAAATATAGGTTATTGTAAGTCACATTGTTTTGGTGTTACCATTTTCGTATGCAAAATATAATGTTTGTATTTTATTTGATGTTTTTATATATCCTCTGTAAGATTGGTTATTATTGATTATGTTTCACTTAAGATACAGTTTTGTGTTTTCCTATTATATATACTCACTTTCTTAGTTTGCATTGCTGGGTGTTTGTTGTTGTGGTTTCCTATTGAGGACTTTGTTTGTGTTAGGTTTTCCCATTGGGGATTGGGCATTTCTCCTTGTCGAAGCTCACTCGCCAATGTTGTTGCCATTAGATTTTCATTTTTGTCGTCGGGGTGCTCACTGTCCACTTGCCAAACTTGGTAGATGAGTGTGCAATGATTAGTTTAGCATCTAGTTTCCTCATCAACTTGGGCAATGAAGGGTCAATTAAGGTTTGTAAGGCTATATTTTTTCTTTAAAATCCCCCATCCTTCTTATTTTATTGGCCAAAATTGGGGGTGAAGCTTTTCCTATTTGGCACCAAACTTTTCTAGCTCATTCATGGTCTGTTTTCCTATTGAGCATCAGGTTTGAGAAATAATTATCATTTGAGTGATGTAGGATATTAGAAAGCAGTCTCTCGTATATTTCTTAATCATTGGGTTAAGTGTAAAAAAATGTGAGATTGAGTAAGGTTTTGATGAGAGGTAAAAAAATAAGGCTAGTTAGTAAAGAACCACATCATTTTGAGAAGTTATTCTTAGTGTTGAGTTACTGTGTGTTAATTGGTAGTTGCTAGAGTGGAACAATTCCTATAGAAGAGGAGCCTATGTGGTGATGTATTGTGTGTCGGCTAGTAGTTGCAAGTATGTAACATTTCCTATGGGTGAGGATCCCATGTGGTGGTGTGCTATATGCCAGCTAGTAGTTACAAGAATGCAACAATTCCCATGTGTGAGGAGCTTATATGGTAGTGTGTCATGCGTCGGTTGAGTGTTACAAGGTTGCAACGTGGTATATAGGTGATGAGCCTATGTATTTGTGTGCTATGTGTCAGCTGGGTGTTGCAAGGTTGCAACATATATGCATGTTAGGAGTTTATGTCAACAGTAATCAATCACATTATGTGTTAATAGAGCTCCAGGGATGAGCTTGGATTAGGTATGGTGTTGACAACAAGCAAGGGAAACATAGTCAATTAGGGCAAGTGTTCCAATTGATAGAAGTATTCATGTTTATATTATCTATCAAGTTGTATACTCTTTATTTTGTTTAGTCGATTATTTGCTACTAAGTGGTTTCCATAAGCAACTCGAGGATGTTATCACATAGGCAAGGGTTTTATGTGAGTTTACCTTGTTATATGTTGTGTTATGTATGATCACATACTGTGAGAGTACAATCATCATTTACCAAATATGTTTTCACACAAGAGTTCTTGAAGTGATTAAAAATTCCTTATAGCTTTTTCAATATGTTTTCCGAATTCATCAACTGTGTGATGTTTGTCATGTCTATACATGTTTCTAGCCTAGATAGAGGCATGTGATACGCACCGTCATTAGTGTGTTTATAGCAAATTATTCTTGGTTATCTGTTGGTGTTTTATGGTATGTTGAATTATACATGTTTTTATTATAACTTTATTGTGTTATCTACTTAATTCATGTTGTGAGGCCTACTTGGTCGAGTTAGAATAGTGCTCGCAAAAAAATTTCATGATTGGCATTTTCACCTCTCGTCTGGATCCTAGATGCCTATTTGGGTCGAAATTTCAATTAACCTTAGTGTAATGATTCTGACGTATGGAACTCTTAGTTATGAATATGCTATATGAATATTGGAATTATTTTGTATTATCATAATGCATACATGGTTATTATCAAATGTCTATACCATACATAAGGATTGAAATGTTGAATATATCGTAAGAATATGAAATAATAGACATGTAATAAAACAAAGATAAATTACCATAAATTTATGAATAAAAGGTTTAAAGTTTGTGTGTATCTATATCTTGAAAGTTGAGTAGGCAAAGGACACGAGAAATTGGTGGATCTGTCAATGTTAAATAAATGATTGATCATATGTAGGAAGAATCTCTATGCGACCATAAGTAATGGTAGGCCCTTTTGAAATCACTTATGTATATGTGGCGACTTGGTTGGTATACATTCATGTCATGCCCCAAATATGATATGACCATGGATCTAGTACTCAAAAGAGGTTCCAAAAATCATTGCCCATTGGTTGCCAATAGCATAAGTATCACACAATGACTCTATTATGGAAATAAATGCAAATGGAAGCATTATACCCACTGATGAGTGCTTAAAAAACACTAAATATATCATGATTTAATGTACTTTAATTAATTAAATAAATTCATATTTGTATGATTTTATCATTTTTTATATAAATCTATCTTTTCGGAATCACGTGTATTTTTATTATTTTTCAGGTATTATCGTTCAAAAATAACTTTAAAAAACTCAAAAAAAATTACTCGAGGCAATACATCACAAATATGTTGAGAAAAGATATGAGGAAAAGTCAAAAAGATGGAAAAATTGGACAAAATGGTTCAAAACGATAAAAAATGTCAAAAAAGTAGAAAATCGCGCATGCAATCGCCCATCCCTACTCAGTCTTGCGCATAGCAGCCTTGTCCTATCGAATCCCATGTGCAAGCTCAGACACGTTGGCGCACGCCTAGCACATGCCCAGCATAATTCGGCACACACCCAACACATGCATGTATGCAACCGACACATGCCCAATTAGCACAAGTAACCAACACATGCCCGACACACCCGGTGCCGATTTCTGCGCACGCCAGCACACTCCTCGTCGTGTCCCGCGTGCACCCAATGCTCACCTGCCGCACCAACCAACCGTCTACCAAAAGTTTTGCACCCCATACGCTTGCCAACCTGTCCAAACACATTCAAATTCAAATTTTGAAATATTTTCCCTCCTATAAAAGGACCATTTTCCCCATAGTAAACCACACAATTTTTTGAGCTCTTTCTCTCTCTATATTTCTCTCTATATAAAGTTTTCATTTTTTTAGTTTTTAAGTTCTTCTCTTTTTTAGAAGAACTAGCTATGTTTTTATAGATTTTTAGTTTTTTTTATTCAATAAATAGAGGTGAAAATCCGTTTGGAGGTTTTCTAGCAATAGAATTAGCATCAAGTTATTGTAAGAATTCTTTTAAGATATTAATTTAGTGGATTCTTTACAGTTATCTTTTTATGTTTTATTTTTATATGTCATATTTAATTTGTTTATGATTAAATATAACATGATTGGTTGTTTGTAAATATGATATAATTATAACGTTGTTATGCTTGCGAAATATTAAATTGGTAAAACATTTATATATAATAATCGATTTTGTTTTTATTCAAGATTTTATATTAAGGATGTTAGAAAAAAATATATTATTTTTTGTTACAAACTTATTGAAAATTAGATTATAAAGTTCAATTATTTGGTCTCATTTAGAATAGTGCTATTTTATTTGTTGGTACAATCGTCTGGTAGTTAAAGTGAAACTCTATTTCAAATTTTTTTTATAAGAACTATTATTTCGAAAATGTATTGACGACATATTTTCAGTAATGATTTTAAAATTTGAAAGTTAGTAATCGGATAATTAAATTTTTATGTTTAATTTGAACACCTTGAATAAAGTTAAAAGTATCTTACTTCACCAAATGTGGCATTTAAATGGTTCATTTTCAATTTCTTAGAAAAAAAGGAATTAATTTAATTAATTATCGACCCTATTCATAAGTGTTAATTGATTTAATTAACAAATAATATCAAACTCACCAACGATGGTATTCATATAAAAAAGAGAATCAATAAATATCAATTTATATTTTTAATAACCTAAATAATATGAGCAAACATAATTAAATTAATTATTATATCCTCAAATACTCCATTATTATGAATGATAAAATTTGCATTATTGTTTATTGAATCAATATCTATGTTTATTTTTTTTATCTTATTAGATTAGAAAACAAAACCAAAATATCGTGACGGGATATTTAGGATTTAATTTTGTTTTTAAGATTTTGAATAATAAATTAAAAACCACATATATTCTTTCATTAAATTGACCTTGGGAGTATAATTATTTTCTATAAAATGATTCATGTAATTACGAGATTTTTACAAATATAAAACCAAAAGATTCCTCAAGATTGGTATTTGTAATGTCAATCTTGCGCTCATCAAGTTTTTGACACCGTTGTCGGGAAAAAAATAGCATTTTTAAATTACTTATCAAAATTTTGAAAACTTATCGTGCTGTAAATAATTGTGATTTTTTTTCAAAAAAAAAATTACAAAAAAAAAATAAAAAAAAAACTAAATAACTTTGATTATATTAGTATGAAAAGTAATGATATAAGAGAGTTCTATCTAGGAGGCTAGTTCTTGGAAGTCTTTGTGTCATTAGTCTTTACTAGGAATATTGCTCTATCTAGAAAGATGGTTTTTAAGGAGCATTTGCCTCTTCATTCTTTCCTAGGAGCACTCTTGGTCAATACTGATTATATTATTTAACTTAGAGGTTAACTTAACTTGTTTGTTTAGTATTTTTAATTTTTTAAAATTATTTTATTATTCTTTGTGTTTTAAATTTATGATTTAACTAGTCTATGCATGGTAGAAAATCCTTAGAAAACCGTCTTACACCATACATAGATAATATTCATAAATTTAAAAAACTGTGCACAAGGCTGGATTCTAACCATTAGCCTATTTTTGAGTCAAATATAAAACCAAGCCTTAATCCTCTACTAGAACCAATCGAAATGGGAGAAAACCCACATGTTAGTAAAACCACCATGAAGGAGTTTGCACGACCAGTAATTGGCATGGCAACTGCCTCTATCTAATTGGGTCAGGCTGCTCAAAATTATGACTTGAAAAACATTCATTTTTCCATGCTTACTTCATTTTATGGGTTGTCTAATGAAGATTATATTTCCTTCATTAGGGACTTCTATGCCACTGTCCAAACTTTCCCCTTTGGTATTCTAAATGAGGATCGGCTTAGAATGAGGTGTTTCTCCTATACCATGAAGGACAAAGCCAAAGCTTGGTTGATGTCACTCCCTCAAGGTTCTCTGAGGACCAGGGAGGACGTTTGCAATAAATTCATGGGAAAATTATAGTCCCACCAAAAAACATCAGAGTTGAGAGCAAAGAATGCCACTTTCTCTCATATGGAAGGATAACCATTCCATGAAGCTTAGGATAGGTTCAAACTATTCCTTACTAAATGCCTCCATCACAACTTCTCTCTACAGTTGCAGAACAAATTCTTTTACAATGGACATATGCAACAATGTCAATTCATTATTGACAACGCTACTGGAGGAGCTATAGGAAAGAGGACAGTCTTAGAGACATACAACTGCTTTGAGATGTTAGTTACAAATTCCTAGTAAACCAACCTTGGATGACAACTTGATTTCTTTTATTCAAGTCTACAAAGATAACCAATCTAAAACTAATCAACGGTTTAACTCTGTGGAAGCTTTTATAAAAAAGGTGGAAGTCCAAGTGGAACAATTAGCTAAGCATTTGCAAAAACAAAGCAAAGACTAACTAAATGGTCAAAGTGGATCAAATAAATTCAATGAAGATGAGACATTGAGTTTTTCATTCTGATATCTCTAAGTAACGTCTTACTAGAAGATGATAAATTTTAGTTCTAAGTGGGAGGTCACCCATTATTGTATTTTCCTTTCTTTTAGTTTGTTTTCTTTTTATTTTAAGAATGTGTGTAATAAAATTCAAATGAAATAATAGAGATTCATTTGTTTCAAAAATTGTGTTCATTCTTTAAATTTGCATTACGAAAAAACTTAATTCATTAACTCAATTAACTTAGATTTCACTTAACTTAATTAACTTAGATTTTTAAAAAACAAATAATAAATAAATAAATAAAAATTTAGGTTTCCTGCATCTTTCGTCTTCTTTAAGCCTATACATTTTGTTAAGTGAGAAATTTTTCTTAAAAAAGTCTACTATTTCTCAATTTAGGAGCTAGATACGCAAAAGAAGGAAGACCTATTTCAATTACAGGTAGCCATGGGAGATGCTAGAAATGGGCAAAAAATGACGAAGGATTGTACAATGCATATCATTGGCAATACAACTTCTAGAATACAACTGTAAGAGGCTGCAAGGAACTATAAGTTGAAAAATATTCCTTATTCTTTGTTGCCTTCCTTTTATGGTATCCCTAATGAAGGCCCTTTGCATTTCATTAGAGAATTCTATGCTAATTTCCAAACCTTTCCATTGTAGAGAATTGATGAAAACCATCTTGGGATGAGGTGTTTTCCTTGCACCCTCAAGGATAAAGCTTGGTTATGGTTCATTACTCTACATCTGGGTTCTCTAACAACTTGGGAGGTAGTCTATGAAAAGTTTATAGGTATGTTATATTCCCATCAAAAGACTACTAATATAAGGACTAAGATAGTAATGTTATCTCAAATGGATGAAGATCCCTTTTATGAAGCTTGGGCTATATTCAAACTCCTTTTCATTCAATGTCCTCATCATAGCTTTCCATTACAACTACAGAACCAATTCTTTTATGATGGATTGACACTGCATAGTCAATATATGGTTGATAATGCTACTAGATGAGATGTGAGAGAAAAGACCGCCGAGGAAACCTAGTCTCTATGAGCTATTGGGTTCTAATTCCCAACAAAGAAGTACTAGAAGAAGAAGTGTAGGAGTCAATGAAGTTTTCTCCAGTAATGAAATGACCTTGCAACTTGTTGAATTAACTAAGCAAGTGCAACTTATCACTACCCACCAAATGCCAAATCAAGAGATGTGTGAAGTGTGTTTTTCAATTAGGCATGATGCTCGTAATTGTTCATATACTTGTGATTCTAGTGTGGATGCAATAAAGGAAGTCAATTCCTTTCAAAGGTATCATCCAAACACCAATAATCACCCTAACCATCATTGGACACCAAACAATTACCAAGCTTACACCCAAGGTCAAACACTAAGGCCATATAAATACCACCCTTATCCACCAGATCATTCTTTTAATCCAACCTTAGAGGATAGCTTGAATGATTTTATTCAAGTTAGTCACGATAACCGATTGATGAATAATCAAAGGTTGAGCACTATGGAGGCTTTGGTTAAAAGGATTGAGACTAAAATTGGGCAGCTAGCAGAAGAACTGCAAAGGTAAGAACCAGGAAAGTTGCTTAATCAACCCGAAAAAGTGAAGGATGTAAGAACCCTTTGAAGTGATAAGGTAGTCAATACTAGTTTACTTGAAATCTCTAAAGATCTACCTTTTATTTCAGGTATAAAAAAAGGTGAAATTCTAGTCCGTAAAAAGGAGAGACAAGTGTTGAACTTGACAAACCTTTGGAAAAACTCATTGGGGAGTCATCTGGCATCCCCAAAACTCAAAAGACAATAGAACCACATCAGTTGCAAGTACCTTTTTCACACTGATTGAAAGAATCCAAACAAGATAAGCAATTCTATGATCTTTTTAATATCTTTCTAAAGTAAATATCAATTTACCATTATTAGAAGTGATCATAAATGTGCCTTCCTATGCTAATTTTTTCAAAGATTTGAACACTAAGAAAATAAGGTATGAACTTAATGATCGAGTAGTGGTATCAGAAATTTCTAGTGCAATACTTCAATACTAACTTCCCCTAAGTTGAAAGACCCTGGAAGTTTTATCATAAACATAACTATAGGGGATAGGAAGGTCGCTAAAGCAATGCTTGATTTAGGTGCTAGTACAAAATTGATGCCCTACTCTATATTCTTGCAGCTTGATTTAGGAGATTTAAAACCCATAATTTTGTCCTTTCAACTTGCAGATAGATCTCTTAAGTATCCAAAAGGAATAGTTGAGGGTGTGTTAGTAGGGGTAGACAAACTAATAATACCTGTTGATTTTGTGGTTCTTGATATGCAAGAAAATTCAGCCTTGGACAGAGAGCACATAATACTGCTTGGTAGACCATTTATGGCAACTACCAAGATGATTATTGATGTCCAAAATGGAATTTTGACAATGACAATCTTAGGAGACACTATTCATTTTAAAGTTTTTGATTATTCACCTTTTCCTTCTATTTCTTCCATTGATGAAATATTTGATGTTGACCCTTTGGATAATCTTGTCCAAAGCACCTTTTTCCGAACCAGAATATAAAATAAGCTTGAAACTGTTCTTACACTTGAAGAGGTCAAAGAAGATTTAGATGACGAAACTAAGGGGTACCTTGAACAACCAGATAGTGATGAACTAATGAAAAAAAATCTAATACACTCTTAAATCTACCTAGTTCCTCATCTAGTAAAGAGGTCAATCCACCTGAACTTGAACTTAAAGACTTACCTTAGCACTTAAAATACGTGTTTTTGGGAGAAGGAGAAACTTATCCAGTAATAATTTCTTCAATATTGACAAAAACTCTAGAAAAAGAACTTATAAAAGTGCTCAAGAAGTTTAAGAAAGCCATAAGTTGGAGTATCAGGGATATAAAAGGCATTAATCCTACCATGTATATGCATAAGATCAACTTGAAGGATGGTGCTAAACCCGTACGAGAGGCCTAAAAAATACTAAACCCAAGCATGCAAGAGGTAGTTAAGAAAGAAATTTTTAAATTTTTAGAAGAAGGAATTATCTACCATATTATCGATAGTAAATGGGTTAGTCCAGTGCATGTGGTATTTAAGAAATCTTGAATAATAGTTGTTAAAAATGACAAAAGTGAATTAGTGTCCACTAGAATAAGCATTGGATGGAGGATGTGTATAGATTTCAAGAAACTAAATTTATATACTAATAGAGATCACTTTCCGCTTCTATTGATTGATCAAATGTTGGAAAGATTAGTTGGGCATGAATTTTACTATTTTCTAGATGGATTGTTAGGATATTATCAAGTACCCATAGCACCAGAAGATCAGGAAAAGACCACATTTACATGTCCTTTTGGGACATTTGTTTTTCGAAGAATGGCATTAGGGTTATGCAATGCCCCCACCACATTCCAGAGATGTATGATGTTTATCTTCTCAGACATGGTGGAAAAATTCATTGAGATTTTCATGGATGATTTCTCTATCTTTGGAAACTCATTTGATAATTGCTTATATAAATTGACTTTGGTTTTAGAAAGATGCATTGAATGCAATCTAACCCTTAGTTGGGAGAAAAGTAATTTTATGGTTCAAAAAGGGATAGTGTTAGGACATATCATTTCAAACAAAGGTATTGAAGTTGATAAGGCAAAAGTTGAACTAATTTCCAAATTACCTCCCCTACATCTATTAAGAAAATAAGAAGCTTCTTAGGAAATGCAAGATTGTACAAACGATTTATTAAAGATTTCTCTAAAATAAGTCAACCTTTATGTAACCTAATATCAAAAGATGTTTATTTTTATTTCAATGATGACTACCTTATTTCCTTTAATACCTTGAAATCTACCCCTATCATTATGACACAGAACTGGTCTTTATCCTTTGAAATAATGTGTGATGCTTCTGATTATGCTATTGAAGTAGTCTTGGGACAAAGAGTGGATAAGCATTTACATGTCATCTATTATGCTAGCAAAACACTCAATGATGCCTAGATGAATTATACCACCATTGAAAAGTAATTCTTAGCTATAGTGTTTTCTTTAGACAAATTCAGGTCTTATTTAGTAGAATCTAAAGTGATTGTGCATTATGATCATGCTACTTTAAGATACCTATTAAGTAAACCAAATGCCAAGGCAAGATTAATCAGGTGGGTCTGACTCTTACAAGAATTTGACCTATAAATCAAGGATAAGAAAGGTAGTGAAAACTTAGTAACTGACCACTTGTTTATGTTGATTTTTGACTTCAATTCTCTTAAGGGTGAGAGTAATGAAGATATAGTCGAAACCTTTCCTGATGAATAATTATTTTCAATAGGTCTTAACTCATGGTTTTGAGACCTAACACTTCATAACAGGACAATAAAAGGTTTTTTAAAACTATCAAGGACTATTTCTGGGATGTGTACCTAAAGAAGAACATAAGAGCATTCTAACTTTTTGTCATGAACTTCATTATGAAGGCCATTTTGGTGGCCAAAAGATAGCCTGTAAGATATTATAGTCTATATTCTTTTGGCCCACTCTTTTTAAAGATACTCATATGTTTTGTGCATATTGTGATAGATATCAAAGAACAGGCAACATAAGCAAAAGAGATGAAATGCCTTTGACATCTAATTTAGTTGTTGAACTCTTTAATGTATGATGGATTTACTTTATGGGTCCTTTTCCCCCATCCAATGGTTTTCAATATATTTCAGTTGCTATGGATTATGTATCAAAGTGGGTAGAAGTTATCCCCACCAAAACCAATGATGCTAATGTTGTTGTAAAATTCTTGAATGATTCAATATTTAGTAGGTTCAGAACACCTAGAGCTATGATAAGTGATGATGGTATCCATTTTTGTACTAAAATCTTTGATTGAGTACTGAAAAAGTACAACATTACACATAGAGTCGTTACTCCATATCATCTTCAAACTTTTGGTTTAGTTGAGGTAAGTAATACGCAAATCAAGGGAATCCTAGAAGTCACTCTATATCCTTCAAACGAAGGATTGGGAATTTAAGTTGAATGATGCCTTATCGGCATACTGTACAACTTACAAAACACCCATTGAGATGAGCCCTTACTGGTTAATCTTTGGAAAAGCTTGCCACCTTTTCTTTTACTATTTGCATTTTTTTACGTTAAGGACAATGTAAATTTTAGGTTATGGGTGGTAGGATTTAAAAGTTACACAAATTAGGAAAATTTTAATTTTTTTTATAAACAATGTGCCCTTATTTTGCTTATTTAGTTATGCATTTTCACACTAATTGTTTCCTTTAATTTATTTATTTTTATTTTATATATGTGTGTTATTTTCTTTATTTGTGTGTTTATGTAAATTAGAGTAGTGTTCAAATTTTTTTACAAAAATTGATCATGTCTTAAAATTTAAATTTAAATGATGATTAAATATTTTTTGCACTAATAGATTAATTTTTGAAAACATATCATGGAGTATATGGTTATTAGTTAGTTTTTGTCATGACTAATATTTCTTGATAAGGTATGAAAATTATATTAAACCCAAAATCAGTGTTTAGGAATCAAATAGTGAAGACTATCATTATGAGATATAATTTGAGTCTAATTTTCTTTATTTTGAGTGAAATATATTTTTTCTACTCCAACACATTTCTTATTTCTTCAAATTATTAGATGATCTCTATAGCACTTAGCATTGAATGTCTAAATTTTTACATCTTAATGAAGTCTTATATATTTATTTTTCATTTTCTTAGATTAAATGATTTAAGTATAAATTGATAGTATATGTCTTTCTTCATTCATGTATGACTTATTAAAAAAGAGATATATCTAGGGTTACCTAAACAAATACAAACAAAAAAGCCAAATATTAACCACTCATCTTACCATATAAAAAATGTACAATTTGTACATGGGTTCACACTCTAAACAATGGATTCTCTTATAAAAAATGAATATAAGAGAAAGAAAAAAATAGAAAGAAAGAGAGAAAAATGAATAGTATAATCTGTATACTATGATCCAAAAAGCCTAAAAGGTTTAATGCAAAAGAAAATATAGGAAGTAATTCTCTAAGAAGTCATTGCATTTTCCTACATTTTCTAAAAGGCATATTACTTGATATTTTTATATGATGAATTTGATTGATGCATGAAAGTAATGTATAATATTTCATAAATTCTTACATTTGATTTTTTTCATAAGATCAATGTTAAAATAACACTTTGAGCCTTTCTTCTTTATACATATGCGAACATATTAGTTCATTTTTATACATCAACTCTTTCGCATATAAATTAGTATGAGTGTTTGAACCTATAGAATTCAGTGTCTTTGAGAGTATTGACTTATGAGGAATAGATTCGAAGCGAATTTTGATTCCTGAAATTAAGTTTGGGTAAAATTAAATTGATACATTTTTTATATGAAATATAAAAATAATTTTTAACTAATTATTATAATAAATCATGAATGTTTAGGAAGTTGAAATAATTTGTGCTCAAGATTTTAAGTATGAAATTTAAAAGAGATTATAAGCATGAGATATTTTTGTATTTCATTTATTTCTTTTATTTTAAATTTTAGTTAACTTTTTATTTTATTTGTTTTATTTTGTTTTCATTTTTTTAATGTTTGTGGGTATCATTACTGAAAACCCTCACGAGACTTAATTCGTCCACTATGGCAACCTCGGGGTTTAAAGGCTTGTTGCATACGCTAAATGCAACTGTGTCAATCCACAGAAGTGATTTAGGATAGTTTAATTTTTAGTTTTTATTTTAGTTTTTATTTTAGTTTTTATCGCTTCTCTTGCTAAGGGATTAGCAAGAAGTTAGTTGTGGATTGTGGGTTGTGATGAGTGCATAAAAAACACTAAAATCACCATAATTTAATGTACTTTAATTGATTAAATAGGTTCATATTTGTATGATTTTTTCATTTTTTTTATATAAACCTATTTTTTAGAAATCATGGATATTTTCATTATTTTTCAGGTGTTTTCGTTCAAAAATAACTTAAAAAAAATTTGAAGAAAAATACTAGAGACAATACAACACAAATATGTTGAGAAAAGATATGAAGAAAAGTAAAAAAGATGGAAAAATTGGACAAAATAGATCAAAATGATCAAAAATGTCAAAAAGGTTGAAACTGTGTGTGCAACCACCCATTCGAGCCAAGTCCCCTACGCAACTGCCCATTCCTGCCAAGCCTCATGCACAGTAATGTACGCACATGCCCAGACACACCGACGCACGCCCAGCACAAGCCCTCATGTAGTTGACATACGTTGCACTGATTTTCGCATATGCCATCACACTCTTCACCATGTCTCATTTGCGCCCAACACCTATCTACCGTGCCCATCGCCCGTCTGCCAAAATTTGTGCGCCCCATACGCATGCCAACCTGTCCAAATGGATCCAAATTCAAATTTTGAAATATTTTCCCCCCTTTTTTGGCCTTTTCCTCACCTATAAAAGGATCGCTTTCCCCCATTATAAAACGCACAATTTTCTGAGCTTTTTCTCTTTAAAATTTTTTCATTTTTTTAGTTTTTAGGTTTTAAGTTCTCTTTTTGAGAAGAACTAGTTATGTTTTTATAGATTTTTAGTTTTTTTTATTCAATAAGTAGATGTGTAAATCCGTTTGGAGGTTTTTTAGCAACAAAATTAGCATCAAGTTGTTGTAAGAATTCTTTTAATGGATTCTTTACAGTAATCTTTTTATGTTTTATTCTTATATTTTATATTTAATTTATATGTGATCAAATTTAATATAGTTGACTGTTTGTAAATATGATATAATTATAATGTTGTTATGGTTACGAAATATTAAATAGGTAAAACATTTCTATAAAATAAATCGATTTTGTTTTTATTCCAAATTTTATGTTAAAGATATTAGAGAGAAATATATTATTTTTTATTATAAACTTAAATGTGAAAATTAGATTATAAGGTTTAATTATTCGGTCTGATTTAGAGTAGTGTCCTTTTATTTGTTGGTACAATCGCTTGGTAGTTATAGTGAAACTCTATTTCAAAAGTTTTTTTATAAGAACTATTATTTTGAAAATGTATTGACGATATATTTTCAATAATGGTTTTAAAACTTGAAAGTTAGTAGTCAGATAATTAAATTCTTACGTTTAATTTGGATATTTTGAATAAAGTTTAAAATGTCTAATCCCACCAAATGTGTCATTTAAATGGTTCATTTTCAATCTCTTAAAAAAGAATTAATTTAATTAATCTAATTAATTGTCAACCTCACCCATAGATGTTAAATGATTTGTTTAATTAATAAATAATATCTAACCTCACCTTTGATATAAAAAAGAGAGAATCAATAAATATCAATTTATATCTTTAATAACCTAAATAAAAAGAGAGAATCAATAAATATCAATTTATATCTTTAATAACCTAAATAATTTGAGCAAGGATAATTAACTTAATTATTATATCTTTAAATACTCCACTGTTATGAATGATAAAATTTGCATTATTGTTTATTGAATATATATCTATGTTTATTTTTTATGTTATTAGATTAGAAAACAAAACCAAAATATCATGACAAGATGTTTAAGATTTAATTTTGTTTTTAAGATTTTGAATAATAAATTAAAAATCACGTACATTTTTTTTTATATCGACTTTGAGAATATACTTATCATTTTTTATAAAATGATTCATCCATTTGCAAGAATTTTACAAATATAAAACTAAAAGATTTTATAAGATCGGTATTTGTAATTACAATCTTACGCTCATCACTCACCAAAAGAGGACATCTATATAATGATAAAATATAATCCACCGCATGATTTCCATGTACATTTATCATGGTGCATAGTGTACATGGATTTTCTCTCTGATAATGATTAAAAGACTTGGAATGCAAAAAGGAAACAACAAGTGGTGTGGCTATAAGTGATTTTTCAAACAAATCAACCTTTAAAAGTATAATTATTTTTAAATCATTTTTCTTATGATTAATTTTATTATTGGTAAATTTTGTTGATTCAGTTTGTTATTATCAAAATTATTTTACTATAAAATGATAAGTTGTTTCTTTAATAATTATTAAATAAAAGAATGAATTTTTTGTACGTATAATTATTCTATCAAGAAAATAGTAAAAATGTACCATTTCTTAGTTTGTCCTTGTGACAAACTTGGAGGCGTTACAAGAGGCGATAAGCAAACTCCAGAATTTCAAGATGGCAGTGGTTACTCTTGCAAGGGATCACATACTCAAAATTATTGAGTATTTCTATGATTTTGAGAGTGATTGTGGTGGGATGGATGGAGAGTCTTAGGTGGATTTTATCCTAGGGCCCTTGCCTCTAATCTTTGATGACTTTTGTATTAGTTATAGCATGAATAAATTAAATCTCACTCTGACCCAACTAATGAATAAACTACAGAGCGTTGAAAGTTTGTTAGGTAGGAAATAACTGTGTAAATATTGTTCTTGTTGGTAAGTCTGGTTATGGTTCCAATCTCAAGAGCAAGAAATGAAAGGCAAAGATGAAGAAGAGTCTCTAGGTGGCAAAATACAAGGCAAAACGTCCTACCAAAAAATGTGTACTTAGAAATAGAGACAAACCACCACTGATAACTAATAATAGTAGGGAATATGAGTTTGAGAGAGATGTGATGAGAGAAAAGAGATAAACGCGAGAGAGATAGGGGACTTGGGGTTCTTTCATTTTTTCCTTTTTTTTAATTTATTAATGTTAGGGATAAAGGGACAAAAACAGCCTTTATTTATATCACACTTTTATCATATATTGAGTAACCATTATAGTTCATGTGAGTAGCTAATGCCGTTAGCATCTTAATACTAATTTTGATTCATTAACGAAAATAATGAAATTTGTAGTTCTTAAGAAAACAATTTCAAAACTCAAATGTATTTTTAAACATAATTTAATTACTAAACCATCACATTTTATTTAAAAAATTCAACATGGCACAAAAATATATGGGAGTATAAAAAGTCTATCACAAACCAAATTTTAGGCTTATATCCAATATATTTAATTTTTGACTTTTATTGATTTGAATTGTTTCTTATACTTATAGAATTAGCTTATATTGAATAAATTCGGTTCTCATTTCTTAAATTCTAATAAAATCGAATCAATTTATATATATTTATTTTTATTTTATATTCATACTTTTCATTTTATAAAATTATTTTTTTAAAATTTCATTTAGAGTTGTTTCCATATCTATTTCTTCTTAAAGGATTAATTTATATGGTACTAACAATTTTATGGATAACTTGATCATAATAATTAATAAATTTTATTAGATAAATAGTTACTATTTATTATCTTACTTTTAAATATTTATTATAATTTATGATTAATATGGATAATAATCATTAATAACATTTAAGAATCACCCATTTTACATCATAAGTTACTTAAATCTTACTTTTAAATATTTATTATAATTTATTATTAATATGAATAATAATCATTAATAATATTTAAGAATCATCCATTTTACGTCATAAGTTACTTGAAAATAAATATGTGTAAAATTTATTAGAACTAATCCAACTCATACTACCTAAATCAAATCAAACCAATATTTTTTATTTTTGGTATTTATTGATTTGGATTAGTTTTTATATTTATTGAATTGACTTAGATAGGGTCGTTTAGTTCTCATTCTTAAACCCTTATAAGAACTAACAATCCCATATATTTTTATTTTTATATTCATACTTTTAATCTTATATAATTATTATTATTTTTAATTTCACGTTGGGTTTTTTGTATTTCTACTCCCTCCGAAGGGATTAATTTGCATTGTATTAATAGTTTTATAGATAGTTTAAATATGAAAATTAATAAATATTATTAGATAATTCATTACTATTCCTTATTTCCTATTTCTCTTATTTTAAATATTTCTTGTATTATAACTCTTATGGATAATGAATCATCAATAATATTTAGGAATTGCCTAGTTTACATCATAAGTTACTGGAAAGTAAAGATGTGTAAAATTTAATAAAACCAACCTAACTTATACTACTCAAACTAAATCAATCTAATAATTTTATTTTTTTTGACTTTTATTGGTTTAGATTGTTTCTTATATTTATAAAACTAACTTATATTAGGTTAATTTAATTCTCATTTCTTACCTCTTATAAGAATTGAATCAATCCACGTATATTTATTTTAATTTTAAATAATTATTTTTTTTAATTTCACTTAGGACTTTTTAACATTTTTTCTTCCCCTTTTAAATAGTTAATTTACTTCGCACTAACAATTTTATGAATAGTTTTGGTACGGAGAATTACTAAATTTTACTAATTCATTACTATTTCTTATTACTTATTTATTTTACTTTTAAATATATTTTTTATACTTTATGATTATGATCATATGGGTAATAAATCATTATTAATATTTTTCATTCTTATTTATTCTTAAAATATTTAAATATTTAAATTTTAAATTTTATTATAATAGTTAAAAAAAATTAATAAGCAAAATTAATTCACAAAATTAAGGAATTTTTTTATAAATGTTATTAATCTAAACCAATGAAATGAAAAAATCGTTAGAGTTCAATTGTTTTTAAATTTATTTATTTAAGTTGGTTTTATTTTTCAAAAATCAATTATATTAGATTAAATGGATTTTTTTACTATTAAATTTTAGAAATTGTTATAAAAGTACCATCAAATTTTGATTTATTATTTTTATATCATTAAATTTTATAATTATTGTAAAAATGTTAATAATTTTTTTTTATTTTTATACCATTAAAATTTATAAAATATTATAAAAATATCATTGATGCCGATCAATTAATGATAAATTACGCGTAAATCGATATTATTTTTGTTATATTTATAAAATTTAATTTATAAAATAATAAAAAATTTTAATAATATTTTTATAATATTTATAAAATTTAATGATATAAAATAACAAATAAAAATTTGATAATATTTTTATCAGAATCCTCAATTTAAAAGATAAAAACATCATTTTATATATTATATTAATTTAATTCTGATTTAAATCTAAAATGAAACCAATTCATTCATGGACGCGAAAAAGAAAAAATAATTGGGAGCCGTAAATAACTTCTCAATACAGCGGTTTTCCATTCATAGGTCAGGTAGAGAGAATTCCCATAATTCATTTTCTCTTGCCCAGTTCTCGATCTCAATCCTCCGTAGTCTCTCGATCAGGTAAACCCACATCTCGATCATAGATCCAATCCTTTTCTCTCTCAATTTTGAATTTTCTATTTGTTACTCTCTTGTTTATGTCCAGTTTATTCCCTCTATTTTCTTCCATCTGGGGGGTTGATTATTTTTTTCTATAGGATTTGGTAAAAAAAGATTGTTTAATTGTGATTTGTACGTTTTTGAAAGTTTTATTATGATTGGTACGTTTTGAATATTGTTTTTGCTTTGAGTTTAGTCGTTGAATAGATTTAAGAAAATGAGTGAAATTAGATTTCTATTTTTTATTTGATGTGTTTATCATGATGGGCTTGAGAAAAAAATTAGTATTTAGCTGAGCCTTCGTATAAGAATATTTAAAACAATTAGAAGAAAGCTTAACTACATAATGGATGAAATTACACAAGCAAACCCTAGTTCTTGCATTCCCTTTTTCCCATCTCCCTCTCCCATATCTCTAGCCTATCTACTTAAGATTGGTTCTTTATCATTAACAAGTTGCTACTTGCTGTAGCATCTATGTTGTAATGTTAAAGTGTATCGGAGCCTACAATATTTTCATTCTAATGTCTTTTTTTACTTAGTGGACCACTTCTGTCATCTGGGTTCAATTTGATTTTTAACAGAGCTTAAAGGTAATGTTTGAAATTGATAATAATTTCTTACTTTTTTTTAGAAGTTTTTTTTTTCTCATCACAGATTATTTATTTATTTATTACTTTGTGCTAATATTCATCATTTGAAAGTTGGATTCATGATCTTCTTTTTTAAATTATATATTCTTTTTAAATGTGATATAAAATGATTTAGCATGTCTTATCTTGATAATGAAAAAGGAACCACTTATTGATGATAAATGGACAAAAGGATCCTTAACTCTATGTTTAATGCTTCAATGTTCCTTCTCAGACATTTGATGTCTATATTGATAGAAGTAAAGAAATGTTTTGCCATAGCTTTGTAACCTGATTCATAATTTGAGACTCTAGCCCTTCACATGTTACACATACACTTTTAGGACACCAAGAGACGTAATTTTTTGGATACGTATTTAGGTGACGTGCACACCCTTTTTTTGTTTGTTTTTAAATTTCCAATTAATTGGAGTGCATAGACTCCTAGAATTACAACCATGCTCATGTCATGTTGTTTGGACATCGGTACTTCACAAAAAATGAAGTCTCCAATAACATAGATGCCACAAGCTGTAAGTTCTAGTGATATGTTATTTTCTCTTCTAATTACTATTAGTTTCATCTTGCAACCCTGTAGGGTGCCACAGGCTGCAGGTTTCTCGTGATCTGTCTTCCTCTCTGCTAATTACTGTTAGTTTCATATTATGTTTTACCATCATTTTATTTATTGCATTATGTGTGCATTTTAAAAATAATTTTTTCCTTAAATTTTGGAAAACTAGCTCCCTAGTTTGTGTTGTTTTCATATGAAAAATTTCTTTCCTCTAGCATTATTCCCTTTCATGTTTGTTCTGTTTTCTAAAATGTTGTTCTTTTCTGCTGTCTTATGATCTGATTTGATAGCTAGTTACATGCTTTTGATGCTTGAAGTAAATTTTTTAATGCTCAGAAAAGCAGAGTTGGACGGAGAAAGTAAATGAAAAAGAGAAGTAACAAAATAAGGGAGTTAAACCTATTTATTTTCATTTCTATCTTATGTATGGAATGGAATAAGGACAGGATGGGAACTGAAACGGTGTGAGGGGAGGTGTTATATACATACCTTCTGCATAGTTGTTTGAATAGAAGAGTAAATTTTGCAATGAAATGTTCTAGTTGCTCGGTACTGATTAAGTTGGATAGAATATTTTTGCTTCTTATGTGCCAACTGCTGACCCAAAGAGAAAGGAAATGAAAGCCTTCCTGCTGTTTATTCGCAGATTAGCTTAAATGGCTGGTCACAAGATTGCTCATGCCACCTTGAAAGGACCAAGCGTTATCAAGGAGATATGTATTGGAGCGGTCCTTGCTTTGGCTGCGGGTGGCCTCTGGAAAATGCATCACTGGAATGAACAGAGGAGAGTGAGGGCTTTTTATGATTTGCTGGACAAAGGTGAGATCAGTGTTGTAGCTGAAGAAGAATAACTCTTCATCCCCCCCCCTCCCCCCCCCCCCCCTCCAATGATTCCGTCTACACTTGTGAAGAATTTTATTAATCATTTTGGCTCTTAAACCTTAATGAGTTTAAGGTTTGTCTAAGACAGCAGAAGAATAAGTTTCATGTACTGAGTTGGTAATTTGCAGATTGATGTCAATGCATTTATGTTTTTCTTCACTATCCCTTATTTTTGATGATCCTTAAGAAGTGGGATTGTTTGTGTATTTCTTTGTTGTTTTTTAGGAGTACTTTTGCTTACATAATTAAATGGAGAATGAAATGAGATTGATATGTGTGTCGTTTAGTAGGTGAATTGGCAGTATAGTCGGTTACAATTAGAAGGGTAAATTAAGATGACATCTTAATTAATTTTAAAATCTATCCTAACTCTTTTTATTTAATTTTTAATGAGACGTAACGTGATGTGATGATAATATAAGATGATATTAATTGAGATTTCATTTGTTTTAATGAGTTTAAATGAGATAAGTTAGAATACAAAACAACATAAAATATGATATATGATTATTTGTAATGTAAGTTTAATAAGAAAAATGATACAATATATGTTTAAAATTAGACAACTTAAATGAGATGAGATGATGTGTAAATGATATGAGATAATATTTTATCACGAGTTTGTTAAGAATATTAGATGTAATATTAGACAAAATAAAATAACTTATTTTATCTCTCTCGTTATACTTGTTACATTGGAAAAAGGTGTATGGTTTTGGCTTGTGGGTGTTTTAAAAATCACTTCCCTTTAGCCTAGTATTATTTAGGTTTTTAAGAAGTAGGAAGATTTTTAAGACAAAATAGCATTTTTAATGTTTTTAAAATTTTTAATCATAAAAATAATATTATTTATTTTTAACTCATATTTTTAGAAATAGAAAGTCGGGTTTAAACATTACAAATTAAACGTCGATCGATTAGACATTATCTAAGTTAAACATAGACTTATTGATATATTGTTTTGGTTAGTGGGTTGCTCTGTCGTAGTTACTAGTTTTAATGTTTCAGTAAAATGCGGATTAAAATCAAAGATATCCCTAAGTTTAGGAGAATTTTTAAAAATATTCTTAAGATTTTAAAAAATTTAAAAATATTCTTGAAACATAACGAAAATTAAATCTAACATAAGTAAATAGTAAAATTTTTAAAATTGAAGAAGAAAAATAAATCAAGAAATAATAGACATAGAAATTGAAGATATCTATGGATATTTTTCACAAAAAAATGTTAATAAGTAAAAAAAAATTTAAAGATATCTCATCATTTTCATTAAAAGAATCATTCTCTAGGAAAAACATAATTTATTATGACAAATAATAAAGAAATGAGTATTGAGATTACAGATACAAAAAAAAAGTATAATATATCATTAATTGATAAAAAAAATTATATTAAACAAGCTATCAAAAATTCCTCATAAAGATAAATAAAAAATTGAATACATCTATTTAGGAAGAATTCAAATATTAATGAAAGCTCATTTTAGAGAAGGGATAGATACACCAATAAAAATAACATTATTAGATAATAAAATAATAAATAGGTAAGATGCCTTATTAGGAATGATCTATGGTAACTTAGGATGTCAAAAGTTAAAATTTACAAACATATCTTATATTTATTATCAATATACATTATAAAAATTTAAATCAAGTATTAAGTTTAGTTTATGAATTTGAAAGAGGAGAAGTAATGAAAGAAGAAAATCATTTATTTTCAATACATATCTAGTATCATATTCTTTAACAAATAGTCATAATAGTTCAATTTATGGATAAAATGAATTTATAAAAATAGACAACTTTTAAAGAACTTGGATAAATAATAAAACCTGAAATACTAACAGACTTTAAAATACCAAAAGAATGACAATTAGATATCAAAGAAAAACCCTGATAATAAGAAGAAAAAGTAATGTTAGAAATAATAGCATGCAAAGGCTTACTTTTGTAGGCCATGAAAGAGAAATTTCTAACCAAGAAGAAATTAAAAAACTAGAAATTGAAGTTAAAATAATGAAGACATTAGTTCATGACTTTATATTAGGAAAAAATAATAATGTTTAGATATAAAATAAAAAAATACATTTGGAAGTAAATGGAAGCCTAGTAAGCGTAGTAAAAAATAAAGCAACATTATTTGAAACTGTATAATTATTAATAGAGAAAATGAATTTAGTCTAAGAATCAAACAAAAAATATTTACAGGAAATAATATATGCATAAAAAGAATTACTAAAGTAAATAAAAGAATGTAGTTATAATAAACTACAACAAGATATACATATGAAACCAATTTCATTACCAATCCCTTACCAAGAAGAAACATCTGACCCACACAGGGGAGAAAGAAATAGGTAAAGAATAGAACAACCTGATACCACAGATAGAAGAAGACAACCACCTAAAATAGAGAAAGGGTTGCATTGGGGAACTAGAGGTAGTATTCCACCAGAATTTATACTCTACAATAATTATAAGTCTGGTCTTCTAGATTTAGATTGTATAAGGGATAGGAAGAAAGCCTTAGATGAATGGGCTAGTGGTCTGAGTGTGCTCATACAAACTTCTCAAACTACCCAAACAAATCTTTCAATCTATAGGGTACTTATAGCACATAAAATGATAGGAAATGTTAAAGTTTAGTTTTCAAACTTAAAGGCCAATAACATTTGTTAATGCAAGGGAATGCTTCCATAAGAAGGGAATATTTGGATACATTAATAAATGAAATATATAAAGAATTTATTGGAGAAGATAAAGGAAGAATTATCATTGAATCTAGTAAAAATGAAATCAATGAAGCTAAATGGCGTCTAACAAATATGAAAATTTGTAACATGTGTTACATAGATTTTTTTATTTGTGAATATGAAATGTATTATCATAAATTACCACCCTTTATGCAAACAACTTATAAAAAAATGTTTTTTTAAAAAATTACTTGAAACACTACATAAGACCTTAACAGAAAGTTGAGAACAAACAAATAGAGAAACTATACCAGATACTCTAGGAGGAAAAATAAGAAGTCTTAAAAATTAGATCATTATTAAACACTAAGAAATAAAAGAATATAAACAGATAAAAGGAAATGATAAAATTTGCTGTGATACAAAAGATTTTAGAATACCAGAAAAATATGGATGTAATATAAAATCTTATAAACAAAAATACAAATATAAAAAATATAAATAAAGAATTTTTTTTCCAAAAATATAAAAAGAGATTTAATAAAGAAAACTACAAAAAAAAGATATTTTAGAAGAAAGAAGTATAAACATTCTAAAAACATGAATTATTTCCCTTTAGGAAAGAAAAAATGTAGATGTTGGATCTGTAATGAAGAAGGACATTATGCCAATGAATGTTCAAGCACACTTCAACATAAAAAAGAATTTTCGTAAAAAGAAAAAATCTTGGAAGAAGCTTTCAAAATGGAATTAGAACCAATTGAAGAATTTGATATAGATGATATTTATATTATCTATCTATTAGAAGAAACTGAGGAAGAAATAACTGACTCAGAATATAAACCATCAAATTATGGATATTCTTCATCAGAAGATGAATGATCTGTATTGTATTACAAATCCAAATAGTACTTACATTAAAGTAGGACTAAAATTTAAAGGCTATACTACTTATCATTTATATGCATATATAAATACAGGAGCTAGTATGTGTGTAGTTAGTAAATATGTATTTCCAAAAGACAACTAGAAACAAGCGCTAACAGATTTAATTGTAAAAATTGTTAATAATACTAAAATAAATCTTAATAAGGTATTAAAAGATACTGATATAATGATAGGAGGAGAAAAGTTTCACATTCATACCATATATCAACAGGAAATAGGAGTTGATTTGTTAATAGAAAATAATTTCCTAAACTTATATTATCCTTTCACACAATATTTCGACAAAATAAATCTCACAACCTTAGAAGGAGATACCATCTATATCTCAAAAATAAGAAAAGTTTTAACTATCTCAAACCCAACTTTTATGCAACAACATAAAAAGCAAAAACGTGGTGAGATAGACTAGCAAAAACCTTTTTATAAAATATTTTATTAGATATAGAAGAGAAACAAAATTATTTTCTCAATGAAATACAAGAAGACAAACCCCTAATATGCATCAGAAAACTATTGAAAATAGTCAGCTCAGAAAATCCTTTAAATCCAAAAATAAATACATCTAAGACAATAGTCAACATAAAATTAAGAGATCCTAATAAGATCATAAGAATAAAACCAATGATTTATACTCTAGAAGACATGATTGAATGTGGAAAAAAATTTCAAGATCTTTTGGAATTAAAAGTCATAATACCAAGTAATTCACCCTACTCTAGTCTAGCATTTTTAGTTGAAAAAGAAGCTAAAGAGGAAAAAGAGAATGGTAATAAACTTTAAAACATTAAATAAAGAAATCATTAATGATGGATAATTCATTCCAAAAAAGGAAGAACTATTATTATTAAAAAATCAAAGAAATACTTTTTGAGTTTTGATTGCAAAAATGGATTCTGGCAAATAAGATTGGTTGAAGAATCCCAAAAACTAACAAAATTTAGTTGCCCCTAAGGATAATTCCAATGGAAAGTTAGTTATACCATTTGGATTAATTAAAACAAGCTCCAAGTATTTTTCAAAGATATATGGATAAAATTTTCAAGAAATTACAGGATATTTGTTGTGTTTACATAGATGATATTTTTTTTAGTAATGAATTAAATAAACAGTATTTGGATATTATCAACATTTTACAAGAATGTAGAAAAGAAGACATTGTACTCTCTGAAAAGAAAATAGTACTTGCGTAGCAAAAAATTAAATATTTAGGATTGAAAATTGAAGACGGAAAATATAATATACAATCTCATATACTAAATAATATTCAAGGTTTTCCTAGTGAATTAAAAGCCAAAAATAAATTAAAAATATTTTTAGGATGTTTAACATATGTAGAGGCATACATCAAAAAACTTGCAGAAATGAGAAAACCATTACAAGAAAAATTGAAAAAAAATCATATATGGAAATGGACAGAAGAAGATACTCTATATATGGATAGAGTAAAAGCAAAGGTAAAAAATTTGCCAACTTTATACCATCCAAGACCAAATGATAAGGTAATAATTGAAACAAATGCTTCACAAGAATATTGGGGAGCAGTTCTTAAAGCAAGAGTAGATGTCAAAGATGAATATATTTGTAGATATACATCATGATCTTTCCAAGGTTCAAAATTAAATTAACATAGTAATGAAAAAGAATATTTAGCTGTTAAAAACTCTATTAAGAAATTTGCAATATATGTTATAAGCTCTAGATTCATTGTTAGAACAAATAACAAGAATTTTTGTTATTTCTTAAGAACTAATATTGCAGGTGATTACAAACAAGGAAGATTAGTTAGATGACAACAATGGTTCAATCATTACAATTTTGATGTTGAACATCTTTCAGGCTATAAAAATAGCTTAGTAGATGCTCTTACTAGAGAATTATCACCTCTAACTATTTTTATGCTTTCAAGAATGGAACATCTTGACATTAAAATCAAGATAAAGGAAAAGGAGATAAAAATCCTATAGGATCAACTCGAGCTGCTATATCTTGAGAAAAATCTTATGGAAATAGGAAGAGCTTAATTGTTCAAAACAACCTTTAGAGGCTAAAAGCACAAAAGAGGAATCTTCATTAAAAATTCAATCTAAAGAAGGTGAAACTTCTGAAACCAAAAAGCTCAATTGGGTAGAAGAGGTAGAAAAAGAAGAACAAAAAAAGTTTATGTGGTCTATAATGGCCCAAAATCAGGAATTTATAACAACTGGGATGAAGCCAGTAAATATATTCTAGGAATTAGTGGAGTAACTCATAGAGCCTTAACCAACAGAATAGAAACTGAAGGTAGTTATGCCAACTACAAAACACCAAAACTAACAACTCCAGAGGAGATATTAAGAAATTATTCTGCAGCATTACAACAACAACCAACAGCTCCAAACAAGTTGACAAATCTTGGAAAGATAGCAAGGCCTCTAGTGCTATTTAGATAAACATCTCCTCTAGAGACATCAAAAATAGTAAAGCATTCAGTGCTATTCAAGGACACATCTGATCGCCACACAAGAAGTGTGTGCAATGAATACAAAAGTATACGTATCGCAACAAGTAATATAATGATAAGAAAATATCGTTCACACAGATTATTTTATTAGAAAATAATTTTTAAAACTAAAAAAAATCAATTTTTTTGGTGTTTTTATATTTTAAGGAGAGAAAATTAAAATAACTAAAAGTAACTAGCACAATTAATTAAATCAAATTTGGTAACTAAAAAGATATATGAGAAAATATCTAGGAATACTTAATCCCCCAATTTTCTAAGCATATGAATCGCTAAAATCCCTCCAATATAATTATCAATTAATTACATGATCAATTGAATCTAACCTAGCGTGTATTCCACTCTCAAGTAAACTACACATCATATAGTAATTAATTTAATCACACTCTCATGCCAATTAAATTGCATACTACTCATTAAGTTCATCAATTATGGAACATATACATAAGAATCATTCATCTTTGCATAGAAACTATGCATGTTATTTAATCAAGACAAACAACTAAATAATTCTCTCAAATCTATTTAATTTCCTCTATAGATAAATTGTTGGCCAAACAATTAATAGCATACAAATTAGTTTAAATAATATAATTAAAGTAAAATTATAATTGTAATAAAATATTAAATCATTACATGGTGAAAATTGGATTCATAAGATTCCTAGATTAATAAATTAACTACACATAATTGTGTTCATAAAACTTGTATTTTTCATAAAGGAAGACATAAAAATTGATAAAGAAAAGAGTAGAAGAAAAAATACAATCAATCTCTTGAATTGTAGTGTTAATCTTCTCTTGAATCTCCACCAAAATTGTGTCCCTTCTTGAATTTTTCTCTATTTTTTTTTCTCTTTTTAGTTCCAAAAATTGATCAAAATTATGCTAATAGAGGCCACTTAGGGTTTATGGAGTGATTAGGTGCCTAAATATTACTTAGGTGCGATTTGGACGGTCATATCAGCTTTAGATCAAGAGCTACAATCAAAACAAGCAAAATTGACAGTGCTAACCAATCACAACATGAACGTGGCATCAGGACTTCACTGAGCGAATCAAGGAGCGATGTGTGGCAGGGGAGACTGGTCAGATACAACACACACTGAGTCAGTAACACATGGTGTGCCATGATATGTAGAAATGGATGGCATGGTGCATGGGTGGAATGCGTGGAGAAATGACGTTATGACACATGGCATGGCGTGTTGGTTGATCTCTGAACTCGGATTAAACTCCATGCAGACATATGGTGCGCGTTTCTTCCTCCTTACACGCTGTGTAACGTGATTTGCTCTTCATGCTTACGTGGCATCCGCATGGCTTTCCTAGTATGCTCTCCTACTTATGTGGCAAGCCACGTGGCAACTCTTGATTGGTCCTGCATTAAAAATTCATAAAAAAAATCCATTAAACTCCAGAAAAATCCCAAAAATTATATTTTACCCCTTTTCGCTAAAAAGTTTACATTTTAATATGTTTGACCCAAAAAATACTATTTATTGAATAAAACAAGTAAATATTAAGTGAGAATGTGCGCTAATAACTCTATTTTCCTAGAGTTATCACACCCTCATACTTAACTCTTTGCTTGTACTCAAGTGAAGCTAAGTATAACTAAATAAAATAACTTGGGTAGTACATTCATAAGTATACTTCTATTAGTACATGCATGTTTCGCGAAAATTATTCATCTCAAAAGTCGTACAATTCTATGATAAAGAGGTTCACATATTCATCAATTAACGTTCCATCAATACAAAGATATGTAAGGTTTTTAACAAATTGATTCGTGTGTGTCTGCTGCATATGATATCATCCAATGCACTCATGAAATGAACCTATATGAGCATGCTAATTAATTCAATCTTAGAATAAGTCTCGTAAGTCTATTTTTCACATCTATCTCCATTAAAATAAATATGCACTTAACTCAAGATCAATAAGGACTTTACATGGTTGTAATGTAAGGCTTAGGTGGGAGGTCGATAAATGAAGACATTTTAGGCTCTTTCCATACCTTAGCCTTTTTTTCATCATGCACTTTTTAACAAGAATTGAGCTTTCACTTAATATTTTAGTACACCTTTTTTTGTTATTCTTTTCATATTCTTATATTATACATCTCTTTTCTCTTTTTTTTTTTTGTAACTTCACAACACCCCTAAACTTATTTTAAATTCTATTTTCTTTTTCTTTAGAGGGATAATTGTGTTGTGAGTTTTGCTTTTTTTTTATAGGGTGTATTATATTTCACCTTACTCTATAGTATAACACATGATTGCATATTTTCTTTTACATGCTAAAGGTGCAAAGGTAAATGTAATACTTATTAGTTAGGCATTAAATGTGGCTTAAAGATATGAATGATTCTTTGTTAGGCTCAATTGGGTGACTAAAGATATTAACAATGGGTAGCTTGAAAGGCTCAATCGATCCAAATAAGGCCTAAATCATTTCTCTTGCTAAATACTATTTAGGATTTCACCTCAAGGGATGATCAAATAGATTCTAAAACCTAGTAAATCTCATCAACTTGCATAACTCACTACAAATTTTCTCTCAATAAGCACACCAAAATCAATCATGAACATGTGAATAAAAATTTGAATCAATCCAATCAAAACTAGCAAGCATATCACATGACTAATGTAAATATCTTAACAAATATGTTACACTCCTTATTCTAGTTATGACAACCAATTTTTATCATTGAGTTCATATGTTTCATATCAAGCATGCATGCATGTATTTAGTTTCCATATATTTATCAATATCTACCCAAATCATGATTAAAAATTTCCTATGAATTAAAAAAATTCCCTAAAAATTAAAAATGCATACTAAATACTAAAGTAGAGAATGAAGTTCCCTCCCCCAAACTTAAATTACACATTGTCCTCAATGTGCACATATAAATATGAAAAAATAAAAAGAAAACTCCCTTAATCATGGCATACCGCATCTGTCATTGGAATGCTTATTCTTGTTACGCCATTGCTTTACACATTTATTCACCTATAAAAAATAATGAAAATATAAATAAAATAACGTTGAGTTGCCTCCCAACGAGCGTTACATTTAACGTTCTTAACTAGACTATCATATCAAGTCCTAAGGTGCATCCACTAAGGTTATCACATATGTTTCATTTGATAAGTGATCTTTATAATAGTGCTTCACCTTATGTCCATTAACCATAAATCGATCTTTATCTTTGTTTTCTAATTCAATGGCTCCATGGTTGGTTACCTTAATGATGATAAATGGACTTGACCATCTACTCTTTAATTTACCCAAAAACAATTTGAGTTTTGAGTTGTATAGTAACACTTTCTGACCTGATTCAAAGATACGGTGCACAATTTATTTGTAATGCCATTTTTTGTCTTTTCCTTATAAAGCTTGGCATTTTCATAAGCATTCTACTGTAATTCATCAAATTCATTTATTTGAAGCATTTTTTCTCACCAGTTGCATCTATAGACATATTCAACTGTTTCAATGCCCAATATGCTTTGTGCTCCAATTCTAATGGTAAGTGATAAGATTTTCCATAAACTAGCTTATACGGGGTGGTACCGATTGGTGTTTTAAATGAAGTTATGTATGCCCATAGTGCATCATCCAACTTAGATGACCAATCCTTCCTAGAGATGTTCACAGTTTTCTCCAAAAAAAAATTTACTTCTTTATTGGATACCTCTACTTGCCCACTTGTTTGGAGATGGTAAGGGGTAGACACTTTATGCTTAATCACATACGAATACAATAAGGAATTAAATGAGTTATTGCAAAAGTGACTTCCTCTATCACTAATAATGATCCTAGGAGTTCCAAACCTAGTGAAAATATTTTTCTTCAAAAATTTCATGACAACTTTGGCATCACATTTGTTGCTAGCAATAGCTTCTACCCACTTTGACATGTAATCCACTCCTACAAGTATGTATTGTTTACCAAGGGATGGAGGAAATTGTCCCATATAGTCGATGCCCCATACATTAAATAATTCCACTTGAAGTATACAATTTAGAGGCATCTCATCTCTTTTTGAAATATTACATATCCTTTGACATCTATCACATATCTTTACATAATTATAAGCATCTTTAAATAGTGTAGGCCAAAATAAATAAATTGAAGTACCTTAGCTGCTATTTTTGTGCTCCCAAAGTAACCTACATAGTCTGAGCTATGGAAATGGTAAAGAATACTTTCAACTTCATAATTAGGGACACATCTTCTCAAAATACCATCACCACTTTCTTTATAGAGGTAAGGGTCATCCCAAAAATACTATTTAATGTCATGGAAGAACTTCTTCTTTTGTTTCCATGTGAGGTTCAATGGAAGAATCTTGGTAGCAAGAAAATTTGCAATGTCTCCATACCATGAGACTTCTATTTGAGCTACAGGAAATAGTTGCTCATCTGAAAAGATTCTCCAATCACCATATTATCATCCATTTTTACTTCCCTCTCTAATGTAGACAGATGGTTTGCTACCTGATTTTCTGTTCTTTTTTTATCACGAATTTCCAAGTCAAATTCTTATAGTAGGAGCACCCATCTTATCAATCTTGGTTTGGCAACCTTCTTTGTCATGAGTTACTTTATTGTAGAATGATCCATGTAGACAGTCACTTTGGTGCCAACCAAGTAAGATCTAAATTTCTCAAAGGCATATATAATGGCAATGAGCTCTTTCTCTATAGTAGCATAATTCATTTGGGCCTCATTCAGTGTCTTAATTGTATAGTATATGGCACAAAAAATTTTGTCTCTTCATTTTCCAAGAACAGCTCCAATAGCAAAATCACTTGCGTCATATATCAGCTCAAAAGGCTTGTTTCAATTCGGTGTGACTATAACTGGTGCTGAGACTAGTCTCTCTTTCAACACTTGAAATGCTATTAAAAATTTATCATTGAACTTGAAAGGCATGTCCTTTTCCAAAAGATTACACAAGGGTTTGGAGATTTGGGAAAAATCTTTTATGATTATATGATAAAAGCTTGCATGCCCAAGAAAACTCCTTACTCCTCATACATTGGTAGGTGGTGGTAGTTTTTCAATCACTTCTATCTTAGCTCTATCCACCTCAATGCCATTAACTGAGATTTTGTGGCTCAAAATTATACCTTAATGTACCATGAAATGACATTTCTCCCAGTTTGAAACCAAATTTGTTTCTTTACATCTTTGTAACACTAGGGAGAAATAGTGTAGACATTCATTAAATGAGTTTCCAAAGACCAAAAAATCATCCATGAAGATTTCTAGATGCTTTTCCACCATGTCTAAGAAAATGGTCATCATGTAGCGTTGAAATGTAGCAAGTGCAATACATAATCCAAAGGGCATTCTCCTGAAAGTAAAAGTTCCATAAGGACATATGAAGGTGGTCTTTTCTTGGTCTTCAGGTGCCATAGAAATTTGGTTATAACCAGAGTATCCATCTAGAAGGCAAAAAAAAAAAAGAAAGAATGCCCAACTAATCGGTCAAGCATTTGATCCATGAATGGGAGAGGAAAATGATCATTCCTTGTAACTTTATTTACTTTACGAAAATCCATACATACTCTTCATCCCGTGACAGTCCTAGTAGGTATTAACTCATTAGACTCATTTTACACCACAGTGATTCCTCCTTTCTTCAATACACATTGGGCTGGACTTACCCATTCACTGTCTGATATTCGGTAAATAATGCCCATATCAAGACACTTAACAATTTCCTTCTTCACTACTTCTTTCATGATGGGATTTAAGCGGCGTTATGCATCCCTGATGGGTTTAGCCCCATCATCTAGCAAGATTTTTTACATGTATATAGATGGGCTTATGCCTTTGATGTTAGCAATAGACCAACCTATAGCTCTTTTGAAGTTCCTTAGCACATTTAGTAGTGCTTCTACTTGCTCCACACTTAGATAAGTCAAGATAATGACTGGAAATGTCTCGTTATCACCCAAAAATGTATAATGAAGATGAGAAGGTAAAGGTTTAAGCTCTAGTTTGGGTGGCTTCTCAATGGATGGTTTCAACCTTGAGCTTATTTCAAGACATTCCACAACTACATGTGATACACACATGAGAGACGTGTCCTCTAAAAAGTTCACAATATCAACCTTTGATTCCATATTTTCAAAATGAAAACAGGTTGAGTTGTTTTCTATTGATTTAATGTCCTTGTTCATAGCATCATGTGTTAAATTCATAAGTGGGAGTGATTCAACAAGTGTTGTTAAGCTGCTGATATGAATTTATGCCCCTACATAAGTGTCATGGTATTAATTAGTATGTGTGTTTAAAGAATTTACAAGCATAGACTCTAAAGCATCAATAGGGCACATGTCATAAAGCACATTAGTGGTTAGATCATTAGTACTATCTATTCAAAAGTAATCACTAGCATTATCATCATCAGAAAATTTAATTTCTTTGAACACATTAAATGTTACTTGTTCATCTTGCACTCTTATTGTAAGTTCAACTTTTTGTACATCAATGAGTGTTATTCTGGTTGCTAAGAATGGATGATAAAGTATGATAGGAATGTCATGGTTCTCCTCATTCTTTTGAGTTTCTGGTTCATCCTTATCCTTTTTGGTCTTATAGTCCTTCTTATCCTTTTAAGTCTCATCTCCCTCTAGATTTTTACCACTCCTTAAGGCTATAGCATTGCAATGGTCCTTACCTTCTCTTCTTGGTTTTACAATTATGTCACTTTGAAGGTTACCTTGAGGCCTTTGACTTATAGCCTGAGCGAGTTGCCTTATTTGGTTCTCCAAATTTCAAATTGAAGCCTCTTGAGTGGACACTTTTGTATTTACTAATTGGATGAAGTCTTTCATCATCCCCATTAAAGCATTTGTATTTTCCTCGGTATGTGGCTTCTTTTCTTGGGCTTGTGATTGCTGTGGTTGTTGAAAACCAGGTGGTGGAAATGATTGATAGTTGAATTGATTACCACCTTGACTGTTGTGATTACTCCAAGAGAAATTTGGATTTTGTCTCCATCCTGGGTTATATGTTTTTGAGTATGGATTATTGTTTTGATTCACATTACCCACATAGCATATGGATTCAGGTTTTTTTGGATAATTATCAAACAAATGAGCTCCTCCATAAAACACATATGACAGTTTTGGATATTGGATCTAGTTTATACTCGCTAGCGAGTCTTGAACCTTCAAAAGATTAACCAAAGTTGAAACTTGAGCTGTAAATGCTACGATATCATTTACCTCATGCATTTCGGCTACCCTTCTTATGGTTGTATTCTGTCCATTAGCCATTGATAACTATTGCTAGCCATTTTCTCAAGTAATTCATAAGCTTGATTGTAAGATTTGGTTAGCAAAGCTCCATTAGCAGATACATCAACAATAGTTCTTGCTTGAGCATTGAGACCATTGTAAAAAGTCTTCATTTGAATCCAAGAAGGAATACCATGATGAGGACACTTCTTTAGTAATTCCTTGAATCTTTTCCATGCTTCATATAAAGATTCTCCTTCTTGTTGTTGATAGGAAGTAATGTCATTCCTAAGCTTGACATTCTTTGTTGGTGGGAAGTATTTCATCAAGAATTTATCCACTAAACCATTCCAAGTTGTAATGGAATTAGGTGGAAAAGAGTTTATCCAAGCTCGATCACGGTCTCGTAAAGAGTAAGGGAACAATCTAAGCCTAAATGCTTTATCGGTCACCCCACTGAACTTAAATGAATCTACAACTTCAATAAAAAATCTAAGATGAAGATGAGGATCCTCTGTTGGTAATCTGCTGAATTGTCCAACTATTTGTCACATTTGAAACATCATTGGCTTTAATTCAAAGTGAATAGCTTCAATGTTTGACCTTGTAACACTTGGATTCAACCCTTCCAACCTAGGTATTACATATTCATTCATAACTCTATCTTTATCATCAATCAAATGCATTTGATTGTTTAAGTTTAGCTCATTATTGTTTATTTCTAATAGATTAGTCATTTCTTCCTCTTGAGTGACTTATTGTTTTTTAATTAATCTCAAAGTAAGCTCAATTTCAAGATCTAAAGGTAAGATTTCTCCCTCACGAAATCTGCTCATGCAATAGACTTAACTATGTTTCTACAATATTAAAAGAGATGTCTAAATAAAAACTAAATAAGAATTTAAAAAATAAACATATAAATAAATAAATTAAAGTAAAATAAATAAATTAACTAAAATAAATAAATAAGTCAATAAAAGAAAATAAGTGAATTAAAATTAAAATTAAAGTAAAGAAAAATAAATTAAAAAAATAATTAAAACAAAAAATAATAATAATAAAAACAAATTTATTAATTTCTAATATTTATAATCACTAGCAACGGTGCCAAAAACTTGATCGCCACACACGAAGTGTGTGTAATAAATACGCAAGTATATGTATCCCAATAAGTAATATAATGATAAGAAAATATCGTTCCTATAGAGATTATTTTATTAGAAATTAATTTTTAAAACTAAAAAAAATAAAAATCAATTTTTTTTGGTGTTTTTATATTTTAAGTAGAGAAAATTAAAATAACTAAAAGTAACTATAACAATTAATTAAATCAAATTTGGTAACTAAAAAGATATATTAGAAAATATCTAAGAATACTTAATTCTCTAATTTTCTAAGCATGCGAATCTCTAAAATCCCTCTAATATAATTATTAATTAATTATATGATCAATTGAATCTAACCTATCATGTATTCCTCTCCCAAATAAACTACACATCATATAGTAATTAATTTAATCACACTTTCATGTCAATTAAATTGCATACTACTCATTAAGTTCATCAATTATGGATTACATACATAAAAATCATACATCTTTGTCTAGAAACTATGTGTGTTATTTAATCAAGACAAACAACTAAATAATTCTCTCAAATATATTTAATTATCTCTAAAGATAAATTTTTGGCCAAACAATTAATACCATACAAATCAAATTAAATAATATAATTAAATTAAAATTAAAATTAGAGTAAAATATTAAATCATCACATGGTAAAAATTGGGTTCATAAGATTCCTTGATTAATAAATTAACTACACATAATTGTGTTCATAAAGCTCATATTTTTCATAAAAGAAGACATAAAAATTGATAAAGAAAAGAGTAGAAGAAGAAACACAATCAATCTCTTGAATCTCTACCAAAATTGTGTCCCTTCTTGAATTTTTCTCTCTTTTAGTTTCAAAAATTGACCAAAATTATGCTAATGGAGACCACTTAGGATTTATGGAGTGATTAGGGGCTTATATGTTTCTTAGGTGCGATTTGGACTGTTAGATTAGCTTTAGATCAAGGGCTAGGATCAAAACAAGCAAAATTGAAAGAGCTAACCAATCACAATGCAACACGTCGCATCAAGAATTCACTGGCCGAATCAGGGAGCAATGCTTGGCAGGGGAGACCAGTCATAGTCAATGCTCACTGAGTCTGCGACACGTGGTGCAAGGTGATTTGTAGAAACAGATGACATGGCGCACGGGTGGAACACGTGGATTGAACGCCATGTTGATACGTGGCATGTGTTTCTTCCTTCTCACACGCTATGTAACGTGATTTGCTCTCCGTGCTTACGTGGCCTTCTCATGGCTTGCCTAGTCAACTCTCATGCTTACGTGGTTGGCCACGTGGCAGGTCGTGATTGGTTTTGCGTTAAAAATTCATAAAAAATTCAAAAAAATCCCAAAAGTTATATTTTTACCCCTTTTTCACTAAAAGTTTGCATTTTAATATTTTTGACCCAAAAATACTATTTATTGAATAAAACAAATAAATATTAAGTAAAAAGGTGCTTTAATGACTCTATTTTCATAGAGTCATCAACATCTCCTAGAAATACTCCAATCATTAAAGATGAGAGAGACCAATATAGAAATGTTAGCAAACCATAATGATTGAATCTCTATAACTTGGCCAAAAAGTCTACCCAAGAACATATTGAAGATATAAAGTTCTATACTACAGATAAGAAATTTCTTACAAGAAGTAAATGCAATATCTTGGAAGAAGCTGATCTAATATTTGTGTATAAATATTTTCATGCAAGACTAATAGAAAATATATATCCAAGAATTAATTTAAGTGAATCAAATTATTTCCCAGAGAATTTTAAAAGATTAATCAAGAACCTTAGAAGGAAGATTAAAGTAGGTGACAAACCTATTTATCTTAAATTGTTCAGTTCATTAATCAACTGGAATGAGGAAGGATGTATCAGTCCCTACCATTTCATCAAGATAAGGGTTTCCAACACAGAAAGAGAAGCCTAAACCAAGGGCACTTATAAAAAAGGAATTCAACACAAAAGAACTCTATGTACTAAAGGATCAAATTTTAGGCCAAATTTACTATGAACTCGGGAAGATTGACACTGAGATCAAAGTAAACTATTCAATTAGTAAAATCATCATCATTTCCCATAGTAGCATGGCTCTATAAGAAGAAGATGGTGAAAAAAATTATCAAATATAAAACAAATTTTAACTGCAACAATTTGGAAATTGGTCAAGAAACAAGAAAGATATTTTACTTCTATGCCAGTAAAGCCACCAAAGACCACAGATGCATCATCTGCATCAAAGACCAAGAAGATGAAGATGTATCATCATTAATGTCATCAAAAGAACCATCGAAAAAAAATGACAAAAAATAAGAAAGAAACTGTTGGTAGAAGGCGACAAAGGAAATAAAAATGTAGATCCCACATCTTAGTCGGCAGCATGTGCCAAGGAAAAAGTAGTGGCTATCCTTTAAAGTGAAAAACAGACGAATTATTAAAGCAAGGATAAAATAATAATTTTAGTCTTGTAAATAGGGATTCCTTGTGCTATAAAAGGAACCCTTATTCTCATTTCAAGACACACAAAACACACACAGAAATCTAGAGCTCTATATTCTGAAACACACAAAATGCTAGCATAGAAAACCCTTATTCTAGAAATCTCAAAACCAATAATATTATACCCAGTAATTATGAGCGGCTAAGCACCTCTTCGAGGTTCTTAGTTGGCCTTAACTTGTAATAATTATTATCCTATGAATAAAATAGAGTACATTTACTCTTCTCTAGTAAGTCAACTATTGGACATCATTTATTAATGAGAATCATCGAGCTCTACAAATTCCAAGTGGACCAATAACAAGGTCTAGGAAGGCACAACTCGAAAAGGCTTTAAATGGGCTCATTCAAGAGGTCATGCATAATCAAGCGGACCTAAATTGGGAGTGCAAGGATTGGGACAATCCTAGGATGGAAATTAGCGCAAAATTGGCAAAATAAAACTAGGCACATTGTTGTGCCATTTGGACTTTTTTTGGGCAGCTTCATTTTCAGCCCTTAGATGGAAACAAGGGTTAAGATGTAATATTTTATAGGGTTTCTTTCGTTCTCAACTGCTCCATATTTTGCTCCAATTGTGGAGTGCCATTTGGACTGATTTTGGGTAGCTTTCTAGAGAGTATTAGAACTTATAGTTTCAAGGATTTTACACTTTGATTATAAATCTTCCATTGTGTGCTTAGTTCCTTTGGGGAAATTGTTGTTTTCCAATCGTGTTGTTCTATTGCTTTTTCTTGTGCTTACTACTCTAAACACTTTGAGTTAGTTTCCTTTGTGCTTTAACAAGTGGGATATTGTGAACTATTTTTTTTGGGTGTTTGATAATTCTACAAATTGGTTGGAATCCCTGGATTTGGTTGCTTTGATTAGGAACTAAGAGGGTTTGAGCGATCAATCCGAGCGCTAGACACGTGAGGTATTGTGTGAATTTACATTAGTTCTATTTTATTACACTAACCTATTGTTGTGTAGAATTGAAAAAAAAAGAATGTCAAACAGTAGTCCCGAAGGAAGACCGGATATGATGTTCATGATGAGGGCACTGCAACAATCTTTTGAGAGGATGAACAACTTGGTGGTTGATATGAATGAAAGATTGGAAAGGCAAGAAAATTCCTTAGCAGCTTTACAACGAGAAACACCTCCACCCAATGTTAGGAGGATTAATAGGCAAGCACATGTTAGGGATGATATAGAGGAAGAAGATTGGAAAGAAGAATTGGAGGAAGAAGGGGAAAGAATGCCTAGAGGAGGAAGAAATGGGAATAGAGGAGGAAGAAATGGTAGAGGAGGTATGTGGAGACCCCCACCTAGAGCTCAAGATGGAGTTGATAGAGATCTAAGTAGTATAAAAATGAAGATACCACAATTCCAAGGAAAGAATGACCCGGAGTTGTATTTGGAGTGGGAGAAGAAAGTGGAGCATATTTTTGAATGTCACAACTACTCCACGGAGAAAAAAGTAAAACTTGTTGTAATTGAGTTTTCCGACTATGCATTGAATTGGTGGGATCAATTGGTCATTAGTAGGAGGAGAAACCGTGAAAGACCCATAGATAATTGGGAGGACATGAAGGCTATCATGACAAAGAGGTTTGTGCCTAGCTACTACTATAGAGAGTTACACCAACGCTTACAAAGATTGACTCAAGGATATAAATGTGTTGATGAGTACTACAAGGAAATGGAAGTGGCTATGGCAAGAGCTAATGTCGAGGAAGATAGAGAGGCAACCATGGCTAGGTTTCTTAGTGGGTTGAATCCGAACATTGCCAACATTGTGGAACTTCATCATTATGTGGAGATGGAGGACATGGTCCACATGGCAATCAAGGTGGAAAGGCAATTAAAGAAATGGAGTTTTCGATCCCAACCATTAAGATCTAGTCCCATTACTCAAAAACCAAACCTTACTAGTCCTTGGAAGTCCAATGAGAAAAGAGATGAAATAGCTACATCCAAACCAAGATTTGAGCCTTACAAAGCTAAAGAGATGGGGGCTAGCAAGGACAAAGGTAAAATCGACACCCTAATTCGTAATCGTGACTTAAGGTGTTTTCGGTGTCTTGGTAATGGTCATATAGCCTTTCAATGTCCCAACAAGAAGGCAATGATCACCTTAGTGAGTGGTGAGGTTGGAACCGATAATGAAAGTGAAGAAGATGAGATACCATGTGTAGGGGAAGCTAGTGAAGAGGAGATAGGACCCGTGGATGGGGAAGCACTTGTAATAAGGCGATCTTTGAGCACTCAAGTCAAGAAGGATGACCTTGAACAACAAAGAGATAACATCTTTCACACAAGGTGTCATGTGAGTAACAAAGTGTGTAGTGTTATCATAGATGGGGGAAGTTGCACCAATGTGGCTAGTACTACCTTAGTTGAGAAATTAGGGTTGCCTATATTTGAACACCCTAAGCCTTACAAGTTGCCATGGTTAAATGATAGTGGGGAAGTGAAGGTTAATAAGCAAGTATTAGTGAGCTTCTCTATTGGAAAGTACAAGGATGAGGTGATGTGTGATGTGGTACCCATGCAAGCTGGACACATCTTGCTAGGTAGGCCTTGGCAATATGATAGGAGGGTTACACATGACGGATATAGAAACAAGTATTCGTTTGTGAAGAATGGTAGAAACATCACACTTGTACCCCTTTCACCCAAGAAAGTCTTTGAAGATCAATTGAGGATAGTTAAGGAAAAAGAACAAAAATAGAAGAATGAAAAAGAAAAAAAGAGTGAAAGAAAAAAAAAGAGTGAAGAAAAAGAAGAGGAGAGTGGAAAAATACTAGAGAAAAAAATGTGAATTTTTATGCTAAGGCAAGTGAGGTCAAGAGGGATTTTTATTCAAAACAGCCCATACTTGTACTTTTGTACAAGGAGGAAAATTTTTCTATTAACGATCTTAACCAGTCTTTCCCTAGTACCACTATTTCTCTTTTGCAGGAATTTGAAGACGTGTTCCCTGAAGAGATTCCAGATGGGGTGCCACCAATTAGGGGGATTGAGCATCAAATTGACTTTATACCTGGGGCTTCTCTTCCAAACCGACCTGCATATAGGACCAACCCAGAAGAAACTAAGGAGATTCAAAGACAGGTTGAAAAGTACTTGATCAAAGGTCAAGTTAGGGAGAGCCTGAGTCCATGTGCTGTTCCCGTGCTACTCGTTCCCAAGAAGGATGGATCAAGCAGGATGTGTGTTGATTTCTGAGCCATCAATAACATCACGGTAAAATATCGACATCCTATCCCTAGACTAGATGACATGTTAGATGAGTTGCATGGTTCTTGCATTTTTTCAAAAATTGATTTGAGAAGTGGATACCATCAAATTAGGATGAGAGAGGGTGATGAATGGAAAACCGCTTTTAAAACTAAACATGGATTGTATGAGTGGTTAGTCATGCCCTTTGGTCTAACAAATGCACCTAGCACTTTTATGAGGCTTATGAATCATGTTCTGTGTGCATTTATTGGAAAATTTGTTGTCTATTTTGATGATATTCTCATTTACAGTAAAAATCTTGAAGAGCATGTCTTACATCTTAGGTATGTGCTTGAAATTTTCAGAAAAGAACAATTGTATGCGAACTTGAAAAAGTGTGTTTTTTGCATGAACAAGTTAGTTTTTCTTGGTTTTGTTGTTAGTTCTAAGGGGGTAGAAGTAGATGAGGAAAAGGTTAAGGCTATTCAAGAATGGCCCACACCTAAATCTGTAACCGAGGTTAGAAGTTTTCATGGATTAGCTAGTTTTTATCGAAGGTTTGTCAAAGATTTTAGTACACTAGTTGCACCTCTAACCGAGGTCATTAAAAAATCTGTTGGTTTCAAATGGGGCGAGAATCAGGAGAGAGCCTTTAAAGCATTGAAGGATAGTTTGTGTTCTACACCTATTTTATCTTTACCTGATTTTACTAAAACCTTTGAAGTTGAGTGTGATGCATCAGGAATAGGTATAGGAGCTGTTTTGATGCAGGAACGGCGACCTATCGCTTATTTCAATGAGAAACTTCATGGAGCAGCCCTTAATTATCCAACTTATGACAAGGAGCTTTATGCCTTGGTTAGAACCCTGGAGACATGGCAACATTACCTTTGGCCAAGAGAATTTGTCATCCATACCAATCATGAATCTCTAAAACATCTGAAGCGCCAAGGTAAATTGAATAGGAGGCATGCTAGATGGATGGAATTCATTGAAACTTTTCCTTATATTGTTCAATATAAGAGAGGTAAGGAGAACGTTGTAGCCGATGCTTTATCACGGAGGTATGCCTTACTCTCAACTTTAAATGCTAGATTGCTAGGATTTGAATATATTAAGGAAATGTATGCTAATAATGTTGACTTCTCTGCTATTTACCATGCATGTGAAAACACTTCTTTTGAAAAGTTTTATAAATTAGATGGGTATTTATTTAAAGAAAATCAATTGTGTATACCCAAATGTTTCATGCGTGAGTTGTTAATTAAGGAGGCCCATGTGGGGGGATTAATGGGGCATTTTGGAATTAAGAAGACTTTAGATGTTTTGCGTGAGCATTTTTATTTGCCAATAATAAGGAAGGATGTAGGGAGAATATGTTCTAGATGCATCACTTGTAAGCAAGCCAAATCCAAAGTCCTACCACAAGGACTATATACTCCCTTACCCGTACCAAGCACACCTTGGGTAGATATTTCCATGGATTTTGTTTTAGGGTTACCTAGGTCTAAGAAGGGTAGAGACTCCATTTTTGTGGTTGTAGATAGGTTTTCTAAAATGGCACACTTTATAGCATGTCATAAAACCGATGATGCCACTAATGTAGCAGAGTTGTTCTTTAGGGAGGTTGTTAGGCTTCATGGAGTTCCTAGGAGCATTGTGTCTGATAGGGATGTTAAATTCCTTAGTTATTTTTGGAAAACTCTTTGGGCTAAAATGGGCACTAAACTCTTGTTTTCGACTACTTGTCACCCTCAAACAGATGGGCAAACTGAGGTAGTCAATAGGACTCTGTCCACGTTGCTTAGGGCGGTAATAAAAAGGAATTTGAAAAATTGGGAGGATTGTTTACCTTTTGTTGAATTTGCTTATAACCAGAGTGTGCATTCAACTACAGATCATTCTCCATTCGAAGTTGTTTATGGTTTCAATCCCCTGACTCCTTTGGACTTATTACCTATTCCTATTTCAGAGAAAACTAACTTAGATGGTGCTAAGAAGGCTGAAACGGTGAAGAAGCTCCATGAATGCATTCATGAGCAAATTGAGAAGAGAAATAAGGATTATGCTTACAGAGCCAACAAAGAGAGGCGAAGAGTCATTTTTGAGCCTGGTGATTGGGTTTGGGTGCATATGAGGAAGGAACGGTTTCCTGAAAAAAGACGGTCCAAGTTGCAACCTCGGGGAGATGGACCCTTTCAAGTGATTGAGCAAATCAATGACAATGCCTACAAAATTGATCTTCCTAGTGAGTATAATGTTAGTACCTCTTTTAATGTTTCTGATCTTTCTCCTTTTGATTATGCAGGTGATGATTCAAGGATGAATCCTCTTGAAGAAAGGGGGAATGATGAGAATCATCGAGCTCTACAAATTCCAAGTGGACCAATAACAAGGTCTAGGAAGGCACAACTCGAAAAGGCTTTAAATGGGCTCATTCAAGAGGTCATGCATAATCAAGCGGACCTAAATTGGGAGTGCAAGGATTGGGACAATCCTAGGATGGAAATTAGCGCAAAATTGGCAAAATAAAACTAGGCACATTGTTGTGCCATTTGGACTTTTTTGGGCAGCTTCATTTTTAGCCCTTATATGGAAACAAGGGTTAAGATGTAATATTTTATAGGGTTTCTTTTGTTCTCAACTGCTTCATATTTTGCTCCAATTATGGAGTGCCATTTGGACTGATTTTGGGCAGCTTTATTTTCAACCCTTGGATGAAATCAAGGGTTAAGATGTAATATTTTATAGGATTCCTTTTGTGGTCAGCTGCCCCATTTTTTCCATGATTTGGTCAATGTTTTTTGCTACCTTTTCTGCTTTTTGGCTGTGTTTATTTTCAACCCTTGGATGAGATCAAGGGCTATGATGTAGTAGAGCTTAGGGTTGGTTTGTATCCTATTAAGAGCAGCTCAGCTGCTGTAAAATACAATTTTGAATGAAGTTTGAATATTCAGATCATTTGAGAGCTCATTCTAGCTCTTTGTTCCTCTTTAAGCAACTTATCAAGGGATTGTCAACCTTTGTGGTGTTGTTTAGCATCCAAGCATTTGTGGTGAGTAATATCCATATTTGTTAGGGTGTCATTTATGCTAGACTTATCAAGGAATTAGCAGCTCCTTGTGGCGTCTTTTCTTCTCAGAAAAATGGTGAGTAATATCCATTGACTTGTGGAGAAACCCTTTGCTATATAATCTGAAATTAGCTAGGTCCTATCCACTTGGTTCTTATCATTTATGTATGGATGCAGAAGGCTCACCATTTCTTGGAGGGCGTTGAGATTTAAGCAAAGCTAAAGCATAACAAGTGTAACAAAAGAAGATGAATAGAAGGGAAAACCGTGGTAGACCCATCAAATTTAGGTATACTAATTATAAATTTAAGCCAGTTAAGAATCTTGAATATTTAAATATTTAAATATTTACTTATATCAAGTCATAATACTGCTAAAACAGAAAAATGGAAATTGTTTTTAGAAATAAACAACTAATAATTCCAAATAAAATCAAAAATAAAAATCTAATTCTATTAGAAACATTTGATAAAAGTTATCTCTATCATTTAAATGCATACTTTAAAGATGAGGATTATGAAACTTGTCTTAAAAATTTTAAAAATATTTAACACCTTATTAGATATCTACATAGATTATATTAAAGCTATTACAAGCATCATAAACCATCATGTTTGAAGGATGTTAAAAGACTATTTTAATTAAAAATATGTAAGAACAGAGAAAGAGGAATTCAATAACTTAATGTATACAAGAAAAACATATTTATATACTACAAATAGGACAAAATAATATGCATTCAACACATATGACTTATTAAGATAATACTCTATGAACATCGAATCATTAGTACATAAATTAGAACTATTAGATTTAACAAATAAAAGAATAAATTTTAAATTTTAAAAGACAATTAATATATTCAAGATTAGATATAAGTAATCAACATAATGAAAAACATAAAATACTAAGCAATTGTAATGAATATAGAAAAAAAATTAAATTTATACCAACAAATAATAAACTTTTTAGACAAATTATTATCTTTTATGAATAAACAAATACCATCAACTAACTCCCAATTAAAAATTATATGGATTCCCAAAAATTGATATCAAAATCAAGGAATAGTATTCTAAATAGCAATGAATGAAAAATTAACACTATTAAGAACAAAGAATAATAGTATTAAACATAAAATTTAGAAATATTTTAAATATTTTATAAACTTTTGAAAGTATAAGTAAAAATATATTAAATTTTAGGTACATTTAAGATATTATCGTAGTAAAATGCACTCCAGAGCGCTCTCTCTTGAGAGAGAAACAAAACTCTTCGTGGCCTGTCCCTCTCACGCTATCTTGAACTTTCATGTAAGATGCTTTTTTAATTATAATAAAAAGGAAGTGTTTTTTGTTTTACCAGAAAAAGTAATATTGTCACCCAATACTATAAAACTCAAGAACACAATACAAAAACAAACAAGATCAGGCATGGGTAGAATTAAATTGACAAAACAAACTAACAAATTTAGTGCACCAGATTATTTATGAACAAAGTCAGAATTCAGGTTACTACAGAAGAAAACTCTTTCTCACAAAGCAAAATACAATAGCAGGGGCAACTAAACAAAGAAATTTTAGAGGTAACTATTTCTTTAGACGTAGGATGATTATACTAAGGGTATCTTTATTATTTTTTTGGTATTTTTTTTGTTCATATTTTTAAGTATGACACATTAAATAATCCTATTTGAGTTATTATTATTTATTTTGATCAATTTTAACGATAATTGTTATATACGAGGTAGTAAAATTTTTGAGATTATTTTTAAATTTGATACAAATAGATATAAATAACTTAAATAAAGATGTTTGATGTATGACAATTTATAATATAAATCAAGAAGTATATTAAATCAGGAAAATGGTACTCTAAATATACTGATCCCATTAATATTATAACAAAGTTTATCTAAGTGTAATTGGTAAACGTCATTAGAGCAAATGATCATAAAAAACAAATAAGAATAGAAAAGAAAAAGAAAAAAAAAGTCCTCCGTGGTATCAAGCTCATCAAGTTTTCTAGAAATGGAGAACAAGAAAACACTTGAAAAATAATGATGTTAGTTAGGAGCAAAATATGAGCACCGTTGAAAATCGGTAGGAAATTCTAGCTATAATTTCAATTATTTTAACAATCTTTTGGTTTTAATTCAATTATGGATGATGGGATATGAGGAAGGTGATGATCCCCGATAGAGTTTCCCCTTCTTTAATGTACCAAATGATTAGGATTGTTCATCGGATCAAAATCGTTGATTTTACACTCATCCGATTCGATCTGATCATCCGCTCAAATTGAAACATCATAATCCATAACCGATTCGATCACCTCTCACATCCGCTCAATCCTAGCCGTAAACTATTCGGATGGTATCTGATCAATCCGATCAATCTGATCAATAAACTTAATTAACTCTATTTTTTATATTTTTAAATAAAATTTTTATATTTTCACATAAATCATAACATAAAATTATTTGACTTAAAAAAACATTAAAAAATCAAATAAATATATATTAATTATATATATATATATTAATTAAATATATATATATATAATTAATTTCGATCGGATCGGATGAATCGTAGTGAAATCCGTCATCCGATCCGCACTTAACGGATAGAAAATTTTTTCATCCGATCTGACCATCGGATTGGATAAAAAATCAACAGATCAGATAGGATTGATCGGATGATCGGATTTTTTACACACCTTTACAAATGACTTTCGATATGAGACTATGAAATGGATAAAGTATCTAACGTATATTAGTATATTATATAGATATTTTTATTACATAATTTAAAAAAAATATAAGTTATTAGATTTTTAAAAATTAAAATATCTTAATTTTAAAAATTAAAATATCTTAATTTTAAAAACTAAATTACTTATAAATTTGTATAAAAAATATATGATAAAAATATCTTAATATTAAGAACAAAATGATTCGAAGAAATACTACATCCTAAAATCCTGTGTTTACTCCGATTGTAAATATTTTTATTATAGTAAAATGATATTTGACATATTCCCCTCGGAGAATAGTGAGTCTTATACATACTTGTAGTTCAGGGAGGGTCATTCGGATGTGCGACGGTAATTAGCTCGACAAATTTTTCTCTTAATATATAACTTTTAATATTTTTGAAAATAAAATAAAATACTTGATCAATTTTATTACAATAAAATTATTATTATTATTATCATTATTATTATATAAATAAATAAAAATAAAATAATTAATATAATTTTTTATATTTCAAAAAATATCTTATATTTATCTATCATATAAAATAACTTTATTTTTCATCAAATAATTTATAACATAAAATTTAATTTATCCTAAATTGCTTATGAAATAAATTTTAATTTCAATAACTTGATTCTCTAAAAATTTATCCGAACTACCATGAGTTCAACCACTCTCTTATTGTATATTGGCTTTAAGTAGTAATGCTTTTGTTACATGTATAAAATTTGGTGGGTGGTTTTAAAAAAATGATAATAGTTGACAAATATGAACATGTTAATTGCATATAATTAAAATTGTATTTTGATAGAAATCCAAGTTTAACCTATAACACAAAAATCAACTTATGAATTAGAGGATTGTTCGAGTTTATATGCAATATTGTTGTCGAACTCTTAACCGATATGAGACTTTAGGTTCTTTAACACTCTCTTTCCATATTGGCGGGAAAGAGCGGACAGAGTGTGTCTTGAGTGTCAACGGGGGATGAGCTTCAGGGGTGTCCAAGAGCCAAGAGTCTAGCTCTGATACCATGATAAAAACTCAGGCTTAACTCATAACCGAAAAGCCAACTTATGAGATTAATGATTACCCAGACTTATATGCAGCACTATTGTCGAACTCTTAACTGATGTGGAACTTTAGGTTCCTTAACATACTTATCCATCAAAATTCAATGGTTTTTTTCCCAAAAATAACAGTAATCGATAAGGTATAAAATGAGGATAGTTATTACAATACTGAAATTATATTTAACCAAAACCAAACATATATTAATATTATTTTTATATATATATAATTACATAAAAAATACACTTTTAATAATAAAACATATAATGTTTAAAATAATTAGATTGAATTTTATTTATTTTTATTTTACTTAAAAATATGTGCTAAATAATTAAAATATAAATTAATATCAATATTTTAAATAATATATAGTAGGGTAAGAATTATATTAATTAATATTTAATTTTTTAAAAATAAATATATTTTTAAATGAATATTTAAAAATAAAAAAACAGTATTACATATTCATAATTAATAAGTATTATTTAAATGTATGATATAAAATAATTATGATTATTAATATAATATAATCTTCGCCTCATGGACAAATACATTTTCTACTATTAATAATGCGTGCAATGACACAACAAGTGGCACCGAATTGGACTCGTGAAGGAAATTATTTGACAATGGTTCTTATGAACACAATGGTTATAGATTGGTTTATAGCAATCATGGGACAAAATATATAGACGTTCTCACTTTTTGATAAAAATAAATTTAAAATTTAATAATTAAGAAAAATTATATGTATAATATAAATCTCTAATCTAATATTTTTACTTTTAGATTTATATACTTGTTCTAGATTAAATAACAACAGTATTTTACGCAATTTAGAGTAAGGTTTAAATTGATTATTCATCTTAATCGTATTAATTTTTGGCGTTATATTACTGGGGATCTTCTTTAAATTAACTTTTATTTATTTTAAAGTATTTTATACATAAAAAATTTAAAATTTTTGAGAAGTTCTAAAAATAAAAAAAATTATAAATTTTTTATTAAAAATAAAATATATATTTTTTATTTTTTATTTTGATTTATTTATATTTGTGTTTGTTTTATTTTTACTTAATTTTTTTTCTAATTTTTATATACTTTTAAGAGTCATACTGAATAAATCACGTTACAATCTGATATCAATAGAAAGAATTTATACGAGTATTGGGTGTGGTTGAAGAAATTATGTACAAAGTTCCATCACCATCATCATATAAGTGAGTAACTCTTAATTCAATACTTCCATGAGGGATTGAAACCCATAGACATAAGCATGATAGATGCAGCAAGTAATGGAGCTTTGGTTAGTAAAACTCCTAAAACTATAAGGAATTTCATTCCTACTATGGAAGCAAATGCTTAACAGTTTGACACCCATTCTAACCCACCACAAAAGGTTACTGAAGTGTGAGTGCCTAATAATAATGAACAACAAATGAGCACCCTTAATTCAATTGTGCAACAATTAGCAATCAGATAAGTTCAAGCGTGTAGAATTCGCATTGATATTGGACACCCAATAGATATATGTCCTACTATTCAATATCATAATTTTGAACAAGAAAATTCTATGGGAGGATATTGAGGATAAAAAGGGAAAAATATGTTCCTTACTCTAATGCTTACAATCCTGGTTTTATGGATCATCCTAACTTTAGCTATTCTAAAGGCAATCAAGTAGCTACCCTTAGTAATCCACCAAGTTTTCCTTTTCCAAGAAGTCAACTACCTTATCAAGTGAGACCAAAAAATCATACTCCACCTCAAGGTAAATCTTTTGAGAATTTGATAAGTATGATAGCATCCAAAACTACTTTATTCCAACGAAATACTATATAGTTTCAATAAGAATCACTTAGGATTCAACAAGACACAAAATTTGCTATCAAGAACAAACAAAAAATTCAGAAAAAGTGGAAAACAGGGAAGCAAAACAACCGTGTAAGGCATCACCTAAAGTACCAATTTCTACTTATGAACTTCCTATTTCTTCTCCTTGTAGGTTTTCCAAATCCAAGAAGGAGGTATACGAATATGAAATCTTGAAAACTTTCTATTGATATATTATACTCTTTAGTACAACAAATGATTGATGTCAAAAGTACATCACTATTGGAAGTTATCATAAGAGATAGTATGATGACCGAATTATTAAGTAATGAAGAAACAAATATTGACAGAGTAAGGGAGTTGAATGATATTTTCACTTCTCTTAACTCTTCTTCAGAGATAAACCCTAGGTACAATCTTTCCAATATTTCTCTTCCAATGTCTAATAAGAAACTTTTGCCTTCCATTGTGTAGGCACCCACCATAGAGGTAAAACGCCTTCCAAAACATCTAAATTATGTACACTTAAGAGATAAGGGCACACTTCCCATGATTATAGTACCTAAGTTTTTAGCTATTCAATAAGAGAGCTTAATATTTTTTTTAAGATAATACAAATTAGTGGTTGAGTGGAAAATTATCGATATTAAAGGAATCAATACTTTTATGTTCATGCATAGAATATTACTTGAAGATGACACCGAACCAACGAGAACCAAAAAGGAGATTGAATCTGCAATTGATGAAATTGGTAAAGAAAGAAGTTATCAAGCTATTGAAAGTGGGTGTAATTGTTTCAATTTCATATAGCAAGTGGGTTAGACCAGCACTAGTGGTTCTAAAGAAGTCAAGAGTTATAGTAGTTTAGAATGATAATAATGATTTGATTAATACCCAACTCTAAATCTAGTGGAAAAATTGCATTGATTTTTGAAAGCTCAACTCTATAACTCGTAAAGATCATTTTCCTTTACATTTTATTAATCAAATACTTGAGCTTTTATAAGGCCATACTCACAATTTTTTCTTGATGGTTTTTCAGGTTATAATTAGAATGTCATTGCATCGGAAGTCGAAGAGAAGACAATATTCACTTATCCCTTTGAAACCTTTGGTTACAAACGCATGCCATTTGGACTTTGTAATGTTCCTGTCACCTTTCAGAGGTACATGGTAAGTATATTTTTTGATGATATAGAGAATATTATAGAAGTATTTACAAATTATTTTTCTATATATGGAGGCTCATTTGATAACTTCCTTAGTAACCTTGCATTAATTCTAGAGAGATGCATAGAAACTAACCTTGTACTGAATTAGGAAAAATGTCATTTTATGGTAGATCAAGGTATAGTTTTAGGGCATGTGATGTCATGAAAGGGAATTAAGGTTGATAAATCTCATTCGTTCCTTACCACCTCTCACTTGTGTAAGGGAGGTTTATTCTTTTCTTAGACATGCACGATTCTATCTAAGATTTATATAGAATTTTAAAAAAATAGAAATTCCTTTATACCAGTTGCTCTAAAACTATGTGGTATTTGTGTTCCATGAAGAGTGCCTCAAAGTATTTGACTAGAGTATACCATTTGAGCTGATGTGTGACATAAATGACTATGCTGTTGGAGATATTTTGGGATAAATGGTTGGAAAGCTACCAAACACCATATATTATGTATCACGAACTTTAAAAGATGTCCAACTTAATTACTCCACAATAGACAAAGAGCTTTTAGCTACAATTTTTGCTTTAGAAAATTTTGATAATAAATAATTGGAACTAAATTTTTTGTTTTCTATGATCATGTAGTTCTTAGATACTTACTCAAGAAGAAAGATGCTAATCCAAGGCTAATAAAGTGGATTCTTCTTTTACAAGAATTTAATCTTGAAATCAAAGATAAAAAAATGAAGTGAAAATGTAATAGGAGATTACTTCAATAGATTACTTTAAGAAGATGAATCATTTCCAATAAGAGAGGACTTTCCAGATGATCAACTACTTGAGACCACAATGTTTATTCCTTGGTATGCAGATATAGTGAACTACTTGGTCACCAAAAAGCTCCCACAAGACCTATTACAAGCTAGAAAATTCAAACTTAAGAAAGCTACTAAACAATATATGTGGGATGACTCCTACCTTTGGAAACATTGTCCAAACCAATTGATAAAAAGGTATGTACTTAACACTGAGATTATTTCTATTCTAACTTTTTGTTACTTTTTTTCACGTGAAGGATATTTTGGAGTAAAATGAACTTCTTTCAAAGTCTTAGAGAGTGGATTGTATTGGCCAATACTATTCAAGGATGCCTTCACCTTTTGTAAAAGATGTAACTGTTGTCAACGAATAGGTAACTTAGGCCCTAGTTATCAAATCCACAAGCTCCAATTATTATTTTTTAAATCTTTGATGTTTAGGATATTGATTTCATGGGACCTTTTCAATCTTCTTATGGCTATATGTATATTTTACTTGCTGTGGATTAAGTGTCTAAATGGGTAAAAGCTAAAGCCACCAGAACTAACTAATCTAAAGTTTTTATGGGTTTTATGAAGTCTAACATCTTTGCTAGGTTTGAAATATCAAGAGCTATCATTAGTGATGGTGGAATAATTTTTTTTAGTAGGAATTTCTAGGCCTTACTTAAAAAGTACAATTTCAACCACATAATCACTACCTTTATCACTGACAGACAAATGGACAAGCTGAAGTGTCCAATATAGAGATCAAATCTATCCTTTAAAAGATATTCAAACCCAATATAAAGGATTAGAGTATAAAACTGGAAGATGCATTGTGAGCATCCAAAACTGCATGTAAAATGTCAATTGGGATGTCATTGTTCTAGTTGGTGTATGATAAACTTTGTCATCTACCAGTTAAGTTAGAGCACCAAGCATTTTGGGTAGTGAAATAATGTAACATAGAATTAAATGAAACCAAAAAACACAAAAATGATAAATGAATAAGCTAGATGAAATTAGAAATGATGCCTATGAAAGCTCAAAAGCTTACAAAGATAACACAAAGGCGTTTCATGATAGTATTGATATTGGGGAAAGAATTCACTATTAGTAATAAATTCATCTTATTTCATTCATGATTTAATTTTTTTAGGAAATTTACATTCTTGTTGGGTTGGCTCATTTATTATCACTAATGTTTTCTCTCATGGTACAATTGAAGTACGAAGCCCAAGTATAGGAAAATAATTCAAAGTTAATAGACACAGATTTAAGTTTTACTATGAACCTTTTGCACCAATCAATATATAGAAGATGACCTTACACGAACCAATAGATTTGGTTAAAGAAACATATGAGGCAACGTCAGGGTAAGGACATTAATCCAAGTGCTTTATGGGACGTAACCCACTAGTTTTGTTTTATACTCCCTTTTTTCTTATTTTTATATTACATTGAGGACAATGTAAGAATTAGGTGAGTGAATGTGTTAACACATCACTATCTTTATTTTTTTTTGCTTTATTAGTTTAGCATGTTTTGTGATGCATGTTTTAGGATTAGTATGCTCTAGGATTAATAGATGGGCTTAGAATCAACCACATGCTTTCTCTTTATTTTCTAGCATCGATGATGAAATTAGCTAAAAAATATTAGGTAAAAATGACAATGAATATTGATAGATTCTCGATCTTGTTCCTAATGAAGGTAATTTTATGATAATTTTACTCAAGACTTGCATGCACAATTGTTAAATTGGTGATATAATATTCTATTTACATAAAGTTGTAAAACATATTGTGAATCTCTTGGAACGGTATTATACTTTTAATGAATAATAATAGGTTGCTATAACTTTTGTTTAAATTTATCGAGGCGAATTCTAAATGTATTCCTTGAAAAATGATTAAGGCAATATGATTAACTTCTTTGACGAAATTGTCATACTTTTATTGTTATTGTTATTTTAAGAACAACCCTTTTAGAAAACCAATTTGAGCCTTCATGAGCCACTTATTTGTATCCACTATTTACCCTTTGAACTAAATACATTGGTCATACCGTATAGTTCAAGAAAAGTGGAGTTGTATAAAAAGATAATAAATTCTATAAAAATACTATAATAAGATTTAAGAATATTAATTGTGCTATAATTGATTAAATATCAAATATATAGAAACAACCCCTTCAATAATGTGTTTACAAAAAAAGGAATATATATTATATATTTATATAATGATAAGGGAACAAGCTAATTGAAACAACAAATATAGCCACAAATTATGATCAAATGAAAGACTTTTTGATTTAAGGAATACTTTTGGTGAGTCGAGATACAATTTTAAAGAAAAGCATATGGTACTCGATTTAACTCTAAAAAGAATATTGATATTTTATACGGATGAATAATGTTTTAACTTTTTTATGTTGGATGGTCCAACTAATCTAATAGATATTATATCACACATAAAGTACAGTAGCTATAGCTAAGGAATGCTTAGAGATAATATCTAACATTTATTAGAATTTAAAACCATAATATTGTGAAATCCTTGAGATAAAATGTCAAAAAACTTACTTTTTTTAATTATGGGTATTGACTTTGCTCGAAGACTAGCAAATAGTAGATGAAAACATTTAATAAGTGATATTTTATAAATATTTTTATATATCAATTCCTTTACATTTATATATATTACATTATTATAATGAGTTAAAATTATTAATTTTGTATTTATTGAAAAAATATTGATTTTTAGGATTTTTGGGTAATATTTGGGATTTTTATGGATTTTGTTTTATAGATAGATTAACTTAGAAAGAAAGTGGATATAACCTAGCTTATCATATCCTTTTAGTCATCGGAGCTTATCCTATTTTTTTTGACATGTGGTACACATTAATCCTATCTCCGCTAGAATATCAACAATCATAGTTACATTTTGATTTGATTTTTTATATTTTATCAATACTACAAAGATGGGTTTTTAAGTCGATCCTACGTGTTAATCTACTTAAAACTTTGTCATTTCTAGCCTAGAATTGACTTAAAAATGATATATCTTGTTTAAATATATTTTGGTTACTTTCTTCTAGCCTCACTACATGGTTTCAATCACATAACCGTAGAAGAAACCAAAATATATATAATACATATATATATATATGTGTGTGTGTGTGTGTATTTAACTTAATTATAATATTACTAAATATTACAATATACCTATGCTATTCAATATCATCGTATTTTTCTTCTAATTCTTCTTGTGATCTTATAATTTCAAGCATGTGTTCCACCCATTCTTCTCATAAATCATCAAAAATTTATATATCATAGCCTGACTTATTCCAACCAAAGAACTTCAAGTATTTAAATTCAAAATAAGAATGTAATATTATGAATTCACAAAAAATAGCTCATATAGGTTAAAAGTATATTAGTAAAAGAGATTACCACATCTTTAATTAACATGTTGATATTTGAGATGATTTTGCTCATAAATTTCGTGACAAAGTAGCCACACATGACTCCATCATTTTGTTGTGGAACCTACAAAAAATAAGTGTATATGGTTTATCCATTCAAATATCTTTATTATTCAATAGTAAAATTCATTAATTTATTAATATTCGTTTGTACATACCATAACTTTGTCCCATATAAGCTTATATGATTTTTTAAGGGCAATGACATTACTCTTATTCCATAGCTTCTGTGCCCTATCAAAGTTTAAAATAGTATTTTTTTATTAAATATTACAAAGAAAAATAGAAGAAAAATAACTAGTTATAACTCTAATATTTCAACAACTGCTTTTGTATCTTTATTCAATTCTATGTAAACTGAGTCATAGTACCAAATATGATTGGCATATAGATCAAGGATTACTAATATCCAATGATCTTGACCTTGTTTAAAATTTAGTGGCCAAGGAGTTATCAACTTTTGATTTCTCTCTAGTATTAATACCCTATCACATAATTGTTTAGCTCTGATGCTAACATAATGCTCTTGATATTGATTAAAACATGATGAATCATAGAACATTGCTACATGTGATAGGTAATTAGTTTGAAGTTGATAATAACATGCCCTATATAAAAGAAATATATATAAATAATTGGATAATATAAATATAATTATATGCTTTACATAAATGAAAGTTATTTATTGATTGAGGACTCACCTTGTCCATACTTGAATTGTACTTAAGTCGATCTTTTGAAATTCAAATAATTGCAATATGCACTTGATTGATATATATGATTGTCTAATGTCTACACTAGATATTTCTCTAGGAAGTGGCATAGTCCATCCATTATTTATGTTATTTTTGCTCGCAACAATAATCATCAAAGAGCCAAAATTTCTATTGAAGCTTATATCATACTCATTATTATACTTTTTTCATGGCTTCTTATGAATGACTTAGTCCATGATGATTGTCCACTAGACAGATTTTCCACGAGATACTTTTTTTGCATCTCTTAAATGTGTCATACTTGCCAATTTTGGTATAATAGACTAAACAAGAGGTATTATGTTAGTAACAATAAAAGAATAATAATATAATACAAGTAGTAAAAAAAATTATCTTAAGTAACTAGTACCATGTCAAATTTTAGCACAACGTGATTCGACGACAAAGTCACATATTATCCAACAGTTTCTTGGACAGTGGTAGCATCAGAAGACACCGGTGGTGGACAATGATGGAGCAATGATTGATCAATTACTATTCTCCAATAATTTGGAAAGTATTGATTATGAATCTATTAATCATTTCTCAAATGTTATATTGTTTCAATAACAACATAGTCCATAAATGATGGATCTTTCAATAGCCATTTCATATTTTGTAAAAACTTTAAGTGTTATATATAATAAATAAAATATAAAAATAATATACCATCTATATAAGTTTTAAATCTTACCATAAATGATTTATTAATTGGAGGACTCCCATGTGGGGTAACTATTAGAAGGACATTCTCATCAAAGTATTATTGTGATAGATGGTAAGAATGCATAGATTGCATTGAAGACATTGAACTATCATATGATTGCATTGGCATTGCTGACATATATAGGGGACCAATAGGATGACTATATCCCATAGAGGATATAGGTTGGTCATGAGATTGTATAGGTGGCATGCTTGTTATAAATGGTGGCTTGCCTAGCTAGCATGGATGGTGGTATGCCTAGCCAATAGGGCATGCCTTGATTTTAGTATGATGGCATGCCTAGCATGTGTTGTGATGCCCTAGCTTGATAACTCTGAAAACTCTAAAATTGCTTTAAATTGGCAATCTCACTCAACATCATGGCCTTAAGGGAGTTCAATTCTTTTTCAACTTTATTCAACTTCTTCCTACTGACCATCCCATGCCTTTGTTTTGGAATATTGAAAAACTCCATATAACCATCATATTGGCTTCCCCCTAACATGACTAGGAAGATCAGGTCCCAATGCATAATATATCGCATCTTTCCCTCATTGTTAGATTATTTCACCTCTATTTATTTGTTCTTGAATTCTTATATACAAATAATAAAACAATAAAGTATATCATACATTATTACATCAATATACAAAAATCATAACAAAGAATTTATATGAAATTAAATTACTAGCCAACTTATTGAGTTTTTCTTCTCCTCTTTTATTCATTATTTTTGACTTCTTTATTTTGGAGGGTCTTTGTTTTTGTGTAAAATTTAGCTCATGTAATCGGTCTACCCAATTTAGCTTCCTACATAAATTAAATAAATTTATTAATAAACTTATTAACTTAAATTAGATAAAAATAAATATTAAAATAATTATAAATTAACAACTTAATATTATCACTCGTTGTCTAACTTCAGGATTTGATAACCTCCCAATACAATCAACAAGAATATTCTATATTTGTATAGTTTGATATTCTTACCAAATGATTTGAAATTCATCCAATCATCTACAATCTACGAAGTCTTTTCATAATTGGGGTTCAATCCAGGGGTGATCTTTGGGGATTTTGTACAATTCTTCTTCATTAAATGGTTCCAAGTATGGAAACACATAATTTCTGGCCAATTTGAAAGTTTTGTATTCCTTCCATGCCTTATTTGTAATCTTGTAGCACTTGTTCATCCAATTATTGGGGACTTTAAAACGATTTTGTAAAAAAACATATTTTAGAGGAGATATAATACAAAAGGATCTAATATGTAATTAATTATAAAACAAAAGAGACTTACATAAATGTTTTCCATATCTTGTACTTTTCAACATCTTCAACCTTACTCCAATCATTTATATTGATTGGTATACTTGACTTCACACTTCACAAGTCTACCAATAGAAGATTTCAATTGTTGGCCATTTTCTCCTAATGGATTACCAGTCCCATCGAATTGAATAGGTATCCTATCATTTGGATTAAGTGGAGTATCAAGTATATTAGCCCAATCCCTTCTTTTGAAATGCCCCAATGGATCATTTGGATCTATAATCTCTGGCACCTAGGATCCATGAAATAAAATTAATTCATAACTTTAAGTATAAACATATAAACAAGATTTATTAGAATAATATAGCACATATATTATGTTTAATTGGGTTGTTGATTGTATATATATTACTTAACAACCACTTCGAGTCCATGATGAAGAATCATCGTCATTAACTAAATCATCACATACATTAGGCAATTATTTTGAGAAATGACTAATATTGGATAATGTATCAAGCATGTAATCATCTTCTAAATCATTACAATGGTATAGCTCTTTTTGTTGAGGCGTTAACACAACATACCATCTTGTGTCAATTTAATCGCTCACATAAAATACTTATTTTGCATGAAGTGCTAACATGAAAGGATCATTAGTGTGACCTATCTTGGATAAGTTTACAAGGGTAAATCCAAAATCATCTATTTTATATCTAACATTTATATCATCTTTGATACAATCACACAGGAATATTGTTTCATGGAAGTCCTCATAACCAAATTTCTTGAATTATACCATAATATGTACACAATTACCATCTTTTGAACTATATGTTCTATCAGAAAGTACATAATTACCGTCTTTGGAACTAGAAAATTACCTAGTTTGTGCAACCATCTTCACATTGCTATTCTGGTTTACTTGAACTTTATCCCTTGTTTGTGTCAAAAACCTCAAACCATTAATTGTGAAACTAGAATATGACTTCACATCAATTTTTGGACCATGTGCAAGCCATTCTAAAGTTTCTATTATTTTATGATTGGGTTAGTTGAGTTCAACTTGAATCTATGCATATAAAACATGAAATGTGTTTAAAACATTATTAAATACAACTACTAATGAATTCTTGTATGTGACACTTACATGGTTACGAAACTAATTAATAAGCTCTATCTTATGCTCATCATACAACCATTTTTCTCCTTTTTTTTATAATGAGGATCCGCATCTCTTGAGCCTAACCTTGACATCATTTAGGCTTCATATTGGGACAATAGTAATGCCTTAATCCTTTTTTCCCACAGTTTTTCTCACTTAAATGCCCTATCTTTACCTTCACATTATCCCCATTACATACTAAGTACCATTGCCTAATCCCTATCAATGAATCTTCGAGCAATCTAAGCCTCTATTATCTTACCCTCATACCATCCAAATGATGATCTCTCTTGCATTGTTACCCAAATACTTAATCCATATCCAACATTAACCTTATCTTAATCTTCTTCCACTTACCTCACTTCAAATGTTGATGTACCTACACCGATACCATCTCTTTTCCCAATATCATCTAATTTGAACCCAAAAACTACCCTAGTTGATCCTAATAATTCATCATCCAATACCAAAGGAAAAAAGCCCCATTAATCTGGTTCTAAATAATTTTTTAGCTGCCAAGCCTAAGAGGAAATATCAAAGGCGACAAGGGCATAGGAATTTGTAGGCCTCTAAATCCAGCTTCACCCTAAGTGATGCTGAAAAGATAAAACTAGTTTCAAGGCTAATTCAAGCAATAAAAAATTGGTACCTTATGCAGTTAATTATATTGATTTTGTGCCTATTGGGAATATTGCTGCTAGAAAGGTTTGTAAAGCTTCTTTGGCTCACCCCACTTGTACTGATTCTATTATGCCTTCATCTTCCAATGAGCAACATATCATTTCAATGACTACTTGCATCATACCTTCCATAATGGAAAATTGTATACCTATCTCTCAATATTTGAATGTCTCTTCCACAATGATGACTTCTCCTTCAATCCAAATGGGTGAGGAAGTAGCTCTTATCAAGCTCCTAAGTTCCAAATAAGATTCATAGCCTAGAATTGTCGTGGATTAGTGAAATCCTTGATTTTTAATTATCTACGTAGATTAGTTAGAAGTTATAACTCTGAATGTATCTTTCTTTCTAAAATTAAGACTAGTAGTGAAATTTGTACTTCTGTTCGAAGAAGATTAGTTTTTTTAAATAGTTATAGTATTTCTATAGTAGACAATACTGGTGGTATGTGTCTCATATGGAAGTTAGGCATCCAAATTTCTATTACTAGTTTAGTTCATCATATCATATCTTTGGAATTTTGTAATATTGTTGCTAATGGAAAAGTATGGAATATGCTTTGTTACTACTCTCCTTCTTATGAAGTTCTTAAGGATGTTTTTTGGACCAATCTTATTGCTCTTATCTCGATTTCTAATTACCATTGGATTTGTTTGGGTGATTTGAATGAAATTTTATCTCAAAATGAAAAAAAGAGGTGGCTTATCTATAGTTTCTTGGCCAAATAGATTACAAGATTTTATGGATTTTGTACAAGCTTTTGATCTTAGTTATTAGGGTTTACCATTTACTTGGCTATCTCTTTTTCCTAATGCCTTGGTAAATAATCTTCAAATTAGAGCTTTTGATCATGCTTCTATTCTCTAGAATTTGCATGCTTATACCACTTATCTTTCTAAGCCATTTAGATTTATTGATGCCTGGTTTTGAGATCCTTCTTGTAAAGATGTGGTTACTCATGCTTAGAGACTAAAATATCCTTAAAAGGTACCACTATTACAAAATGTGGCATTTAAGTCGATATGTAAAGTCAGTTTTTGAAAAAACCCAACTTATAATCAATTCAGTTCGATGAAAAACTGATGCTATACACATGGATAGCATCGGTTGACACGTAGGACCGACGTTATGTCTTACATATAGCGTCGGTTCAACACGTCAACCGACGTTATGTAAAATTACTCGTTAATTTTTTTATTTTAACAATTTTTAAAATTAAAATTACACAATATAATTTTTTTTATTTTTTTGGTCAATTATTATTTTATTTTAACTATTTAAAATTGATTTAAAGTCCATTGTTAATCGACTTTAATGCCCGGTTTTATAGTAGTGTACAATATAATCTTCTTGCAAATTCTTTTCAAATGGCAAATGGTTTTACTTGATGGAGCAAGCACCACTTTAGATATTATGAATATAAATGGAAATTACTGACGATATTTTATTTATAGTTTAGAGTGGTTTGATACTTGATGAAAATGGTACTTATGAAAAACTATTACTCCTAAATATTGATTATTATCAAAATAAATCAGAAAGCCTTTGTCAAAAAAATCTAAGAAAACTTGGTTATTAAAAGGTTATCGCAATATAAAATTCTTTCATATATTCATAATGATTAGAAGAAGATATAATACCATTTGTCATATTAAAGACCTTGATAGGAAATGGTTAACTTAGAGATCTGATATTGGTTCTTATGTTATTAATCATTTTAATGAAGTCTTTCATTTTACTTCTTTCCATAATTTTGATTATATGGACACCGAGTTATCTCAACTTTTTTCATAGTGTATTTCTTCTGAAGATAATATTTCATTATGCATAATTCCTTATCATAAAGAAATCAAAGATTGCTATGGGGTCTTTCAAAGCACCTAGTTCTAATGGTTTTCTAGCTTTTATTTATAGAAATTACTTGACATTCTAGGTGGAAGCTTAATTGATGTTGTGTAGAATTTTTTCAAAACTAGTTTTCTAAGCTCGGAGTTAAACAAGACTTTTATTACTCTTATTAAAAAAGGTGGACAACCCTTCCTTGGTTCAACAATTCAAACCAATCAATTTATGGAATGTTATATCCAGGGTCATCTAAAAAATCTTATCCAATAGAATTAGAGGTAAACTTAAAGATTTTATTTCACCTTTTCAATCTGCTTTTATTCTTAATAGATGGATTTCTGACAATGTCATTGCTGCTCATGAAATAATCCATACTATTAAAGGGAAAAAAAGGTAAAGGTAGTTTGTTAGGAGTCAAATTGGATATGGAAAAAGCTTATGATAGTATGAAATGAAATTTTATCATCAAGATTATGAGGCATTTGGGTTTCTCAGAATAGGTTTACAACCTAATTTTAGCTTGCTTAAATTCTATCTCACATTCTCTGTTATTAAATGGTATCCCTTTTGGTAATATTATCCCATAGAGAGATATTAGACAAGGTGATCCTATTTCCTTTTATTTATTTATTATTGGTGCGAAAACGCTTTTTAGATTGTTAACCCAAGTTGAATTTTTTTTTAAATTTTCATGTTATCAAAATTACTAGAAATGCTTTTGCTATTAGTCACCTTATTTATGTTGATGACCTGATTCATTTTTACCGTACTAACTTAACTGGGATTAATGTGATACAATAAAATTTAAAATGTAATTTTAAGTGATCTAGATAGAAAGCAAACTTATTGAAGCCTAGCATCTTTTACTACAAAAGCAGGGACTTCATGAGAGTCATTGATAATTTAACTACAAGAAGAAAAAGTAAGAGATCATTTTTACTCTCCAAAGTTGGTAAAAAAACTTTCATTAAATCACTCCTTCTAACAATACTGACTTATTTTATAAGTACTTTTACATTTTCAAGTTTAATTTGTGATAAAGGTGACTCAATTTTAAGGAAATTCTAGTAAAACTTTAGATCTAAAAATGACAATTCAAGTCCAAGATATATGGCTTTCAAATGTTGGAAATAGATTTGTCTGCATAAGGAAGTTGGGGATTTGGGTTTTCAAAAATTTGAAGATATAAATCTTAACTTTACTTCTAAACTTGGTTGGAAATATTTAAACAATGATAATAGACATTGGGTCCAACTTTTTAAATATAAATATGACAACCCAAAAAGATTTCTATGCTTATAATATCAAGTAATATGATTCCTTTATTTGAAAAGGTATTTATTTTTCAAGATATACTCTTAAAATAGGTGTTTGTTGTTAAGTTGGTGATGGTAAATCCATTGATATTTGAAAAGAACCATGTATTCCTTGTCTTTTAATTCTTATTATCATCTGCCAGTGATAGATTTAAATCTTCTCAACTTTAGCCCACTTAAAGTAATTGATCATTTCAATCGGAATGATAATAGTTAGAACATTCAATTAATTCGCACTATTTGGGGTCCTTTGATGAGTTGTTACATTGCTAAACTCCCCATACGAATTTAAAGCAAGTTAGACTCATGGTTTTGAATTCACAACATAAAAGGTCAATTCAATTCAAAATCAACTTATAAGGAAATAATCTCTTCTTGATGCCTAAGATCTTTTCATTCTTATTGAAAGTGGCTTTGGATACAGAATATTATTGAAAGATTGAAAGTTTTCTATTTGAGACTTTTTTAGAATTGTCTCCTTATTATAGACAATATCAACTAAAGAAACATGTTACATGACATCTCTTGTCCCTTTTGTCTTTCTTCCAGTTAAATTATTAACCATCTTTTTCTTTCCTATGGTCGACTTGGTATCCCACTCTTTACTTGCCAATTCAAATTTCCTTTCCCTTGAGTCTTTCTTCAAAGTTATCTTAATAAGATCAATACTTTTCTTTTGCCTTTGATAACTCTATCGTGAGTTCATTCTAGCTATGTTAATTTCTTTTGAAAAAAATTGAAAACACAAAAATGATTTAATCTTTAAGTCTAGATATTCAAAATTTTAACTTCATTATTTCTAAATTAAACCACATATTCCAAGTATTTAAGGAATTATTAATAGTGCAAATAATTTGGGTTCATATATTACTAAGAATTATTATCCTTTCCTATCAAGTTTTTTCTTTCGATCTCTATATTTATTTATGTCAAAATATTCTAGATTTATCCTATAATTTCTTCTTTCAATAGTAAATCATGAGATTAAAATTACCTAATTAATGACCAGTTAATTATAAGCAATAAATTCAGAATAAATCAGAAAAATATGAAGAGAAATAATTCAAATTAATATAGAAAATCAAGCATAGTTCGAAATTAAATTACATCTTTTTCCTAGAATAAAGAAAACTTAGTTCATGCTAAAAATTAAATTTAACATAAACAAATTCACCCTAATTTTTCTCAGAAGAATCGAAAGAAAATTGAATCGCAAAGGGAATTTGTCTTCTCCCTTGTTTTCTTCTTCGTCTTTTTTCTTATCTGCGCAACTTTTCTTTGTTCCTCCCTCTCTATGGCGGAACTTTTTCTTTTGTTTCTCTTTCTTCCCTTATGTTTCGTCATGCACTTTTGTTTCTTTTTTTCTGTGCAATTTGTGTCTCCCTCCTTTCTCTATTTTGTGTTCTTCTTTTTTTCAGTTTTGCACAGTCCTTGGCAATTGTTTCTATTCTTCTACTCCTTCCACTTTGTTTTAGTCTCGTGTGTGTATATATATATATATATATATATATATATATATATAGAACATTATATATATAATATGCCTTATATATATATATATATATAATCCCATATCCCATTATGCCTTATTTGTTCTTCTTTTTGGTGGTGTGGTTACCTCGACACTCATAGTCTTTACTAATTTTAACTTTTTCGATTCTTGCCTTTCACTTTCTCTTTTTTTTTCACACTTTGATCAAATAGAGAAAACCTAATGTGGATTATTTAAATTTGAGCTAACTTTATTTTTAAATGTTAATTTTTATCAAAGTATTTTCTCAAAATTTAAGGTTAATTCATGGTTTTTTTAGGCTTAGAATGAGAATGGTTTATGTAGTTAAAAAAAATAAGGCTCATGTAAAATAAGGCTCAAGAGGGTTAACTATTGGAATACACCAGGTGATGATTGTGTGATAATTAGGATAGTTAAGAAAACTTTTTGGTTGCGAGAAAAAATTACCTCGATCATTCTCTAATATTTGGTATCAACTAGAATTTCGCTTAAAGGATCCACCAACGGATTCCAAAGCAAAGCAAGATTAAACTTTCCTAACCCAGTTAATTCAACTAATTCTCTACATAGGCAAAATAGATTAGAGAAAAATTTACTAATTACTCAATTATTTACAAGGACAAAGATTTAAATCAAAGTACTCACAAAATGTTGACTAACATAATAACATATTTTGAAATTTTTACCCAAAACCATCCTCAATCACAAATTTCAGAGTCATAGCAAATTCAATCATACTCAAATACATGCATCCAACAACTCAAGATTATAGGAGTTGATAATATCAAAATTATTATAATCTCAATTTTATCTAGAGAAATTACTAAAGTTGTTGTAATTGGAATTTAAAATAAAATAAATATAAAAAAGTGCACAAAAGAAAAAAAATATTATTCAAATATCACCTAATCCCTCGTTATGCTTTAATCATCTAGCTAATATAATTTAATTCTCTATGTTTGTAAGCAATCTCCAAAAAACATATAAAAGCCTCTTTCGACAATCAATTGGAAATATTCTTGTTCATTAATTTACACAAGAGTATGCAATTTAATAAAGCATGAAAGTATTAAGACCAATTATTTTAAAACTATAAAGATTCATACAAGTCTTTTGATCTCTATATTTACCTATGTCGAAATATTTTAGATTTATCTTATAATTTCCTCTTTCAATAGTAAATCACAAGACTAAAATCATCTAATTAATGACCAGTTAATTAAAAACAATAAACTTAGAATATATCAGAAAAACATGAAGAGAAATAATTTAAATTAACATAGAAAATCAAGTATAGTTTAGAATTAAATTACATCTTTTTCCTAGAATAAAGAAAAAATAGTTCATGCTAAAAATTAAATTTAGCATAAATGAATTCACCATAATTTTTCTAAGAAGAATCAATAGAAAATTGAATTACAAAAAAAAATTTGTGTCTTCTTCCACGTTTTCTTCTGTTTCTTTTTTCTAATCTGCGCAAATTTTTTTTGTTCCTCTCTTTCTAAGGTGACACTTTTTCTTTTGTTTCTCTTTCTTCCCTTATGTTTCGTCCTATGCTTTTGTTTCTTTTTTTCTGCACAGTTTGTGTCTCCCTCATTAACTATTTTGTGTTTCTATTCTTCTTTTTTCAATTCTGCATAGTCCTTGGCGGTTGTTTCTGTTCTCCTCCTCCCTTTGCTTTTTTTAATCTCCTATATGTGTATGGATATAAATATATCTACACATTGATTCTTTTTTTTTCAATTTGTGTTGAACCGTATGCATTAAAAGGTGCATGTACGGTTCCTAAGGGATACATTTTTATCCCAATCAATCGATTGTATCAAAAAAGATTACTTTTTTTAGGTCAAGGGATTGATAGTGAGATCTCAAATCAACTAATTGGTCTAATGATATATCTCAGTATAGAGAATGATACCAAAGATCTTTATTTATTTATAAACTCTCAAAACGGATGGATAATACCTAGAATAGCTATTTATGATACTATGCAATTTGTGCGACCAAATATACAAACAGTATGTATAGGATTAGCTGCTTCAATGGGATATTTTATTCTTGTCGGAGGGGAAATTGCCAAACGTCTAGCATTCCCTCATGCTTGACGCCAATGAGTTTTTTAATTTGAGAGACAAAAAGAAGACTATGCCTTCACGCTATATGAATATTGAGTAATAATAGCATGGCATTTCAAATTCGATATGATAATTTTATTTTTCAAAAAACTTACATTATGTATTGAAAGAGTAGTATGAGATAAAGACCAATTCGATCTGATCTATTAGGAAATCCATATCAGCGTCACAAACTTTTTTGTTTTGAGCTCTTAACTTATGTTATGAAAGAATATGAAAATCAATATTATCTTGATTTGAAAAAAAGAAACTTTGGGATTTCTAAATAACAGACGAAATAAATATATAAAGCAACAGAGCCATCATAGTATTTTATTATACTAAAAAAAGGGTAGTTGTGGGATCATTTACCTATGTGAATTCCATTGTAGAGCTATATGCAATGAGCAAAAAATGCTTGTATGGTTGTTCAATTCTATCTTTTATTTTTTTTTATCTTTTCAACATTGATCATGTGAGATAGAGGAATTATTTATGATGTTATATCATCAGGGCAATGATCCATCAACCTACAAGTTCTTGTTACGAGGCACATGTAGGAGAATTTATCTTGGAGGTAGAAGAAGTGTTGAAACTGCGTGAAACCATCACAAGGGTTTATGTACAAAGAACGGGCGAATCCTTATGGGTTGTTTCAGAAGACATGGAAAGAGATATTTTTATGTCAACAATAGAAGCCCAAACTTATGGAATTGTTGATCTTGTAGAGGTTGAGTAAAAAATAACAAAAAAGAATAAGGACTTCATACAAATCTGTGATTTTTTATTTTATCTTCTTACTTGGTTTATTTAATATTCTATTAATTAATTTATTAATATAGAAATGTAAAAATGATTCAGAATCGTTCGATTAGGATTGATCTAAACCAGTTCATTATGTATATAATTTAACATGCCAACGATTAAACAACTTATTAGAAACATAAGACAGCCTATCAAAAATGTCACAAAATCCCCCGCTCTTCGAGGATGTCTTCTTAGGAGAGGAACATGTACAAGGGTGTATGTGTGACTCGTTCAGATCATTGAACTGGGATAAAAGAAAAGCAAAAAAAAAAATTGATCCAGTATTAGTGATCAGTACCAATGAATAGGATATAATGAAAGAATCCACTCCCTATCTAAAAAGAAATAAAAAAGATCTATATTTCTATTGTGCTATCCTATTTTTGGTTTCCAATGGTGCAAATCCAATCATTTCCATTTTAATTTCAAATGAGAAAGAATTCTCATTGGTAGCAAATGGTATCCATTAAGTAGGGAAATCCTATTAAAAAAGCATAAAGATTATGCTCTTACCCTTAACTCTTGTAAGAATGGACTAATAGGGTCAACTACTCAACTAGTCTTCATAATGAAATACTGTTACTATATAGGTAGGTCTCATTGTGAAAGACCTATTATTGGATAATTAAGTGTAGAGCCAAAGAGTGTGAACTATACAAGTTAACAATAATTGATTAAATAAGGAATAAGGGCTCTGATGTATAGAGAGGACCTCACCTTTTAAGAAATAACCATAGAAATGATGGAACCCATTGTACCCATTTCTATTTAATACTTTTTTTTCTTTTTTGATACCCCTTATTAATTTCTTATATCGAAGTAAAAAGCCTAGAAAAAAGGAAAAAAGAATGGTCAAGAAGGTTATAGTAGCAAAAGCCATTGGAATTTTTATTTTATACACTGGAAGAATCTGTTTTGTTATTAATAGATTAGGAAAAATGAAGGAAATAACTAAAAGAAATCAATTGGATATTTAGTTATTCATCAAAGTTTCATTTATTCAATGACTAGAATTAAACAGGGATATATAGCTTGAAGACGTAGAACAAAAATTCGTTTATTTGCATCAAGCTTTCGGAGGGCCCATTCAAGACTTACTCGGACTATTACTTAACAAAAATAGTCCTTGGTGGCTGTTTCTATTCTCCTCATTCCTTTGCTTTTTTAAATCTCCTATATGTGTATGAATATATATGTGTGTGTGCGTGTTGCGCTTTTGTTTCTTTTTTTCTTTGTGTCTCCCCTTTCTCTATTTTGTGTTTCTCTTCTTATTTTTTTCAATTATGCACAGTCCCTGGCGGCTGTTTCTGTTCTCCTCCTTCCTTTTCTTTTTTTTAACCTCCTATATACATATATATATATATTTAGAGAAATCTTAATTTAAATTTGATTTAAATAAATCAACATTTATATTTAAGAGTCCTTAAATGATATGCTTTTAAAATTTTGGATCTTCATTTTCTTCAAATCTGTAATAAAATTTAAATAATAATAATAAAATCTAAAATAAATAAAATTAGACTATAGTTAAAGTTGAGAAGTGTTAAATTATTTTAAATTATACACGTCATCAAATATCCCCAAACTTAGAACTTTGTTTGTACTCAAACAAAAAAATAAAATAAAAGACACCTATGGATAATATCAACTAGACCCTATAGAGAACTACCATCACTCACCAAGCCATGATATGAATTTAGATTTTATCACTAATAACTTACACTTTTTACATCGAAGATAGCAAGAAAATAAATCTAACATTTAATAATTTATCAAGCAAAAGTTAAGCATTTACTTCAATTTAACTCCAAACCGCAAATAAATTCAAATTAAAGTAGAACAACTGAGATCAGAAGAATTCTCTCAAAACATAACTCCATAAGTCCAATTTTCAAAAATCCTCTCCACTAATTTAATCAAACACCAAAATCAGATATCAAAAGTTCTTTAATCAGAGTTATAATGACAGGCCACAGGGTGAGGGCAAAGAAAGAAATGGATATGGAAAATCAAAACAAATTGGTTAAATACTTGGTAGAAAAAACAATAAAAAGAATATCCACAAGATTCACACCATAGCTCTTTCTTATCAATATGTTCATATTGATGATAATATTGTTGTTATACTCAATAAGTATTATGCTTTTCTCTCTCTTTTTGTTGGTATGGAAGCCTCAACACTAATAGTTTTTACTAATTTCAACCACTTTAACCCTTTTTTGATTCTTTTCTTTCAATTTCTTTTTTTCTTCTTCCACATTTTGATCAAATAGAGCAAAAATAATGTGGATTATTTAATTTGAACTAACTTTCTTTTTAAATAAAAATTTTCACTAAAGTATTTTCTCAAAATTTAAGGTCATTCATGGTTTTTCAGACTTAGAATGTGAATGGTTTATGTAGTTAAATAACAAATAAGACTTATGTAAAATAAGGCTTAAGGGGGTTAACTGTTGGAATACACCATGCAATGATGGCCTGATAATTATGACGGTTGGGAAAGCTTTTTGGTTGTGACAAAAATATTTCCTAGATTATTTCTCTAATATTTGGTATCAACTAGGATTTTGCCTGAAAGATCCATCCACTGATTCAACTCCTTCTCTTTATAGGAAAAATAGAGTAGAGAAATATTTACTAAGTGCTCAATTATTTTCAAGGATAAAGATTTAAATCAAAGTACCTACAAAACTCTGACTAACATAATAGCAGATTTTGAAATTTTTTTTCTCAAAACCATCCTCAATCACAAATTTCAGAGTCATAACGAATTCAATCATACTAGTTTAAAAATAGCTTGGTTGCTCAATTAAAAAATTAGGTTTATTTTTAAAAGTTGGCTGCTTGATTGATCTAGTAAAAAAATTTAAAACTTGGTTGCTTGATTGATCTAGTCAAAAATTTTAAAACTTGGTTGCTCGATTGATCTAGTCAAAAAATTTAAAAATTGCTGCTTGATTGATGTAGTCAACAAATTTAAAACTTGGCTGCTTGATTGATCTATTCAAAAAATTTAAAACGTGGCTACTCGATTGATATACTTATTAATCTCGATATCAATCTAGTGCTCAATTGATCACTTGAGACGTGGTAACTACTTTGGCCAAAAGAAATCATGGATGGGATTCAATATTCACATCAATCAAGAATCCTTAAAGCACTTGAGTAGTCAAGGCAAGTTGAATAGGAGATATGCCAAATTGATGGAATTCATGTTTGAGGCGCAAGCATGTGATAACACTGCCAAACATGTCATGCTATAATGCCCACATCATTTTAAATCATTAGGGATTTGTGACGTAATGAGTCATCATCTTGTTTAAGGCTTCTCTAAATAACACAAATGGCTTTGAATGACACCATGTGTGACCATAGGTGCAAATTTCAACCACCACCAAGGCATGTCATGGCACACATATGCCTACCACCATCAAGGCACACATGTCACACACATGTCTAACACCCCGTAGGCATAATCATGTCAAAACATGTAATTTTGACGAGATTTTTTGTGGACATGTTTAGAAAAATATGACCTATCATTCTAGAAAGTTTCATAATTTTATGGACAAGGGAAGTATTTTTTTTTTGAAGTCAAAATCTTCAAAAAATCATAAAAAATCAAAAAATTTAACAAAAATTATTGGGTCTTGTTGGAGAGCATTCATTTCATCGTATATGACTTATTGATCACAAAAAATTAGGTTTGACATGGTAAAATACGAAGATGACAAGGAATGCTCGTTTTCAAGTGCCACTGTGTGCCCACATTCTACATGCTTGATAAGAGTATCCAACAACTCAAGATTATAGGAGTTGATTATACAAAAATTATAATAATCTCAATTTTATCTAGAGAAGTCACTAAAATTGTTATAATTAGAATTTAAAATAAAATAAATTTAAAGAAAATGCATAAAAGAAAAGAAAGATATTGCTCAAAGATCAAATTAATGGGAATAAAACTTCTAGGAAATCGATTTCACCTAATCTCTCACTATGTTTTACTCATCTAACTAATAGAATTTAATTCTCTCTATTTATTAGCAATCTCCAAAAAACATCCAAAATCCTCTTTCGACAGTTAATTAGAAATATTCTTGTTCATTAATTTACACAATAGTATGCAATTTAATAAAATAAGAAAACATTAAGACCAATGATTTTAAAACTACACAGATTAATAAAAGTCTTTCTATCTATATATTTACTTATGTCGAAATATTTCAAATCTATCATATAATTCCCTCTTTTGATAGTAAATCACAAGACTAAAATTATCTAATTAATGGCTTTTTAATTAAAAAAAATAAACTCAAAATAAATAAAACACACATGAAAAGAAATAATTCAAATTAACCTATAAAATCAAGCATAGTTTGGAATTAAATTACATCTTTTTCCTAGAATAAAGAAAAATTAGTATATGCTAAAAATTAAATTTAACATAAACAAATTCATCATAATTTTTCTGAGAATAAATGAAAGAAAATTGAATCACAAAAAGAATTCGTGTCTTCTCCTACGTTTTCTTCTTCTTTTTCTTTCTAATCTACGTAACTTTCTTTGTTCCTCTCTCTATGTCGACATTTTTTCTTTTTTTTTCTCTTTCTTTCCTTCTGTTTCATCTTACACTTTTGTTTCTTTTTTTTCCTGAGAAGTTTGTGTCTTCCCTTTTCTCTGTTTTGTGTTTCTCATCTTCAATTTTCAGTTCCACGTTGTCCCTGGTGATGAGCAAAATCGGCAATGTTGATCTTGCAAATACTTTGGTTTTATATTTGTAAAACTCTTGCAAGTGCACGAATCATTTTATAAAAAATGACAAGTATACTCCCAAGATCGATCTAAGGAAGGAATATATATAGTTTTTAATTTATTATTCAAACTTTTAAAATAGAAATTAAGTTAATTATGCTTGCTCATATTATTTAGGTTATTAAAGATAAAAATTGATATTTATTGATTCTTTTTTTTATGAATACCACTTTTGGTGGGGTTAGGTATTTTTCATTAATTAAACAAATCAATTAACACCTATGGGTGGGGTTGATAATTAATTTGGTTAATTAAATTAATTCATTTTTTCTAGGAGATTGAAAATGAATCATTTAAATGCCATCTTTGATAGGGTTAAACATTTTAAATTTTATTCAAGGTGTCCAAAATAAACCTAAAAATTTAATTATCTGAGTACTAACTTTCAAGTTTTAAAATCATTACCAAACTATTGTACCAACAAATAAAAGAACACTACTCTAAATCAGACTAGATAATTAAGTCTTAAAATCTAATTTTTAGATTTAAGTTTGTAATGATAAATAATATATTTTTCTTTGACATCCTTAATATAAAATGTTGAATAAAAAAAAATTAATTTATTTTATAGAAATATTTTACTTATTTAATATTTCGCAAGCATAACAACGTTATTATTATATCATATTTACAAACATCCAACCATGTTAAATTCAATCACAGACAAATTAAACATAACATATAAGAATAAAACATAAAAAATAATTGTAAAAGATTCATTTTAAAATTATACCTCAAAAAAATCTTTACAGAATTTGATATTAATTCTGTTGCTAGAAAAACTCCAAATGGATTTGCATTTTCATTTATTGAATCAAAAACTAAAAATCTAAAAAAGCATAGCTAGTTCTTTTCAAAAAGAGAAGAACTTTAAAACTAAAAATAATAATAAAACTTTCTAGAGAGAGAAAGAGCTGAAAAAATTATATGTTTTACCATGGGGAGAGGGTCCTTTTATAGGTGAGGAAAAACCAAAAAAGGTGAGAAAATATTTCAAAAATTAATTTTAGACGTGTTTAAAAGGCTGGTATGCATGTGGGGCTCAAAATTTATGGAAGAAGGACATTTGTTGCGTGGTCGTGTAGGACATGGCGTAGGCATTTGCTAACGCGCGAGCGCGCGCGGGACATGACGTAGGGGTGTGTTGGTGCGCACGGGACACGACATGGGTGTGTGCGGAAATCAACACTACATGTTTTGGGCGTGCGCACACGTGCACGCTAGTGTAGTGGGACTCAGCATAGGTATGTGTTGGCGCACGCGGGACTTTGACATGAATGGGCGGCTACCCATGGAATTTCGGTATATTTTGACATTTTTTATCGTTTTGACCCATTTTATCCAATTTTTCCATCATTTTTACTTTTTCTCATTTCTTTTCTTAACATATTTGTGATGTATTGCCTTTAGTATTTTTATTCGAGTCTTTAAGTTATTTTTGAATGAAAATAACTGAAAAATAATAAAAATATATGTTATTCTAAAAAGGAAAAGTTATATAAAAAATATGATAAAATCATACAAATATAAATATATTTAATCAATTAAAGTACATTAAATCATAATAATTTTAGTGTTTTTTAAGCACTTATCACCTAATGATTGTTTCTGTTCTCTTACTCCCTCAGCTTCTTTTTAGTCTCCTATATATATATATATATACATATCTTGTTCCTGCGTTCATCTTTTTCTTACTCTCATATATATATATATATATATATTTAGAGAAATCTTAAATTAAATTTGATTTAAATAAATCTTTATTTATATTTGAGAGTCCTTAGATGACATGCTTGAGTATGTGTGTGAAGCAATAGTTAAGCATATACTTCAACCTAAAGTTAAGTCCTTGAGTGTGTGTGTGAAATATTTAATTTAACTCTACACCACCAACAAATTCAAATAAAGTAGAACAAATGAGATTAAAAATATTATCTCAAAACTTAACTCTATAAGTCCAATTTTCAAAAATCCTCTCCATTAATGTAATCATACACCAAAATCAGAGATCAAAAGATCTTTAATCAGGGTTGTAATGACAGGCCACATGTTGAGGGCTAAGAAAGAAATGGATATGGAAAATCAAAGTAAATTGGGAAAATACTTGGTAGAAAAAACAATAAAAAAGAAATCCATAGGATTCATACCATAGCTTTTTCTTGATAATATGCTCATACTGATCATAATACTGTTGATATACTAAATAAGTGTTATGCTCTTTTTTTTTTCGTGTGGTTGTGTCGACACTCATAGTCTCTATTAATTTCAACCAATTTAACCCTTTTTCAATTCTTGCCTTTCACTTTCTCTTTTTTTCACACTTTGATCAAATAGAGCAAACATAAATTGAATTATTTAATTTGAACTAATTTTCTGTTTTTATGCAAATTTTTACCAAAATATTTTCTCAAAATTTAAGGTCAATTTGTGTTTTTTAGGCTTAGAATAGGAGTGGTTTATGTAGTTAAAAGAACAAATAAGGCTTATGTAAAATAAGGCTCAAAGGGGTTAACTATGAGAATACACCATGCAATGATGGCGTGATAATTAGGAAGATTAGGAAAGCTTTTGGGTTGTGAAAAAAAAATTGACTTGATCATTTCTCTAATATTTGGTATCAACTAGGATTTCACCTCAAGGATCCATCAACGGATTCTAGAATAAAGCAAGATTGAACTTTCCTAACCTAGTTAATTCAACTCCTTCTCTTCATATGCAAAATGGAGTAGAGAAAATTTATTATGTGTTCAATTATTTTTAAGGACAAAGATTTAAATCAAAGTACCTACAAAACTATGACTAACTTAATAGCAAATTTTGAATTTTTTTTCTCAAAACCATCCTCAATCACAAATTTTAAGAGTCATAGGGAATTTAATCATACTCAAATACATGCTTGATAAAAGTATCCAACAACTTAAGATTATAGGAGTTGACAATACCAAAATTATGCTAATTTGATAAGTCACTAAAGTTTTTGTAATTGGAATTTAAAATAAAATAAATTTAAAGAAAATGCACAAAAGAAAAGAAATATATTATCCAAAGATCAAAATAATAGGAAGAAAACTTATAGGAAATTGATTTTACCTAATCCCTCATTATGTTTTACTCATCTAGCTAATAGAATTTAATTCTTTCTATTTGTTAGGAATCTTCCAAAATCATCCAAAAGTCTCTTTTGATAATCAATTGGAAATATTTTTGTTCATTAATTTACATAAGAGTTTATAATTTAATAATGCAAGAATGTATTAAAACCAATGATTTTAAAACTATAAAGGTTCATATAAGTTTTTTTTCAATCTCTATATTTACTTATGTCAAAATATTTCATATCTATCCTATAATTTTCTCTTTCGATAGTAAATCATAAGACTAAAATCATCTAATTAATGACCAATTAATTAAAAGGAATTTAGAATAAATCAAACAAACATGAAGAGATATAATTCAAATTAACATAGAAAATCAAGTATAATTTGAAATTAAATTACATCTTTTTTCTAAAATAAAGAAAAATTAATTTATGTTAAAATTAAATTTAACATAAATGAATTGACCATAATTTTTCTGAGAAAAAGTGAAAGAAAATTGAATCGCAAAAAGAATATGCGTTTTCTCCCGCGTTTTCTTCTTGTTCTTTTTTTTAATCTGCGCAACTTTTCTTTGTTCCTCTCTTTATATAGGGATGCTTTTTCTTTTGTTTCTCTTTCTTCCGTTATGTTTCGTACTGCCCTTTTGTGTCTTTTTTTCCTGCGTAGTCTCTATTTTCCCCCTTTCTCACTTTTGTGCTTCTTTTTTTTTTCAATTCTGCATAGTCCCTGGCCGCTGTTCTTATTCTCCACCTATCTTCACTTTTTTTAATCTCTTATATATATATATATAAGAGATTAATAGTTTTGATTTCTATTTTTAAGTCTTGAATTTGACTTTCTAGTTTGATAATTTTGTTCTTTCGTTCCAGAACAACAGTGAGATTATAATAGCCTGTACTGGTATTTAGAAGTTCAGAATTTTTCTTTAATAGTTGTGATTTATCCAAAGATGTAGCTAAGTCTTCTACATATAATTTGGTTAATGATGGATCATTTAACTTAAGGATTTTATTTTGAAGTTGTTCATCTTCTTCCTTAGTTAATACGTTAATATTTTTATCAGAGGAATCTGAATTGCTGGTTGTAAATTCATCATCTTGGGGATTTGATTCTTCGTCCGTCCATTGTTCAGAGTCAAATGATGAGGATGTATCTACCATAAGGGTAGATATTTTGGCAAATGTGTCTTCTTCAAGTTTTAATTCGTGAAGTTTTTTAGACATTTTGCAGTAATTAGCTGTGTGACCCTTCTTGCCACATTTATAACATTTAAACTCTTTGAATTTTTTAAAGGCTTTCTTATGCGTTGATGATTCCTTATTAAAATTTCTTTTAGAAGGTTTTTTGTAAATATTCATTCTTTTTTCAAAGAATGGTTTTCTTGATTTTGAAAAGTTCTTATAAGTTTTATGATTTTTCTTATAAGGTTTTGAATTAGATTTACTGCAAGTTCCCTAACAGGTTTTATCAATAAAGAGATTGCCATCAATCTGTTTGCAGAATGATCCAATTTCTCTTTTGGAAACCTTCAGTTTCAATTACATTTTGTTTTTGGATTTTCAAGTCTTGACAGATTTGAAAACCCTGGTTTTGAGCAAAACTGATCAATTAACCGTAGGTTAATTGTTCATATGGGATGATATGGTTCCCATAAGTTTCGCAGATTTTTTTCTGGTTTTCTCACCTAAGAGTGGAGGAAGTCCTGCTAGGAATTTCTCCTTCCAAAATGGTTGAATAGAGTCATCTCTTAACATAACTCTAGATAGAAATGTGGTTTTATAGTTTTGAAAATTGCTCATCTTCCTACATTTTATGTTGGAAAGAAGATCATTGTTTTATCTTTTAAATGGGATGGATCTCCCATAAAATGGTGTGATATGGTAAAGAGTAATGTGAGACTACATCCTGTATAAGAGCTTTGTAGATATCTGACTGTTGTTGTTTTGAAATATGATGATCCCACCATCCTTTTAGTTGGCCTAAAAAGCCGACTATTAATAATTCAACAACTATTTTATCAGTTGTACCAATTTGGGTTTTATAAGCATTTGACGCCATGGTCATTTGCTTTAAGATATTTAATATCTCATGATCAGTCATACCATCTATGTTCCAAACATAGATAGAAGATGTGCTATACTTAGATTGGATAACCTAACTAGGCTGGGTACCTATGGTATGGGGGTACCTATTTGTGCTAGGTTCTTTCCAAGCTAATTTTTGAATGTGAGGAATTGGTTTAGAAAGGGTTTCTTGGGAACTATCCTCGGATGATATATCAGATCCTAGTTTACTATGAATACTAAGATCCTGTAATGGTTTCTGTATTGATTTTGAAGTCAAGGGTGACTCAGGAACAACTAGTCCTATTTTATTTGAAAATTGGTCTTCTAATTGGGACCTAAGGGTACTATTCCAATTTTGAAGTTTTTCAAAATTTGATGTTATTTCTTCCTGGGCTGGTTTGGATACCTATAAGGGTTTGAAGATAGGGTTTTTAACTTTACTATCTATGGTTTGATAAGAGGTAGAAGGAATATCTATTCTTAGATTTTTCTCTATCCTTATAAGTTGTTTACCTAAAGTATTTAGGTTGATATTGGTAAAATTATTTTGGGTAATAATGTTTTTAAGGTTAGTTGCCTGGTTCTCTTGAGGGTTGTTAAGAAGGAAGGCTTCTACCTGATTATCCTAATAAGGGATGGTAATAGGTCTTAATGGAGGATGTTCAACTTCAACTAATCTATTAGGAGTTTCCCAAACGGGTAACTTCTTTTTAATATTAACCATGTTAAGTGAGTTAATAGGTTCATCGATTTCTTCTAATAGCCTATCGAAGTCAGCTTCGGTGACATCACTAGGGCTAATATCTGAAAAGGTTTTGGGTTGTGGAGTTCTCTAGCTAAAGACTCTACTGTTTCATCCTCTAGAAGCATATCGAAGTCAGCTTCGATGATGGAAATTTTTTATAATGTGAAACTATAGCTATAGTTTCTATGGCTATGGGTTCTACAGGTTTGTTGACTGGTTTGGGGCCAATTTGAACTATAGGTGTGACTATAGGTTCGGGTTTTGGTTCCTCTAAGATAACTCGGTTAAGGTTACCTAATGAGATCATTAATGGTTTGACTAAGTCAACAGGTTCTACTATTTGGATTGACTTAGGTTTAACTGGTGATACTATGTTAACCAGTTCAGGTTTAACTGATCTTAATTGCATCAAACCATCAATTGTTCCTAGAAGGTTTTACAAACCAACTGAAGAACAACTTAATTCTACCAATAAATCTCGTATGAATATTATTGGAAAACCGAGGTATCCATTCTGAAAGAACCATATCTCATCAAAACTCTATTTGTGATAGTTTGTGATATAGGCTACCCAGTCATACTAGGAACTCCTTTCATGGACATTATCACCCCATATCATTAAACAATTATCATCTGGACAAACTTCACAAGTCCGGAAAGAAGAACCCGATTTGGATGAAACCCAATCACCCGATCGTATAATTACCCCATCAAACACTTTAGAAGAGGATTTAATTGACTTAGAAACCTCTACTATAGATATGAATTTTTGGACTAAGAAATAAGTTCATTACTGTTTATTATTGGGTCTGCGTGTCCATTACTGTTTATTATTGGGCCTGCGTGTCCATTACTGTTTATTATTGGACCTGCGTGTCCATTACTATTTATTGGTCCAACAAAAGGCCCATTAAAACCGTCAGAAAACAACTACTGTTGTTTTCACACAAGATAACAAAAGATGAAACAGTGTCGATAGGCTACTATTTATTTCACCAAACAGTACCAGACAACGTACTGTTTAATTACCTGTCTGGAATGATGAAGCATCTACGGTTCATTATAATAGTCAACTCCAAACAGTATCAAGTGACAACAAAATACTATTCATTGAATAGTAATAACAACTCTGCACAGTTCCATCACTTGGTTATTTAAGACGACTTCATTCGGAAGAGAAGGGTCCGTAATTTTCCAATTCTCATCCCAAAATCCTCTCTACTCTCTCACACGTAGAAACCTTAAATTAAATTTGATTTAATAAATCTTCATTGAAAGTTTTTAAATGATATGTTTCAAAAAATTTGGATATTTATTTTATTCGAATATGTAATAAAATTTAAATAATAATAATGAAGTTTAAAATAAATAAAAATAAATAAAATTAGATTATAGTTAAAGTTGAAAAGTTATAAATTATTTTAAATTATACAAGTTATCAAAAACACAAAAATGATTTAATCTTTAAATTTATATGTTAAAATTTTAGCTCTATTGTTTCTAAATTAAACCACGGATTCCAAAGAAAATATTAATAATACCGATAGAAATGGGTTCATCTATTACTAAGAATTATCACCCTCTCCCTCCTTTACGAGGAAACCACGTAAATGTTATATTAAAATTAACTTTTGACTCAGCTATTTATAATCAAAATATTAGTTCTACAATTTATCATTAGGGACTTTGATGGACATTTATTTGGATGGTGAAATAAATTGTTTTTGGGTGATTATGTAGAGGAAGGAGAAACTAATACTTTATCGTTTGCTTTCTAGCTGGTTTTACAATTGAATTACAAATCTGCTTATGTGTGTGTAAGGTTTATGATTTGCCTTCCAGATGTCTTTGAAATTGAATTACAAATCTACGTATGTAGAAGGTTTATTACTTACTTTCCAAATAGCTTTGTAATTGAATTACAAACTTACTTAAATGAAATGAGATAACCAGAATGTTATTAAGGTGGTAATGCATGATGATTTCTCCATTTCCTGGGATGCTCAGAATATCATTTAATCGGGCCAAATTCTTCTGACCAATTTTTAACATTTTATCTATTTCTTGGATTTTCAAAAACTTAAATAAAATAACGTATAGTTTAGCTTCTTAGTCATTGTTATTATTTGTAACGAATCTTAATATTAATATATGTAGTTTCTTTTTGAGCCCAAAAAAAAATCAAATTAGATAATTTGATTTGCCTTTTGTTAGAAAGAAAGAAAGAAAAAAAAAGGAAAAAAAGAAAAGAAAAAAAGTTGGCGAGGAATTTGGAGACCTTTTCCATTGGCTTGTATATTTCTCAATTATAATAGTAATATATTTTGAATAGTTATATTGATATAATAAAAAATATAATAATTTATTAATGTTAATTTTATCAAATATTAATAACCAATAATATAAATAAAACAAAATTTTCTTATAACTTTGTGATGTTTATGAAAAATAGTTAGGTTGATACATCTGAAGATACAAATTTAAATATTTTTTTAAATATTGATATAAATTTATTCTTTATATGTACATATCGGATAATAACTTTATACCTTAAGTGGAGTTATAAAGAAATATTTTTGATAAATGAATAAAAAATTATATTATATAACTAATAATTTAAAATAATATAGATAAATTATTTAAAAAAAAACAAAACAAAAATAGTCGTAGCATTTGGCCATATTATATATATATATATATATATAATCTATATTTATAGTTATTAAAAAAAGAGCGAAATAACTATCAAGAACATACCCTTCCGTCAAAGTCACAGATCAGCAATTAGCTTGGTCAAAATCGAATAAACTTTGCTTGTAATTGAAAAGCTACGAATTCAATTGCCATGTCAGTTCGTAGGCGAACGTTACTCAAGGTCATCGTTCTCGGCGACAGTGGGTACGTTGTATTTGTTTTTATTGTTTTGTGTATAGGTTTTTTTTTTATATTTATACTAGCCTGCGAAATCAATTTCTTTAATGACTATCTATAATAAATTATACTGTTTCTCTTTATTTAGGGTTGGCAAGACGTCGTTGATGAATCAGTATCCTTTTCCTTCTTCAATTTATATATATATATATTGTTGTTGTTGTTGTTGCTAATTTTAACTTCTTCTACAGTTATTAATGAATCTGCTATATGTTTTTTGGTGGTTCTTTGACTAAATTTGTTAGATACGTGCATAAGAAGTTCAGCCAGCAGTATAAAGCTACGATCGGTGCTGATTTTGTGACCAAAGAGCTCCAAATCGACGACCGACTCGTCACTCTGCAAGTGGGTTTTATAGTTCAAGCATGGCTTAAAGTTGTATTTGTGAGGATAGGGAAATTTCGATTCTAATGCTTATTGTGGTCTAATTGGTAGATTTGGGATACTGCTGGGCAAGAGAGATTTCAGAGTCTTGGAGTTGCATTTTACAGAGGGGCTGATTGTTGTGTTCTTGTATATGATGTTAATGTAATGCGATCTTTTGACACTCTTGATAATTGGCATGAAGAGTTTCTTAAGCAGGTTCTTCTCTGTTCCTTTTGTTTTAATTGCTTTCTGTGTGACCTGGATTCTAGCTTGTTTTATTATTATTTTTCTTGCTTTTTCTTTGCTGCATGTTAATTACTTAATTAAGTAGTGAACTAGTGATTGTTCATATTACTATTTTTTTTAATTGCTATTGCAAAAGCAAATTTAAAATTTAACTTGATAAAATTCAAACTTTATAAAAATAGAAAGTTAGCTCCGGCAAGCACCGCCCTTTATTCAAAAACAACTTGTCTCAAGTAAAATGTTACCGTAAGGTGTTTGAGCTTCCATGAGATTTTCCTCCTTTTTTTCGGTTTTTTTCCCCCAACTATTTGAATTGATGCTATTAACTGTTGAATACCAACTTTCCCCTCTTTTCTTTTCTTTTCATTTTTATGCCTTTTCAATTTACATCTTATGTGTTAAAATTTGCCTCTTGCACATAGTTTCTTCATTAATCTCAGCTGCTGAATTTGATTATTATAATTTTGATTTCCTTTTTTTCTTTTTTGGTGCTATGCCATAGTTTTGCCTTTTTAGTTATTGAATACATGACAAAGTAATTGAGATATAATTAAAGGTGTTAAATGAACTGGAATGGCTTAGCTCACTCAAGCTTAGTTCATCTTAAGTGAACTGAATTCAGTTCATTTATATGTAAGCATGTAAGCTGAGTTGTGCAGCTCATTTAATTTATTTTTTATTTTATTGAACTCATTCAAATTATTTAAATTTTTGGGCATATTTAATAACTATTTTAATTTCTAATTATTAATTCTTGAGTTTTACAATTAAATTTTTAATTTCAAAATATTTTGAAAAAAAAATAGTTATTGATAACTAATCTCTAGTTTCAATTTTAAAAAGTAAAAATTGAAAATTGGATATTGTTTGTTTGATAACTAATTCCTCATTTTAAATTTTTAACCTTTTTAGTTAAATTGGGTTGGGCTCGACTCAACATAACTTTTTATAAACAACGTGAAATCACAAACTATAAAAGTTTTTAGAACTAGATTTTTAGAAATTTCTAATGGTATATGTTTGGATATCTGGACCGGCCCGATGCCCAACCTATGCAAACCGCCTAAGGCAAGTCACCAACTCGAGATGGAAGGTGAAGCACCTTAGATTTCCTACCCGTAGGATAGCTCGAGCCAACGATCAGCCCGAGTTGAGGTCGAATTCGACCCCTGATATGTTATACTTGATGTCAATTTTAATACCTCTGACATGTAAATATGTGTACTCATTATGTAATTGATGCCTGTATGAGTAATGTTCTATAAATACATGGATTTCTTATTAGATCCACACATTTTGTTAATCAGCTTAACTTCTCTCTGTAAGTCGAATCAATCCCAAACATTTTGGCATCCATCGTAGGGCCTAGATTTTTAGGTCGAGCTTAAGTTTTTGATCCCGTACTTCTTGGGGTTTTACTTTGAGTCTTGAGAGGAGCTTATGAAATCTATCGTGCTTTCTTAAAAAAATTGCACCTAAGACGTTAGCCATTCTACACACATCAATATGGTGGGAACTCGTGCTGGTAGACGTTCAAAATTGGCTAACTAGGGAACGAGAGTAGCTCAGGAAGAAACAACACCACCCCTTGATGAGGTTAGGACAAAAGAAAACCTGCACTACTAGGAGATGGCTCGCCAGCTTTTGGAGCTGAGAAAGGAGCTCGAGGAAACTAAAAGGGAAAATGTGGCACTACGGTTCAGTCAGGGGGAAGGGTCCTGGACGACCACGCAGTAGACCCAATTGATAGAAACACAATTGGACAGGGCCAACCCGAGCCACATCATGCAGAACAAGAGGATGAAAGAAACCACCTTTCTAGCTTGGCGAGACCTAGTGAGGAACAATGGGTCCAGGAAAGGAAGAACTGGGAGGTAGATTTCAAGCGTTGGAGGAAGCCCACAAGAAGCAAGACCTAGCCTTGAAGGTAGCTCAAGAGAAAAACAAGAAGGGTAAAGCCCTTTGTGATGTGGACAAAGATTGTGACCAATTGTGTATCTTCCCCTTTTATGATAATATAGAAAATTACGAACCACCAGCCAAGTTTAACGCCTCTAAATGCCCTGATTATTTTGGGATGAAGGACTTAGTGACGCACGTACAACATTTCAAAACAGCCATGGCTCTGCCCCCATGAGCTTGACTCAAGGAAAAAGAGATTCTATGATGTGCAAGCTATTCGCAGCCACTCTTTGTGAAGGCGCCCAAAAATGGTTCAACAACTTGGCACCCCGATCCATAACCTCTTTTCCACAGTTCGCCCGACTCTTCATCACAAACTATGCCCGCAACAAACCATTGAGGAAAGAATCACACCATATTTTTTCCATCGTCTAGGAGAGGGCAGAATCCACTGAGGAGTATATTAAATGGTTCCGAGGAGAAAATTGATTGTTCTAACTCTATAGCCATAGAAGCATTCCGGAGAGGTCTCCCAAAGAACTCTGACCTATCTATATAATTAACCAAGATAGTGCCTTGCGCTTTGGAAGAAGCTTATGACGAGACTAGAAAGTTTGTCAACTTGAAGAGAGAGTTAGGCTCAGTTAAAGATCATTGAACTAATATGGAGGCAGTGCCCGACAAAGAGAAGAGGAGGATAAGCCCAAACAGGGCATATCAAAACACCAAGAATAAACGTTTCGCATCAAATAACAGGTCGGTCGGACATTGGTCGAGAAACAGAGAACTTTGGGGGAGATCACTTTCTCCCTTCAGGGATCCTCTCCGAAAGTAAATCTAACCCAAGCAGTGATGAGAATGGAAGAGGAACCCAATGTCAGGTGGTCACCCATGATGAAATCCCTGCTTAGAAACACGTCCAAGTGGTGTGCTTTCCATAAAGATGTGGGCCACAATACAAAAGGTTGCTGACACCTCAAGAAAAAGAGAGGAATTATTGGCAATGAGATATCTAAAGGACCTCATTACAGAGAATGGGGATCAGAGAAATCACCAATATAGGCAAGTGGTGCCAAAAATAACAAACCTGACTAGTAGCAGAAGAGAGCCCCCCAAAGAAACCAATGTTAGAACTATACACACCATACATGGAGGACTTGGGGTTAGCAGGAGCTCGAATAACTCGTGCAAAAGATTTGCCAAAGAATTGTGCGATGCCCCCTAAGTATACGCCTTAGACAACAAGAGACCTACCACCGAAATTGTTTTCAGTGAGAAGGATGAGACCTCATCTCACCATGAGGACCTTCTGGTGATCACCTTGAGAATTGGATCTTGCGACGTTTGCAGAATAATGATTGATACGGAAAGTTTGAGAAACCTTCTTTTCATGAGCACTGCAAGAGCCCTAGGTATAAAAAACCCTGATATTGTCATGGAGCTCCCTCTCGTAGGGTTCAACAACAATACTACCTATGCTAAAGGAACGGGCAGCCCGTTATGGCAAAAGAATGATAATAATGACCACTTTCATAATCATCAATGTCTCAGCTTACTACAATGCCATCTTGGGAAGACCTTGGATACATTAGATGATGGCAGTCTCATCCACCCTCAACCAAGTAATCAAATTTCCCACTAATGGAGGACGAGAGGAGATTAAGGGAGACCAGGAGAAGCCAGAAGCTGCTATAATGCCTTTGGCACTTGTATAAGGTCACGAGTTGTCCACCTGGTCAGGAACCAGGTTGGCACTCTAACATTGAAGAGAGATGAGCATCTCGGTTAGAAACCAGGTAAGGCTCTCTTTCCCACCAAACTTGAGTGACGCGTTGATCACCTCGATTAAAAATTAGGTAGAGCGCCCTGGCACTTGCATAAGGTCACGAGTTGTCCACCTCGGTCAGGAACCAAGTCGACACTCTGACATTGAAGTGAGATGAGCACCTTGGTCAGGAACCAGATGAGCACCTTGGTCAGGAACCAGATGAGCACCTCGGTCAGGAACCAGGTGAGGTTCTCTCTCCCACCAAATTTGAGCCATGAGTTAATCACCTCGTTTAGGAATCAGGTAAAGTGCTCTGGCACTTGTATAAGGTCATGAGTTATCCACCTCAGTCAGGAACCAGGTCGAGACTAACATTGAAGGGAGATGAGCATCTCGGTTAGGAACCAGGTGAGGCGCTCTCTCTCACCAAATTTGAGCCTTGGGTTGATCGCCTCGATTAAGAACTAGGTAGAGCGCCCTGGCACTTGCATAAGGTCATAAGTTGTCCACCTCGGTCAGGAACCAGGTCGACGCTCTACCACCAATTTATGCCACGAAACTAACTGTTTCTATTAAAGAGCCAAGTATAGCTCCCTAATAAGAGCAAGGATCGAGCAAACCACTTAGGTTAGCAACCAGGTCGCATTATGTATATAAAAAAAATTCTCTTGGGATATTTATAAATACAAATACACTCACTATGTCAGGTCATCACAAGTACATGCCATCTAGAATGTTTTCATTATTTAAAATTTATAAAGCTGTGGATAATTATTAATACAAAGCTCGGCCTTCTTTGAAGGCTTAAAACTCTTTAAACACTTGGATACGTGACCAGTATCTGGATCATCAATTTCTTCGACTAAGGGTAATAACTCGGCTTGAATCTCTATAGTTTTCTTTTGTGCATAGGTTCGGGCTCAGGGTGAGTTGTCATCATCACGAGTAATCCTCGCTCCAATTACTCTATAACCTCTATTACCTTAAGGAAGACTTTTTCAGATCGCTTCATATAGAAGCTTGCCCAATGGGATTCCCTATCTACAAGTATGGTCATACTATCTAGGGTCCTCCTCTCTCAAGATTGAGTTTGGATTAACCCCTCCTTACAAGGGGCGAGCTCATACTTGGCCTCTTTTACATTACACTCAAGTTTAATCACCTCGGCTCTGAGCACCCTAGCTTCGTCCTTAAGTCTACCATTTTCAATACATAAAGCTCGAATTGAGCATCTACTAGTTCGATCAGAATCCATAAAATACGACCAAAAAAGTTAGGAATTAACAAAAATCCCTAAATGTATGGATTAAAGAAAGTGTTCTCAACCTCTTTTTTAGAAGATCAAGGTTGATAGAAAAAAAGGGGAAGGGGAATTGATGATCCAGGTTCCCAAAAAACAAGTGGGTAGGTCAACATCATAAATACATAATAAAGAGGCAAACTAACTTTTCATTAATAAATAAAATTGATCTTTTCATTTGACGTTTTCAATTAACATTCTTACAAGCTTGAGCTTGCAACCACACAAACAGAAGTGGCGTCGAGCTCGGAAAAACAAAATGGGATCGAGTCGTTAAAATTCAATTATCCCTTGCCCCACGACCTCAGGGCCATCCTCACCTTCAGAAGAGTCCGAGCTTTCTCCTTCTTCCTCCTCTATAGAAAGAACCTGCATACATGGAAGAATGACCGGGATGTCTAGAATGCGATAATAATATTCGCCCAGGTCCTTCTGCTTGGCCTCAGTCTTAAAGGTTTCCATGGCCAACTCATACGCCCTTTCTCTACGCTCGATTCGAGCTGTTGAGCCATGGCATCCACATTGGCCTTCGCCTTACAACGGACCTCCTCGGTAGAAGCCTCGGCTCTTCTCTAGGCTTCCCTGGCCCCCTCCTCCGCACGCCTAAGAGCCTTCTCAGAATGCCCAAGAGCCTCTTCGATCTCAGTAAGGCGTCCGGTATACTCATTCAGCTCGAGGGCATCCTTTTTTGGCTTTTCCTCATCAATTGCCTTGCCTTCCCACTTAGTAGTTCTCGCCAACAGCACGGTGTATTTTAAGCGTGTAGACGCATGGCTCTGCTTCTCCTGCACTAGCTCATCTTTCAAAAAATCCACGTTGCAAGATTTATCAAAGTCATAGAGCAACATCAACTGAAGCAAACAAAAGGTCAAACCAATAAGTCTCGAGCTCATACTTTATATATGCTAATCGACGAATAAAAACAAAACACGAGATAACCCACCTAGTACATCTGGCGACAAATGACCTTGCTAGAGTACATACCCTCATAGATAGCCTCGAGTTGTTTCTTGTACAAGGTAGCAAAAAGATGGCTTATACAATGATTGAGGTGCTCTAGTGCCAAGCCTCGATTCAAGACTATGCCCTCCGCATCAATAGTAAGATCATTAAGGACGACCTTCCCCTTCCTTGAATCCTTTACAGGTTCCTCAGATTCTTTAGAACCTGAGCAAGGAGTTGAAGCCACGTGCTGTTCTCACAAGGGTGATACGGGTGATACGGGTGGGCAAACGTTCAGAGGCTTGAGGCTAAGGGTAGGCTCGTCGACCACCACCTTCTTCTTCTCCTTCTTCTTTAGTGAAGAAGGGCGACCTTCATAAGATGACTTGCCCTTTTTCTTTCCCCTAGAAGAACCCTTTCCAAGAGCCAAAGGTGTACCTGTTGGAGTGCTCTCCCCTGTGGGTGCGACCTTACTCTTCATACAGGCAAAAAGTTGAGCAGTGGTAACATTTATGGAATTTGCAAAATAAGAGTAAGAGGATGTTACATTAGTCACATCGCGCCAAAAAAAAAGGGAAAAGGTAAGTCTTAGGACTAGTTCACCATCATCGACCACCACCTCAAATCGACCCCCGATGTCTATAGGAGTTCTGCGTTTAGGAAGAGCCCAAGGTTTATGGTTGATCCTTAGGGGAGGCTCCACTACAACATGTCTCATCAGCCCACATGCAACAAAGCATGGGGTGTTCAACAAGGTTCTCCAGTTGGTTTTTTTAGGAAGATAGTTTTGGATATCAACCAACCTTTGCTTCACATCCAAGCTCAAGGTCGTGATTAAGGAAGCCATATTCCTTATCACGACCTTAGTGTTGTTTCAGACGCTCCTTATCAACTTAGTGTCACTGATAGGAGACTCCCATCGACCTAAAACATAGAAAAAATACTCTTTTTAGTTTTTCTCGTTTTCAGGAAGTGACACGTTCATCCCCCGATCCTACTTCACTGACATATATACCCTCCTAGGATCTGTGGGGTTTTGCTTCAGAACATAAGTCTCGTTAAACTTGCTCATATCTAAATCCATTTCGAGTTCTTGGCAGATTAGCATCAGGTAGAGCAGATACCTCCACTTGCTAGGCATCAATTGCCCTGGCGCGAGCTGCGTCCTAATCAAGAATCTCCTAATGAGAGGGTATAGAGGGAACCTTATCACTAACCACAAGACCTTTTTATGAAAGACGGTCCAACCATATGGAGGTTGATCATTATCACAGGTTCTCTTTGGAGGAATCATTATATGAACTGAGGATGGGATATAGGTTTTTCTTAATTTCTCTTTATCCTGGGACACCAACTCACAAGGCTTAGAGACAATCGACCAATACCTGGTACCACCTGTGAGTTACCTAGATCCTACGTTCCTTGTTTTTTTCTCCATGTCCTGGCCACTAAGATTTGAGTCTGAGGCATGCTCAATCTAGCAGTAGGAGTGGTCTGAGGATGAGGAGTAAAGGCAAAAGGCTGAGGCGTAGATCGGCTCTCCCCAATGGAAGAACTCAAAAACATAAAAACAAAAGTAAACTCGACAGGTAAAGTACAAGAAGAATAGGTTGCCTAAGGTCGAGTTTGAAAATAAAAGAAAATGATCCTTTAAAAACCGACTTGAAAAGAAAAATGGAAAATTGTTAGGTTCTTGACGCTTAAACTCTAAAAACTTGAACTCTAAAAACTCGAACAGAAAAAACTACAGTTTGAGCTAAATCCTTACCATCGAACTGAAAAGCCTTTTACAAACTCAAGGTGATACGACAGAACGTTTTTATTCATTATTTCTCAATTTCATAGGTTATACTGATAAGTCCTAGCCCAAGCATCCTTTTATATAGACACTTGGTTTCTCTCTCCAATCAACTGACACACATTTATTAGAAAAGCTGAACGGTTCGTAGTCCAAGCCTGATAATTACTCTTTCACCTCAAACTAGATCCCAAGCTGAAAGAGTAGGGGATTAGATGTTTAGACATCCGGACCGCCCAGATGCTCGACCCACGCAAATCGTCCAAGCCAAGTCACCAATCCGAGATGGAAGGTGAAGCACCCCCTGGCGCGAGCTGCGTCCTAATCAAGAATCTCCTAATGAGAGGGTATAGAGGGAACCTTATCACTAACCACAAGACCTTTTTATGAAAGACGGTCCAACCATATGGAGGTTGATCATTATCACAGGTTCTCTTTGGAGGAATCATTATATGAACCGAGGATGGGATATAGGTTTTTCTTAATTTCTCTTTATCCTGGGACACCAACTCACAAGGCTTAGAGACAATCGACCAATACCTGGTACCACCTGTGAGTTACCTAGATCCTACGTTCCTTGTTTTTTTCTCCATGTCCTGGCCACTAAGATTTGAGTCTGAGGTATGCTCAATCTAGCAGTAGGAGTGGTCTGAAGATGAGGAGTAAAGGCAAAAGGCTGAGGCGTAGATCGGCTCTCCCCAATGGAAGAACTCAAAAACATAAAAACAAAAGTAAACTCGACAGGTAAAGTACAAGAAGAATAGGTTGCCTAAGGTCGAGTTTGAAAATAAAAGAAAATGATCCTTTAAAAACCGACTTGAAAAGAAAAATGGAAAATTGTTAGGTTCTTGACGCTTAAACTCTAAAAACTTGAACTCTAAAAACTCGAACAGAAAAAACTACAGTTTGAGCTAAATCCTTACCATCGAACTGAAAAGCCTTTTACAAACTCAAGGTGATACGACAGAACGTTTTTATTCATTATTTCTCAATTTCATAGGTTATACTGATAAGTCCTAGCCCAAGCATCCTTTTATATAGACACTTGGTTTCTCTCTCCAATCAACTGACACACATTTATTAGAAAAGCTGAACGGTTCGTAGTCCAAGCCTGATAATTACTCTTTCACCTCAAACTAGATCCCAAGCTGAAAGAGTAGGGGATTAGATGTTTAGACATCCGGACCGCCCAGATGCTCGACCCACGCAAATCGTCCAAGCCAAGTCACCAATCCGAGATGGAAGGTGAAGCACCCCAGATGTCCTACCCATTGGAAAGCTTGAGCTAACGATCAGTCCGAACTCAACGATCAGCTCGAGTTGAGGTCAACCTCGACCCCTGATATGTTGTACTTGATGTCAATTTTACTCTTCTGACATGTAAATATGTGTACTCATTATGTAATTGATACCTGTATGAGTAATATTTTATAAATACATAGACCTCCTATGAGATCCAAACATTCTGCTAATCAACTTAACTTCTCTCTAAGTTTTCTCTCTGTAAGCCGGATCAATCTCAAACAACATATGAAATGATTCATAATATTTTGTAAGATAGTACAGTTTATATTTTAAAAATGTTCTAGTGAATTTGAACAATTATTAATAAAATGAGCATAACTTTTTATAGAAAACTCGAAATTATAAACTGTAAAATTTATTAGAAATTAGACATCTTGAAATTTCTAATAGTATATGAAATGATTAATAAAATTTTATGAATTAGTACAGTTTATATTTTAAAAATGAATGAAAATGTTTTTATGAATCTGAACAATCATTAGTAAAATGTGCATAATATTTTATAGAAAACTCGAAATCACAAATCATAAAATTTACTTAAAACTAGATTTTTAAAACTTTTTAATGGTATATGAATTGATTAATAAAATTTTGTGAATTAGTGCAGTTTATATTTTAAAAATGAGTAAAAAATATTCTTATAAATCTGAATAATTATTAGTAAATTAGTACAACTTTCTATTGAAAAATTGAAATCACAAACAGTAAAATTTATTAAAATCTAGATTTCTAGAACTTTCTATTGGTATATGAAATGAATTATAATATTTTGTGAATTAGTATAGTTTATGATTCAAAAATGTTTAATAGAACATGAATAATATTTAATAAAATTAGCATAACCTCTCTATAAAACTCAAATTTAAAAATATAACATTTTTTTATAAAATAAACTATTTGATAATTTCAATGGTATATAAATTTAATTATGAATTATTGTAACTTAATACAATTTAAATCTTAAAACTAAGTCAATAATCATCTCTTTAACTTCAATTATATTGGGTATATTTTGTAAGTTACTATTTGAAATTCTATATTTATTAAAATATTGTAATATAAATTTAATTCAATTTTATGTTTTATTTTATTTTAAAAAATCAATTGTTACTTTTTCTATTTATTAATTTGACTAATATTAATATTTTTATCAATTTTGTAATAATAATTAACAATTAAATCTTCATAACTTTTTATTTTCTTTCTTGTTTGTTAGCCTTTTAATTTAAGATGTATTTACCAAATGAACTAGTAAGCTACTCATTAGTTCAAGTAAATTGCTTATTTAAATTTGTGAGCTAAGTGAGTTGGGTTTTTTTAACTCATGAGCTTAATGGGCTAACTTTAAATGAGCTGAATTAGAGTGAAAAGCTGGTTTGACATTTCTAGATATAACCATAAAGTTCTGGACGCAATATCAGATACATTATTCCTTCTAAATGACGTAGATGATAAATGACGTTCCATTATCTTAGTGCGCTTTAGTACCTTTTGGTTCTAGGCCATTTAACTAGGTATGTTATACTGATCCTGTGTTTTTTCTGCACTATTAATGTCACACGTAGCACATTGAACAGTTTCCCAGTCTTCTATCTGCTTTGCTTTGTTTTATTCCTGGTCTCTGCAGATATAGTAACGCTTTTTGAGCATTTTGATATCTTTAGTTTCTTTAAGTTTTATTTTTTTTTATCCTGACCTCTCTTATCATTTCAGGCCAACCCTCCAGACCCCAGGACTTTTCCATTTATATTGCTTGGAAATAAGACGGACATTGATGGTGGGAATAGTAGAGTGGTAAGGATTTGAACTTTCACTGCTTTTAAGTTCTATTATCTTTAACATGTATGTCTAATTATTACTCTACAGGTTTCTGAGAAGAAAGCAAAGGACTGGTGTGCTTCTAAGGGGAACATACCTTACTTTGAGACATCAGCAAAGGAGGATTATAATGTAGATGCTGCATTCTTATGTATTGCGAAGATGGCTTTGGCCAAGGAGCTTGACCAAGATATGTAAGTATGCTTGGATTGCAGAATCATTCTTTTCGTCTATCTTATTTCTTTGACAATAACTACTTTGAACATAAAGTTAAGAATAAACAAACAAGTAGGAGAAAGAAAGAATGAGGAGAGACAGGAGAAACAAGACTCGAAAAGCTAATACAAGTTCTGAATTCTTTTCATAAGGACAACTAGTGGACAACTATGTCCAGATATGAAAGTGATACACTAGGCTTCATCAGTTATCTGAAATGGATTTAATTGAGCTACGAAGGCCAGACTCCTTAAACCCGCTGAAAAGGAATTTAAACCTTAGATTTCCTTAAATTGTTTATTAGTTATTACTGCTTCAAAAACCTTTCATCGTTCTGTTTCTCTGCTTCTATTAGCTAAAAGGTCTACACAAAGTTATCATCAAACGATTCTCTTCCTATGAAAAGATAATTTTCACAATTCCTATAAAAGAAATCTTAGTGTGTATGTTCCCCAAAGAATCATATATTATATATTTTGGGTAATTTGCCGGTCACTTGTCACAACAAAAATGTATGAATTATTTATTTTATTCTTATAACTAATTATATTTTAGTGTCATTATTGTTAAATAAAATTGTCATTAATGAAAAATTATTATAACAATAAGAATTTAAGTTATGGTAATATCACCACCCTATATTTTTTCTCAACAATAGCTTCTAGATCTGAACTTATTCCTTTATAGAATGGTATTATTGGCATATGGTATTATTGGCATATATCATTATCGGTGTGTCATATTACCTATTATCCAAGACAGAAAAAAATAAATAAATAATTTTCATGTTCAAGTGTTAAGACACTTTCATTTAAAAATAACGTAATCTTATCCATATTGATTGACTCATGCTTAAGATTGGTTGGTGATTTTTATATAGAACAAAAAAGTCTTACAGGAAGATATTCGTGGTACAATAAGATTGCTTGCTTTGTTCTTAAGCTAGGAGAAGAAGTCATAATGTAATGATATAGGATGGTGAGAGGAAAGTAGAAAGAGAGGAGACGAATAAAAGATAGAGAATTTAAAGGAGAATAAGACTAGGGAGAAGGGATGGTTGGGGAAAACTCCATAATAATCAATAATTCATTAATCAAGCTTGTGTAAATAGAGCACCTAATCCTAATCTTTTAAGAAATCAAAGTCTGCTAGAAAGTCTTATCCTAAATAGATAAGAGAACTAACCCTAATAATAGTAAAACTTTAAATACATACAACCTTATTATTTAAAATTATAATAATCTACTAATTTTTATCCGGAATACTCTCCCCCGGTTATGAAAGAGGTTGATTTTGACAAGTTAGTAGAACCATAGAGCAATAAGTGGAATAGGAAAAGTTTCTTGTACCTCCTTGAAAGATGCATGAAGAACACCATAAGGTGAAAATGAACATTCCAAACTTGCACTATATGAACTGTGCAAAGTCATATGAGTGGTAAATTTTAGAAAACATGCATTAGTAGTAACAAATGGAATGGCAAGGGTAATAGCAAGGTAAACTTTGGGATTTTGTAGTGAGGAGAATGAAAAACAAAAATATAAGGCTATAAGCTCAAGAGTCTCAAACAACACACAAGTATTGGGTGATTTTTGTTCCAATGAAGCACAAGGTTTTGGTTTAGTAGGAATGGATGAAGGAAAGTTTTTTTTTCTGGAAGTGTTCTTTGGAACAGGACCAAGTATCCCTGGAGTGGGTTAGGTAGAATGATTGGTTGGGGTGGACCAAGAACATGTTAATGAATAAAAGGTTTGCATTCAATTTAGGAGGTGGAGGACCTAACATACCCTTAGGAGAAGTGCAGGGAGCATTGAGAGAGTTGGGTTTAGGTTCAGATTATGGCAACTTGACACTATCTTTCAGGGTTTTCTATTGAATGAATTTATCAACTTCATTTTCAATATTTTTAAGCTCTATCTTGAACACTTGAGTTTCTTTTTGGCACCCTTGAATTTCCTTGCATGTTTTCTCACATATTCATTTCATTCATTCCAAAGGGTCAACTTCCTTATTAAGAAGTTGGCGATCGTGGGACCTATGGGTAATTTGGCTAGAAGCATGAGGTGCATGTGTACTATTTGACACTTTAGGACCACACTATGACACATAGGAGTTCGTATAGGTGAGTGATTTATTTTGTTGGATATTCATCCTAGATATATATATTTATATATATAAATATCTTTATCTATGTGTATTTCATTCTGGACAAACTCTCAATTGGCATTTTACCCATTTGTACTATTATTAATATGAACTTCATGCCAAAAATACTTAAATAAGTAATCTCATCCTAGCATTTAAAAAACATATTGAGTATCTAAGTAACCATACTAGTCTAAGAGTGTCAAGATCTATAAAAACTATGGGTCTTTCAATACCAAAAAATTAATATAATGAGTGAAAACACTTATAATCCTTGTAGATTTTATAATATCTTTGTTTTCAATCAATGTAAGACTTGAATTACCTCTTAATATTCCCTCAAAGTATCGGTTTTGTCTCATGTAAAGTCTTTCATTTTGTACCTTTAACTTATTTTATTTATATTCTATTATATTAAATCACTTGTCTTTCCAAAGGTTCATTTAATTGTTTTGGTGGCTCAAGATTTTTGGCCCAATCACTGAAATTCTTATATCATAATAAAATCCAAAAGAACTATAGGTTTTTTAATCCTAAATGGGTGAAGACACCTATAAGTTTTACAAAATCTATTATAATATTGTTTTTAATCAATGTAAGATATTACCTCTGACATCCTCTCAAAGTGTGAGTCTACCTATTATAAAGCTCATCATTTGTATTTTTAACCTATTTTTATTATATTTTAATAACATCCAATAGGTTCAACCATAACAACATGTTTCCTTTCCCATCAAAGGTATTCTTAAGTCATGTTTGATTGACAATAATAACAATGATAATAACAATGATAATGAGAATGATTATGGATATTCTTGTGTTTGATTTGATTGTTAACTTGTAATAGAATGTAAAATATTTTAACAATAGTAAGAGTGTTCGTTCCTCCCACACCTTTCAAGAATACGTTGAAATCTCTATTTTTTTTATACATTTATGTAATTATTTATTATTTTTTCTCGTTTGATTTCATTTAGAAGTCAAAAAAAATTTTTAAAATTTTATTTCATTTATAATTTTAAAAATTTTATTTCAGTTATAATTTTAAAAATTTTATTTCAGTATTATAATTATTTTGATTACACTATTCAAACAAACATAATAATAGTAATATTGTTTTCATTGAATTCTATTCCTATTACCATTCATATTATGTTTTCATCATGCAAACTAAACTTGGCCTTAAGGTTTTCTAATTTGGACAAAATGTATATTGCAAGGCATAATTTGAAGAAACCAAACCAATGATATAGGTTTGTATCTCCAAAGTTGTCTGAATTGGGTCGAAAACTCGAGAACTATACTCAAAAAGCTAGAGCTGAGATGAGCTTATCAAAAATTGAGTTCGAAGGATTGAACAGTGTCTGATATTTATGCTCCATAACTACTATAACCTTATTTGCTGGTGAAATAGGAAAACGTAGGTGATTAGGTGATATGTTTGTTAGTTCATAGGAACTGCCATTGATACGCTTCAGCCTTTGTGATCCTTAGTTTATGTAATCTATGCAGGTATTTCCAAGGCATCCCTGATGTTGTTTCAGAGTCTGAACAAAGGGGCGGCTGTGCATGCTGATTGACTTCATAAATTTCTATCTAGCAGGTGGAGGATGACTGTCATGTTGTGATGGTCTCGATTCATTTCCAGTTTTGTAGGCATGGTATCCAAAATTATATGCTTAGAGTTACTTAATTGGTTGCATTTGTGAGAAGTGTAATTATTTTTTGGATTACAAGCAATGTTTCTAATTGTCAAAATTAACCCATGTTCACAGAATCATGGAATTAAAAATGTTCGTTGGACTTGGAACATATTTCCTTTAATTTCTCGCATTATTTTTTTCTTCTTCTTTAAGGTTCAAACATTTTTCAGTTTATAAATATAATTTCTTTAAACATTGCAAGGTCATAAATGGCCACAACTTTACTCTTTTTTCCCTTAAATTTATAAAATTTAACTATGTAATTTATTTTTAAAAATTATTATTTTAATATTAAAACTGTTAGGCGGGTATGGGGAGGAGGGTGAGAAATGAGTTTAGTTATAATTCTTAATTTGGCTTTGAGTTTACAAATTTATTATCAAACTATAAACTTATAAATCTAACACCAATATATTGGTTTATAAATTTACAAATTTACAAATCTACCTTTGATATATTAGTTTACTAATATACAATCAAATTATTGCACACGTCTCTCATTTACATCCTTTAAATTTCTATTTTTGTTCAGCTTTTCAAAAGTGTACATGTGCCATACTTTACCGCATCTAAATTCAAAATAAACACTAACTAAACAATTTGGAGTTTAGTTAAACACCAAACAAACATACCCAACATAGTTTACTATTAAAACCAAATTGGCAAAATACAAAACAAAATACCCTACATAACCATGCTCCATACAATTCAAAGTAGATTACATATGCTCAAGAAATCCTTCTTTTGTGGGGTATTATGACAACCTTTTGAAGATGCCCCACATAATATTTGAAATAATTAATTATATGAAATTATAATTTAAAATGAATTTTTTTTAAAAAATGTAAAACATAAAAAGAAAGAAAACAAAATCAGTAATGAGATTTTGCCTAAGATATTGCTGGTTTGTTAGTCGAGTATTTGTGAGCCCTTCTTGATTTAATCTTTATATCGTTCACCCATGACTCAAATTTAGGCACAGTAGTAATCTTGGTATCTCTCCAAAAACTCACATAACCTTTGCCTTTTGTTGTACTTAGTGAAGTTTTTGTGCATATGTCATATGCAAATTATTTGTTTCACGTTGGGTATCACTGACATTACTATAATTATACATTTTTATCTAATCACTCATAATTGTGCAAGGATAATCTCCACTAATCCCAAGACCATTGAATAGCAACTTTACTAACCATTTTATGTTTTCTTTAATTTATATTCAATAAATCATAAACAATCTAACAAATTTATTTATTTTTAATTCTTATTCAACAACAGCATAAATTTTATTTTAACATCTACACCCATAAAACATATAAGAATGCTAACATTTTTTCATTTTAAATAACATTAATCTAGAATATCTTTCTACTTCTTTGACGGGATCTAAACATACATAAAATCTCTTGAATTTAATGATTTTTTTTCTTTTGTCCTTTCTCTTTAGTTGTCTTGTGATACCATGATAACTTTTTTCTTTTTTTTTTACCTCTTTATCATTATTTTTCACGAATATGTATTTTAGTCTCTCTTTTTTCTCCTTTTTTGTCACATATTTAGTGATTTTCACATTATACTTTTTTTCTTACAACATCATGTACCTTTCAATACTTGACTTTTGCTTAGTTTAATAATTTTTTAGTCACAATGTATTAGTAATTTTTTTCTTCAATGCATGATTTTTTATACAATTATAAAAATCATCATTTTGATATTTATAAATCAAAAAACACCAATTTCAAATTGTTTCCTAACAAACAACTCTCAAAAACAACCTACATTGTTACAACAAACACGAATTCTTTTTTTATCATTTGTTTTATATTTAATATGTCTACCATGACTCAAACCATAAAGTTTTGTAGTAGTCTTCATTATTTCAACATTTTCAAAGAACATAAAAAGCTTCAATTATATTATTCCAAACCTCATATCTTTCTTCTTAAAAATGGGAATATATATTTTCTCATTAATCTCAACCTTCTTATCCACTTTCATTTCCGCCTCCACCTCCCACACTATTATAGCCATCTATTTGGGAGTTCTATACGTCAAAATAATTGCATATATATGAATTGTACTTCCGATCTAAACAAACATTTGAGACTTACAAAGAGATGGATACACCAATCCATGAAATATTTTTGCGAGTTCTAGTCCACTCGACCAAGCAAACCTCACAACGTGAATTAAACATATAACACAACGTAAATACAATAAAAATAACATGCTTAAATCCACATACAGTAAAACACATTAGTGACATGTGCATCATAGGCTCCTTCTTAGGCTACCAACATGCATTAACATGACAAACATCATACAACATATAAATCAGGCATATTAGAAAAATTATAAATGATTTTCAATTACTTTAAGGCCTTCTATGTGCAAACATATTTGGTAAATAATGATTATAATCTTACAACATGTGATCATACATAACACAACAAAACAAGTAACGAGATAAACTCACATAGGATCCAACTCTTATGTGGTAACATTCTTAGGTTACTTAAGGCAATCACTTGGTATCAAACAATTCATTAAAAAGTAAATCAATAGTATACAATTTGATAAAAATATAAATGAAAAGACCTCTACCAGTTGAGACATATGTCCTAACTACGCTTAAGATGTCATAACTTATTGTTAACACAACACTTGATCCAAATAGATCTAAACTTGTTCATGAAGCTCCATCACCACATGATGTGACGACTACTGATGGCTCAATCTCGTAATATGCATGCTCGTTGCAACCCCGTAACACTTAACTGATACACAACACACATACATATAAGCTCATCACCTACGATCCATATTACAACCTTGTAGCACCTAGCTAATACATGACACATTACCATAAAGGCTCCTCCCCAATTAACTATTACATCCTTACAAATTTCAATAGACACACGACACATTACCACGTAGATTTCTCACCTATAGATATTGTTGCACTCTTGCAACTAACACTTGATACATAACAACTCAATTTTGAGAGAAACTCCTCAAAATGGTGTGCCTCTTCACTAGCCAAAAATTTATTTTGACTCTTAATAAAACTTCACTCAATCTCATATTTTTTTTTACTCAACTCAATGTTTGAGAAATATAGGAGATCCTTCTATGATATCCTATATTATACAGATGCTACACAATTTCCCATACTTGACACTCAATAGAAAAATAGACCAAGAAAGATCAAGGAATCTATAGAAAAATTCAACCTTTTAGACTGCCCAACCACGTCGATTCCTCACTAACCACCTTTGTCAATTCCTCACCAACCACCTAACCAACTCCTCACCAACCACGTTGGCAATGGTAACAACCACCAATCGCGAGGATAATAATTGTTACAATGCGTGCCAACCACATAGGCGAAAACTTCAACGAGCAAGCACAAAAAAATTTCAAACATCGAGAAATATTAAGTTCCTAATGGAATAACATGACAAAAAACAAAGTTCACAATAGGATAACAAAACACAAATACTGAACAATACAAACTAAATGCAATCTAAGAAAGAATGTCTGTATAACCAATAAGCAAATACAAAATTGTGTATTAAGAGATACTAAATTATCAATAATTAATCTTAAAAAGGAAAAACAAAAATATCCAACAAAGTCCAAATAGTGTGTTTTGCACACGATAACAGAAAAAGATATGACTTACATATTTGCATCTTAATGGTGAAATAGCATTAGAATCTTGTCGTATATTAGCTTTGTGCGATTCCCTTTTATAAAGAACTCTTTAATATTATCTGATATCTTCACAAAACTCAAATCCTAAACCTCAGTCCACTTCAATCCTTTTCAATACACATTAATCCTTCCATTATTTGCATAGAGATTTCAAATCGATTGTACTAGAGGGAGAAAAATAAGGGTTTTAGAGCAAAGAAAGGGTTTGGACTTTTTGTTGCCGAGGGAAAGAGAACAAAATTACGCAAGATTTGCATTTCTTGATTATTCAATCTACACTTGATTGTCACGTGTTTTGCACATGAACTCACTCGTTCGTGAATCGTGATTAAAAGCGACAGTTCCACTCTCTGGCTATGTCTTTATCTTGGCGGAGAAAGCCAAGGAGGTCATGAGAAGGTAATTTGTTTTTTATCGCATGGCATTTTTCCATAAGATGCCTGCCATGCACGGCTCGAGTTCCTCTCATATTGGTTATTTTGTATCCCAAATGTTTATTTCTTCCTCTCAAAAGCCACCTCCTTTACCTTTTGTTTTCCATTCCCGTTGGACTTCCATGACACCCATTTCTACCTCAAACGCCCAATTTACAGAAATGCCATATTAGTCTAGACCCACAAAGCAATGGGTTGTGTTCAGACCAAGACTGTCCTGAACTGTTCACCTGGTGGTCTAGAGAAATTGAAAATGGAGAATGGGTATGTGGGAATCTGAAACAGAGGTGTATGATAATGAGCTTGGGAATACTAATGGGAGTGAAGAAGCAAATGGAAAGTTGATTGGAAGTGGTTTGAGAGAAAGAAGTGGGAATTCGTCGGATAGGCTATCGTTTGGAGAAGAGCATGTTAAATTTGGGCCTAATTTCATCTTAAAACTCAGGTTATTAGATGTAGGACTGCCTTTGTTTATACGTGAGTTTTGAGATGAAGTTAGACCCAAATTTAACAAATATCTATCAAAAAATTTATAACTATCATTGTTTTCGATAACATAAGTTATTCTTTCAGGATGATCATGCATCCTAAATATTTATCTCTTTCAAAAGTATCTCAAATGTAAGTATTACCTTAAATACACTAATAATAATTCTTAAAAACCTCTAATAAGAATACTTCACTTAGAGATTGCTAACCATCACTAAAAATACTTTGGTCCATTTCAAAGCACTTTCCTTAAAGGAGCAGCAGTTTCAATCCTAATGTAATTAACAAAAAGAAGAGAAATTGGCCTTTGTCCTATGTTATGCTAGACTAGTTGTAAACTCTAGGTTTTCCTACATGCAATCCTTGTTATTACTTTTTCTTGTACTCATTGAATGGACAGTAGTATTGAAGAAAACAACGGGGGCCAGATGTAATAGTATTGAAGAAAACAACGGTGACCAGATGTTTTATAGTTTTTTATACCCTATGCATTTTCTCTGTTAAGAAGGGAGTGAAAAAAGTATGATAAAAAACTCGATCTGTTGCCTTACGGAGTAATGATTGATTAGTAAGGTAAATGGAGACTGGCATATGTGCTTGATTTGATCACAATATGTTGTGCTACAGGTAGGTGAAGGAACCTACGGCAATGTCTACAAGGCAAGAGATAGGGAAACTGGAAAATTGGTCGCCTTGAAGAAGGTCCGCTTTAGTACATCACCTGAGGCTGTTAAGTTTATGCCTCAAGAAATTATGATATGACAGAAACTGGATCATCCTAATATCGTGAAACTTGAAGGATTAGCTACATCAAGAATGCAATATAGTATTTATCTTGTTTTCGATTTTCATGTGGTCAGATTTGAGTAGACTACTTTTACCAGCTCAGAACAGCTGACTGAACCGCAGGTTTGTTTTTTCTGCTTTGGACTTTTTCAAAGTTTTAAGGACTTGGATGAGTAATTCATCTAAGTTTCTAGTATGAACTCTTGGTGCAGGTTGAGTTTTACATTGAGATATTAAAGGTTCCAACACGTTAATTGATAAAAATGGAGTACTAAAGATTGCAGATTTTGGACTAGCAAATTACTATGCTCCAAAGAACAAGCATCCTCTCATTAACCGAGTTGTGACACTATGGTACCAGGCTCCTGAGTTACTATTAGGCTTTAGGGATTATGGAGTGGGTATTGATCTTTGGAGTGCTGGATGCCTCTTAGCAGGGTTGTTTTCAGGGAAGCCAATTATACTGGGTCAAACAGAGGTAACAATGAAGTTAGTCTTCTTCCTTTTTAGTGGGTAACTAACTAACACCAGTACAGTACAAACGTCTATGCATATATGGATGTATGTATATGGCAGGATAAAACTTAACATTATAATAAAACATTGTTTGAAACGTATTGAAAAAAGAAAAAGAAAAAATATCTTAAACTAGATTTCATAACTGATATAACTGAATAGTCAGCTATTAAACCACATTGCTAAATTCAGTATCATCCTTTCTTTGAAATACACCACACGGTAATACTTTAAGCCCTAGATGCTTTTGACACTCAGGCATGTCTATGAAGAACAGACACTCATACAAAATTGATGATGTAAGATTTAGCCTTGTCATCTTATTTTCTTTTATTGGTTTATCTACTAGAACCTGGAGCTAATGATCCTAGTGCTTTTAGCTAGAATCTCTAGACATGAATTATTTTTTTGCTATATCAATTGAGCAGCTTTAATGGATTTTCAAGCTTTGTGGTACACCACCAGAGGAATATTGGAAAAAAGTTGAAACTTTACACAACCTTCAGGCCGCCACAGTTCAAGCCCATTCTTCTTGAAGCTTGTAGGGGTTTTCCTTTTTCCTCTTTGAGTCTTCTTAGCATTCTTCTTGCTTTAGATCATGCATACCGTGGGTCTGCAGCTTCAGCTCTCCAAAATGCACTAAGTTATTATTCTAAACGTTTTTTTACAAACAAAAAAAATTAGTGACACGATCTGGTAATATAACCAGAAAACGATACAAAAATGAGTAACTCGGCACGAAATTGACACTACTCGCTTAACCTGTTTAATAAATAGGTTAAATGCGACCCAACACAATAACTTGAATAAACCTATTTAACTAATATTTTACTATTATTTAACACACTAACCGGCACAATTGTTTATGAAAATCTTGATTTATTCATTAACCCAATTGGGTATAATCTAATTATGAAGAAAGTATGACATATATGATTATCCTAGAATATATAAATATACCTAACTTTTTCCTGGATATCACACATGCCCAATTCGGGCATTATGGTATGAAAAGAACTTGCATTTACACCATGAGTTATAATGTCACCTAGTTGGTGAACACTCTTAATGCACGAAACTTTAATGACATGAGAATCTAAATTGTCCCTATAGTTTCTGTCCAACTCAATATATTTTGTCCAATAATATTATATTGTGTTATCACCAATCTTAATAGTTGTAGCTATCACATAATAGAACCAATGGCTTCTTAGGACCAAAATCAAGCTATGCAACTAAGAAAGCTATGTAATAGCATGGTGGAGTGTGGTATTTAGCTTTTTACTATATAATGATACCACGTTTTGTTTCTTACTACTTTGGGCCACCAATTTACCTTCAATAAATGTAAGGCATCCTAAAGTAGACTTTTTATTCTTCTTGAAAGTTGCAAAATCAGATTCAATGCAACTCATGATATCTAGGTGTCTATGTTTAGAAAACATAATACCTTTTTTTTTTTTTTCTGGGGAGGACTTTAGATAAGCTAAGGTTCGGTTCATAGTATCCATGTGCCAATTACTTGAATTATGCAAGAATTGACTCATCACACTAATTACATATGACAAGTCAAATCGAGTATGAATTAACTAAATCAATTTCTTTACTAATCTATGATACATCTCCTTATTAGTTGAGATTTGATCAAGATGGACAGACAAGTCATGATTTACCTCAGAAATGTTTATAGGAGGACTAAATGAATTACTAGTTTCAACTAAAAGATCTAAGACATATTTCCATTGACATAGAAAAAGTCCTTACTTGGATCGAGAAAGTTCAATACCCAAGAACAATGTATTTTGCTTAGACTAGAACAAATTTAAAACTTATTTTTTTTCCTACTAAAAACAATATATTTTGGTAGACTATTTTATTGAGTTGACAACTTGTGATCAGGCATGAACATGACACAAACATTAATATAACCCCACTCATTAATCAGTTGACACAAAATAACTCATTTATAAAATGTGTCGACACAAACTGCAAGAATTACCACCCCTATATTTGATGGCTTTTCTTTCATATTTGTTGCTCATTTCAGCATGCAATTGATGCGAATAGAATCGAGTTAGGCGATGTTGGGTGCATCGGGGACATATGATTGGCACAACTAGGTGCAAAACGTGTGAAGACGGGTGCACGAAGGGACCACTACCAATTCGGTTAAAATGTTAGAATTAGTTAGCGCATTAGCGCACCTCTTTCACGCGTTTTCTCCCTTTTCAATCATTGAAATATAAGGCTATATATAACCCTCAATGAACTCAATAAAGATAAGAAGAATTATACAAACATCCTTTCTCATTCTCTGCTTCTTTCCTTCTTCTTCTTTCTTGTTCCCTACCTTCTCTGTTATTGTCTTTAACAGTGGTATCAAAGCCGATTACGATTATAGATACTCAAGGAAAATCTAATGTTGAGTTTCAAAATGATGTAATGGAGACTCTCGCACGTCATGACACCAAATTCAATCAAGGTGGAACCACTATGCAGACACTACTTACTGAGTTACAGGCGCTGTGCGCAGCTCGGAACTTACATGAGGATAACCCTTTCACTAGGGATGAAACTATACAATCACATCCTCATACGTCGCAATCAGCTACTGAGAACACTCACATCCACTTGAAGTTGTCATTTCCAAGGTTTTTCGGAGAGGATCCTACGGGTTGGATTTATAAAGCCGAGTAGTGCTTTGAATTCACTAATATAGCTGCTGACCAGCAAGTGCAACTGACCTTCTTTCATCTGGAAGGCATTGTGTTACAATGGCATCAGTGGCTCACAAAATTTTGAGGATCACTCACCTGGGACGAATTCACCCAAGCTGCACAACTGAGGTTTGGACCTATGGATTATGAGGATCCCTTAGAAGCATTGTCTCATCTGAGGCATACCACGAGTGTGGCAACTTACTAGGAATCCTTCAAAAAACTCTCTCATCGTATGGATGGATTACTTGAGGAAATCCTCATTGGTTGCTTCATCGCTGGGTTAAGAGATGACATTCGAATTGATGTTAAAATCAAGCAATCGAGATCTCTGGCTGATGCCATTGGTGTGAAAAGGTTAATTGAGGAATGAAATATCTTACAAAAGAAATCCATGACCAATCACGTTATCAGCTACCTATCAACCAAACCAAACAAACAACTAAAACCACCAATGGGTTGTTAGGCCCAGCACCTGCTCAGCGCACTAGTCCAACCCAACCAGTAGCATTTCGAAGGTTGACCAACCAAGAGGCACGAGAACGGAGAGAGAAGAGATTATGCTACTACTATGACAACAAGTTTGTTGCTGGCCATCGCTGTGCACGATCACAACTCTTTATGATGGAAGATGTGAATCAGAATGATGCAGATGAATGTGAAAACCTACATCTGGACAAGATCATCAAGAAATACTACCTGAAATCTCCTTCCATGCTATAACAGGTACTGAACATCCTCAACCCATAACTTCATTGATCAAGCCTTAACTTCTCACTTTGATCTACCTATAGCCAAAGGAAAGAAATTGGAAGTGATGGTTGCTAACCGTGAGAAATCAGAGTGTGTTGGACAATGTTGAAACCTCACTCTCATCATTCAAGGGTATCTAGTGGAGGTTGGTTATTACGTGCTTCCAATGGCAGCATGCCAACTGGTTCTAGGGGTTCAATGGTTAGAAACCTTTGGGCCCATTTAGATGGACTACAAGAAACTTACCCTAAGTTTCAATATAGAAGGAAACTCTCACACCTTCTAAGGGTTGGGTAGAGCCAATATGATAGCCCTAACCCATAAGGAATGTCATAATTTACAAGGCATAGGGCTACTTCTCCAAATTAGGCCCACAAACAACCACCAGACCCTTCCTCAAACATAGCCTCCTGAGATAAGTAAGCTATTGACTCAATTTCCTAAAATCTTTGAATTAGCCATAAACTTACCTCTGCACAGATACATGACCACAAAATTTCCTTACAACCTAGCTCTGGACCAGTGAATATTAGACCCTATTGTTATCCACACTATCAAAAAACTGAGATAGAGAAGATGGTGCAGGAGCTCTTGCAATCCCACTTGATAAAGCCTAGCAATAGCCCATTTTCCTCACCTGTTTTGCTAGTTAAGAAAACAGATGGCACCTGGAGATTTTGTATGGATTATCGAGCTCTAAATGCCATTACTGTCAAAGAAAAATACCTTATACCTGTCATTGATGAACTGTTGGATGAGCTACACGGGGCCAAGGTTTATTCCAAGCTAGATCTTCGTTCATAATACCACCATATAAGAGTTCATGAGGAGGATACCCATAAAACAACATTCAGGACACATGAAGGTCATTATGAATTCCTAGTAATGTCGTTTGGCCTCACTAATGTTCCAGCCACATTTCAAAATCTCATGAATGATATCTTCTGACCCTTCCTCAGGAAATTTTTCTTGGTCTTTTTTGATGACATACTAATGTATTCCAACTCATGGGAGGATCATATCTTGTAGCTACAATCTGTCCTTCAGTTGTTAAGTGCTAACCAATTATTTACAAAAAAATCTAAGTGTCAATTCGGTGTATTACAGGTAGAGTACCTAGGTCACCTTATCTCAGAACAAGGGGTCTTAGTTGATCCAGCAAAAAATTCATGATGTCATATCATGTAGCTCATCCTACCCAATACGAAGCGGTGGCATGTCTCATTATTCTTCCAGCAAATCATATGCCGACACGTGGCATAAGTTTTGTAAAATAAAAACATAGAAATGGCACACACTGTCCACGGGTTTTGCACGATATGTCCCAACTTTTTACATGCGTGTCTGAAGAATAATTTTTGTCTCCCATTTGTTGCACGCGTAATATTTTTTTATATTTTATTGAAGCTATAAATATGTGTTTATTGTGATAAAAAGGGAGGAGAAAGGAGTGGATGGTGGAAATTTTTGTGATAATTTTTGTCTCCCATTTGTTTATTGTGATAATTTTTGTTTCCCAAAGGCTTCTGTTGTGGTTCTACTTAGGGAGAAAATTAGAGAGTAGAGATGTAGCACTTTTAATTCTTTTTGTTGTTCTTTGTTTAATTATTCCTTAAATGTTTTAATATTTTCATATTGTAATTTTAAAGTTTTTTATGAACATTTAATTGTTCTAGGGTTACCATGTAGCTTAATCTATGAAGTTGGGATTAATTATTTTTGAATGATTTATTAGATGTTTAATTTGTTTATTCTATTTGTGCTTAATGCTTTTGATTATTGGAAGATTAATCAATTGATATGTTACACTTAAATAAACTTGAAAAAGGCATTTTTGTGACTATTAAATAAACTTGAAAAAAATATTTTTGTGTGATTGCTCGTGAATAGAATAACATATATATATATATATATAAGGGATATGAATATACTTTTATTGTACATGTAGCTATTTGAGAACTTTAAATTTAATGAATCTTAGTGAATTTAATTCTCATAGGAATATAGTGAATTATTTTAGCGAGATGTGTTTATACAAAGCTCAGAAGAGACGTATGGATAAATTAGGAGTTCTTGGTTGACAAATTAAATTCAAGAACATAAATCAAGAGAAAATAATATGATTTGAGTGGATTAATTTGTGAAACTACAATCCTAGAATTTTCTTATATTTTGTTATAAAAAATTAGTTAGTTAAACTATATCAACCTTTCGATTGTTTAGATAAAATCAGATTAAAACAATTTTACTACTTGACAAATACTAGTAACAAATCTCCATGGGAACGATATTTTACTTATCATTTATTACTTGTGACCGTGTATACTTGCACGTTCGTATTTTCCTAAAGAGGCAACAAGTTTTTGGCGCCATTGCCAGGGATTTGTTTTACTATTTTTGTTGATATTAATACCAATCAATATGATTTTAGTTCAAAAATAATAATAAAAATAATAATAATTTTTTTTTAATTTTTTATGCTTATTGTTACTTGCTTAGATTTATTTTTCAATTTTCTGGTAAGTTGAGATTTTGTATTTGACGCACAATATCTGAACCCCCCTAAAAGAAAAAAAATGGGAAGTCAAGCTGATGACTCTAAATCAAGCGCTTCTTGGGAGGCAATCCATGCGTTTTAATTTTCTATTTTTTTTTATTTAGTTTAACATGTATTAGTTTGCATATTTCTTTATTTTGTTAATTTGTTTTGGTAGGTGCAAATCCGAGGAAGTAAAACTATTTTCGGGTTTCAACCTTACAAACCAAAACCAGAAAGTTTCTTTGAACTCATCTCATTTGTTCTTTAACTTTCACACATTGAGAACAATGTGCATATTAAGTTTGGGGGTGGTGAAGAAATTGAACTTAGTTAAAATATTTTCTTAGTATTGTTGCTTGTGTAACTTTATTTGTTTGGTTGATTGAAACATTAGAATATATTTTGTTTTTCATGGTGATTTATTTTTATTTCTTTGATTTAACTAATGCATAGGTGTGAAATATTTTAAGTAAGTTTCATTTTTACAAGAATGTCTATTTATGAGCACTAGTCTTGATCTTTGAGTTGTTATGCTAATTTAGAAAAAGTATATGTGAATATGCAATTCGATTGATGTTCTTTGGTGTCACAGTTCTTAGAATTTGTTTGATTTTCTCTCGAGGCGAAATACTAAACAACACTTAACTAAGGAAATGATTTAGGTCATTTTTGGATCGTTTGAGCCTTTTCTGTCCAACTTTACATGTTTTATCCATAGTATACCCCTTTTGTGCTTTTAAGTTTATATATATATATTTTATTATGTCCTACCAAAAGCCTAGTAAATATATATATATATATATATATATATATATATATATATATAAATCGATTTTCCTTATCTCACTAACTTGTGACCATTGTTAGTAAATGTCTAAATATATATCAGAAAAAAGAGAGGATATTGAAAAGAAAAAAAAACAAGAAGGTTCCGAGAAAAGGAAAAGAAGACAAGAGATTCTGAAATAAAAAATAAAAAAAGAGAAAAAAAAACAGAAAAGAGAAGAAAAAATGATTGTTGCATGTGAAGTTAAATCCCAAATTGGGAAGTATTCATTGAGATGTTAGAAAGTATTTTGTTTCAATCCTAAAATGATATGTTTAGAAAAAATTTGAGCCAAATATTATCTTTTATCCTACCTTTATCTAAGCCATATATTACAAGCTTAATAAACCTATTGATTTTTTGTTTTGTATTTGTCTACATTAGTGGAGAGAGAAATGAAAAACGAACTTATGAGATTTGTGATTTCATTAAAAATTAATTGCGTCCATATTTTCATAAACTCATTCGGATTTCATGTGATGAAATATGAAAAGAGAAGACATACACAAGAAAATTCATTGTGAAAATTTAAGATACTTTTAAATTGATTTCAATGCTTAGATAAAATTCTTGTATTTCTTTGAGTTATGTTATTTGTATGACCAATTGGAAATGTTTTGAAAATCACTATTTTAAGTACATGTATCCTAGTTTTATTTCTTTCTTTTGCCCGAAGACTAGCAAAATCTTAAGTTTGGGGTGTGATAACTCTATATTATAGAGTTATTTTGTTCATCTTATTAATTATAATTGCTATGTTCTTAATGTTTTTAGTTAATTTTAATGTATTAAATTAATATTTACTGTTAGTTTTTTAAGAAATATATTTTTAAAGAAAATTAAAGAATTTGAATTGAAAAAGACTTAATTGCAAATAATAAAAGCTAAAAATATAATTTGAATTAAAAGAGGGTTTAATTGCAAATATCAAAAGTTTAAAAGTTAATTTGAATTAAATTGGAGGGCTAAAATGCAATTAAATAAACTTTGTTTTTCTATGCAGGAAAAGGAGGACCACGCGTGCCATTATCAACGTGTATCACGCACCGTCAGATCAGACAATCAACGGTGACGATCAGGCGAGTGTGATAGAGGCACGACACAGGTGTTTGGACGCCTTTCCCGGATGGCACACTGCTCAACGCGCAGAGTGGGATCCACTTGTCCACGCAGGCCGGCATGCAAGGTGGGACCTACCTATTTGCTATGTAAAACATTTTCCCGAGGCATGTCTCCATCACTCACCGTCAGATTAAATTTGAATGGCCCAAATCGTGTGTTTGTCCGATGCTCCACGCGAGTGGAAGCTAGTTGTCGCGCTTAGAGCAACATACTTATTTCCCGTGCGACATGGTCCATCTAATCTGTGTGCGCCCTCTCATCCTACCGAAGCGGCCATGTGTCTCATTATTCTTCCAGCGAATCAGATACCAACATGTGGCATGAGTTTTGTAAAATAAAAATGTAGAAATGGTGCATGCTGTCCACAGGTTTTGCACGATATGTCCTAACTTTTTACATGAGTGTCAGTGTGTCTGAAGAATAATTTTTGTTTCCTATTTGTTGCACGTGTAATATTTTTTTATATTTTCTTGAAGCTATAAATATTTGTTTATTGTGATAAAAAGGGAGGAGAGAGGAGTGGACGGTGGAACACGTAGAAGCCATTTTGGCTTCTGTTATGGTTCTGCATAAGGACAAAATTAGAGAGTAGAGATGAAACACTTTTAATTCTTTTTGTTATTCTTCGTTTAATTATTCCTTAAATGTTTTAATATTTTTGTATTGTAATTTTAATGTTTTCTATGAATTAATTTAACTGTTCTAGGGTTGCCATGTAGCTTAATCTATGAAGCTTGGATTAATTATTTTTGAATGATTTATTAGATGTTTAATTTGTTTATTCTATTTGTGCTTAATGCTTTTGATTATTGAAAGATTAATCAATTGATCGGTAACACTTAAATAAACTTGAAAATACATTTTTGTGACACTTAAATAAACTTGGAAAAGACATTTTTGTGACACTTAAATAAACTTGAAAAAGACATTTTTGTGTGATTGCTCGTGAATAGAATAACATATATATATAAGAGATATGAATATATTTTTATTGTACGTGTAGCTATTTGAGAACTTTGAACTTAATGAATCTTGGTGAATTTAATTCTCATAGGAATATAGTGAATTATTTTAGCGAGATGTGTCTATACAAAGCTCGGAAGAGACATATGGATAAATTAGGAGTTCTTGGTTAACAAATTAAATTCAAGAACATAAATCAAGAAAAAATAATATGATTCGAGTAGATTAATTTGGTGAAACTGCAATCCTAGAATTTTCTTATATTTTGTTATAAAAAATTAGTTAGTTAAACTATATCAACCTTTCGATTGTTTGGATAAAATTAGATTGAAACAATTTTAATACTTGACAAATACTAGTAACAAATCTCCGTGGGAACGATATCTTACTTATCATTTATTACTTGTGATCGTGTATACTTGCACATTCGTGTTCTACTAAAGAGGCAACAATGTCTTTAATTATTCTTTTAATGATTCTACCTATTTAAATAATGAACTTCCTCTTCTGTTTACTCAATTTATTTCATGTGAAGATAATAATGATCTTTGCAATATTCTGTTAAGCCTCTTAGTTAAGATGGTATTCCATCTTTTATTTATAAGAATTATTGGGATAATCTTGATGAAAGTTTGACAAGTATTGTTCAAGATTTCTTCAAAACTAAACTTTTTAATCTAGTTCTAAATAAATTTTTTATCACTTTAATTGATAAATTCAATAATCCTTAACAAGTTCACCAATTTAATTCCATAAGTCTGTGTAATGTCATTTATAAGATCATTTCTAAAATTCTTTCCAACAAAATCAGTGGTCATCTAAATAAATTCATTTTCCCTTTTCAATCTACTTTCATTTCTAATAGATGCATTTTTGAAAGTGATTATTGTTCAAGAAGTTGTTCACACTATAAAAAAAATTAGGAAGATGTGGTCTACTAGGAATTAAAATGGATATGTAAAAAGCTTATGATATAATGAAGTGGACTTTTATTATCAAAATTACGAGACTTCTTATCTTTTTAGAAAAAATTTGCAATCTAATTTATACTTATCTTAGCATTGTATCTTATTCTTTATTCTTGAATAATATTCTTTTTGGAAATATTATCCTAGGCAGAGGTCTAATACAAGGTGATCCTTTATCTCTCTACTTGTTTATTATTGGAGCTAAAGCTTTGAGTAGATGATTTCTCTCTATTGAGTCAAATTTGGGTTTTCATGTGATTAAAATCGCTAGAAGTGCTCATGCTATTAGTCATTTATTGTATGCAAATGATTTCATTCTTTTCTGTTTGGAAAATATATCTGAGATTAATATTATTCATCAACAATTTTTCAAATATTTTTCCTAGTCAGATAAAAAGGTAAATTCATCCAAATCTTATATTTTCTATTCAATAAATATTTCTTGACACCTGAGACCACAATTTCAATCTCTTTTGGGTATTCCAGAGGACTCATGAGGAGTTAAATACCTTGGTCATTATGTTTTTCTTCACAAATAGAGAAGTAGATAATTCAAAATAATTATTGATACACTCATTTTAAAAATTGATAACTATAGATTTCACTTACTTTCAAAGGCTAGTAAGGTAATATATATTGAATCTGTTCTTTTATCCTTACTAACTATGAGAACTTTCAAAATTCCTAAAATACATGGTAAAAAGGTGATGCTAACTTTGGTCGAATTCAAACTCTTAAAATGATAATTCTATATTTTTAGCTTATAAAAATTGGGATCAAATTTGTCTTCTTAAGAATGTTGGAGGTTTAGGCTTTCATAAAATTGAAGATATCAATTTAAGTATTATATAAGTTAGGATGATAGGCTCTCAATAATGATAATAAATATTGAGTTCATATGTTTCATTTTTAATATGGACAGTTTGAGATTTTCTTGACTATGAAGTTAGACCATTCGATTCTTTCATCTGGAAGGGATTTGTTCGTTTAGAGTGTCATTAAAAGCTGGAGTCTTTATGAATATTGGAGATAGTAACTCAATTAATATCTGACGTGATTCATGGATTCCTTGGACTTCTAATTTTCACCGTACTTCTCCTTTAATTTGTCTCAATCAATTTGCATCATTATTGTTGTATAGCTCTTTAGTGTGCAAATTTTAAAAGTCTCACATTGGTTAGGAATGAAGATGGGTGTTGTATTTTGGGCTATAAATAAAATCCTCCTCCACCATTTGTAAACATCCCAAAATTTGTAAATCTTCCTCTCTTTTGTAAGGGTAATTGATTAGCTCAATTTTTCTCAATTAGTTGTAATTTTGGAGTTCATCTATTTGGAGATAGTGGAAGTGGTCAACAACGCTCGAGGACCTTAGTAACATTTATACCTAACCTCGTTAAATTTCTGAGTTTTTATTTTTCTGTTTGAATATTTTTGCTTCAATATCTGCTTTAGTTTATTTTAGCATTATATTTCCAATAACATTATTTTTTCGAGTTAGTTTGAGTTCTATTTATTTAAATCATAAGTGAATAGTAACTACTTAGAATAGAAAAAATATACTTGATTTTTCCAACAATTGGTATCCGAGCCGAAAGTTTCTACCTAGGAATTTTTTTGTATTCTATTTGTTGCTATTAGAATATAGTTGTTAGTTGTTGTAATTTGAAGAAATGGCAGAAGAAAAATTTCTTTCAAACAAAGGCCAATCATCCACGTCAGGCAGAACTATAGTGATGAATGTAAGGTTCGAGGTGGAGAATTTTGATGAAACTGGTCATTTCAGCATATGACAAGGCAAAGTTCTAGATGGTCTGTTTCAACAAGGTCTAGACATCGCCATTGGAGAAGAGAAACCAGATGGAGTAGATGAAGTCGAGTAGAAAAATATCAACCAATTTGCATGTGGTACAATCCATTCATGTCTCTCAAGAGAACAAAAGTACACATTTATAAAGGAGACATCTGCAAGTAAGTTATGGAAGGCGTTGGAGAAAAAATTCACGAAAAGTGGACAAAATCGGCTCTATTTGAAGAAGAAGTTGTTCAGTTTTGAATTCCTTCCAAGTACCACAATAAATGACTACATTATTGCTTTTAATCGATTAGTAGCAGATTTGTTAAATATGGATGAAACTTTTAAAGATGAAGATTTAGGCTTGATGTTGTTAGCTTCCCTTCCTGATGAGTTTGATCACCTTATTAGAAGCTTACTCATTAGGAAGAATAAAGTGTCTTTTGAGGAATTTTGCATTGCTTTGTATAGTTATGAAATTAGAAAGAAAGATAAAAAAGAAAGTAGGAATGAAGCAGCAGAGGCACTATATGTAAGAGGACGTCCGTAAACACAACAGAAAGGAAGGAGAGGTAGATCTCTATCAAAAGGAAGGCTTTGTAAAGATGAATATTCCTTTTTTCATGAAAAAGGCCATTGGAAGAAAAACTTTTTGAAGTTGTAGAAGAAAGGAAAAGTTGTGCCATATGATGCATATGTAGCTGAAAGCAATTCAAATTCAGATTTTGCACTGGTTGGTTCGTCAATAGCATCCCATCCTGGTGATTAGATTTTTGATTCAGCATGTACCTTCTATATTTGTCCTAATAAGGAGTGGTTCTTTAACTTTGAAGAACTAGACGGTGGAGTTGTTTTCATAGGTAATGATTATCCATGCAAATTTTTAGGGATCGGTACAATTCGTTTGAAGAATCAAGATGGTTCAACCAAGGTCTTGATGGATGTTCATTATGTTCCACATATGAAGAAGAATCTCATTGTTGTGGGAGTCTTAGAATCAATAGGCTTCACTATGAACATACAAAATGGGGCATTAAAGGTTACTTCTAGAGCACTTGTGGCAATGAAAGGTGTTTAGAAGAATAACTTGTACTACTACCTTGGTAGTACAGTTATTAGGACAACATTAGTAGCAATTTTAGAGGAAGAAAGAGATTCAAAAACTACCAAGCTATGGTATATGCATTTGGGACATACTGGCGAAAAATCTTTACAGATTCTAGTAAGTAAGGCCTGTTAAAAGATGTGAGAACCAACAAGTTGGAATTCTGTGAGCATTGTGTATTGGGGAAGTAGAAAAGAGTAAGCTTTGGCACTGTTCTCCATAATACAAAGGGAATTTTGGATTACATCCATATTGATATATGGGGTCCAATAAGAACTCCATCCATGAGTGGAAAAAATTATTATGTCATTTTTGTTGATGACTTCTCTAGAAGAGTTTTGGGTGTATTTCATGAAAAAGAAGGATGAAGTGCTAGGAATTTTTCTCAAGTGGAAGAAGATGATCGACACTCAGACTGGTAGAAAGATCAAGCATTTGAGGTTTGATAATGGCACTGAGTACACAAATGATCCATTTATAAAATTTTGCGAAGAAGAATGGATAGTGCGACACTTTACTATTCAAAAAACACGATAACAAAATGGAGTTATAGAACGTATGAACCGAACTTTGTTAGAGAAGTTTTGATGTATGTTGTCAAATACTGGGTTAGGCAAGAAATATTGGGCTGAGGTTGTGATATATGGATGTCATCTTGTCAATCGTTTACCATCGCCTACTCTTGAAGGCAAAACGCCTATGAAGGTATGGTATGGAAAACCTGCTAGAGATTACGATTTCTTACATGTGTTTGGTTCTATTGCATACTACCATGTAACGAAATCAAAGTTGGATCCAAGATCCAAGAAAGCTATTTTTTTAGGGATCCCTTCAGTAGAGATGTTACCTTTGATGAATCTCCCTTGCTAAGAAAGGTAACTGAGAAGATTGATGGCACTTTGGAGCAAACTCTGAAATAGGTGGAGTTTGAAAGCAGAATTGTTAATCTAGTTAGTGAAGATAAGATAGAAGCTGATCCTCCATTGACAAAAGATGAATCAAATGAAGAGGTTTTAACCCAAGAACCTCCACAACAACAAGAACAAACTACATTTGATAGGCCATGACGACAAAATGTCAAGGTGCCTACTCGATACAAAGATTTTGAAGACCTACCTGCTTATTTTAAGAATACGGTAGACTATCCACTTTCAGCTGTGCATGATGATGTTCCTTCCATATATAAAGAAGCAATCAAAAGCCCTGAAGTTGAAATATGGAAGGAAGCCATGGATGAAGAAATTATGTCCTTTTAGAAGAATAAGACATGGAAGTTGACACAATTACCTAAGGGTAAGAAGGCTGCAAATATGTGTTTGCAAAGAAAAAAGGATTTCCTAACAAATATGGTGTTTACTACAAGGCAAGGTTGGTGGCTAAGGGCTATGCTCAGAAGGAGGGAATCAATTATAAAGAAGTATTTTATCTAGTTGTAAAACATTCCTCCATTAGAATTTTGTTGGCCTTGGTAGCACATTTGGATTTGGAATTAGTTCAACTAGAAGTACATATAATCATTGTGTGTATTTTTGCAAGCTACAAGATGTGTCTTTCATCTATCTCCTATTGTATGTCGATGATATGTTGATTGCATTGAAGATCCAAGCAAAAATTAATAAGTTGAAGGCTCAACTAAATCAGGAGTTTGAGATGAAATATCTGGGAGAAGCCAAGAAGATTCTCGGTATGGAGATAAGAAGAGATAGAAAGAAGGGGAAGCTTCTTTTGACCCAAAGTCAACATTTGAAGAAGGTACTACAACGTTTTGGCATGAATAAATAGACAAACCCTGTAAGTACTTTGCTTGTTCCTTATTTCAAGCTTAGTGCTCAATTATCTCCTAAGAATGATACAGAATGAGAATACATGCCAAATGTACCGTATGTAAATGTGATTAGTAGCTTGATGTATGCAATGGTGTGTATAAGACCTTATATTTCACATACGGTTGGTGTTGTAAGCAGGTACATGGATGATCCTGGTAAAGGACATTGGTTGGCTGTGAAATGGATTCTATGGTATATTATAAATACTATAGATGTTGGTTTTGTATGTCAGCAGAATAATACCGTTGGTCAATGTGCAGGCAGATATTGTGATTCTGACTATGCAGGAGATTTAGATAAGCATCGGTCAACTAATGGTTATGTGTTTACTCTTGCTAAAGCTCCAATTAGTTGGAAGTCTACCTTGCAATCCACATTTTCTTTGTATACTACAAGGGCAGAGTATATGGTAGTTACAAAGGCTGTGAAGGAAGCTATTTATTTATGAGGTTTGTTTGAAGACTTGAGAGTTGGTCAAAAACAAATTAAGGTATTTTGTGACAGTATGAGTGCTTTTCATTTAGCAAAGAACCAAGTCTACCAAGCACGTACAAAGCACATTGACGTTCGTTATCATTTTTTTGCGAGAGATTATTGAAGAAGGTGGAGTACTAGTTTTGAATATCAGTACTACAGAGAATCCTGCAGATATGATGACCAATGTGGTAACATAATTCAACTTCAAACATTGTCTGGACTTGATTAACATCCTACAAATCTAAATTGGCACTGGTATCGCTAATCTAGTGATTGAAGAAATCATTTGAGAATCACTAAGTCGCTAAGGTGGAGATTTTTCGTATAACTCTTTAGTGTGCAAATTGGAAAAGTCCCACATTGGTTAGGAAATGAAGACATGTGCTATATTTTGGGCTATAAATAAAGCCCTCTTCTACCATTTGTAAACATCCCAAAATTTTTAAATCTTCCTCTCTTTTTTAATGGTAATTGATTAGCTTAATTTTGCTCAATTAGTTGTAATTTTGGAATTCATCCATTTGGAGATAGTGGAAGTGGTCAACGTTGCCCGATGACCTAAGTAATATTTATACTGAACCTCGTTAAATTTATGGTGTTTTTATTTTTTTGTTTTAATATTTATGCTTTAGTTTATTTTAGCATTATAGTTCCAATAACATTATTTTGTCGGGTTAGTTTGAGTTCTATTCATTTAAATCATAAATGAATAGTAACTACTTAGAATAGGGAAAATATACCTGATTTTCCCTGCAATTATTATACCAAGGTTAATGATCTTCTCAATGCTCATAACACTGGTTGGAGTTTTTAATTGACTGATCATATTTAGGGTGCTGACATGTATTATTTTCTTACAAAACTTCTCCCGATTGAAAACAAAAATGGATTCTTGGTTTTGGACACCTAATTCCAAATGCATTTTCAACACTGAATCAACTTATAAAGAAATAATTTTAGGTAGAATCCTTGTTTTTTATTCCTCCTTTTGAAAATTAATTTGGAATTTGAAAATTCATTATAGAATTAAAGTTTTTATTTGGAAACTTTATTCTAATTGTCTTCATCTTAGATGTAACACTCCTTTGATGTTTTGTGTCTGTTATGTCATGTTCTTCATGAAACATAAAAACACATTTTTTGTTTATGTATTGATACCAATTCCATTTGGACTCATTGGTTTTTAACTTCTAAGATAACAAATCTATATTTTCTCTCTTTGGATGATCTTTTCAAAGAAATTTTCAATTCTAGAAATATTATTATTCCTGCTAATTTAACTTATATTGAGTTTGTCCTTACTATATTTCTTTCACCTGAAAATATTTGAAAAATTAGAAATAATCTTATTTTTAATTCCAAATCTCCTAACTTGGATCTTATCTTATCCAATTTAGATTTAAGATTTTCTAACTTCAAAAGTGTTCTTAATTATAATTTGAAAAGTAATTGCTTTTCTAGAATTTTCATTGAAGATTCTCATCCGGCTGTACCACCACCTATATCTTGGAAGGAACCACCTAGAGGAGCTACTTAATTTTTTTGATATTATTTTTTTCAATACTAATCTTACTGCTACTGCGGTTATAAGAGATTTGAATGGACAAATCCTAGATTAATGGAGTAAATTCCTTTTGAGTAATAGTATAGAATTATATGAAGATTCTACTTTACTTTTCTTTATTTAAGTGGATTTAATTGATAAAAAAAATGTTATAAAGGCTTTGATGTTTGACGATTTTCAAATTTCTTGGAAGACATGGATCTTCATAAACCATGTTAAATAGCTAATGGAAAATTGTAGTATGTTTACTGCTTGTTGGATTCCTAAACGTGTTAATGTTACTGCTCACTTTTTAGTTAAATGGGTTTCTAATAGATGTGTTGAGGGTTTTATTCCAAGTCATGTTTTACTCCAATAATTTTCTGTTATAAGTTGTAACGAATCTAATTATTAATAATATTTCTTTTTAAGAGCATATATATATATTGAGTGTTGTCCACCACTTGGTTTTATTCATAATTCTTGAGCCATATACCTATCTAAAGGAAAAATTATATACCTTAAGAGACACAAGGTTGTGGATCTTCTTTCACTCTTTATGGGTTTAAAAAGTGTTTTGAACAAGTTATATCTTGCTTGGATTCCTGTTAGGGAAATAGAAGACTTCCACCGATGGGTATGCATCCAAGGCATTTTAATGGTTTTAATAGTTTGAAAATAGAATATCCAAAATGAGGAATACTCTATGTTTTGGATTAAGGATATACCAAAGCATCTTGATTTATGATTCCAATAATGGAAGTTTTGAGGATGGGATGACTCAAAAATACTCTGCTAGTATTCCGGGGTTTTGTTTAGGTTCCAAGTTTCATAGAACCAAATTTTGAAAATATTTTGTAAAGAATTATTGTTATGGAATTCTTGTTTTGAAAATAGTTTTGGTTCAAAAAAATAAAGATTTTTGTTATGAAATCCTTGCATAACTGTTTTAATAGTATTAGTAGTTTGTTTAGAAATATACTCAGTTGGTTTTGAAAATGATTTTGGAGAAGATGAGTCTCCTTTCTCTGTTTTGAAGATTATTTTAAATAATTTTAGGGATGAATCTCCTTTCTCTTTTATAAAGATTATGGATGAGGATGGCTCCTTTGTTAGAGAAATATTTTTGGAAGAGGTTTCTTCCTTTGTAATAAGTTTAGAAGTTATACCTATGGAGGTTGGGGCCTCTGTCTGATTTTGATCTTCAATATTTTGAAGGGAATTCTAAAGGGTTTTTAGCAAGTCTCAAGATTTGTGTTCTTGACTTTGTTTAATTCTTAGTTTAACTGATTTAGACTAAGTGATAGTAATGGGTTTGAAAGAAGAAATGATTATAGGTAGTGGTTCTTCTTTCCAAGTTATACTAGATTTTGGAGAGGTGATGTGCCTTAAAAAGAAGAAAAGGGTTTTATTAGTGGTTTATCTTTTTCTTTTCTTAGTATTGCTGGGTTTTGTGAGGATTCCTAGGTTAGGAAATTTGGTAATGAATTTGTATCCTTTTTTTAGAGATACTTAAGATGTTTGTCCATTGAGTAGGAATCTCATTTAAGGTAATGTTTGGTAAATTCTTTTGTAAAAATTCACTACCTTAATGAAAACAATGAATTGGATTGGATTTGGGTAATACATAAGATTGTTGGTAAACAATCTTTGTGATAAGCATTCATATGGCAAGATATACCATAGAAATAAATAATGCAGGGTTTCGATTATAGGTTTAAAATATGATTCATATTTTTTTGAAACTCAGAAGGTGTATATTTTAAATCGAAGAGCATATGATTCCATTCATACTATCCAGAATAGTGGATGTTGTTATATAATGGAGTTTTGGCTTAACCTAAATCTGTCAAGACCCATATTTTGAAAATAAGCATGTAGAATGCAGTTTTAGTTTTACATCTTTTTCTTGGAAGTTTGGTTTATAAGCTTCATTTTGTAAAAAGCTTTGATATATAGAAATTCTTTGTTTTACAAATTTTTCTTGTTTTAGTTTTTCAGAAGTAGAATTAGTTGTGACTAATTCATTATTCTGAGGGTTTTGACCATCAAAAGAGTCTTCAGAATAGGATTAAGACTTAGAGGTTTTAATGAGGAGAGTAGAGATTTTAGAGAGTCTCTTTCTCAAGTTTTGATTTCTAGACTTTCCTAGAAACTTGATAGTATGTTGAAGTATGACCTTTCTTGCCACATCTGTAAGAAGTGATTATTTTTGAAGAGACTTCTAGATATTTGGGAGATCTCTTGTATGGTTTTGAAGAAGTTTTGCAATTGAGAGTGTATTGCAGTATTTCTTTTTAGTAAGGGAATTTTTGAACTGGTTACAATAAGAACCTAGTTCTTTCTGAGTTTTAAGCATTACTCTTTTTTAGTTGGTTTCGTAACTTCAAGTCTTTGCAAAATTGAAGTCTTTGGTTTTGGGTGAAATTAATCAATTCACCGTAAGTGAGTTGATCATAAGGGATTATATATATCCCAAATGTTTTACGAATTTTGTTTCTAACTTTCCCTCCTAGGAGGTTAGGAAGTCCTCAAAAGAACTTCATTTTCCAATAGGGTTGGTTATCCTAAATTTTTAACGAATTTTGCTTCTAACTTTCCCTCATGGGAGGTTAGGAAGTCCTAAAGAGAAATTCGTTTTCCAATAGGGTTGGTTAGAGTCTTCTCGTAGCATAACTCTATTAAGGAAGGTTGTTCGGTGATAAGTGCTCAGAAAGTACTAAAATTACCATGATTTTATGCACGTTAATTGATTAAAAATATATATATTTATATGATTTTATCATATATTTATATAAATCTATCTTTTCGGAATCAAGGGTATTTTTATTATTTTTCAAGTATTTTCGCTTAAAAAAGTACCTTAAAGACTGAAAGAAAAATATCGAAGGCAATACATCACAAATATATTCATAAATTAAATGAGGAAAAGTTAAAAAAGATGGAAAAATTGGACAAAATGGGTCAAAAAGGAAGAAATCACGCACGCAGCTACCCAACTGTGCCGGCCAACGCGCCCAACCACGTCGAGCAACGTGCCCGCCTACTCTCCATTTCGCATGCGCCCTTGCTCCATTCCGCGCATTCCCGTACCCAATCCGCACGCGCCGTGCCCAGTCCACGCGCGCTGCAGCGCCATTTTCCCTATCTGCGCGTGCCGTCGTGCCCACACCACCATGACGTCAATAGTATGACATCATCATTCACTACTCCGCATTTTCTCCATTTTTAATCATTTTTTCACCCACTTTTTCTTCCCCTCCTCACCTATAAATACCCGTATTCTCTTCACTTCAACTCACACCTAAAAACACATCTTCTTCTCGCTTTCTTTCTCTCATTTCTTAGTTTTTTAGTTTTTAGTTTTTTCTTAGTTTTAGAGTTCTTCTCTTTTTTGAGAAGAACTAATTATGTTTTTGTAATTTATTTGTTTTTTGATTCAATAAATGAGAGTGCAAATTCCGTTCGGAGATTTTCCAGTAACAAAGTTAGTATCAAAGTACTGTAAGAATTTTGTTTTCTTTATAGTTATTTTTTATGTTTTATTATTACATGTTATATTTAATTTGTCTGTGAGTAAATTTAACTTTACTGGCTGTTTGTAAACATGATATAATAATAACGTTGTTATGTTTGTGAAATATTAAATAGGTAAAAATCTTTCAAATGAATTGATTTTATTTTTATTTAAGATTTTATATTAAGAATGTTAGAGAGAAATATATTATTTTTCATTACAAACTTAAATCTGAAAATTAGATTTTAAGGTTTAGATATCTGGTCTGATTTAGAGTAGTACTCTTTTATTTGTTGGTACAATCGCCCGATAGTTAGAGTGAAACTCTATTTCAAAAGTTTTTATAAGAATTATTATCTGAAAATGTATTGACAACATGTTTTTAGTAGTAGTTTTAAAACTTGAAAGTTAGTACTCGGATAATTAAATTCTTAGGTTTAATTTGGACACCTTGAATAAAGTTTAAACTACCTAACCCCACGAAAGGTGGCATTTAAATGGTTCATTTTCAATCTCTTAGAAAAAGGAATTAATTTAATTAACCAAATTAGTTATCAACGCCACCCATAGGTGTTAATTGATTTATTTAGTTAACAAAGAATATTTAATCCCACCAAAGGTGGTATTCATATAAAAAAGGGAGAATCAATAAATATTAATTTATATCTTTAATAACCTAAATAATATGAGCAAGCATAATTACTTAGTTATTATATCCATAAATACTCCAATATTATAAATGATAAAATTTGCATCAATATTTATTGAATCTGTATCTATTTTTATTTTATGTTATTAGATTAAAAACACCAAAACCCAAATATCGTGATAGGATGTTTAGGATTTAATTTCATTTTTAAAAGTTTGAATAATAAATTAAAAACCACATATACTCCTTCCTTAGATTGACCTTGGGAGTATACTTATCATTTTCTACGAAATGATTCGTGCACTTACGAGAGTTTTATAAATATAAAACCAAAGTATTGGCAGGATTGGCGATGTTGGTTCTTCTCATCATTTGGTACCATTGAAAATCACTAAGTTTTGAGCACCGAAGGTTTGGAAGGAGCTCAGTGTTTTGATCCTTTATGTGTAAGGAGTCACCCATAAAATGCAGTGATATTGTCAATATCAAAGTTGATACTTCATCTTGAATAACTTCTCTATTATGATTGAGAATGGGTTTACCATTTCCAATTTGGATAGAATTTAAGATATCCAATCATTGTTGCTTGGTAAGATGGAAGTCCCACCATCCTTTTAGTTGGCCTAAGAAGCCAACTATAAAGAGTTTAACAATTTTTTTTATCTGAGGTTTTGGATGTGGTTTTATAAGCATTTGACGCCATGGCCATTGTTGTAATAGGTTTAAAATTTGATAATCATTGTTGCCATCAATATTCCATTTGTAAAAGGATGAGGCATTATATCTATTTTGAATGAGCTAGTTTGGTTGGGTTCCTAAATCTGGGACCTAGCTGGTATGATGCTCATTGGTGAATGAGCTAGGAGACAATTCTTGAAATGTTCATGTATCAGAGTTACTTGCACCCTTATGTAAGATATAGATACTCTGTGATGTATTAACTGATTTTGGAATACAAGCATCTAAGTGTAAGATACTAGCATCTTGTGGTTTTATTTGACGAGTTTCTGGAACCATTGGACCAGTATTGGAGCTTGTAAATGCCTAGAAGATTTCCTTGTCAGAGATACTTATATTGTGAGTTTTAGGGTTTTCCTAATCATCAATCAACAAGTTTTCAAAATATTCAAGGGTGACTTCTTGACTACTGATCTCAAGAAAAAAAGGTTTGATATCTCTCATTTTGGGAGTGGTTTGAGTAAGTTTGGGAAATGGTTCCTAAATTTCTTTATCATCAAATATATTATAGTCTAAGTGTAAGACATTAATACCCTTAGGTGATTTTTGTGATTCTTTTGGCACTATAGAGTTAGATCCAATAAGCTCGTACTCAGTTTGCCAATGTGAACTTTCAGGAGATAGTTTCTAAAAAGGTTTTCATCAAAGATAACTGTATCTAGAAGTGAGTTACTAAACTCCAAGATTTTTTTGTGATGTCTCTTCAAAAGACGATTACTGAAGGGCTTTAGAGATATTAAGGTCTGCTTGGGTGACGTCAACATTCTCTGGTGTTGAGGGTTTTCTTGGAACTATAGGTGCTTTAGGACCAATAATGGGTTTCTTTAGTACTATAGGTATGGATGTAGAACTAGTGTTATTTTTGTTAGAGTTATTAATTTCTAACTCACTCATTTGATTCCTAATGGCTTCTAGGAATTCGATTTTATTAAAGATGGAGGAAATATTTGTTTTTTTTCATTTGGATGTTCTAGCCTAATAAGCTCTTCTTGAAAGATAATATTTTTAATGTTGGAAGTGGAATCTTCTTGGGTGTTTTGAAGAGGAGAAGCCTCTGTATTTTGGGTTTTACTATAAGGAACACTAATAAGTTTCAATGGAGGGTTTTCAATCTCAATTGTATCAACTAGGGTTTCCCAAATAGGTGTTTTCCCTTTAGTTTTGACCATGTCAATTGTTTTAGTTGGTTCAACGGTTTTTGTTTCTTTGGTTTTCGTGGCTTGTTTGAACGGATAGTTCCACCCTTTGTTAGAATAGTAGAGTTTAAGCCAGTCAAAGAATAATATGTTTTTTTGGTTATAGTTAACATACCTATTATGTTTTCTCATGAAGCTTGCTTGGTTTGCTTCCCAGTATTTGTTAATAAAAAAGGTTTTTATATGGCTATTTTAAGGAAGTTCTATGTCTAGACACAAGGTTTCTACATCTAGCAATTTAAACTCCTTTTTCATAGGTTATGACTGAAGGTGTAGATGATGAAGGAGGAGATTGATTCATCTCTTGGTTTTGTTCTACTCCTTTGAATTTTGAATTAGGTATTTCTAAGGTAGAATACCTAGGTTGGGTTTAGAAAGGTAGATATGTTTGTATATCTATTTCCTTGTTTTGGTCAGAAAGTTTTGTTGAAGATTTCTCCTTCTTTTTGGCTTGAAGAGGAGAAATATTTTGTTTGAACAAAGGTTATTCAACCTCTATAGTTTTGTATTTAGCCTATAAGTCTTGGATATGAATTTATGGCCTTTTTTTTTGGTTCTTCCTATCAAAGATAGCAAGGAAGTCGTTCTAGCCTATGCTAGTTGAGGGAAATTTTGTTGGTTTTAGTGGATATGGTTTTTCATTAGTCATAAGTTCCATATACAGTTTTGTAACCTCAGATTCATTTATTCTTAAAATAAAGTCTAGAAGGAGGCTTTGTTCTTTTGAGAATGTTTTGTCAGAAGAGAGGTTTCGATCTCTTTCTGTAGTTTTGATAGAATAATATTTTTATGAGATTTTTATTTTTTAATATTAGCTTTTGTGTTACCAATTCTTTTAAAAGGTTTTTGAATTTCTTTAAAAGAGTTTTGGCATTCAAAATAGTTTTGAATTTCTTCAAAAGAGAAGTTTTAAGTTCCAAAATTGTTTTGTTCAAAAGAGAGTTGGTTATCTCTTTCGTTGTTTTGAAAAGAATCATAAGGTGATTCATTATGTTGATAAGAAGAAAAAGAATCTACAGAAGCATAATTTAAGTTTTTGAAACTAAAATTTAAACTTGTAAAACTTATGTAAAAACTAACCATCAATATAATATCCTTAGTCTTTAAAAATGAATTCTTAATCTTTAATATTACTTTCTTAAATCAATTATCAAGATAATTAATTGTAACTTTTGACAACAGAAATCAAGAAGTGAATATGAAGTAGTTCTATAGAAGATAGAACTCATCTTATATACTGTTCGAATTTTCATTTAACTATAATCACAAGTAATTTGATTGTTTTATCGATCTAATGGGTTGAAGGAATTCATAAGTAATAGAACCCATTCTTTAAGAACTGTATCATTTAATTCAACTAATGGTTTATACTCTACATTGATCATTTTATCGACATATTGGGTCGAAGGAATTCACAATAAGTCTTAATGTGTAAGAACTGCGCTCTTATTCAACTAATGGTTCGTATTGATCGTTTTACCGATCTTATGGATCAAAGGAATTCATAAGAGGTCTTAAATAACTGTATGTTTTTATTCAACTAGTGGTTTGTACTTACTTTAGCCAGAATTGGCAATGGGTCGAAGACTCTTTACATTGAATTAGGACTCATTCCTCTTCTGCCTATCAAGCAAGAAGATTGAAAAGCTCTGCATAAAAACATAGTTTTCTAACTTATAGAACTCATCCTTCTACCATGTAAGTTTTGTAAAATAGATTAGGACTTTGATTTATAAGATTTAATACCCATCTTCTTGCCATTAGAGTCTTTACCCATTTTATCTAATCATACTAATCAGAACAACATGGATTTATTTCCTTAACCTCGGGGCATACACCAATAAGCCAACTTAGTAGTCATATTCCACAGATAAATTCTCTTTTGGCCATAAATAGGAACTATTTCTTGTAGTTAGTCCTTTCTTAGTTTATACATGGCATATAGATCAAGTACTATACTAGTATTATAGCAAGCTATAACTTAAGCTTTCCATCCCTCACTACTACAATAGTGCCATATGGTCTCGGAAATTTAACCTTGGTTATTTTAAAAACTGAGGCCATAAGGTTTTGGTCACGATCTTATGAAAACCGAGGCTAAAGTGAATCATATAGCCTCAGTTTTATCAATAACTGTGGCCATAACTTAAACTACAAAAAGTATTTAAATATAAATAAACTTATATAGTCATAATCATTAAATAACTGTGATCATAATTAAAATAATAGAGTTTCTAATCTTTTTGAAACCAAAATCAAATAATATATTGTTATTCATTTAAAAAAAATACAAAAATTACTTTACAATTTTTTTCATTTTTCTATTAATTTAATTTCATATATTTTATATCTTTTATACTATACACCAAATTAATTATGTATCCCAAAATTAATTATATTTAATTAATTAATTTATATATTTAATCGGTATATTTTATTTATGCATTAGCTAGGGTTTTTTCAATTTCACACTTTCACTTTCTTTGTTTCGTAGAATCGTAACTCTCCGTCTCAACTTCGACGCTCACCTTTGCCTTTCTTACTCTCTGGTCTCTCTACCGATCTCAACTCTTAACCCTCTACCTTCTGCCCTCGACTGCTCTCAACTCTCTGGTGCTTAGCTCTTCCCTTGGTTAGTCCTCGATACTCAGCTTCTTCTTCTTGATCTTATCAACTTCCCCTAGTTATAACTCTCAACTCTCTGACTCTATTTTGTCACTTTATATATGGGTATTCGGTTAATTTTTGTTATCCTTTATAATGAATGGAAAGGTAAGCATCAAGTTTCACTACACATTGGTGGTACTTGGAGCGAGACACCATCTTCTAATACATCAACACAAGAAAGTTTTAGTAAATATAGCCAAATCTCAATAACCAAACTCGTAGAAATATCAGCCATAGGAAGAAATTTGTAATGAAAGAGTTATGATAGATTTGAGAATCTGAATAATGAAAAAGAGCATGTCTTCAAGAACAATTTAATTTTAGATTTAGAATTAAAGTTGTTCATTTTTATTTATGTGTTTGTTGTATTATGTTTAATAGAATTTAAAAAAAAATTAAGTCATTTGGCAATTCTGATTTCACTCTCTGTTTGCATTACTTTGTTCATTGCTTATAGCTTCTATCAAATAGCTATTATCTTTAATTTCTTAGATTAAATATTTTTTTCTTTCTCAAATATTAATTTTTTTCTTCTTTCTTTGCCTAAGTAATTAGTTAAGGAGTAATCTCCATTCTGATATTATTGCATGCAAATCTTTCAGCCAAGGGAAAACTAGCTTATGTAAAGCATAAGCATGTAATGTCATGTTTGCTCAAGTATTCTGATATTGATCATGAATATACACTAGCTTTATATGATGGTAGATTATTCAATACAAGGTTGCAACTTAGTTGTTCAAAGGGACAATAATAGATTATTGTTCTTTATATGCTTGCATCAGGTAAGAGAATTAATGTATAAGTGGTTCTTGCCAAACATTCTTCTAATCGTTACCATTTAATTAATTAATGATGATATGTATTGATATAGGATTATAGAGCTTTATCCTTTAACATTACAAATATACAAAGATTGTTCCTTACTTCATATAAAATCATCCTTGGATAATCTATATGTATTGGATTATTTTGATAAAATGAAAGAATTTTTTTGATGAATTGGCTGCTATTAGGCCCATGGATGATCAAGATAAAATAATCTTGATTCTTATCCTTTGTTATGCATATATAAACTTTACTAAATTCACATGGTACTATATGTATACATATGTAGTTTTGTATATGTAAGAAATATGAATTTGAAGATTGATCCGGTATTTGTAATCTGTAGGCTACCGGGAGACTATGGACTCGACTCACTTGTAATCTATAATTTGATACATAGGTGGTATGTTATTTTATGGGACTTGTTCCCAAAAATTCGAAAGGTGTGGTCAAATTAAAAGATCAAGGAACAAATGGAATTAATGGAGTTGGGATTATTGTTTTTTAGTAGTTTGTTGGTGTTGGCATGCTTGTCAATTTCAATGCTTATGATTTATTCTATTATTCATATTTTTGATGCTCACTTTACTCCTACTGTCATTATTACTTTTGCTTCCTCTAAAACAAGTACATCATATTTAGTCTTTTTGTTTTTGAGATCATCATCTCATTCCTATTAATGTTTGTTATTACTGGTGTGGCTTAATCTAATTCTGCTATGTATCACAGCGCAACAATAATGGTTATACATTATATATATATATTAAACTTAGAGGAAGAAAAGTGTCATTCCTAAGCTTGTCTGTGTCTAAAATGTTATTTTTCATGTTATTGTTTTAGGAAGGAAGGGCTGGTTGTTACCTTGATTGAATACAATGAGAAGAAAACATTTGAGGTGAAGCTTAAGGCTATGAAATCTATCTTGACATCTCAGATAATAGAGGAAACTGATGTTTCTAAAATCATAGAAATAGTGAAGCAGCGTGTTAAAGAAACAATACAGCAGCGTGCTAATACAGCTCTTCACCAGGTATAATTTGGAGCCCATTTTTGTCCCATTGTATCGAGTAAAACTTATGTGTTTAAATTGGTTCACAAACATATTATTTATTATGGTAAAGGTGAAAAAATGGGCACAATTGTTGAACACGTTCTACACCACCAGGAAGCTTGAGTTGGAATTGATTAAATTATTTCCTAAAATTGTAATTTCTAAGTATGACCAGGATGTCCTTGTTGAGGACACCATTTTCCATTGGTTTCGCAAAGGAACAAACCCAAAGGGAAGGTATGTTGTTTTACAGACCCTTTTTTTAATTTTATTTCTATAGAACTGTTTTTGACTCAAATATGTATTGGAATATGTAACAGGCAAACTTTTGTACCTCTTGTGAAGTGGTCGGAATAGGCTGAAGAAGAATAAAGAATATTGCCAATCATGTGCTAATATCTAGTTCAATTTTTGAGATATTATACCTACTCATAAGCATATCTGTCTCTTTTGATAATGTCAATCCTAAGCTTGACTAATGTCACTTATAAATAATTGTAATAGTAAAAAGTCATTTTGTAATAGTAAGACTATTATTCATATTCATTGTAAATATTAGAATTAGTTAGTCATGTTTTATTATTTTTTAGTTTATAAACTCTCAAATGTAATTTTACTTTTAATTTTAATATAATATTATTTTTAATATTTTAATTAATAATTACATTTTTATTTAAATTTATGACCATAAGGTATGTCTATGACCTCGGTTATGTAAAAAACTGAGACCATAGACATACCCTATGGCCTCAATTATTGAAAAACCTAGGTCATAGACATATCCTATGGCCTCAGTTATTGAAAAACCAAGTTCATATATATACTGTATGGCCTCGATTATGTAAGAAACCGAGGCCATAGGTAATAGTCTATGGTCTCTCTTACTTAGGTCTCAGTTCTTATAACCGTGGTCATAGACCAACCATCATCGTTAAAAACTGAGGCTATATGTATGTATTGTAGTAGTGCCTCTATTTTAAAAGACATGTTTTTAAAATAAGTTTTATTCTTTGTAAATAATCTTCAATGCCCATTGGTTTTAACCCCAATTAACTCAGTATACACTCATAAGTTAAACATTAAAAAAAGTATAATAAGAACCATAATATGCCATGTCTTCACATACCTCTTTGGTTTTTATACCAAACTTAAGTACAAACACAGTAGCTATAATAATATAGTTAATAAGGACTATATTATGCCACATTTGCATATACCTTTTGGCTTTTACACCAAATACTTTGAGTATAAACGTTGTAGCTAAACATAATAATATAGTTTAATAAGAACTATTACTAAGCTACATCTTCATATACCCTTATATAACTCAACAAAGTTAATCATAACACAACTAGATTATAACTATTATATAGAAATAATTGTCTACAATTTTTAATAACTCATTCAACATCCAACCTAGCTCTGATATCGTAAGTGAGTGTTGTCCTTTGTAATATAGCCAACCCAACACCAGCTTTTGGCTCAAAAGGCCTATCCAGTATTTGCCGCAGTAGGACCAGATGCACATTTGGACACCATGCATCAACTATTAGAAGATAAAATATGATCTTCCAAGAAAAATGTCCAACGACTATACATTGAAAAATTCAACACCTTTGGGAAAGACAAGGAAGACTATTTAATATCTTCACAAATCTTATGTAAAATGGCCTTTGGGCCTTATCCATGTAAAATGGCCTTTGGACCTTATAAGTTTTATTGGGATTAGAAGACCATCTACATGTATCTGGGTTAAAATCCCATTGATTGTAAAATTTAAAGCCCAAAGCATAGGGCCTCAAAAGGGTTCAGAGCCCATCAATGGTGACATCACTACAACATCAACATCGTAGTGACATCAATTGGATGTCACTAAGACATCAGCATCATGGTGACATCAATAGGACGTTACTAAGACATCAATAGCCAATACTATGCGTCGACACCAAAGACAAAACGGCTACAGAAGTGGCCAACAATTTACTATTCAAGCAATAGTGCAAATTATCTTTTATAGTAAAAGGTGTCAGAAAAAATACTTCTCACAACAATAATGACATATTCTACAGTATAAAGTTAACAATAGAATACTATTCATAAAATAGTGTAAGCATCTCCAGTAGTGCCAAATTTGGCTATAAAATGAAAGCTCCTCTATTTTCAAAACCAAGTCTTGTTTTAACTCCTACAAGCATTATAAGCCTTGTTTAAACTCTACAAACAATTCTCTCTCAAAAGCTCCTATACTCCTATCTCCTTCCATCTTCATAATTAACCTTCTTGTATATCATCTAGTTTATGTAAGTTTTATTTTATCTTTGTAAGTGTGCTTTATTTCTGTTTTCATTTTCTAATTTTAATATTTATATTGTTTGTAAACTTATAGCCGGCTCAGTTACCTAACTTATCAATATAATATGCTTATTCACTAGTCTTGTTCTCTTATTTTTTAGTATTGTCTCTTTGATTAACTCACTAATCTCCTTAAGTGACCAAAATATAATGGAGTCACATTACAAATTAAAACCCATAATTATGACATGAAATTAGAATCCATCCCAATAGCATTAATCTTTAGAGTGCATTACAAAGCAATGATGTCTCCGTTCAACACCAGACACATTCATCAATCAAAAAAGGGAGAAAAACTCCTTCTACAAAAGGATATCACAAGATCCAACAAAGTTATTCCAAAACCTATTTCTTGGAACCAAATCACCTTACCAGATGAATGGCTCCTTGAAGGTGTGACTCAACTAGAGTTTGAACCTTAAGAACCTGAGAAAAATACCCTACTTAGGAATATCACACAATATAACGATGGTATTGTCAAGATAAGCTTTGACAGAGTCACAAGTTTGAGGTATTCTTTTATTTCATTAGCATATATATCCAACTTATCATCTCTTAACCTACCTCTCAAAACCAAATCTAGGAAATCAACCTCAGATATACATAGGACAACACTTAAAAGAGTAGACTTTAGTACATCAATACTTACACCAGTCTACACCATTGACTCAACACATGAGATGAGTGATTCACCTCCATCATCACCTACCATGTCTCAGGTTCCATCTCTTAATATGGCCTAAGAACATGAATTATAGAAAAGAAATTTAAATTACTAGATATAGAAACCCTATGTCTAAACATTGACTTTCCATAAAATAGCCATATTAAAACATAGTTTATCAAAAAATACTTTGAAGCAAAACAAGCAATCTTTAAAAGAAAACTTCACACGTATGTTAACTACTACCAACAAAATATCACATCCTTTGATTGGCTTGAGTTGCATTAATCAGAAAAAGGTGAAAACTTCCAAGCCCCAATAATTAAAGATACCAAAAATGTTGAACCAGTTAAAAACAATTGACATGGTCAACACAAAACATATAACACCAATATGAAAAACTATAGATGGTACAATCAAGGCTGAAAATCCTCCATTGAGACCATTTACTTTTCCATATGCTCAAACCACGGTTAAAGCATCTCCCCTGAAAAACCCCTAGGAAGACCATGCTACCAACCTCAAAAACATACGTACCCAAAACAACTTTACCAATATCAGCCTAAGTATCTTAGGTAAACAAAATACTAGGATAGAGAAAATTCAGAAATCTAATATCCCTTCTACCTCCAACAAAGCTGGAGATATTAAAATAAAAAATCTCATGTTCAAATCCTTTTAGGTCTCAAAAGTAGCCCAAAAATAATTATTATCCAAAATTGAGTGCATCAAAGGCATTCACAAGTCTCAAATTGAACAATAAAGTTCAAATTCTAAAATAGGTCCAGTTGTCCCGGAGTCACCTCAAACACCTAAGACCCGTCAAAATCTAGTTCATAGTACTAGCGTCTTAACAATTAAGAACCTACTACCTCTAACGAGGAAGCCTTTCATGAACCGTTTTCTAAACTGACTCCTCAAATTCAAAATTTAGTTTGGCAACAACCATCATAATTTAGGTACCCATAGCAAGATGTTAGTACCCAACCAAACCAGGTCATCCAGCCAAAATATAACGCTTCATATATCTATGAATGAAACATAGATGGCATGACAGAACATCAAATATTAAACACATTAAAAAAAATGATAATGGCATTAAATTTTTACAAAACCCAGTCTGGTACATCGGACAAAATAGTTGTTGAACTATCAATAGCTGGATTTTTTAGCCAACTGAAAGGATGGTAGAACCACCACCTATCAAAACAACAAAAATTAGATATCTTCAATGCTATTCTAACTGGAGAGTATGGAGAACCCATACTCGATCATCATGGAGAACTTATTCAGGATGCAGTCTCCATATTACTCTTCACCATATGACATTATTTTATGGGAAACTCTTCCCATTTAAAAGACAAAAATGATGATCTTCTCTCCAATCTTCAAAATTATAAAACAACTTTTATTGGTAGGGTTATGTTAAGAAAAGATTCAAACCAACCTTTCTAAAAGGAAAAGTTCTTAGTTGGACTTCCTCCACTCTTAGGAGATAAGGTTAGAAAAAAAATCCACAAAGCTTGTGGAAATCACATCATCCTTTATGATCAACTAACATACGGTGAATTGATCAATTTTATACAAAAAACAAGGTCTTCAGGTCTGCCAAGATTTGAAGATTCAAAAACAAATGAAAGAGGAGCTTAAAACCTCCAAAAGGGAAATTGGATCATTTTGCAAAATGTTTGATAACTTTATTCCCACTATCAAACACTGTGGTGGAAGCTATAGTAAACCAATTTCAAAACCTTATAAATATTCTTCAAGATTTTCAAAATATAGAAAACCTTCTTATCATAAACCCTAGAAGGATTTTTATAAAAAAATCATATAAAAGAACTTTTAACAAAGATTCTAAAAAACATGATAAACCCACCAAAAACTTTAAAGAGTTTACATGATATAAATGTGGTAAGAAAAGCCATACTGCCACTGACTATATACATTAATGGTAGAAGAAACATCATCATCTAAATCTAAACCTTGGGTTGAGGATTTAGCAACCACTGACTATGAAACTTGTCAATCAAAAAAGATCAACATATTAACTAAGGAAGAAAATAAACTTGAAGATAAGATCCTTAGATCAAATAACCTTGATCTAACCTAATTGTATCTAGAACATTTGACTAAAACCCTAGCCAAAACCTAAGTACAACCAAAACCATTTGAATTTCTTTCAACAAGCACAATTTATTATGATTTCATTTCTATTATAGAAAGAAAGACAGATAAAACCCCAAAGCCACAAAGTCAAATCAAAGACTTGAAAGCTGAAATTAAAACAATTAAGCTAGAACTTCACCGGCTTAAAGATGACTTTCAAAAAATCAAAACCGTGGTTGCCATCACAAAAATTGGTAATCAAAGACAAGAGAATTATTATGATGAAGAACTTGACCAAATTAGTGAACCCAATGTATAAGTACTTAAGAACATAGACAAGGTTCTAGAACATTTCTCCACTATCTTAAGGAAATCACTAGCATGAAGTATAGAAGTATAGAATCATAGTCACTTTTGTATTTCCAAAAAGATCAAAACTTGAGACAATAGCATTGTTTGATATAGGTACTGGTCTCAATTTTATCAATTCAAAACTTGTCCCCAGAAAATTCTGTCAAGAAACAGACGAGCAACTCAACTCAACTTATAGTTCAAGAATGAACATCACTGGGAAGGTTGATGTTGCCATCCTAAAAAAGAATTGTCTTATCAAGACTCCATTCGTAATGGTATCTGATATTAGCCATAATATTAGGTACACCATTTATGAATATCATTACTCCTTATCTTTTCAAACATTACAAGATTTCCTTCAAATATGATGAGATAACCCTCAATTTTCTCTTTCTTGATGAACATAAACTAGAAATCGCAATATCATTCGAACCAATTCCATCTACCAAAATGATATTTCTACTCTTATTAGACCTAGATAAAAGGACCTTCTCTATCTCAAAACCAAAGTTTAATTTCATTCAGTTGAAAGAGAACTTCAACTCCCGGAGATACAACAAAAAATCTCCAAACTACACAACTCTTTTGAAAAAGAAGTTTGTTTTAATCTACCCAGTGCTTTCTAGAATAGAAAAGAACGTATGGTAGACTTACCATATGCACCAATCATTCATGAAATAGATATCTCTACAAAGTGAGGCCAATTCAAATGAATGTTGACCTCGAATAATTTTGCAAGAAAGAGATCAGTGATATCTATTTAAGAAATTAATCTCAAAATCTAGATCAATGTAGAGTTGTGTGACCTTCTATATTAACAAAGCAGCTGATATTGAGAGAGGAGCACCTCGATTGGTCATCAATTACAAACCCCTCAACAAGGCTTTGAAATGAATTAGATACCCTATTTCTAACAAAAAATACTTTCTTTAAAAATTTCATTCTTCATCAATATTCTCAAAGTTTGATATGAAGTCAGGATTATAGAAAATCCAAATCAAATCAAAACATCGATATAAAATGGCATTTGCTATTCCTTTCGGACAGTATGAATGGAATATCATGCCCTTTGGGCTAAAAAATGCACCTTTTGAATTCCAAAGAATTATGAATGATATTTTTAATCCTTATTCAGAGTTTTGAATCGTCTAGATTGACGATGTACTCATATTTTCAAAATCTATCGGAAAATACATTCGGCATCTCAAAAGCTTCTTTCATATCATTAAGAAAAGTGGTCTGGCTTTATTTGCCAAAAAGATGACTCTTTTTCAAAAAAACATCAAGTTTATTGGACATAATGTGTCTAATGGAACCATTATTCCTATAGAAAGGTCCTTGTAGTTTACAACAAAGTCTCCTTATAAGATCATCGATAAAACCCAACTTTAGAGATTCCTCGTAAGCTTAAATTTTGTTCTTAATTTCTATCCTAATATCAATCGATTCGCAAAGCCACTCCATAAAAGACTTAAGAAAACTCCTGAGCCGTGGACAGAAGAACACACAAAGATTGTGCAAAAAATAAAAGCACAAGTCTGAAACATTCCTTGTTTACATCTAACGGATCCAACACTTCCCAAGATAGTAGAAACTGATGCCAACGAAGTTGGTTTTGAAGGAATCCTTAAAGAAGTCCAGGAAGATAAAGAACTCATCATTCAATTTGTCTCTGGCCGTTGGAATGATTGTCAAAAGAATTATTCTACTGTAAAAAAAAGTATTAGCAATATCGCTTTGTATTTCAAAGTTTCGAAAAGATTTATTAAATCAAACTTTTTTACTAAGAATTGATTGCACATCTGCAAAATAAATTTTACAAAAAGATGTTCAAAACATTGCATCAAAACAAATTTTTGCGTGTTGGCAAGCTTTATTAAGTGTTTTTTATTTTGATATTGAATTTATCATAGGAGACACCAATTCATTACCTAAATTTCTAACTAGAGAGTTCCTCTAAAATAGGTCATAATGTCAAAAAATAAGAAAGAAAATGAGAAGAAGGAACCTCTTTCAAACCCTTCAATCAAAACTCTTTCTTCCTCAAAACCGATTATTACCTGTCCCAAGTAGTCTCTTTATCACTAGAAGATGAGTCAACATCCTCAGATGAAGCTCGTTATCAAGAGATCAAAGACTAGATATTCAACCTTAAAGAAACCCTAGAATATCTATAGGTAGCCTATGATAGCCTCCAAAGCCTTAGAGCATCATCATCTACACTAGACACCCTAGCCTCAAAAGGTAAGGCGCAAGTAAAATATGAAGAACCATATTCCAATTCAAAACTCATTATTTCAAAACATGAAACTAGAAAACTTTCCATTTCAAAAAAAGAGGCAACGTCCTCTATGAAAATTATCCCTACTTTGAGAAAAAAAGAAATTGTTTCCCAATCTATTTCAAAACTCTCGTTTGAGTATTTTTTTTTAAACCAGACTCTTAGATGGTTATGATTGTTGAAAAAGGATTCCAAGACAAGATTCCTTATTTAACGGTACAAAAACATTTTCACAAAAAATGATTTTATTGGCCTTTGGAAGTCTCTACAACCCCAAAATACTATCAGAGTATTTTGAAAATTTCCAATAGTGTGGAATTCAAACATTTCCTCTACCGCATTGGCCGACGCAGCTGGGCGACTGCGTGCGCGATTTCCTCCTTTTTGACCCATTTTGTCCAATTTTTCCATCTTTTTTGACTTTTCCTTATTTAATTTATGAATATATTTTTGATATATTGCCTCTGGTATTTTTCTTTCAATCTTTAAGTTACTTTTTAAAGTGAAAATATGTGAAAAACAATAAAAATACCTGTAATTCCGAAAAGACAAATTATATAAATATATGATAAAATCATATAAATATATATTTTTAATCAATTAACGTGCATAAAATCATGATAATTTTAGTACTTTTTGAAGACTCATCATATGAGCATTCAGATGAGACTCAATCACTAGAAGATATAGTCTCACCATTATCACCAATCTCCAATGCTTCTTCAAGAATTCCAAAAGCCACTAAAGAAGAAATATTACTATTCAAATACCTGTAAAATGGATTTACAAACCCATCCTTATTACGGGTCTTTGAACCCATTTATATGAAGGGTTAAAAACCCAAGTTATGTATAAGGGTTAATAGCCCAAAATCATTATGGGTTTAAAATCCCATTTAATTTGTAAAAAGCCCATGCAACGACCCATTAAAAATATTCAGCCCGTAAAGTACTATTCAAGAGTATTGTTGTAGGTCCCTATAGCGTTGGAAAAAGAAGACAAAACAAATAATGGTGTAGATAAACCATTGTTCACAAAATAGTAAAAGATGCTCATTATTTACAACAATACAAGCATCTTCTAGAGTAGAAAGTTGGCAATAATATTGTTCACAGTATAGTAAAAGCATCTCCAACAGTACATCACTCGGTTATAAATAGAAGGCTCATTCTCAAATAGAGGGATCATCACTTACCCACTCTCATTGCTCTCAAGCTTCCATACCCATTCTCTCTAATAATAGTTTCTCATTGTAGCCTTTATTATCTTCAGTTTTATTTTGTAAATTAAGTAAGCTTGTTTTTTTATTTCTTTTATTTTTGTATTTCAATTTTGATATCTATATTTTTTTATAAGACTTATGGTTGGCTAAGCCGCCTAATCTATCAATATAATATGCTTGTTTATTAATCTTGTTGTCTTATTCTTTAGTATTACCTCTTTGATTAACTCCTCAGATCCTTGGTGCACTTTATGGTATCAGAGCCATAAGTGAACACCAAAACTTGATTTGTAGACATTTAATAAATTTTGATTTAGATCCTTTTCATCTCTTGCTACGTCAAGGAAAAAATTCAAAGAAAACATGTAGTACAATATTGTATTTTCATTCTCCCATAATAAAAGTGATATAATTTTATTATCAAACATGAGATTCTTTAAGAATCAATCATTTCCATCAATATTTTGATATCATTTCTTGGAATTATTAACTCCCATGTTCCCTTTATAATCTTTATCATTTTTACATTATTATACTTACCATGTTTAACTAAATTATGCATATCTATTGTTATGTCTTCTTATTGTCCTATTCGGATGTTAATAATTACTCAAGTACTTTGCAACTATTGCATGTGATTTATCATAATATTTAGTAAATGTATCAATCATTCATAATACTTTACCATTAAGTACTTTTTATAAACCCTAAGGTGGCGTTTGGTTCATGGAATGGAATGAAATGGAAATAGTTTTGTTTTGTTTTGTTCGACCACTGGAGTCAAAGAATAAATCAGTATTATTGTGTTTGGTTTACAACTGGAATGAAATAGAAAATAGTGTATATTACATTAATAACCTTATATTCTGTAAAGTTTAAATAATATTATTTAATTATTATTTTTTTGTAAGACAAAATACATCATTAAAATCATTACTTTTCTAAATAATTATTACTTAAAAATAAAATATATTATTAAAATTATTATTTTTATAAATAGGGTTTAGGGTTTTGAGGTTTGAGATTTGGGATTTTGGGTTTAAGGTTTAGGGTTATATTTATGGGTTAAGGTTTAGGGTTAAAATTATTATTTTTCAAAATAAGATTTAGGGTTTTGGTATATGTGATTTAGGATTTAGGGTAATATTTGTGAGTTAAGGTTTAGTGTTAAAATTATTATTTTACTAAATAGGTTTTAGGGTTTTGGGATTTAGGGTTTAGGGTTATATTTGTGGGTTAAGATTTAGGGTTACAATTATTTATTTTTCAAAATAGGGTTTAGGGTTTAAGGTTATATTTATAGGCTTAAGGTTTAGGGTTAAAATTATTATTTTTCTAAATAGGGTTTAGGGTTTTAGGATTTAGAGTTTAGGGTTTAGGGTTATGTTTGGGGTTGAGGTAAAATTGGAAAACAAAATTGAGATGGAAATGGAATCATGATTCCTTAAGAGGGAGAATGAATTTTGATTCCTTCTCTTTTAGAAATTGATTCCATTTCATTCTCACTTTTCAGCCTAACCAAACATAAAATTAGAATGAATCAATTCTGATTCCATCTTATTCTAGTTAACCAAACATGTCATAAGTCTATTTCAAGAAATTTTACGCCATTATACATTTTCCTCCCTCTAATGGAGCCAAATTATTATAAAGCATGTTTAGTTACCCTTAACAATGTCCAAGTTACTCAATTTCAAATTATTTTTGTTTGACGATCAATCTCAATGTGTTGAATTAGTGCAATAGAGACACTAGTATAACAACTAAAATTTGCATAATTTAGGTTTGTAATTTAAAAACTTCATAATTATCATGTTCTCGTAATAAGGCTTGTTATATTTCTTTCACTTGGATTTTTTATTTTTTTTTTCTATATTTTCTTGCCAAAAATAGTATTTCATGTTTTCTAGGTTAACAAACAAGCATTTGCTTGATTTTCTTGCTATGATCAGCCATCTCTACACTTGATTGTAATAGGATCAATAATGTCTATCATTTCTATGGATATTTGGCTTCCATTTGAGGCTTGCATTAACTGTTTCTTTGTGATCTCATTTTCGAGCTGGTTTTAAGTTAGATTTTGATATGATGTACCTCTACTTGCAAATTATACTATCTAATAGGATTTTCATAATCTTTTAGATTTAGTAATTCTCTTGTTTTAGTATCATGTCATGACATGGTATGCTATTTAAAGTTTGAAATTTCCTGCACTATTATGGCTTGCATATATTGTGAGTGTCTTTGATTGGTTTGAGAGTACTTTGTGCAATTTGTTATCTCTAACAAAGAGATATATCCCTACTTGGTTTTTTTTCTTCTTATACTAGACATTAGTTTTCGTTTTCCCTACTAGTGTTGTGTTTTTCTTCAACAATGATCATTTTGATTTGAAATGTTCAAGGAATTGGCCAAGTTGACACTATAAATTCTCTATTTAAGGCAAAATTGAAATAGCATCATGACATGGTATGTCTAATGGAAACAAGAGCAAAGCATATAAGAGCCTTATGTCTATGCAAAAGATTATCTTTTCCTAACTCCCTGGTTGTGAATCTTATAAGAGATGCTTAGTTATTTGTGGATAGGGTTGTGATGTGGCCTAATTTTTTAATGTATTATCCATGGTAAATAATGATACATAATTGACATGATTAATGATTTTGGCAGATGTAATTTTGTATGTTGCATGAGGAAAAGGTTATGTTTGATGAAATCTGTAGAATTGCTAACTCTGATAAAGTCTGTGATTGGCCTTGGGTTTTTACTGGTGATTTTAATGAAATGTTGTGCAGTAATGAGAAGAAAGGTGGTGTAGGTTTTGATCGTAGAAAAGTAAGATTGTTTGGAGATTTTGTTAATAAGTGTGGTGTTATAAAGGCAAGTACAAATGGTTGTTTTTACACATGGAGGAATGGAAGAGGAAAAAAAAAAGAATCAATTTAGGAATTAGAATCGTAAGAGTTATTTTTCAATTATTTCTGATTGATTGGAATCAAGACAAATTAAACAGAATCAAATAGAAATGGATGAAGAAAAGAAAGAAAATTGGGATACTATGTACATTAGATATGTAATATATATGAAAATAATAATGTATATTGGTCTATATCAAATTAACCTATATCTTCATATAGTAAACCTTATAAGTACAATAATCATATTAGATAGTATGGTCTAGTATGGTAGAAAGAAAAATCTTTTTCTTTCTACCATAATATCGTCTCTTATAGAATATTGATCTCATAATATACTGCTAATTATGATTCACTCATTTTGTTTAAGACGTGAAATTGGAACCCTCATTTTTTCTTTTTAATATTTTAAAAATATTTTTTGGCACTTCTAATTTTTTATCATAACAACCCATTTTGTTAGAACTAATATCTAAAGTTAAAACTCTCTTTTTATTGTCTTTTGTAATTTTTTGTATTTGATTTATGACTTTGTTTGTTCTATTAGTCAGATTTTTTATTTTTTTATTTTTTAATGAAAAATTTGTCCAATCCATAGATTGAATTTGAATGGACAATTCATGAATTGGCTCATTGATGATTATTGAATCTTTTTTGTTTTCATTGAATTCATATATTTTTTTCAATCCAAAAATGGGATTTAGTTTTATGAATTCTTTTCTTATTTCTTTTAGAAATAGAATTTCTTTAATAACCCATTTTTTTATTTCTTTTGAGATATTTAGAAAAAAATTTGTTATTTCTTTTAAAAAACTTAGAACTAGAAAACCTTTTCTTTTCCATTTTATATTTTTTTTAATTCTTTAAAAATAGGCTCAAAAAATGAAAAAACAATTCGGGGAGAACCTAAAGGGAGTTCAGAGATAAATTTTTTTAGGATCTACTAGATAAGTTACTTGTTAATTTTACATTGATGATGAATTTTCCTAACCTAATGGTGGAAGTCCCTCCCAATATAGGGTCTGGCCATAATATACTAATTTGTGACTCTATGCCTAGAGTCAGTTTTAGTAGGAAAATTCTCTCCCAATGTGGATGTATTTGAAGCTGTCAAAAAATTCTTTGAGAATGGTTTTTTTGCCTCTTTTTGTGAATGAGACACGCATTGCCTTAGTTCCAAAAGTTTATGTCCCTAAATCCTCAAGTCAATTTAGGTCTATTGCTCTATGCAATTTTTTCTATAAGATTATCTCAATGATGCTTGTGAATATACTAGAATTTCCTATCATTAATTTTGTTGTATATGAGGAGTAGGGAGCTTTTGTTGGAGAAAGATACATTTAAGACAACATTTTCATTGCAAGAGAGGCTTTCTACTTTCAAAAGGAAAGCTTGGATTTTTTGCTTTGAAGATTGATACGACCAAAGTATATGATAGGATTGAGTGGGTTTTCCTTAAGGCTCTACTAAAGAACTTGGGGTTCTGTGATTAATAGGTGCAATGGATAATGAAGAGTGTATCCTCAGTCCAATGTAGTGTGATCTTCAATGGAAGGCCAATGGAATTTTTTTTTCCAGGAAGGGGAATTAGGTAAAGAAATCCCTTGTCACCTTTTTATCCTTATTATGGTGGCTAATATGCTTAGTAAATTGATCAAGAGGTCAATTTCTTATGGTGATTTAAATGGATTAAGAATCAAAAGAACTTGCCCTATTTTTTATAATCTTTTCTCTATTAATAATGCTCTTTATTTTGGTAAATCAAGTGAGGGAAATTGTAAGGCATTATTAGACTACTTCTATAGATATTGTAGAGCTTTAGGGTAGCTACTGAAATTTAATAAAAACTATGCTCTCTTCAACAAGAATGTGGAAAGAGAGGAGTATAATAAGCTGGCTAGATTATTTGGTGCTACCTTAGTGTCTAATATTCGGAGCTATTTGGGGTTGCCTACTAATTAGAGAGGCATCAAAGGTTAGTTTATATGGTTTGATGTAGGAAAATATGCTACATAAAATTGTCTCACAGAAAGCTAAGCTTTTTTCTTTGAAAGGGAATGAGGTTTTGTTGAAATCAGTGGCTCAAGCTTTCCCAAGCTATCTAATGAGTGTTTTCAAGCTTCCTAAGAGATTTTGTAGAAAATTAATCAGTGCTATGTTGGATTTTAGTGGTCCAAAAAGATAGGAAGTAGATGTATTAGATGGTGCTCTCAAGATAGTCTTGCCAAAATGAAGAATGTTTGGGGTATGAGCTTTAAAGACTTGGAGGTCTTGAACCAAGTAATGTTGGCTAAACAAGCTTGGGAGCTTCTATATAGGCCTTACAGCTTGGTTTTTAAGTTGCTCAGGGATATATACTTTCTTGGTGGAAATCTACTTCAAGTTAGAGCCCATGTCATGAGTTATTGGGCTTGGACAAGTCCATATTTTGAGAAAGAAGTGCTAAGACAAGATATGGTATGGTGCATTGGTGCTAGTAGAAGAGTTAACATATGGTATGATAGATGGCTTTTGAAGGCTAGTATTTTGGAAAATTTTAAAATAGAGGGATGGAATATGGTGTGTGACCTCATTGATTCATATGGGAAATTCTTGAGGGTTGATGTTATTAGTAGGTGCTTTCCTCCTTAGATTAGAAATGAAAATGTAAGTTTGCCTATCTCCAAAGTTGGTTATGTTGACAAATTGGTATGGCCCTATATGGCTAATGGGAAATTCAATGTCAAATCTTGTTAAAAAATGCTATATGAAACTAAAGGGAGGGGTTATGGCATGTTGGTTGCCTCTTCATCAAGCCATATTGAACCATGGTTTTAAAGAAATGTTTGGAAGCTCAAACTACCTACAAAGATAAAGGTTTTTATCTAGGAGGATGTTGGGAATTTCTCGCCAATTAAGAGCTTTGTTGAGAAGAAAGGTGTGTGATGATAATTTGTGCACAATCTGTTTGCATCATAAGGAGACTATGAAGAATTTATTGCTAGAGTGTCGGGGGAGTATGGGTGCATGTTTTTATCCAATCTCTATTTTGATTTGGATATGTCACAGTTTCCTAATTTTAATTGTTGGCTACAAAATAGATTTCAGGAATTATGCAGAAGGGATGATAAGGTGCTGAGGGATATGTTTAGATGTTTTTTCTCCTCTGGCATATTTAGTTGAGAAAAAACCAGGCTCATTTTCACACCAAATCACATTACCTTTAAAGATTATGCAAACTATAGCTAGGTAATCCTTGGAATTCCTTGATGTTAATATGTAGATTGGCCATAGACTTGTAGCTCCCTAGCTTGGTTTTACTCCTCAGATATAAAAGGCTCCTGAGTCAGGTTCAATCAAGCTCAATTGTGATGGTGTATGGGTGAAAGGGGAGATATTTTGAGGAATTGGTATTGTTGCTAGGAATGAAGTAGGAGATGTGTTTGCTTTCCTTAAAAATCAGGTAGCTTATGCATTAGTGGAGTAGATTGAATTGTATGCAATCATGCATAGGTTGTAGCTTGATAGGAATTATGGATGGGAAAGTATTGTTATGGGATCTGATTCCCAAACTATCGCTAGTTAGATAGCTAAGGATGACTCAAATGGTTCTTGGTATCTTAGTCCTATGCTATAAGATATTAAACATTTGATCAGCCTCTTTGATCAATATAGTGTATAATAGATCAATAGAGGTGTTAATAAGGAAACTGATGGGGTCGTTATGTGTTGTGTGGTTTTCAACACACAAACTCGTGCAAGCATACACGGTCACAAGTAATAAGATTTGTAAGTAAAGATCGATCCCACGAGGATTTGTTACTATAGTTTGTCGAGTACTAAAATTGTATCTCTCTGATTTTATCCAAAATAATCGTTGATTTAACAAAAAGGTAACATAAGAAAATAAAAGAAATCTAGGATTGCCATTTTTCACCAAACTAATCCACTCAAATCATGTTATTTTCTTTTGATTTATATTTTTTAGTACATTTAATTTGTCAACCGAAAACTTCTTTTTTTATTATTCATACATCTCTTTCGAGCTCCGTATAAACACACCTCGTTAAATTAATTCACTATATCTCTATGAGAATTAAATTTAATAAGATTCATTACGTTCTAAGTTTTCAAATGGCAACACATACAATTAGGGTATATTTCTATCCTTCATCATACATGTCATTCTATTTACGAGCAATATACACACAAATGCCTTTCTCAAGTTTATTTATGTGCCACGGATCGTTTTGATAAGATTCGTAAATAATCAAAAAGCATTAAGAACAAAATAGAACGAACAAATCGAACGTCTTATAAATCTATCAAAAATAATTAAAATCAAAGCTTCATAAATTTAGATCAAATGCAACCCTAGAAAAATTAAATTACTTCATTAATTAAAAATAAAAATTACAACAACTACAGAAAAATTAGAAGAAGCAGAAATAAAATTAAAACATCACTTAAAACAAATATTTGGCACACGCAAAACACAACAAAAGCCAAAAATGGCTTCTGCGTGTTTTGCCGTCCAAAACCGAGCAACACAAAATAATTTCCAAAACTAAAAACTATCTCCTATTTATAGCAAAAAAAATACATCTAAAATATTACATTTCTTTTTTTTTATTTTTGGAAACGCGTAAAAAATATTCCCTCGAAAATAAAATCGACGCGTTTCGAATTCGATATCAAAAAACGGAAATTTAATATCATGCGTAGACAAGGAGCCGTTCTGACTTTTTTTAATTTCAAAGTGCATGCCACGTGTCAGCGTCTGATTCGCTGCAAGAAATGGTGGGACACGTGGCAGCATATAACAGGATAGAAAGGACGGGCTCACGGAGAATTGCCGCACCGGATTGCCGCGCGAGAAACGTGGGAGACAGCTCCTGAGACGTGCCCGGGATTCCGTGCTTTTGCGTTCACCGAAACATGCCACGTGTCCTAACATGAGTGGATGATAGATTAAGTGGGAAACGTGGCAGATTATGGTTGGTGGAATAACCGGGCTCACGTGGAGATCAGCGTACGGGATCAAAGGCGCGCGTAAGCGGGGAACAGGGGCTACAACGCGTCAGACACGTGGGTCCCACTTGCACGCCGGCCTGCGCGGCAGGTGGGCCCCACTGTCGTACCGAGCCGCGTGAAAAATTGAGACCTGCACGCACTCTCTTTGGTCGGGTGTGATAAGGACGCGCGAATCTCAACCGTTTCTTATCTGATCGGACGGTCCACGATTCGCACGTGTAGATTGGCGCGTATATTCTCACCTACGCAGAAAATTAAACTTTATTAATTGCATTTTGACCCACAAATATATTTCAAATTACATTTTCAACTTTCTTTAATTACAGTTAAGCCCTTTGCTAATTTTAAATTAAATTTTTAAACTTTTAATAATTAAAATGAAACCCAAATTTAATTTAAATTATATTTTCGATTTTTATAAATTGTAATTAAGAACTATATTATTTGAAATTATATTTGTGGACATAAATTTGACATTAAGTTCATTTTCGATACAAATTATTTACTTTTATTAAAATATATAAAAAACAGTAAATACTAATTTATTAATCGAAAATTAACTAAAAACATCAAAAACATAGCAATTATAATTAATAAAATAGGTGAAAATAACTATATAAAATACAGTTATCAACAACTTGCAACGAATTGAGTGTATGACTTGATCATGCTCGCTTTACTCCCTAATATAATTCAAGATATATTTTTTTCTTCTGAAAGTGTTGTAATTTCCATTTGTACTCATCAATGAATAGTTATCTTTCAATCCAAAAATAATAATAATGACTTTTTTATACTATTTTAATAATTTGTGTTTTATTAATAACTTAAGTGTGAGATTTAATATCCAATTTTAGTAAATTGTGAAGATCATTTAACATTAAGGACATGTAATACAAATAGTTACTAATTAATAAAAGATTTGATTTGATTTATGATCTTTTTAATTTGAATTACCAAATATATCACTTTTGATCTTTAATGAGTTAGTTATGATCATGGTAAATGTTTTAGTATATATAAATGTTTTAATCGAGGAACTTTTAGCTCATCCAAGTTTGTAATATTTGTGATCATAAAAATATAAGAAGTTTTTCGATATGAACTTATAACTATATTGATCATGAATATTAATTTAGACTATTATAACACACTTTTTGTGCAACATTTCATCATAAAATTGGTTTTGTGAAGATTTTATAATAAAAGATTCTACTTGAGATTTGTAATGCAATTATACTGACATGGTGATCTTAAAATGATATTCATTGTCATTATCATATACATATTTAAATTTTCTCAACTTAGAAAGTGTATAAGCTGAATTTATGATTTTGGTAATTCAAAAATTTCCATCTCATTGTATATGTAATTTTCATAACTCATAAATGATGCATTTCATTGTCTTCTAGACCCAAAAATAAAAAAATAAAAATTCATTGTTTCTTTTTCAAAATAAGAGTAATCAGTCCAATTTATTTTTCATTTTTCATAAATAATTATTCATCTAGATAATTCATTATTATAGTAAGCATTGGATATTCGTTTTTCAATGAAGAAACTTTGTTAGAATTCATTACATGTATGATGCATATAAATACTTAATTTTTTGTACCAATTCTATCAAACTTCATTTCATTTATGTTTTAGTAGCCTAAACAATAATTATTATCACCAATTTTATCGAGATTTAATTAGCTCAAATAACATTCTTGATTATCAAACTTCATAATAAAGCACATGAAATATTTGTTTTTGGGTCAATTGTATTCTAGGTGTTGCTATTTCATAACATGCTTCGTAGAAATAACATATATATTAAATATTTTTTTGTGTCAATCTTACTATTAGTGTTGCTATTTCGATGCATATGCAAAATGTTAAATATAATTTTTCATATATTTCTTTTAGCACACTAGGCTCTCAATAGCCTTTGATGATTCAATTGATCATAATAGATTTTTTATCCTATGGTACTTAAAATTAAATCCATTATACAAATTAAATGATCAATAAAATTATTCGTAATATAGATCTCATATCAATTTGCAAAATAATTTATCTATATAACAATATCAATGTGTAAAATAATTGTTAATGTAAAAGAATATTATAATTATAGTTACATAAATATAAATAAAATTAAATGATGTGAGAATCGATAATGTCTTTTTGATCTAAAACTTCTAGTATATTCAATACAATTCTATATGATTAGAATAGAGATATAATATTATTAAATGGATTTTAAAACTATAAAAAGTTATATGATTTAAAATACTTACTTAACTTAAATAATTTAAAAGGAATAATTAAATTATTAGTCATAAAACTTGAAATAATTCCAATTACATTATCATGTTTTCTATTTATGTAGCTTGAGCTCCTAGTAAAGTTAGAATGTTCTCTATTTATGTAGCTTGAGCTCCTAGTAAAGTTAGAATGTTAGTTGAGGAAATTATGTTTCTACCTTGTCTTGAATATACTATTTTGATTCGCTTGAAACTTTATCTTTCTTGATACAACGAAAATACTCATATTTGCATGTCTTGATTTACGAATTTTTTGCACCAATATACAGTTTTACTGTAAAGGATTTTCTCATTCCATCTTTAGTTGTTTGATTGAAGGAAGATAAATGTCTTCGTAAAGATCATCATCTAATAGAGGTCCTTCAAATAGCTTCAAATTCTTGGCATTAATAATTGAGTATACACTCATGTATGGTGGTAGATTGAGCCGAAAGACATTATCACCAATTTGTTTTTATGATTTTGAACGGTTCATAGCCAATAGGCTTGGGTTTCTTTCTTTCTCATTGCATGGCACTTATTTCTTATGATGACAATTTTTATATTACTAATGAAAATATTGTAGTTGTTCTTCCACTTTTGAATGAACCAATTGAACTCATTCGAGAAATGTATGTGCTCAAACATGTTCTTCTTCTTTTCTATTTAATCGCTTGTCATTGACAGTGAATATCATATTAAAAAGATTTTGTTATAAGTAATCTAAACAAACCTTGAATGGAGATTTAAGTGTGGATCCATGAATTCCTCTCCTAAAAGTAAACTGTAAACAAACCTTGAATGGAGATTTGAGTGTGGACCCATGAATTCCTCTACTAAAAGTAAACCGTAAGTACGCGAGGCCATTAATCCAAATTTTTGCGTGCTTAGAATTATGACCCTTTAATAAGTGTACCATAGTTCAATAACGACCTCAGTTTGTCCATCAATCTATGGATGAAATGCATTTTATGCTTTAACCTAGTATCCATCCCTTAGAAATGGCCTAAGAATGTACTATTATTGTCTGAAATAATAGACGTAGGCAAGTAAAAATGTTTCCACACATGGTGGAAAAACAACTTGACAACTTTGTCTCCAATTACTATCTTCTTGCAAGAAATAAGAATTACCATCTCGCTGAAACAATTCACTACACACAAATAAGGTATCATTTTTAGACTTCATTTTAGCAATCCTCCCCAAAAAAGTCCACAAATGCTCTTTCAAGGTCGACTAGGTATTGGCAATGGATGACAATCATAACTTCTTATTAGAAGGCTTTGATGTGTTACATAAAGCCCAACCTCATATGTACTATGAAACATCAAGTTGCATCTTTGGTGAAAAGACATAATGAAGAAGATTCAATAATACTTTATCAACTAAAAAACATCCTAATATTTTAGAAGTATGAGCTTTACGAATCTATTGTACTATTTTTCCATCTTTTGATATACATAATCGTCTTTCCTTGTACATTAGTTCATCATTAAGTTAAAATCACTAGTTTTTGATTGTTGTAGCTTAACACAAGTTGAATTAAAATCAAGGTCTATGTCATGTCCTTTTATATACTAATAACCACAAGTAGGTGGAATTAAAATTGGTGGATTGATTTAATTATATTATCTTTAATTTTTTTTACTAGGAATAAAAATAGAATGAAATTTAAATAAAGAAGCATGTAAATAAAAGAAAATAAAAATTATCAAACATAATTTATTTTTAAAAAAATATAAAGTAGCAATTCTTTTATATATATATATATATATAATATCCGTTTTGATGATAAATAATATAAATAAATTATAATAATATTTAGATCAAATTATTTAAAGATATAAATGTTAATGAATATAAAAATTTAAATTAAGGATTGATGATTCAAATTAAAAAAAATATTTAACTACAATTTTATATATATATTCAAAAGTTATATAATTTAGTATTTAGTAAAAATATTTGCTTAAGCTCATTCTATCGGCAACAGTCACCCTTTTATATACCAGACTTGGAAAATATTGGTATCCCACGAAAACGCCGGAGAAGATAAACGAATTTGACAGCAAAGGAATAATCAGAGTTGGAGTGAGAGAGTGAAACATGTCCTGTGCCACCTTCTTTGTTGCGTTGCAATGCTATGAATGCTCCACAATGCAGGTACTCCTTTTCGGTTCTCGAATGTTCCATCCATTTTGCAAAATTAATCAGAAGTCGTATTGTTATATTTTCAAATTGAATTAGGTAAAGCAGAGGAAAAATGGAAGCAACATCAACAACAAGTGGACATGCGTTGTCTGCAACCAAAAGCAATCCGTACGGAAGGTGTTTGCTCAGGGTCCGATGGCGAAGGACCTCCGTCTCTTCGTCCAGTCCTTCAACATGTCTCGTGCTCAATCTCAATCACAATCACAATCACAATCACAGACTTTCCATCTCAACCACAACGAAGAACCTCCACTCTATCTCAGTTCCCAAATCATGACGCTCAAGAGACCACAAACTGATTGGTCTCAATACCTTGATAATTCTGAAGATGATTTCCAATCCAAATTTGATCAACAACAACAAAAATCTGGTATTTACTAGTTACATTTATGTTTTTTTTAACACTGTAATCTGAACAAGTTGTAGGAAATTTTATTGGTGTATGTTTGTTGTATTTGACAAGCAGGTGATGAATTTGAACCCAAGATTATAACAGAGTTGTTCAAGAAGCCCAAGTTGAATAAGACTTATGTTAGCAGTGATTCTGAAGGTGGTACTGGTGTGAAGCAGCTTCATAAACCAGTGTTTTCAAAGAGAAAGTTGAACGTAAATGCTACATGCCCAGGTAAGTTCCATTTTTGTCTACAATCTGTTTGTTGATATTTCTGAATTGCTTGTTTGTAATCTATTATCTAATAAGGGGTTGGATTGGGTTATGAAGAGCAACCAAGGGGTTTTAAGTCGACAACAAACTCCAAAAAAGAGGAGGTAGAAACAAATGAGTGTAAGATGACATTATTAAAGACCAAGAAAACTTCAAAATGGGATGATTGCATAACCGGAGACGATGACGTCCTGGCGGTTAGGGTTTTTCCAGGTAGAGTTGGAGATCATGGATTTGATTGTAGCAACGACATGTTGGCAGAGTTAACAGATGATGAAGTTGTAGAAGATGAAATCCATTCAGATTTCATGTGATGTTCCATTTGTCTCATTTAATTTCCTCTTGGACATGCAATAATGAGTATTAATACTAGATTGTTTTGTTATTGACCATGTAGAGAATGCATATTTCAATGTGATTACTGAAAATTAGCTTTTTTATTATTCACTGAGGGCCAATGAACCAAGCAATCACCGGCTGCTCGCAATCCAGTTGGAATAACAACTAACTGGACTGTACGTTAGCGGTTCGAAACTTGGACTCCCTCTCCCCGTTCAGCTTGAGCTACAGACCGTCTGCTAACGCTTGGCTGGTACCTAAATAAATTGGGATTGTATTGGTTGCGTCCCTTCCTGGCCAGCCGCAATTCCTTTTTTGACCAAAGAAAAAATTAAAATAAAATAACCAAGCTAATCAGTAACATTAGCATTATGACTCCTCAAATGATACAAGCATTGATAAAGAGAACATAGTTCATTACCTTGTGTTGCTTTGCACCCCACACACAGGACACCTATTCGTAGAGAAAAGGGTCGTTTTTTATAGACACAACTAAGGCATGCAGTGGACTATAATTATGCATGTATTTTGGAAAAAACTTATTTAATGAAAAATTTACAATGTAATTTGAGTTATGTCTATGTTATAACGAAAATATCTCAAATCATTTACATATCCATGTAATTATGTTACACATGCTTTGAATTTCATTTTATTTTAAGATCATAGCTAATGACTACTCTTAAAGCTCAAATATTGAAATAAAATATTCATTAAAGGGTATGATTGCTTGTGTTTAAGAAAAAAGTTTTTTCGTGAATACTTACAAATTTTGTGTTTTGTTAGAAACAAAAAATGTCCTTTCTAATTCTTGAAAGAGTTTCTGCCATTGTTTTCCTTAAAACATAATTTCATACCCAATATATATGATATTTGGAAGGCAAGATGATTTTTTCCCTCCTAAATTTAATCAAATATAATGCTAAGGATTTCCAATGGTTTATGGCTATTTTATTTGGACATCTGATTGGGTAGGTACATTAGTTTTTTGGAATGGATTGCTTCCATCTAGTAGTTTTTTTAACGAAAAAGTGATATGATAAGTTTAAATAATCAATTTGATGTTTTGTTTATTTTTTTTCTATTTTTTAAAATTTTGATTTTTAAAAAATATGTTTTAGTAAATATTCATATTAAAACTTTATTTTTAAAAAAATGATATTTTTAAAATATTTGATCATTTAGATTAAACTGTCATTTTTTAAATTGGTATATTAAATTATCATAAAAAATTTATTAGACCTAAGTACTTTAACTGTAATAACTAGTGAACTTGTTCAATATTTACCTCATTTTATAATACTAGTTTTGAATTAGGGTATTTATATAAATCAGTGATTCAAATTTGATAAGTATATATGATATTGATTATCAAGTAATAATTGATATTGTTAATAAATTCTTTATTTAAAAAAAAATTAAATACAACTTTTCTGGTAATTAAGTTTCATTTAATATAACAAGGTGTGAAATCTCAAAATAGGCTATAAAAGATTAACCTCACTTTTCTAAAAGGTTGCCGATAATAATATAATGGAAGTAAATATCATTACTTGTTTACGATTGAAAACAAATTTAATACTGAACAATAGTTTGTTAGCAAGTTACTTGAAATTAAAGTTGGGGGAATTTTTGTTGAACTCGTAATAAAACAAAAATAACATAAAAACAATAAAATAGCAAAGGCATAATTTTTTATTACAAATGTTTATAGACATGTAATTATAGGACTATCTGTACCCCTAGAATACATTTAAAAATGTGTTTGGACCGAATGAAAATGCATAAAATTAATCTAAAGTTACGTTGAGTCGATGAAAAAATAGATAAATGATAAAAACACGTTGATCGATCGGTTCTTTGATGCCTGGTTTCTTACTATTATGTCTAGGATATGTAAAGTTAGGTTGGTTCTTTTTTGAACTAAAGTTTAAATCAATCCCATCTAATTGGTTCTTAAAAAATTGAAATTGAACCAAATCATTTAAAGGTGTAAAATCAATCCAATTCAAACTAAAAAATTTGGGTTAGTTTTTAAAAATTTTATGTTTCTCTATAAATTCATGGTATAAATTGTTGTTTCTTAAATATAAATTTGTTTATACATACATATATATATATATATATATATATATATATATATATATATATATATCACAATTATTAATGCTTAAGATAAATAGTAATTTATACACTAATATTAATTTGAATATCTATGTTTATACCATGAAAAAAATATAATTAAAAGAAAAAAGACTTAAGATTGTAGATGATTATTATTATATATTAAGATTTTGAATTTTTAAATTGAAGAAAAGATGAACAATTTAAAAACAAATGAATAAAAAAAGAAATAAATAAATAAATAAAATTTATAATATATATGTTGGTTCGTTGGTTCGATTTTGATTGGTTTTTAAAATTTAAAAACCAAACTAACACATAATTAATTGGTTCTTCAAATTTTAATACCAAACCCACCCAATAGCTCTTTAAAATGGTAAAATTGGGTTGGTTTGGTTTGGATAATTTTTACACATCCTTAATTATGACCATTTTCTTCTATATGTATCCCACTTATTACTATATGCATCCTTTAGAAGAAAATTCCTAATTTTTGTAGTTTTTTCCTTTTTTCATGTTTTTTTTTCAAAACATAAAATAAATAAATAAAATATAATTAGAATATAAAATAATATAAATAAAGGGAAATTAATAACTAAAAATGTATATAAAATAAACACGATTAAATATCTCATAACTACTCTTTGTTAATCCTTAAACAAACTCAAAACTTATAATAGAGACAATAAGTTTTCTTTCATTTCATCTTAGGGCTAAAAACATTATAATTTAAAGTTTAAATAAATGTTAGATAGTGTCTTTGGTCATCTTTTCGTTCTACTTATTGTATAATAATCATGCTCAAAGTGTATGATATAACATATATTAACAATAATTAAACCATGCAATGTAAACAAGTAAGAATATTTCTCCTCTTTATAGAACATTACCATTCTTTCTAGTGTTGAATTAATACTATAAGATTTTCTTAAAATTCTATCTTAACTCACAAAAAGTATTCCTTAAAATCAAAAGGTATTTCTTTTGGTTATAATGGAGTTAGGCTCGTTGTTTCAATCAAATGAAAGAAAAAAAAATCATAAGTACATGGGGTACAAGAAAAAGACCAATAAATAATATTATCCTAAGACCAAACATGTCAATAATACATTGTCAAATTTTATTATTTTGGACCCAAATCTCATAATTAGCTTCTTCATTTTTCTTCTTCTTTATCGGTCTTTCCCAACACATAGGCATTTCATATTTCTTTTCAACTTGTCCACTTCTATTTTTTTATTCATTTTAAAATATTCTAAATTTTTTTAATTATTTTTGAATCATGGGGCACATATCAAAGTAGTTGATGTTTTGTTTTTGTTCGACGTATATTCCATATAATCCAATTGACACATTAAACTCTTATTCTAGTATTTTCATATGGTATATTCTCTTTTATGTAACTCTATTTATTTTTAAATTATATGACATGGTCAAAGTGTTTGGTTCAAATAGTAAAGAGTTGGTACAAATAAGCGTATGATGTGTAGGTTCAAATTGTTTCACTAAAGGGATTGTTCTTAAAAGAAAAACAACATTAAGGGTTGGACATTTTAGTTGATGATTAATTATATTGTCTTAATCATTTGTCAAGAATTACATTTAGCATTCACATTGATAAGTCTAAAGGAAAGTTCTAGTATCCTTTTCATATTCATTGAGATCATAGAAAGGTTCCAAGAGATTCATAATAACATTCCCAAATTTAAGCTCATAATTTTTTCTATCACCAATTTAATTATTGTGCATGCAAGTTTGAAGCAAAGTTATCATAAAGTTTCCTTCACTTAACAAGAGTCATTCAGTCATAATCCAGCATATGGTATTTTAATGCCAATGCCTTTTCAACTAAGCTCGATGAAAAATTGTGCAAATCAACAAATCCTTTAGTGCTAGGTTGAGTTACTATTATGACAATACCTTTAGTAGGATAAAACTAACTTGTCTCGTGGCAATTTAAACCCAACTCATATTCCGTATTGGTGGGTGAACAAATCGACACAATGATTGGAGAGTTGACATCGAAGGACCAAAAGGAAACATCACTATGATTGCTTGGTTGTCATAAACCAATTATCCCTATAATTACTTTTATAACACTTCTAGCTTAAAGTTTTGAAGGTCTAAAGGATTGATAGGCCACTTTTTCACCATTCATATTTGTACTAAAAATTAGAATCGAACAAGCTTTTATCCTTGACACCTCTAGGTTCAAATTTTGAAGTTGTAAAGGATCGATAGGTTATGCTTTCATTGTTCGTATTCATACTAAACATTAGAATCAAATGAGCTTTACCCTTTTGTTTCACACAAGATTTTTGTTCTTATTGAGCTCATCTTAGGACACCTGCATTATCTTTTAACAAATATTTTGCCTCATCCAAACTCCCAACCTGGTAATGCTTTACGCTTAGACCTACTCATTGAAGAAAGCCTTGGGTCCAAAAGAGGGGTAGTGCCCTACCTCCGATTCATGAAAAAAGTAAAATAACGTTAAAAATGATATTTCATTACTATCAAAGCTTCCACTTATACTACACCTTTTAATTCATTTTTAAAAGTCAAGCTCAACAAGGTCTTTTTTCCCTGCTCATGTGTCCAAGGTTGTTCCCTTTGTTGTGTTGCATAGTAAACAGAGACAATGGAAGTCTCATTAATCCATTCATGCACATCACTAATTGGATAATGAGGAATTTGACTACCATAAGAGAGTATGAGTTACCTATTTAACACCTAGGAAAGAACCTCAAGTGGGCTATTACCAATCCATCACATGGTCAACATAGAGGGATCCATTATCGCCTAATTTAAGCTGCATTGCCAAAAAAATCATCTCACTAATAACATCTTACAATCTAATAAGGTTTTAGCATGATGGGACTCTCACCCTCTTTGGTACTCCCTTCTAAGGGACTTGAGTTTGGTCCAATACTGAGGACACTTCTGTTGGGTCATAGTAGGTACAAATAAAATAAATTCAATAGAGTAAAATAATGACACCAGTAATTTAACGTGGTTCACCTTTTAATTTAGGCTAAGTCCATAGGACAAAATCCAAAAAATATTTCTTCCACTAATAAAATTAATGGGTACAAAGTGAGATGCAATACTACAAATTGAGATAAACCCAAAATAGTGTCATACAAGTGTTTCCCAAACTCACTATTTTGTCACTCACTCCTTTGAAAAATATCTCAATACTTTTCTAAAATATTCTCTCTTAAAAGTTAATTTTTGATTTTGTTGTAATTTTAGTTTTTAAGTTGATTGTTTTTATTATTTCTTTTAATTTTTACATTTAGTTCAATGTTTGTGGATATCATTACTGAAAACCCTCACCAGACTCAAACTCGTCCACTAGGGCAACCTAGGGATTTAAAGGCTTGTTGCATAGGCTAAAAACAACCGTGTCAATCCACGAAAGTGATTTAGGATAGTTTAATTTTTAGTTTTTATCGCTTCTCTTGCTAAGAGACTAGTAAGAAGCTGGTTGGGGGTTGTGATGAGTGCTCAAAAAGCACTAAAATTACCATGACTTTATGCACATTAATTGATTAAAAATATATATATTTATATGTTTTATCATATATTTATATAAATTTTTCTTTTTCGGAATCACGAGTATTTTATTATTTTTCAGGTATTTTTGCTTAAAAACGTAACTTAAAGACTCAAAGAGGAATACTGGAAGCAATACATCACAAATATATTAATAAATAAATGAGGAAAGGTCAACAAATATGGAAAAATTGGAAAAAATGGGTCAAAAATGTCAAAAAGGAGGAAAACGCGCACGGAGCTGCCTAGCCCGCGTGCGCCACCACCCAACCGCGCGCGCCCATGCGCGCTGCTCCTGCCTTCCGCGTGCGCCTATGCGTGCTAGTGGTGACTTCCGCGCGCGTCGCTGCCATCTCGCCCCATTTTCGCGTGTAGCCGCCCCCCACGTCATACTGACGTCATCAAATGACATCATCATTCACTACTCCGCATTTCCACCATTTTTTCACCCACTTTTCTCTCCATCCTCACCTATAAATACCCCCCTTCTCTTCACTTCTCAACACACCTCAAAACACATCTTCTCTTCTCTTTCTTTCTCTCATTTCTTAGTTTTTTTTTAGTTTTTCTTAGTTTTTAGCTTTTCTTAGTTAGTTTTCCTTAGTTTTTAAGTTCTTCTTTTTTTGAGAAGAACTAATTATGTTTTTGTAATTTATTTGCTTTTCGATTCAATAAATGGGAGTGCAAAATCCGTTTGGAGGTTTTCTAGCAACGGGAATAACAACAAAGTACTGTAAGGATTTTATTTTCTTTACAGTTATTTTTTATGCTTTATTCTTACATGTTATATTTAATTTGTCTGTGATTAAATTTAACTTTGTTGGCTGTTTGTAAACATGATATAATAATAACGTTGTTATGCTTGCAAAATATTAAATAGGTAAAAATATCTAAAATGAATTGATTTTATTTTTATTCAAGATTTTATATTAAGAATGTTAGAGAGAAATATATTATTTTTCATTACAAACTTAAAACTGAAAATTAGATTTTAAGGTTTAGTTATCCGGTCTAATTTAGAGTAGTGCTCTTTTATTTGTTGGTACAATCGCCCGGTAGTTAGAGTGAAGCTCTATTTCAAAAGTTTTTATAAGAATTATTATCTAAAAATGTATTGATAACATGTTTTCAGTAGTAGTTTTAAAACTTGAAAGTTAGTACTCGGATAATTAAATTCTTAGGTTTAATTTGGACACCTTGAATAAAGTTTAAACTGTCTAACCCCACCAAAGGTGGCATTTAAATGGTTCATTTTCAATCTCTTAGAAAAAAGAATTAATTTAATTAACCAAATTAGTTATCAACTCCACCTATAGGTGTTAATTGATTTGTTTAGTTAACAAAGAATATCTAACCCCACCAAAGGTGGTATTCATGTAAAAAAGAAAGAATCAATAAATATCAATTCATATCTTTAATAACCTAAATAATATGAGCAAGCATAATTAACTTACTTATTATATCCATAAATACTCCACTATTATAAAAGATAAAATTTGCATAAATGTTTATTGAATCTATGTTTATTTTTATGTTATTAGATTAGAAACACAAAAACCCCGAAATATCGTGACAAGATGTTTAGGATTTAATTTCATTTTTAAAAGTTTGAATAATAAATTAAAAACCACATATATTTCTTCCTCACATCGACCTTGGAAGTATACTTATCATTTTCTATGAAATGATTTGTGCACTTGCGAGAGTTTTATAAATAAATAAAACCAAATAAACGACAGAATCGGCGATGTTGGTTTTTCCCTATCAAGGATCGTTATTGATACCACCCAAGTATGGTTGGCCTCTCGCATAGAGGATAGTATGGCCAAAACATTTCTATAACCATTCTCATTCCTGGCTATCTACGTGATCTTGAAGTTGGTAAATTTTGAGCACTCCTTTCTTAATCTCTCTAGTTATCTCCTCATCTTGTTATCCTTAGCCTCAAACATTCCCAAATATTGATTGACCACTAATCATGAGTCACTATGCAAGGTAATGTTATCTACTATAAGCTTTTTTTCCATCATAGCCCCAAATATAGATGCCTCATACTCTACGACATTATTAGTTACTTGAAATTCCAATCTGATAGCATACTCAAAATAGTTTTCATCATGATCAATTATGACCACTAGTAACCCAACACCATTGAAGTCATGCATGCCATCAATAAGAACCTACCAAGTCGGCCCCTCTCTTTGATCCATGCCACATACTTTTCTTTTTACCTTATTGCTAGTAACCACTGGTGATTAATTGAACTCAATTACAAACTCATCCATCACCTACTCTCACCTTAGGTAGGCTCAAGCACAACATGATCTGGCTTGACTCTACCAACTAGGTTAGGGGCTCGACCTTCAGGGGTGACTAGGCCTGATTGTGATTGAAGCACCCTACCTTCTAGCTTGGTTTCTTCGAGCTCTCTTCTTAGCTCGAGAAGTTGACATTCTAACTCTTGGTTGGGATTGGCCTCTACTCTGGACTCATTACGAGTTAACAAGTTATGGTCCTATGATGATGCTATCTCTTCATTTTCTATTCTAAATTGCTTTTCGGCTTGTGTTCCTACCATAGAGGTTTGTGATTCTGGGAAGCTATGCTAGCTCACTAAGTCTATTCTCTTAAAACTCGAGGTGAATCCTTGAAGATAGAGGGTCAAAAACCAAAGCATAATCTTTGAATCTGAGCCTCATGGTCAGCTTTCCAACACCAAGGTCTCATGTGTAGGCACAGGTATAAGTAGGTCCTTCTGTGATGATTCGCCTGATGGCTAGTCCTGTTAAATGGATGAGGCTCTGGGTCGATCTATATGTCTAAACACTCATCAAAAATCCAATCTAAAGTGGTTAAATTTCTGAAGAAAGAATTCAAAATGAGAAGGAATAACCTAACAATTCAAAAGATGATAAAAATATTTGAAATAAAAAGGAAAAGCTTAGTTGGGCTGATGAAGTAGAAAAAGAATAGAAAATGACTTATGTAGTCTATAATGGCCCAAAATCAGGAATTTACAACAATTGAGTTGAAGCAAGTAAAGTCATTCTTAGGTTTAATGGAGTAACTTATAGAGCCCTTACTAAAAAGATAGAAGCTAAAGGCACTTATGTCAATTACAAAACACCAAAATTAATAACTCTAAAGAAAATTGTAAAATATTACTTTGTAATACTACAAAAACAACCAACATCACTTAGCAAGTTAAAAACTCTAGGAAAGATAATACGACCACCAGTACTATTCAATGAGGCCCCTCTCACATAAAAAACAAGGGTAGTATGATCATCACTACTATTCAGGTTAGTAATACATCAGTCATGGAAAAAGAAAAGATCAATACAAAAAATTTTCTAAACCACAATGGCTAGGTCTTTATAACTTAGCAAGGAAATCTGCCTAAGAACATATTGAATATATGAAATTCTACACCATAGAAACAATTTCCTGTAGAAAGTAAATGTAATATTCTTAAATAAGTTGATATAATTTTTGTCTATAGGGCATATGATGTAGGTCTTATTGAAAACCTGTATCCAAGAATTAATTTAAATGAATTAAATTACTCTCTTGAAAATTTCAAGAAGGCTATTAAGAACTTCTAGAAGAAAATTAGAGTATGTTATAAGTTTGTTTATCTCATATTTTTTTAATTCACTAATGGACTAGAATGAGGAAGATTGTATTAATCCCTACCATTTTTTCAAGCTAGGTATTTCCAATATAAACAAAGAAGTTCCCAAGCTGAGGGCACTTATAGAAAAAGAATTTAACATAGATGAACTCTATGTATTAAGAGGCTAGATGCTAGGACAAATTTACCATGAAAACATGAAGATTGACAACTCTATTGAGATCAAAGTAAAATTTTCAACCTATAAAGTCATCATCACTTTCCATAGTTAAAATGCCTCTCACCGAAGAAGATGGTGAAAAATTAGAAAATTTGAGGAAAATTTCAACAGCAACACTTTAGAAATTTGTTAAGAAATAAGGAAGGTTTTTTTCTTCTATGCCAAAAAACCACTAAATATCACAAATGCATTTACTGCATCAAGGATCGAGAAGACAAAGATGCATCATTATCTACATCATCAAAACTTTCGGTAGAAAATGACATGGAAGAATGAAGAAAAAAGACTATTGGTAGAAGACAATAAAAAAAATAAAGATGTAAAACCCACATCTTTAATCGATAACATATACCAAGGAAAAGGAATGGCTAAGATCGAAAGACCAAAAGTAGAAAAAAATAAATGAATTATTAAAGTAAGGGTAAAATAGTGATTCTTCATTTTGTAAATAAGGATTTCTTGTTTTATAAAAGGAACCCTTATTTTCATTAGGAGAAAACAACTTCAATCAAATCATACTCTATGTCTTAAAAAATTATTCATCTAGCAGTTATGTATCTAGGAATCATGATTAGCTAAAAATCTCTTTAAGGTTCTTAGTTGGCTTTTAGCATTGTAAAAATTATTAATATTATGAATAAAATGGAGTGCTTCACTCTTTTCTTACTTCTTAGTAAGTCTAATTGAGACACCATAATATATACGAATACAAAGGCTTCACCATTATCAGGAGGTATTAAGGCTTGAGCAAGCTGAGGAATACTACACGTAATAAAAGAAGATGAACAAAAAAATGGGAGATTATGGTAGATTCATTAAATTCAGGTATAGTAATTATAAATTTAAGCCAATTAAGAGTCTTAAATATTTAAATATTTGTTCATAACATTTATAAAACTGATAAATAAGAAAATGACAAAAAAAGATATTATAATAAGAAAATTAAATATTTATCTTTAATTAATAATATACATAAATTAACAACAACTAGCTTTAAAAAACTAGCCCACAACAACTAGGATTAAAAATCTTGCCCATAAAATGATATGAGAACCATGAAAATTAATAAAAGTAAGGAATATTTAAAAGAAAAAAAAGAGAGAAAATCTTTAATTAGTAAGCTTTAGAAATCCTAATATAAGGATTTGTAGCCCTTATAGATTTATAGAGTATAGATAATAAAAGATAATAAAACAAAGGGTAAAAATATATTTTGATTTAATAGAAAAAATCAAAAGTGTTATATTTAGGTAAAAATGACCAATTCTAGAGAATATAGTCTACGTAGGTCATTTTTCGAACACCTATAGATATAAATATATGATTATCCAATAATAAAATTAAGAGTTTGTCTCAACTCCGTTATTCTAGGGTGATAGAAAGTTTTATCATTTATGTACTTAATGAATTGTACAAGACCGAACATAGCTTACACAATAAGTAAACTAAGTAAATATACCAGTAATCCAAAATCTGATCATGAAAAAAGTATTACAAGATTACTTAAGTACTTAAGATATACTAATAAGTATGTACTATACTACATAAGATATCCAACTATATTAGAAGAATATAGTGATGCAAACTATATATTTGACATGAAATAGTCATAGTTTACCAGTGGATTCATGCTCATAGTAGGTGGCGTAGTTGTTTCATGGAAGTTCTCTAAACATATCTGTATTGCTAGATTCTTGATGGAATTTGAATTCATTGTTTTGGATGATAAAGAGGCCAAATAGTTATTCAATTTCTTAGTAGATATTCCAAAGTATCCAAATCATATGTCTGTAATTTGTATCCATTATGATAGTAAATTTACTATTTGGAGGGCATAGAACAATATGTATAACAGTAAGTCTGGATATATACATCGTAGACATAATACTATTACACAACTACTCTCAACTTGACAACGTAAAGTCAAATGATAACATTACACATCCTCTAACCAAAGGGTTAAATCAAGATTAGTTGACAAGTTATCGAAGGGAATGAGGATGAAGCCCATAAAGGAATAATGATTTGCAAAGGAAACTCAATCTAACTGACTAAAGATCCTAAGATCAAGGCTCAAAGGGATAACATAGATGTAAAAACTAGTGAGATCATTGTGGAGGTTTACCCTCAAATTCATTCCTAAGATTAAAACAGTGACACTCATAAGAAATAGGTTAAAGTAAGACTTTTAATGATTCTTATGAAGAGAATACTGAGCAGAGTATAGCAAGTTACTCTTTATGGATTACTCTTATAGATAAGAGATCACCTATGTAAGAGAGAAATGGGGTTGTTTTGAAAAGGAATTATGTAAGGCTCAATTCTTTAGAAACTCACACAAAACCAAGTGTATGTTCATGGTCAAAATAAACATGACACTAAGAGCTAAATTACGTTAGGAAAGACTCTTGTGTGAAGTATATTATCGATTACATAAACAAAATAATAGTTTAAAGATATTATGTTTATTAATCAGCCAGTAATGTAAATATATTTTCATAAATGAAGGTTCAGATGATAACACTTACATATTTTATATAGGTTTTAGACCGTTGAACTTTATTTATATGTTAAAAAGTGCTTTTAGTCATTTTGTTTTTTTGAAAACTCTATATACTTTTATTTAGGTGGAGCATTGTTGGATTCTTGAATGAAAAATTGATATCTTATTAAAGGAAAAAAAAAGAGAGATTGACCATTAGTCTGTAAAATGACGAATGATTTTTGTTTCTCTTACTAATTTTATTTAATATTTCGTACGATTTTTTTTTCTATTTTAATTTCTTGGCGCATTTGCTTTGTGAACCTTTATCTATATATATAGGTAAATGTTTCTATCTTCAAAGGCATGGTAAAAATAGAAAAGGAATTGTATATCATTTTTGTATTCTCAATTTAAAGTTAAGTTAATCTTTATAAAATTTGGATTCTTCACAATTCATTAGAAAAATTAACGATGACTTTAAGTTTTTTTTAAATCATTATATCTTGAGAGATATTGTTTTACAATTCTCAAACATCTATGAATAAAAAAAATTATATTAAAATTAAGTATAATACACTAACTTCAACCTTTATTTAATAATATTGTTTATATATCTTTCATTGAAATTTATGTTTCATATAAATTGTCTATTTTGATACTTTTAATTTATACACAAAGTTTAATTATGATTTTTCAATTTAAAGTTAAGTTAACCTTAGTAAAATTTGGATACTTGACAATTCATTAGAGCAATTAACGATTATTTTAATTTTTTTTAAATTATTATACCTTGAGAGAGATTTTTTTAAAATTTTCAAACATTTCCTGTCAGTAAAAAAACATTTCTTAAAAACACCATTTTATACAAGAACTTCAACTTTTATTTAATAATATTGTTTATATATCTTTCATTGAAGTTTATGTTTCATATTAATTGTGTATTTTGATCCTTTTAATTTGTATATAAAGTTTAATTATGGTTTCTCAATTTAAAGTTAAGTTAATATTCTTAAAATTTAGATACTTTATAATTCATTGCAGTAATTAACGATAACTTTAATTTTTTTAAAATCATTGTATTTGAAGAAATTTTTTTTTAGAGTTTTCAAACATATACAATGAATAAAAAACATTATCTTAAAAATATAGTATGAAATACAAATTTCAACATTTATTTAATAATATTGTTTATATATCTTTCATTGAAATTTATGGTTAATATTAATAGTGTATTTTGATCTTTATACACAGTTTAATTATGGTTTGTGCAATTCGATATTTTTTACAAGAGACTGGTGACTCTTCCCAAAAAAATAAATAAAAGAGAACTGAAACTCCTATTTAATTGTTCCATGAGCATAGGAGCTGTACCAAATTCACTACCCATGTAACAAGACGAAACTCAAGAGGCGTAGAAATTTTTCAAAAAATAAAATAAAAATAAAAAAATCAATTATTCAGATCGCACATAGCACTGCTAGTGCAAGCTGGTGTAAGCTATTTCCCATTAAAAAAAAGAAAAAAAAACTCTAAAAATTAGACAGAAAAATTTCAAAAAAATTCTGATAATCAACAAATTGTTATTTATAGGCCACACAAGATGCCACTGAGTATCCGAGATCCTTAAAGTTGGATCGAGGGCTCCCCATACCAGATCGCTTCATATAGGCTATAATGTGTACTTATTACCCACTGTATAAACAAGGTATATAAAGTTACTAGGAACACATAACTATCGTACCAAACATTAATTCTTATATTCTCTTAATTTTATGAAACCGAGAAAATAATTAATATTCTTGTAAAATTTTCAAATTTTTTAATTAAATCAACTTTTCTAAACTTTCAACTTCCCTTAACTCCCTATAATTTATAGTTAACTTTTTTTCATCATTTTACCACATCCTCTTAACATAGTCAATTCTTCAACTATAGAATCTAAATCTGTTACTTCGAAATTCAGGTTGCAGCTTTGTAACTCCATCTCGCTTTTATACAATTTTGTTTGAAATTCAGTCCAATTTTCATACGACTTATTTGTCATATCATTCCGTGAAATTCTTGCAAGCCACTCTTTAACCTTCTATCAGCTTGTTTTCAAGCCATTTTTTAGGTAATTTTTCTCTGCCCTTCATTTTTTATAATGTCTTTAGTAGATAGGGTAAATCATAAACCGTTAGACAACCTCCAAGGATCCCCCATTAAGTCGTACAAAAAGTCTTCCTTAAGAATTGAAAAACCCCAAGAACCTTCCAGGGATTTTGCTCGTCTGCAATAAGATTGTAATCAAACTGAGCGACTTTAATAAACCACTATAGGTCGTGGTATGGAAACATATAGCACCTCAACGAGAAAAAGCATTTTACCTCTCCCAATTTTGTTTAGCTTGCATCTAGCTTCCACCTCATCGTCACAAGGTCAAATACCCTTAATTAGGATTCCTCCAAAGAAAAAAACGTGGCTCTAAGGGTGAGCTCACATATAGGATCAAAGATAAAACATCAAATCGAAAATATGCCTAATAAGTTGGACATGGACGACTGATGAGTGCTCAAAAAACACTAAAATTATCATGATTTTATGCATGTTAATTGATTAAAAAGATATATATTTATATGATTTTATCATATATTTATATATTTTTGTCTTTTCGGAATCACGAGTATTTTTATTATTTTTCAGGTATTTTCGCTTAAAAAAATAACTTAAAGACTCGAAAAAAAATACTAGAGATAATACATCACAAATATATTGATAAAATAAATGAGGAAAAGTCAACAAATATGAAAAAATTGGATAAAATGAATCAAAAGGGTCAAAAATGTCAAAAAATGGTGAAATCGAGAACGCAAATGCCCAGGAGCGTCGGCCAACGCCCGTAGCTACCAACCAGCGCTCACCATAATTGCCAACCATGCCTAGAAAGGCGCACAATATGCACCGCAACTTCAAGTCGTACTGAGCAACGTGCGCGTATCGCCCAAACCATGCCGAAGCCACGCGCCCATCTGCGCCCAGTCCGTGCACCCCCACGTCCATCTATGCCTAGTCCATGCACGCCTGCACCCATCTGCACCCAGTCTACATGCGCCTCTTCTCCATTCCGCGTGCCCCACCTACCATGACATCATCATCATCTACTACGCGTTTCCTCCATTTTTAATCATTTTCCACCCATTTTTTCTTCCTCTCTTCACCTATAAATACCATCATTCTCTCCACACCAAAACACACCTCAAAAACATCTTCTCTCTTTCTTTCTTTCTCTCCATTTCTTAGTTTTTAGTTTTTCTTAGTTTTAGAGTTCTTCTCTTTTTAAGAAGAACTAATTATGTTTTTGTAATTTAATAGCTTTTTGATTCAATAAATGGAAATGCAATTCCGTTTAGAGATTTTCCAGCAACCGGATTAGCATCAAAGTACTGTAAGTATTTTTTTTCTTTGTAGTTATTTTTTATGTTTTATTCTTATATGTTATATTTAATTTGTCTGTGATTAATTTTAATATTGCTGGTTGTTTGTAAACATGATATAATAATAATGTTGTTATACTTGCAAAATATTAAATAGGTAAAAATATCTAAAATGAATTGATTTTGTTTTTATTCAAGATTTTATATTAAGAATGTTAGAGAGAAATATATTATTTTTCATTACAAACTTAAATCTAAAAATTAGATTTTAAGGTTTAGTTATCCGGTCTAATTTATAGTAGTGCTCTTTTATTTGTTGGTACAATCGCCCGGTAGTTAGAGTGAAGCTCTGTTTCAAAAGTTTTTATAAAAATTATTATCTGAAAATGTATTGACAACATGTTTTCAGTAGTGGTTTTAAAACTTGAAAGTTAGTACTCGGATAATTAAATTCTTAGGTTTAATTTGGACACCTTGAATAAAGTTTAAACTGTCTAACCCCACCAAAGGTGGCATTTAAATTGTTCATTTTCAATCTATTAGAAAAAAAAGAATTAATTTAATTAACCAAATTAGTTATGAACCTCACCCATAGGTGTTAATTGATTTTTTTAGTTAATAAAGAATATCTAACCCCACCAAAGGTGATATTCATATAAAAAAAAGAGAATCAATAAATATTAATTTATATATTTAATAACCTAAATAATATGAGCAAGCATAATTAACTTAGTTATTATATTAAAAAATACTCCACTATTGTAAATGATAAAATTTACATAAATATTTATTGAATCTGTATCTATGTTTATTTTTATGTTATTAGATTAGAAACATAAAAATCCAAATATCGTGATAGGATGTTTAGGATTTAATTTCGTTTTTAAAAGTTTGAATAATAAATTAAAAACCACATATATTCCTTCCTTAGATCGACCTTGGGAGTATACTTATCATTTTCCATGAAGTGATTCGTGCACTTGCGAGAGTTTTATAAATATAAACCAAAGTATTGGTAGGATCAACGATGCCGGTTTTTGCTCATCAAGTTTTTGTGCCATTGTCAGGGATGGAATCAAGTTTTTGGTGCCATTGTCAGGGATGGAATCAAGTTTTTGGTGCCATTGCCAGGGATGGAATCAAGTTTTTGGTGATGCCAATTCTGTTCATCAACGACCTAGCTCAAATACAGAGAGAATACATTATTTCATCTCAAGTTGGGATGATGCTTTTCCCATGCCATCTCTACAACACAGACGATCCCTTTGCAGGGTGGTGGGTAATCGACTCCATATTGTTCAAATTAGGACTCAAGTGTCCTTTTTTCCTTGAATAATAGCTAGTGTCCTAAACACTTTCAACATAAACTTTTCCAAAGTCAATCCAAATGGATGGTGAACATTTTTATGCCTTTACGTTGTTGCGGGGGAAGTAGGATGGATTTAATAGATGAAGAAATAAGATGCATATATTGCCTCAAGAAAAACAACCTTGACAAAGATAGGGTATACATATCAACTTTGGTTGGGCACGGGATCCATTTAAAACTCCCTGATAGTGCCTCGTGTTGGAAGGACAAAGAATTTTATATCATAAGAGATATTTGAGGTGAATGTGCAAAATTACCATTCTGCAACTTGTTAAACCCCAACTTCAACATGGCCTAACCTCATCCCAACAAGCTAATAGATAAATTGGATCTTATTGGAAAAGAGAAGATCAGAAAGATCGAGCTCTAAAACACTAATAACTATATTTATAAACATATTTTAACTCTAGGTCGTTTTAGGGAATCTAGTGTATGGATGGATGATGAGCAAAATCGGCATCGCCGATCTTGCCAATACTTTGGTTTTATATTTATAAAACTCTCGCAAGTGCACGAATCATTTCATAGAAAATGATAAGTATACTCCCAAGGTCGATCTAAGGAAGGAATATATGTGATTTTTAATTTATTATTCAAACTTTTAAAAACAAAATTAAATCTTAAACATCGTGTCACAATATTTGGGTTTTTGTGTTTTTAACCTAATAACATAAAAATAAACATAGATACAGATTCAATAAACATTGATGCAAATTTTATCATTTATAATAGTGGAGTATTTATGGATATAATAACTAAGTAATTATGCTTGCTCATATTATTTAGGTTATTAAAGATATAAATTGATATTTATTGATTCTCACTTTTTTATATGAATACCACCTTTGGTGGGGTTAGATATTCTTTATTAACTAAACAAATCAATTAACACCTATGGGTGGGGTTGATCACTAATTTGGTTAAGTAAATTAATTCCTTTTTCTAAGAGATTGAAAATGAACCATTTAAATGCCACCTTTGGTGGGGTTAGATAATTTAAACTTTATTCAAGGTATCCAAATTAAACCTAAGAATTTAATTATCCGAGTATTAACTTTCAAGTTTTAAAACCACTACTGAAAACATGTTGTCAATACATTTTCAGATAATAATTTTTATAAAAACTTTTGAAATAGAGCTTCACTCTAACTACCGGGCGATTGTACCGGCAAATAAAAGAGCACTACTCTAAATTAGACCGGATAAATAAACCTTAAAATATAATTTTTAGATTTAAGTTTGTAATGAAAAATAATATATTTCTCTCTAACATTCTTAATATAAAATCTTGAATAAAAATAAAATCAATTCATTTTAGAGATTTTTACCTATTTAATATTTCGCAAGCATAACAACGTTATTATTATATCATGTTTACAAACAGCCAGCAAAGTTAAATTTAATCACAGACAAATTAAATATAACATGTAAGAATAAAGCATAAAAATTAACTTTAAAGAAAATAAAATCCTTACAGTACTTTGATGTTATTCCTATTGCTGGAAAACCTCCAAACGAAATTTGCACTTCCATTTATTGAATCAATAAGCAAATAAATTACAAAAACATAATTAGTTCTTCTCAAAAATAGAAGAACTCTAAAACTAAGAAGAACTAACTAAGAAAATACTAAAAATTAAGAAAAACTAAAAACTAAGAAATGGAGAGAAAGAAAAAGAGAAGAAGATGGGTTTTTAGGTGTGATTTGAAGTGAAGAGAATGAGGGTATTTATAGGTGAGGAGAGGAAGGAAAAGTGGGTGAAAAATTATTAAAAATGGATAAAATGCAGAGTAGTGAATGATGATGTCATTGTGATGTGGAGCGAGTTGGCGCACGCGGATGGGGCAGATGGGCGCAGCGGCGCGTGCGGACTGGGCGCAGATGGGCAGCGGCGTGCGCAGATTGGAGTAGGGGAACACAGAGGCGTGCATGGAAAGGAGAGCATGTGTGTGCGGATAGGGAAATGCGGTGTGTGATGGGCGGTTGTGTGAGCGATTTCCTCCTTTTTACATTTTTGACCCATTTTGTCCAATTTTTCCATATTTGTTAACTTTTTCTCATTTATTTTATAAATATATTTGTAATGTATTGCCTCCAGTATTCCTCTTTGAGTCTTTAAGTTATGTTTTTAAGCAAAAATACCTGAAAAACAATAAAAATACCCGTGATTCCGAAAAGACAGATTTATATAAATATATGATAAAATCATATAAATATATATATTTTTAATCAATTAATGTGCATAAAATCATGGTAATTTTAGTGCTTTTTGAGCACTCATCAATGGACTAATACGACGAGCACATAGGTCGTTTCTTGTGGCGTGGTACAAGTTATGATCTAGATCATAAACTGATTGAGTTCATTTATTTTTGAAGGCATGGACTATACATATATGGACTTGGAAGACCTAATTTACATATCAATTGTTCACAATTTGGAGTCCCAAATATCCAAGGGTTATCCACACCTTGCCTTCACAGACTAAAGATTTAGTTCGCCTAGATGATAAGCATATTGAAGTTTCTCCTCTACCTCCATTTGACCCGTCGAGCATTCCTAGCTCGTCTACTTTGCCTCCTCTTACTACAACCTCTAAGAAAAGGAAAGTAGGTGAAATCATAACTTTCCCAATCCAATCCATGGATCTAGATGACTTCAAATTTAATGATGTAAATTTGAAGGATGTCGTGGTGCTAAGCACCCTAGTAACATATTTTGATAAGGGAATCTTTAGGTGACCTAAGCTGATCCGGGACCTATACTATCACTTTGGTAGTGACGTTGAATGGGCTAGGGTCAAGAAATCTTGTAAAAAGGAAAAGACTTATGACGAAGAGATGATGGTTTATCGCCTGTTGGAGGTAAATTTTTGTCTTTCTCTACTTCATTATTTTACCCCGCTTTTATACTCCATTATTTCATGTTGCTTATTTCCAACACTTGTATTTTATTAGGTTCTAGTGCTCACAAGAGAAGGCGAGCTCTCACTCAGAGTGTACAAACGCAAAGTGCAAGAGAGTCACTTACAAATAATGAAGTATCAAAATGCTGTAAAGTACAAAGATGCTCTCTTGGTTGAGAAAGAGGCTATGATTATGTGTCTTGAGGGCGATGTCCTTGATAAGTCCCAAAAACTAAAGAAAGCAGACAAATACACCTCCTACTAGTATTCTACTACCCTTAACTTGTTCATAAGAGATGAGTCAGGGAAGCTGTGTGGAAGGATGGGTCGAAGAAGCCACCATGTAATGGGTATTGTTTATTTCTTGTTCTTGTAATCTTTTCTTAGTGTAGCCTTCTTATTTTGTGATATCGCTATCAAAACTTGAGTGATTGATAGCCTTCTATTTTAGGATTGTATTTTGTTTTCTCTGTAATTGGTGACTCTTTTGTAAATGTGATTTGTACAGTTGTCATATGTTTTGAAGTGTGTACAACTAGCATTTATGTTGTATTTGAACAATATAAATTTATCAAATTGAATTTTCTTGTAGTTGTTGAATACTACATTTAATGCACTTAGTAATATTTCTCCTCTATTTATATGTTGAATTCTGTCATTTGAGTTTTTCTCAATCTTTGAAATTTTCTCGATAATCAATCTGGATTTTGAGTCCTTGATCTAGAATTTGAGTCCATTAATTAAAATCTAGTCCATATTTGGCTAAAAAATAGCCTATAGTTAGAAATCAGGCCATATAATCATACTCTATAAACTATTCATAGGTCAACCTTAATGATCTAATAGAAATGAGGTCATTCTTTTTTTGCACCCCGAACAACTTTCCCAAATATAAGAAAGGTCATCCTGTTTCACCATCCATAAGTGACGAGGGAATCAAATACCTCAACTGTCCACCTTGTTAGTGCAACAAACTATCCTAACCTCCTCGCTTCCACCACTGAGTTGGGAAATGATATGGGCTTACTTACCCATCCCAAAGTTGTGGAACAAGCTAGCCTTACTATTGAGGTAAATAGTGACCAGATAATAAGGTCTGGAACTCTAGGTGAACTGCTTCTATTGGTGGAACATGTTAGCTTACACATGGGTACGATCGCTCTTCCTTCTCATTGGGCTGAACATGGTAGACTGGATAACATATGCAAATGGGATGTTTGGTAACCCTATTGCCTAAAAAAACCTCTATCATCACTTTGGGGTTCCTACTGATCATCCTAATATATATGCAACCCGTAAAAGAGAAAATTAGACTATATGGTGCTTAATGGCAAGACGTTTTCTTGATGTAAATAGTTTATTTTTTTCTTAGTAATTTTATTTTCAAATTTCCATCCATAATGTCGTTTTGTTTGTATTTTTTAATCCCTATCCCTCACCATTGATTAAAAAAAAGACGCAGAGACTTCTCGAGAGACTTTCAAATTTGTTGATCAAGAGCTTTTTGAGCTCAAGGCCCACGATGAAGCTATGGAAAAAGAATTGAAGGATGTGCACAATAACATTATCAAAACACTTGCTCAAGGAGGTAAATACAAAGAAGAGAGTAATGATCTCCAATAATTAGCTGAGTACTAGAAACAAAGAGCATTGGAAAAAGGGTTTCTTAAAGCACCTATTTTCAAAAGTATTGGCTCACATCCCCACCCATGATGATAATATGTACTGATTGTGACTGGTTGTATTAACTCATCACTCTTTTATTCTAATGCAATAAAGTAATGTTTATGTTATTCAAAGTGTTTTGTAAAGATAAGGCCACATTTTTGGACTCGTGATTCTTTCTTAGGATGGGCATCATGCCTCTTATACCTACATCCTAAGTGGAAGGATCCATCTAACCACCTCACTCCGTAATTGAGAGTTATTGCATTGTCTTTTCATGAGACAAGAGACATACAAGGATGAAATCGAATCCTACCCTTTCATGTGCTTCCTAAAGAGGGGTTCATATTTGTGAACTAGAGACTCTTTCTTAGGATGGGCATCACGCATCTTATCCCTCATCCCAAGTAGGGGTCCATTTGGCCATCTCACTCTATACTTGGGGATTATCACGTTGTATTTTCACGAGATAGGATACATATAAGGGTGAAATAAAATCCAACCCTGACATACATTTCACAAAGAGTGGGTTCATATTTGTGAATTCCAGACCTTTTCTTAGGATGGAAGTCACACCTATTATACCTACATCCCAAGTGAGGGGTTCATTTGGCCACCTCACTCCATACTTAAGGGTTATCATGTTGTCTTTTCATGAGACAAGAGAGATACAAGGGTGAAATTGAATCCAACCCTTGCATGTACTTCCCAAAGGGGGGTTGACATTTTTCAACTCAAGATACTTTCTTAGGATGGGCGTCATGCCTCTTATACCCGCACCCAAGTGGATGGGTCTATTTGGCCACCTCAATCTATACTTGGGGGTTATCGTGTTATTTTCTGTGAGCTTAGTTTAGATACATGAAAGATGGATTCAAAATGCATTCATTTATAATATAACATTGCTTTGTGCTTCAATATACTATTTCTTTAAATGCTCTTCATTCCAACTCAATTCTTCTTTTCTTCCATGACTTTCTATCCAATATGAATCCTCCAAAGTGATTTCATATATTTGATAAGGGACTTCCCATATTGTAGAAAACTTTTCATAGGTGGTTTCTATCTTGTTTCATAGTGCTTTCCATAGGACCCAATCCCATACATTGAAGTCTTTGTGTTTCACGAATTTGTTGTATGATTTTTTAATTGTCCTATTTTGTGATTCAATCTGTATCAAAGTGTTCTCCCTTTTTTCTTAGACTAGTAGAAGATATTCTTTTCTAAGATCATCATTGTCCTCTTATGTAATCTTAGATCAAATAGTAGGTTCTTGTAGTTCATAGGGGATTATCTCTTCCGTACCATATACAAGAGAGAATGGGCTTTCCCCAATTGTCGTTCTAGGGATCGCTCTTATTTCCCACAAAATGCCTAGCAATTAATCAACCTATTTGCCTTTAGCTCAGTATGTTGATAAGATCCTTGTTTGAAGACTTCATTTGGCCATTGACTTGTGGTCCCGTAAGGGTTAGAGTGCGATAACTTTATTCCCATCACTTCACAAAAGAAGACTAAGCCTTGACTTGTGAATTATCGACCACTATTTATAACCACTCATGAGGTAAGTCGAACCTATATATTATGTTATGCCAAATGAATTTTCGAGTATCACCTTCTTGAATCCTCGCCAATGGTTCAGATTCTATCCATTTTGAGAAGATATTCATCTCCACAATCAAAAATTTCCTTTGGCCTAGAGTAAGAGGTAATGGGCTCATTATGTCCAAACCCCATTTTAGGAATGACCAAGAGCTAACTATGGATTTCAAGTCATTGGCTAGTTGGTGAGGGATATTGGCATGTCTTTGGCACTGATCACACTTCTTGGCGTGGTTAATACAATCCTTTTGAAGAGTAGGCCAATAATAATCTAGTCGTATAATTCTTTGAAAAAAGTGTCCTTCCTCCCAAATAGGTGCCACATTACCCTTCATGAAACTCTTCTGAAATCATTTGCGCCTCTTGATTAAGAAATATTTTTTACCATGATTCGCCATAGTTTTTTTTAATAAAAGACTCCTTGGATAATGGTGTAGTTATTTAATTTTGTCACTATTTTGTGTGCATCCTCCTTGTTAGAAGTTAAAGTTCCTTGGATGAGGTATTCCAAGTAAGTGGTCATCCATGATATGCATATTGTATTGCTTGTAAATTTTGGTTCATTTACGTTACTCTCCACATCTCCTATACTGGGATTAAATAAGCATGAAACCAAAATCATCCTTTTCAACTTTGTATTTACCATTTATGCTAAAATAGCCAATGACTCGACATGCACATTCCCCCTTCCAGGGATTTTCTTGATCTCAAACGTTTCAAAAGCCAAAATCTCTTTATTTACCTCTTGAAGGTGTTTTTTTCACATGTTCTTTTGTCTTAAAGACATCATTGACACTACTACAAAACAGGCCATTAAAGTCGGTTCATGCATTGAACCTACTTACGTTTAAAGTCGGTTCACACATTTAACCGACTTTAAAATATATATTGATTTTTTTAACATATTGTACTCATTTTCTACTCTACTAATAACCTGTATTCGATCACATATAACATAAATTAAATTAAATATGTTTAACAAAGTTTAAATAATAATACAAATAATTGAAAAATTAAATATAATTAATTACTTGATAGTTAAATTTATTACAAAAAGAGTAATGTATATACAATACATATATATATTTAGCTTAAATTACAAATAAAATGATGTTGTCAAAGTGTCATGGATTTTGAGATATTCCCACTTTATTTCAATGAGAGCAAGCTTGGTTGGCTTAGAATCAAGGAAACTGGGCAAAAAGCAACTGGTCTATACAACAATTCATTCTCATACATACATGAGCACATAAACATTCATCAAACAAGAAATCTAAATTTCAGAGACATATGAATGGAGAAATTAAAGCATTATAAATATTACCATGGTCTTGTCCTATGTTATTCAAGATCATCATATTCTTCTCCTGATGTTATAATTTGAACAAAGTGTTCTGTCCATCCTTCTTGTAAATCATCAAAAATATGCATATCATAGCCCCACTTGTTCCAACCAAAGAAATATACGTAATTGAATTTAAAATAAGAATGTAATATCATGAATTCACAAAAAATAACATATATATGTTAAAAGATTAGTAAAAGAGATTACCACATCGACATCTGAGTGATATAATAATAACCTTATCCCTTCGAAATCATATTAGCACTTTATTAATCTTTTGTTTATAAATATGAAGATAATTGGAATCAAGCTGGTATTTTTAATGCTATAATGAGCTCTAAATATGAAGTCAAGTGTAACTCTGATTTGTTACTTGGCTTGGTTGAGTTTTGGTGCCCATAAACGTATGGAACAACTATGTAATACATTTATGGGCACCAAAACTCAACCAACCCAAGTAACAAATCAGAGTTACACTTGACTTCATATTTAGAGCTCATTATAGCATTAAAAATATCAACTTGATTCCAGAAAGCTTCATATTTATAGAAAAAAGATTAATAAAGTGCTAATATGATTTCAAAGGGATAAGGTTATTATTATATCATTCAGATGTCGATGTGGTAATCTCTTTTAATAATCTTTTAACATATATAAGTTATTTTTTGTGAATTCGTGATATTACATTGGAATGATGATTCTTTGTGGTTTTCCTGTACTTGGCTGGCCAATGACTACCATGATGTTGCCATAAGGAAAGTAGGCAAGAAAGATGAGATGAAGATTGGGCAAAAAACAGGTCCTTAAAACAATGTATTCTCCTAAATACATGAGCACATAAACATCCATCAAACAAAACATCCATCAAACAAAACATCCATCAAACAAGGGACTTCAAACATAGGAATAGAGAAAGTAAAGCATTATAAAAATTACCATTATGTTGTCATATGTTATTCAAGATCATCAGAATCTTCTCCTGATTCTTCTTGTGATGATATAATTTGAATCATTTGTTCTGCCCATTCCTCTCGTAAATCATCAAAAATTTACAGGTCATAGCCCGTCTTGTTCTAACCAAAGAACTACATGTATTTAAAATCAAAATAAGAATGTAATTTCATGAATTCACAAAAAAGACCTCATATATGTTAAAAATTTATTTCGGTAAAAGACATTACCACATCTTCAATTGGAATTTTGATATTTGTGATGATTTCGCTCATAAACTTCATGACATAATAACCACACATGACTCCATCATTTTGTTGTGGAACCTACAAAAAATAAGTGTACATGATTTTCCATATTCAAACATTTTTATTAGTCAATAGTAAAATTAATAAAATTATTAATATTCGCTTATACATACCATAACTTTATGCCATATAAGCTTATAAGATTTTTTAAGGGTAATGCCCCTAAACTTGTTCCACAGCTTCCATGCCCTATCAAAGTTTAAAATAGTTAGTTTTTTTATTAAATATTACAAAGAACAATAGAAGAAAAATAGCTAGCTATAACTCTTACATTTCAACAACTACTTTTGTATCTTTACTCAGTTCTATGGAAGTTGAGTCACAGTACCAAGCATGATTATTGAACAGATCAAGGATAACCAACATCCAATGATCTTGGCCTTGTTCAAACCTTAGTGGCCAAGGACTTATTAACTTTTGATTTCTGTTAAGCGTTAATGTCCTATCACATAATTGTTTAGCTCTGATGATAACATTCTTCTCTTGATATTGATTGATATATGAAAAATCATAGAACATTGCTAAATGTGATGGGTTATTATGTTGAAGTCGATAATAACATGCCCTATATAAAAGAAATATATATAAGTAATTAGATAATATAAATATAATTATATATGTTCTACATAAATGAAAGAAATTTACTGATTGAGGACTCACCTTGTCCACACTTGAATTATACTTAAATCGATAATTTGGTATTCAAATAGTAGCAATATGCACTCGATCGATATATGTTTGGCCGATGTCTACACCAAAAATTTCTATAGGAAGTGGCACAGTTCATCCATCATTTATGCTAGATGCCCTCACAACAATAGTCATCAGAGTGTCAAGATTTCTGCTGAAGTTTAAAGCATAATCATAACTATACTTTTTCCAAGGCTTCTTTTTGAATGACTTAATGCATGATGATTAGCCACTAGACATAGATTTACCATGAGATACTTGCTTCGTATCTCTTAAATGTACAACATTTACAAGTTCTAGTATAATAGACTAAAGAAGAAATATTATGTATATTAGTAACAATAAAAGATATAATAAAATAATAGTAGCAAAAAAGTGTTATCTTTTAAGTAAAAAATAGTACCACATCAAAATTTAGAACAACTTGAATCGATGGCCAAGCCACATACTATCCAACCGCCTCTTGGACTATGGTAACATCAGAAGGCACATGTAGTGGACAATCATGGAGCAATGATTGATCAATTACTATTCACTAATGATTTGGAAAATATTGATTATGAATCATCCAATCATCACTCAATTGGCATATCGTTCCAATAGCAGCAAAGTCCATTGATGAAGGATGACATAAGTGTTATATATAATGAATAAAATATATAATAAAAATAAAAATAAGAGATTATCTACACCATAAATTAAAATCTTACCACATATGATTCATCAAATAGAGGAGGACTCCCATATGGGGGTAGCTATTGGATGTACATTCTCATTAAAACATTCATCGTGATATGATTGATGATAATAATGTACATATTGCATTGGAAAAAATGAACTACTACCTGATTGCATATGCATTCCTGGCATAAAGGGAGGACCAGTAGGATGACTTTATCCCATACTGGATATAGGTTGAGCGCTATGAGATTGCATGGGTGGTATGCCTAGCATGGATGGTGGCATGCCTGGTATGGATGGTTACATGACTGGCATGGATGGTGGCATGCCTAACATGGATGGTTGCATGCTTGGCCAATATGGCATGCCCTGATTATAGTATGATGCCATGTCTAACATGTGTTGTGCTTGATATTCTTTTAAAGTGGCAATCTCACTTAACATTGAGGCCTTAAAAGAGTTGAGTTCTTCTTCAATTTTACTATACTTTTCCTTACTAACAATCTAAGGATTTTTTTTGGAATGTTAAAATACTTCATATAACCATCATATTGGCTACCTCTGATGCTTATTTTCGCAAGTGTACGAATCGTTCAAGTAATAAAGTGTACAAAAGTACGGATATCGAACCCACAAGGAATGGCGTTACTAAGTACCGAAATTGACTAACCCTAATTTTATTTGAAAACTGAATTGTTGAAATTGTTTTAAAAGCAAATTAACATAAAACTAAACGTAAATAACAAAATTTAATGTTGTTCACAAATGATTAAAAACGCTAAGGCATTTTATTTCGCTAAATCAATTCAATTCGATTTCAAGTCATGTTATATGAGAATCAAAGCTAAAAGTGATGGTTGAAAAACCCAAACTTATCTAATACTCTTTCTCAAGTTATATTAGAATTACTTATCTATGAAAACCAACTATATTTCTATGAAGATTTAATCACAAATAAGCACATTACGATTTATGGAATTTCTGGAATAACCACATACATCATGCATTAGGTGTCAAACTCGCATTCAACATACGGTATTTATCACAAGAAGCATTCATTACACATCTCTTCTCGGTCTCAATATAATGCAACAAATCATCTAAATCTTGATCAGAAATTTAAAAGCATTAAGCATGGAAATAAATACTCGACTTGAAAACAATGAATTCATATAACAATAACAAAAGAAATCAGATTTCCTTGATTTAACTACATCATAGCCTTAGCAAAAATGAATTAGTTCATAACGGAAATAAGAACAACCATTATTTCAATTGAATCCATCAATAATAAAACTGAATAAATTGCAGAATATAAAAACTAAGGAGAAGAGATGAAAAACTCTAGAAGATGAAGACTTGGTAGCATCAATGGTGAAGATCCTTCAAGTTTCTCCAAAATTTCTTTCTCTCCTCCAAAAATGTCTTTGAATTCCTCTCTCTGCCGTCCCCCTCTTTTTCCATCATATTATATATATAGATCTAGGGTTTGGGGGGGCAATTTTGGAACAAAACAACCAAAAAATCTGTTTTCGGACGAAACTCGCCGGCGGTGACATTATTCTCGCCGCGGCGAGTTTTCTGGAAAATAAATTTTTTTGGGTTTTCGATTTTGGCCGGTGGCCAAAATAATGTGGCCGGCGGCTAGATGCATTTGGCCAGCGGCGAGATAATTTTGCTCAACGTATTCTCCTTAAGGTTTTAGCCGGCGGCGAGAATATTCTAGCCGGCAGCGAAATTCCAAATTTTGAAATTTTGTTTTCTTTTTATTTGCACTCAATCCCGTTCATTGAAATTTGTCCCAAACTTCTCCAAAATTATGATTTTACCTGAAATTGCACTTTAAACACGAAATACCCGTGAAATGACATTTGTGGATTAAATAATCAAATAAACGCAATTTTCACACAAATATCAACATTTAAATCATAACAAAAATGCAATAATTTGACTCTTATCAACCTCCCCTAACACGACCAGGATGCTCACGTCCGAATGCATGATATATAGCATCTCTCCCTAGATCTTCAATTATTTGACCCCTGGATATTTGTTCTTAAACAACTCTCTACAAATAATAAAGCAAACAAACATATCATACATTATTACATCAATTATTAAAAATCATATGGACTTTGTGTCAAGTTAAATTACTAACTAACTTATTTAGTTGTTCTTCTCCTCACTTAGTCATTGGTCTTGACTTCTTCGTTTTGGGACTCTTTGTTTCTATATACAATTTAGATTGTGTAACTGGTCTACCCAATTCAGCTTCCTACATATATTAAATAAATTTATTAACCATGGCATCAACTTAAATTTGAGGAAAATAAATATAAAAATATTTATAAATTAACACAAATTAATAATATCATTCTATATCTAACTTCAGGATTTTAAGACCTCCTAGTACGGTTAGAAAGAATATTATGCATTTGTATAATCTGATGTTCTTCCCTAATAATTTGAAATTCATCCTTACGTCTATAATCCACGAAGTCTTTCCAAACTTGAGGTGTAATTTAGGGGTGTTCTTCAGGTATTTTGTAGAGCTCTACTTCATCAAGTGGTTCCAAATATGAAAACATATAATTTCTTACCAATCTGGAAGTTTTGTATTCCTTACACGCCTTATTTGTTATCTTATAACACTTGCTCTTCCAAGTGTCATTGACTTTATAACGATTCTGTAAAAACATACTACAAAAGACTAGATATAATACAAAAAAGATATAATATATGTAATTAGTTATAAAGTATAAGAGACTTACACAAATGGTTTTCCATATTTTTAACTTTTCAGCTTTGTCAACCTAAGTCCAATCATTTATATTGATTGGTATACTTGACTTCACAAGTCTACCAATAAAGGTTTCAATTGTTGGCCATTTTTCCCTATTGGATTACCAGTAGCGTCAAATAGAACGAGTAATCTATCATCTGGGTTAAGTGGAGCATCAGGTATATTCGCCCAACCCTTTCTTTTCAAATGCCCCAATGGATCATTTGGATCTATAAACTCTGTTACCCTAGGATCCATGAAATATCTGCAAACAATGAAGAAATATAAATTAATTGAAAATTTTAGGAACATACATATATATAAACATCTAAGAATTATTAGAACAATATAGAACATACATTATGTTTAATTAGGTTGTTGATCGTATACATATATTCTTTCACAATCACTTCAAGTCCATGACGAAGAATCATCATCATCATCAACTAGATCATCACATACATTAGGAAATTTGTTTGAGAAATGACTAATTGGATAATGTGTCAAGCATAGGGTCATTATTTTCTAAAGCATCACAATGGTAAAACTCTTTTTATGGAGGCGTTAACACAATGGACCATCTTGTGTCAATTTGATCGCTCATGTAAAATACTTGTTTTGCATGAAGTGCTAACGTGAAATGATCATCAGTGTGACTTATCTTGGATAAATTTACAAGGGTAAATCCAAAATCATCTATTTTATATCCAACATTGATAACATCTTCGACCCAATCACACAAGAAAATTGTTTCATGGAAGACCTCATAATCCAGTTCCCAAATCTCTTGAATTATACCATAATATGTTCTATCAGAAAATATAGGATTACCATCTTTTGAACTGGAAAATTTCATAGTTTGTGCAACCATCTTCACACCTCTATTCTGATTTACTCGAACTTTGTCCCTAGCTTGAGTCATAAACCTCGATACATTAATTGTGAAACTAGAAAATGATTTGACATTAAATTTTGGACCATGTGTAAGCTATTCTAAACTTTTTGCTATTTTATGATTGGGTTTGTTGAGTTCATCTCGAATCTATGTATACAAAAACATGAAATGTGTTTAAAGCAAAGTTTTAAAACATTGCATAGAAGTACTAATGAATTCTTGTATGTGACACTTACATGGTTTCGAAACCAATTAATAAGCTCTCACTTATGTTCATCATACAACCATTTTTCTCCTCCTTTTTTTTATAATGAGGATCGATCTTTGATAAGTTTAAATGCATCATGTAATGTTATTAAAGATATATCAAGTAGATATCATCATTAATAGTTAAATAAAAATTAATTTTTTCATAAATGGAAAGGTTAAACATCACTTACTCTATGTACGGGTGTGCCTCATTATTATTTACCAAAATGATTCGATGTGATTTTTCCCATCGAGTGCGATCAATAAAACAATTTTTACTTCCACCAAGCATAGAGTTACCTACTTGGATCATGTGACGCTCTAAGAACAACTTGTGTGTAGGATTCCCAATTTCAGTGCAACCACTAAAGTATTTAGAACAAAACTCAATAGCCTCTTCAGCAATATAATGTTCCATCATGCATCCTTCAGGTCGATTTCTATTATTTACATATCTATTAAGGACTTGCATATATCTCTCAAAAATATAAATCCACCTTAAGTAAGTATAACCACACAATTGAACCTCTCAAACTAAAAGAACACACAAGTGAATCATTATATCGAAGAAAGAAGGAGGAAAATATTTTTCAATTAGACACAAAGTCTCTACAACATCTTTCTATAAAGAGTTTAACTTATCAATTGATATAGATTTCTTTCATATTGTATTGAAGAATGAACAAAGATGAATTATTGATAATCAAACATGTTTGTAAGAATTGATCTAATAGCAACTGGTAATAATTGTTGCATTAAGTTATGATAGTCATATGATTTCAATCCATAAAGTTTCTTATCGGTGATAGACACAAAATTTCTTAAGTTGAATGAGTAACCATCAGGAACTTTCACACCCGCCAAACATTTACAAAACACATCCTTTTCTTTTTTTGACATTGCATATGATGTTGGTGGCAAGTATGTTCGATTCTTATCATTTTCCACCCTTGGTGCCAATTCAGGTCGTATTCCTAGTTTCTTTAAATCTAGTCTTGCTTTAATTCCATCCTTCATTTTTCTAGGTATATTAAGTAATGTACCAATCAAGCTCTCACATACATTTTTCTCAATTTTTATGACATCTAAGATGTGACGAATGTGTATGTCTTTCCAATAAGGTAATTCCTAAAATATTGATTTTTTATTCCAACAACCATGGTCTACTGATTCAGTAACATTTTCATTTTCACCCATTTTATTAGTTAACCTCTTTCGTTTCCTTACCTTAGTGACTATTCTTTTTTTCATCTTTTCATATCGTTTGAATGTCATACCATTCAATTTCCTTAATATCTCAACACCTCGCAAAGTTCGAGTTGCATGATCATGATCTTCTTCACCATTGAACGGTTTCTTTTGGTATCTAAACTTGTGTTCAAATGGAAAAAATCTTTTATGTCTTCTATAAGACATTTTTTGTCTGTAAACAAGATGAGTTGCAGAAGTGCCATCACTACATATAGGGCATCCCTTGTAACCTTTTTGTTGCATATCCTGATAAGTTCCCATGGGCAGAAAAATCATTAATTGTCTATAAAAGGACCCTCCTCAAGTTAAAGTGTTCTTCTTTATGTGCATCGTAAAGATTTACACCATCATTCCACAACGTCTTTAAATCATCTATCAGAGGCTGCAAATATACATCAGTATCAACATCGAGTTGTTTCGATCCTAAGATCAATAATGTTAACATCATGGATTTTATTTTCATACACAACTAGGGAGGAAGGTTGTATGTTACCATAATTACTGGCCAATAGCTATATCTACTACTAAGGGAACTATATGGATTAATTCCATCAGCAGCAATGGCAAGATGAAGATTGTGCGAATGAGATGCAAATTAAGGGGATAAATTATCTACTACTTTCCAATTTGGAGAATCACAAGGATGACATAGCACCCCATCATCAAATCGAGTATCTGAATGCTAAGTCAACATCTTTGATGTCTCTTTACTTTTGAACAACCTTTGAAAGCGAGGAATCAGAGGAAAGTACCAAAGAACCTTTGCGGGCACGCCTTTCTTAAGTGTTGTCTCATTTGTATCATGCTTCCATCTCGATTCTTTACACATCGAACAATCATCTAATGTCTCATATTATTTTCTATAAAGAATGCAATCATTTGGACAAGCATGAATCTTATGATATTCCATGCCAAATCGACTAAGAGATTTCTTCACTTCATACATTGAAGATGGAAATTCAATACCCTCAAGAAACATATCTACTAGTAGATTTAGTAATTCTATGAATCTCTTGTCAAAAAACCATGTTTTTCCTTCACATTGTTCAAATGAACCAATCCCGACATTTTAGTGTATTTCTTGCATTTTGGATACAATGGTTTTTCGGCATCTTTTAGAAATTTTTTAAAGGTTTCGAGATCACCCTCATGTAGTTCATCTTCAACACCATGAAACATATTTTATGTATGTACATTATGATAAGATGTATGTAATCCACTCACACTCTTATTTATCTCTTCCCCATGAGTATTATCAATATTTTCTCCCTTATAATACCAACATTTATAGCTCAAAAGAATACTACTACGGGTAAGGTGATACTTAACCTTGCCAACTTCATGAAATCGCTCATTTTTACATTTAACACATGGACATCAAATCATACTAATTTCATTATTACTATTTCTACAAACAAATTCCATAAAACTTTCAACTCTAGAAATGTATTCCTCCTCAATTCTACACTTTGACATCCAAGATTTGTCCATTTCTATTAATGACATTAAGCATATTAAATATGTATCCAATCAATATATTTCAGGTATTATTATATATGAATTCCCTAATTATTAGAATATATATCAAAACATACATAATACAAAAATTTATCATTTTAATCATTTTAAAATTGTATTACTTTTACTTAATAAAATATAATTATTTATAAGTAAATAAATTTATTCACGTACGGTAAATATTCTAATCCTTCAAACCCACGAGATCTAAATATTATTTTCATAAAAAATCAGTCAAATAAATAATAACATGCATAATACAAAACATACATAAATAAAAAATTTATACAAAAAATAACGCAAACTGAATAATAAGTGCATAAGATTAATAGAAATACTTACAAGAGTAAATGAAGTGACAAAATGAAGGAAATGAAGAAAAAAAAAGGTGTTTTGTAAGTGAGAAAATGGGTATAAAAAATTTGAGTATTTCGCTAAAAAAATAAAGGATTTGGAAGATAATTTGGAGAAGAAGAACCCACTAAATGACGTTAGAAATGATGGTTAGAGGTGGCCGAAAAATGCGAAAGAGTGGAGGAGGTGAAGCTCGATTTTGAGTTTTTTTGGGTGCTGTAAATTAAAAATGATATTATGATAGAAAAGAGATAAGAGAAATGAAAAAATACACGTGGATAGCATCAGTTGACGTGTGTAATTTCGGTTTAACACGTCAACCGATGCTATCCAAGTGTATTAATTTTTTTATTTTTTTAGTCAATTATTTTTTAAGATTTTCATTAATTATAGACTTTTTATATTTTCTTGAAAACTTTTCTATATTTTGTTTTTCATGCTATCCAAATTTGATAAACTACATATGAAAAACATGTACATAAAATTAAGTACGTATCCAAACAATTACACACAATTCTATAAATTATATAATTTTAAAAACCAATTGACTTAAAAAAAGAATAAAAAATTATATATTATATATATATCCAAATTCAATTTTAAATAGTTAAAATAAAATAATAATTGACAAAAAAAAATTAATTACGTGTCAATCGACGCTACATGTAGCGTCGATTTTTCACTGAACCAACTTTAAATTGATTATAAGTCGATTTTATCTAAAAAACAAACTTTACATATCGACTAAAATGTCACATTTTGTAGTAGTGTGACCTGATTTACTACTAACTGTGAATCACTATAATCACTATAGACCAAGACCTTCGAGTGCCAATAAGAATGCCTCATATTCTGCAACATTATTGGTTACTTGAAAGGCAATATGGACACATTGTTCATTTAGCCTTCCTACTGGAGTGAGTATTATGATTCCTACCCTAGACCCTCTCTAGTTGCTAGCTCCATCTACATATACTTTCCATTGGGTTGAGGTTGGTATGAATGCAACTAGAACTGCTGCTTGGTCCCCTAATTTACTTATGGGTTCTTGAGTCCACTCGATAACAAATTCGGCCAAATCTTGTCCTTTAACAGTGGATAGTGGTTTGTACCATATTTCAAATTCGCTTATTTAATGGCTATTTGAGAAAGGCATCCAGATTGGTCTGGCTTACCCAAAATACCCTTCAACGGGTGAGATGTAAGAACAACCATCTTATGAGCCCCAAAATATTATCTTAGTTTTCTTAAGGCCATTCTAATCATAAAAGCCTTTTTATCCAAGGGAGGATATCTATGTTGCACTCCCATTAGGGAATGGCTCATATAGTATATCGAACATTGTTTCCCTTCTCTATCAACCACAAGTAAAGCGCTAGGTGCTTTATTTGTGAAAGCCATATAAAAGTATAAAACATCGTCAATGGTAAGGTTTGTTAAAATGGGTGTTTTTCTTAGGTGTTCTTTGATGGAAAAAAAGCATGTTCATATTCTTCGTTCCATATGTAATTTTTTTTCTTCAATAGATGAAAAAAAGGTGAACATTTTTCCATGCACTTGGAAATGAAACGACTAAATGCCATTATCTACCCGTTTAGCTGTTGGACCTTCTTTAATACACTTCAATGACCTTATGTTCACAAGAACCATAATTTTGTCAGGATTGGCCTCAATCTCACAAGAAGATACTAGATATTCCAACAATTTTCCTAACATCACTCTAAAACACACTTTTTGGATTAAGATACATTTCATAACCTCTTACTATAACAAAGACCTCTTTTAAATCTGACACGTGATCTTTGCGACTTTTTCTTTGGCTATCATGTCTTCCATATAAACCTCCATGTTTCACCCAATCTGGTCCTCGAACATTTTGTTTACCAACGTTTGATAAGTAACTATAGAATTTTTCAAACCAAAAGACATCTTGATGTAATAATATCTCTTCTTTAGTGATGAACGTTGTTTTCTCTTTATCTCTAGGATGCATTTGGATCTGATGATATCTTGAGTATAGATCCATAAAACTCATTGTTTTGAAATTGGTTATGGCATCAACTAGCTAATCAATGTTAGACAAAGGAAAGAAATCCTTTAGAGTAGTCGTGTTAACGTCTATGAAGTCAACACACACTCTATGGTCTCCTCCTGCCTTATTTACTAAAACAATGTTTGAGAACACTATTGGGTAATCAACTTCATGAACCCAACCCACACTCTTGAAAGAGTTGACTTTTTCTTTATAATGTCGTTTTTCTCTCATGCAAATCTCCTTCTTTGTTGCTAGACTAGCTTCTTGGTGTGGTTAACATTTAATTTGTGGGAAATGATGGATAGATCAATACCTGACATGTCTTTTGGTTTCCAAGCGAAAAGATCAACATTATTTTTCAAGAACTCAATCAATGAGTCCCTTATCTCATTTGAAAGTTTCAAACTGATTTTTAGGAACTTGTCTTCCTTTGGACCTCCTACTGAGATTATTTCATAATCTTCCAATGCTACTATCATAATTCCATTTTTCATCAAGCATGTAGTCTCTGGGCTTACTTGTCACTTGCTCTTTGGTTCCTATTTTGAACCATAAGGTGATGCACTTTCCATGGCAAAATTGTAACAACTCGCCTTTTCTTATTCTTCTCCTATTTATTTTATCCCATCAACTATGGGGTACTTGATAAGTTGATGATATTTCAAGAGGAAAACTCTCATTTTATGGATCCAAGGCCTTCCCAAAATTGAATTATAAGAGGTATGGGTGTTTAACATCACGAAATTTGTAAGTATGATAGCTTTTTCCACACAAACCAAGAGCCATATAGTTCCAACAGACATGGTTACGCTACAATTGAAACTCACAATGGCATTTGTTGTTGCATAATTTATTGGGATCTATCCCCATGTCCAATAGCGCGAACAAGTATAAAAAATCAAAAGAACCATTATCCACCAAAATTCCACGCATTTCACAATGTGCAATTTTGACTATGATAACTAAAGGATCATCATGAGGTGGTAAGACCTCTCTTCCTTCAAAAATGAGAGGGAAGACAAGTCCCTCTTATTTTAAACTATAAACAAATGGGTATGAATCTCTAGCTTCACGAGCATACCTCTTTCTCGAATTGTGGGTGTGATCTGACATTGTCAGACCACTATGTATGGCGTGAATTACATGCATATCTCCTTATGGGGATTGATTAAGCTTGTTGTTTTCCCTTGGATGAGAATTGAAGGGTATAAATTTTCTTTGATTATTCAACACCTTGTTTTCTCTTCTTGGAAGTCCATTTCCATCTACCAAGTCCCTCATATGTCTGTTTGAAAGAAGAGGCTCAATTCTCTAAATGGGGCTCTCATAGGTAGCAGCTAATTTATTTGATCCATGCATTCCATTCTTTATACAACATCAACCAATAATACCCGCAATGATGGACCTCTAAAAAGAGGTAAAGCTCTCCCCTATATTCTAGGCCTTCCCTTAGGTGCTACCACCAATGTAAAAAGGGGTGGATTTTGGCATCTATCTATAAAAGGCTTATCCAAAAATCGGTTCAATGAGCTCTTTGATGACTTCAAATCTCTTTCCACATTAACAAACTTCTAGGCCTCTTTATATATCGTGTCTAGGGATCACAGAGTAGTTTTAGTTAACTCAATGAATAGACCAGTATCTCTTTTTATTCCCTTCCGGAAAGCCTCGATGGCAATAGAATCATAATATTGAGAAATCTCCATTTTTTTCCATTTTAAACCTTCTCCTATAAGTCTGAATGGTTTTGTTATTCTCCTGGATAATTGAAAATAGATGGTGTGACTACTTCTTGATGGGCTTGTTACATGCATAATTGGTGAGGAACCTTTTTACCATACCATCAAAATTCTTTACACTCATAAGAGGTAATTCAATTAGCCATTATTGCACTATTTCCTAGAAGGTGGCGGTGACTAACTTGCAAAACATGGTATTTCTCTTGTCTTCAAAAATGCTTACAGTAGCCATGGCCATTTTGAAGTGGATAACATATGCCACATGATCTTTTGTCCCCTTGTAAGTAAGACACTTCGGAGTAGAAAAACTTTGGGGGTGGTATCACTAGTTTGATATCATTGGAGAAAAGGGATTCCAACCATTGGTCGCACACAATCGTGATATCATTCAAAGGATGAAACTCTCCTTCACTTTTCAATCGATCATTCCTTCTTACTTCCATTATCTCTTTAAATTTCTCATCCAAGTTATTATTGGAAAGTTCAAATTATGCTTGGCATCTCTTTGGAGTGAAGGTTCCCAAGCCAGAAGGTCTTGACTAGTGTTTACATGGTCTGTTCGAGATGTTAACGAGTTATGCATATAGGTTCTTGAGTTGGAGTTGCGGGTATGGATAGCTCGTAAGTTGTGTTAGGGTCGATATTGATTGAGATATCTCATTGGTTCGATCTCATTGGATGACATGGTTTTACTAGAGGGGTTGTTGTTTGAAATGAACTCTTAACCTCTTTTGAGTAATCATCTTGTATGAAACATGACTTGAGTTCCTTCTTATTGTTTTGTGACCTAATGAAAGCTTGTTGCGGTCTACCATTTTCCATTATTCTTTTTTTAGCATGCTTTTTTTAGAGATGAGTTTTTCGCGATGTAACTGACTGAATTGGTTGTGCAAGGATTTATTTTGGTCACTCTGGGCCCACTCTCTTATGCTGCAGGTCATGTGGGGTCATACACCAACCCATGATCTGAAGTGATTATAGATGAGACATAAGGTACGTGTTCGTTGAGATTGAACTTAAGGATTAGATGAATATGACTATTTCTTAATTCAGGATGGGTGTGACGACTAGTCATGATAATAGGAGTGAATTTCCTTACTACATAAGTTGATTCTCCTTAAATATTAAATGTAAAGTCTCAAATACTAAGAGATATAAAGAATTAAGGTCTCATGATGGGCATCAATTGTTTGGAGAATTATTGATATGCTAAGAACTCTACAAAGATATTAGAGAAAAGATAAATTCAAATCCTTTATTCATCTCATTAGTGAGGTATATATATATATATATACACACACATAAAAGGTAGGTATCATTGTTATAATGATACACTCTGTTCGAGATATCAAAATGGACCTATATATAATAAAATTACAAAAGAATCAACAAGTCATTATTTCTAAGTCGTACAAGATGCCTTTAGGTAAAAGAGAAAGTAATAGTTCAAAGGTCGCTCCTACTAGGTTCAATAGTGCCCAACATGATGACAAAAGACCAAGGTCTTATTCTTCAGGTCATAGTTATTAGGTCATATGTTATTAAGTACTCAAGATCCTTAGAGTTGGATCGACGACTCCCCTATACCAAATCGCTTACGTACGAAACGTGTGTATTATTCACTATATGAACAATGTGTATCAAGTCACTAAGGTCATATACCTATCACCTGGATGATACCAAATAATATATATACCAAACCTTACCAATATCCAAAAATATTCACAATATTTCACAATTTTTTAATCCATGCTCATAGCTTGTCCCTTAGGTCTTTACAAGTTCCTAGCTATACCTTAGGTCTTTACAGGTTTACTCCTTTGGCTTATCAAAGTTGTTTCTAATAAAGATAGATCTTGGGAAGCTGCCTCTCAGCATCTATATGAATTGATGCTAATAGGAGTTTCCCTCCATTAGAAGTAATAAAAATAGTAAAAAAACAATAAAAATAATACCCTTAAAACATATAACTACAAAATAACAATCCTTATATCTAACTCATACATTTTTAATATTAAAAAAAAATTTAACACATTATTTCACATTAAACATCGTCCAATTAAACATTATTTAAATTAAATTGTGACTATTTTGACTCGTTTAATGTTGAACACCGTCCAATTAAATCTCGTTCAATACAATAATATTAAAGTGCTATTTTTATTGTTATAAGTTTTAAAGGTATTTTTTTTAATTTTTCAAAATAATTTCTTCTACTTGTATAGATAACAATATCCAGTCGCATGCATATCATAAATAGAATGTTCCCTTGAATCATTTGGTTCAAAACATTGATACAAAAAGGGAAGGGGGCTTATGAACTGCATTGAATCTTATGAAGTCCTTGCTCTCTCTCTCTCTCTAAAGCTACTTACTCATAGTTTGTGCTTAATACTGCGAAGAAAATTCCAGTAATAATATAGCATGTGATCATCAGGTTTTACTTGATCCCACTGTCCGTTGCAAAAGATTGCATAGGCGTCAGCTGCATACCTAACCCAATGTCACAAGAAGAAAACAACAGATCAGATCCAGGTCAAAAAAATACTTGAACAAATTAGGAACATGCAAGAACAGTGAAGGATCTGGATGAACTTGAAGAGTTAATATTGCAACAGTTCAAGCAAGATTTTAGTGTCATCAATTTTGCACAAACAAGTATAAGAGGACTTCATCCAAACAAAAACAAGTACAGGATGAAAATGTGAATTTTAAATATTAGTTTGGGAAAATCACCCCAGTGTGTTTTTGTTTGAACTCCTTGTGGATGACCCCGATTTACTAGTCTTTGATCACTTTAATTAAGTGTGGAGGTGTCCTAACCCAAGTAAAGTTAAGATACTGAAATGGTTAAGGGTTCTTGATAAGATCAACGTAATGGATTGAATTCAATCAAAGTTTTCTAGGCTTTCTCTTTCACCGAATTAGTTTGGTGTGTTCTTTGTAAGAGAAGTTCAGAAGATATTAATCATTTATTCTTACATTGTTCATAATCTTTAGTCTAAGTTTCAAAGCACCATGAGTGTCCAATGGGCAATCCCAAGATCATGCAATTCTTTGTTGCTAGAAATTTTTAACTTGCATGGGAGGCTAAGAAAGTGATGATGCTGCAGAGTTGTGAGATACGAGCAATGTTTTGGGCGCTGTGGGGTGAGAGAGGAATAATAGAATTTTTGGAGAAACTGTAAATGATATAAATATGTTAGGAGAGAAAGTCTTATTTTTGACTTATTTATGGACGTCATTTTTAAAAGAGTTTAAAGATTATTCAAAGTTTCTTTTAAGTTATAATTGAAAAGTTTGATTATTTTAAGATTTTGTTTTGGACTGTGTAAAGCTTAGAGTTTAGTATTGTTAAGTTTTCTTTCAAGTGGATTGCTTGTACACATTTTGTACTTTTGTAACTATTTTTATATATAAATATATTATGATGTTTCTTATTTTAAAAAAAATATATATACATATTTTGTCCATCAACTTATAAAAAGGTACCAATAAAGCCCTTCTAAAAACTTTGGGAGATTTAAAAATCATAAAAGGAAGAAATGATGGTAAAAGACTAATGGATTTACCTGCCAACACCATGCAATTCAGTCACATGTGTCCAGCTTTCGTCCAAATACTCCCGAGAGAAGTGTTGTATCATCATTGTCCTCTTCTTGTACAAACCAAGAGGTTGTATAATCTTTTCTATCTCCTCCGGTGAGACGTTAATCGCAGTTTCAGCATTAGGACACAACATGAAGAGATCTGAAATAGCCCTTCTTGCCTGCAAGCAGACATGCCCAAAATATAATTGAACCTTATAACTCAGGAGAAAAATACCACCTTAATGCAAATATCCCTTCAAATTATAACTCATTAAACATGAGAAAATGCGTAATGTTAATCAACCCAGTAAGAATCAAATGTAATAATCATTGAAACTTCCGACATTCTGCAAATAAGATTGGTTGATTTGTTTTGGAACACAAAACACATCCTAACCAAAATCTATAGATGAATTACCAGACGATAGATATCACTTAAAGAATCACTAGGAGAAACAGAGGGAGGACCAAAGGGAAAAAGGGCATCAAACAAGAAAATATAAGAAAGCACACAATCCAAGGCAAGCTTAGATCAATTTGGAAATTTTAGGATTTGAATAAATAATGCAATATAGTTCCATAATACAAATCGGAAATGCACAGCTAACAAAACGAATCTAGCAATAGGTAACAATAAAGGCATAGAAAAGTGGAGAACATGACTTGATGTTGTTGAAGGATGCTTGTATTCATAGGAGAAAATTAGACCCTTTTTTCAACCAAGTTGCACAATCCACTCGACAACTTGAATTAATAACTGTGCCTGAATCTTGATAATGATCAACCTGATACTCGGTTCCTGTACGTGGCTGTAAAACTAAAGCCAATTAATAGCCTCATTGTTTAATCACATGACTCAACAGACCTTTGGACTGACCTCTTAACATATTCTTCAAATGTTTGCTAGAATTATGAAGTGTGCCAAATCATTGTATAGTAAGCAGAGGCATTCAAGTATTCCAAATTCTCTCTAGTTCGTTTGTTTCTTCTTATCTAGTGAAGAAGAAAGTGAGTTAGAAAGACTTGGGTGTAAGAGCGTCTTTAAGATCAATTTGTGATTGGGAAGTAAGAGTTGTACATTGTGTTTCAGATAGTGAATTTAAGAATGAGGGTCTTCAAAGTTCAGCTAAACAACTTCTAAATTATCTAAATTTTTACCCATTTAACAAATAGATACTCGAACTTTTTTTCCCCCTAAAGACAAAGGTTTTTGGTTGATAACACAAATTCTAAATAGAGATTTAATTGGCACATGATTGATCTTTGTTTTTGGTTGTTTTCACACCCGATAAGTATAACCATTACGGAGGTAGTTTCCATGTTCAGAAAATAATTTCAGAAAATTCAGGTACATATAGGGTACCTGTACATATGTGTTTTAAATAGGTCAGAGTTTGAAAATCTAAGAAGTTATTTAGCCTCATGTTCAAATGTGCTTATTTACTGGAGCAAACCTATAAAAATATCATCAAACTACTGCGTTTATTTCGTTTACACAGTTGAACTATTATTTGTCTTGTTTATACCATCGAACTCGTAAAAAGTTCCATTATACCATTCTGTTAACCTCTCTAATGGCGTCATACGTCAAGGGTATATTTGAAATTCAAATAGTTAAATGGTATATTTGGAACAATAATTTATATTGCGACTTGTGATGACATTAAACGGAGACTAACAGAATGATATAAACAGAACTTTTTACGATATGAAAAATAATTTGGTCGTACGATATGAAAAATAATTTGGTCGTATGAATGATACAAATGCAATAATTTGATAATATTTTTGTAGGTTTACCCTATTTACTAACATTGTCCTGATTTTCTTTTACAATGTAGGCTGGTCTAAAAGTCAGTCCCTGCTGTATGGTATTTAGTCAGCCCTAAGAATGACAATATAAAAATATGAATTCATGTACCTGGAAACATCTCTTGGAGCATAAATGAAGCAACACAAATTTAAGCAACCATTCATATCTTCAGTTTCAATGAAATGACCATTAAAATGGCTTAAAGTCCAAGAAGTAAATTCAAAGTCTAGAACATCATGCAAATTTGCAACTAAATATTGTCTTATCTAACTGTTCCTTTATCATTTTATACCACAGCATGTAGCAAACATTATCGTTTCACCAAATGATGCGGCCTCACTACAGCAATACCCAAAATACACACAAAAACACCCATTTTTCAGAGTTAACACACAGACGACAAACATCTTTACACCACAAAGTCATGTTTCTGCTTTAAGGGAATTACGGCCAAAAAAAACAAACTCACTTTTAATGTTCTAGTTATGGCCAGAAAGAAACTGAGTTTTGGGGCTGAAAGGTTGTGGATAATGCCATAATGGAAGTGGAATGTTTTTTTTTTGGCACACCTAGTTGGGGGTCTAATAGGTTTGGAATTATGTGAAAGAAACAGTTAGTGAGAACTTGAAGTGTGATCTTATAAATTATGTGCCTAGAGCTTTCATTAAAACCCATACATGTTAAGTACAAAGCAACTACTTGACAACTTTGACATTTATCAATGAACACAACTTACAAATTCATGTCCAGCACCTCTCCAAAATGCAAGCAAAGCAAAACATAAAAAAAAAAGAGTAAAAAAAAGTAATTAATTAAAGAGAGAGAGAGAGAATAAAAACACACCTGTAAGCCACTAGTACGATTAAGGAGGAAACAAATGATCAAAACTCTCCAGGGATCATGGACATGATCCTCTTGTAGGAGATTATAACTTGAACGAGGAGGCTTCCATGTGTTATCTGGACCCACTCTCCGATAGGCATCACTTACCTTCTCAGCAGCTGAAAGTGTGTTTGTTTGAACACATCTTTGCAATGGAGCATTGTGTCTGTTTTCAGACAGATTCTTGGAATACTTGTTATTTGATATTTTGGGACCAATATACACAAATCGTGAGAACAGATGGTCAAGGTTCACATTTGTTCTCTCTGTTTGGAGGACTGAAGGATTGGGCTCTTCCGATGCTTGAACACTACGATCGTCATCATCGTTTGTTTTCTTATTCCTCTTCCTTGTCTTCTTCTCCTCCTTTTCCTTTCTCTTTTCATTCTTATATTTCTTTTCCATCTCCTTTTCTTTTTCCTTATGAGCAACCCTTTCTCTTCTCAGCTTATTGTTCTTGCTCTCTGTTTGTGGATCTAGTAAATTAGGCTCTTCTAATGCTCCAGTACAACATTTCCCATCATAGCTTTTCTTCGTCCTCCTCTTCTCCTTCTCACTCTCTTGCTCCTCAATCTCCTTGTTGCAGTTTTTAGCAACCACAACTGTTTCAGAATCATCAGAAGTTCCTTTCACAAAATAATGAGAAACAGCCTGCAGATTTATGTCGTTTGGGAAGATGGACTTCCCCAATTTCACATTCACTTCCTTGGTTGATGGCTCTAACAGATTGGGCTCTTCAAATGCTTTAATACGACATTGCCCATTATCGCTTCTCCTTTTCCTATACCTCTTTTTATTGTAATTTTTGTTTCCACTCTCTTGTTCCTCTTCTCGACTCTTCTTGTTCTTGTCGGTCTTTTTCTTGGCTACTGCTACTATTTCCGAACCATAAACATCTTCTTTGTTTGTGGATTTTGCAAAATAATGAGAAACCACACGCAAACCCACATTATCACTCATTGTTTGGATGTTTGAGGAATTGGATCCCTCTAATGATTTCATGCAACAATTGCCATCGTCACTTTTCTTCCTCCTCTTCTTCTTCTGCCTCTCATTGTGATCTCTTTTTCCACATGTGGACACATTCGTTTTCTTCGATACCACTATAATGATCTCTGAGTTGTTGGATGTTTCTGCAGATTTGATGCTATTTGCAAAATAAGGGGAAACAACCCTCACATTTTGTTTCATACTTCTCTTCTTTTTCTTCTTCATTTTTGCGTTCGTCTCATTGTTATTATGGTCGCTAATATTCTCATTGCCGTTTCTTTCACTGAAATATGGAAAAATTACCCTAATTGACTCCATTAGACATTTGTCGTTGTCTAATTACCTAGTTCGTTCATGTCTTCACGCTATAGATACATGTCTTCATAGAGTTCATGACATATATACAAGATAATGAATAAAATTGATAAAAGGACATAAATAGCATGAATTAGTTCAAAACACACAATTTTACAGTATAATCAAATATGACTTTACAAAATTATCCCTTCTTACAACAAAGACTCACTAACTCATACGCAACAGTCACCACCCGAAACCTTACCAGAGCTCCAACAAATTGTACTATTTGTATAAAATTAATATGAAGTTTTTGTAACGCTTACAGAATTATATACAATTTATGTACATTTTACAGAATAACATTAAAACATGAAACCGCTCTTATTAACTAATACTTTTAATTTGAAATATATATATATTCCAAAATTCACTTAAGGTTCAATTTAATATATTCCAACATGCATTTGTGAGGGAAAAAAATGTTTCTACGAAGCTTACAAAATTACTTAAAATTTATGTACAACATAAAAAATAATCCTATAACATAAAAATGTTCCTATTCAGTAATATTATTAATTTGAAACTCATCTATTCCAAAACTAATTACAGGTTTCATGTGATAGTTTAAACTTTTCCCTTTTAATCTACATGGATTTCCTTTTGGTTTCCTTTTATGGGAAAAATCAATATAACATTTTTGTAACACTTACATAATTATTTGCAATTTCTACAGTCTATAGAATAGTCCTGAGATATGAAAGTGTTTTGTTAAGTGATCTTCGTAATATGAAAATTATATATTCTAAAATTCATATTACATTCAATAGCAAAGTTTAAATTTTTACCTCTTACTTTTAGAGGATTTTCTTTAGTTTTGCATTTTTATTTTATTTTTTTTAAAAAAGAGGAAGAGAAAAAATTACCAAAATTACAAAACATTTAGAAAAAGTGCAAAAGAAGTTATAGGTAGCTATAATTCAAAGTCATCAACAATTTTTTTATATATGTTATAGATTATAGATATAGATATAGATTTCCAAACCACATTTCTTAGTCTCCCCATGTGTATGCACAACATTCGCCTAAATAAATTTATAAAATCTAACAAGATGTTCAATTATTCCAGTAGAAAAGAACAAAAATTAGTTCATCAGCAGATCAGCAACATAACATGAAATACATTTCAAGACAGTGAAGAAAATTATACAAACTCAACCAAAGCAAATATAACATATGTATAATGGTACAATTAACACAAGCTAATACAACATATTTTGTTAACATCATAAAAACATTATAAATATCCATTTTCCAATGTATCAGGTTGCATTTTTAGATCATAATTCATAATTTTTAGATTATGAAAATGTTCAGGAACACTATGCAAACACTAATTGAAAACGGTATTGGTCCTTTTTATCACTTAATCAAGCAGAGCATATATTGATGTACTATTGCACAAACCTAGTTAGCTATACATAATGATTTTACAATAAATTCCTTTGTAGTTTTATAGAATGTACAACCAAATTCAACAAGTAAGCTCAAGGTTGAAGCTTCTAATTTTTCTCAGAAAATATGCTAAAGACATTATACCCAGATCAAACAGATTTCTATATTATAAACAAACATTAAACAATTGTAATTAAATTAAAGAAATTACCTCATCTAGAACTATATTATGTGAGAATGGAGAGAATCATTATGGAAATTCAAATTGTTTCTTTAAAACATGGTAACCTTTTTCCAATTGCTTAGTGATCTTACACATGGCTCTCCTACTCTTGAACCAAATAACAATCTGTCTAGGGTGTAGACCAAGAGACTTAGCTAGTTGTACTTTCCTCCCAGTTTCAACTTTCAAGCTTGTTCACCAATTAAAAGCTCTTCTCAAGGGTCTTCACCTGTTCTAGATTCAATCCCTTTTTATTTTCCCCAAGTTATAATCAAGTGTTTAGTTAGCAAGAAAAGTAAAATGGTTAATGTATAAAGACCAACGGCTGAAGAAAACAAGAAGCCAAATGTTGATTAAGGATTTAATATTGAAGGAGCGGGGCTAATTTAGAAAATCCAATAAGCTACAGCCAAGGTGCATGTTAAAGAACCCTAGGTTCAGATTGAACTTTTCGATATCTTTTTTCCAAAATGGAAGGAAAAATTTAGAGTCTAGTTCTGATGTTGAGAATGAAACGAATTTGGAGTTAAGGGATGAGAAATATCCATTTTTGACAGCATTCACGTCGACAATAAAGGTGAGTGGATTTTAAAAAGTTTCGATCATGACAGAAAAGGTTAGAGAGAAATAAAGAAAGGGGAGGAGGAAGGATTACCAGTACTGTTACTTTGTCGACGAGGTCTAGCGGCTACGTTCTTCACTGGCGACGATGATGACAAACGATCATGTAGGAAAATGAACGGAAGAGAAATCCACTACCATTTGGCCCGGCATGGCGGTCAGAGTGTTTCGGAATTAAATTATAAAATCTGTAATTTAAATTATCCGAAAATTATTACGATCGGCAATTGAATAAGTGAGTAACGGTTTGAGATAATTATTAAAATATACTTGAAAAAACCACGTATATCAAAAATTAATAAATCTTAATTATTAATTAATATATAATTTAATTTAATAAATATATAAATTTATTAAGAAATTTAAATTGAATGATATAATCATAAATTCTCCTTTTTAATGTCCGTCTTAACAGAATATCAAAAAATAGAAAATACACGATACAAAAATTATAGTAGAAACTCTAAATTAGAGAAAAACCACTTTCGTTGTAAAAAAACGACTAGGAAAAAATTTACTATGTGAAAAATTATTACAATCACATTCTCGTTAATTTTATCACACATCCAAAAAACAAAAACAATTACAAACGTAAGAGAATTTTTGTACAAAATTCTCACTTAAAAACTTCTCATATAAGTTTTTCTCTATTTTTGGGATGATTAATAATGAAAAAATAAAGCCATATTTATAGTCTTCAAGTTCCTATTTCATATGTCAAACATTTCTTCATTCACCAAAATTAGGTTACCTAATTTTTCATTCTTCATTCAAACAAAGTTAGATACCTCCACCTTTGACAATATGGGAAGACACATTTCATAAATTTTCTTTTAAATTAGGCACCTCATTCTTTAACTACAAATCTAATATTATTTTTAATCAATCATAATAATATTAATTAAATAAATATAATTAATTTCGTGTACGAGCGGGTATGGTTAATAGTATAACCGTATCTGTTATTTCATATTCGATTTTTACCTAAAATTATACTCATATTCGAAATTTATCATATAAAAATCGAACCAACAGTATAAATAACCGAATTTGTAAGTTTTTTGCCCATGCCTAGAAGTAAGACCTTGATTGTGTTATTTTTTATTATAAAAAAAACAAAAAAAAAAGTGTTATTTTATTTTAACATCTTAAAAAAATCACCTCAAGAATTACTATAAGTAATTAACATAATATTATTGATTTTTTTAAGTTTATTTCGATATATATTAATTAAAAAATTGAGTAAAATAAATTAATAATGATCGGCAATTTACTAGAAAAAAATCAAAACTACCTCCAAGGTTTAAAAGATCTTCAAAAATATCCTCAAGATTTCAAAAAATTCAAAAATACTCCTGAAAACATAACAGAGGTTAAATCTAACAGTTATTAGAAATACCTTTAAGGTTTAATAAGTTAAAAAAACATTGTCATTCCCAAAATGGAAGAAAAAAAACAAACCATGAAATAATAGACATAGAAACATAAGACATTTCAGGATATTTTTCACAAAAAATAGTAATAAGTAAATTTTTTTTTGAAGAAATTCAAAAGGCAAAGTTAAATCTTAAAGAAGAAAAAGATGGATTTAAAGACCCATCATTTTTATTAAGAAAATTATTCCCTAGAAAAAATATAATCTATTATGGCATAAGTAATAAAGAAATGAGTATTAAGATTACAGATGCAAAAATGAGATATAATATACCATTAATTGATAAAGAAACTATATTAAACAAGTTATCAAAAATTTCTCATAAAGATAAAGAAAAAATTGAATACATCTATTTAGAAGAAACTCAAATATTAATAAAAGCTCATTTTAGAGAAGGAATAGATACACCAATAAAAATAGCATTATTAGATAACAGAATAATAAATAGATAGGATGCCTTATTAGGAATGATCCATAATAATTTAGGATACCAAAAGCTAAAATTTACAACATATCCTAGATTTGCTATAAATATACATGATAAAAATCTAAATCAAGTATTAAGTCTAGCTTATGAATTTAAAAGAGGAGATTTAATGAAAGAATGAAATCAACAATTTTCAATACATTATCTAGTGGCATATTCTTTAACAAATAGTCATAATATTTCAATATATGGACAAAACAAATTTATAGAAATAGATAAAACTTTTAAGAGACTTGGACAAATAATAAAACCAGAAATACTAATAGACTTCAAAATACCAGAAGAATGAAAATTAGATATTAAAGAAAAACCCTTAATAACAGGAAGAAATAGTAATGTTGTTAAAACTAATAGCATACCAAGATTTACTTTTATAGACTATGAATTAGAAAACTTCTAACCAAAAAGAAGTTAAAAAAACTAGAAAATGAAGTTAAAATAATGAAGGCATTGGTTCATCATTGTATATTAGGGAAAAACAATGTTTAAAGATAAAATAAAAAATATGCATCTAGAAGTAAATGGAAGCCTAGTAGTTGTAGCAAAAAATCAAGCAATATTATTTGAAACTATACAATTATTAACAGAGAAAACAGATTTAGTCCAAGAATCAAACATAAAATATTTATAGGAAATTATAAATATACAAAAAGAATTACTAAAGAAAATAAAGGAATGTGGTTATAATAAACTACAACAAGATATGCACAAAGAATTTTCAAAACTAAGAAAAGATGTATACAACATACATAGGAATAATGAAATAATAGGTTATAATTATGATCCCTTAGAAGGATTAAAAGAAGAACCACCAAGGAGATCATATTCTTTGATTCCTAAAAATGGGAAAAGAAAAAATGAGTAACAATCTAAAAATAAAGAGATAATTCCAATTTAATGAAATATAGAAAAGAATTAAAAAGAAAATTCATGGACCCTGAAAATAGAGATATAGAAACATTAGCCAGTTTATTGACATTAACCAATGAAGAAATAGAAGAACATTATAATGGAAAACTTTGTACTAATAAAGAAGAGGATGATATGACAATAATCAGTGAAACTGATTCTGAACCAGAAAATATGACCTCAAAAGCATATGAAACCAATTTCATTACTAGTCCCTTACCAAGAAGGAACATTTGACCTCCATAAGAGATAAAGAAATAGGCAAAGATCAGAACAACCTCATACTACACATAGAATAAGATAACCACCTAAAATGGAGGAAGTGTTGCATTGGGGAAATAGAGGTAGTATTCCACCATAATTCAAACTCAATGATAATTATAAATCTGAACTTCTAGATTTAGATTGTAAAAGAGATGGGAAAAAAGTCTTAGATGAATGAGCTAGTGGAATGAGTGTGCTCATACAAACTTTTCAAACTACCCAAACAAATCCTTCAACTTGTAAAGTGCTTATAGCACATAAAATGACAAGAAATGTAAAAGTTTGGTTTTCAAACTTAACATATCAACAACATTTATTAATTCAAGGAAATGCTTCCATAGGAAGAGAATACTTGGATACAGTAATAAATGAAATATACAAAGAATTTATTGAAGAAGATAAAGGAAGGACTATCACTGAATCTAGTGAAATTGAAATCAATGAAGCTAAATGGCATCTAAAAAATATAAAAATTTGTAACATGTGTTACATAGATTCTTTTATTTGTGAATATGAAATATATTACCATAAATTACCACCTTCTATGCAAACAACTTATAAAGAAATGTTTTTTTTTCAAAAATTACCTGAAATATTATATAAAACCTTAATAGAAAATTGGGCACAAAGGAATAAAGAAACTATACCAGATACTCTAAGAGGAAGAATAAGAAGGCTTAAAGATTGGATCACTATTAAATGCCAAGAAAGAAAAGAATATAAACAAATAAGAGAAAATGATAAAATCTGCTGTGATACAAGAGATTTTAGAATACCAAGGATATAAATTTAAAAAATATAAATTTAAAAAACAAAATTTCCAAAAATACAAAAAGAGATTTAATAGAGAAAACTATAAGAAAAGATATTTTAGAAGAAAAAATTATAAAGCTTTTGCAAAAAACGAATTATTGTCCTTTAGGAAAGAAAAAAATGCAGATGTTGGATCTGTAATAAAGAAGGAAATTATGCTAACGAATGTCCAAATATACTTCAACATAAAAAAGAATTTCCACAAAAAGAAAAAATCTTAGAAGAAGCTTTCAAAATGGAATTAGAACCAATCGAGGAATTTGATATAGATTATACTTATAGTATCTATCAATTGGAAGAAACTGAGGAAGAAATAACTGACTCAGAATATGAATATTCTTCATCAGAAGATGAATGATTTGTATAGTATTACAAATCCAAATAGTGCTTACATTAAAGTAGGACTTAAATTTAAAGGCTATAACACTTACCATTTACATACATATATAGATACAAGAGCTAGTATGTGTGTAGCCAGTAGATATGTATTTCCAAAAGATAACTGGAAACAAGCACCAAAAGATTTAATTGTAAAAATTGCTAATAATACTATAATAAAGCTCAATTAGGTATTAAAAGATACTGATATAATGATAGGAAGAGAAAACTTTCACATTCCTACCATATATCAACAAGAAACATTAGTAGATTTGTTAATAGGAAATAATTTCCTAAACTTATATCAACCTTTCACACAACATTCCGATAAAATAAGTCTCACAACCTCAGAAGGAGATACCATATATGTTTCTAAAGTAAGAAAAGTTTTAACTGTCTCAAACCCAACTTTTATGCAACAACATAAAAAGCGAAAATGTGGTGAGATAGAAGACTAACAAAAAACTTATTTAGAAAATATTTTATTAGATATAGAAGAAAAAAACTTTTTTCTCAATGAAATACAAGAAGACAAAGCCCTAACAGGTATTAGAAAACTATTAAAAACAGTTAGTTCAGAAAATCCTTTGGATCCAAAAATAAATAAATATAAAACAATAGTTAACATAAAATTAAGATATCCTAACAAGATCATAAGAATAAAACCAATTATTTATACTCTAGAAGACAGAATTGAATTTGGAAAACAAATTCAAAAACTTTTGGAATTAAAAGTCATAATACCAAGTAATTCACCTTACTCTAGTCTAGCATTCTTAGTTGAAAAAGAAGCTGAGAAAAGAAAAGAAAAAAAGAGAATGGTAATAAATTTTAAAGCATTGAATAAAGAAACCATTGACGATTGACACCTCATTCCAAAAAAGGAAGAACTACTATCATTAATAAAAGGAAAGAAATACTTCTTGAGTTTTGATTGTAAAAATGGATTTTGGCAAATAAGATTGGATGAAGAATCCCAAAAATTAACAACATTTAGTTGCCCCCAAGGATAATTCCAATGGACAGTTATACCATTTGGATTAAAACAAGCTCCAGGTATTTTTCAAAGATATATGGATAACATTTTTAAGAAATTACAAGATATTTATTGTGTTTACATAGATGATATTTTGGTTTTCAGTAATGAATTAAATAAACATTATTTGGATATTATCAACATTCTACAAGAATGTAGAAAAGAAGGTATTGTACTCTCTAAAAAGAAAGCAGTACTTGCTCAACAAAAAACTAAATACTTAGGGTTGGAAATTGAATATGGAAAACATAATCTACAACCCCATATACTAAATAATATTCAAGGTTTTCCTAGTAAATTGAAAGATAAAAATCAATTACAAATATTTTTAGGATGTTTAACATATACAGAATCATATATCAAGAAACTTGCAGAAATGAGAAAACCATTACAAGCAAATTTGAAAAAAGATCATATTTGGAAATGGAGAGAAGAAGATACTCTATATATGGATAGAGTAAAAACAAAGGTAAACAATTTACCAACTTTATACCATCCAGGACCAGATGATAAGATGATAATTGAAATAGATGTTTAACAAGAATATTGGAGAGCAGTTCTTAAAGCAAGAGTAGATGACAAAGATGAATATCTTTGTAGATATACATCAGGATCTTTCCAAGCTTCAGAATTAAATTATCATAGTAATGAAAAAGAATATTTAGTTATTAAAAAGACTATTAAGAAATTTGCAATATATGTCATAAACTCCAGATTCATTGTTAGAAAAGATAACAAGAATTTTGGTTATTTCTTAAGAACTAATATTGCATGTGATTACAAGCAAGGAAGACTAGTTAGATGACAACAGTGGTTCAACTATTATAATTTTGATGTTGAACATCTTTTAGGCCATAAAAATAGTTTAGTTGATGCCCCTACTAGAGAATTAGCACCTCTAACTATTTTTATGCTTTCATGAATGGAACATCTTGATATCAAAATCAAGATAACAGAAAAGGAGATAAAAATCCTATAGGAACAACTCAAGTTATTATATCTCGAGAAATCTCTTATGGAGACAGAAAAGAAATAGGAAGAACTTAATTGTTCAAAATAACCCCTAGAGACCAGAAGCTCAAACGAGGAATCTCCATTAAAAAAGAAAGAACTTAACAGTTCACAAAAACTTCTGAAACCGCAAAGCTTAATTGGACAGATGAGGTAGAAAAAGAAGAACATAAAAAAGTTTATGTGGTCTATAATGGCCCAAAACCAAGAATTTATAACAACTGGGTAGAAGCTAGCAAATATATTCTAGGAATTAGTAGAGTAACTCATAAAGCCTTCACCAATAAAATAGAAGTTTAAGGTAGTTATGCCAGCTACAAAACACCAAAACTAATAACTCTAGAGGAGATAGTAAGAAATTATTCTACGCAGCACTACAATAACAACCAACAACTCTAAGCATATTAACAAATCTTGGAAGGATAGCAAGGCCTCCAGTGCTATTTAGAGAAACATCCCCACCAGAGACATCAAAAATAGTAAAACATTCAGTATTATTCAGGAAGACATCTCCTAGAACTACTCCAATCATTGAAGATGAAAAAGACCAATATAGAAACCTTAGCAAACTACAATGGTTGAGTCTCTATAATTTGGCCAAAAACTCTACCTAAGAACATATTGAAGATATGAAATTCTATACTACAGACAAGGAATTTCCTACAGGAAGTAAAGTTAATATATTCGAGGGAGCTGATCCAATATTTGTGTATAAATAATTTCATGCAGGACTAATAGAAAATATATATCCAAGAATTAATTTAAGTGAGTTAAATTATTTCCCAGAAAATTTTAAAAGAGCAATCAAGAATTTCAGAAGAAAAATTAAAGTAGGTGATAAACCTGTTAATCTTAGATTTTTCAGTTCATTAATGGACTAGAATGGGGAAGGAAGTATTAGTCCCTACCACTTCATCAAGATAGGGATTTCCAACACAAACAGAGAGTATAAGGACTATGAGTGTTGGCTATTTTCGTGGACAAAATATTTACTTGTAAACTAGTTTTTAGGCCTGCTATCTGATGAGTGCTCAAAAAGCACTAAAATAACCATGATTTTATGCACATTAATTGATTAATATATATATATATTTATATGTTTTATCATATATTTATATATATTTGTCTTTTTCGGAATCACGGGTATTTTTATTGTTTTTCAGGTATTTTGGCTTAAAAACGCAACTTAAAGACACAAAGAGGAATACTGGAAGCAATACATCACAAATATATTAATAAATAAATGGGGAAAGGTCAAAAAATATGGAAAAATTGGACAAAATGGGTCAAAAGGGTCAAAAATGTCAAAAAGGAGAAAATCGCGCCGCCACCGGCTGAGCCACACTACAGAAGACGCTTCAGATCCGCGCGCAGACGCCAGATCGCACAAGAAGATGCGTGCCCGATCCGCGTGCCGGCCTTTCCACTCATACCGCGCGCCGTCTTGCCTCTTTCGCGCGTCTCGCGCCAGCTCACGCGCGCCTGCGCGCCTACTTCTCCCCGCGCGCCCAACGCCTTTTCGCCCCATTTTTCACGTGCAGCCGCCCCTGTGACGTCATGCTGACGTCATTAATGACATCAGATATGATGTAATAATGACGTTGTTATGCTTGCGAAATATTAAATAGGTAAAAATCTCTAAAATAAATTGATTTTATTTTTATTCAAGATTTTATATTAAGAATGTTAGAGAGAAATATATTATTTTTCATTACAAACTTAAATCTGAAAATTAGATTTTAAGGTTTAGTTATCCGGTCTAATTTAGAGTAGTGCTCTTTTATTTGTTGGTACAATCGCCCGGTAGTTAGAGTGAAGCTCTATTTCAAAAGTTTTTATAAGAATTATTATCTGAAAATGTATTGACAACATATATTCAGTAGTCGTTTTAAAACTTGAAAGTTAGTACTCGGATAACTAAATTCTTAGGTTTAATTTGGACACCTTGAATAAAGTTTAAATCGTCTAACCCCACCAAAGGTGGCATTTAAATGGTTCATTTTCAATCTCTTAGAAAAAGGAATTAATTTAATTAATCAAATTAGTTATCAACCCCACCCATAGGTGTTAATTGATTTGTTTAGTTAACAAAGAATATCTAACCCCACCAAAGGTGGTATTCATATAAAAGAGAGAATCAATAAATATCAATTCATATCTTTAATAACCTAAATAATATGAGCAAGCATAATTAACTTAGTTATTATATCCATAAATACTCCGCTAATATAAATGATAAAAATTTGCATGAATATTTATTGAATCTGTATATATGTTTATTATTTATTGAATTTGTATATATGTTTATTAATTATTGAATTTGTATATATGTTTATTTATTTTATGTTATTAGATTAGGAACACAAAAACCAAACTATCGTGACAGGATGTTTAGGATTTAATTTCGTTTTTAAAAGTTTGAATAATAAATTAAAAACCACATACATTCCTTCCTTAGATCGACCTTGGGAGTATACTTATCATTTTCTACGAAATGATTCGTGCACTTGCGAGAGTTTTATAAATAGATAAAACCAAAGTAACGGGCAGGATCGGCGATGTCGGTTCTGCCCCGATCACTATCAAGTCTATCAAGAAAAGTCGAACAAATACTCATATTCCAAATAATTATACTCCAGGTATATCCTTAATAGCACATGTTCATAAATCTAAGATTATTTTTGGTGCTTAAATATTTTTTATGTGTCTGAATATTTTTAAGATGTGATTTAAAAATATTTTTTAATTAAATATTTAAATGGGCCTTGAATATATATATATATATATATATATATATATATATATATATATATATATATATATATATATATATATAGGGTTAGGGTAAGGGTAAATATGAAGGTTGAGAGAGTTTAAAAAGAAAAAGGAAAAAAACTTACGGCCGAACAACAAAGCAGAAAAGATTTTAAAGAAAATATATATCATTGCTTCTCTGCATCATTAGTACTTCAAAGGGTATTGGCGTTGAGCACCTGGATTCAAAAAGGACTGCACTAAGTAATCAATATATACATATATTCGAAAAAGGGTAATCAACGTAGTAAGTAATCAATATATACATACATTCAAAAATGTAGTTAATATATATATATATATATATATATATATATATATATATTGATTTGATAATTATATGTTTGAGGTATATTGATTTGATAATTATAATAGATTTTCTTATTAATGAATCTTTATTGATTAAAATATAAAGAATTAAATAGATTGATTAATATCAAATTGATATCGTATAAGAGGTATTTATCAATAAATTTATTTGATATGTGTTATCTTTCTATAGCTTCTTCTTAATTAGATTTTTGCATGTTTAAATTAAATAATTTTATGTGTGATCATAATTATTTGATTTGATGATTAAATTTCAAAGAAACTATTTTTATTGAATTTATGCTTAATCTTTTTGATCTAGAATTTGCTAGTTGATTTAATTTAAGTGACATATGTTTTGAATCATCTAGTTAGGATTATTCATTATTAAATCCATTCTAGAACACACATGGGAACTTGTTTTTTTTTTGTGCTAACCCATGTTGCAGTTGATTTGTGAACGATCTGATTAGCGGGGAGCTTATTGGAACGTTGGTCTGGAAACCGCTCACGCTAACATTGGAAACTGTGAAAGTAGAGCAGGGGCTCGTAAGTAAAGTACATTGGGGTAGTATCCTAGGGAGGGTAGCATAAGACCGAGTTTGTACTTGAACATTTGATTTTCATAGTGTAAAGTTAGGTGGTCCGGTGGACCGATGGTTTTCCTCTTAGGTCATGGTTGTGGCCTAGGTTGTTTCCACCTAAAAATATCGTGTGTTATTTTCTTATTTCCGCACTTTATTTTTACACATGATTGCATGCCACTCTACTTTGTTTAGGGTATCAAATTATAAATTGATAAAAATTAAAAATAACCTATTCACCCCCCCTCTAGATTAATCAGGTCCATATTTTATAAACTTTCAATTGGTATCAGAGCTGACACTAGACATACTTAGTAAGATTGATTCTTAAGGACACACACTTACTTATGGACCAAATGAAAGAAGGTGGGTCATATGTTGGACCCCCACTTTTTGATGGGTTTAATTACCCTTATTGGAAGGCTCGCATGTAAGCCTTTCTCAGACAAGACGAAAAAGTCTGGGATGCTATTCTTGACGGTTGGGAACTACCTTCGGTAACGAAAGATGGTGTAACAATCATAAAGCCAAGAAGAGACTGGACCACTGAAGAACACACCCTTAGTGGGGCAAACCAAAAAAGTCTAAGCTCAATATTTGCTGCAGTGTCAATGGATGAGTTTCGTCACATCTCTGACTGTGAGATTGCTAAAGATGCATGGAATGCACTTGCTCTTGCTCATGAGGGAACCTCCCAAGTGAAACAAACAAAATTGAGATTACTAACATCTTTGTGATATCACTAATCTAACCTTGGTGAGAAAATTCCACAACCTATACAAGTATGCAAACTCCTAATTCTTTAACAGCAGACTACAAGATTAAATTTATAGCGATAGAGGAAAGCAAGAATGTAGACACACTAAAAATTGATGAACTTGTCGGGTCAATCCAAACCTATGAGCTTTCTCTTGATCCACCCAAGAAAAATAAGGATGTGGCATTCAAAAGCTCCAAAAAAGACATCTCTGATAGTGATGATGATATGAATGATGAGTCACTAGTCTTGTTAGCACGAAAATTTAAGAAGTTCATGAAGAAGAAGGGTCAACAGAATAATCATTCTAACAAGGGACAATCCAGTAATTCGAATGACCAAAAGTTAAGGGAAATCAAGCCTCCTAGCTTTGATGGTAAGAAAAGTAAACCCACTAGTCCTCAATGCTTTACTTGTGGGGGATTTGGTCATATTTCTACAGATTGTGCTAACATTAAAAATAAATTTGGAAAAGCCTTTAATGCTACACTCAGTGACACAGAAAGTGAGCAAGACAATGCTAGTAACTCAGAGGATGATGACACTAATTATTGTGCCTTCACCACAACTTCCAAAGAACACCACAATGACTCCGACCTTAGCTCGTATGAAGAAAATAAGGAAGTAAACTCTTCTCTCTTACTGTCTAAGTTTAATGTATCAAATTATGAGGAACTATTCATGATTTGTCTAGGTGTCAGGGAAGAGAGAGATAAATTGCTTGTGGAAGTAACTAAACTTAATGATATCATCAATGTTCACAAAACAAATTGCTCTAGCCTAGAAAAGGATAAAAAGGAATCGTCTAATCATATTAATGCCTTAAATATGAGACTTACAGAAACCATTGAGGAAAAAAATCTTAGACAAGAACTTAGTATTGTTAAAGAAATGATGAGGAATTTGACCATTGGTGCTGAAAAATTAACCAAAGTCCTAGACTATGGAAAACCACATGGAGATAAGAGAGGTCTTGGATACATAGATGAACAGTCAATACCTTCTTCATCCAAAACTCAATTTGTAAAACCCATTATTGCTCAGGCAGGGAAGGTAGTTTTTGTACCTTATCATTCTAAGAAATTTCAGTTTGTTCCCATCTGTCATCATTGTGGTAGGAAAGGATTTATTAGACTTAAGTGTAGATTTATTTATGCTTATGATTCTATCACGAGTATAAATGTTTCTAAGGCACCTCAAAAAATTTTAAAACGTAAAGTTTTTACTACAAGAACTACACAAAAAGAGGAACATAAGAAACCGGTAACTCAAATGTCCAAAATTAAAAAAAGATGGGTTAAGAAATTTGAGTTGCACTACTTTGTGGCCCATAAAGTGTTTAAAGCTAAATCAAATACTGCTTGGTATTTTGATAGTGGATGCTCTAGACACATGATGAGGAATCGTTCTTTGTTTAAAACCTTTAAGGAATACAATGAAGGGACAGTTACCTTTGGTGATGGTAAAACATATAAAATTATTGGAAAAGGCTCTGTTTAAATAGAGGGTATCCCTAAACTTGATGAAGTTTTATATGTGGAAGGACTTAAGGCAAACTTGATTAGCATAAGTTAAATATGTGATAGTGGTTTTAATGTGCAATTTACAAACAATCACTATATTGTAACAGATCAAAAGGATGAATGTATGATTAAGGGAATCAGATCACATGACAATTGTTATTGTATTGATACATCACCCACAATAACATGTAACCTAGCTAGTAATGACTCAACTACCTTGTGGCATGAAAAGCTAGGTCATATGAATTTTAAAGATCTGGTTAGATTAAGTAAAACTGAGACTGTGCATGGTTTACCTATTCTCTCAAAAATTGAAATACCTGTATGTGGACCATGTCAATTGGGTAAACAAACTAGGATTTCTCATAAGAAGATCAAGAGTATAAATACAAACAGAGTATTGGAATTGATACATATTGACCTTATGGGTCCTATGAGAACAGAAAGTATTGGAGGTAAGAAATATATCATAGTTGTAGTAGATGACTTTTCTCGCTACACATGGGTAGACTTTCTTAGAGACAAGTTAGATGCTTTTGAGTTCTTCATCTCATATTGTACAAAAGTGCAGGTTGAAACAGGTGACAAAATAGTAACCATCAAGAAACTGAGAATAGACCATGGAAAAGAGTTTGAAAATACCAAGTATACTGACTTTTGCAAAGAACATGGTATCTTTCATGAATTCTCTACTCCTATCACACCTCACCAAAATGGAGTAGTTGAAAGGAAAAATAGGATACTTCAAGAGATGGCAAGAGTAATGATGCATGCCAAGGGAGTCTCCAAAAGGTTTTGGGCTGAAGATATAAACACAGCATGTCACATTATAAATCGTGTACATCTTCGCCCAGGTACAAACCAAACTCCCTATGAGATATGGAAAGGTAAAAAACGCAATCTGAAATTTATGCATGTTTTTGGAAGTAAATGCTACATATTTAGAGATCGAGAACAATTGGGTATGTTTAATTCAAGAAATGATGAAAGTATATTTCTTGGTTATTCCTTAAATAGTAGAGCTTATAGAGTCTTCAACTGTAGAACTAATATAGTTATAGAATCCATAAATGTCGTTATAGATGATGGAGGTAAGAAGATTACAAGTGAAGAATTTGGAAATGAAGAAAATTTTCCAACACCTCAATTAACAATGACCAGTGACACAATTGGAATAAAAGAAGAAGAGTTAGAGGAAAGAGAAGAAAAGAAGGAAGAAGCATCAACCTCATCAATGATAAATCCAACTCGAACTTCAAAAAATCATCCTATTAAGAATATAATTGGAGATCCTAATGCAAGCATGGTAACAAGAAGAAGAAAAATAAGTGAGGTAACTCATTTATGCTATATTTCTCAATTTGAACCAAAAAATGTGAATGAAGCCCTTAGGGATAAATTTTGGATAAATGCCATGCAGGATGAGTTAGCTCAATTTGAAAGAAATCATGTATGGGTATTAGTACCTAAGCCTAAAAACAAAAATGTTATTGGAACAAAATGGGTGTTCAAAAATAAATCTGATGAGCATGACATTGTTGTTAGGTATAAGGCTAGGTTGGTAGCTCAAGGCTACACACAAGTAGAAGGAGTTGACTTTGATGAAACATTTGCACGTGTCACTAGACTAGAGTCAATTAGGATTTTACTTGCCATTTCTTATCACATGAAGTTCAAATTATATCAAATGGATGTTAAGTCTGCCTTTTTGAATGGTTTTTTGAATGAGGAGGTGTACGTGGAACAACCAAAAGGATTTGTTGATCCAAAATTTCCAAATCATGTTTACAAACTCAAAAAGGCTCTTTATGGTTTGAAACAAGCTCCACGAGCATGGTATGAGAGACTTACCAACTATCTTTTGAACAAGGGATTTATTCGAGGGGGAGCTGATAAGACTTTATTCATTAAAAGGAGTAGTGACGAGATCTTTATTGCTCAAATTTATGTGGATGACATAGTTTTTGGATCCACATCAAGTACACTAGTGGATGATTTTGTGCATGTTATGACAAATGAATTTGAAATGTCCATGGTAGGTGAAATGACTTTCTTCCTTGGCTTGCAAATCAAACAATCTCGTGATAATATATTTATTTCTCAAACCAAGTGTGTATGTAACCTTGTTAAAAGGTTTGGTCTTGAAACTAGCAAGCCATTACGGACTCCTTTAGGTACCAGCACAAAAATTACAAAGGACCCTCAAGGTAAAAGTATTGATCAAACCCTTTATAGGAGTATGATAAGTAGTTTACTTTACCTCACTACAAGTAGACCTGACATATGTTTTAGTATTGGTGTGTGTGCCCGTTATCAAGGTGACCCTAAGGAATCACACTTAGAGAATGTAAAGAGAATCATCAGGTATATCTCAGGAACAAGTAATTATGGTTTATATTTTACTACTGACACTACTTGTGAAGTAAGTGGTTTTACAGATACCGACTGGGTAGGCAACCAGAATGATAGGAAGAGCACATCAGGTGGTTGTTTCTACGTTTGAAACAACTTAGTATCATGACACAGTAAAAAGTAGAACTCTGTCTCACTCTCTACAGCTGAAGCGGAATACATTGCTGTAGGAAGCTCTTGCACACAAATGCTTTGGATGAAAAACATGCTCAAGGACTACGGTCAACCACAAGGTATGATGCCCTTATATTGTGATAACTCTAGTGCTATATGTATTTCTAAGAACCCGGTTCAACATTCTAGAACTAAGCACATTGACATTAGGCATCACTTTATTCAAGAATTAGTTGAAGAGAAAATAGTGACACTTGAGTTTGTACCTACTGAGAGACAATTAGCTGATATATTCACTAAAGCCATAGACGCTCAAAGATTTGAGTATCTCAGAAGTGCCTTGGGAATTTCTCCCTCAAATTGAGTTTCAAATTTTATTACCAAAAAAAAATAGCATCCTTATTTGGCCAACACAGTATTCGACTTATTTAATACTTCCATACACATAATCTCATTTTTAGTGACTCAACTCATTTTGATATTTATTGTATAAATTATTCTACAATTTTGGCTTATGCACACACACATATTCTTATACATGTGATGATCGATGTTGACATAAACTTCTTCACACACTCACGAACACACATATATGTTATGCTTGAAGTTTATGAATTTTCTTGAAAGACTCTAGGACTTCAACTAATCTTGACTGTAAAATTGTGTTGAGTTATATTTCTTACTTGCTAAAACTTTACCGTATGGAGGCACCTAGTATTGAGAGGACTACCTACTGTGATGTGTGAAGCTACCACAGTGAGCGGAGAAGGCTACCTCATAACTAGTGTGAAAGTCATTATGCTAGGTTTATGGCTCGTGCAAAAAAAAAAGAATGAAAGATTATGCAAAAAGCGATTACATATAAATCTTGTACATTCAATGCACAAAAAGAAAGAGCCAATAGAGGTTAATATATATATATATATATATATCATTTACCTCATATGTATAAAAAAAATACAAAAAAAGTCCTCCTTTAGTAGATGTACTTTATTTTGTAAGATTGAAGACTCGATTATAGTTTTACATGATAGATGCTAATTTTTTCTTCTGAGTCTTTCTTGATAGGTCATAAATGAATTAATTGACATATTTGTGGAGTTTAAACATATATACTACTTTAAGTAAATGTCAATATGTCATTATATGTGCGAAGTATGCGTGTGCACCTTTTATATTCTACTTATTTATTTATATGATAAATAATCAAAATTGGAGTTAAAAAAGGATGAGTTCTCAATCGGTTGTGTTGCTTGTTTGTAATTAAATAAGTTTAATACCTTATGTGGCTATTTATGAAAATTACAAAAAAAAATCATCATATTTTTATTTATTACCTTTTTAATTCATTTCTAAGTTAGAGAGTCATAGAACTTAGGGGGAGTTTAAAGCATATTGCATTTATGTATTACTCTACTTTTACATTGTTATATCTTTAGGAGGAGTTTAGCTTCATTGCTTTGTCTAATACTTTGTCCTTCTCGTATGTCAAAAAGGGGGAGAGAATGATGTGTTTTACTTCCATGATTTTATTTTGTTATGCATATAGGGGGAGAACATATTTAATTAAACTTGATTGGTATGAATGCACACTGCATGATTATTCTTTACACTTTGCTTATTTTTATGTAAACTGAAATAATGTACAATGAGGCTTTCATGTCAAGTTGTTCTATGTTTTGTCAATATTATTTCAGTTACTTACAAGCTTGTCAAGTTGCAGCGAAGATGGATTCATCGGACCATAAGATAGTTCCACTATGGAGTCTGGGATATCATTGTACTTATATCTTATTTTTATAAGTGTCATGTAGTGAGTAAGAGATTTTGTCACACGAAAATGCCAAAGGGGGAGTTTGTAAGGACTATGAGTGTTGGTTATTTTCGTGGACAAAATATTTACTTGTAAACTAGTTTTTAGGCCTGTTATCAAGTCTATCAAGAAAAGCTGAACAAATACTCAAGTTCCAGATAATTATACTCCAGGTATATTCTTGATAACTACGACACATAGGATTACATTTATGCATTTAATAACACATGTTCATAAATCTAAAATTATTTTTGGTGCTTAAATATTTTTTATGTGTCTTAATATTTTTAAGATGTGATTTAAAAATATTTTTTAATTAAATATTTAAATGAGCCTTGAATAATGAAGCCTAAAATATTTTAACCCTAGTACTAATAGGTTATCATTATATATATATATATATATATATATATAGGGTTAGGGTAAATATGAAGGTTGAGAGAGTTTAAAAAGAAAAAGGAAAAAAACTTACGGCCGAACAACAAAGCAGAAAAGATTTTAAAGAAAATATATATCATTGCTTCTCTACATCATTAGTACTTCAAAGGGTATTGGCATTGAGCACCTGGATTCAAAAAGGACTGTACTAAGTAATCAATATATACATATATTCAAAAAAGGGTAATCAACGTAGTAAGTAATCAATATATACATACATTCAAAAATGTAGTTAATATATATATATATTGATTTGATAATTATATGTTTAAGGCAGCAGATTTATATTGATTTGATAATTATAATAGATTTTCTTATTAATGAATCTTTATTGATTAAAATATAAAGAATTAAATAGATTGATTTATATCAAATTGATATTGTATAAGAGGTATTTATCAATAAATTTATTTGATATGTTTTATCTTTCTATAACTTCTTCTTAATTAGATTTTTGCATGTTTAAATTAAATAATTTTATGTGTGATCATAATTATTTGATTTGATGATTAAATTTTAAAGAAGCTATTTTTATTGAATTTATGCTTAATCTTTTTATCTAGAATTTTCTAGTTGATTTAATTTAAGTGACATATGTTTTGAATCATCTAGTTAGGATTATTCATTATTAAATCTATTCTAAAACACACACGTACACTTGTGTTTTTTGTGCTAACCCATGTTGCAGTTGATTTGTGAACGATCTGATTAACGGGGAGCTTATTGGAACGTTGGTCTGGAAACCGCTCACGCTAACATTGGAAATTGTGAAAACAGAGCAGGGGCTTGTAAGTAAAGTACATTGGGGCAGTATCCTAGGAAGGGTAGCATAAGACCGAGTTTGTACTTGAACATTTGATTTTCATAGTGGAAAGTTAGGTGGTTCGGTGGTTTTCCTCTTAGGTTATGGTTGTGGCCTAGGTTGTTTCCACCTAAAAATATCATGTGTTATTTTCTTATTTCTGCACTTTATTTTTACACACGATTGCATGCCTCTCTGCTTTGCTTAGGGTATCAAATTATAAATTGATAAAAATTAAAAATAACCTATTCATCCCCCTCTAGGTTAATCATGTCCATATTTTATAAACTTTCATAGAGGTTCCCAAACCAAGGGCACGTCTAGAAAAGGAATTCAACATAAAATAACTTTGTGTATTAAGAGGTCAAATTCTAAGCCAAATTTACTATGAACTTAGAAAGATTGACATTTCTACTGAGATTAAAGTAAATTATTCAACTAGTAAAGTCATCATCATTTCCCACAGTAGCATGGCTCTATCCAAAGAATATGGTGAAAAAATCACCAAATATGAAAGTAATTTTAATTGTAACAACCTAGAAATTGGTCAAGAAACAAGAAAGGTATTCTGTTTCTATTCCAGAAAAGCCACCAAAGACCACATATGCATTCTCTACATCAAAGACCGAGAAGATGAAGATGCGTCATCATCAATGTCATCAAAGGAACTATCGGTATAAAATGACAAAGAAAAATAAGAAAAGAAGCTGTTGGCAAAAGACTACAAAAGAAATAAAGATGTAGATCCCACATATTAGTCGGCAACATATGCCAAGGAAAAAAGTAATGGTTATCCTTTAAAGTGGAAAAGTAAATGAATTATTAAAACAAGGATAAAATAATAATTTTGGTCTTGTAAACAAGGATTCCTTGTTCTATAAAAGGAACCCTTATTATCATTTCGAAGGACACACGAAAAATACACAGAAATCCAAAGCTCTATACTCTGAAACACTCTAACATAGAAAATCTCAAACCCAATAATATTATACCCAATAACTATGAGCAGTTAAGCACCCCTTTCAAAGTTCTTAGTTGGCCTTAAGTTGTAATATACTATGAATAAAATGGAGTTCAGTTACTCTTATTTAGTAAGTCAACTATTGGACACCATTTATATACGGATGCAAAAGACTCACCATTGCCAGAAAGGTATTGAGGTATGAGCAAAGTTGAGGCATAACAGGTGTAACAAAAGAAGACGAACAAAAGGGAAGACCGTGATGGACCCATCAAATTAAGGTATAATAATTATAAATTTAAGCTAGTTAAGAATCTTGAATGTTTAAATATTTTCTTACAACAAGACATAATATTGCTAAAATAGGAAAATAGAAATTATTTTTAGAAATAAACAACTAATAATTCCCATGGAAATCAAAGATAAAAATCTGATTCTATTAGAAATATTTGATAAAGGTTATCTCTATCATTTAAATGAATATTTTAAAAATGAAGATTATCAAACTTGTTTTGAAAATTTTAAAAGATTTAATACCTTATTAGATATTTATACAGATGATATTAAAGCTATTACAAGCATCATAGACCATCTTGTTTCAAGGACATTAAAAGATTATTTTCGTCAAAAATATGTGAGAATATAGGAAGAAGAATTCAACAACTTAATGTTTGGATATTACTTCTTTGAAGATTATAAATACATTGTATGTACACAAGAAAAACTTGATTGTATACTACGAATAAGAAAAAATAATATACATTCAACACATATGATTTATCAAGATAATACTCTATGAACATCGAATCATTAGTACATAAATTAGAATTATTAGATTTAATAAATGAAAGAGTACTTTTTAATTTTAAAAGACAGTTAATAGATTCAGGATTAGAATTAAGTAACCAACATAATGAAGAACATAATATACTATACAATTGTAATGAATATAGAAGAAAATTAGACTTATACAACAAAATAATAAGTTTTTTAGATAAATTATTACCTTCAATAAATAGATAAAGACCATCAACTAAGTCAATATTAACCCCCGATTAAAAATTGTATCGATCTGCAGAAATTGGCATCAAAGTTTAGGAATAGTAATCTAAATAATAATGAATGGAAATTTAACACCATTAAAATATAAAGACATTTTTGATATTTTATAAATCTCAGGATCATAATTGAAGATATGTCAAACCTCAGGGGCATTTAAGATAATGTTCCCAATTTACTAAGGATCTAAAACTGAAAATAAAAATATTTTTAGATCGTCAAATGAAATTGGTACTCTTTAAGACCTTGATAAAATCACTTAAAATTAATAATTTCTGAAAAAATATATAATTTACATCTTAAAATGAAAATTACAATCGTTAGAGATCCTACCTAGATAAAATCTCATTATTCTAATGACAATGTAATCAAGGTTGGGGTAAAATTGTAAATAATCCAAAGCCTAATGTCCCAAAATATATAATTAGTGGTCATATTATTATATATTAAAGATCTTAAGTATATAATTTTTGTTCACTTATGTAATATGTTAAAAAGTAAATTATATTATATAAAAAAATTATATAGTCACATAGAAATTTAGTATGGGTCTAAACTGTATATAAAACTTTACTTAACATATCTAAAATTTTAATTATAGAACTATATGTAATGATTTCTTTTTTCATCTCAATTTTAAATTAAATTTTTATTTTATTTTTAAAATGTAATAAAATTATAAAAATAAATTAAATAATAATTTAAATAAATTTTTATAATAAAATTATTTTAATTTTAAAAAACATTACATAAATTAAATTAAATATGATTTTAAATATAAATTATTAATTTTATTTAACTATATTATACAAGTTGTTAATTATACTTAATATATTCAAAATGGTGCACCAAATATGCCCATATATTTATGGTGCACCAAATATGGCCATATATTTTGTCCTCAATCACATGGGTAATAAGAGAGTTGACTCCATAAAGAAATGTTATAATTTAATGGAGAGAAAATGCATAAGTCTCATGTTTATTCTAAAACGAGGTTGGATATAGACTAATATCTTACCTTTAAAAAATATCATAAAAGTATTATATTTTTTAGGGGTATACTATAAGTCCTTTTATTTTAAAATATTGTACAATTTAGTCCAAAATACCATAAAAATGACCAATTTTGATCAAGTTTGACAATGTAAAATATTAATGAATAATTTTTTTTATTCACCGATTTTCAATTGTTATGTATATTTTATTTCACATTTTTTTAATTATTTTTCAAAAAAATACCACTAGTGTACCTCTCATTAAAATAAAATACTAATGGTGTTATCCTGTATAGTTTTAGTACTAATTTGTATCATTATAAAAAGTTAAGGTACCATATAAAACATTTACCCATTTTAAAACTAACACTTAGATCATGTATTTATTTTTTTTATGATAATTTAGTCATACTATTATTAAAAAGTGATCTTATAAAGATAAATTATTGTTTTTTATTTTTTTATTTGTTTAAATTTTTCTACGATTTTTTTAATTATAATTTATTTCAGTTAAAATAGTCTTTATCTAATTCAATTCAAGAATAAAAATAAAATGAAAAATCTTAACTTTGTCCTTCTACGATCATTTTTAAATAATAATAGGATTAAACTATTACAAAAATAATTACAAGACATAAGTATTATTTTTAAAATAAATAAAGTATTATGTCGATATATTTTTTTTATAATTAAATGGAATTGTTTCTTATATGAGATTTGAGGGTGTAATATTTATTTGGGTCAAATATGTTTTATATTCTTAACTCTTTAAATTGGTAGCAAAAATGCTCCTCACTAATAATCTATTGCAATGTTTTGTTATGTTAATGTTTACGTCATTTTAGTAAATACGTTAACCAAAATAAAATCATATTAATATAACTAAATGTTAGAAGCATTTTTGCAATAGGTTAAACGTAGGGAACACTGTTGCTACTGGCCCAAAATATTAGATATATATATAACATATTTATGTCTTTTTATTTTAAAATCTAAAAAAAATTAATTTAAATCTCCTTTTAAGTTATTAACTTTTTTTAAAAAAAAATTAGGACTCCTTTTAAGTTTTTAACTTATTGTAACCATTTTTTTCTTTTGTGTACACAGTTTATTCCAAGCTTGGGAAATATCAATGATATTTTTAATATTTGTTTTTTTCGTAAATACTCCTAAATTTTAAAAATATTAAGAAATGCTTTAATTAATTTAGATATAATAGTTATTGAATAACGTTTTTGTAATATGTTTAAAGTTAAAGGATATCAAACATAAACTTTTGATTTATCTTATTTTAATATTAAATAATCAATTATATTGAACTAATAAAATAAATATATAAAATTAAAAAAATATATATGAATATAAATTTAAAATATAATACGTGTGCCTATAAAAATAAATTAAAATAATACAATAAATGAATTTCTTTATTAATTATCCCAAATAATCACACGTAATAAAATTATTAATTTTATCCTCTAAAAAGACTAAAGATCCAATTTTAATTAAATTTAATTTTATAAGTATCTAGATGTGATGGAAAAAAAAGTATAATATTAAAATCAAAATTTATAATAAAATAAAAATTTTAAAAAATTGAAATAAATTATAAAAAATTAATGTTTATGGAATAATTAGCTGAATAGAATAAAATAATCTCATTTATAATAAATTATCTAATTATTATAAATGAAATTTATTTATTGAATGAATTTTTTTAATTATGTGAATGATAAGTAATATTATAATAATATCAAATTTTTAAAAAGTTAAAATTTTTCTTCTCAATCTACTTAGTTGATTAATTAATTTTTAATTAATAAAATAAGATTGAATAATTTAGATAATATGTAAAAACAATAAATATATTTTCAAAAAATTAACTAAAAAAGTGAATAATATGATTTATGAAAAACAATCAATACTATAAGATTGTATTTTATGGCTATTATTGATTTAAATAAACTTTTAATTTTCCATGTGAAAATTCTCATGCGTACAAACAATTTCATGAATGTTAATTATTCATGTGACTTAAATAAGTAACTGGGATCTAGATTTTGGGTGAAGACACCAACCCATGGAATCTTTTCGTAACCTCTATACAATTCGGTCAAACTAGGCTTATAAATGTGAATTAAGAAAATTGTACACTGAAAGTACAAAATAACATGCTTAACTCAACACATAACTAAAATACTCAGTAATTATTAAAACAACAATCTTTAATAAACACGCTAGTAACGGTGTGTCTCATAAACTCCTATCCAAACTAGCAACATCCAAACATGATAATCAACACACAAAATATGATACAAACATACATATCAAAAAGTTAAAAGGATTTTCAATCACTTCAAGACCTCATATGTGAGAACAGATTTTGTAAATGATGATTGTACTCTCACAACATGCAAACAAACATATATAGAAAACCATAATAAAGAGTTTGACACGTAATAGGCTTCTAGGATAAGGAGATACAAACTCCTTAGAGACTTATACCAAACTTACATGCAAATAAAAAATAATTTAAACTAACACACAATCTAATCATGCATGACTACAAAGAGAGAGTCCAAGACCCGATACAAAATTAAGTTAAGAAGATGCTGACACTTTAAGGACACAACCCAAACTCGCAAACAACAGAGGTATAAACACCTGATAGATAATCACAACTATAGTATAAATAAACACAAAAAGATAGTATAATGAAGAAATAGATATAGAATTCATCAAACAAAAAGCATGTGATAAATATTAAAAGCTTTCTAATTAGAGTTTAAACTTCAATATGTAGGGACATATTCCATTTAAACGCTGATTGTACCAACCATACATTTGAGTATTCATAACATAGAATATAATGAGATAAACCCACATAGAATTCATGCCTATATGGTAACATCCTCGAGATGCTTATAGCAATCATTAGGTTGTAAACAAATCTATTATGCAATAAAATAGTTACAACCCTAACAAAAATAAAACCCTAATTACCTCTACTAGTTGAGACCTTTATCTAAACTGCCTCTTACTACCCTCATTTACTACCTCTATAATAACCTAGTTCAACAAAAAAATCGACTCTCCTTCAAAGCCAACACTCCTTAAAGTGGTATAATCAGAAACTGAAGACCATTAATGTATAAAGTTAATAAAAAATGTTGCACCAAGGCAACCACCAATGCACACACTACTCATTGCCACACATGCTCTTCTCATCAGAAAAAAGTTATACAAGGGAAACTACTAGCCTACACACAGCTCAAGACATAAAACTCACTTACAAACATCACCTTGAGTATTTACCATTCATAAGCATGATTTTTCTCATACAATCATAAATCACTAATATCGAACAACACTCGAGGTATTAGGGATCCAAAAATAGAAAAACGAGATGTCAATTTGATAAAGCTATGCTACATATTTTCTGGATAAGAAATAAGAAGAAATGGAGGGTTATTTATAGAACTCAATTAGGCACCTCGCTAGCCATCTCGCCATAGAACTTGCCAACCACCTCACTAAGGGTAGTGGTGAGGTGCTAAAAAATCACAATGTTTTTGTTCCAAAAATTACTGAGTAATTTTTATAAATACCCATACCCAAAATGAAATAAAAACATAAGCGACAACATCAGCTCTCTTACACATTTTCTTGCCAAAAATCACAACACTTAACCTAGCATGCACACTACGAAAAACAACCTTATGGTTTGTGTAAATATGCTTGCATACAAAGTGTATCTAACTATGTGTTTGTGTGCATTACGAATTCGTAATAACTAATCTTACACAGAGGAAGATAGAACACTGAGTAAAATAAAACAGATATCATGTTTTACATATGGAAAGCCATCACACCGACATAGTATACAAACAAGCTTACAATATGTATCTCTTTACTTATTATAGATTTTATTTTTAACCATAATAAACATAATAAATCATTTTTTACCTTATAACTTTTAAAGGGTATTTCAATAATTTAGAAAAAAAATTAAAAAGGTACGTGGATGGAAAAGTTAATGTTGTTATTAATAGGACTATTTTTATAATATGTTTAACCTTAAAATCATTAGAGATATTTTTCAAGTGTTAGGGACATTTGTGAAGAAAAGGAAAACCTCAAAGGTATTTATGATATTTTTCCTTCAAGCCTTTATTATTGTCGGTTTTAAATTATTTTTGTGCAATAAAAATATGATTTTTATTGTTGTCATTAAAGATATTGATATAGATAGATAACAAACTTTCTACTTATTAGAACCATATGAGATTATTGATTTAATTTAGTATAAAACCAAGTAAAAATAAGTATACATTGTGTTAACAAGATCGATATCACATCTTCCAAGTCCTATTTCCAATGATATACCAATGGAACATATAGATGTTCTTGTGCTTCAAGTTAACCAAGAAAAAAATAATCTTTCTCTAAAGACCAAATTTGGTGCCACATCAAACTTTCTCACAAGTGTTTGCTCTCAATCTAAAGCATATGAAAAATAATTATTTTTCTCTTTTTTTTTTCCTTTTACATAAGTGACACCTATAGCATAAGTTGAAGCCAATTTTTGCACTAGTAGAATTTAGCTACCCATTAACTTGCAATCCAAAAAACAATGAGAATAATTGACACCAGGGAGTGTCAAAACCATTTTAATGTCCAAGTCAATTTTCTATGGTGAGAAAAATTGAAATAGTAATAAGATGAATCAGAGAAGGTATATCTTATAAATAAACTTGTGCGGCTATTTATAGGAGTAAAAATATGATAAATCAAATTATAGGAGATATTATGAAATTCCTTAATATCTTATATTAATCATAAATAATTAAAATTTAGATATTTATTTCTTTAATCGATATATGTGGGAGAATATTCTCATTATATGATTTTCTTTTTATACTTATCCTTTAAATGTTGATTGAGTGTTTGCTATGCACTTTGATTATATATTGGTCGTACCTCTTTTGATTAGTGAAATGATGATGTGGACCAATAGAAAGATGCAATGTGTACTTAGTGAAATTTCCCATAACATCAACTTCTTAGGTCTTCTGGGCTATCCTTGAAAATTGAGGAGGTCTAGGCATCTTGGTGCGATCAAATTTAAAGTGATGTCTTGAATGGTTGTGAAATTGGTATCATGAATTTTATTATAGATCATTGATCTTAATTTGATGATATTTCCAATATTGGTTTTTGTGTTTTGATGCTCATAGATATTCTAGGCCGTTTATACACTAAAATGATATATTCAACAAGTTTATAGCCTTAGTCGGCAAGGTTGGGTAATCTTTCAAATTTCATCTTGATGGGGATATATCATTGCAATAATGGTCTTCAACGGGGGTAAGCGCAAGTCATTATCTTGTGTTGACTACGTCCTTGGTCTTTGTAAACACTACATGTCATACCTACTAATTGAATGGTAAGTTAAAGCGTTTGGATCACAATGACGTTGGTGGTTTGCTACCTAGAAATCATGAAAAGTCTACTAAACTATATCATTTAGAGGAAGAAGTCATAACAAGGTTACTGTCGATGAACCTACAGAAGGATCATTGCCAAAACCTACTAAGTAGAAGTACTCGCAAACTACTTTCAAAATTGGAAGTGATCTAGACTGAAAAGGATTGGATAACCCATTACTAGTTGTAGTGTTTTTGGTGTTTTTCCTTGCTCTATACAAGTGGTAAGCATCATGACATGTCATTGGCAAAAAACTAATCCTGATGCAACTTACACCAAAGAGCTGAAATAAATAAGCATGCTCTTCTTGGCCAAAATATGGTGACTTTGTGATAGTTGGATCAAATTTGACATGTCAAAAGTGACACTTAACAATGGATATCTCAACTCACACATCGATAAAGAATGTACCCAAATGTGACACTTGATATGAATTGTAGAGTCTTGTTAACCATCGAGTTTATGAAAGCAAGTTGTGCCCAAAGTCATCAAGGTGAGTGCACGTCTACCTAGGAATCACATACCATTTTCCCTCATAACACCTCGCTCTATCAATGTTACATTAGTTATGAAGGTGTATGTTTGAGCATGGCTTGTACATGTTAGGATATACGCATGGGGCCTAGCCTTAGCTGACACATATCTTTCACTCACCCCAACTCTCAAACCCGATACCTAGCCCTTAAGTACCTTATTAGGAAGAAATTTGGTACCGTATAGTCCAGATAGAACCAACTTACTTCCTAATAAGGTAATTAAGGGCTAGGTACTGGGTTAGAGAGTTAGGGTGAGCAAAAGATACGCATGTCAGCTAAGGCTAGGCCCCACGCGTATATCTTGACATGTGTGAGCCATGCTCAAACATTAAAAGATTCCCTTTTTACTAGTATCTTTTGCTGGGTTTAGATAATATCCTCGTAGGTCCCCTAGGTTTAACAGAACTATGGTTTGTTCCTACCTAGTTTGTCGAGTTTTTTTCCTTTCCCAGCTTCGAACATGTGACCTGAATCCTTTTAGCCATAGATTCATAGAGGTTGGTACCATCTAGACTAGTAGTCTAGATGGTACTAGCTACCATCTTCTAAGAATTTATGGCTAAAAGGGTCCATGTCATAGGTTCGAGGCTGGGGAAGGCAAAAGAAACTCAGTCTATGACTAGTCAGGAACTAAGGGACCAATGAGGATAATCAAACCCAACACATGTTGCTGGTAAAAAGGGAACCTTTTGATGCTTTGCCACATCTAGCTCAACGGCGAAGACATCTCGAGATATCCATTGAATGGGTTACATGGTGAATATAGATCTGTGGGCCTGCCCAGATTCCCTTCAATGTGCAAGTAATGTGAATTTCAACCATGTTCAAACATCAAAAGGGGCCCTTTTTACTAGCAACTTGTGCTTGGTTTGATTATCCTTAAGGGTCCCCTAGTTCCTGACTAGTCATAGATTAAGTTTCTTTCACCTTCATCAGCCTCGAACCCTTGACTTGGACCCTTTTAGCCACAGATTCTTAGAAGCACAATTTTTTTCTTAATAAGGTACTTAAGGGCTATGTATTGGGTTCAATAGCTGTGAAAGTCGAAAGGAATATGTACAACCTATCCACGGACATAGATCTCCCACGTAGATATTCCATGTAGATATTCCATGTAGATATTCCTTAAAAAAGGCACCTTTTGATGTTTTAACATGGTTGAAATTCACATTACTTGCACATATAAGGGTATCTAGAGGGGCCCATAGATCTAAGTTCACCATGTAACCCATTCCTTTTGCCATTCCCTAGCCTTAAACCTAGGACCTAGCTCTTAAGTACCCCAGGTTCTTAGAAGCTAGTACCATCTGGGCTACTAGTCTAGATAGTACCAACTTTTAAAAACATGAGGTACTTAAGGGCTAGGTCCTAGGTTTAAGGCTAGGGAAGGGCAAAAAGAATGGGTTACACAGTGAACATAGATTTGTGGGCCCATCCAGATTCCCTTTGATGTCTGAGTAATGTGAATTTCAACCATGCTCAAACAACATATATTGGTTTCTTGTGAGCTTTGTCCTATGGTTGGCCCAAATTCTAGTCATTGATGACTAGGGCCCTAACAATGGTGGTTGTTGAACCTTCAGTGTCCTATTGTGTGTTTAGGTTATGCATGATACAAAGACCTCAATTCATCCAATGTGATTCCTTCAATGTGATCCGAGGTTAGGCTAACCTACCCACTGAGTTCAAAGATATCAATAAGAAGGGGAAAATATACTTATAATGATTCCTTTAGTAATAATAAGCAAATAGGAACAAATCAAATTAAGAATTATATGCTTTTGGTGTTTGAATTGTAGACTAAATAAGTATCCTTAAAAATAGATCGGGCTATGTCCTCTAGAAAGGGGAACTAATGAAGGTGAGAGCCTCATTATGCCAACACGAGGCACTATGGATGAGTTGGTTTACAAGTGCAGCTCAAAATGGGTGGTAAATTATGTCCTAGTCTAAATATGCACAAGAGACTGATAACAAAAATATACCACGAGTGAAATATGAAGGGGACTTTGAAAAGATAGTCAACAATGCTTGACATTGTAGGAGGGAAGTAGATTGGGTTAATGATACACCTCAATAGGATGTAGAATAGTGTTAATCTAGTCCCTCAATCGACTCAAAGGTATGGACTGATGTTGATTGTGATGGCAGCCCAAGCTTGGGTTGTTGATATGCTTGTGGAAATGTCATCACTATGATTTTGGTAGGCAACACATGCCACCTTGGCATGCTTTGGCATCTATATACTTCTAGCATCGGCCTATTGGCTCCCATTTATCCTATCTTGAAACACTAATCAATGTGTTTGACGTGTATAAAAGTCAATTTGTAAGTAAACTCATATGGTGTAAGAAAGCTAACTGGCATGATCCTTTTGTGTGTTACATCACCAATAGATCTTGATCTTTTTAGAAGGGTTTAAGTAAGAGCATTCTTTTTGAGACCTATAAGATGGTGAAATATGCTTGAGCGGGACAATGCTAGTGGAAACTTTAGGGGAAGCCTACAGTGATATTGATATGAAAATTGTTTTTTTTTACTTAGGTATATAAGGGAAAAAGACTAACCAAATTGTTCAGTAGTTTATTCCCTTTGAAGTTTCTTTCCAGATAGTTGGTGTTTACAAATGAGTTCTATTGAGTAAAGCCAATGATTAGAGGTATCGAGGCCTAGTACTACCGATCTATTCTAAAAATTTCAATAGGTAGGATGACGTGACAACTTTGTTTATCCATGCCACAAAATTGAGAGCTCTAAGTAGGCCATTTTTGGTAGGTAGAAATGGCGATGAAGGATGAACCAAAAGTTGGGTTACATTTTTCAACGGTGCGCTAACCTAGAACCCACTCATAACTCTATATTTTAGAGTTATTTTGTCAATTTTGTTAATTATAATTGCTATGTTCTTAATGTTTTTAGTTAATTTTAATTTATTAAATTAATATTTACTCTTAGTGTTTTAAGAAATATATTTTTAAAGAAAATTAAAGAATTTGAATTGAAAAAGACTTAATTGCAAATAATAAAGTTGAAAATATAATTTGAATTAAAAGATGGCTTAATTGCAAATATCAAAAGTTTAAAATATAATTTGAATTAGAAAAGGACTTAATTGCAATTAACAAAAGTCTAAAATTTAATTTGAATTAAATTAGAGGGCTACCATGCAATTAGCCAAACTTTTGCTTTTTTTGCGCAAGGAAGGAAAACCATACGCATCTCTATTCAATGCGCCTAACGCACCGTCAGATCAGACAATCAACAGTGAAGATCAGGTGGATGAGATGCAAGCACCACATGGGCGATTGGATGCATTTTTCACCAACGGCACACTGCTCGGTGCATAGAGTGGGGTCCACCTGTCTACGCAGTTCGACGCACTGGTTGGGGTCCACCTGTCTACGCCGATGAATTTCCCGAGATGCATCTCTATCATGCACCATCAGATCAAAATTTAAATGGCCCAAATCGTGCGTTTTTTCCACGCTCCACGCGAGTGGAAGCTAATTGTTGCGCACAGTCCAATGCACAAATTTCTCATGCGATGCGGTTCACTGAAGTTTCATACACCCTCTCATCCCAGCCAATACGAAGCTACCACGTGTCTTTTAATTCTTCCAGCAAATCAAAGCGCCATGTGTCATGCGTATTGTATAAAGAAATCAAAAAATCGTGCACACTTCCAGCTCTTTTACACGTTATGTTTTTACACTTTTTACACGCGTGTATGCATAATTTTTTGTCCCCTACTACACGCGTGTTCTGAATTTTTGGGAATGATATATTCCGGAGACGCAGGGAGAGAATAGTTTGTTTTTTTTTTCTAGAGTTTAGTTTTTAGTTCTTAGTTTTTAGTTCAATTTTATTTTCTTAGTTTTTACTCTGCGTGTCTGAAAATAGAGAGGGCATACAGAAGCTATTTTTTTTGACTTATTTTGTTATTTTGTTAGGGAAAAATACAGAGAAAAAAGACAACAAAAAAGAAGAAAAGGGAAGGACTTTTATTTTTCATTGAGGAATCATGAAATAGTTTCTTCTAATCTTTTTATTTTAATTTTATTTCTCTGAAATGTCTAATTATTTTCGTATTGTAATATCTATTTTTGCTATAAACTAATTTATTTATTCTAGGGTTGCAGTGTAGCTTAAAATATGAAGCTTGAATGAATTATTTTTGAAAGATTTATGGGATGTTTTTAAGTTGTTTATTTTATTTGTGCTTAATGCTTTTGATTGTTGGGAGATTAATCAATTGATCTGTGATACTTAAATAAACTTGAAAAAGACATTTTTGTGTGATTGCTCGTGGATAGAATAACATATATATATAAGGGATAGGAATATACCTTTATTGTACGTGTAGCTATTTGAGAACTTTGAACTTAATAAATCTTGGTGAATTTAATTTTCATAGGAATATAGTGAATTATTTTAGCGAGATGTATCTATTTGTTATCGGAAGAGACATATGGATAAATTAGGAGTTCTTGGTTGACAACTTAAATGCGAGAACATAAATCAAGAGAAAATAATATGATTCAAGTGGATTAATTTGGCGAAACTACAATCCTAGAATTTTCTTATAAACTGTTATAAAAAAATAGTTAGTTAAACTTCATCCAACTATCAATTGTTTGGATAAAATTAGGTTAAAACCATTTTAGTACTTAACGAACACTAGTAATAAATCTCCGTGGGAATGATATCTTACTTAATCACTTATTACTTGTGATTGTGTATACTTGCATATTCATGTTCTCCTAAAGAGATAATAGGTTTTTGGATGATGCCTAAGAGAGCGGTTGGAATTCACGAGATTGATGTTATGTCCACTTTAACTGCTCAAGTATCCGTTTTGGTGAAGAAGATGGATACTCTGGGTGTCCATTCTATTTAGAGTCCTTTTGTTGTATGTGAAATTTGCAATGGAAACCATGCCAGTGAGAGATGTTCTCATATCTCTGAATCTGTCAGTTTTGTTTCCAACTATAATAGGAATCAAAACAACCCTTATGCTAACACTTACTCTCCGGGGTGGAAGAATCACCCTAATTTTTCTTGGAGTAATAATCAAGGCCAATCATCTTCTATGAAGCCTACATATCCTCCGGGTTTTCTTAACCAAGCTCCACCACAAGAGAAAAATCCATCATTGGATGATATTTTTGCTCAATACATGGCTAAAAATGAGACTATTCTTCAGAATCAAGCAGCATCTATCCGAAATCTTGAAGTTCAATTGGGTCAACTTGCTACTACTGTCAAAAATCACCCTCAAGGAGCTTTACCTAGTGATACTGAAACCAATCCAAAGAAGGAAGGAAAAGAGCATTGTAAGGCAGTTACACTCAAAAGTGGAAAAGTATTGGAAGAAATACAAAAGCCCATTTCTCAGCCAACTCCTATTGTTGAAGCTATTGGCCCAGAAAAATAAGAGAGAGCTGAAGAGAGAGTCGAAGAGAATGAAGCAACAGAAAAGCCCATGATAAAACCAGTTTTAGATAGTCCCAAGCCTTACAATCCACCAATTCTGTTTCCTCAGCGCTTCCATAAGAAAAAGCTTGATAAGTAGTTCTCCAAGTTTCTCGAAGTATTTAAAAAGCTTCATATTAACATTCCTTTTACAGATGCTTTGGAGAAAATGCCTAGTTATGTCAAATTTATGAAGGACATTTTATCTAAGAAGAGAAGGTTAGGTGATTTTGAGACAGTTGCTATTATAGAAGAGTGTAGCACCATCCTTCAGATGAAGCTATCGCCTAAGCTTAAAGATCCAGGAAGTTTCACCATTCCCTGTACTATTAGTGAGAAATTCTTTGGCAGAGCTCTATGCGATCTGGGTGCCAGCATTAATTTGATGCCACTTTCCATCTATCAGAGACTTGGATTAGGAGAAGCACAACCGACCACTATAACTCTTCAAGTTGCAGATAGGTCTTTGAAACACCCAAAAGGAATTATAGAAGATGTGCTTGTAAAGGTAGATAAGTTTATCTTTCCTCCAGATTTTATAATTCTCGATATGGAGGAAGACAAAGAGATCCCTATTATTCTCAGGAGACCATTTTTAGCAACAGGTAGAGCTTTGATTGATGTTCAAAAAAAGGAGCTCACCATGAGTGTCCAAGACCAAGAGGTAACTTTCAATGTTTTTAAAGCTATGAAATTGAGAATCTGATGATTGTTTTAGAGTTGACATGGTGAATGAGTTAGTTGAAAGTAGCTTCATGGAAAACTTGACTACAGATGCTTTGGAAGTTGTGCTTATGAATGCTAATGATATTGATAACCTTGAATCTCTTAAGTATCTTAAATTACTTAAAGCATCTCCACAACTCTTTAGTTCTCAAACTAAAGTAGATGCATCACAAATTGTGACACCATCTAAATCTACTTTTCTGAAGCCATCTGTGGAAAAACAACCATTATTATAACTTAAGCCATTGCCTAACCATCTACGGTATGCTTATTTGGGTGAAATGTCTACTCTACCTGTGATTATTTCATCCTCTCTAGATGAAGATCAAGAAAAGAAGTTGTTAAGAGTGTTGAGAAATTACAAGATAGCTTTGGGGTGGTCTATAGCTGATATTAAAGGGATTAGCCCTTCATTATGCATGCATAAGATCTTGTTTGAGGAAGATTACAAGCCTACTATTGAGCCTCAACGTTGTTTGAATCCAATCATGAAGGATCTAGTGAAAGACGAGATCATTAAGTGGTTAGATGTAGGTATTATCTATCCCATTTCAGATAGTTCTTGGGTTAGCCCAATTCATTGTGTGCCGAAGAAAGGAGGAATTATAGTGGAGGCTAATAGCAACAATGAGCTTATTCCCACAAGAAAAGTGACGGGTTGGCGAGTTTGCATGGATTATCGAAAGCTCAACAAGGCTACTCGCAAGGATCATTTCCCTATTCCATTTATTAATCAAATGCTTGATATATTGGCAGGACATTCATTCTATTGTTTCTTGGATGGATATTCGAGATACAACCAAATTGCTATCGCTCCCTAGGATCAAGAGAAGACCATTTTCACTTGTCCATATGGAACTTTTTCTTTTCGGATAATGCCGTTTGGACTTTGCAATGCCCCAACTACTTTTCAAAGGTGTATGATGGCTATCTTTTCAAACATGGTGGAAAAGTTTATTGAGATATTTATGTATGACTTCTTAGTTTTTGGTGATTCATTTGATATGTGTATGCATAACCTTTCTTTGGTCCTACAAAGATACGAAGAGACAAACTTGGTGTTAAATTGGGAAAAGTGCCATTTCATGGTACAAAAAGGTGTTGTTCTCGGCCCTCTAATTTCTTCGAAAGGAATTGAAATGGGTAGGGCAAAGATTGAAACTATTGAGAAGCTACCGCCTCCAACATCTATCAAAGGAATTAAAAGTTTTCTTGGTCATGCGGGATTCTATAGGCGATTCATCAAGGATTTTTCCAAGATATCTAAGCCTCTTTGTAACCTTTTGGAGAAAGATATGAAATTCACGTTTGATGAATATTGTCTAGAAGCTTTTTGGGTGTTGAAAGAAAAGCTGATCACTGCTCCCATCATTATTGCACCAGATTGGAATCTACCTTTTGAGTGCATGTGTAATGCTAGTAACTTTGCATTTGGAGCTGTTTTGGGACAGCAAAAAGAGAGAGTTTTCCATGCCATATACTATGCCAGCAAAACCTTGACCGATGCTCAACTGAAGTATGCTACCATAGAAAAAGAGTTACTTTCTGTTGTATATGCTTTTGAAAAGTTCCGATCCTATCTAATTGGTACTAAGGTGACAGTTTATACTGATCATTCTGCCATAAAATATCTTATTGCTAAGAAAAATGCAAAACTGAGATTGATTAGATGGATACTCCTACGGTAAGAATTTGATTTGGAGATCAAGGATAAGAAGGGAACCAAATATAAAGTGGCATATCATCTATCTAGATTGGAGAATAATGATGGTGTCTTGGACAAGACTATCATTAGTGAGACTTTTTCAAATGAACAACTATTTTCCTTTGATGATAGAAGTGTGCCATGGTACATAGACTATGTTAATTATATTGTAAGCAATGTGCTTCCACCTGATTTATATTTCCAATAGAAGAAGAAATTCTTACATGATGTCAAGTATTATGTATGAGATGAGCCTTTCTTATTTAAGCAGTGTGCAGATCAAATTATTAGAATGTGTGTCCAAAGGAAGAAATTGAGGACATACTTAGGCATTGTCATTCTTAAACCTATGAGGGTCATTTTGGAGGCAAAAGAACGAGGACTAAAGTTCTTCAATCAGGTTTTTACTGGCCAAATCTATTTAAAGATTCACATTTCTTTATCTCACGCTGTGATAGGTGCTAAAGAATTGGTAACATTTCCAAGAAACACGAGATGCCTCTAAACAACATTCTTGAGGTGGAAATATTTGATGTTTGGGGTATTGATTTCATGAGATCTTTTATCTCTTTCTATAACAACCTCTACATTCTTGTTGCTATGGATTATGTTTCTAAGTGGGTAGAAGTAGTTGCCTTGCCAACCAATGGCTCCAAGGTGGTGTTGAATTTCTTAAAGAAAAACATTTTTACTCGTTTTGGCACCCCAAGGGCAATCATCAGCGATAAAGGAACTCATTTCTGCAACAAATATTTTGAAGCCCTCCTTGCCAAATATGGGGTTACTCACAAGATTGCAATTGGTTACCATCCTCAAACAAGTGGGCAAGTTGAGTTATCAAATAGAGAGGTGAAGATGATTCTTGAGAAGGCAGTAAATCCTTCTAGGAAGGATTGGTCTAAGAGGTTAGAGGATGCACTTTGGGCATACTGGACAGCATACACGACACCCATTGGGATGTCTCCATATCGGTTTGTTTTTGGGAAAGCTTGTCATCTTCTAGTTGAATTAGAGCATCATGCATATTGGGCAATCAAGAATTTGAATTTTGACTTGAGAGCCGCAGGCGAAAAACGTCTTCTACAACTTAATGAGATGGATAAGATTCATCTACAAGCATATGAAAATGCTAAGATTTATAAGGAGAAGACGAAGAGATGGCATGATAGCAAGATCTTGCATCGACACTTTGAACCAAGACAGAAAGTATTGCTCTTCAACTCTCGTTTGAAGTTCTTCTCAGGAAAACTTAAATCTAAGTGGTCAAGGCCTTTTGTTATTACCAACGTACACCCATATGGAGCAATTGAGATTAAAGGTGAAGAATCACAAAGTACTTTCCAAGTGAACGGGAAAAGACTCAAACATTATTAGGGAGGTGACATTGATCGTCAAAAGTTCACCATTTTGTTATTTGACCCGATCTGAAGCAAAGAAAGAGGAAGTCAAGCTGATGACTCTAAATCAAGTGCTTCTTAGGAGGCAACCCATGTGTTTTAATTTTTATTTATTTTACTTAGTTGAATACATATTAGTTTGAATGTTTCTCTATTTTGTTTGATAGGTGCAAATTGGAGAAAGTAAAGCTATTGGTAGATTTCAATCTTATAAGCCGACTCACCAGCAGGGGAAGTTTCTTTTAACCCATCTCCTTTGTTCTTTAATTTTCATACATTGAGGACAATGTGCATATTAAGTTTGAGGGTGGAGAGATTAAACTTATTTGAAATATTTGCTTGGTATTGTGCTTGTGTAGCTTTGTTTGTTTGGTTGATCGAAACATGATAATATATTGTGCTTTTCATGGTGATTTTTTTTATTTCTTCGGTTTAACTAATGCATAGCTCTTTGAAAATTTTGAATATTTTCTAAGTTTGTGTAATTTTTGAGTAAGTTTCATTTTTACAAGAATATCTATTTATGAGCACTAGTCTTGATCTTTGAGTTATTATGATAATTTAGAGAATGTTTATGTGAATATGCAATTCGATTGATGTTCTTTGGTGTCACAGTTTTTAGAATTTGTTTGATTTTCTCTCGAGGAAAAATCGTAGACAACACTTAACTAAGGAACTGATTTAGGCCATCTTTGGATCGTTTGAGCCTTTTTATCCAACTTTACATGTTTTATCCATAGTATACCCCTTTTGAGTTTTTAAGTTTATATATATATTCTCCTACAAATAAGCCTCGTAAAAAATGATATATATAGATATATCGATTTTTATTATCTCTCTAACATGTGACTATTGTAAGTAAATTTCTAAAGATATATCGAAAAAAAGAGAGGATACTGAAAAAAAATAGAAAAGAAAAAAAAAACGATTGTTGCATGTGAAGTTAAATCCCAAATTGGGAAGTATTCATTGAGATGTTAGAAGGTATCTTGTTTCAATCCTAAAATGATGTGTTTAGGAAATATTTGAGCCAAATATTATCTTTTATCCTACCTTTACCTAAGCCATACATTACAAGCTTAATAAAGTCCTATTGATTTTTGGTTTTGTGTTTGTCTACATTAGTGGAGAGAGAAGTGAAAAACGAACTTATGAGATTTGTGATTTCATTAAAAATTAATTGCGTCCATATTTACATAAACTCATCTGGATTTCATGTGATGAAATATGAAAAGACTTCACACACACAAGAAAATTCAATGTGAAAATGTAACATACTTTTAAATTGTTTTCAATCCTTAGATAAAATTCTTGTATTTCTTTGAGTTATGTTAAATTGTGAGACCAGAAAAGTGACCATCAATGAAAATCTTGGTTGTAGTAGCAAATAGTCAAATGAGAACTATGAAGGAAAAAGAAGGGAAAGCTTCCACGTAAATGAAAGTTGTACAAAGGTTGTTTGATCCAAAAAGATGAGGGAATGATAAGTCTATGAAAATAACATTATTTAGTCACATTAACCTAGCTATTTATCTTTTTTTTTAATAAATATTCTTACAAGGCATATCTTATGTTTAACTATGTTAATAGGTGAACTAAAATCAAATAGAGAAAAAAATAATCAACTTGGAATAATTGAGGATAAATATGGCTCAATAGATCAAACCATTTCTTGATAGACTCAAAAAGGACATAATCAATCGAGGAAGTAGGGAACTATACTGATGAATGAAAAACATTTCTAGGTCGATCAAAAATGCTATCCATCAATCCAAACGGGTCTCAATTGATCGAGTTTTTCTTGATTGCTCTCAAGTTTGAATGATGTCATTACAAGATAGATTGAGCAAGGGTCTCAATTGATCGAGTTTTTCTTGATTGCTCTTAAGTTTGAATGATTTCATTACCAGATCAATTGAGCAAGGGTCTCAATTGATTAAGCCGAGTGGAATTTTACACATAAACCTTGATTTTACATCTAACTATCAATCTCAATGGCTGTATTAAAGCTAATACAAATCCCAAGTCAATTAGGAAGATTTTAAACCTACTTAAACATTATAAAATGGCTATAATTAACACACAATAACACAAACATAAGAAAATTCTAAGGAAACAAGAGAAATCAAGTAGAATAAAGTTAAATAGGCAATCAAATAGCTAGTAAGAGAGATTAAAGATTGAGATGGATTCTTCATCAAAGTTGGATTTCTTTCTTCATCATTCTTGTAACTTTCAATCACTCATATATTATAATAATTTTTTTAGAGCTATGAGTCGCTAGGCTCTAAGTTGGGATTTTTGATGAACGTGGCCATGATTCATGTGATTGTTTAGTTGAATGAATTTCTTTACTATTACTTAATATAATAATTTTGATCTTAATGCCTTGATAGTTTGGTGAATAATTATATGATTTAAGATTCATATCTTAGCTAAACAAAGTAGGCATTTGAATTAGTCATGGAATTATTTTCGTATGAATTTAAATAGTACAATAGTACAGTTGATGAATATGTGGCATGTTACATGTGAGGATTGATGTGTGAATGATATAGCATGACAATGTGATTATTTACCTATAGTCAACATAATGCTTGACAAAAATTCATAGGTGTTGATACCGATTTTTGTCAATACTAGGTAGGACTGTCCTTCGTGGATTTGCAAGATGAACAAGCTACTAGGACCTTGGACAATCTTGTAGGGGTGATTTTTTGTCCTCTGATGCTTAAGTATATAATCGTAAGATGAAGGTTTAGAGGAGATCTATGGTCTCACTCTAATATTAGATGGAAAGTGAATGATTATATGTGATTCTTTGTTGTGAGATTCAAGTTATATTTCAAGTTCAAGTTATTGTAATTATGTACATATATGAGAATATATAAGAGAAGGAATTAATCTGATAGCTATCCTTTGTCGGGATAAGATTGGCTTGTAGCTTTGGAGACATCTATCCTTAATTATCTCTTTAAGATAATTGAAGGATAATCATTGTACATCTATCTCTTCAAGATAAATCATTGGGCCTTTATGACTTTAAGATAAATATCTTGTGATTATACTAATATGATAACATGGCACTTATTATGCTTGGCCCATAATACTCTCTACTAGGTGGGATCACTCTTTGACTAGCTTCCACATCTGATGTATGAAATTACCCTTAATATATCAGTCCCTAAGACTTTTTGACCTATGGATTAGAAGCTCTAATCATAACTTTTGTCAATATTTGTGTTCAATACCCCTTCGAATTATGTTAGGGACTCTAAGCTTACTCTTGGGTGATTTTTTACGTATCTAAGTGAAAGACTTCATTCCATGCTACTTGAAACATGCATGAAAACATCCTATTGTTGGTGATGTTTTTGTATTTTTGATTTGAATTTCGGTTAAAAATTTACATCAAAGTCAAAGTTTTATCAAAGGAGTCAAACCTTCTTTTATTTTTGAGAGGAGATCAAAATTCAAAACCTAAGCCTACTTACATTGAGATTAATGAAGTGATTGTGGCCATATATTATGATTTTAGAGGGGTAGATAAGATCACTTCACCACCTCTATAAATACAAGCCCTTATTCCCTTGCATTCTTCATAAATGATAACACTTTCTTGGACCTCATATTTTGAGAAGATTAGAGAAGCAAAAGAAATTCTCTCAAGGTAATTCTTCTTTCTTCTTTATTGATTTCTCTTCACTTATTTTTCTTGTAGTGTAGGATAATTACTTTTCTTATTATTCAAACATTTTACACTTATACCATACTTTCTAGCATAAGAATTGATGGATATCAGATATGTGGATGTATGTGATTGGGTCTGGCTATAGTGGATGCGTACCAAGTTAAAAAAGGGCTAACACAGACAATGCTCTTTGGTGCTGGAGTGGGGGTAAGACAGAGACATGGTGATGAAGCCCTAGTCAATCTCATTCTAGTAGGTGATACACGAGTCGGTACTTATCTGGCCGATGATGGCCTGGCTGGTGGTGCCTTGGCCAATGGTGCTTTAGTGGGTAGTGCTCAAGTGGCTCCTCTGATAACTGTATTTTATATAGTTATTTTTACCTATTTTATTAATTATAAGTGCTATATTCTTGACATTTTTGGTTAATTTTAGGTAAATAAATTAATATTTTCTGTTTATTTGTTAAGGAATATATTTTTTAAGAAAATTAAATATTTTCAATCGAAACGTACTTAATTGCAAATTTATGTATAAAAATATAATTTCAAATAAAAGAGTGCTTAATTGCAATTTATAAAAAGTCTAAAAATATAATTTAAATTAAAATTGGGCTTAATTTTAATTATTAAAAGTTTAAAATTTAATTTAAATTAGAAAAGGGATTTATTGTAATTAAACAAAGTTTAAAATGTAATTTGAAATATATTTGTGGGTTAAAATGCAATTAAGAAAACTTATTTTTCTGCGCAGGAAAAGTAGGCCATGCGCACCATCTCCAACGCGCGACTCCATCCGTTCGATCAGGCGACGAACGGCTAAGATGAGGCGCGTGTGACCAGAGCCGACAAAAGAGAATGGACGCGTGAATTTAGTTGCACGCTGCTCGGTGCGCCGAGTGGGGCCCACCTACTGTGTAGGCTGGCGTGTAGGGTGGGACCCACGTGTCTGATGCGTTTTCAAGGCATGATCTCGTGCGGCCATTTCACATGCGCCCGGTTATACATTGAATATAAAACTGCCACGTGTCCCACTTTATATTTCAGCCAATCAGAATCTGACACGTGGCAAGGTTTTGGTGAGTGCAAAAACGTAGAATCACGCACGTGTTCCAGCCGATGTCCCCTACGTTCGCGCACCTCTACTCTTGTGCGTTGATCTCTGTGTGCAGTCGGATCCTCACCGAATGAAATGCTGCCATGTGTCCGCATTAATCCTTTCAGCGAATCAGACGTTGACACGTGGCATGCAGATTGAATTAAAAAAAATCAGAAACGGCACCCTCTGTTTCATGTCTTCCATGCATACATTAAAATAACAAATTCGATATTCTTTTTTTCATACGCGTGGCCGCAGATTTTAATAAAAATGTCTCATACGTGTGCTTTTTATTTTCGTTATTTTGTGTCCCGCGTGTCTTAAAAAATGTATTATTTTGGATGTAATTTTTAGCTATAAATAGGACATTTATTACTAAAAAATGGAGTTTTGGGAGTTTAGAGTTTTGGAATTTTTGGAGAGTTAGGGGTTGGACTGTGGAACACGCAGAAGCCATTTTTGGCTTCTGTTGTGTTCTACGTGTGCCAAATATTTACGATCCGAAATGATTTAATTTTCTTTTGTTCTTCTTCTCATATTCCTTAACTGCTGTAATTTTAATTTTTAATTTATAATGTAATTTAATTTTTCTAGGTTTGCATTTTATCTAAATTTATGAAGCTTGAATTTAATTATTTTTGAAAGATTTATATGACGTTCGATTTGTTTATTCTATCTGTGTTTAATGCTTTTGATTATTTACGAATTTTATCAAATGATCTGTGGCACTTAAATAAACTTGGAAGAGGCATTTTTGTGTATATTGCTCGTGGATAGAATGACATGTATGATGAAGGATATAAATATACCCTAATTGTATGTGTGACCATTTGAGAACTTAGAACGTAATGAATCTTGGTGAATTTAATTCTCATAGGAATATAGTGAATTAATTTAACGAGGTGTATGGATAAAATTAGAAGTTTTCAGTTGACAAATTAAATGTACTAAAAAAATATAAATCAAGAGAAAATAATATGATTTGAGTGGATTAATTTGGTGAAAAACTACAAACCTAGATTTCTTTTATTTTGTTATTAAACTCTTTTCTTTAACTTGTTCCAACCAATGATTGTTTTGGATAAAATCAGAGAGAAATAATTTTAGTACTCGATAAACTGTAGTAACAAATCTCCGTGGGAACGATACTTTACTTACAAATCTTATTACTTGTGACCCTGTATACTTGCACATTTTATGTTCTCTAAAAGAGACAACATCCTCATTGGCTAGTGATCTTCAAGGTAGTAGCTCATGGCTATAAATCCTCTTATCGATGCTTACTTAGGCAGTGGCAATCTGGTATATAGTAGTCAAAAGTGAGTCATTCTAAGCATTAGCCCTAGGCCATCTCGATATCGAGGTTCTTTTGGTTATATCCGTAGAGCCGTTCAGACATCCATTTGATAAGAGTTAAGTCTTTAGATGTTAGAGGCATAGCTTTTATTACGACGAGAATTCCTATGTGCCAGTCAAGCATTGGTTAGAGCGATATTGACTACTTCTCTATAAACCCTTTAGATTCCCAGATGTCCAATCATTACTTGGACATGGCAAGGAAGATGTTTCATTTTCTAATTCCATTATTTTGATGCATTAGGTCTCAAGAATAGTTTGGAGTGATCCTTTCCCTAGCAGAGTTACTTTATCCACTCATCACTTCTTTGTAGGGTTATAACTCCCATTTATTTCTATAGTGTAAAAATTCTTGATTGATGTCGGTACAACTTCAAGATAATTTACACTTTATTCTTATAGGACATTTCTTGATTATAGTGTGCTCTAGAAGGATCACGGTAGAGAACTTACCATCAAGGAGTTGAAATATTGTTATCATTTATATCTAAGATGATGTAGTAAAGGTTGGTACCACTTTAAGCCTTTTACTAATCGTATTCTAATGGATAAGTTATTGGATACTAGCAAGGGGTGAAATAAGGCCCCATTTACTACTATGGGTGACTTTGATATTCTATCCCTTGATATTCCTCTTACACCTACCCAGTTCAAAAGAGAGGGTAGGGTTTCTGAAACTTAGTCTTTTATTGTAGTTTTTGCAGTGTGATGACTTATTTTTTTTATTTGCAATAAGTGGACCATAGGTGACATTACTCTTGAGCATAAATATTTCATCAAGACACTCCATCAACTTCCCCTATTGTATGGTGTAGCCATTGACTTATTATCATCTCTGAGTGGATTTCTTATTGGGGTCTAGACCTAATTATAGCTAATCTAGAAGGAATTAACCTTCTAGACTTGGACAATAAGTACTTCTTGTAACTTAATATCATTAAGTTTTTTAGTTTTGAGTGATTAGGTCACTGTAATAATTTTTAATTTCTTGCAATTATAAGTCCTCGACATCTTTTTGGGAAGAAGAAAATGACACAAACATTGATCCATTTGAGATTCTAGCTTGAAAGATATGCATAAGAAGGCTAAGGTTGTATAGAATCCTAGGGCTCTCAAGACGAAGAGAGTCCCCAACTTCGAGGTGATTATTATTGAACCATGGTCTAGGAGGGTTAGATCCCTCAAATAATTATCGATATTCCTTTTGATCTAGTGGCTGACAAATTTGGTTTAGGATGCATTGACTTGGATGAGGACATTATAGGTCTATCTGAGCCCTTACCATTTCAGATGTTTCGGACCTACTAGGCCTATAAATGATGATATATATACCTTGGTGGGTAGATCATGATAATTTATTGATGATTTGGAATGACCCTTTATAGCACATGCTACTTTTAAAAGGCATTTGGCAGTCATCAAGGAAGCACTTAGTAGGCTACCCGACATAAGAGACACTATTGAGGCTACCAGCCATGAGATAAGGACTTCATTATAAGAGTATGAGGTTGAGCTTTTTGTAACTAGAAAGATGCAGGCCAAGTTCATGGTGGCCATAAAGGTAGCCAATAAGAAGGTTAGTCATCTAAATACTCTCTTACTATAGGAGTAAGCTTCTATGTAGAAGAGAAGGAATGAACTGATGAGTTATATTAGAGCCTTCACTTAGTACGAGGGTAGTTATAGGCGACTACTTATAGCTAGGTCTACCTAGAATCTAGGTCATGGTTGAGTATCATCATTCTTACACGTCTATCAAAGATACATTGGATGCTTGGGCTGATGGTTTTGAGATAACGATGAGGCAATTCAAACATTCCTTCTTGAAGAACATCCTTGAATATACTATTTTCCCATATTTAGAGAGACTTGCTTCTCAGTACAACATATTCACCTTCGGGTGGAAGGATGAAAATTCTGGTAATTCTAGTAACTCAAGCATTTTTGGAAATTCTAACGATTTTGAGAGAACAAAGGATGAATTGTGGATGATGACTAGCTTAGGATGGTGCCAAGCTTAGACATTAGATTTACTTATTTCAATCTTAGGTAGTTTGGACTTCATGTATCTCCCCACTAAAGTGAATGTACTTGGTGGATTTATTTTTACTCTTAGACTTATCTTTTTTGTATAGACTTTTTGGATATGATTGTCTTTTTTGTTGCATTGGGTTTTGCATTACCTTCCATACTTTGTCTATTGTATTTTGCTTTGTATTTGTACTTTTAATATTATTCCTGAACATGACCATCGTCCAATCTATATAAGAGGTTATGGACCTTTGAGTTGAAATGTGAATGAAGGAGGATGTACTAAAGAAAAAAAGTGCAAATCCTAGACCCAAGGTGTGTATAGATCGAGGATGATTTCTTGACTTACTACTCGGTCTACTCTAGTTAGACATACGCACATCAAACTATCTTTTTGGCCAACCATGCTCTGGCCGACCAACCACAATCCTAGTTGACCTCTTCCTAGTTGGTTGTAGACACGGTTAGCCACTTCTTGGTTGGTCATACCCCTAGCTGGCTGACCACAATCTTGGAAAGTTATACCTTCTATTCTTAACCTATCTAGCTGAATGATGGTTTTATTTTTTACCCATATTTTTTTGGTTAGGTGGTCGATGGCTTGAAGTTTGGGTGATTTTCAACTTGTGTACTCGTGGCCTTGCGTTTCTATTTGAGCCTTGCTATGTTTGCTTGAATTTTTTCTAAGCTAGGGGTGACTTATAGGTCCAAGTGTTTCTTAACTATGTCTATTAGTCTATCATTCTCCTTACTTAGAGTAGTTGAATTTGTTCAAGTGGTCCAAGGATGAGAAGTTCTCAACACAGGAAAATTTCAATTACTGCGTCATTGGAGATTCATCATCTTATTATTGACGTCTTATAAGACTAAGTCTGGTGTAGGAACTTAATGAAGTTCCTGTACCTAATGTGGCATGGCTTTTCTCAGGGTCTATGGCCAACTATGAGGTGATAAAGAACCTAATATATTGTTCTTGATGTTAGTTATGGCTTGGACCACATAGATGATGTTAATCTTTTGTAAACAATTTGATGGCCTAGCCTTGAAAACAAAGAGCTCACATGTTGGGATACTTCTTATCCACTACCTTACTAGGAATGTATACCCTAGTTGGGTATTGAGGTTTTTATTGCACTCAGTCCCATTATTGGATATTTGGGTGCTACGACATATGACTCACTAGTTATGATGTTTCTTACTCACTACCTTAGCAAAGGTGCATGCCATAGTGGGGTATTGAGGGCCATGGCCCTCTTTTAAGATCTGAAGCTAATTAGTGGCAATTAGACCAAGTTAAATTATTCTCTATGTTAGTTTTATCTTGGACAGCATAATCTTTGAATCAGTTTAGTTTAATTTATAGTTTAGATATTTCTCTCTTATTTCTTGCCTATATAGTATTGTGATTTCTACATATTGGTACTTAATTATAGAATACAAACACTTCCTATAGGGTGATAATCATGTTTCACTGAACCTTATTAATTTTACGACCCATATACTTGTGGAATCTTTACCAAGTTTGGTATAGTTGTTTGGAAGTAGTAATTTATTTAATAATTAATATCAGTATTAGTATATTAGTAATAGTTTAGGTAATTTAATCTTGTTACTTTAGTTTTGTTATAAGCCTAGGGAGACAAGTGCTAATCTTGACCTTTTGATAATGAGATAGAGAGAACCATTTGCAGGTTAAGAAGAAAAAACTTATACGAACCTCAACGTGGAGCTATGGAAAATGTAGGAGATTAATGGGATACCATCATCCCTAAAACTCTTTGGGACTTTGCAATACCAAAAGTGGATGGGGTTTAGTAATCCATCAATAGACCCCTATCAAAGCAAATAGCTTTAAGTTAAAAGCTACTATCATGCAAATGGTACAAAATAGTAGTTTAAAGAGCTTAATAATGAGGATCCTAATACCTACTTGGCTATATTCTTTGAGCTATGTAATACCATATAGATGAATAGAGTATCGGAAGATGCTATAGTCTTCATTGTTTCCCTTTCTCTCTTAGGGACAAGGCAAAAGTATGGTTAAATTCATTACAAACAAGATCAATCACCATATGGGATGATATGGCTCAAAAATTCTTGACAAAATATTTCTCACCATCAAAGATAGCCAAATATAAGAATGCTATACCTTTCTTGCAATGACTAGATGGAGAACCTTTTCATGGGTCATGGGAACAGTTCAAAGAGCTATTGAGAAAATGCCAACATCATGGTATTCCTCAATGGTTACAAAATTTAAAACTTTATTATGGATTATAGGGTAAGTAAGAACTATACTTGATATAGCAACTGAAGGTGCTTTAATGGCCTCCAATAGTTATCAATGGCTAGTAGAGAGGTCAAATCCATAAAGAGTTGTTGGAATTGTAGATGTGAATCCCTTTACAACTTTTCAAGCATAAATAAATGTATTTTTATTGGGACTATCAAAGAAATTTGATACTGGACCTATAGAAATTAATATGGTGCAAAACCCCTTTGTTGTTTGTGAGCATTATGGTGAACCTCATCGTAGTGATACATGAGGAAGAAATCCTAAAGTTATGAGTTATGTTACAATTGAAACTGTCAAGAGAATCCTTATTCCAATAAATATAATCTAGGTTGGGGGAACAACCCTGACTTATCTTGAACTAATAGCAACCAAAGTGGAGTTTCCAACAATAAGTCATCTTTTAATCCGTCGGGTTCAATCAATTGCATGAACAACCACTAGTCAAAGAGTCAAGACTTGATAAATTAGAGAGCTTAATGTAAAGTATATTGTCCAATGTCATTCCAAGGATGGATAGAATGAAGAATAAAGTGGAGGGCTTGATAATAAAGAAAGCCAATAATAGTACTAGTATAAGAAATTTGAAGGTGTAAATGTGACAGCTTGAACAAACATTGCAAGGAAAGAATCAAGGTATGCCTTCTAGTAACACTGGTATGAATCCTAAGAAAGATATTAGGGATCACTACAATGCTCTTATAACGAGAAATGGGCACCTATTAGAAGGTGAGAAAGAGAAGACAACTAAAAAATAAGAGAAAAAAATAAATTGAGATTGAAAAAGAAAAAGAAGAGAAAAGAGAAAAGATGTAGTAGTGAAGCCTAAGGAAGGAATCAATCATAGGGAGAGAATCTACACTTTAAACCTTCCTTTCCCACAAAGACTCCATAAGAAAAAGTAAGACAGACAATTCTTCAAATTCTTAGATACTTTTAAAAAGCTGCATATCAATATCCTTTTCATGGAAGCTTTAGAACAAAGGCCATTGTATACGAAATTTATGAAGGAGATTCTATCAAAGAAGAGGAAGTTTTACGATTGCAAGACTATTTCCCTTATCAAAGGTTGTAGTGTTATAATTGACCAAGACTACCACCTACGTGGAAGGACCCCAGTATATTTCACATTCCATGCACAATAGGGGATCATCACTTTGGAAAGACACTTTGTGATTTGGGTAACAACATCAACTTAATACCCTTGTCAATTTTCAAAAAGTTAGGACTTGGAAAAGCACAACCAACCTCAATGACATTGTAAATAGTTAATCGATCTTTGAAAGGACCAAAAGGAATGATTGAGGACATTCTAGTAAAGGTAGGCAAGTTCATCTTCCCCCTTGATTTTATTGTTTTAGACATGGAAAAAGAGAAAGAAGTTTGCATTATTTTAGACCGTCCTTTCCTAGATATGGGAAGGACCTTAATTGATGTATAGTGGAAAGAGTTGACTCTAAGAGTTCAAAATGATGAAGTAAAATTCAAAGTATTCAATCTTTAAAGACACCCTATAAAGTTAAAGATTAAGAATAAGTGAAAGCAATATACATAAAAGAGAAGAAAGAAGAGGTGAAGAATAAAATCACAAAGAAGAAGAGAGAATATAGTAAAAATAAGAAGAAGAAAAAGTTGAAAAAGGAATAGAGATGAAGGAAGTATGTGTTAGGCATATATACTATGTTGCTTACAGAGATTGAAAAAATATGGAGAGAATAAACCCTTCAAGGAGGAACGCTAGGTGATAAGCATCTGATAAATAGTTATATCAATTAAGGAAGTAACAATTGAGCTAATAAGGGTTTCAAGTGGTTAAGGAGAGTTAGGGGTATTGGTAGATAGAGTCATCTAGACTACCATATGCTATATCTGAGTTGAAAAGCTAGAAGGGTCTAATCAAGGACATTAAATGTGATGCTTGTTAGGAGGTAACCATATAGTTTATTTATTAGTATTTATGTTTATTTTTTTGTAAGAGAATAAAATGTAGAAAGACATGGCAAGCACATGGAAAGATTTGGCGATAAAGACCATCACGTCAATGTTTATGGATTTTCTTTTCCCATATCTTTTACTTATTTTTACTTGTTGCATATTGGGGATAATGTAAAATTCAAGTATGGGGTGAGAACTTTTTTCTCTACATTAGGTTATTATTTTGCTATTTTTAGTTAAGATATAGGTATAAATTGATGAATATGTTGAAACCAAATTCATATATGCTTAATATGAAATATATGAACCTAATAATAAAATTGGTTATCTAGATTATGATAAGGAATTTAGCATGTAACTATTGAGATGATTATATATTAACCATGTGGTATGCTTGCTTGTTTTTAATCGAAACAATTCATTATCTATATACAATGCATGTGATGGATTTCTTGATGTATTTATTGGGAGAACAGTTAGTGCGAGTAATACTACATGACATAGATCTTACATGTTTTAGAATCCATTTGATCATCCATTGTGGTGAAATTATAGATAGTATTTTGTTTGATAAATGATTTAGGCAACAGTTGGATCGACTGAGCTTTTTAAGATAACCTTTATATATATATATATATAACCTTAGTCACTCACTTGAGCCTAAATTGATACCATTTATGTTTTAAAGCCTAACTTGAATGTATTAACTTTACCCTAACACCTCTAGCTAGTAAGTATGTGAAATCATGTATAATGTTAAAGAGTTAGATGAAAGGTGATACATTCAAAAATAAAGAAAAAAAATAAACCCTCAATACTACAATCCCCATAAAAAGAAAATAATAAACTTAAAAATAAGATTGGAGTGTTTTGTTAGAAAGAAAAATAAAAGGAAAAGAAATGTGGAAACAAAGTAATAAATAAATAAATAATATTAAAAGGATGCACTAAGTTATTGAAGTAAAACTAAATTCTATGATAATGAAAAGTAGGCTAAGGTGTGGATTCAAGCCTAAATGTTTCCATTTATCTACCCTTACCAAAGTCACATACTACAAGCATACAAAGTCCTTTTGAGTTCTAGTTAAATGCAAAACCTACATTAGTAGATAGGGGTGTGAAAAGTTGACACATGAAACTTGTTCTAAAAATTAACGCTATGGCATAGTCATAAAATTTTATCTCATGAGTGCATTAGATGACATCATTTGCAAGTTACACACACATTAGAATATATGTGTTAGTGTAATATTGACTAATAACCATGTGAACTTCTTTGTCATAAGAATGTACAATCTATAATAGGAATAGCTCTTGCCAAATATGCATCTATTAGAATATATGTGTTTATGAATATTTGGAAGGCTTGTACAATGCCCATAAATGCCTTGTTATTTACCCACCAATAAGGAACAAGCATTTACTGATCATGTCTTGTTAAAAGTTAGTATTTAATTATTAGAGTTTATCTTTATCTTTACTCAATGACAAGCAAAGAGTTAAGTTTGAGGGTGTTAATAACTCTACAAAAGTAACGTAGATTCGGTTGACGTGTCGAACCGACGCTACACATAGACATAGCGTCGGTTGATGTGGTGAACCGATGCTATCCATATAGCATAGCGTCGGTTGACACTTGGAACCGACGCTACATCCATGCATAGCATCGGTTCAACACGTCAATCGATGCTACATCCTACGTGGATAGCGTCGGTTCTATACCGAACCGACTTTATATTCATTATAAGTCAATTTTTTTCAAAAAACCGAATTTACATATCGACTTAAATACCCATTTTTGTAGTAGTGATTATAAAGTAGAATTAACCCATCAAGTGTTGGATTATTCACCTAGTACTAGATTATTTACCCACCAATAAGGAATGTGAGCTGGTTTTATACCATTATGAGACTTGTTAGTTTTACTCTATTGATGAAAGTGTCACTATAGTAATTCAACCTTATATGAGAGAAATTATTGATTTGCACAATTGGTCATCACAATTTGAAAAGCTAGTGGTGAGAAGCCACCATGTGTTGGATTAAGACTAAATGCTTGTAAGTCCAAATTCAGCCCTGAAATGATTATTGTGCTTACTATTAATTTTTTGACCTGTAGTAAGGGCCTCGACCCCTAAAGGTGCATGTTATTGGTGAAGCCCTTATGGTGAACTAGTCGTGAGGGCTGCCTTGAAGTGTAATTTCCACCAAGTAGCTAGTAGAATCTTTATAGATTACTTAAATATATGACGGGGTGTTGTAACTGATAGAGTGGCCTTCTTGCCACAATTAACTAAGATTCAGTCATAGATCGCATTGATTCATCCCTCTGTTTTTCAATTTTTCCCATATGCATTGGAAGGCTTGTACAATGCCCATAAATGCCACAATTACTTTATCCAAATTTCCAAAAGTGGATAAAAGTGTGCAATACCATTTGCCTTAACATGAACCATGCCATTATACCATACCATGAATGCTTGACGGTGCAAAATTTGGTTATTTTCATAAGCCACATGCCTTGGCTATTAATAGAGATAATATTAGTGGAGAGCAATATTTGTTCCATGCTATGTGCACCACATGCCTTGGTTAGTGATGACACTTTATCAATCAATCATGTCCATAAATATAAAGCTTAAGATGAGATTGGTTGGTTATTTGTTTAATCTCACAAGTATGGATGCCTTTGCATTAGCCATGTGTGTTTGCTCAATGTGGCATGTGTCATACAACTTTCTTGGTCATGGGCATGTTTGTCTTAAGCATGTCCTTGTTGCCTACAAAACTTTGTTTCACTCTTTAGTCTCAAAAAAATAAATCATCATGATATAGACATGATTCAAATAAATAAAGTATTTTTACATCCAATGGTTTACATGATGTTAACATGTATGCCATATCATGCATTGTTGGTGGGCACATGTTTCATGTCATGCCTTTTTGGTGGGTATGTGTTCTATGTCATGCCTTATTGGTGGGCATATGCACATAAAATGTCTCGTTGGGGGGGCATGTGTGCTCCATGTCTTATTGGTGGGCATGGATATGGCATTTCATGCATTTTCATATGCATTGGTGGTGATAGGAACGTGTGCCATGGTATATGCCTTATTGATGGGCATGTGTGTGCCACAAAATTCCTTGGCATATATGAATTTATGGTGGTGGGAATATGGGCCATGGAATATGCCTTATTGGTGGGCACAATATAGGTGTATGGCATGCCTTTGTGGTGGTAATGAGCATGTGTGCCATGAATTATGTCTTGTTGTTAGGAAGTGTGATATTTACATGATGATACAAATACACAAAGTACAATTATGCCTAATGGTTTACATGATCTAGGCATATGGCATACCTTAGTTGATCATGGATGTTATTTAGAAGAGTCTCAATCATGACCTTGCTATTCATAAAAAAATGTTTATCCTTTGATTAAAAAAACAAAAAATTGACCCATTATGACATAAATAAACAAAGTATGATTCTACCTAATGTTTACATGATGTGGGCATGTGTTCCATGACATGCATTGGTGGTGGGCATATGTGTGCCATAACATTTGTTATGTATGCCTTATTGGTCATGGTCATGTGTATGGTGTGGTGTATATGCCTTCGTAGTGGTAGGCACATGTGTGCCATGATCATATGTCGTGGTAATGGTGGGCATATGTGTGCCATATACCTTGGTAGTGGTAGGAATATGTGTGCCAAGGCATGCCTTTTCATATGTTGTAGTGGTGGGTATATGTATGACATGACATGGCTTTTTATATGTTTTGATGGTGGTGGGATATGTATGGCTATGTTCATATGCATTGGTGGTGGTAGGTTTATATGTGCCAAGGAATGCCTTTGCATATACCTTGGTGGTGATAGGCATGTGTATGGTATGATGCATGTACCTTCGTTGTGGTAGACATGTGTGGCATGGTGCATATGTCTTGGTGGTGGCGGGTATATGTATGGCATGGTGCATATGCCTTAATGGTGGTTGGAATGTGTGTGCTACGGAGAATATGCCTTAGTGGTGGTGGGAATATGTATTCCATGATGCATATGCCTTGGTGGTGGTGGGCATATGTGTGCCATGTCATGCTTTTGCATATGGCTTGGTGGTGGTAGGTATATGTATGCCATAGTATGCCTTTGCATATGCATTAGTGGTGTGGGCATGTATGTGCCATGGCATGCCATGCCTACTACATACAGACGTAGCACGAGAGGATTTCACATGCTTTTGGTTGCTGCACACATGCTTCCAATACCTACCTTTATTCCACAGAGTGACATATGAAAAAAAATATTTTCTTGCAATCTTTTTACTTTCACTTTGACAATCCAATTTTTTTTGTTGAATATATCAAAGAAATTGAAAGAAATTCACTCCAACAAGAACCACTAGTTTTTGTTGAATTTTTAAATTTTCACGATTTTTCAAAGATTTTGATTTTAAAAAAGTTCCCTTCTCTAGAAAATTTTGAAAATTTTTAGAATGACAAATTACATTTTTCTTAGCATGTATGCAAAATATATCGCTAAATTCCATGTTTTGAACCAAAAAAATGGCCTTATATCTCCTACTACAAAGTGATGTTTCCTCTTACCATAAGTAAAATGATCATAAGAACTCTATACGAAGATGGTGAAGCATGCCCATACCTTTCAACTCTACCTTATGCCATACGCATACCTTTATAGGCTTTGCATGGTATGGCAAGGTAGGTGGTCAAAAAATTGGAAGACCACCACCTGTTGGCTGTTAGTATCCTATGACCTCAAGCGAGCGGTGAGTAGTGTTCGATAACAAAAAAAATTATTTCCTTTATTTTTTTCCCTATATAATAAGTGGTATAAGAAAATGGATGAAAAAAAGGACACAACTATAAAAGCAAGGTGACAAACATTGATGCTGAAGCTATGGAGCCCAATTTTGGTGGTTTTCTAGGTATGGATGATCCCTATAGGCTACATGTTATCCAACTATGCACTGCAATGGTCAGGGTGATATGTTGATGAACACTCTTGGGTTAGGGGAAGTTGTTGCACTAGATATTGCTTTGAGATGATAAATATGGCATTAGTGGGAAGTGGTAGCTCTTGAATGTGTGATTTCCATGTTTCTTATTGATGAGAATGCTCTCATGAAATATGAGGTGTCATAATGGACCTTCATACTTGATATTTGCTTCAATTTCTTGTGTATGGTATGGAAATGACATCTAATTACTATAATACTAAAAAATATGGGCAGTTATGGTTTCTCTTAGGCATGATACATAGTAGATGCATTGTTCTTATTTAGTAGTGTTTTTTAAAATGGAAGGGTGACATGTTGGAACCTAAAGTGTAGGATTGGCTTTAATTATTGGTGTATGGTTATGAAGCATTAAGTTATTATAAAAATAGCCTATGCATTAATGGTTGGGGTTGATCATATGTGATATGGGGAAATTTGTTCTTCTTCCCTACTAATATGGCATACAATGCGAAGGCGTTTTATTGAAACCTTGTACTTATAGGTGGATTTATCTATTTAACGTGTGATCATTACTTTGCTCGAAGCATCTTGCCTTAGGTTGCTCTTTTAGCTAGTATGGTTTGACGTGTTTAGTGATGTTGTACCTATCATATGTAATGGAATATGAATGGTTTTTGGATTGTGTTAGTTGGAAAGCTTCATGCTATGGCATAGAGCTATAATTTTCAATTCCCTTCAGTCCATGATTCTTGGTTAACATCTAGGTTCTTGTGCTTCCTACCTATAAAGATAGCAATCGATTTCTCGCATTGCCTAATTTCATCATACATCAAATTTTGGTGCAGAGTGGACATCAATTTATGTGTCCCTTATGTGCCTCAATGTCCTTTGTAGATGTCATGGTCTATATTTACTTACTCGATCTCTTAGGTGTAGAATGCTAAGTGGACACATAATCTATGTACTGTTATCCAATAAAAGAAACATTTGCTAAAAATGAATAACTTTCATTCTCGTAGTTGATAGGTGACCCTTTGTTATCCTTTTAACTCATTTTTGATGTCATTGAAGGTGCTACCTTATTGATTCTGCCAATAGTCACATGCTTATGTAAGTATGAACTAGTTCAGATTGTGAAACTATGAATGGCTTATTAAATCAGTTATAGTTAGTTTAATGGTATCTACTATTCAGATAACCATAGTAATTATAAAGCTAATACATACAACAAACCCTTACTTCTAGAAGGGATGCATTTATTGAATAAAAGGTTGTTACATGCTCTGTTGCTCTAGTGATTCATAATAACTCGATATATCACACAGCCATTAAGTCGATGATGCATCATTCAAATTTTTTGCTCTATCAATTTCCATTAGTAGGATAGAGGCCTATTATGGTGGTAATAAGTGATGGAGAATTAGGGTTTGACTATGGAGAAGGAGTATGAGAAATGGCTACCACATATAAGGAAGGAAATAGGTGTACAAATTATCAATCCAAACATAAGAAGATAATGACTATAAATAACAATACTAGGCTCATAAAGTTTGGTAATTGGAATTAGTGCAATCTAAATCCCTTAACAAGGATCCATTGGAGGATAAATCTGGTGTCGACATCTATAGTAATTACAACTTCAATATGTATATTTAAGTTGCTATAGTTAAAAGCTAGTTGTTGGACCTTAGGCCAAGTCGATCAATTTGCCTCTAGTTGCATCGATCATCTCATCCCTTCTACTGGCAATGCACTTCTGGCATTAATTGGCCAAGTTGTGCCTCTGGTACTATTACTTTGAAGAAATTAGAGTGCACAAAGTAAGCCTCAACTCTATATATATTAGCATAGGATTTATGAAAGATAAACATTTTGAAAACATTTACCAAGGGTGTTCTCGTAAATCTAGAATGAAAGTTGTGGCCTCAAAGATGTTCAGATACTCCTAATCTCAACCATAAAAAATGTTGACAAGGGATCATGGGATGTTACTTATAGGACTATACCGACACCTTTTGAAAAATATTTTTTTTATGTTTCAAGGGGTTATGGTTACCATGCTACAATGTAAAGGAGTTTATGGAAGGGCACCACCAGTATGGAAGGGCACCAAGTCTAGACATAGTAAGGATTGAGAGACTAAAAGCTCTTTCTTAATCCTACGAGTAGTGGTGCATGGCCATTCTTAAATGGTAAGGTGATTTGTCTAATAAATTTTGTTAACAAACGAGGCCTCATCTTGCTAAATAGTTGTATAGAGGATCCTTCTATAATCAGTTTCTTAGAGGAATTATGGCTATTTAGGCCAAGGAAGTTTGAGGCAATAACATATGTGATGCCCTTATATGTTCTAGGCCACACACATGCTACACTAATGCATTCAATGAGTTTATAACCTTGCCCAACATGCTTGGGTAATCTTTGAAATGTTATCATGATGGGATGGATCATTGTAATTATTGGTCTTTAACGAGAATTTTTTTATAAGCAAGAGTCATCAGCTTATATCGAATTGCAAAGACATGAGGGGTTTACTACCCTTAATGTCATAAGAAGTCCACTTAACCTTACCATATATAGGAAGGTGAAGTCATAACAATATTTCCATAGATGAACCTACAAAAGGAACATTGTTAACACTTGCCAAGAAAAACAACCTTCGATGAAATCGTGCCAAGCAACTTAAATGACCATGCTCTCCTTAGCCCAAACGTGGTGCTCTTGTGAGAGTTGCATCATCTTCAATCTATTGAAAATCATTCTTGACAACATTTATCTCAGATTTTGCATCGATAAAAAATGTAGCAAAATGTGGTTCTTGGTTTGTAAGTGCAGAATCCTATGAACCATAGATTCTTTGAACTTAAGTTGTAGTGCAGAATCCTATGAACCATCGATTCTTTGAACTTAAGTTATGCCTGAATCCATCAAGTCGAGGGAACATCTACTTGGGCATCATATATAGTTTCCCTCCCACACCTCATTCCTTCTTGATACATTGGTTGTGAAGGCATTTATTGGCTTTGTATGAGCTTCGTCTCATGATTAGCTAAAATTCTAGTCATCATTTACTAGTGCCAAGACAATGATAGTTGTTAACCCTCAGTGTCCCATCATGTGTTTGGGTAATGCATGATGCAAGGACCCTAATGATCAAATGTGATACTTTCATTGAGACCTTGGGACAGGCAGGATGACTCGTTGAGTTTAAGCATATCAATAAGAAGAGGAAAACAAATTTTCAAGGATTTCTCTAATAATAGTGAACAAATCTTGAGCAACTCAAGTTGAGAATTAGATGTACTCAATGTTCAAATTATAGTATGAAGAAGTTGTAGGTCTCTCCCATATGGAAGAGGAAGAAAATAAAAATGTTAGGTACATCCACATTTGACAAAATAAAAATATTAGGTGCAACTACATTTGACAAAATAAAATTAGGTGCAACCATATTTGAAAAATGCATTAAGTATTTTTGTGGCTAAAATTTGGCTAGCTATGTGGACAATTTCTAGCCACATAAGGGATATGCAATTTTGCTTATATATAGGCAATGTTTTTGCCTTAGAGAGACACATCAAAAGACCAAAAAGAAGAGAAGCAAAGCCAAATGAACAATTTTCTTTGAAGAAAAATAATTTTGTGTGTGTGAAAGAGTTAAGAATAAAAGAAAACAACATATCACAAAAATGTCTCATACTTTTTAATCTCCTTTAAGATCATAATTAAAATATCAAGCATAAGTTATTTTAATCTCTTTAAACAATCATGATTTATTATAATAATTAGTCAAAAATCATTTTCATATTTCATATAAAAAATGTATCAATTTAATTTTACCCAATTTTAGTGTCATGAATCCGAATTCGCTTTGACTCTATTCCTCACAAGTCAATACTCTCAAAACACTGAATCATATGGGTTCAAACACTCATACTAATTTATATGCGAAAGAGTTGATGTATAGAAATGAACTAATATGTTCGCATATGTATAAAGAATAAAGGCTCAAAGTATTATTTTGACAGTGATCTCATGGAAGGAATCAAATGTATAAATTATAAAGATATCATATATAAAAATTATTTTCATGCATAAATCAAACTCATTAAGAAAAAATTTCAAGATATATGCCTTTTACAAATGAAGAAAGTGTAATGACTTTTTAGGGAATTACTTCCTATATCTTTCTTTTGTAATTAGTCTTTACTCACAACTTTGTAGGCACTGTGGATCATAGTATGTAGATTATACTATATATTCTTTATCTCTCTATATTTTTCTAAATATATTTTTCAATATATATTATTTTTTAGAGAGTCAAAGCATATACAGATTGTACATTTTTTAGGATTTTGGGTAATGCAGATCATAGTATGTAGATTATACTATATATTCTTTATCTCTCTATATTTTTCTGAAGATACTTTTCAATATATATAATTCTTTTAGAGAGTCAACCCATGTATAGATTGTACATTTTTTTTAGGATTTTGGTGAGTGGTTAATTTTGTGGCTTTTTTGTTTGATTTGGTTTAGGCAACCCCAGATATGTCTCTTTTTTTGTGTAACAGTCATGCATGAATGAGATAAAAGCATATACTATCAATTTCTACTCAAATCATTTAATCTAAGCAAAACTAATAATAAAAAATATACGACACTCTATTAAGATGAGAAAAAATTCATACATTCAATGCTAATGCCTATAGAGATAATCTAAAAATTTGAAGAAATAAGAAATGTGTTTGGAGTAGAAAAAATATATATTTCACTCTGAATAAGGAAAATTAGGCTCAAATTATATCTCAGAAAGGTAGTCTCCACTAAAACAAATTCATAAACACCGATTTTGGGTTTAATATAATTTCTACATCTTATCAAGAAATACTAGTTATGACAAAAACTAACTAATTATCAAAAACAATTACAAAATATTTCATGATATGTTTTCAAAAATTAATCTAACAGTACAAAAGACTTAACTATTTACTTAAATTTGATTTAATGAAATGATAAATTTTTGTGAGAATTTTTTTTTTAAATTCCAAAAATTACTAAATCACACAAAGAAAATAAAACCAAACACAATAAAAATGATTTTTTTTAAATTGTTAAATATTTTTTTTTAATTAAGCATGGTAACTTTTCACCACCCCCAACCTAGAACTTACATTGTCTTCAATGTAACAATTGTAAATTAAAGATAAAGAGAAAAGAGAAGAAATATTACCTATTTCCTGAGAATGTGCAAGTAGTAATGGAGAAATGCAAGTGCATCCATCATATTCATCAATAAAGTTCACACAGACAGATCGCTGTGAACTTCTAACATCTCAACAAATATTTTTAGTTTTAACAATTTTAAAATTATTCACATGTAATTAAACTAAAATAAATACTAGAAATTAAATAAATAAAAGAAAATTACCTAAAATGATGGGTTGTCTCCCATCCAGCGCTTAGTTTAACGTCTTACCAAGACGTAACTTGGGGATTTCATTTTAAGTAAACTCAATGTCCCCTCATCAATGATTCAATCAAACCTACAAGTAAGACAAGTTTGTCTACCTACACTTTTTTAGTCATGTCCTATGGATTTTCAAATTTTTTTGTACTTAGAACTAAGGACATGCTTGTGAGTTTTAGATCATCCACGTCTAGGTACAAATCAAATAATTTAAGGCATCAAAACACAATTATACCTATATCAAACAAAACAACTAACTCCTTAGATTGTAATTAAAACTTTAAAATTTTGGAGATAGTTTCAGATTTTTTTGTTTTTTTAAGTATAATATCTAAGTTAAAATAACATAATCAGTATTAACTAAGAGTGCTCCCAGGAAAGAATGGTGGGGCAAAGACTCCTTAAAAACCATCCTCCTAGACAGAACAACGTTCCCAAGAAAGACTAGTGGCACAAAGGCTTCTAGGAACTAGTCTCCTAGACAGAACTCCCTTAGATCTTTACTTTTCATGCTATTAAAATTAAGTTAATTAAGGTAGGTTAACTAAGTTAATGAAAATCTAAGTTAATTAAGTTAGTAAATTAAATTAATATAAGTTAGTAAATTAAGTTACTAAAAACCTAAGTTAATTAACTTAAACGAAAATTTAGTAAAAACCTAACTTAATTAAGTTAAACAAAAATTAAGATAAATTTAAAAAAAAAAATTAAACCAAAAATAAAATAAATTGAAAAAGGTAAAAGAAAAATAAAAAAAATAAAAAGGGAAAAAATTTTAAATTAAAATTAAGCCAAAAATAAAATAAAACAAAACAAAACAAAAAAATTGAAAAAGATAAAAGGAAAAAAATTGAAAATAAAGTTTTTAATTTTTAATTTTATTTATTTATTTAAAATTTATTTACGTTTTTTTTTACTTCAAATTTCAAATTTCAAAATTATTTTATTATTCATGCTATAATTTTTTTACGAAATTTAAAATTTTAATTTTTTTTACTATTCAAGAACGGTAAGTTTATTTATTTTTTTGTTTTTTTTAGGAAAAAAAAATATTTTAATTTTAATTTTAATTTTTTTACTATTCACAAACAACAAATTTTTTTATTTTTTTTAAGTAAAAAAAATCACAATTATTTAGAACACAAAAAGTTTTTAAAATTTTGATAAATAATTTAAAAACGTTATTCCTTCCCCTACAACGGCGCCAAAAACTTGATGGGCAGAACCGACATCACCGATCCTCTCGATAATTTGGTTTTATTTATTTATAAAACTCTCGCAAGTGCACGAATCATTTCGTAGAAAATGATAAGTATACTCCCAAGGTCGATGTGAGGAAGGAATATATGTGGTTTTTAATTTATTATTCAAACTTTTAAAAACGAAATTAAATCCTAAACATCCTGTCACGATATTTTGGGGTTTTTGTGTTTCTAATCTAATAACATAAAAATAAACATAGATTCAATAAACATTTATGCAAATTTTATCTTTTATAATAGTGGAGTATTTATGGATATAATAACTAAGTTAATTATGCTTGCTCATATTATTTAGGTTATTAAAGATATGAATTGATATTTATTGATTCTCTTTTTTTATATGAATACCACCTTTGGTGGGGTTAGATATTCTTTGTTAACTAAACAAATCAATAAACACCTATGGGTGGGGTTGATAACTAATTTGGTTAATTAAATTAATTCTTTTTTCTAAGAGATTGAAAATGAACCATTTAAATGCCACCTTTGGTGGGGTTAGACAGTTTAAACTTTATTCAAGGTGTCCAAATTAAACCTAAGAATTTAATTATCCGAGTACTAATTTTCAAGTTTTAAAACTACTATTGAAAACATGTTGTCAATACATTTTTAGATAATAATTCTTATAAAAACTTTTAAAATAGAGCTTCACTCTAACTACCGGGCGATTGTACCAACAAATAAAAGAGCACTACTCTAAATTAGACCGGATAACTAAACCTTAAAATCTAATTTTTCAGTTTTAAGTTTGTAATGAAAAATAATATATTTCTCTCTAACATTCTTAATATAAAATATTGAATAAAAACAAAATCAATTCATTTTAGATATTTTTACCTATTTAATATTTTGCAAGCATAACAACGTTATTATTATATCATATTTACAAACAGCCAACAAAGTTAAATTTAATCACAGACAAATTAAATATAACATGTAAGAATAAAGCATAAAAAATAACTGTAAAGAAAATAAAATCCTTACAGTACTTTATTGCTATTCCCGTTACTAGAAAACCTCCAAACGGATTTTGCACTCCCATTTATTGAATCGAAAAGCAAATAAATTACAAAAACATAAGTAGTTCTTCTCAAAAAAAGAAGAACTTAAAAACTAAGGAAAACTAACTAAGAAAAGCTAAAAACTAAGAAAAACTAAAAAAAACTAAGAAATGAGAGAAAGAAACAGAAGAGAAGATGTGTTTTGAGGTATGTTTAGAAGTGAAGAGAAGGGGGTATTTATAGGTGAGGATGGAGAGAAAAAGTGGGTGAAAAAATTTTAAAAAATGGTGGAAATACGGAGTAGTGAATGATGATGTCATTTGATGACGTCAGCATGACGTGGGGGGCGGCTGCGCGCGAAAATGGGGCGAGATGGTAGCGGTGCGCGCGGAAGGCACCAGTGGCGCGCATAGGCGCACCCGGAAGGCAGGAGCAGCGCGCGCGGGCCGAGCGGCTCCGTGCGCATTTTCCTCCTTTTTGACATTTTTGACCTTTTTGACCCATTTTGTCCAATTTTTCCATATTTGTTTACCTTTCCTCATTTATTTAGGAATATATTTGTGATGTATTGCTTCCAGTATTCCTCTTTGAGTCTTTAAGTTACGTTTTTAAGCAAAAATATCTGAAAAACAATAAAAATACCCGTGATTTCAAAAAAGACAAATTTATATAAATATATGATAAACCATATAAATATATACATATATTTTTAATCAATTAATGTGCATAAAGTCATGGTAATTTTAGTGTTTTTTGAGCACTCATCAATCCTGACAAAGGCCAGCTTAGAGGAGGCTAGAACAATAGTCTGGAGCGCAGATGCTACCAAAAGCTCATAGTTCACCCTGATCTTTAACTTTCTGAGAAGGAAAGACCTACCCAAGGAACAGAAGCTCAGAAAGGAAATTAAGGCTAAAACAAGTTGATATGTGATTAAAGATGATAAATTATACAAAAGGAAAGCATTCAAACCCTGGCTCTTAGGTATAGCCAATGAGGGGTTTGACAAAGTTATGTTTGAAGCCCAAGAGGAAGACTACAACTCCCATTTAAGTGGAAGGAAGCTATCTTAGCGAGTTATGAGATAGTGGTACTACTGGCCAAGTATGCAAGCATATTGTACAAAGTACACCCAAGCATGCCTATGACCCTCATATAAGTGGGGCTTGATATAGTATGGCATCTACCCTAAGCAAAGAGTCATAAGAAGTTGCTATTAGTGTCAATATATTATTTTTCCAAATGGATTGAAATAGAACCTCTAGAAAGGATCCAAAAAGAGGAGGTGATTCAGTTTATCTAGAAATTTATAATTTATCGCTTTATCCTACCCAAGGAGCTTATTATTGATAGTAGAAGGTTGTTTATGAGTTGTAGCGTCAAAGATTTTGAAAGGAAGTATAACATTAAGATGTACCATTCAACACTATATTATCCACAAGCCAACGGCCAGGCTGAATCTTTCAATAAGTTGACAATCACCTTGCTAAAGAAAAGGTTGTAGGGCCTTAAAAGAAAGATGGGTTGAGGAGCTACCTAGGGCATTGTGGGCTAGCAGGACTAGCTTTCAAGGGAGCACCAACTAGACACCTTTCTTGTTGGTGTATGTGAGAAAGGTTGTGATACCAACTGAGATTATAGTCCCCATTATAAAGTCAGCCCTAACATAGAACCAGAGTGCCACAGGGAAAGCACTTGAGTTGGCCCTCATAGATAAAAAGTGAGATGAAGCCTTGAGGAGAATAGTAGTAGAGGGTAACATGCTATTACAAAAAGGCCATGCATTTCAAAATTTCTCCATAGGTGATTGGGTTCTCAAAAGGTCTTTCCTAATAAGAAAGAATGGATGGTCGATAAGCTAGGTGCAAATTGAGTGTGACTATATCAAACAGTCGAAACAACTCCATGAGGGGCTTACTTATTAAGAAGCATTGAGGGAGCTGAGGATAACACATGTTGGAGTGCCTAACATTTGAAGAAGTATTACTTCTAATGAGCCATGATTTATTACCCATATGTATCGCCATTATATATGTTTGTGTGGTGTGTGTGTGTGTGTGTATGTATGTATGAAGCAACTGTTTACAAGCAATGACTTTCTTCCGATAATACATGTCAAGATTTGATCACCTCGATATCATACCAGGTAGAATGCTCTTCTTCCAAGAAAGAGTTGATCACTTCAATCACAGACCAGGTAGAACGCTCTTCCCCAAAGAAAGAGTTGATTCTCTCGGTCACAGACCAGGTAGAATGCTTTCCCTCTAAGAAAGAGTTGATCACCTCGATCATATATCAGGTATAACATTCTCCCTTAAAGAAAGAGTTGATTGCTTTGATCACAGATAAGGTAAAATGCTTTTCTTTAAAGAAAGAGTTGATCACCTCAGTCACAGACCAGGTAGAACGTTCTCCCTTTAACAAAGAGTTGATTACCTCTATCACAGACCAAGTAGAATGCTCTCCATTAAACAAAGAGTTGATCACCTTGGTCATAAACTAGATAGAACACTCTTTCTAAAAAAAGTTGATCACCTTTATCATAAACTGGGTAGAACGCTTTCCCTGAAAGAAAGAGTTGATCACCTCTATCACAGACCAGGTAGAATGCTCTCCCTCAACGAAAGAGTTGATCACCTTTGTCATAGATGGGGTAGAATGCACTCCCTCAAACAAAGTTCATCACCTCGACCACAAACCATGTAGAACGTTCTACCTCAATATTACATATTGAGGTAGCTTATCAAGCTGGTCATTAACCAAGCAGAGAACTCATACCACCAAAAATAAAGTACATTAATTAAGAATCACAGGTTGATCTTATCAAAATAGAAATGTATTGCTCGAAGCTTACAAAGGTTTCAAAATTTATTAATGGAGAGCTCGGTCTCCCAAAATTAAAAGTCCTTCAGACATTTGGACACACGACCATTGTCTAAGTTTTCAGTCTCCTCTACTAAGGGCAATACCTTACTGTATAGACAATTTTCAGCCAGGGTGTTGTTAGACATGAAGCTACCAAATAGTTAGCCACTAAATAATGCCTCTTTAGATGGCATCTTGATGGACAGAGCCTCCCTGGATGACATCCTACCTAACAGAGCTTCCCTAGACAGTATCCCACTAAATAGAAACCTATTGGACATACCTCCGTTGGACACACCTTCATTCCTTCACTAGGATACGACCATCTATATGTCATCCCACTCTGCCCCCACACATATCCATAATGACAAAACTCGATTGAGTTTGTATGTCACTCTAGTGTCTATGAAACCACTTCATATGCTAAAAGGTGTGAGTGTAAGTACAATACATTGCATTGTATTTGTATGGCAATAAAATAATAGAACTACGCTTCACACATGATCAAGTGATAGGTACTAATGGAAAATAAATTAAAGAAAATTTAACTTTTAAAAGCAATATTGATTGCAACATAGCAACCTCACCAGACATTTGGTTGGAAATCCAAAAACGTCGTCAATGATTGAAAATCATCGTACAAATTTTAAGCGGCTAGGAAGAAGTCAAATATCGACAATTGCACAAGCAAATCAGTGTGCAAAAGTTGGTTAAGTGTTGATGTATTACTAAAAGGGTTGGGTTCCCATTTATTGACAAAACTGTAAGATATATAAACCTCTTGGCCCATGTATCTAGCCTAAGAGGCTTGGGGACTAGTGTTAAGTGTAAAATAAATTCATATCACATAGTACAATATAAATGTATTTACTCAATTGTATGACTCACAAACCAACCCATTGAGCACTGAGCTAACATATGAGCATAACTATTAGATAAATGGTCTAAGAGATAATTCTCTTATAAATATCTCTTAATTATCTAGAAGATACAATTATGAAAAAATAACCTCAATTTTAGATTAATTCTATCTCAACGGATAAGTGATCAATATCAAGTAAATCTTCTTCTCTATATTTACTCATATTGTACACTTCACACTTTAGATTAATTCTATCTCAACGGATAAGTGATCAATATCAAGTAAATCTTCTTCTCTATATTTACTCACATTGTACACTTCACACAGATAAGTTTATATGTTTATATATTCATTAATTGACATAAAAACAACATATCCACAGTATCTCTCGGTCTTCACTTCTTCTCCTTAAACACAAAGAAAGATTTTTGTCTTATATTTTATCGCTATTATCCGAGCTGACTTAGCCATCGAAAAGCTAAAGCCATCTTATTCTATGATGGTCTAAGGTCATAACGAGTGTTCTCTATTCGTAGGACTACAACAAGGATGAGTACAATCCTTTTGATATTGAAAAAAAAACATCAATAAAAAGTCAAAAAAATCAATGAAATTAACTATACCCAACGAAAAAACCTACAATCGAATAAGTAAAAAAAATGAAAATTGTTACAGAGCACAAAGGAGATGAAGGAACCCCACAATGTGAAAGAAAAACACACAAACCCATAGCCAAAATTTTGACCCCTAAAAGGAAAGCGTACCATAAAAGGAAAGTGATGAGAAGAGAATAGCTCTTCTTCGAAATGGGCACAATGAAAACTGTAATCTCAGACCCCTTAATTCTTGTAGTTAATATGCTTGGGCGAAATCGTAAATGTATTGTCCGAAAACGATGCAGTTATACTATCAATGGCAAAAACATAATGGTGGAAAAGCACTTGTAACGGAAACAAATGCACCTAAATTATTTTCTTTTATAAATATTCACTTTAACAAATGGGTATTCAATACTTTTTAAATAAAATTTATTATACAACTTATTAATTTTTATAATTAATTTCATATTATCCTATTTAATTTTTAATAAAATATAATAATAATAACAAAATGATATTAAATAAAATATATTATTCATTTTTAATAAATTTCAATAAAAAATAAAAAGATATCAATAAATATTTATAATATTAATTTAATAAGAAAAATAATTTAACATAAGTTATTAAGACTATAAAATTAAATTAAATAATATAATATTTAAATAAAATAATATATTATTATATTATAAATTTATTAAATACATTAAATAAAATATACAATAACAAGATACTAGAAGTGTTCGTGGTCCGGTTCGGTTTTTAGTAAAAACATTTAATCAAATTAAACCATTCATATTCTTTAATAGGACCGAATTGTTTGGCTAATAAAAATGTTGTAACTGAACGATCTAATCTGATTTGATACAGTTTAGTTAATGGTTTTCTATGATCCAGTTAACACAACACCTCTATAAAAATCCTTCCAAGTAATCAGACATAGATAAGCCAGCAACTAACATGTATCTGTCAAATATCTGAAAGAAAGGAATCATAGAATCCATTAATATCACAACACTTCTACAAAAATTCAAAGTGAATTTGTGAAGCCAAGATGCTGCTACTCACCCTAAGAATTATTAAAGCAAAAGCACTAAAGAAAAAGTCTGAAACAAATGTGTACTGTTATGTGCCCTGTAATATCGAGCTCTCGCTCGGCCTCTACCCCGACGTGAAATGATCCCTGATGTGAAGAAGCTCTCAAGGAGATAAAATTTTGTAAATGTAAGATAGTTTAGTTTTAGTAGAAAAAGTTCATGCTGATTCTCATTAACTTTCTCGTTTTTATACATATTTTTTATAACAAAAATATAACTAAAACAAACCACTACTTAAGAAAATGCAGACTTAAACTAAAATTATGGGAAAAGTGACATGTCAACAAGGCCACTACACTAACATGGCCACTACATTAAAGACATGGTCCATGATTAACTGAATTTGAAAGAAAAATAAAATAATTATGCTGATGGCACGTAACATTCGACCCTCCTTGTAAGTGGCCTTGTCCACAAGGCTGTTAGGGAGCAGCGTCAGCTTCATCCAATTCTTCCAGTATAGTCTCTGCCACTTTGGAGTGATTTTTGAGTTGTTTCTTGATTAGCGAGATATGCACCACAAGGTGAATTTTGCTTACTTCAGGTAAGAGCAGTTTGTATGCTATAGGTTCAATGCGCTCAATAATTTGGTAAGGTCCATAGTATTTAGCAGATAGCTTGTGCCTTCGATCACCTGTCAAAGAATGCTATCGATAAGGTTGTAATTTAAGGTAGACCCAATCGCCTACTTTCACATTGCCGATCTTTCTTTCCTTTGTCATATGTCACCTTCATTATTTCTTTGGTTTTGGAGAGTTGTTGTTGTAGTTGACGTAGAACTTGATCTCTTAATTGCAGCTCCTGATCCACTTCGTCCTCCCGAGCAGATCCTAGCTCGTAATATGTTAGGACCGGTGATCGGCGCCCATATACCACTTCAAATGGTGTGAATTTAGTGGAAGAATGCCAGCTAATATTGTAGCAAAACTCTGCCCACGGTAGCCAACAGGTTCATTGTTTTGGGTGCCCTCTTGTAAATCAATGTAAATACATTTCTAGAGTGTGATTAGTTACCTTCGTCTACCCATCTGTTTGCGGATGGTAGGATGACAAAAAATGAAACTCGGTTCCTTGTAGTCGGAATAGCTCCTTCCAAAATGAATTGGTGAACAAAGGGTCTCTATCGCTCACTATGGAATGTGGTACCCCATATAATTTGAGGACATTTTCATTGTAAGCTTGGCCCGCGTTAGGCGAATTGATTGGAGACACCATTGTAATGAAGTGTGTCATTTTAGATAACCGGTCCACCACCACCATAATGGTCATCTTGCCTCTGGAGTTTGGAAGGTCGGTGATGAAATCCATGGAGACCTCAGTCCATACAGTAGTAAGCGTAGGTAAGGATTGGAGGAACCCAGATGGTGCACCTTGTTCTCTCTTATTTTTTTGGAAAATGTCATAGGCTTTAATGGTCTCTAATACCTACCGCTTTATTCCCTGCCAGTAGAATTGTGACCATATTCGTTGGAGAGTTTTATGGAACCCTTCATGGGTGGCAGAATGGAAACCTTGAATGACTTCTATCGTTAGTGGGGAAGAGGGTAGGAGATAAATTCTATTTTTGTAGAAGAGTAACCCTTCCTTGTATGTCCATGGCCCTAGTAATTCTCATTCTTGATACAATTTATGCAGCTTTTGCATCTCCACGTGGTTTTTGTTTTCATCCTAAATTATTTCTATCCATGTTGGAATTAACTCTGATATTGCCATTATTTGCGCTGGTTCATCACGCTTGGATAGGGCGTCTGCTACTAAGTTATCTTCCCCTTGCTAGTATTCTATGGAGAAGTCATATCCTATTAGCTTGCTAAGCCATCTTTGTTGAGCTAGGGTAGTGATTTTCTGACTCTATAAATATTTGAGGCTTTTGTGGTAAGTTCAAACCATAAATGTTCTTCCCAACACATAAGGTCGCCATTTCTGAACTGCTAATACCAAAGCCAACATCTCTTTGTCATAGTTGATAAAGCTACATTCCTCCCTTTGAGAGCTTAACTAAAGAAAGCTACGGATCTTTGTCCTTGTGTGAGTACTACACCAACACCAGAAGGCATCACATTCAATAATGAAAGTTTTTGTGAAATTAGGTAATTCCAACACTAATCCTTGCATCATCACTCGTTTGGGCTCCTGAAATACATCTTCAGCTTTGGAGGTCCACTTCAAGTTATTCGTTTTCAGGATTTCTGTCAAAGGGGTAGCTATTTTTCCATAGTCCTTGATAAATTTTTGATAGTAACCGGTCATCCCCAGGAAACCGCGTAGAGCAGTTTCCGACTTTGGCTTGGGCTAATCTTCTATGGAAAAAATTTTACTAGGTTCCATCCTTACTTCTCCCTCCCTGATAATATGCCCCAAATATTGAATCTCTGTTGTTCCAAAACAACATTTCTCCTTCTTGACATATAATTGATGGTCAGATAATATAGAGAGCACGATTTGCATGTGTTGCAAATGTGATTCCTAAGTAGGACTATATATCAAGATATCATCAAAAATACCAGGATGGATTTTCACAAAATATGGCCAGAAAATTTCATTCATTTATGCTTTAAATGTAGAAGGTGCATTAGTGAGTCCGAAAGGCATTACCAAAAATTTTTAGTGTCTATCGTGTGTGCGGAAAGCCGTTTTTTCCACATCTGTCGGATGCATTGGTATTTGATGATATGTAGCCTGTAGATCCAGTTTTGAAAAATATTTGGCCATATGCAACTTATCTAGTAGCTTATCTATCACCGGTATGGGATACTTGTCCTTTATAGTGGCCATATTAAGAGCTCTGTAGTCCACACAAAATCGCTAGGACCTATCTTTTTTTTTACAAGCAGTACTGGGGATGAATATGGGCTGGTATTGGGCTGAATGACTCCACTTTCCAACATTTCTTCCACCAATTTTTCTATTTCCTTCTTTTGGTAGTATGGATAACGATAGGGTCTTACTAACACAGGGCCATTCTCAAGTTTTAAGTTGATTTTGTGGCTGTGAGACCGGTCAGGTTGGATACCTGTAGGTTTTTGAAATAAGTAGGCATAATTTTTAAAAATTTATGCCAAATCTGTATATTGGGCTAGATCTACGAGTTGGGCCAGATCTACATGTTGGGCCAAATCTGCATGACGGGCACTCATCTGCGTGTTGGGGCAAATCCATCTTGGGAAAATAATTATATTTACTAAGGTTAATTTCAGCATCTTCAGCAAGTACACACATCAAGGTTCCTCTTCCTCCATTTGCCCGAAGTTCTCTCTCTATTCGGCGCTGGTCCACGACTTGGGCTGCTGGTGGTTGCACGCCGGCAAGAGTTACCATCCATCCTTGTCACTAAAACACCATTGTTAAACTCGCGAAGTCCCACAGAATCGACCCAAGGGTTTTCAGCCACTATGCTCCAAGGACGGCATCACAACCCTCTAACCCAATTACAAAAAAATCCACCTGAAATGGGTTTCCTTGGATCTCGATTGGGGTATTTGGGAGGCAACCCACACAAGGTAGCTTCTTGTTGTCTATTTTAGGAGAACATAAAATCGTGCAAGTATACACGATCACAAGTAATAAAATTTGATAAGTAAAGTATCGTTCCCACAGAGATTTGTCACTACAGTTTGTTGAGTATTAAAATTATTTTGCTTTGATTTTATCCAAAATAATCGTTAATTGGAAAATAATTTAACTAACTAAAAAGTTTGTTAACAAAATAAAAGAAGATTCTAGGATTGCAGTTTTCACCAAATTAGTCCACTCGAATCATATCATTTTCTCTTGATTTATATTTTTTGTAAATTTAATTTGTCAACCTAAAACTTCTAATTTTATCTATACATCTCTTCCGAGCTCCGTATAGACACACCTCGTTAAATTAATTCACTAAATTCCTATGAGAACTAAATTCACCAAGATTCATTACGTTCTAAGTTCTCAATTGGCCACACATACAATAAAGGTATATTCCTATTCTTCATAAATACATGTTATTCTATGCATGAGCAATATACACAAAAATGCATCTTCCAAGTTTATTTGAGTGCCACAGATTAATTGATAAATTTTCCAATAATCAAAAGCATTAAGCACAAATAGAATAAACAAATTAAAAATCTAATAAATCATTCAAAAATAATTAAACTCAAGCTTCATAAATTTAGATAAAACGTAACCCTAGAAAAATTAAATTACTTCATAGATAAAAATTAAGATTACAACACTTAAGGAATATTAGATGAAGAACAAAAGAAAATTAAAACATTTCTGAGCTCAAATTTTTGGCACACGCAGAACACAACAGAAGCCAAAAATGGCTTCTGTGTGTTCCACAGTCCAACCCCAAAACGAACCTAAAACCAAACTTCCAAATTTACCATAATAATCCCTTATTTATAACATCAAATCTATAAAAAAACAAATACATTTTAAAATATATTTTTCTACACACGAGGGATAAAAACGTATGTTAAAAATAGTAAATAATTCTGCGTGGGGGACAAGAAATATTCTTCATAGTGTACAGCGCGCCGTTTGTGGATTTGTTTTTTAATTCAAACCATGTGCCACATGTCAGCGTATGATTGGATGAAATATTAATAAAGACACGTGGCAACCTTTCATACCATGTGAGGAACGGGCTCACGAGGAATGCGGCGTAAGGGAGAAATGCTTTGAAGACACGTGGCAGACGCAGGCGCGGCTGGAAACGTGCGTCGTTCCGTGTTTTTTATTTTAATCAACACATGCCACATGTCAGATCCTGATTTGCTGAAATAATATTCAAGACATGTGGCAATTCCTGATTAGTTGTCATATCCGGGCACACGATATCCATCTGGACCGCGTAGCACAAGACAATTTGTTTGGGCAGACACGTGGGTCCTACCCTGAACGTTGGCCTACGCGGTAGGTGGGCCCTACTCAGCATTGAGCAACGTGCACCTGAATACCCCTGTCCACTCGAGATTGTCGCGTCTGGTGATTGCGTGAGTGGCCTCATTTTTCTACACAGAAAATAAATTTCCTTAATTGCATTTTAGCCCTCAAATTTAATTCAAATTAACTTTTAAAATTTTTTTAATTGCAATTAAGCCCTTTTCTAATTTAAATTAACTTTTAAACTTTTTGTTAATTACAATTAAGCCCGATTTTAATTCAAATTATATTTTAGACTTTTATTAATTGCAATTAAGTACTCTTTTATTTTAAATTATATTTTCAGACATATATTTGCAATTAAGTACGTTTTCGATTCAAATTCTTTAATTTTCTTAAAAATATATTCCTTAATAAATAAACAGTAAATATTAATTTATTCCACTAAAATTAACTAAAAATGTCAAGAACATAGCAATTATAATTAATAAAATAGATGAAAATAACTATATAAAATACAGTTATCACTTCTCATCGTTGGCCACCATCACGTTCACCCAAGCCCCTTTCTCTGCTTTTAACTCGATCTACGAGACCCATGCCCGATTGGCGAAGTTGTGAGAGCTTCTAGTATCCAGCAAAGCTACTAGTGAGCGTCCCTTGATTTTGGCTGGAACCCGCATGATTTAAGGTGTTGTGGTTCCTGTAATGGCGTGAAGTGAGATTTCAGCCACTTCTGGTTCAGGTTCAACTTCTTCTTACCCTCTGCTTCTACCTTGTCCATGGGTTTGCAATCAATGAGGAACAATCTCTTGCAGCGATGGCCCAACGTGTAGGTTTCATTGTAGTTGTAGCACAAGTTATGTCACGGGTGCTCTTGGATTTCATAAGAGGTGAGGCATTTAACAGGTGGGTTCATGGTTGGTCGTGACTAATGGGATTTTGTTTGGTTTCTGGAAGTTTTGGATGGCTGGGTTAATGTTGGGTGTAGTGTATTTGGGTTTTTGAAGTTAGTTTTTGGTTTGGTAGAGTCGTGCAAGGCCAGTAGCATGTGGAAGGGTCTGTCGGTTTACGACACGAACATTAACTCGGATGGTTTCCCGAAGTCCGCTGATGAGAGAACTGATCTATTGTTGTTCAGTTAATGAACCAGCCCTTGCGAGCAACCGATCGAATTGTGTGTGATACTCCTGAACAGAACCTGTCTATGCGAGCTTGGTGAGCTCTCCATAATAATCATCTAGGAGTGTTGGACCATAGTGCAAATTCAGTGCCTGTTTGAATTCTTCCCAAGTAACCCAAACTCGAGTTTTCCTTAAAGATTAGAACCAGAGGTGCACTCCTCCTTCTAAGTGGTAGGTTGCTAACGACACCTTCTCAGTGGCAGGGGTCTGGTAGAATGAAAAAAACTGCTCTGCTCGATCAATGCAAGTGATAGGATCATCAACGCCATCATAGTGTGGAAAATCCAAACTAACCACTCGAGGTACAATTGTTCCATGTGTTTGCTGAGAATTTGGTTGTTGTTGTGATGTCCCGATTCCTGTTCTTCTTGCACTTAACTCATCCATTTGAGTTTGTAGTTGAATGAACATCTCATGCATCTCTCGCTGCATTTGAAACATTTGCTGTTGGGTTGCTTGTAGGGATTCCTCCATTGGTTGCTTTGTTGGGTTGGGATGGTTGTCCCCGTTATCGGATCCCTACTCTGATACCATATTGTTACGTGCCCTGTAATGTCGAGCTCGAGCTCTGCCTCTGCCCTGACGTGGAATGATCCCCGAAGTGAAGAAGCTTTCAAGGAGATAAAATTCTATAAATGTAAGATAATTTAGTTTTGATAAAAAAAGTTCATACTGATTCTCATTAACTTTCTCTTTTTTATACATATTTTTTATAACAAAAAACTAACTGAAACAAACCACTACTTCTTAAGAAAATGTGAAATTAAAATTATGAGAAAAGTGACATGTCAACAAGGCTATTACACTAACATTATCACTACATCATAGACATGGTCCACGATTAACTAAATTTGGAAGAAAAATAAAATAATTATACTGATGACACGTAACATATATCTTGTTCATGAATAGCAGATAACGTGATTGAAAATCAACCATAAGAGAATCACCCCGTGAATCTCTCCAGCAACGATGCATATGAGAGTATTTGATGGGTACCCAAGAGCTGTAAGGAATATTTCAACTTCTTTTGGAGTTAGGGCAATAACTTTTCAATATCTATTCTAGGAGATCAATATCCTTCACTTTCTAGTAAGAAGTATTCTCTCTATCAAATGTAATGAGTATCGTTGGGTGGAACTTGTTCTGAGGACTATAAACAAAAGAAGGAACACTTTTATTTATTAGGCAAATAAGCATTTCATACCTTATCATCCTCAGTTCATCAGATTCAACTGAAGATAGATCATGTGTGCATCCAACTTCTAAAATGTTTTACTGCCCTTGTTGCAGATAAGGTATTAGAGTTTAGAAGAGATTTTCAGAGAACTAATTTACATTATATAATAATTTTTTAATATATTAATCGGGTCGTTTGAAAAAAAGATTCGGTTAATAAAAATAAAATCGGACCACGTCATTTATAAAACTATTCGACCAAATCCGGATCGATTTTCGGTTTAATACTTTGGTCCGATTTTGTTGAGAGCCCTGTCTAATTTACATCTCTAATATCACCTATCGTGGCACCGACTAGCCGGAGAATCTAATCTCCTCTCAATTCACCCTTCTTCTTCTTCTTTCTCATTTTCTTAAATAATCGCTAAACTCTCTCGGAACTTCTAAATTCTAATCCCATAGAAACCTTCTTTTCTAAATCATATCTTCTCCATTTCAAACTAGGCGATTGTTACCCTCCAAAGCCAACGATGCCGAAGAAGATGGGCGTGAATAGAAAAGCCGAGGAGGCAAGGGCTAGGAAGAGCGCAGCCGAATCTGATCGGAAACAGTGCGAGGTTCGAGAGAAGGAAGAGCAGTACTGGCGAGAAGCTGAGGGAGCCAAGTCCAGAGCCGCCAAGAAGAAGGAAGTGGAAGCCGAGAAGCGTGCCGAAGCAGCAGCTCGTAAGCCGAAGCTCGACGATTGGCGGAAAAGGAGGAGAAGGAGCTAGAGAATTCCATTAAAAAGTCCGATAAGAAGGCTAACCGGATTTTAATCCCGGTTCCGAAGGTGACCGATGCGGAGTTGAGAAAGCGGCGTGAGAAGGAACAAGCGGCTATAGAGAAGAAAGCCGAGGAGGCTAAGAAGCGCAATGCTCGCAATGCGGCTGAAGAGGAGTATGAGAAGATGGTGCTCGTAACAAATATAAATCGGGATGATTCCATAATTGAGGCCACGAGTGTGGAGGATGCTATTGTGCAGATGACTATTACGGATAACTTGCCGGTCGATCGGCATCCTGAGAGGAGGCTCAAGGCTTTGTTTAAGGTGAAATATATTTTTTTGTTTGCTGTTCAGGAATGGTTTAATTTGGATGGTTGTTGATGTTTGTATGTGGAGGAACCAATTAGGGTGTTAGAATGTGTTTCATTGAATTGAATTGAATTAAATTGTATGTTTATAAATTTGAGTTTGAGAAGTAAGGGACTCCAATACTATGGTGATTAGTTTTTGGAAGTGTAAAATGCTAAGGTTAGTCTGCTGAATATTTTATTATCTATTATCAACTAGGAGCGTGCATTTATTTTTTTTAAGGGGATGCACGACTAGAGGTGAAAGAAGATTCCTTTTATTGTTGTGACTTCAGCCATTTGATGGTTACATTGTGAGCCGTTATGAATTAAGAACAGGAAACCGAGATTCTTCTTCATTATGTGTAAATTAAGTTTATCCTTTGTGAACTGCTTCAGCTCTATCTCCTTTCCCACACTATATGTTACTTTTTCCTTTTTATATAGCAATGGCTTAGGTTTATGATGGTAAGCTGGGCTTCTTGTTATTTTCTTTTGTTCAACCTCCTCCTCCTTCTCTTGTTATTGCTTTTCCTTTTTTCTTTTTTCTTATCTGCATTTGGTGAAATCTTTATTAGGAAATTACATAAAATAGTATTCTTAAAACTTATAACAACAAAATAACACCCCAATAATAATAAATGGACTCCAATTTAATGGAGTTCAACATTAAATGGGTTTCAATGACCGTAGTTAAACTTAAACGATATCCAACTAGATGGTGTTCAATGTGAAATGATGGGCTGAGCATTTTTTTAAATAAAAATATGTGGGCTTGACATAACATATGTTATCTTTGTGGTTACAAGTTCTAAGAGTAGAATTTTTGTTGTTTTCCCATCTTTATTTGGTAATAGTTGTTTGTGACTTCATATTATGCCGGCAGTCTTGAATTGGTTACCCAACTGAAGGCTAGAGCATTACCTTACTTTTTACTCCTAAAATTTGTATTTTTGTTTTCATTTCTTTTTCTTGATGTTTGCTCAAGTATAATATTTGCTTTTTATTTCAATTGGTGATATTTGCTATCCTTACTTTTTATTAGGGTAGTAATGTCTGATACGATATGACAACATGACACAACATATATACAAAATTTAGTTAGAATTGATAAAAAAAAATTCATGTCTTTTAAGATCTTGTTATTTCTTACTATTATAAATAAATAACATGAAAAAAATTAATTAAATTTTTTAATTTGTCAAATAACACGTGAACGTGATACAATTAATGTCAAAGCACGACTAGCACGATTTGATTACCACACCTACTCCTTACTTTTTTTACTGTTATGATCCATGATAAAATTATTGGGGTGGTAATTTGTCTATAAAAAAGCTCCCCTTTCAACCACAGATATCGATTGAATTCCTTAATGGGCTTAATCAACGCATGCTGATGAATGATGATCAAGTATCTTATTGCTTTTAGCATTTTAATTTCAATTGTTAATGAACATCTTTTCTTCACATGCCTGTAATGTGATCAATTCTTGTTATGCTTCTAGGCCTTTGAAGAAGCTGAGCTACCTAGACTGAAGGAAGAGAAACAGGGTCTTACTCACACTCAATACAAGGGTATGATATAGAAGCTGTGGAAGAAATCTCCAGACAATCCACTAAATCGGGTACAATTTGGGCTCATATGGATGTGCTCTTATAAGTTGTTTCAAAAGAAGTAGTTTAAAATAAAATAGTTTGATTAAAGTGATTTTAAGATAAGCATTTAAGTGTTTGGGATGAAAATATTATAAGTGGTTTTGAGTTAGACTTTGATAATTAATTTAGGATGGGAGCAGAAATCAAAACTAGTTCTCCTAAAAGTATGTATTATGTACTTCTCTTAAAATTACAAATAATACTTCTCAAACTTTTGAAAGCATTTCTCGTAGATATTTTCAAACACCCTTAAAAGTATTTTGATCTATTTGAAAGCATTTTTAACCAAAATGTGAAGTGGGTCCAAAAGAACCTTTTGATTTTCATCTTCTTGAGGAATGCTTTCCATATGATTTTGAAGTTGGTTCCATGGTCCTAGGTTTTACTTATTTATTTATTTTTGGCTTAATTTCAGCAGTCAAACTGTGTTTTATCTTTAAGTAGTTTATTTTTTACTCCTTGTTCACTACTTTCTATTTTTAACCTATAGTCAATTTACATTCAATGTGTTCAAAAATGAAACTTATCAATAGCAGTATTCAAGGTTTAATACTTTTTTGGAACCATTACATGATTTGTTAGTGTTGTCGCGTTGCTGGAGTTACGACGACTTTTTGTGTTTTTGAACGCATGTAAAAAATGAAAATATTTTTGAACATGAATTCGAAAGTAGTGAGGGGTACAAAATGAAAACAGCCTTGAAGGGAGTCATCTCATAAAATATTCTCTTTAATTTTTCCTTTTTATTTTGTATTTCATTTTTCTTAAATCTGCTCGACATCTCCTTTATCCCATTTGTTAATTTTAAAAAGTAGCATGGTTTTATTCTTCTTGAATCTCATGTTTTAAAGTCAATGTTACCAAAGTTATTGATTAATAATTTTTGTTTTATTATGAACCCACATTTAGTATGTTGTTTTTTGTTTGCAGGTTCAGGTTGCTGAGAAATCATGAACGGTATTATCTTCATTGCAAGGTATTCGAAAGATTCTTACTGTAGATGATTATAAAACTGGACCATACTATCATGTTGCCTCAGATATATGGTTTATGGCCTGTTATGTTTTTAGTCCAAATGCATGTGCTACTTAAATAAAACCGTAGTTGGCTCTGAGGTGCCATATGTTAGTTAAAATGTGCCCTGAACATGCCTTATTACGTTCTTAGTGTTTTGTTTACTTGTTTCAGTGGGTGCTATAAACAATTGGCTGAGGTGTAATTGTATATGAGAAATAGAGTTGGGACCGATACTCAGCAATCTATGCTCTTTCTGTTTTATTTCCTGTGTCACCTTCTACTGCATAATGTTTAAGCAATGTCTATTTGACTGACTGCCATAATTTAATTTCTGCAAAAGATAAACATGATAAGCATTACATTGCACCAAAGGATGAACTTCACACATTTGTGCGTGTGGATCTTGTGTGGGTTCAAGGTGAGCGTTATAAGGCAGTAGGATGAACATTTTTCCATTGGTGTGGTGTAGACAAGAAAGTGGGCCGAGAGGTTAGTGATTTTGATGTTCTATTTATTAGAAGTTGCTGGTTACCATATTTTTCAAAAGTTTAAGCTTTTGTGAGAAGAGCTAACATTGTTGTTATACATCTATCATCCTCACAAATGTTGGTTCCATGTACGATGCAGACCAAACAATTGCAATTCAATAATTGGGGTTATAGAGCCTTAAATATATGATCTTCAGTTTTGATGCCATTTTAAAAGTTGTTGGTTATCAACTCTTTCAAAAGCTAACATTGTTTTTATATATCTAGCACCCTATAAGTATTGTCTTTATATACGATGCAGGTTAAACATTTACAATTTAATAATTAGAGTTATCAGGATTTTAATACTGAAACCTTTATAATATTATGTTCGAAGTTATTAGTTATCAATTTTTCCAAAAACTTACCCTATATGAAGAAAGGTCAATATTAATCTCCTCCCCAGACCAATAATGGATTTTGATATTGTTGAGTCTGAATGTGATAGTTTTATGGGTTACCAAGTTAAGTAATTGTAAAAATTGTTCATATGTTATCATTGTTATTTTTCACACATTTGCTATTAATGCTCTAATTATGCCCCATTGGGGTTACTAGCATTCGATGTGTGCATTACAGAAGTGTACTATGAAATAATAATTGTTACTTATTTAATGAAAAATAAAAAAATCATAAAAATTACAAAGAACTAATAAGATAAGAAAATTAAAATTAGAAGCAATATACATATAAAATCCATAAAATTATCAAAGAAGGAAAAAGGTTAACAAATGAAGATTAGAAGTAATATATGCATGAAAGAACTAAAAATAATAAATATATTTAATCTAAAGTAACACTATAAAGCCATTGGATTGTATTGAATAAGGTTAGTTATAGGAAAAACAATTATAAGAAATCCCAAAACCTTTATATATACAGTAAAATTATTGAAGTTTGAATGCAAGATAAAACAAATAAAGACTTGTTCAGGAGAAGTTACTTAGAAAAAGAATGTAGATGGTAACAAGAAAATCGATTCCTTACAACGAGACAAGGAGGTGAAAGTGAAGGGTTATATATAATTCCACGTCTAACAACTCCAACCCCCTAAAAAGATAAAATGAATGAACATATTGTCAAACTTTTGACTTGAGAAAAATATTTTAAATTTTTTTATTATTGGAATTTGAATATATTTTGTAACTTAATTAAAAAGAAATGGTACTTTTGGAGAGTTTGTCAAATGAGTGATGAAGATTGAAGAGTCACCTTATAAACGAAAAGTCTTTAGAATTTATTTAAAAGTGCTTATATAACCATATTTTGAGGAGATGTTACTGGATATATGGGTGTGTTGAATGATAGATCTTAGAGAAATGAATGGAGCTAGGCTAGTTAAGATGGTTGTGAGATACATTCTCAAATGCATATTGTGTAGCCACTTAGTGTGAACTTTGAAAGCAATCACAAATTTAATTTATTAATTCACAACATGATAAATTTATACAAAATAATTCTTCATATAAATATTATTTATATAGAATTCTAAAGATTACTAACAAAATGATTCATTAGTAACGCTTAACGTATATCGCACTAACCTTATTTCTAAAAATCTCTTTTAATTCTTTAATTATCATATTAATGATAATTAAAAAAATTGAAGTATTTTTCTCAACAATATGATCATTTACAAAGTAACAAAAATAATTAAAGTTTTAATATTTTTTGCTGAACTTGCATATTAAATTATAAAATCATTTTATACTTAAAATATATAAATAATTAAAAATAAGAACAAATTTTTTATGATAAAATTTTCATTAAATTAAAAATAACCTAAATTTATTATTTAAAAAATATAATAACATAATTATAATTAATTCAAAGTTAAACCAAAATAAAAATTTAACACAACTGAATTAATATTTGTATAAATTTCTAATAATGATGAGATGATCAAAGTATTTTAATGAAAATAATTAAGGGTATAACAGTAATATCTTTACTAAAGTACAAACTCCTGTTTTAATAATTCTAATAATATTCCAAACATCCTTATCAATTAATTTGTAATGTAATGTCTTATACTCTTAGAATCCTTTCATTATATATGTGTGTGGAATTGTTGTGTGAGTGTGTAAGTATTATTTTAAAAAAATGTGTATATATAGATTATGCACTTAAGAAGTGTAAGATTCTTCGAAATTTTAATCTTATAATTTTAATTAGCAATCTTTTGTTTTTCTTCTTAGAAGTTACTTTCTTAGTTAAGTATCAATGTATCAAAATTTTAATCGTACATAGTTTATGAAGTGTGTAGTCATAAATAATTATATTTTTATAATTATTTAAAATTTTAGAGAATACTTAAGATATATTTAATGCATAAATGGTTGAATTTATGTTATATTAAGAAATATATTAATAATTGAGTACATCTTACTGATCAAAATTTGACATGTCATTTTTTGTTTTAAGATGATCATTTTTATGAAAATATAAACTCACTCTTTTATAATGGAAGTAAACTCTCATTTCCCATTTCTATTCTAGGTCCTCCCCACTTCATTTTTTTATTTATTTTTTAATTTTTCTTTGCAAACTAACTAACTACTTCAATTTCATGTCTTTTACTTGATGTTTTACTACATGCTAAATACAAAGTCAAATAACATGGAAGTTAATAGGAAGGATAGAAACAACCACACACAAAAATTAATAGGAATGGTAAAAGTTCACCAATTAATTGATTTCAAAAAGGTATAATACATGGTTAATAAAAAGACTGGCAAAGGGCTTTCAACAACATAAAGTACCTTATCAAAAAGGGACCAGAGAGATTAAATAGACTTCTTAGAACAATCATCCATGTTTAGGAAAATCGAAAATACATTGGAGAAGTGAATAGAATCTTAATTAAACAAAGTAATAAAGGTAATTGGTAACTAATATTTTGAGTATGGTAAAAAAAACCTCTCAAAGAGAAACTAAGCAAGTTTGGATTGTAATGAGTGTTGAACAATCTTCATTAAAATTATCACAACTTTATCTAGGGAGTTATGTATCACAAATTGTAAAATTATGTGGATGATTTCCAATAATATGTAACATGATCCATAAGTTTACATAGATCAATACAATTTAATCTTTAAAATTTAATCAAAGTTATGACCATTGTTGTATAGAATAGTGCAAAGTTATTGTATAGATGTACATTGCATGACTATAGGGTAGAAGTTTTAGATAATTGACATAAATTTTGGAAAAGGTTGAAAATTTTCAAAAATGAAGGGCATGAAAAAAATGTGCTCAATAACGAGAGGTTGAAAGCTTTTACTTTGAGAAGAAATCAGGAGGGATGAGAAGAGGAAGATGAAAGAGTAGATGAGATCGACCATGTAGTAGTAGAGTATGAAATAGTTATGGAGGTGCAAGGTAGGAAACAAGTTACACCCCATTATATCCCAGGTCAAGTCTAGTCACCAAGGAACAAGAGGTACCTCAAAATCAGATCGACCATGTGTTGTAAGAAATGAGGTTATGGAAGAATGGAGTACGGGTCTTAGAGGATCAAATTAGAAAGAAAAATATGGGAAAACCTCAATATGGCATTTAAAGAGTATACATGCAATTGTTTGGTTCCTCATTCTTAGAGATGAGATCGGGCAAGGTGAACCTCCTATGAAATTTAATCCTTATAAATGATCGAGATGCAAAGGAACTAAAGACCCTGTAGTACATGTGTTGCACTTTAAGATTGTTATGGCTCCTATCAGTCCATGTTAGGACAAAAAAGAGGCAATGGTGTGTAATTTTTTTGTAACCACTTTACACAATTCAATTGAAAAGTATTCAATTATCTAGTGCTTTGTATAAGAATTTCATTTTCCAAAATTTTCAATTTATTTATCACAAAATATGCGAATAACAATCTGATAAAAAAAGTCTCATCCTTTGTTTTCAATAGTTTGGGGAGTTCATGAGATTGTAAAAGGGTATATAAGGAGATCTTGTGAGGAAAAACTTGAGATCACAGATTACCTTTATTCTATTGCTATTGAGGCATTTAGAAGAAGAATTTTAAGAACTTTAGGATAGATTGTTGAATTCACAAAAATCATGCCCCAATCTTTAAAGGAATCTTATGAGAATGCCTAAAAGTTCATCAATATAGAAAGAGAATTGAAGCTGATGAAAATTGATAAGGTTTTGGTAGACGTTTTGAAGGAAAAGGAAAAAAAGAAGGATTGGTCAGATAAATGAAATTTGTTGAGAAACAAGATATTTTTTGACCTTTCTTTTAGGGAAGGAAATATATGGACAAGGAGTTCAAGACCTTATAGGAGGTCCCTATCTCTATTTAGATGTCTTCCTCTAAGGGTAAGTCTAGTCAAAGCACTAATTAGAATGGAAGAAGAGCAGAATGTGATGTGGTCACCTTAAAGGCAAACACTATATTAAGACACTACCAAATGGTGCTTACTTCACAAAGAATTTAGGCATGAAACATAGGACTATAGAGACTTGAAAAAGGATGAAAGTTTATAAATTATGAACCTAATTAACCAAGAAGGGGTGAATAGGTTATTTTTAATTTTTACCAATTTATAACTTAATAATTAAACAAAACGGCTAGGCATGCAAACGTGTGTAAGAATAAAGTACGGAAATAAAATAATAACACATGATATTTTCAAGTGGAAATAACCTAGGCCACAATCATGACCTAAGAAGAAAACCACCGATCCACCGGACCACCTAACTTTCCACTATGAAAATCAAATGTTCAAGTACAAACTCGGTCTTATGCTACCCTCCCTAGGATACTACCCCAATGTACTTTACTTACGAGCCCCTGCTCTGTTTTCACAGTTTCTAATATTAGCATGAGTGGTTTCCAGACTAACGTTTCAATAAGCTTCCCACCAATCAGATACGTTTCCAAATTAACTGCAAAAAGGTTAGAACAAAAACACAAGTGCCCATGTGTGTTCTAGAACGGATTTAAAAATGAATAATCCTAACTATATGATTCAAAACATATGTCACTTAAATCAAATCAATTAGTAAATTATAGAGAAAAAAGATCAAGCACAAGTTCAATAATAAGAACTTATTTAAAGATTAATAATCAAATCAAGTAATTATGATATGACAAAAACAATTATTTGATCTAACAATTTAAAAACAAAAAGAAAGAAGAAGCCATAAGAACATATTATCAAAATATCATAAAATAATTAGGCTTATTAATCAATCAAATATAACCACTAATATTTGATATATTAACTAAATAAAGAAGCCTAAAAATTATGATCTTATATTTTTAAAACAAGAGAGAGAAATTAAGAAGAATAGAAGAATACTTTTGTGTGGTTGATTGAAACAATGAGTAATGATTTTTATTTATAGAAAAAATTAAAACTCTTAATCCTATGTAATTGATAAATATATTTTCTATTATAAATAGGATTAGTAATACTCATTAATTAAGATAACATCTATATGATACATAAATATCTTTTCAATTACAAATAGAATTAGTAATACTCACTAATTAAGAAGACTCTTATTTAAAATAGATTTCTTTTAAAATAAATTTTATGCTATCTTTTATGCTAAAGATTTTAGTTATAATTTAGAGTATATCTTATCTAATATCTTTTAATATAGATTTTATGCCAAAGATTCCAACTATAATTTAGAGTATATCTTATATAATATTTTAGCATATCTTATTTCATATCTTTGGCATAAAATCTATTAAATGTATAAATATAATTCTATGTGTCGTAGTTATCAAATATATACTTGAAGTAAAATTATTTGAAACTCGAGCATTTGTTTGGCTTTTCTTGATAGACTTGATAGTATGCCTAAAAACAATTTACAGATAAATATTTTGTCTACGAAAATAACCAACACTCATAGTTCTTACAAAAGAAATTGAAGACTAGTCGTCGAGAGGATACATAGTGGAAAACAATAGGAGATCGAGTTGGAGGCCAGGTAGATGAGAATGGTGAATCAAGTAATTTAAGAAAGAGATGCATCTAAAAAGTACAAGGAGAATAAAGTAAAGATGTCTATAGCCTTCAAAGAAAAATGTTGACTCTTCCAATTGTATTGATAGATGAGGACAAGACTACCTCACCATTGGATGACTTATTGGTTATAACTAATCGATGTCATTTTATACATATAATTATGCATTAATTATCACATACTTACAATGAATTATTATTTTCTATGCATTTTATGTGTTCGTTTTGTGTTATACAGGTGTGAGGGGATTGTTGTCTCTTTTAGGAGAACATAAACGTGCAAGTATACACGGTCACAAGTAATAAAATTTGATAAGTGAGTTATCGTTCCCACGGAGATTTATCACTACAGTTTGTTAAGTACTAAAATTATTTCACTCTGATTTTATCCAAAAAAATCGTTAATTATAACAAGTTAACTAAATAGTTTTATAACAAAATAAAAGAATTCTTGGATTTTTCACCAAATTAATCCACTCGAATCATATTATTTTCTCTTGATTAATATTTTTTTAATAAATTTAACTTGTCAACCGAAAACTTCTAATTTTATCCATACATGTCTTCCGAGCTCCGTATAGACACACCTCGTTAAATTAATTCACTATATTCCTATAAGAATTAAATTCACCAAGATTCATTACGTTCTAAGTTCTCAAATGGGTATATTCCTATCCTTCATATATACATGTTATCCTATCCATAAGCAATATACACAAAAATGCATCTTCCAAGTTTATTTAAGTGTCATAGATTAATTGATAAATTTTCCAATAATCAAAAGCATTAAACACAAATAGAATAAACAAATTAAAAGTCTCATAAATTTTTCAAAAATAATTAAACTCAAGCTTCATAAATTTAGATAAAATGCAACCCTAGAAAAATTAAATTAGTTCATAATAAAAATTAAGATTACAATAGAAGCCAAAATGGCTTCTATGTGTTATCTACCCGTTCAACCCCCCTCATTTCTATCTGTATCATATATTTATACCCCAATAAAATATTAAAAAATATTTAAAGTGGAAAACAGTAAATATTCTTTTTGCAGACGCGTGTAAAAGAAATTCATCGTGCAAAACAGTGGGCATCGTGCACCGTTTCTGGTTTCTTTTTAATTCAACCCGCATGCCACATGTCATCATCTGATTCGCTGCAAGATATAGTGGGACATGTGGCAGCCTTTAATTGGTGGAAGGAACGGGCTCACGAGGGACGCGACGCAGGGGATAATGGCACCGAGACATGTGGGAGACAACTGTTGGAAATGCGTGCGTGATTCTACGTTTTTGCATTCACCGAAACTTGCCACGTGTCAGCACATGATTGGTGCAAGGAATGGTAGGACACGTGGTAGACTCTAAATGGTTGGAGGGAGAGATTGCACGTGGTTGTGCCGCATGGAATCAACGCATGCGAGATAGGTGGGTCCTACCTTGCACGTCGGCCTGCACAGCAGGTGGGCCCCACACGGCGCATCGAGCCGCGTGAACCAAAAAAACCCGTGTCCACTCCTTTTTATCGCGTTTGCCATTCACGTGCCTCATTGTATCCGTTGATTTCCTGATCGAATGGTTGGTGTCGCACGCTGGTGATTTCGAGAGTGGCTTCCTTTTCCTACGCAAAAAATAACTTTATTTAATTATAGTTTAGCCCTCCAATTTAATTCAAATTAACATTTAAACTTTCTTTAATTACAATTAAGCCCTTTTTTTTTAATTTAAATTAACTTTTCATCTTTTGCTAATTACCATTAAGCCCTATTTTAATTCAAATTATATTTTATACTTATATTAATTGCAATTAAACACTCTTTTAATTTAAATTATATTTTCGGACATTTTATTTGCAATTAAGTCCTTTTTTCATCCAAATTATTTAATTTTTTTAAAAATATATTTCTTAAGAAAGTAACGTAAATATTAATTTATTGCATTAAAATTAACTAAACATGTGAAGAACATAACAATTATAATTAATAAAATAGATAAAAATAACTATATAAATTACAATTATCAGGGACGAAATGATTAAAAAGAAGAAAAATTGTATATTTAAAGCAAAAATAAGACACTAGATTGATCAAGGAGTCAAAGCAAAAATGGGAAGTAAGGTTTGATCAATGTTGCATGTTTTTCAACACACGAACTCGTGCAAGCATACACGGTCACAAGTAATAAAGATTTGTAAGTAAAGATCGATCCCACGAGGATTTGTTACTATATTTTGTCGAGTACTAAAATTGTATCTCTCTGATTTTATCCAAAGCAATCGTTGATTAATAAAAAAGTAAAATAAGAAAATAAAAGAAATCTAGGATTGCAATTTTTCACCAAATTAATCCACTCAAATCATGTTATTTTCTTTTGATTTATATTTTTTTAGTACATTTAATTTGTCAACCGAAAACTTCTTTTTTTATTATTCATACATCTCTTTCGAGCTCCGTATAAACACACCTCATTAAATTAATTTACTATATCTCTATGAAAATTAAATTTACGGAGATTCCTTACGTTCTAAGTTTTCAAATGGCCACACATACAATTAGGGTATATCTCTATCCTTCACCATACATGTCATTCTATTTACGAGCAATACACACACAAATGCCTTTCTCAAGTTTATTCATGTGCCACGGATCGTTTTGATAAGATTCGTAAATAATCAAAAAGCATTACGCACAAAATAGAACGAACAAATCGAACGTCTTATAAATCTACAAAAAAAAATAATTAAAATTAAAGCTTCATAAATTTAGATCAAATGCAACCCAAGAAAAATTAAATTACTTCATAAAATTAAAATAAAAATTACAACAACTACAGAAAATTAAGAAGAAGTAGAAATAAAATTAAAACATCACTTAAAACAAATATTTGGCACACGCAAAACACAACAAAAGCCAAAAATGGCTTCTGCGTGTTTTGCCGTCCAACACACAAACACAATAAAAATTACAAACTGAAAAAACTAAAACACTCTAAAAACTTTCGAAATTAAAACTAAAACTCTACTCCAACCAAACTTTTTTTACAACTAAAAACTATCTCCTATTTATAGCAAAAAAAATACATCAATAAAATATTAAATTAAAATCCACGCGGGGGACATAAAATTGTGGCGAAAATTATAATTTAAACGTGTGGGGGGACAAAAATTGTATCGAAAATGGGATCGAGGGACGCTGCGCGTTTCTGTTTTAATTTTCTTCCACGCTGCCACGTGTCAGCGTCTGATTCGCTGCAAGAAAATGGTGGGACACGTGGCAGCATATAACAGGATGGAAAGGACGGGCTCACGGAGAATTTCCGCACCGGATTGCAGCGCGAGAACGTGGGAGACAGCTCTTGAGACGTGCCCGGGATTCTGCGCTTTTGCGTTCACCGAAACATGCCACGTGTCCTAACATGATTGGATGATAGATTAAGGGGGAAACGTGGCAGATTATGGTTGGTGGAATAACCGGGCTCACGTGAAGATCAGCGCACGGGATCAGAGGCGCGCGTAAGCGGGGGACAGGGGCTGCGACGCGTCAGACACGTGGGTCCCACTTGCACGCCGGCCTGCGCGGCAGGTGGGCCCCCCTCGGCGTACCGAGCCGCGTGAAAATTTGAGACCTGCACCAACTCTCTTTGGTCGGGGGTGATAAGGACGCGCGAATCTCAACCGTTTTTTCTCGGATCGGACGGTCCACGATTCGCGCGTGTAGAGTAGCGCGTAGATTCTTCTCACCTGCGTAGAAAATTCAATTTTCTAAATTGTATTTTGACCCACAAATATATTTCAAATTACATTTTCAACTTTATTTAATTACAATTAAGCCCTTTGCTAATTTTAAATTAAATTTTTCAACTTTTAATAATTAAAATGAAGCCCAAATTTAATTTAAATTATATTTTCGATTTTTATAAATTGTAATTAAGAACTATATTATTTGAAATTATATTTGTGGACATAAATTTAACATTAAGTACATTTTCGATACAAATTATTTATTTTTCTTATAATATAAAAAAAACAGTAAATACTAATTTATTAATCGAAAATTAACTAAAAACATCAAGAACATAGCAATTATAATTAATAAAATAGGTGAAAATAACTATATAAAATACAGTTATCAACACCCCCAAACTTAAGTTTTTGCTAGTCCTCGAGCAAAAGGAAGGAAATAAAACAAAGATAACTGCATTTAAAATAGTGATTTTCAAAATATTGCTTTTATCTTTTGCAATTACATAACTCAATGAAATAAAAGAATTTTATCTAAGCATCAAAATCAATTTAAAAGTACATCACATTTTCACAATGAATTTTAGTGTGTGTGTGAAGTCTTTTCATATTTCATCACATGAAATCCGGATCAATTTATACAAATATAAAATCAAACAATTTGTCATGAAATCACAAATCTCATAAGTTTATTTTTCATTTCTCTCTCCACTAATGTAGACAAACACAAAACACAAAATCAATAGGACTTTATTAAGCTTGTAATGTATGGCTTAGGTAAAGGTAGGATGAAGGATAATATTTAGCTTAAAACTTTTCCCGAGCATTACATTTCAGGATTGAAAAAGATAATTCTATCATCACAATAATTACTTCCCAATTTGGGATTTATCATCACATACAATACTCTTTTTTTTTCTTTTTCTCTTTTTTTTTTCTTACAGTATCCCTTTTTTTCTCCGATATAACTTTAAATATTTACTAACAATTGTCACATGTTAGTGAGATAAGAAACACCGATATATCTGAACACATATATATATATTTTTTAGTGGGTTTTTGAAATGAGAAAAAAATATATATATAAACTTTTAGGCTCAAAAGGGGTATACTATGGATAATGCATGTGAAGGTAGATAGAAAAGCTCAAACGATCCAAAGATGGCCTAAATCATTTTCTTAGTTAAATGTTATCTATAATTTCGCCTCGAGAGAAAATCAAACAAATTCTAAAAACTGTGACACCACAAAAATCAATCGAATTCCATACTCACATAAACCTTCTCTAAATTATCATAGCAACTCAAAAATCAAGACTAGTGCTCATGAATATTTATTCTTGTAACAATGAAACATACGAAAAAATGATTCATCACTTAGACAATATTCAAACTTTTCAAAGAATTATGCATCTATAAATCGAAGAAATAAAAATAAATCACTATTCATAGCAAAATATCTTCAATCAACCAAACAAAAAAAAAATTTCACAAGCATTAACATCCAGAAAGTATTTCAATTAGGTTCAATATATCCACCACCCCCAAACTTAATATACACATTGTCCTCAATGTGTGAAAATTAAAAGAACATTTGAGATGGGGTTAAAGAAACTTCTTGGTTTGTTTGATTGATTAAGCCAAAATAGCTTCATTACCTCCAATTTGCACCTACGAAAGAAAAAAAATAACATAACAAAATATAAAAACTAATACATGCGAAAATAAATTAAAATAAAATAACATAAACATAAAATAAAATAAAACACATGGGTTGCCTCCCAAGAAGCGCTTGATTTATAGTCTTCAGCTTGACTTCTCAATTTGTTTTTCTTTTGTAGGTTAAGATTTGTGTGTAACAAAATCTCAACTTACGAGAAAATTGAAAAATAAATTAAGAAAATATAACCATAAAATTTTTTTCTTGTTGTGAGTTAGATTTGTGTTTGAACAAAATCTCAACTCACGAGAAAAATAAAAACAAAAATAAAATAAAACAAACAACCAACAATAAGAAAATAAAATTATTTTTTTTTGTTTTTTTCTTTTCGTGTGTTAAGATTTGTATGTCAAACAAAATCTCAACCCACAAGAAAATTGAAAAATAAAATAAACAAACAATAAATAAAAAAAAAATTATTTTTCTTTTTGTGAGATAAGATTTGTGTATCAAACAAAATCTCAACCCACGAGAAAATTGAAAAATAAATTACATAACCAAAAAAAAAAAAACAAATAAATTTTTTTTCTTTTTGCGAGTTAAGATTTGTGTGTCAAACAAAATCTCAACCCACAAGAAAATTGCATAATAAAATAAACAACAAACAATACGAAACAAATTTTATTTTTCTTTTTGTGAATTAAGATTTGTGCGTAACAAAATCTCGACCCACGAGAAAATTGAAAAATAAAATAAAACAACAATAAGCAAATAAATTTTTTTCTTTTTGTAAGTTAAGATTTGTGTGTCAAACAAAATCTCAACTTACGAGAAAATTTTTAAAATAAAATAAACAAGAACAATAAGCATAAATTTTTTTTAATTTTTTTTTTTAAATTTTTTTTTAATTAAAACCAGATTGATTGGTATTAATATCAAAAATGAAAATAGTTAAACAAATTCCCGGCAACGGCGCCAAAAACTTGTTGCGTGTTTTTCAACACACGAACTCGTGCAAGTATACACGGTCACAAGTAATAAAGCTTTGTAAGTAAAGATCGATCCCACGAGGATTTGTTACTATAGTTTGTCGAGTACTAAAATTGTATCTCTCTCATTTTATCCAAAACAATCGTTGGTTAACAAAAAAGTAAAATAAGAAAATAAAAGAAATCTAGGATTGCAATTTTTCACCAAATTAATCCACTCAAATCATGTTATTTTCTTTTGATTTATATTTTTTTAGTACATTTAATTTGTCAACCGAAAACTTCTTTTTTTATTATTCATACATCTCTTTCGAGCTCCGTATAAACACACCTCGTTAAATTAATTTACTATATCTCTATGAAAATTAAATTTACGGAGATTCCTTACGTTCTAAGTTTTCAAATGGCCACACATACAATTAGGGTATATCTCTATCCTTCACCATACATGTCATTCTATTTACGAGCAATACACACACAAATGCCTTTCTCAAGTTTATTCATGTGCCATGGATCGTTCTGATAAGATTCGTAAATAATCAAAAAACATTACGCACAAAATAGAACGAACAAATCGAACGTCTTATAAATCTACAAAAAAAAATAATTAAAATTAAAGCTTCATAAATTTAGATCAAATGCAACCCAAGAAAAATTAAATTACTTCATAAAATTAAAATAAAAATTACAACAACTACAGAAAAATTAGAAGAAGCAGAAATAAAATTAAAACATCACTTAAAACAAATATTTGGCACACGCAAAACACAACAAAAGCCAAAAATGGCTTCTGCGTGTTTTGCCGTCCAACACACAAACACAATAAAAATTACAAACTGAAAAAAACTAAAACACTCTAAAAACTTTCGAAATTAAAACTAAAACTCTACTCCAACCAAACTTTTTTACAACTAAAAACTATCTCCTATTTATAGCAAAAAAATACATCAATAAAATATTAAATTAAAATCCACGCGGGGGACATAAAATTGTGGCGAAAATTATAATTTAAACGCGTGGGGGGACAAAAATTGTATCGAAAATGGGATCGAGGGACGCTGCGCGTTTCTGTTTTAATTTTCTTCCACGCTACCACGTGTCAGCGTCTGATTCGCTGCAAGAAAATGGTGGGACACGTGGCAGCATATAACAGGATGGAAAGGACGGGCTCACGGAGAATTGCCGCACCGGATTGCAGCGCGAGAACGTGGGAGACAGCTCCTGAGACGTGCCCGGGATTCTGCGCTTTTGCGTTCACCGAAACATGCCACGTGTCCTAACATGATTGGATGATAGATTAAGGGGGAAACGTGGCAGATTATGGTTGGTGGAATAACCGGGCTCACGTGAAGATCAGCGCACGGGATCAGAGGCGCGCGTAAGCGGGGGACAGGGGCTGCGACGCGTCAGACACGTGGGTCCCACTTGCACGCCGGCCTGCGCGGCAGGTGGGCCCCACTCGGCGTACCGAGCCGCGTGAAAATTTGAGACCTGCACCCACTCTCTTTGGTCGGGGGTGATAAGGACGCGCGAATCTCAGCCGTTTCTTCTCGGATCGGACGGTCCACGATTCGCGCGTGTAGAGTGGCGCGTAGATTCTTCTCACCTGCGCAGAAAATTCAATTTTCTTAATTGTATTTTGACCCACAAATATATTTCAAATTACATTTTCAACTTTATTTAATTACAATTAAGCCCTTTGCTAATTTTAAATTAAAATTTTCAACTTTTAATAATTACGATTAAGCCCAAATTTAAATTTAATTTGTATTTTCAACTTTTATAAATTGTAATTAAGAACTCTAATATTTGAAATTACATTTGTGGACAAAAATTTGAAATTAAGAACGTTTTCGATACAATTTATTTATTTTTCTTATAATATATAAAAAATAGTAAATACTAATTTATTAATAAAAAATTAACTAAAAACATCAAGAACATAGCAATTATAATTAATAAAATAGGTGAAAATAACTATATAAAATACAGTTATCAATCAATCTAAAAAGATATTAGATCGATCAAGCACCCATTCGATCGATCGAGTGCTCTCAATTTGGAAATCGTAAGGTTAGATCTATTGAGCAAGGGTCTCGATCGATCAAGACATCCAATCAGCACTCAAATATGGTGTTTTTCAATACTAACTTTTAATCCTAACCACTGAATCAAGAAAATTCTAATCCAACTTAGATTATGCTTATAAAAACAACCTAAAGGGTCATTAAAGCATGTCAATTGTTACAAAGAGCAAGATAGATCAAAGAACATATCAAGGGAAACTTTTTGAAGAGATTTTGAAGAGCTTTTCTTAATCCTCTTCTTTATAGCTTTCCATTAATATAATACCTATGTCTAGCTAATTTAATAACTTGATTGTAGACAATTTCAAGTCATAGATTATGGTTCAATTAATTTAATGTCATGATAATTTTAGTTTTAATTCTTGATTCTTACTGTGTTTTAATTTTACGTTTAAATGTCAAAATTATACATGTATGAAATAGAGGCATAAAGCTAGTTTATTGTATAAATATGTTTATTTTTAGTTTAAGATATTATAATGTAATCGCTAATATTCTTACGTAAAATGGTACCTTGTAACTGCTATCACAAATATAGTTGAATGCTTAAGTTAAAGGTTATCAATAGTTTTAATGTTACTTAGTTTAGTTATAATCTTTTTAAATCTTAATGAAATGGATAAATTAGATCTATTACGTGAACCTATAAGTTGTTTAGGATTTATATTGACTTATAATTATATTATAAATCAATACTAGGTATGAAAAAAGTGAAAAATCTTAAGTGGACTTGAAATTTTAAAATTAAAGTTAAGAATTTAAGAGTGATTTTAAATTATGAAAGTGATTTAAAACATATAAAACTAATTTTCATTTATGATATATTTAATTAAATTATAGGCTAATAATAAGAATAATCATATAATTACATATATCTCATAAAATTTGTGTAATTCATTTTTATTATTTTATGTTATTTTTTCAAAAAATCAAAATCCTTATTTTATTGATTTTAATTAATTTATTAATGAATTAATAATTAAGAGTAGATATTGTTATCGATTATTATTGATCGACTAATTCTTATTTTTAAATTATTTATTACTTGCGGTATATTTGGATGATTGATAGATAGGTAATTTAATTATTGGAGTGAATTTATGAATTATTAAGTTTGTTAACTTAAATAATAAAATTAATTATAAAAACGGACTATTTTTTACGTCAAAATTGGTGAAAATTTATATTCCCACTGGCATCCTCGTCGGACCACCGTGAGAAGTTGGCGAGGGTGGTCGGTGAACCTCAGCCTGGGCGGCAAGGTGGTGACAAGACGTGAGCGAGGGTTGGGTAAACTTCGGTAGGAAATTTTACACATGTGATGGACCTTCACCATACCTCTGCCTAGATTGCAACGAGTTGGTCGAAGCTACGCTAGTGAGAGGTCGCCAAAGGCAGTTTTAGGCCCATAAATGGCCGGACTAGTCTTTAGGATTTTCATTCAAAAATTTCCCCTCTATACACATTATACTTCTTTCTCTAAAAATTATCACTTCCAAATTTAGGTATTTTCAGCTTAACAGGGATGGGGAAACACTTCATGATTTCAAGTAATTAAAAGAGGGGGTATCTTTAGCTAGGAAGTAGAAATAATACAAGAGAAGTTGTTAGAACTTACTCCTGCATAGTCAGTAAGGGAATCATTTCAGTTGAATTAGTTTTATTAAGGATAATTAAAGTTATGTGTTACTATTTATTTTGAAAGTTAATGTTATAGATTCAACACGAGAATAAGAAATCAGTACATGCGAACATTTCAGAATGTAGGGGATAACTCCACGTTAGTTTATATACATTATGATTTTAAAAATATTTGCATATGCATACATTTTGAAAATATGGAAAATGATGGCATAGTAATTATAGAAATAAAATATATGTTTATTTATGATACTCTTTTATAATTATTGATGTTATTATGCAGGTATTTGTTAAAGGATACAAATGAAAAATATGAGATATTATGGGATTTTCAATAACACGGCACCAATTGTTTAAATGCATGCATCATAAAAAAATATTTTGTGGATTTTTGTTTTTGGGCATGTGACAAGGTCTTGCACCATATTAGATTTGTAGGGAATATTGGTACACTTCAAATATGTATCTTTAGAATATAATCATTAATAATATGACCATAAATACATGCATATTAGAGTAAAATTATGATGCATTTTAAAATAAATCACACATATATCTCAAAATTGATCGATCTATGTGACATATGTATCTTAGAATAGGATCATGCTCATATCTTGAATTATTCTTAACTCAAAAATACGAATAGGATTCTTATATTGAGTCGTGAGCTCACCACTTTTTCTTAAACATTTTAGATCACGTTGGAGTTGAGATGTGGTTTTATGAGCGTAATTGGTGTAATGTTTAAAGGTTAAATTTAGAACCTCTTTTGTTATTTTTCTTACCTTGGGTTATATTGGATACTCTACTGACACAATTTATTTGGTTTTTGTATTAATAATAATATCAGTAATATAATTTGGTTTTGAAATTTCTTAAATATTGTATTTTTTTATTTTTCAATTTCATTTAAAGTTAAAAAGTTTTAAAAATATGGATAACCCAACTTAAATATTTTAATTTAAATATTTATTTAAAAAAATATCAAGATATTATTTTAATTTCATTTATTTTCTATTAATTTATGTACATATTTTTTTGATGTGAGACACAAAGTGATGTGTGCATAATGTAAACTTATAAAGTTCAATCTATATGAGTACGTGAATAATGAATTATTAATAATTGATTTTTACATAGAAAATAATAAATGTTCAAAGTTAAAATTATAGAATTTATATTTTATACACCAATATTAAAATAACAGGATTTATAGTAAGTTTGGACAGATGAATCGTTTGATAACTTCATTGTGGAAGTTTCTTTCAAAGATTGATTTAAGGTTATGATATCAACAACTACAACTTAAGGAATTGTACAAACCCAAAACTACTTTATGAACGCAGTATGGGAACTGAGTTATGTGTAATATCTTTTTGACTTAACCAATGCAAATGCTATTTTTATGGATTTAATGAATCGAAATTTTGATCTTATTTAGATTATCTTATCACTGTGCTCATCAATGATGTATTGATTTATTCTAAATTTCATGAAGAAAAAGAGAATTATTTTAGAATTGCTTTACAAACTATTAGAGAACACCATTTGTTCACAAACTTCGAGAAATGTGATTTTTGGCTCACTGAAGCCAAATTTCTTGGATATGTTATATCTAGAAACGGTTTATAAATGGATCCATCCAAAGTTAGAAGCAATATTGAATAGGGAAAGATGGAATAATGTAACTAAGATGTGAAGTTTCTTTACATTAACTAGGTATTACCGATGTTTTATACTAGGTTTCTCAAAAATTACAGCACCTCTAACATAGCTTACACAGAAAGGTGTTAAGTTCATTTGGAGTGAAGAATGTGATGTAGCTTTCTATGAATTAAAAGCATGTTTGATGATCACACCAACTCTCGTAGTACCAGACAACAAGGAACATTGCATAGTGTTCACTGACGCATTGTTGCAATGACTTGAATGTGTTCTAATGCAGAATGATTGTATTGTTTTTTATTTAGGTCCAATTAGAAAAAAATAATGGAGTTAAGAATTATGCTGTTTTAGTTATAATTATCTAGCCTCTCTTTCCATTCATTTTTTTTTAAATACATTCAAAAGACAGCTTAAGCAGAAGACATATGTATGACAACTTAGCAAACACATGGACACAAAACAATTTTACACTTATCATGACATACATAATACAAAAAGACAGCTGTTATTACACTTGGCAAACACATAAGCAAGAAAAAACATAAGCAGAAGTTGATAGTGGCAAGAAATGTAGGCAGTGGACGCATGCATCTTGTAGCTGGTGGCTGCATAATTGCTACATGGTGGTTGGTGGCTGCTGCATGCATGCTTATGTTGTAGAGAAGTAATTAGGATTCTTTTTAGGTATCCTTGAAGTACGCCTTAGTGTAACATTACCCTCCTCTTTAGAATGAACCTTGTCCTCAAGGTTTAAGAACAATTCCTAATCCTCCCAAGTGGCCTCTTCTTTGAGAAATTTTTTCCATTTAACAAGGTTTTCTTCTATGAACTTAGATAATTTATTTACCCACTGTGAGTCTAAAATTTCCTCTAGCTCAATAATCAACTCTTCATCGTGAGAAATTGATGGCAAGTCAAAGCTAGAAGCTTGATCTTCCCCAATGTATTTATTGAGCATGGACACATGAAAAGTTGGATATATGTGAGAGCTGGAGGGTAATTTTAGTTTGTAAGCGACATGACCAATTCGTTCTTCAACTTCATAGGGTCTGTAATAGCGGCGTGAAATTTTTTGGTATAGTCTTTTAAAAACTTAATGTTAACAATAAGGATGTAATTTGAGAAAGACAAGATCGCTAATGTTTAATTTAGTTTCCCTTCGTCTCATGTTTACCTGTTGCTTCATTTGGTTTTTTGCAATAGACAAATTTCCTTAAGTTGTTGAAGTGTTATATCTTTAGAAACCAATTATTGATCTACCTTATTAATAGAACAGATACCTTTGTTATAGTATGACATTGTAGGAGAAAGTCATCCATAGAGAGCCTTAAAATGTGTCATTTTAATGGAAGCATGGTATGTGGTGTTATACTATAATTTAGCCCATGGAAGAAAGTAGGACCATTTACGAGGTTATTGATGGACAAAGCAACGAAGGTATTGTTCTACACATCTATTCATAACTTCTGATTGGCCATCTGTTTGGGGGTGATATGTTGAGCTCATTTTTAATTTAGTTCCAGAAATCTTGAAGAACTCCTGCGAAAGTGGTTGATAAAAATTGGGTCACGATCGTTGATAATAGATTGTGGCATGCCGTGAAGTTTCACTATTCCTTTAACAAACCTTTCAGACATCATCTTGGTTGTGTGTGGGTGGGACAATGATATGAAATGAGCAGATTTACTAAGTCTGTCCACTACAACTAAGATAGCATTTTTTTCCATTGGAAGAAGGAAGATCGTCAATAAAATCCATTGTTATATCATCCCAAATCTGATAGGGAATAGGCAATGGTTGAAAAAGTCCTGCAGGTGATAAAGTTTATGTTTTAACTCATTGGAATTCTTGATAGGAAGCTACATAATTATTTATAGTAGTATACATTGAAGGCCAATAGAATTATGAGCCATTCATTTATAAGTTCTAAGCACACCCGAGTGTTTTCCTAATTTAGAATTATGAAACTCCTGTAACAATTGATGAGTGACTGGTGATTTAGGGGTAAGTGGTACTCTATCTTTGTAGAAGATAGTGTTGTTTTTCCATAAGTAAGGAGCTTCTGGTTTGTCATGTGCTTGTTTGCTGATTCTTTACATGTAGGGATCAAACTTTGCTTCAGACTTAATGGTGTCCTCATGGGCAGAACCGACATCGCTGATCCTGCCATTACTTTGGTTTTATATTTATAAAACTCTCGCAAGTGCACAAATCATTTCGTAGAAAAATGATAAGCATACTCCCAAGGTCGATCTAAGGAAGGAATATATGTGGTTTTTAATTTATTATTCAAACTTTTAAAAATGAAATTAAATCCTAAACATCCTGTCACGATATTTTTTGGTTTTGTGTTTTTAATCTAATAACATAAAAATAAACATAGATACATATTCAATAAATATTTATGCAAATTTTATCATTTATAATAGTGGAGTATTTATGGATATAATAACTAAGTTAATTATGCTTGCTCATATTATTTAGGTTATTAAAGATATGAATTGATATTTATTGATTCTCTTTTTTTATATGAATACCACCTTTGGTGGGGTTAGATATTCTTTGTTAACTAAACAAATCAATTAACACCTATGGGTGAGGTTGATAACTAATTTGGTTAATTAAATTAATTCCTTTTTCTAAGAGATTGAAAATGAACCATTTAAATGCCACCTTTGGTGGGGTTAGATAGTTTAAACTTTATTCAAGGTGTCTAAATTAAACCTAAGAATTTAATTATCCGAGTACTAACTTTCAAGTTTTAAAACCACTATTGAAAACATGTTGTCAATACATTTTCAGATAATAATTCTTATAAAAACTTTTGAAATAAAGCTTCACTCTAACTACCAGGCGATTATACTAACAAATAAAAGAGCACTACTCTAAATCAGATCGGATAACTAAACCTTAAAATCTAATTTTCAGATTTAAGTTTGTAATGAAAAATAATATATTTCTCTCTAACATTCTTAATATAAAATCTTGAATAAAAATAAAATCAATTCATTTTAGATATTTTTACCTATTTAATATTTCGCAAGTATAACAACGTTATTATTATATCATGTTTACAAACAGCCAACAAAGTTAAATTTAATCACAGACAAATTAATTATAACTGGTAAGAATAAAACATAAAAAATAACTGTAAAGAAAATAAAATCCTTACAGTACTTTGATGCTATTCCTATTGCTGGAAAACCTCCAAACGAAATTTGCACTCCCATTTATTGAAAAAAGCTAAAAACTAAGAAAAACTAGAAAAACTAAGAAATGAGAGAAAGAAAGAGAAGAGAAGATGTGTTTTTAGGTGTGTTTAGTTATGAAGAGAATGAGGGTATTTATAGGTGAAGAAAGGAAGGAAAAGTGGGTGAAAAAATGATTAAAATTTGAGAAAACATGGAGTAGTGAATGATGACATCATACTGATGACGTCATGCTGGTGTGGGCGTGGCAACGCGCGTAGACGGGGCAGATGGGCATAGCGACGCACGCGGATGGGGTGTAGGTGTGTGCGGTATAGAGAGCTGGTGCGCACGGAAGTGGGCGTGCTGCGCGCGTGGATTGGGCATTGTGCTGGCGTGGCGTATGCGTTGATCGGCACGGCTGGGCACGCTACGCGCATTGGCTGATGCGGTTGGGCTGCTGCGTGCGTGATTTCCTCCTTTTTGACATTTTTGACCCATTTTGTCCAATTTTTCCATATTTGTTGACTTTTCCTCACTTATTTTATGAATATATTTGTGATGTATTGCCTCCAGTATTCCTCTTTGAGTCTTTAAGTTACGTTTTTAAGCGAAAATACCTGAAAAATAATAAAAAACCCGTGATTTCGAAAAGAAATATTTATATAAATATATGATAAAATCATATAAATATATATATTTTTAATCAACTAATGTGCATAAAATCATGGTAATTTTAGTGCTTTTTGAGCACTCATCACAACCCCTAACCAACTTCTTGCTAGTCCCTTAGGAAGAGAAGCGATAAAAACTAAAAATTAAACTATCCTAAATCACTTCCATGGATTGACACGGTTGTATTTAGCCTATGCAACAAGCCTTTAAACCCCTAGGTTGCCCTAGTGGACGAGTTTGAGTCTCGTGAGGGTTTTCAGTAATGATACCCATAAACATTGAACAAAAATTAAAAGAAATAATAAAAAAAACAACTTAAAAACTAAAATTACAACAAAATCAAAAATTAACTTTTAAGAATAAAATAAAAGAAAACAACATGAAACATAACACAAAATTTTTCATACTTTTTAATCTCCTTTAAGATCATAATTAAAATCTAAAGCATAAGTTATATTAATCTTCTTAAACAATCATGATTTATTATAATAATTAGTCAAAAATCATTTTCATATTTCATATAAAAAATGTATCAATTTAATTTCACCCAATTTCAGTGTCATGAATCCGAATTCGCTTCGACTCTATTCCTCTCAAGTCAATACTCTCAAAACACTGAATCCTATGGGTTCAAACACTCATACTAATTTATATGTGAAAGAGTGGATGTATAGAAATGAACTAATATGTTCGCATATGTATAAAGAATAAAGGCTCAAAGTGTTATTTTGACATTGATCTCATGGAAGGAATCAAATGTATAAATTATAAAGATATCATATATAAACATTATTTTTATGCATAAATCAAACTCATTAAGAAAAAATTTCAAGATATATGCCTTTTACAAATGAAGAAAGTGCAATGACTTTTTAGGGAATTACTTCTTATATCTTTCTTTTGTAATTAGCCTTTACTCAGAACTTTGTAGGCAATGTGGGTTATAATATATAGATTATACTATATATTCTTTATCTCTCTATATTTTTCTGATGATATTTTTCAATATATATCATTTTTTTAGAGAGTCAACCCATGTAAAGATTATACATTTTTTAGGATTTTGGGTAATGCGGGTCATAGTATGTAGATTATACTGTATATTCTTTATCTCTCTATATTTTTCTGAAGATACTTTTCAATATATATCATTTTTTAGAGAGTCAACCCATGTACAGATTGTACATTTTTTTAGGATTTTGGTGAGTGGTTAATTTTGTGGCTTTTCTGTTTGATTTGGTTTAGGTAACCCCAAATATATCTTTTTTTGTAGTAGTAGTCATGCATGAATGAGATAAAAGCATATACTATCAATTTCTACTCAAATCATTTAATCTAAGCAAAAAATAATAATAATAAAAAATATACAACACTCTATTAAGATAAGAAAAAAATCATACATTTAATGCTAATACCTATAGAGATCATCTAAAAATTTGAAGAAATAAGAAATGTGTATGGAGTAGAAAAAATATATATTTCACTCTGAATAAGGGAAATTAGGCTCAAATTATATCTTACAAAGGTAGTCTCTACTAAAACAAATTCATAAACACTGATTTTGGGTTTAATATAATTTCCACATCTTATCAAGAAATACTAGTTATGACAAAAACTAACTAATTACCAAAAACAATTACAAAATATTTCATGATATGTTTTCAAAAATTAATCTAACAGTACAAAAGACTTAACTATTTACTTAAATTCGATTTAAAGAAATGATAAATTTTTGTGAGAATTTTTTTTTAAATTACAAAAATTATTAAATCACACAAAGAAAATAAAACCAAACACAATAAAAATGAAAATTTGAACATAAAAAAAAAGAAATTTTATTTTTATTTTTTTTAAATTGTTAATTTTTTTTTAAATTAAGCATGGTAATTTTTCACCACCCCCAACCTAGAACTTACATTGTCCTTAATGTAACAACTGTAAATTAAAGATAAAGTGAAAAGAGAAGAAATATTACCTATTTCCAGAGAATGTCGCAAGTAGTGATGGAGAAATACAGATGCATCCATTATGTTCATTAAAGTGCACACAGACAGATTGCTGTAAACTTCTAAAATCTCAACAAATATTTTTAGTTTTAACAATTTTAAAATTATTCACATGTAATTAAACTAAAATAAACAATATAAATTAAATAAATAAAATTACCTAAAATGATGGGTTGCCTCCCATCCAACGCTTAGTTTTACGTCTTAGCAAGACATAACTTGAGGATTTAATTTTAAGTAAACTCAATGTCCCCTCATCAATGAGTCAATCAAACCTACAAGTAAGACAAGATTGTCTACCTATACTTTTTCAATCATGTCCTATGCATTTTCAAATTTTTCTATACTTAAAACTAGGGACATGCTTGTGGGTTTTAGATAATCCACGTCTAGGTACAAATCAAATAATTAAAGGTATCAAAACACAATTGTACCTAGATCAAACAAAACAACTAACTCCTTAGATTGTAATTAAAACTTTAAAGTTTTGGAGATAGTTTCAGAATTTTTTTTGTTTTTTTAAGTATAATATCTAAGTTAAAATAACATAATTAGTATTAACCAAGAGTGCTGCCAGGAAAGAATGGTGGTGCAAAGGCTACTTAAAAACCATCCTCCTAGACAGAACAACGTTCCTAGGAAAGACTAGTGGCACAAAGGCTTTCAAGAACTAGTCTCCTAGATAGAACTCCCTTAAATCTTTACTTTTCATGCTATTAAAATTAAGTTAATTAAGTTAAGTTAAGTAAGTTAATAAAAATGTAGGTTATTTAAGTTAATGAAAATCTAAGTTAATTAAGTTAGTAAATTAAGTTATTAAAAACCTAAGTTAATTAACTTCAACGAAAATTTAGAAAAAACCTAAGTTAATTAAGTTAAACGAAAATTAAGATAAAAAAATATAGTTAAAAGAAAAAAAAATTTAAATTAAAAGCCAAAAATAAAATAAAAATAAAATAAAATAAATTGAAAAAGGTAAAAGAAAAATTTTAAATTAAAAATTCAAACAAAAAAGCAAAAAAAATTGAAAATAAAGTTTTTGATTTTTTTGAAAAAAAATAAAAAAAATTTAAAAGAAAAAATTAAATAAAATAAATTTTTAAATTTTTTTTTAATTTTTTTTAATTTTTATTTATTTTTTTATTTAAGTTTTTTTACTTCAAATTTCAAAATTATTTTATTATTCACGCTATAATTATTTTTATTTATTATGAAATTTGAAATTTGAAATTTTTTTTACTATTCATGAACGGTAAGTTTATTTATTTTTTTGTTTTTTTTAATGAAAAAAAATATTTTAATTTTTATTTGTTTTTTTACTCTTCACAACAATAAATTTTTTTATTTTTTATTTTTGGTTTGTTGGTTTTTTTTAAATTAAAAAAATTACAATTTTTACAACACAATTTTTTTTTTAAATTTTGGTAAATAATTTAAAAACTCTATTCCTTCCTCGAAAACGGCGCCAAAAATTGATGGGCAGAACCAACATCGTCGATCCTGTCCTTACTTTGGTTTTATATTTATAAAACTCTAGCAAGTGCACGAATCATTTCGTAGAAAAATGATAAGTATACTCCTAAAGTTGATCTAAGGAAAGAATATATGTGGTTTTTAATTTATTATTCAAACTTTTAAAAATGAAATTAAATTCTAAACATCCTGTCACGATATTTTTGGGTTTTGTGTTTTTAATCTAATAACATAAAAATAAACATAGATACAGATTCAATAAATATTTATGCAAATTTTATTATTTATAATAGTTGAGTATTTATGGATATAATAACTAAGTTAATTATACTTGCTCGTATTATTTAGGTTATTAAAGATATGAATTGATATTTATTGATTCTCTCTTTTTTATATGAATAACACCTTTGATGGGGTTAGATATTCTTTGTTAACTAAACAAATCAATTAACACCTATGAGTGGGGTTGATAACTAATTTGGTTAATTAAATTAATTTATTTTTCTAAGAGATTCAAAATGAACCATTTAAATGCCACCTTTGGTGGGGTTAGATAGTTTAAACTTTATTCAAGGTGTCCAAATTAAACCTAAGAATTTAATTATCCGAGTACTAACTTTCAAGTTTTAAAACCACTACTGAAAACATGTTGTCAATACATTTTCAGATAATAATTCTTATAAAAACTTTTGAAATAGAGCTTCACTCTAACTACCGGGCGATTGTGCCAACAAATAAAAGAGCACTACTGTAAATCAGATCGGATAACTAAACCTTAAAATCTAATTTTCAGATTTAATTTTGTAATAAAAATAATATATTTCTCTCTAACATTCTTAATATAAAATATTGAATAAAAATAAAATTAATTCATTTTAGATATTTTTACCTATTTAATATTTCGCAAGCATAACAACATTATTATTATATCATGTTTACAAACAGCCAGCAAAGTTAAATTTAATCACAGACAAATTAAATATAAAAGGTAAGAATAAAACATAAAAAATAACTGTAAGAAAATAAAATCTTTATAGTACTTTGATGTTATTCTTGTTGCTGAAAAACCTCCAAACGGAATTTGCACTCCCATTTATTGAAAAAAACAAATAAATTACAAAAACATAATTAGTTCTTCTCAAAAAGAGAAGAACTCTAAAACTAAGAAAAGCTAAAAAGTAAGAAAAAATAAGAAATGAGAGAAAGAAAGAGAAGAGAAGATGTGTTTAGTTATGAAGAGAATGGGGGTATTTATAGGTGAGGAGAGGAAGGAAAAGTGGGTGAAAAAATGATTAAAAATTGAGAAAAAATGGAGTAGTGAATGATGGCGTGATACTGATGACGTCATGCTGGTGTGGGCGCGACAACACGCGTAGACGGGACAGATGAGCGTAGGCGCGCACAGATGGGGCACAGATGGGCGCAGATGGGGCGTAAGCGCGCGTGATATAGAGAGCTGGTGCGTGCGGAAGTGGGCGTGTTGCGCGCACGGATTGGGCGCGTGCGTTGCTTGGCGTGGCTGGGCTGCTGCGTGCGCGATTTCCTCCTTTTTGACATTTTTGTCCCATTTTGTTCAATTTTTTCATATTTGTTGACTTTTCCTCGCTTATTTTATGAATATATTTGTGATGTATTGCCTCTAGTATTCCTCTTTGAGTCTTTAAGTTACGTTTTTAAGCGAAAATACTTGAAAACTAATAAAAATACCCGTGATTCCGAAAAGACAGATTTATATAAATATATGATAAAATCATATAAATATATATATTTTTAATCAATTAATGTGCATAAAATCATGGTAATTTTAGTGCCTTTTGAGCACTCATCATGTCACATATATGAGCCTGTGTAGTGAACAATGTGTCCAGAGTTGGACTGTCTGTAAGACAAGATAGAGCATCAACTGCATATTTTGTTTGCCTGGTTTTTATGTGATTTCATAGTCATACCCTAATAGTTTAGAGACCCATTTCTATTGCTATGGTGTTGTGATGTGTTGTTCTAGTAAGTAATTGAGGCTTCTTTCGTCAATTTAAATATAGAACTTATGACCTACCAAATATGGTTGCCAAGTTTGGATGGCCTATACAATGGCCAATATCTCATTAGCATAGGTGGACCATGATTGTTTTGAGAGGCCTAATGACCTACTCATGAAGCATCAGTTTCATTGAAAAATGGTTCTTTAAAATTTGGCATGGCAAGTGTTGGTGTAGTAGTCATGGTCTATTTGATTTTATAAAAGGCATCGTTAGCTTCATTTGACCATCCAAAGTTCCCTTTTTTGAGAAGATTAGTTAGAGGACAAGTTGTGATGCCATAGTCATGAAAAAACTTCTTGTGATAACCTGTAAGACCAAAAAAACCATGTAACTTAGAAATGGTAATAGGCTTAGACCAGTCAAGCATTGCTCTAACTTTTTCTTGATCCACCTGTACACCCTGTGGTGTGATAATATAACCAAGATATTCCAACTCTTGTTACCCAAATATACATTTGCTCAAATTGAGAAAAAAATTTGTGCTGCCTTAAAATTTCAATGGCTATTTTGACATGATCAAGATGTGTTTTCCAATCAAGGCTTTACACTAATATGTCATCAAAGAAAACTAAGACAAATTTTTGAAGATAAGAATGAAATATGGAATTCGTAATAGCTTGAAATGTAAAGAGGGCATTGTAGAGGCCAAATGGCATAACCAAATATTCATAATGGCCATTGCAGGTACAAAATGTAGTTTTATGTACATGTGTGAGTGTACTCGTACTTGGTGGAAACCTACTTTCAAATCAAGTTTCATCAGTAGCTGTAATTGGAAATCTATCCTTGATAGTTATTTTATTGAGAGCCTTATAATCATTACAAACTCAATACGTGCCATCTTTTTTTTAACCAACAATATAGGAGAAGAAAAATGACTAGTGCTAGGTTGTATAAAACCTAATTTCAGCATTATATGAACTTGTTTTTCAATCTCCACTTTTTAAAAATAAGCATACCTATATGGTCTAACATTAACAGGCTCAATTTCTTCATTTAAGTGGATATGATGGTCTACCTCTCGGATGGTAGGTAATTGCTTAGGTTCTTGGAATATGTCTCAATAATCTTGCAATAATTGTTGAATGTTATGTTGGTACTGTTGTAGAGATGAGTTTGTGAAGGATTAAAGACATATAGCAAAGGATGCACCTCCATGTCTCATGCCTTTAGAAATTGATTTTACTGATGCATACCCTATTGCCTTATTGCCAATTCCCCAAAGCTTATGACTTTTGCTTTTTCATATGAACTCCATAGTTGATTTTTCTAGTTTCATGAAACTGTTACCAACTGTTCCAACCATTGGACTCTTAGCACCATATCTAAGCCATTTAATGGTAAGTCATATAATGTAATGATAAATGTAATACCCTGGATTAAGATCGAAATATTCTTAAATCTCCTTGTGCAATCAATGAGCCTCTATTTGCTATTTTTATGTCAAATGGTTATGTAGGTTGCACCGGAAGTGGAAAGATGTTAACTGCTCTTTCATTGATAAAATTATAGGTGGAACCACTATCAATTAGGATAGTCAATTCTGGCTCATCATTTTTAGAATCATCACTACATTCTTCTAACATCAGTAGTCGAGAAATTCTACATTTATGACATGGTGTAAACTTTTGATCACAATTGAAGACAAGCCTTCAAGCTCTCTCTTTTTGCATTTCATCCCTTGATAATCATTTTACCAGTGTGGTTAGTTTAGAGGTTGTTATTGGTGCAGGTTTAGTTAATATTTGAGCATGAGGTTTACTGAATTTGCATTGTCGACTTAGTTGATCATCTCGCATTTGATCTAAGCTAATAGCTTCTTTAAATGTTCTGGGTTTAAACATGCAAATTTCATCTACTATGTCTGCTTTAAGTCCTCCTATGAATGATCCTACTAATGCATTTTATTTCCAACCCTGCACTCGATTGCCTAATCTTTCAAACTCTTTTTGGTAGTCCCTTAAGGAGGCAACTTGTCTGATCTTTGATAGAGCTTTATCAAAGGTTTCACAGTCTGTAGGTCGAAAGAGTGCCCATAGTTCTTTTACAAATAGTTACAATGTAACCTCCATGCTTTATTCTTTGTAAGCACGGTGCAGCCATTACCACCATTGGCTTCCAAAGTGATGGCCTACAGTTTTTATAGGAGAGTCTTGTTTATTTATCAAGACATTTGAGAGTTTGATGATGGTTTCCTCAAGTTGATGTTGTTTATCATTGATCCCTTCTTCCAATCGTGTGAAACTGTCTTTTAGGCCTCCAAGACCAGCTTCCAGATTATCGATTTTGTCTCGATTTGTGCCATTTATTCTAGTTTTGATACCAAAATGTTAGGTCTCAATTAGAAAAGAGCAATGGAGTTAAGAAGGATGCTATTTTAGTTATAATTCTCTAGCCTCTCTTTCCATTCATCTATTTTTTAAATACATTCAAAAGGCAGCTGAAGTAGCAAACACATGGAGACAAAACAATTTTACACTTGTCATGACATACATAATACAAAAGACAGTTGTTATTACACTTGGCAAACACATAAGTAAGCAAAAACATAAGCAGTAGCTAATAGTGGCAAGAAATATACGTAATGGACGTATGCAACTTGTAATTTGTGGCTAATTGGTGATTGCTGTATGCATGCTTATGTTGTAGAGAAGTACTTAGGATTCTTTTTAGGTATCCTTGAAGTACACCTTAGTATAACAATTTTTTATCAACTTGAGGCTCATGAATAGAACTAGTTCACTTTAATTAAGAGATGTTTAGATATAATCTTTACGATAGTAAATTTCAAGTTTTCTCGAATCATAAGAGTTTTAAATATCTTTTTTATATAAAAAGGATATCAATTTTAGGCAAAGAAGATGGGTAGAGTATCTTGAGGATTATAATTTTACCATGCAATATTTTCTAAGAAAAGAAAGTGTAGTAGTTGATGCTTTGAATATGAATTTAAGATTTGTGGTTCAAATGATATTGGATACATGACACGATACTCAAATGATTGATGGTTATGAAATAGTTTTATATGATGATGGTATACGAGTGTTTCTATACAACATGTATCTAGTCCTATATTATTAGAAAGGGTGGGTGGTGGTTATGGAATTGACTTTACTTGTATCATGTGGATATTTTACTTGTATCTAAATAGGACATTTTAATCACTTTTTAATTAGTAAAATATTATTTTACTCATAAAAATTCTGAAATATTACATTTACAAAAGTAATTTACCATAAAAAAATATTGTATTGTTTAAATTCAACTTTAAACTATTAAAATAAAATGAAAATTTTTTTCCAATTTAATTCACTTTATTCTTATATCAGAATTTTTTATTAATAAAAAATATTTTATTATTCAAATTGTGACTAAAATGTCTCATTTTTATAAAGCTATTGAACTAAGTATTCTTTGTAAAATCAAAGTGACTAAAGTAAGCTACTGACACAAATAAAGTGACATATAGGGTACCTAATCCTATTAGATAGAGTAAAAATATATCAATCCACGGTCCCTGAAATTTTTGAATTTATGGTGTAGAATGTCAGAAGTTGCTTTTCTATTTCATGGATAGGTAGTAGTTTCAGTTGATAAAACATTAAGGCAGGAAATGATGAATAAAGTCCATAGGTCGAAATATATTGTACATATTAGCAATACAAATATGTATCACGATTCGAAGCAGATTTATTGGCGGAAGGATATAAAGAAAGAGGTAGCTCCATTTGTGGTAAGGTTTGTAGTTTGTTTGCAAGTTAAGGTAAACATCAGGAACCCAAAAGCTTATAACCTTGATAAGTATAAGGTAACCCTAATAAATAATCCATGTTAAGTAAGCTTTTTACTTAAAAGTCTCGATACTCGGTGAACACTTTAAGGAAGTTGTTTATATAAGAAATTATTTGACTTCATGGAAATTTGATTTGTTGATAGAGATCCTAAGTTTACTCTCCATTTAAGGAAATTTATACAAGAAGCTTTAGGCACAGAGCTATTACATAGTGCGATGTACCATCTAAAATCACAAAGGGTAATAATAGAAGACATGTTACGAGCTTGTATTATGGATTTTAGAATAAATTGGAGTTAATACTTGCCACTAACGAAGTTTATGTACAACAATAGTTATGATATTAGTCATGACAAACAATTTTTATTATTGAGTTCATATGTTTCATATTAAGCATGTATGTATTTAGTTTCCATATATTTATCAATTTCTACCTAAATCATGATTAAAAACAACCTAAAAATTAAAAAAATTCCATAAAAATTAAAAATGCATACTAAATACTAATGTAGAGAATGAGGTTCCCTCCCCCAAACTTAAATTACACATTGTCCCCAATGTGCACATATAAATATGAAAAGAAAAGAAAACTCCATGAATCATGGCACACCACATCTTTCGCTAAAATCCACATATTTCGTTGAAATGTTTATTACTGTTGCGCCATTGCTCTCTATATTTATTCACCTACAAATCAAAAACAATGAAAATATAAGTAAAGTAGCATTGGGTTGCCTCCCAACCAGAGTCACGTTTAAAGTCCTTGACTAGACAGTCCTATCAAGTCCTAAGGTGCATCCACTAAGGTTATCACAAGTGCTTCATTTGATAATTGATCTTCATAATAGTGCTTCACCCTATGTCCATTAACTATAAATCGCTCTTTATCTTTATTTTCTAATCCAATGGCTCTATGGTTGGTTACCTTAGTGATGATGAATGGTTCTAACCATCTACTCTTTAATTTGCCCCGAAATAATTTGAGTCTTGAGTTGTACAGTAACACTTTCTAACCCGATTCAAAGATATGGTGCACAATTTTTTTGTCATGCCATCGTTTTGTCTTTTCTTTGTAAATCTTGGCATTTTCATAAGTATTCTACCGTAATTCATCCAATTCATTTATTTGAAGCATTTTTTTCTCACCAGTTGCATCTATGGACATATTCAATTGTTTCAATGCCCAATATGCTTTGTGCTCCGATTCTAATGGTAAGTGACAAGCCTTTCCATAAACTAGCTTATATGGGGTGTTACCAATTGGTGTTTTAAATTTAGTTTTGTACCCCCATAAAGCATCATCCAACTTAGATGACCAATCCTTCCTAGAGATGTTCACAGTTTTCTCCAAAATTCTTTTCACTTCTCTATTAGATACCATTACTTGCCCACTTGTTTGGGGATGGTAAGGGGTAGACACTTTATGCTTAATCTCATACTTAGAAAATAAGGAATTAAATGCTTTATTGCAAAAGTGACTTCCTCCATCACTAATAATGATCCTAGGAGTTCCAAACCTAGTGAAAATATTTTTTTTCAGAAATTTCATAACAACTTTTGCATCACATTTATTACTAGCAATGGCTTCTACCCACTTTGACATGTAATCCACTCTTACGAGTATGTATTGGTTTCCAAATGATGGAGCAAATGGTCCCATAAAGTGGATGCCCCACACATCAAACAATTCCACTTGAAGTATACTGAGAGGCATCTCATCTCTTTTTGAAATATTACCTATCCTTTGACATCTATCACATATATTTACATAATTGTAAGCATATTTAAATAGTGTAGGCCAAAAATAACTAGATTGAAGTACTTTAGCTGCTGTTTTTGATCTCATAAAGTGACCTCCACAGTCTAAGCTATGGCAATGGTAAAAGATACTTTCAACTTCATCATTAGGGGCACACCTTCTCAAAATACCATCACATCATTCTTTATAGAGGTAAGGGTCATCCCAAAAATACTGTTAAATGTTATGGAAAAAACTTCTTCTTTTGTTTCCATATGAGGTTTAGTGGAAGAACATTGGTGGCAAGAAAATTTGCAATGTCTCCCTACCATGGAACTTTTGTTTGAGTTATAGAAAATAGTTGCTCATCTGGAAAAGATTCCCCAATTACCATATTATCATCCATTTTTGCTTCTCTCTCTAGTCTAGATAGATGGTCTGCTACCTAATTTTCTATTCCTTTTTTATCACGAATTTCCAAGTCAAATTCTTGTAGAAGGAGCACCCATCTTATCAATCTTGGTTTTGCATCCTTCTTCATCATGAGATACTTTATTGCAGAATGATCTATTTAAACAGTCACTTTGGTGCCAACCAAATAAGATCTGAATTTCTCAAAGGCATATACAATGGATATGAGCTCTTTCTCTGTAGTAGCATAATTCATTTGGGCCTCATTCCGTGTCTTGCTTACATAGTATATGGCATGAACAATTTTGTCTCTTCTCTCTCCAAGAATAGGTCCAATAGATTGCACCACACATCAATTCAAAGGGCTTGTTCCAATCCGGTGTGACTATAACTGGTGCTGACACTAGTCTCTCTTTAAGCACTTGAAATACTGTTAAACATTTACCATCAAACTTGAAAGGCATGTCCTTTTCCAAAAGATTACACAAGGGTTTGGAGATTTGGAAAAATCTTTTATGAATCTATGATAAAAGACTGTATGCCCAAGAAAACTTCTTACTCCTCGTACATTGGTAGGTGGTGCTAGTTTCTCAATCACTTCTATTTTAGCTCTATCCACCTCAATGCCATTAGCTGAGATTTTGTGGCCCAAGATAATACCTTCATGTACCATGAAATGACATTTCTCCCAGTTTAAAACCAAATTTGTTTCTTTAAATCTTTGTAACACTAGGGAGAGATAGTGTATACATTCATCAAATGAGTTTCCAAAGACCGAAAAATCATCCATGAAGATTTCTAGATGCTTTTCCACCATGTCTGAGAAAATGGCCATCATGTAGCGTTGAAATGTAGCAGGTGCATTACATAATTCAAAAGGCATTCTCTTGAAAGAAAAAGTTCCATAAGGACATGTGAATGTGCACTACTACAAAATAGGCATTAAAGTCGGTTCAACGAACCGACTTTAAATAGAGCGACTTCAAAATGTAAAGTCGGTTCACCGTGTGAATCGACTTTACACGTACATTTTATGATTTTTTTATTTTTATTCTCATTTTTCGTATTATTCAATATATATATAGCATAAAAAAACTAAAATATAAATAATAATGCAAATAATTAAAAATTTAAATATAATTAATTACTTGATAATTAAATTTATTACAAAAACAAATAATGTATTTACAATACATATAGTTAACTTAAATTACAAATAAAATAATATCGTCAAAGTGTAATTGGATGCGAGTAAGCTTGGTTGGCCTAATCACAAGCATTATGACAAGAAAACTAGACAAAAAACAGCTGATCCATATAACAATTCATATTCCCCTACATACATGAGCACGTAAACATCCATCAAACATGCAGTCTAAACTTCAGAGACATACGAATGAAGAAATTAAATCATTATAAATATTACCATAAAAAAGAGATTACCACAGCAACATCCGAGTGATATAACCCTTCGACGAACTCATATTAGCACTTTATTAATCATTTTTCTATAAATATAAAGTTATCTAGAATCTCTGCTAGTATTTTTTAATGCTATAATGAACTCTAAATATGAAATCAAGTGTAACTCCGATTTCTTACTTGGCTTGTATGAGTTTTGGTGCCCTTAAACATATGGAACACGTTCATGGGCACCAAAACTCATACAAACCAAGAAACAAATCGGAGTTACGTATACCTGATTTTATATTTAGAGCTCATTATAGCATTAAAAATACTAGCAGAGATTCCAGATAACTTTATGTTTATAAACAAATGATTAATAAAGTGTTAATATGAGTTCGTAAGGAAAGTAGGAAAGAGAGATGAGATGTAGTTTGGGCTAAAAATAGGTCCATAAAGCAATGCATTCCCTTAAATACATGAGCAAATAATCATCCATCAAACAAGTGACTTCAGACACAAGAATAGATAGAGAAATTAAATCATTAAAAAATTTACTGTTATGTTGTCATATGCTATTCAAGATCATCAAAATCTTCTCCTGATTCTTCTTGTGATGATATAATTTGAACCATGTGTTCTGCCCATTCCTCTCGTAAATCATCAAAAATTTGCTGGTCGTAGCCCGTCTTGTTCCAACCAAAAAACTACATGTATTTAAAATCAAAATAAGAATGTAATTTCATTTATTTACAAAAAAAAACTCAAATATGTTAAAAACTTTTATGTATATGGGTAAAAGATATTAGCACATCATCAATTGGAATTTTGATATTTGTGATGATTTCGCTCATAAACTTCATGACATAATAACCACACATGACTCCATTATTTTGTTGTGGAACCTACAAAAAACAAGTGTGCATGATTTTTCATATTCGAACATCTTTATTATTCAATTGTAAAACTAATAAAATTATTAATATTGGCTTGTACATACCATAACTTTTGTCCATATAAGCTTATGAGATTTTTTAAGGGCAATGCCCTTAAACTTGTTCCACAACTTCCATGCCCTATCAAGGTTTAAAACGGTTAGTTTTTATTAAATATTACAAAAAATAATAGAAGAAACTAATATGTAGCTATAACTCTTACATTTCAATAATTATTTTTGTATCTTTACTCAGTTCTATGGAAGTTGAGTCACAGTACCAAGCATGATTATTGAACAGATCAATGATTACCAACATCCAATGATCTTGGCCTTGTTCAAACCTTAATGTCCAAGGGATTATCAACTTTTGATTTCTGTTAAGCGTTAATGCCTTATCATATAATTGTTTAGCTCTGATGCTAACATTCTTCTCTTGATATTGATTGACATATGAAGAATCATAAAACATTGCTAAATGTGATGAGTGATTATGTTGAAGTCGATAATAGCACGCCTTATATAAAAGATATATATATAATTAGATAATATAAATATAATTATATATGTTCTACATAAATGAAAGTAAAATAAATAGATTGAGGACTCATCTTGTCCACACTTGAATTATACTTAAATCGATCATTTGATATTCAAATAGTTGCAATAAGCACTCAATCGATATATAAGTTTGGCCGAGGTCTACATCAAAAATTTCTATAGGAAGTGGCACAGTCCATCCATCATTTATGCTAGATGCCCTCCCAACAATAGTCATCAAAGTGCCAAAATTTTTGGTGAAGTTTAAAGCATAATTATGACTATACTTTTTCCAAGGCATCTTCTTGAATGGCTTGGTGCGCGATGATTGGCCACTAGACATAGATTTAGCACGAGATACTTGCTTCGTATCTCTTAAATGTACCGTATTTAAGAGTTCTAGTATAATAGACTATGCAAAAAAAGTATTATATATGTATTTTTTAGTAACAATATAAGATATAATAAAATAATAGTAGTAAACAAGTGTTATATTTTAAGTTAAAAAATAGTACAACGTCAAAATTTAGAACAACTTGAATCGACGGCCAAGCCACATACTGTCTAACCGCCTCTTGGAATGTGGTAGCATCAGAAGGCACAGGTAGTGGACAATCATGAAACAATGATTGATCAATTACTATTCGCCAATGATTAGGCAAATATTGATTATGAATCATCCGATCATCGCTCAATTGTTGTACCATTCCAATAGCAACAAAGTCCGTTGACGAAGGATGTTTCAACAAATATTTCATATTCTGTAAAAAATTTAAGTGTTATATTTAAAAAATAAAACATATAATAAGAATTTAAAAATAATAGATTATATACACCAAAAATTAAAATCTTGCCACATATGATTCATCAAATAAAATAGGACTCCCATGTGGGGTAGCTATTGGATGTACATTCTCACCAAAATGTTCATTGTGGTTTAATTGATGGTAAGAATGTGCATATTGCATTGGAGAAAATGAACCACTACTTGATTGCATATGTATTCTTGGCATATAGTGAGGACCAATAGGATGGCTATATCCCATACTGGATGTAGTTTGAGTGCAATGAGGCTTTTGTTTGAGGAATGTTAAAATACTCCATAGAACCATCATATTGGCTACCTCCCCTAACACGACCAGGATGCTCGCATCCGAATGCATGATATAAAGCATCTCTCCCAAGCTCTTTGATTATTTCACCCCTGGATATTTTTTCTTGAACAACTCTCTACAAATAATAAAGCACACAAACATATCATTCATTATTACATCAATTATTAAATATCATTAAGACTTTTTATCAACCGAAATTACTAACCAACTTATTCAATTGTTATTCTCCTCGCTTAGTCATCGGTCTTGAATTCTTCGTTTTGGGAGTCTTTGTTTCTATGTACAATTCAGTTCGGGTAACAGGTCTACTCAATTCAGCTTCCTACATAAATTATGAAAATTTTATTAACAACGACATGAAATTAAATTGAGGAAAATAAATATAAAAATATTTATAAATTAAGACAAATTAATAATACCATTCTATATATAACTTCAAGATTTGAAGACCTCCCAATACGGTTAGGAAGAATGGTATGCATTTGTACATTCTGATGATCTTCCCTAATAATTTGAAATTCATCTGAGCGTCTATAATCCGTGAAGTCTTTCCAAACTTGAGGTGTAATCCAGGGGTGTCCTTCAGGGATTTTGTAGAGCTCTAACTCATCAAGTGGTTCCAAATATGGAAACACATAATTTCTTCCCAATCTGGAAATCTTGTATTCCTTCCACGCCTTATTTGCAATCTTATAACACTTAAGTTTCCAACTGTCATCGACTTTGTAATGATTCTGTAAAAACACAGTACAAAAGATTAGATATAATACACACCTAATATAATATATATATTGATTATAAAATATAATAGAGTTACACAAATGGTTATCCATATTTTGAACTTTTATCCATCGTCAACCTCAGACCAATCATTTATATTGATTGGTATACTGGACTTCGCAAGTCGACCAATAGAGGATTTCAATTGTTAACCATTTTCCCCTATTGGATTACCAGTAGCATCAAATAGAACATGTATTCTATCATCTGGGTTAAGTGGAGCATCAGGTATATTCGCCCAACCCCTTCTTTTCAAATACCCCAATGGATCATTTGGATCTACAAGCTCTGTTATCCGAAGATCCATGAAATATCTGCAAACAATGAAGAAATATAAATTAATTGACAATTTTAGGAACATACATACAATATAGAACATACATTATGTTTAATTAGGTTGTTGATTGTATACATATATTCCTTCACAATCACTTCGAGCCCATGACGAAGAATCATCATCATCAATTAGATCATCACATACATTAGACAATTTATTTGAGAAATTACTAATATTGGTTAATGTATCAAGCATAGAGTCATCATCTTCTATAGTATCACAATGGTAAAACTCTTTTTGTGGAGGCGTTAACACAACAGACCATCTTGGATCAATTTGATCACTCATGTAAAATACTTGTTTTTCATGAAGTGCTAACGTGAAAGGATCATCAGTGTGACTTATCCTGGATAAATTTACAAGGGTAAATCCAAAATCATGTATTTTATATCCAACATTGATAACATCTTCGACCCAATCACACAAGAAAACTGTTTCATGGAAGACCTCACAATCCAATTCCCAAATCTCTTGTATTATACCATAATAAGTTCTATCAGAAAATACAGGATTAACATCTTTTGAACTAGCAAATTGCATATTTTGTGCAACCATCTTCACACCACTATTTTGATTTACTCGAACTTTGTCCCTAGCTTGAGTCGTAAACCTCGATCCATTTATTGTGAAACTATAAAATGATTTGACATAGAATTTTGGCCCATGTGCAAGCCATTGTAAACTTTCTGATATTTTATGATTGGGTTTCTTGAGTTCATCCCGAATCTATGTATACAAAAACAGAAAATGTGTTTAGAGAGAAGTTTTAAAACATTGAATAGATCTAGGAAGATACATGCATGAATTTTTGTTTGTGACACTTACATGGTTGCGAAACCAATTAATAAGCTCTCGCTTATGTTCATCATACAACCTTTGATGAAAATTGAGGAGATCGATTATCTGAATGCCAAGTCAACATCTTTGATGTATCTTTACTATTGAACAACCTTTGAAAGCGAGGAATCGGAGGAAAGTACCAAATTACCTTTGCAGGCACGCCTTTCTTATGTGTCGTACTCTCATTTATACCGTGCTTCCATCTCGATTCTTTACACCTAGGACAATCATGTAATGTCTCATATTCTTTTCTATAAAGAATGCAATCATTTGGACAAGCGTGAATCTTATGATATTCCATGCCAAATCGACTAAGAGATTTCCTCACTTCATACATTGAAGATGGAAATTCAATACCCTCAGGAAACATATCGACTAGTAGATTTAGTAATTTTGTGAATCCCTTATCAGAAAAACCATGTTTTTCCTTCATATTGTACAAATGAACCAATTTCGACATTTTAGTGTATTTTTTGCATTTTGGATACAACAGTTTTTCGGCATCTTCTATAAGTTTTTTAAAGGTTTTGGGATCATCCTCGCATAATTCATCTTCAACACCATGAAACATATTTTCTGTTTGTACATTATGATAAGATGTATGTAATCCACTCACATTCTTATTTATCTTTTCCCCATAAGTATTATCAATATTTTCTCTATGATAATACCAGCATTTATAGCCCAAAAGAATACCATTATGGATAAGGTGATACTTAACCTCATCAAATTCATGAAATCGCTCATTTTTACATTTAACACATGGGCATCGAATCATACTAGTTCCAGTATTACTATTTGTACAAGCAAATTCCATGAAACTTTCAACTCCAGAAATATAGTCTTGCTCAATTCTACACTTTGACATCCAAGATTTGTCCATTTTCTATTAATGATATTAATTAAACATATTACTTAATTATGTATCCAATGAATATATTTCAAGTATTATTATATATAAATTTCCTAATTATTAGAATATATATCAAAACATACATAATACAAAACAAGTTATCATTTTAATCATTTTACAAAACCATTTCTATACAAATTAAAAAATAAGCAACATGCCAGCATGAATATATAAAAACCAATCACTTTGGTTGATTCTAATTTCTAAACATGTTACTATATCATAATTAAAAATTAATATTAATTATATGTATTTAACATTCTATAAAAGTAGGGACTACTATAGTAACATATTTAACATTTTAACACATAAGTAGCATATATAAATAAAAATAATAATACTACTTAGTTTTTAGTTATTATTTGATTTTTATTAATATATATATATTATTTAAATTATTGAGTTTATAAATATATATTTATAATTTTTTTAAGAGTCAATAGATAGCACGTATAACTCTTATACCAATATAATTTCTTACAAATTTTAAAAAACATATTATTTTTCCTATATTCACTACTTAATAAAATATAATTATTTATATATAAATAAATTTATCCACGCACAGTAAACCCACAATATTTTAGATATTATTTTCACATAAAATAAGTCAAACATAATAACAATCAAAATAAAAAACATACCTAAATCAAAAATTTATACAAAAAATAAAACAAACTGAATAATAAGTTGCAAAATTCTACTTAATAAAATATAATTATTTATATATAAATAAATTTATCCACGTACAGTAATATATATAATCCATCAAACCCACAACATTTCAGATATTATTTCCACATAAAATAAGTCAAACATAATAACAAGCAAAATCAAAAACATACCTAAATCAAAAATTTATACAAAAAATAAAATAAACTGAATAATAAGCTATAAAATTAATATAAATACTTACAAGAATGTTATGAAGTGACTAAATGGAGGAAAGAAGAAGAAAATGATGTTTTGTAAGTGAGAATAAGTGAAAAAATGGGTATAAAAAATTTGAGTATTTCGCTTAAAAAATAGTAGATCTGAAAGATAATGAGAAGAGGAATATAACTCACAAAACTACGTTGTAAATGGTGGTCGGAGGTGGTCAGAAATTGAGAAAGAAGGTGGGTGTAGCTCGATTTTGGGAGAAAATGGAGAAGAGAAATGAAGAAATTAGGATTCTGCGTAAAAAATGAGCCGAATGGATATATTAGGTGGATAGCATCTATTGACTTGGCGAACCGATGCTATCTGCGTGGATAGCGTCGGTTCGCCACATCAACTGACTCTAGCCACGTGGGTAGCTTCGTTTCGCACATCAACCGACGCTATCCACGCAATTTTAATTTTGTTTTGTCAATTATTATTTTATTTAGACTATGCATATACGTACTATAGAAAAAGAAAAAATAATAACTTTAGAATAATATTTAATTAAAATATATACACAAAATTAAATAAAGATATATTGTAAGTACATATATAAATTTAAATATCCAAACAAATAAACAAAATTATATAATTTTTAAAACTAATTGTCTAAAAAAAAGAAAAATTATACTATTATTATCCAACTTAAATTCTAAAGAGTCAAATAAAATAATAATTAATTTTAATTGTATTTACTTCATAAATTTTTTAATTTAAAAAATAGGACGTAACGTCGATTGACGTCGCAAATTGACGCTAGCCACGTGTGTAGCATCAGTTGACATGGAGAACCGACGCTATCCACGTGGATAGTGTCGGTTCTCCACGTCAATCGACGTTACGTCCAACGGGGATAGCATCAGTTCTACACCGAACCGACTTTAAATTCATTATAAGTCTGTTTTTTCAAAAACTGACTTTACACAGCGACTTAAATACCCTTTTTTGTAGTAGTGTTGGTCTTTTCTTGGTCTTCAGGTGCCACAACAATCTGGTTATAACTAGCGTATCCATCTAGAAGGAAAAAGAAAGAATGTCCAACTAATTAGTCAAGCATTTAATCCATAAATGGGAGAGGAAAATGATCCTTCCTCGTAGCTTTATTTACTTTACGAAAATCCATACATACTCTCCATCCCGTGACAGTCTTAGTAGGTATTAACTCATTGGACTCATTTTCCACCACAGTGATTCCTCCTTTCTTCAGTACACATTGGACTGGACTTACCCATTCACTATCTGATATTGAGTAAATAATGCCCATATCCAGCCACTTGAAAATTTCCTTCTTCACCTTTATTTCATAATAGGATTTAAGCAGCGTTGTGCATCCTTGGTGGGTTTAGCCCCATCTTCTAGCAATATTTTGTGCATGCATATTGATGGGCTTATGCCTTTGATGTAAACAATAGACCAACCTATAGCTCTTTTGAAGTTCCTTAGCATCTTTAGTAGTGCTTCCACTTGTTCCATACTTAGATCAGTCAAGATTATGATTGGAAGTATCTCGTTATCACCCAAAATTGTATAACGAAGATGAGAAGGTAAAGGTTTAAGCTCTAATTTTGGTGGCTCCTCAATGGATGGTTTCAACCATGAGCTTATTTCAAGACATTCCACAATTGTATTTGATACACACATGAGAGGCGTGTCCTCCAAAAAGTTCACACAGTTCACAAAATCAACCTTTGATTCCATATTTTGAAAATTAAAACAAGTTGAGTTGTTTTCTATTGAGTTAATATCCTTGTTCATAGCATCATGTGTTAAAGTCATAAGTGGGGGTGGTTCAACAAGTGTTGTTAAACTACCGAAATGAATATGTGCGCCTACATGCGTGTCATGGTATTCATTAGTATGTATGTTTATAGAATTAACAAGCACAGACTCTAAAGCATCAATAGGGCACATGTCATAAAGCACATAAGTGGTTAGCTCATTAGTGCTATCTATTCGAAAGCAATCACCAGCATTATCATCATTAGAAAATTGAATTGCTTTGAACACATTAAATGTTACTTGTTCATCTTACACTCTTATTATAAGTTCATCTTTTTGTACATCAATAAGTGCTCTTCCGATTGCTAAGAATTGACGACAAAGTATGATAGGAATGTCATGGTCCTCTTCCATGTCTAGCACCATGAAGTCTGCCAGAAAGATGAATTTGTCTAATTTTACTAGCAAATCTTCTACCATACCCCGAGGTCTTTTAATTGACATGTCTGCCATCTGTAATGTTACTAAAGTAGGTTTGGCTTTACCAACCCCCAATCTCTAGAAGACTGATAATGGCATGAGGTTAATGCTAGAATCCAAATCACATAGTACCTTGCCAAAACAAATGTTCCCAATAGTGCAAGTGATGTCAAAACTACCTAGATCTTTCAGCTTTTGTGGTAGTTTTATATCAAGAATGGCACTACAACCTTCAGTCAAGGTTATTATTTCATGATTCCAAGCCTCCTTTTCTTTGATAGTATATCCTTCATGAATTTGGCATAAGATGACATTTGTTCAAGTGCATGTACAAATGGTATGTTTATGTGCAGCTTCTTGAAGACTTCCAAAAATTTGGAAACTATGTATCTACATTTTGCTTTTGTAGCCTTTGAGGAAAAGGAATAGTGGGTTTGTAGAGGTTGCTCTTTTTTGGCTGAATTATTTTCTCTCCATTACTCTCTTTATCCACTACTTCCTTTACATCCTTTTTAGTCTCATATTCCTCCTTATCCTTTTGAGTCTCATCTTCCTCTAGAGTTTTACCACTCCTCAAGGCTATAACACTACAATGGTCCTTCCCTTCTCTTCTTGGGTTTATAATTATGTCACTTGGAAGGTTACCTTGAGGCCTTTGGCTTATGGCTTGGGCAAGTTACCCCATTTGGTTCTCCAAATTTTGAATCGAAGCCTCTTGAGTGGACACTTTTGTATTTACTGATTGGATGAAGTCTTTCATCATCCCCATTAAGGAATTTGTGTTGTCCTCAATATGTTGTTTCTTCTCTTGGGCTTGTGATTGATGTGGTTGTTGAAAACCAGGTGATTGAAATGATTGACGGTTGAAATGATTACCACCTTGATTGTTGTTACTCCAAGAGAAATTTGGATGTTGTCGCCATCCTGGGTTATATGTGTTTGAGTATGGATTATTGTTTCGATTCACATTACCCACATAGCAAATGGATTAATGATTATTTGGACAATTATCAAACAAATGAGCTCCTTCACAAAACACACATAACACTTTTGAATCTTGGACTTGGTTTATACTCGCTAGCGAGTGTTGCGCCTTCAAAAGATTAACCAAAGATGACACTTGAGCTATAAGTGCTATGATATCATTTACCTCATGCATTTTGGCTATTCTTCTTGTGGCTTTCATTCTGTCCATTGACCATTGATAATTATTGCTAGCCATTTTCTCAAGTAAATCATAAGCTTGATTTTAATATTTGGCTAGCAAAGCTCCATTAGCTGACACTTCTTTATCAATTCCTTGAATCTTTCCCATGCTTCATATAGAGATTCTCCTTCGTGTTATTGGTAGGAAGTAATGTCATTCCTAAGCTTGGAATTCTTTGTTGGTGGGAATTATTTCATCAAGAATTTCTCTGCCAAACCATTCCAAGTTGTAATGGAGTTAGGTGGGAAAGAGTTTAGCCAAGCTCGAGCATGGTCTCGCAAAAAGTAAGGGAATAATCTAAGCCTAAATGCCTCCTCTATCACACCATTGAACTTAAATAAATCTAAAACTTCAATAAACAATCTGAGATGAAGATGAGGATCCTTTGTTTATAATCCGCTGAATAGTCCAACTATTTGTAGCATTTAAAACATCACTAGCTTTAGTTTAAACTGATTAGCTTGAATATTTGGCCTTGTAATACTTGGATTCAGTCCTTCGAACGTAGGTATTGCATATTCATTCATTGATCTATCTCTATCATCCATCAAAACCATTTGATTGTTTAAGTTTAACTTATTATTGTTTATTTTTAATAGATTAACCATTTTTTCCTCTTAGATGACTTGTTGTTTTCTAATTGATCTTAAAGTACGCTCAATTTCAAGATCTAAAGGTTAGATTTTTCCCTCACGAACTCTACTCATGCAATATACTCAACTATGTTTTTACAATACTAAAGAAGATGTCTAAATAAAAACTAAATAAATAAAAAAATTAACAACTAAATAAATAAATTATAGTAAAAAAATAAATAAATAAGTAAAGAAAATAAATAAAAGAAATTAATTACAATAAGTAAATAAATAAGTCACTAAAAGAAAATGAGTAAATTAAGATTAAAATTAAAGTAAAGAAAAATAAATTAAGAAAAAAAATAAAAAAATATTAATAATAATAATAATAAAAATATTAATTTCTAATATTAATAATCCCCAACAACGGCGCCAAAAATTTGATCGCCACACACGAAGTGTGTGCAATGAATACGCAAGTATACGTATCGTAATAAGTAATATAATGATAAGGAAAGATCGTTCTCATAGTGATTATTTTATTAGAAATTAATTTTTAAAACTAAAACAAATAAAAATCAATTTGTTTTTGTGTTTTTATATTTTAAGGAAACAAAATTAAAATAACTAAAAGTAAATAGGAATAATTAATTAAATCAAATTTGGTAACTAAAATGAAATATGAGAAAATATCTAAGAATACTTAATCTCTCAATTTTTTAAACATACGAATCTCTAAAATCCTCCCATTATAATATCAATTAATTACACGATTAATTGAATCTAACCTAGCATATATTCCTCTCTCAAGTAAACTACACACCATATAGTAATTAATTTATTCACACTCTCATGCCAATTAAATTGCACACTACTCATTAAGTTCATCAATTATGGATCATATACATAAGAATCATACATCACTACCTAGAAACTATGCATGTTATTTAATCAAGACAAACAATTAAATAATTCTTTCAAATATATTTAATTGCCTCTATAGATAAATTATTAGTTAAACAATTAATAACATACAAATCAGATTAAATAATATAATTAAATTAAAATTATAATTAGGGTAAAGTTTTAGATGGTTCATAAGATCCCTAGATAAATAAATTAATTACACATTATTATTTTTATAAAAATCATATTTTTCATAAAGAAAGACATAAAATTGATAAAAAAAAAGAGTAGAAAAATAAATACAATCAATCTCTTAAATTATAGTATTAATTTCCTCTTGAGTCTCTACCAAATTGTATATTATCCTAAATTTTTATGTATTTTTCTCTGTTTTTAGCTCCAAAACTGACCAAAATTATGCTAATAGAGGCCAATTAGGGTTTATGGAGTAATTAGGGGCTTAAATAAAGCTCAGGTGCGATCTGGACCATTCGATCAGCTTCAGATCAAGTGTTATGATCAAAAGAAGCAAATTTGATAGTTTCAGCCAATAACAGCTCGATAGGTGGCATCAAAAATTCCTTTGGGCGAATCAGGGAGCAACGCATGGTAGGGGAGACCGGTCAAATTCAATGCTCGTCGAGTCAACAACACATGGTGCGATGTGATTCGTAAAAACTAATGGCGTGGCACATAGGTGGAACACGTGGAGCAATGGTGTGGTGACAGGGGCATGACGCGTTGATTGATTTTCAAACTTGGATTGAACACCGTGCTAACACGTGACGTAATGTGATTCACTCTCTGTGCTTACGTGTCATCCACGTGGCTTGCCCATTCAGCTCCTCTGCTTGCGTGGCATGCCACGTGATAGCTTCTAATTGATCATGCATTAAAAATTCATAAAAAATCCAGAAAAAGCCTAAAAAATTCCAAAAACTATATTTTCACCCCTTTTCACTAATATTTTATATTTTAATTTTTTTTACCATAAAAATACTATTTATTAAATAAAACAAGTAAATATTAAGTAAAAAAAGTGCGCTAATGACTCTATTTTCATAGAATCATCACTTAGTCATTGGTCTTGACTTCTTTGTTTTGAGAGTCTTTGTTTCTATGTACAATTGAGATCAGGTAACCGATCTACCTAATTCAAATTTCTACATAAATTAAATAAATTTATTAACCATGAAATCAACTTAAATTTGAGGAAAATAAATATAACAATATTTATAAATTAACACAAATTAATAATATCATTTTATATCTAACTTCAGGATTTGAAGACCTTCTAGTACGGTTAGGAAGAATATTATGCATTTGTATATTATGATATTCTTCCCTAATAATTTCAAATTCATTCGTACGTCTATAATCCACGAAGTCTTTCCAAACTTGAGGTGTAATCCAGGGGTGTAGATTTTGTAGAGATTTACTTCATCAAGTGGTTCCAAATATGAAAACACATAATTTCTTTCGAATCTGGGAGTTTTGTATTCCTTCCAAGCCTTATTTGCAATCTCATAACACTTTCTCTTCCAAGTGTCATCGACTTTATAACGATTCTATAAAAACACACTATAAAAGATTAGATACAATATATGTAATTAGTTATAAAATATAAGAGACTTACACAAATGGTTCCCATATTTTTAACTTTTCAGCTTTGTCAACGTGAGTCTAATCATTTATATTGATTGGTATACTTGACTTCATACGTCTACTAATAGAGGATTTCAATTGTTGGTCATTTTCCCCTATTGGATTACCAGTAGCATTAAATAGAACAGGTACTCTATCATCTGGGTTAAGTGAAGCATCAGGTATATTCACCCAACCCGTTCTTTTCAAATGCCCAAATGGATCATTTGGAGCTACAGGCTCTGTTACCCTAGGATCCATGAAATATTTGCAAACAACGAAGAAATATAAATTAATTGACAATTTTAGGAACATACATATATATAAACATCCAAGAGTTATTAGAACAATATAGAAAATACATTAGGTTTAATTAGGTTGTTGATCGTATACATATATTACTTCACAATCACTTCGAGTCCATGACAAAAAATCATCGTCATCAACTAGATCATCATATACATTAGGTAATTTTTTTAAGAAATGACTAATATTGGATAATGTATCAAGCATAGGGTCATCATCTTCTAAAGAATCACAATGGTAAAACTCTTTTTGTAGAGGCGTTAACATAACAGACCATCTAGTGTCAATTTGATCGCTTAAATAAAATACTTGTTTTACATGAAGTGATAACGTGAAAGGATCATCAGTGTGACTTATCTTGGATAAATTTACAAGGGTAAATCCAAAATCATCTATTTTATATCCAACATTGATAACATCTTCGACCCAATCACACAAGAAAATTGTTTCATGGAAGACCTCATAATCTAGTTCTCAAATCTCTTGAATTATACCATAATATGTTCTATCAGAAAGTACAAGATTACTATCTTTTGAACTGGAAAATTGCATAGTTTGTGCAACCATCTTCATACCACTATTCTAATTTACTAGGACTTTGTCCCTAGTTTAAGTCGTAAACCTAGATCCATTAATTGTGAAACTAGAAAATGATTTGACATTTAATTTTGGACCATATGCAAGCCCTTCTAAACTTGCTATTATTTTATGATTGGGTCTGTTGAGTTCAACTCGAATCTATATATACAAAAACATGAAATATGTTTAAAGCAAAGTTTTAAAACATTGCATAGAAGTACTAATGAATTCTTGTATGTGACCCTTACATGGTTACAAAACCAATTAATAAGCTCTTGCTTATTGATAACCATATATTATACAGTTATTTTGTCCATTTTATTAATTATAATTGCTATGTTCTTGATATTTTTAGTTAATTTTAATTAATTAAATTAATATTTACTGTTTATTTTTTAAGAAATATATTTTTAAGAAAAGAGGGCTTAATTGCAAATAATAAATTTTGAAAATATAATTTAAATTAAAAGAGGGCTTAATTGCAAATTAACAAAAGTTGAAAAGTTAAATTAAATTAAATTGGAGGGCTAAAAACAATTAAATGAAATTTTTTTTTCTACGCAGGAAAGAAGACCACGCGCAACAATTTTCTAAGCGTGCCACACAGTGTTAGATCAGAATATCAATGGTGAGGATCAGCGCGTGTAATACAGACACGAAAAAAGCAATTGGATACGGTTTTCTAAATTACACGCTACTCAGTGCACTAAGTGTGGCCCACTTATAAGACAGGCTGGCGTGAAGGGTGGGACCCACGTGCGCCCTCCCATTACAACGAATCATACAATGCCACATGTCTCGAATATTCTTTCAACAAATCAGGAGTTGACATGTGGCATGTGTTGGTAAAACAAAAACATTGAAACAATGCGCGTTTCCAAAAGCTTCTGTGTTACCACGTGTCTTGAAAGCAATTATCCCATGCTAAAAGGTCCTTGTGCGCCCTATCTTCACAGCGTATGAAAGGTTGACACGTGGCATGCGTGAATTGAAATGAAAAAGCAGAACGATGCACGCTTGTCTCCCACACAAATTTAAATATTATTTTCGATATTTCGTTTTGTCTGTAGCACTTGTATTAATTATTATTTTTGATGTAATAATTGTCTCCCGCGTGTTTAAAAAATGTATTTTATGATGTATTTTTTTAGAGTGTGAGAGCTATAAATAGGGGATTATTGCGAAAAATTAAGGGGGTTGGAGAGTTGGACTGTGGTACACACAAAAGCCATTTTTGGCTTCTGTTGTGTTTCTACATGTGCTAGAAATTAGAGACCAGAATCATATTTTAATTTTCTTTGTTCTTCATTTAATATTCCTTAAATGCTTATTGTAATTTTAATTTTTCGTATTAAGTAATTTAATTTTTCTAGTGTTGCGTTGTAACTAAATTTTTGAAGCTTGAATAAATTATTTTTGAAAGATTTAATGTTTTTAAGTTGTTTATTCTATTTGTGCTTAATGCTTTTGATTATTGAAAAATTTATCAAGTGATCTGTGGCACCTAAATAAACTTGGAAGAGGCATTTTTGTGTATATTGCTCGTGTTTAGGATAACATGTATGGTGAAAGCAGAGGAACATTCTTTATTGTATGTGCAGCTATTTGAGAACTTTGAACGTAATGAATCTTGGTGAATTTAATTCTCATAGGAATATAGTGAATTATTTTAGCAAGGTGTGTCTATTTGTTATCGGAAGAGACATATGGATAAAATTAGTAGTTCTCTGTTGACAAATTAAATTCAAAAATATAAATCAAGAGAAAATAATATGATTCGAGGATTAATTTGGTGAAAACTACAATCCTAGAATTTTCTTATTTATTGTTATTAAAATCTTAGTTTGTTAAAATCCCATCAACTTTTCGATCATTTGGATAAAATCAGAGTGAAATAATTTTAGTACTTAACAAACTGTAGTAACAAATCTCCATGGGAACGATAATTTACTTATCAATTTTATTACTTGTGATCGTGTATACTTGCACGTTTTCATGTTCTCTTAAAGAGACAAGACTTATGTTCCTCATACAACCATCTTTCTCCTCCTTTTTTATAACGAGGATCTATCTTCAGTAATTTTAAATGCATCCTATAATGTTATTAAAGATATATCAAGTAGATATCATCATTAATAGCTAAATAAAAAATATTTTTTGCATAAATGGAAAGGTTAAACATCACTTTGTCTATGTACGGTTGGCCTCATTATTATTTACCAAAATGATTCAGTGTGCTTTTTCGCATTGAGTGCGGTCAATAAACAATTTCTTACTTCCACCAAGCATAGGGTTACCTATTTGGATCATGTGACGTTCTAATAACAACTCGTGCATATGATTCCCAATTTCAATGTAACCACTAAAGTATTCTGAACAAAACTCAATGACCTCTTTAGCAATGTAACGTTCTACCATGCATCCTTCAGGTTGATTTCTATTATTTACATATCCTTTAAGGACTTGCATATATCTTTGAAAAGGATACATCCATCTTAAGTAAGTAGGACCACACTATTGAACCTCTCGAACTAAATGAACACACAAGTGAATCATTATATCGAAGAAAGAAGGAGGAAAATATTTTTAATTAGACACAAAGTCTCTACACTATCTTTCTACAAAGAGTTTAACTCGCCAATTGATATAGATTTCTTTCATATTGTATTGAAGAATGAACAAAGGCGAATTATTGATAATCGAATATTTTTTGGAAGAATTGATCTAATAGCAACTGGTAATAACTATTGCATTAAGATATGACAATTATGTGATTTCAATCCAAAAAGTTTCTTATCGATAATAGACACAAAATTTCATAAGTTGGATGAGTAACCATCAGGAAATTTCAAACTCGCCAAACATTTACAAAACACATCCTTCTCTTTTTTTGACATTGTATATTATGCTGGTGGCAAGTATGTTCGATTCTTATCATTTTTGACCCTTGGTACCAATTCAATTCGTATGCCTAGTTTCTTTAAATCCAATATTTCTTTAATTCCATCTTTTGTTTTTCTAGGTATATTAAGTAATGTACCAATCAAGCTCTTACATACATTTTTCTCAATGTGCATGACATCTAAGATGTGACTAATGTGTAGGTCTTTCCAATAAGGTAATCCCAACATATTGATTTTTTATTCCAACAACCATGGTCTACTGATTTAGTAATATTTTCATTTTCACCCTTTTTATTAGTTGACCTATTTCGTTTCCCTACCTTAGTGAGTATTCTTTTTTTCATCTTTCCATATCGTTTGAATGTCATACCATTCAATTGCCTTAATATCTCAACACCTAGCAAAGGTCGGGGTGCATGATCATGATCTTCTTCACCATTGAACGATTTCTTTTGGTATATAAACTTGTGTCCAAATGGAAAAAATCTTCTATGTCTTCTATAAGACATCTTTCATCCATGAAAAAGATAAGTTGTAGAAATGCCATCACTACATATAATCATTAATTGTCCATAAAAGGACCCCCTATAATTAAAGTGTTCTTCCTTATGTGCATCATAAACTTTTACACCATCATTCCACAAGGTCTTTAAATCATCTATCAGAGGTTGGAAATATACATCAATATTAACACCGGGTTGTTTTGGTCCTGAGATCAATAATGTTAACATCATGAATTTTCTTTTCATACACAACCGGGGAGGAAGATTGTATGTTACCATAATTACTGGCCAACAATTATATCTACTACTAAGAGAACTGTGTGGATTAATTCCATCAGTAGCAATGGCAAGACGAAGATTGCACAGACCAGATGCAAATTGAGGGGATAAATTATCTACTACTTTCCAATTTGGAGAATCACAAGGATGACGTAGCACCCCATCATCAGATCGATTATCTGAATGCCAAGTCAACATCTTTGATGTATCTTTACTTTTGAACAACCTTTGAAAGCGAGGAATTTGAGGGAAGTACTAAAGAACCTTTGCGGGCACGCCATTCTTAGGTGTTGTCTCATTTGTAGCATGCTTCCATATCGATTTTTTACACATTGAACAATCATCTAATGTCTCATATTCTTTTCTATAAAGAATGCAATCATTTGGACAAGTATGAATCTTATGATATTCCTTGCCAAATCGACTAAGAGATTTGATAACTGTATTTTATATAGTTATTTTCATTTATTTTATTAATTATAATTGCTATGTTCTTAACATTTTTGGTTAATTTTAGTTAAATAAATTAATATTTACCATTTATGTGTTAAGGAATATATTTTTAAGAAAATTAAATAATTTGAATCGAAAACGTACTTAATTGCAAATTTATGTCCACAAATATAATTTCAACTAAAAGAGTTCTTAATTGCAATTTATAAAAGTCTAAAATATAATTTAAATTATAATCGGGCTTAATTTTAATTATTAAAAGTTTAAAATTTGAATTTAAATTAGAAAAGGGCTTAATCATAATTCAAGAAAGTTTAAAATATAATTTGAATGAAATTGGTGAGTCCAAACTGCAATTAATTAAAGTTGAATTTTCTGCGTAGGAGAGAATATGTCCACGCGCTGTCATCCACGCGTGCAACGTGGACTGTCAGATCAGATAAGAAGCGGCTAGGATGCGCGCATGTCCTTCAAACTCGACCAAAGCGAATGGGTGCAGGTTTCTCATTCACACTGCTCGGTGCGCCAAGTGGGGCCTGCCTGCCGCGCAGGTCGGCGTGTAGGGTGGGACCCACGTGCCTGACGCGTTTTCAAGGTATGATTCCGTGCGGCAGATTCACATGCTCCCGATTATACAAGCAATCGAATGATGCCACGTGTCCCACCATTCTTTGTAGCGAATCATATGGTGACACGTGGCAAGGTTCGATAAGCGTGAAAATGCAGGATCATGCACGCTTTCCTACCGTTGTCCCCCACTTTCTCGTGCCTATAATCCCATGCGGCGTTTTTGCATGCACCCGTCCTTGATAGCCAGTGATATGATGCCACGTGTCCCACTTTAGATTTCAGCTAATCATATCGTGACACGTGGTAGCGTGAATTGAAAAAAAAACATCAACACACACGTTCCCAATTTTGCGTTTTCGATACCAGTTTTGTGTTTTCGATAAATGTTTGTCCCCCATACGTTTATTTAATTATTTTCGCCATAACGGTTTGTTCCCCGCGTGTTAAAAAAATGTATTTTTTTGGATGTATATTTTTAGCTATAAATAGGGTATTTATTGTTGAAAGAAGGAGTTTTTGGGAGTTTTGAGTTTTGGATTTTTAGTAGTATTTGGGGCTGGACTGTGGAACATGCAGAAGCCATTTTTGGCTTCTGTTGTGTTCTGCGTGTGCCAAATATTTACGAACCGAAATGATTTAATTTTCTTTTGTTCTTCATTTCATATTCCTTAACTGTTGTAATTTTAATTTTTAATTTATGAAGTAATTTAATTTTTCTAGGGTTGCATTTTATCTAAATTTAAGAATCTTTGATTTTAATTATTTTTGAAAGATTTATAAGACGTTCGATTTGTTTATTCTATCTGTGCTTAATGCTTTTGATTATTTACGAATTTTATCAAATGATCCGTGACACTTAAATAAACTTGGAAGAGGCATTTTTGTGTATATTGCTCATGGATAGAATGACATGTATGATGAAGGATAGGAATATACCCTAATTGTATGTGTGGCCATTTGAGAACTTAGAACGTAATGAATCTTGGTGAATTTTATTCTCATAGGAATATAGTGAATTAATTTAACGAGGTGTGTCTATACGGAGCTTAGTAGAGATGTATGGATAAAATTAGAAGTTTTCGGTTGATAAATTAAATGTACTAAAAAAATATTAATCAAGAGAAAATAACATGATTCGAGTGGATTAATTTAGTGAAAAACTGCAATCCTAGATTTCTTTTATTTTGCTATTAAACTATTTTCTTAAATTTCTTCCAATCAACGATCGTTTTGGATAAAATCAGAGAGAAATAATTTTAGTATTCAACAAACTATAGTGACAAATCTTCGTGGGAACGATAACTTACTTATCAAATTTTATTACTTGTGACCGTGTATACTTGCACGTTTTATGTTCTCCAAAAGAGACAACAAGATTTCTTCACTTCATACATTGAAGATGACAATTCAATACCCTCAGGAAATATATCTATTAGTAGATTTAATAATTTTGTGAATCCCTTGTTAGAAAAACCATGTTTTTCCTTCACATTGTACAAATGAACCAATCTTGACATTTTAGTATATTTCTTGCATTTTGGATACAACGGTTTTTTGGCATCTTTTAGAATTTTTTTAAAGGTTTCAAGATCATCCTCATATAGTTCATCTTCAACACTATGAAACATATTTTCTGTCTGTACATTATAATAAGATGTATGTAATCCACTCATATTCTTATTTATCTCTTTCCCATGAGTATTATCAATATTTTCTCCATGATAATACCAACATTTATAGCTCAAAAGAATACCACTACTGATATAGTGATACTTAACCTCGTCAACTTCATGAAATTGCTCATTTTTACATTTAACACATGGACATCGAATCATACTAATTTCATTAATTATTACTATTTCTACAAGCAAATTCCATAAAACATTCAACTCTAGAAATGTAATCCTGCTCAATTCTAAACTTTGACATCCAAGATTGTCCATTTTTTATTAATGATATTAAGCATATTAAATATGTATCCAATCAATATAATTAAGGTATTATTATATATGAATTCTCTAGTTATCATGATATATAGCAAAACATACATAATACAAAAATTTATCATTTTAATCATTTTAAAATTGTATTACTTTTACTTAATAAAATATAATTATTTATATGTAAATAAATTTTTTCACGTACGGTAAATATTCTAGTAGTCCCTCAAACCCACAACATCTAGATATTATTTTCATAAAAAATCAGCCAAACAAATAATAACATGCATAATACAAAACATACATAAATCAATCATTTATACAAAAAATAACGCAAAGTAAATAATAAGTGCGTAGGATTAATAGAAATACTTACAAGAGTAAATAAAGTGACAAAATGAAGGAAATGAAGAAAAAAAAAGTGTTTTATAAGTGAGAAAATGGGTATAAAAAATTTGAGTATTTCTCTCAAAAAAAATAAGGGATTTGGAAGATAATTTATAGAGGAAGAAAATGCACTAAACGGCGTTGGAAATGGTGGTCAGAGGTGGCTGAAAAATGCGAATAAGTGGCTAGAAAATGCTCAGTTTTGAGTTTTTTTGGGTACTGCAAATTAAAAATGATATTTCTGATGGAGAAGAGAGAAGAGAAATGGAAAAATTTACGTGGATAGCATCGGTTGATGTGTTGAACCGATGCTACACATGTAAATAGCGTCGGTTGACACATAGAATCAACGCTATCCACATGTGTAGCATCGGTTCTACGTGTCAATCAACCTTATGAAAAATTGGTTAATTTTTTTATTTTAACAATTTTTAAAATTGAAATTAAACAATACAAATTTTTTTTATTTTTTTGGTCAATTATTTTTTAAGATTTTAACTATAGACCTTTTATATTTTTTTTTGTATTATAAACATGTAAATAAAATTAAGTACGTATCCAAACAAATACACAAAATTCTATAAATTTTATAATTTTAAAAACCAATTGACTAAAAAAAAGAAGAAAAAAGTATACTATATATATATATATATATATATATCCAAATTCAATTTTAAACAGTTCAAATAAAATAATAATTTACAAAAACAAATTATATTAATTAATTTCAATTTTAAACTGTATGTGTTGGTTCTATGTGTCAACCGACGCTATCCACGTGTGTAGCGTCGGTTCTACATGTCAACTGATGGTACATGTAGCATTGGTATTTCACTGAACCGACTTTTAATTGATTATAAGTTAACACATAGAACCGATTTTACGTATCGACTTAAATGCCACATTTTGTAATAGTTTTCTAAGTGGATCAAAAACTATTATAGTTCATCAACTAGTATCTAATGCTTGTATATTGCTATTCTCCATGACTAGTACTTAACTAAACGAAGAAAAAAATGTTTCACAAAATTCTCTTGATTTGTTTGAAATATTCTCAAATTTCTCTATGTATGGTCAGCTAATAAGAGGTTGTTATGGTATATATATATAGTCTATAATTTTGGCACAAGTTGATTATAAAATCGTCTCTTATTTCCACTGAACTTAAAGAGTCATGCAAACAATCAAATTGTTTGTTAAAGAGGATTATATCATCTAACATGGGATTATTAATACACATTTGTCTTCTCATTTTAATCTAATTAAATATTTGAATTACTAAAATGCCTTCACTTGTTTCACAAGCTTTAAATATCTACTAAATATTCAAACTTAGCATTTTAATATTTTCATTAATTCATATAGTTATTTAGTGATCAATCAAATAATATTTAATTAATTACATGAATGAAATGGCTATGCCAAAATTACAATTTTAACCTTACATATTTATTTGACATTAATGACTCTCACAAAATGTTCTATAAATAAATATGCGTTTTGATCGCTAAATAATTAATTCTAAATTAATTAGTAATTTATCTCAAAAGAAACTTTATTCATTATTTCTTATGAAGCAAACTCGAATACCAATGAAATTGTAATTTAAAACTTAAATAAAGACTTAGTACATTAATTAAGCCCTTAATTAATTATAAATAGTTATAAACCTTAGAGTTACTCCAATATAAACTTAAGAAAAAACTCTTGAATTTCATAGATAATATTTACTCAATTCATTGTAGTTTGAGTAATCTATTGATATAAATTAAGTGCAACCAAATCCTACCCATCAAGTTTGTAATACGACTAAGGTCATTAAGTTCATTTTATCTTCTCTATTGCATCTATTCCTTGAAAAAAATGTGATGTGTATGAATAAATATTATAATCATATATTAGATCACGTTAAATTATCCAAGCTTTTGATCACTAAGCAAGGGAACTGATTTCTAACATCTGAGAATACACACACATCTTGTGTGATAACTTCCTAGCCTACCATAGAAACCAAGATATTATCATACAAGTCATCTTAAATTACCAAAATGGGTATCCCTGAGTAAGTCAAATACCAAGTTGTTACAACAAGAGCCTAGCTAAATCACTCAAGCTTAAGATCGTTCTACATATAGCCATCGATGAGCATAAAGAAACATCTATAGGTAAACGGATATTAATAGTGTTTCTAATATATCTATTCCAACCCTATATAATAAACTATTGTACAAAGTAGGGGTGTCCAAAAACCGGGTCGGACCGATTTAAACCGAAAAACTAGTCCAAACCGGACCGAACCGAGCAGTTTTGTAAATGAAATGGTCCGGTCCAGTCCGTATTAAATAAAACTGATTTTAAAACGGTCTGGTTCGGTTATAAAATATTATAAACCGGTCGGACCGGACCGGACCGATTTTATTAAATAAATAATTTTTATTATTTAAAATATTATAAACCGGGGTATATATATATTTTGTTTTCGAGTTAAGGAATTCAGCCCTAACTCGTTAACGCTTAACCCTAACCCTAGAAATCAAAATCTCATTTCCTTTGCGCTCGCCTTCACCACTTCGCCGTCTACGCTCTAATTTCGCCACTTCTTCGTCTACGCTCTGGGTTTGGTCGTCGTCGCTTCCACCAACAACTAGCCACTTTCCTCGTGTTGATTCCACTAGCAGCTAATCACCGTTCCTCGCATTGCTTCCACCAACAACTAGCCATTGTTCCATGCGTTGCTTCAACCAGAAACTAGCCACCTCTCCTCGCGTCGCGTCGTGTCATGACAACAATGGACGAAAATCACGAAATAGGTATGTGGTCTAATACTACTAGAGTACTGGTAGTCTGGTAGTAGTTTTTTCCTGAATAAACTGAATGGTAAGTTTGAAGTCTGAACTCTGAAATCTGAATGGTATGTCGTTTTTTTGTTAGTCTAAACTCTGAAATCTGAATGGTATATCGTTTTTTTTGTTAGTCTGAAATCTGAATGGTATGTCATTTTTTTGTTAGTCTGAACTCTGAAATCTGAATAGTATGTCATTTTTTTGTAAGTCTGAACTCTGAAATCTGAAGGGTATGTTGTTTTTTTGTTAGTCTGAAGACTCTAAACTGTGAACTCTGAAGTTTGAACAATTTTTTCTCACAGAGTTCATTTTTTTTAAATGGTGGAAACTAATTAATACTGTTAGAACTTATAACTTCAGTTAAATTGTTCATATGTTGCCCCTCTTTTAAAGCTTAATTATTTTGATTAAGTTCTCTTTATAGATTAAATACATATAGTTTATTTTATTAATGTTTGATCATTATGAATTTCAAGAGGTACAGGTCTACCCCCGAGAATAAAAAATCTATGTCATCAAGAATATGTACATTTACATAACTTATTTTTCAGTTTAAGCTAATTATAATCATCCGGATGCATTCCACCTTTCTTATACCCATCATGATCTTCTATTAGAAGGTAGAGTTATTTTTTGCCTGTTGGATCTGATTCCAATTCCCATCAAATTGTTATCAGTATTTGTTTGATCTAGAAAGTTAATTAAACTTGGAGCTCAAATTCATGTACTGGTAGTCTGGTAGTAGTTTTTTCCTGAATAAACTAAATGGTAAGTCTGAAGTTTGAAATCTGAAATCTGAATGATATGTCGTTTTTTTGTTAGTCTAAACTCTGAAATCTGAATGGTATGTCATTTTTTTGTTAGTCTGAAATCTGATCTTTACAAATTGCCTTAGTATAATCACAGTTCACAGAATACATTGATCTTTACAATTAAATGTGTTTTTTTATTAACATGATTTGTTAATATAAATTTTTATATATGATTTATATATAAACTATATTTTTGTCATAAAATGTACATAAATTGTGGTGGTTTTGTTTTATAGGTTCTTATTAAATCATATTAGTTCTTAAATTTTAAAATGTACATAAACAATGTTTAAATTAATATTGTTATATATTGCATAAAGTTTCTGAATACCAAACTGTATTATTAATTCATTAACGCCTGATATCATATATGTAGGTAATACAGCTATAAACTAAATATTTATGCAGATAATTATATTTTAAATGTAACTAATCCACAAAGTTAATAAATAATAAAAAATAGTTTTTATTAGCATTTAATTGTACAAAATTACCATCTTTGTAATGTAGTGGCACCAAACATTTTGTGAAGCCCTCAAATTCAAGGTAATGTCCTAGATTGTTGTCCTATGCTAGAATGTTACACTTTGGTGACTGATATTATGTTAGTTTTGAAATGATTTTTGATTAAGTACAAAAAGTAATATTTTAATATATTTAAGAATATGTACTAATCTATATTCTATATATAGGTGATGATGTACATGAGTTTATTGGACCAAGTCAATTTACAGACTTTACTATGTCTATGATTGAAGACATTGAACCTGAAATTCATCCGAATGAAATGGAAAATCGACCACAGAATTTAAATGACTCATCTTCAAAAAGGGGAATAGAAGTAAGTAATGTTCACCCCGATAACGAATCTGATATGAAGAAACCAAAAAATTTTAGGTCAGAAATATGGAATCATTTTTCATATATTTTACCCTATGATGTGGAAAATCCTAGAGCTACATGTCATTATTGTAAAAACAGTTATGATGCTCATCCCACAAGGAATGGAACTACTTCAATGATACATCACTTCAAAAATTTATGTAAGAATATTCCTAAAGAAGTAGATAAAGGACAAAAGATGTTAAGTTTTCAAACACAAAAAGGAGAGGATGATAGGACAACTCATAAATTAGTTGCTGTATCATTTGATGCAAAACGTGTTAGAGTTGCTTTGGCAAAAATGATTATTATTGATGAATTGTCTTTTAGGTTTGTTGAGGGTGAGGGATTTAAAGATTTTATATCTGAAATTTGTCCTAAGTTTCATGTGCCATCTCGGCAAACAATTTCTAGAGATGTGTTTCAACTTTATTTAGATGAGAAAAAAAGTTTGAAGAAATTTTTCATAAGTGAAAAGCAAAGAGTTTGTCTTACTAGTGATTGTTTGACTTCAATTGAAAATATTAATTATATTTGTCTAACCACTCATTATATTGACAAAGATTGGAAATTACAAAAGAGAATTATAAAATTTTGTCAAGTTGAGAATCATAAAGGTGATACAATTGGGAGAGTGATAGAACAGAGTTTGCGTGATTGGGGTATATGTAAGGTATTCACCATAACACTTGATAATTCTTCCTCAAATGATACTGCTGTGTCATACTTGAAAAGGAAGCAAAAAAATTGGAATAATGGACTTGTTATGAGTGGAGAGTTCTTTCATGTGCGATGTTGTGCTCACATTTTGAATTTGATTGTAAGAGAAGGACTTAAAGATCTTCATAGTACTATTATGAGTATTCGTTGCGCTGTGAGATATGTTAGATCCTCTCCTTTGAGATTACAAAAGTTTAAATTGTGTTCTATTAAAGAAAATATTGAGTCCAAAGGAAGTGTCGTGCTAGACGTGCCTACAAGATGGAACTCCATATATCTAATGTTAAAATCTTCTTTAGATTTTCAAAAAGCATTTGATCGTCTTGAAGAAGAGGAAGGAACAAACTTTATTTCTTATTTTCATGAGGAGTGATCGAATGTTGGGCTGCCAACATTAGATGATTGGAAGAATGCTGATGTTTTTGTCAAGTTTTTAAAAACTTTTTATGACTCTACTTTAGCATTCAGTGCATCTTTATGCACCACTTCAAATTTATATTTTATAGAACTACATAACATTCAATCTCAAATACTTACATGGTGTGGTTCTGATGACTTGTTGTTGAAAAATATGGCTATTAGCATGAAAACAAAATTTGAGAAGTATTGGGGAAATGTAGACAAGACTAATAAGATGTTGTATGTTGCATTTATACTTGATCCAAGGTACAAATTAGAGTATTTGGAATTCTTATTTGAAGAGATTTATTATTTAGAAATTGTTCAAAAATTGAGAGATAATGTCAAAAATACTTTTATGGATCTGTTCAAAGCTTACTATATGTTAGTGCATGGAAAAGATTTTCAATCTAATGTGACTCAATCATAAGATGTAATAGGAAGGATTCCTTCATCTGAGGAAGCAAGAAAGTTGAAGTTTCTTAAACGCTTAGAGGAGAAAAATAGTTTGGAGTTGAAAACCGAGGTTGAGAAATATTTGAACACCCTATGTGAAAATGTCATATTGGATAAGTTTGATATATTAAAATAGTGGAGGGCAAATTATTTTAGGTTTCCTATCATCTCTCTCATTGCATGTGATGTGTTAGCAATTCAAGTTTCAACTGTTGCATCAGAATCAGCTTTTAGCATAGGAGGGAGCATTCTTGATCCATTTAGGAGTTCGTTGAATCCTAAAATGGTAGACACATTAGTATGTAGTCAAAATTGGTTTCGTTCTTCCATTAATAATGACAATGTCCTCTTACCATAATACAATGATGACCTAGAGATTTATGAAGATGTTGATTTTGTTTGATTGTAAAGTTCATTAAAGACACTACAATGATCGTTGATGATTAATAATGGGTAAGTTTTAAATATTATTATCTAATGATGTATTGTTGTTGATTGTGAGTTTTGATGTTTGTATATGTTTAAGAATTCTTTGTAAATGATATATTTGGAATTCATTTCTTCATGTCTAATCTTTTTTTTATTTTAGATTTTGATAACATCTTATTTATGTATTTATATGTTTAACAATAATATCTATCTATGTATGATTATAAATAAGCATTATATTTGATTGCATCCTATTAAATTATATCATATTAAACTGAATCATATTTATTTATTTTTAATTGTTAAAAACCGTTCAAAACCGTTAACCAAACCAGACCAAAACCTTCGGTTATAACATTTTAGATAGTCGAATGGTCCGGTTTCAACTATATGAACGGTCCGGTTTGGTTAAATTTTTTTTAGGCAAAACCGGATCGGACCATGGACACCCCTAGTACAAAGTACCCCCAAATAGATGTCTCCAAATAAGTTACCCCATATAAGTTTCACTCAACATGAATATGAGTTGTACTAGTTACATAATCAAAGATTCATTATAAACTTTAACTAATAGTCATAAATTATTTTAATTATATCATTTAAATTCAATCCTCTAATATATGCGCTGATATATTGAGTTTTATTTACTTTATTTAAAGAATTAAATGATACATACAAATAAATAAAATATACTTTTACTTAATCTAATTGTAGCAACAACAAATACAAATTTACATTAGGGCTCTATCCTAACAGAATATCTTATCGTTGAGAAAATCCTAGCAATAAGTGGCAGCTTAGTGGATCCTATATCTTTCCTGATTAGATCCTCAATGTCTAGCACAAGATCAAGATTACCAACATACTCAGTCAAAATTTCCATCCTTTAATAAAGTACAGAGAAGAGATACACTGGCTAGTGGAAACAACCTGGTGAGCGTTAAAAAAGCTTAAGAATAAGAATCACAAGCTCTAAAATCCAGAGATGAAAATTAGATCCAAAAGAAAAGGAAAATAAAAAAGTTTGTAAACAAGATGGAATGGAAAACAGAGAATGAGTCAAATTAGAATTGGGAAACACTTGTGTGACACTATTTTGGGTTTATCTCAATTTGTTATATTGCCTCTCACTTTGTACCCATTAATTTTATTAGTGAAAGAAATATTTTTCAGAGTTTGTCCCATGGACTTAGCCCAAATTAAAAAGGGTGAACCATGTTAATTGACCGGTGTCATTACTTTATTCTATTGAATTTATTTTATTTTTACCCGTTGTGTCCAATAAACTGGTATCAAAGTTAGTCTAGTAAAAATTTTAATATGCTCTGTGGTTGTAGCATAGACTGACCTACCACATCATAAAATATTTTATTAGGTATAGGGCATATTTATTTGTAGAAAAAGAAACATAGAAAGAAAAAAATAATGTCAAGCCAGAAGGTAGATATTGAGAAATTTAATGGCAATAATAATTTCTCTGTATGGAAAAGGAGAATGAAGGATATTCTTAATCAATAGAAGGTCCATAAGGCGTTGCTGGGGAAATAGAAAAAGGTAGCAATCATCATTGAGGAATAGTGGGAGGAAATAGATGAGATTGTAGCTAGTACAATCCGTCTAAATCTCTCAGATAATGTCTTGCAAAATATTGAATCAAAAAATTGAAAGACTGCTAAAGAAACATGAGATACTCTAGAAAATGTGTACATGTCAAAGAACCTTTCCAATAAATTTTATTTGTGGAAGGAGCTATATCAGATGAGGAAGAAAGATAATGTGAGCATGATGCAATACGTTAGCAATTTAAACAACAAGCTTTCTCACTTAGCAAGATTTAATGTGAGTTTCAGCAATAAAGAGAAAGTTGTGCTATTGCTAGCATCACTACCCTAATCATATAATCATCTCACAACAACTTTAACTTATGAAAAATACAAGATAGAGTTTGAAGTTGTTATAGAAGCCCTATTGTCATATGAGAAATGGAACATGGAGAGAGATTCAGAAGCACAAGCCATTATCATAGAGTCTAGAGGAAGAAGATAGTACAAAGAACAAAAACCCAGAAGTAAGAGTAGAGACGAATCAAAGAAATTTTCCAATGTTGAATTCCATCATTGTAAGAGGAAGAGTTACATCAATAAATTTTTCCCGGTGTTCAAGAAGGAATAGGAAACGAGCAAAGACAAAGTAGTGAAAAAAGACGATAATAGTGATGATGAGAAAACAAATAGCATTGACTAGTTCAATATCGTTTATGATGAATATTTTGTCAATCTTGCATCACACGAGACCAACTGGGTGATTGATATTGGTGCTACAGTTCACGCTACATCATGTAGAGAATTTTTCTCATTATACACTCCTGGAAGTTTTGGTGTTGTTAGAATGGGAAATGAAGGCTTGTTAAAGGTTGTTGGCAGATGAGATGTTTACTTGGAAACAGAGAATGAAACTAGACTATTTCTGGAGAATGTCAGGTATATTCTAGATATACGCCTGAATTTGATTTTTGTACGTAATTTTGCAAATGAAGGATATTTCAACTCCTTAATTTATAAAAAATGGAAACTTATAAAAGGATCCTTAGTAGTGGCTAGAGATGAGAAGCTTAGAACTCTATATATAACACAAGTGAAGCACTCCACTAACACACAAAATGCCATGGAAAAAGAAAGAGAAACTGAATTATGGCATAGGAGACTCAGTCACATGGGTGAAAAAGGTATGACAAGTATAGCTAGGAAAAAGATACTACCCAGAATGGATAAAGTACATTTGAAAAAATGTGTTGATTTTATAGTAGGAAAGCAAAATAGAGTTGCTTTCAAGAGTTTCCCTTCTTGTAGAATGAATAATATTTTAGATCTGATTCATTCATATTTGTGTGGACCAATGCTAATGATCATTCAAGGAAGATATGGGTATATCTTCTGAAGACAAAGGATCATGTGCTAAATGTCTTTAAAAATTTTCATGCCTCATTTGAGAGATAGATTGGGAAGAAGCTGAAATGCATCCTGATAGAAAATAGTGGAGAATACACAAGACCTTTCCATGCTTACTGCAAAAAACATGGTATTCGATATCAGATGACACCTCCAAAGATACCGCAGTTGAATGGCTTAGCTGAGAGGATGAACAGAACTTTAATTGAGAGAGTAAGATGTCTACTCTCACATTTAAAGTTGCCTAAAACGTTTTGGGGTGAAGCCATACTCACAGTTGCACATATGTTGAATTTTTCACCCTGTACTCCTCTCAAGATGGATGTTCCAGATAAAGTGTGGTAAGGAAAGGATGTTTCCTATGATCATCTACAAGTGTTTAGTTGTAAAGCATTTTTTCATATCCCCAAGGATGAGAGATCCAAACTTGATGCCAAAACAAGACAGTGTATTTTTATTGGCTGTGATCAAGATCAATTTGGCTATAGATTTTACGATGTGGTTGCAAAGGGACTTGTTAGGAGCCATGATGCTATATTTTTTGAAGATATTATCAAAATGAAAAAAAGATGTTCCTAATTCTTATGGTGACTTATCAGATTTGGAATAATTCCTCCAACATTAGTGCCAAGACAAGTAGGAGATGAAGACCGGGTTTATCCACCAGATGAAGATGATGCTTCTGAAGATAAGGGAAGTGATGATATTCATTATATAGTACCAATACCTATGGCTTATCCTATTTCACTGGGAAGAAGTGATAGAGTGAGATGACCCTCTACCTCATATCCTCTAGATGAGTATGTAACTTTCACTGATGGGAGAGAACTTGAGAGTTATGAAGAAGCCATGGATGACAAATCCAAACAAAAATGAATTGAAGCCATGCAAGATGAGATGAAGTCCTTGCATGAGAACAAAAAAGTTTAGCTAATGAAGCTACCCAAAGGGATGAGGGCTTTGAAAAATAAATGGGTGTTTATGGTGAAGCATGAAGAACACAATTCCAGTTCACGATACAAAGCCAGATTGGTTGTCAAGCGATTCAACCAAAGAAAAGGAGTTGACTTCGATGAGAATTTCTCATCAGTTGTGAAAATGACATCCATCCGAACTATATTGGGGTTAGTAGTAAGTATTCACTTGGAGGTTGAGAGAATGGATGTCAAAATTGCCTTCCTACATGGTAACTTGGAAGAAGAGATATACATGTAACAATCAGAGGGTTTCAAGCAAAAGGGAAAAGAAGATTATGTTTGCAAATTGAAGAAAAACCTCTACGGCTTAAAACAGGCATCGAGACAATGATACAAAAAGTTTGAGTCTGTTATAAGGGAGTAAGGCTGCAAAAAGACTACTTCAGACCATTGTGTTTTTGTACAAAAATTCTATGATGTTGATTTCATTATTCTTTTTCTCTATATGGATGATATGTTAATTGTTGGCCAAAATATTTCCAGAATCAATAACTTGAAAAAATAGTTGAGTAAGTCTTTTGCCATGAAAGACTTAGGGCCAGCAAAGCAGATTCTTGGAATGAGTATTATTAGAGACAAAGGTGCTAATAAATTATGGTTGTCATAGGAGAAGTACATTGAGAAAGTACTTCAAATATTTCATATGGACAAGGCTAAAACGATTAGTTGCCCTCTTGCAAATCACTTTAAGCTATGTTCTAAGGACAACCCTTCTATAGACAAAGAGAAGGGAGAGATGGAAAAGGTTCCATATACTTCAACAATTGGAAGTCTAATGTATGTCATGGTTTGTATACAGCCAAATATTGCTAATTCAATTGGAATTGTGAGTAGATTCCTTTCAAACCCTCGAAAGGAACATTGGGTTGTAATGAAATGGATTTTTAGGTATCTTTGAGGTTCTTCCAAAATATTCCTATGCTTTGGAAATGAAAACCCTGTGTTATTTGGATACACAGATGCAGATATGGCTATTATATGGATTCCAAAAAATCCACTTCAGGTTACCCGATTACATTTCCAAGGGAACTATGTCATGGCAATCAAAGTTACAAAAATGTGTTGCACTGTCCACTACAAAAGCAGAGTTTATAGTAGTAACACAAAAGAGTTTCTATTGATGAAAAAGTTCTTGAAAGAACTTGGGTTGCAACAAGACAGTTACCAATTATTTTGTGATAGTCAAAGTGTTATCCATCTTGGAAAGAATGTTTTTATTTCATTCGAGATGAAAACATATTGATGTGAGATATCACTGGATTAGGGATGTAAGGGAGAATAAGCTACTACAACTTGAGAAGATCCATACAAAGGAAAATGGATCAGATGTGTTGACAAAAATTCTTCCAAGATAGAATTTTGAATATTGTCATTTAGCTGCTGGATTAGTAGAGCCCTCTATGTAGTCGAGAGGGGGAGATTTGTAGATCCTTCCCACATGGAAGAGGAAGAAAATAAAAATGTTAGGTACAACCACAAATGTTAGGTGCAACCATAAATGTTAGGTGTAACCACATTTGACAATTGCATCAAATATTTCTTGTGCCTAAACTTTGGTTAGCTATGTGGCCAATTTATGGCCACATAAGAGATAGGAAATGTCTTTGCATAGAGATACATAAACACACCAAAATAAGAGAAACAAAGAAAAGCCAAAGGAACAATTTCCTTTGAAGAAAAATAGTGTTATGTGTGTAAGAGAGTGAGAGAATATCTTAGAAACATATTGGGATGTTTTTCTAAAAGGAGAGTGAAAAATAATGAATTTGGGAAACATTTGTATGACACTATTTTGGGTTTATCTCAATTTTTTGTATTGCCTCTCACTTTGTACCCATTAATTTTATTAGTGAAAGAAATATTTTTTGGAGTTTGTCCTGTGGACTTAGCCCAAATTAAAAAGGGTGAACCACATTAAATTACCAGTGTCATTACTTTATTCTATTGAATTTATTTTATTTTTACTCGTTGTGCCCAACATAGGTAAGTCAAAAAAGTAGTGAAGAGAGAAATGCTTTCCAACCACAATCATTTTCTCTTATGTTTGAACATATTAGGTAACATTGATTGTACTTACAGTACTTACGAGCATGAATAACTCAATAATATAATATGATAAACCCACATTGGAACCAACATCTATATGGTACATCCAATGGTTGCAAGGGCAACAACCAATAATAAGTAATTCACTATCAATGATTCACAACTAAAAGAATATTAAACCTATACCTTTTTTAGTTATAGCACAACACTCAATTATGTCTAAGCTTCCTCCATAATTATATCTACAGTAGCTACAATCACAATACAACTTGAGTACTTAAAAGACTTGGAATAGAGGACTGCTTTGAAGGAGTGATATATTTTAAAAGACTTGTATTTGTCATAAGTCTTTGAGCGTTTTATTTAAAAAAACCTACAGAAGGTTTATTTAAAAAAACCTACATCAATATTTAAGGTACATTATCCTACTCTCAAACTATTATTGTTCCTTTGCTAAAGTTTTCCATTATTTTTTTTTCTTTTGGGACAAATTCTATTAAGAAAGTTTATTTTATGAACTAGTCAAACATGCATTTATTTTTTACTATTTCAGATTATGCATTTTTACTATTCATTTTGTTATTGGTTTTTTGTATTCTATCTATTGTAGGTAGAATAAAAAGAAATTTTTTTAGGAGACATTAGACTTGCATTGGTAGAAGCTCCAATGGTGCTGGTACTTGGTGCCTAGCGTAGGTACTAGTGCATAGGCACCGATACTAGCATTGGTGTTGTTTTTGGTATTGGTGCTAGTGCTACTGCATAGGCACTGGTGCTTAATGTTGGTATCGTTGCCTGGTACTGGCACTGCTAACTTTAGTTCACATTTTATATTACATGCCTTTACACCTATGACATGTAACACTTGGTGCATGATAACATGTAAGTGGTGCATGATAACATGTAAGTGGTGCATGATTAATTGCAAAGCAAGCTGTTTCAATTTTGTTCCTCACTATCAATTTTTTGGAGTTTAGTTACTCTCTGAAAGAAAATCATCTATTGTAGCACGTGAGATGCTAATTTCCTTTACATTGTGAGAGTGTAGTGGAAATTAAAGCCAATTTGCCTATTTTGAAAAACTAGATACATTACAAAAATCTAGTTGGACCCAACATTAGGCACTACCACCAACATCAGCACCAGCACCAGCACTAGCATCAAAACCAACACCAAGCACCAAAACCAACACCAAGCACCAAAACCAACACCAAAGACTAAAGACTAGGCACCAAGATTAGTACCATTGCTAGCATCAAGATCAAGATTAGTACCATTGCTAGCACCAAAGACCAAGCCAAAGACCAATACTAATGCCAGACACCAACACCAATGCCAAGCACCAACACCAATGTCAGGCACCAATACCAATGCCAAGCACCAGCACCAGTAGGCACCAACACTAGTGCCAGGCACCAACACCAGCACTAGCACCAGTACTGGCACAAGCACCAACACTAGTAACAACATATTTACCAGCATTAGTACCAACGCTAGGTACCAGCATCTATAGTAGTGCCAATACCAGTACCAACGCTAGGCACTAAGCACCAATACCAACACTAGTGCTAGATACCAACACCAGCAAGCACTAGTACCAATCCCAAGCACATCAACAATGCCTATGCACTAGCACTAGCACACCTTTGGTATTTTCCTTTTCTTTAAACTTATGCTAAATTTGTTATGGACTTGATTATGTTGATTTGAAGTACACATATAAATGCTTTGAATAAATACACTTATAAATGATTGTAATTGTAAAAAGTCATTTTGTAATAGTAAGGCTATTCATTGTCATCGTAAATATTAGAATTAGCTAGTAAGGTTTTATTTTGTTTTAGTGTATAAACTCTAAAATATAATTGCACTTTTAATTTTAATATAATATGATTTTTAATATTGTAATTTATATTGAATTTTAATATTGTAATTAATAATTGTATTTTTATTTAAATTTATGGTCATAGGGTATGTCTATGGCCTCGGTTATTGACAGATCGAGGCCTTAGATGTACCCTATGGCCTCAGTTTTTAAATAACTGAGGTCATAAGGCATTTCTATGGTCTTTTTCACTTAGGTCTCGATTCTTATAACTGTGGCTATAGACCTATAGTCATGGTTAAAAACCGAGGCCATATGCATGTATTGTAGTAGTGATAAATACATCACAAATATTTTGAAAGAAAATACACCTAAATTCCGTAAGATTTTAAATAGAATTTAGAGAGAAAACTCACAATTGTGAAGCTTTTCCAAGAACTTAAAGAAGGGGATCAACCAACGTCAAGATTTGGAGATAGGAAATTAAAATAGGGTATTTTAATTGTTAAATTTCATCTCTCTATTTTTTTGATTAAAGCTTTTTTAATTAAATTGATTATGATTAATTTGATTATGTTAGGTTATATTTTTGTGTGGGGTTTTAGTTTTTGTCAAATGAATATATGATATTTGAATGATTTTATTTAATGAAAGTTAATATTTTTTCATACTTTTGTTTATTAATAATTACTGGCTATTTTAACTTATAACAAAGTGACTATTTTAGAACTAAACGTTAGACACATCATCTATTATTTAATTATGCAATTATGAACAAATAGCATTGATTTTTTTTTAAATTAGATGATTAAGTTATTTTCATTAGGATTACTAATTAATTAATTAAAACTCGATCAAGAAATTAATTGGTTAATTATATTTTTGGGACTCACCATGATCATTGAGGCTTCTTCTATTTTAAAAGGAAATAATAAATAATTCCAACTTTTGAATCCATTTATGAAAAATCATTTAAATAGTTCTACTTATGAGTGACTAGCTAACTAGTTTTTCATACTCATTTGATCATTTTAATTTGGTACAACATTTTTTCTATTTATTTTAGTTTTTTTAAGCATTTTAGAATTCATAATCATTCTACCAACAAAACCTTTTAGAGAGTTTAGGATTGTTTCATTAGTTTAGTAAGAGAATGACTTTAATTTAAAACCACCATAAATTCCTTGAGTTTGACCTTAAGGTATACTTATTGCTAATGTATTAGTGATTCATGTACTTACAAGCCTTTAAAATTTACACATCAAAGTTTTGGCATCGTAGTCGGGGATTTTGGCATCTTAAATTGCTTATTTGTTTTCTTAATTTTATTTTTTTGTCACTATGTTAATTTTTTGTTTTTGTTAGTTATTTCAATTATTTTATGTTATCAATTCTTTGTGGTTGTGGTTGCTATTTTGGTACTTTGATCTTCCTTGTTGTTTTTGTTAGTTTATATAAGGTAAGATATCCCAAGGAACGAACTTACACCTTTCATAGATGACATCACCAGGGTAAAGGATCACTCAAGATGTCTGAAATATTAAAATTTAGGAGGAAGAAGAACTACTTCAAGAGCCACGAGAAATATGATGCTCTACAAAGGGAAATGGCTATGAAGAAGTATGCAAGGCTAATCATTAGCACTACTACTCCCTGTATACAGTTGGGGGAGGTTGCTAGGAATTATGAATTGAAAAATATTCATTATACTATCTTACCTTCCTTTTATTGTTTTCCTAATGATAATCCACTACCTTTCATTAGAGATTTTTTTTACAACTGTGTAGACATTTCCATTATAGGAGCTCAATGAGGACCAAATAAGGATGAGGTGTTTCCCATATACATAGAAGGATAGAGCTAAAGCTTGGATCATGACTCTTCCATCAGGATCTCTAATAACTTGGGAGGTAGTTTACAAAATATTCATGAAAAATCTCTATTCCCACTAAAAGACTATAGATTGAGGAACAAAACAACCATATCCTAACAGATGGAGAGAGAGAGAGAGAGAGGGAGCTATTCAATAAAGCTTGGGATAGATTTAAGCTACTTCTCATTCAAGGCCTACACTCTTATTTCCTATTACAGCTATAAAACTAGTTTTTCTATAATTGGTTGACATAGCAGTATTAGTTCACAGTTGTCAAAGCTACAGGTGGAGCTATAAGAGAAAATACAATTATAGAAACTTATGAGCTCTATGAGATGGTGGGTGATAATTCCTAATATAAGAAGGCTAGAGTGAGAAGAATTGAAGTAAATAAGATAAGCTTTAGTAATGAGATGTCCATGCAACTTACATAATTGACCAAGCATGTCACACATCCCACCACGAAAAACACTCCAGAATAAGAGGTATGTGAATTTTGTAGTACTTATGGGCATGGTGATTATACTTTTCCTTTTCAAATTGATACTTATATATGTCCTCGCCATGAACAAGCTAATTTAATGGAGGGTTACCAACCTAGACCAAGAAATGAACCCTATGCAAATACTTATGATCCAGGGTAGAGAAATCATTGTAATTTCTCTTAGAATATGAAAAACCATACTTATGCCCAAAACCACATGCAAGGCCAACATTTAAATCAAAATATTCCACACAATATACCTAATAAGCTAGCCTTGGAGGAAAAATTAAAGCCTTCATTCACGTAAGTAGAGACAACCAAGAGAGAAACAATCAAACGTTGGATTCTCTAGAGGCATCCATGAAAAACGTGCAAGTTCAAGTAGGGAAACTAGCAAAGCATATGCAAAAGCAAGAAAGAGAGAGGTTACCTAGTCAAACTAAAAAAGCAAAGGTTATAATAGTCCATCAAAATGGGGGAATGCAATAAACTTCCAAGGAAGGTAAGTACAAAAATACTAAAAATATAGAGCTTCCTAAGGGGAGTCTAGTAGAGTCAACTGACCCTTCCATGGTATGAAATACTTAAGCGATACCAACCTCTTATTCCATTTCCAAATTTCTTAAAGAGGACCAAATAAGATAATGTTGTCACTTCTAAACCTAGGAAAAATTGGACCACTGAAGATATAACTGGTAGTAACTAGAATGAAAAGGGTATAAGGAGGTACAACGAGGCCATTTCTGTCCACCGCCCTTCTCATGGAGCCGTACGTGGACGTTATCACTCATACAGCTCCCAGTCAGTAAGCAGTTAGCCTTCCTCTACAAGGAATGGAAGTGTGGATGAATCAACAGTCTAGATAGCATCTCGGGGCAAAGCAAAACTCATCCATGAAAATGCTGGTGATCGCTAGTCCAATCCTAATCTCACAAAGAAAAAAGTGTGAATCAATGAGTCGGTTAAAAATTCCAGTTCTATACGATATTAGAATGCAAGAACTCTAGAAAGAATACATTATAGGGTAGCTAAAAAGAGAAAGAGAGAAAGAAAGGATTCTTCATGTTAGTGATGTGTCTGCTGATGAGTTTTGTCATATTTCTCATGTTGATACTACTAAGTAAGCTTGGCATATTTAAGAATTACCCATAAGGGTACCTCACAAGTAAAACAAAACAAAACAAAACTTCTCATTCTTGGTACTCAATTTGAAAATATTAGGATGAAAGAAGATGAGATATTTGCTGAATTCTATGCTAGATTAGGTGTTATTACTAACGCCTATACCAATATTGAAGAGAAAATTGATGATATTAAGATAGTTTGAAAGATTCTTGGCTCGTTACCAAATCGCTTCCATGGAAAGGTCACTACCATTGATGAAAGCAAGGATATTAACACTATCATAATAGAAGAACTTATTGGGTCACTTCAAACCATTGAGAGGAGTTTTCATCCTCCCATCAAGGACAAAAGTGTTTCCTTCATAATGACTATGATTGAAGAAGGTGATAATGAAGAAGTAGAACTGGCACTTTTGGCCAAAAGATTGAATATAATCTTCAATAGAAAGAATCTACAAAATAATCTTTAAAAGTATCAGAATTTTAGAGAATGAAATCAATAAGTTTTGAAGGTAAGAAATCTAAACCCATTAGACCTCAATGTTTTAAATGTATGGGTGTAGGTCACTTTTAACTAACTGTGCAAATAAGAAAAGCTTTCAACGCTACACTTACTAACTCAGAAAGTGATAATGATATTCTAGCTTATTTAGAAAATAGTGACACCAACTTTCTAGCATTTACTATAAGTACTATAGACAATTCAGTAAGGTTGATATTGATTCTAATAATGAAAAAAATGATGTTGAATTCTTACTTAAGAAATTTAATGTCACTAATATTGAAGATGTGTTCATGGATTATGGAATATGCAAAAAAACACAAAGATAAGTTGCTTGCAGAAGCAACTAAACTCAATGAAAAACTAATATCTTATGAAGTGAAGTCATTGATACTGGAAAAAGAAAATCTTGATTTGTCTGAGCATACTAATGGTTTCAACTAGAGTCTTGCAAGCTTAGAATAGGAAAAAAAACTAATTCATGAACTTGAACAATCCATAGAAGCTATAAAAGGCTAACAATTGGAGCTAAAAGGTTAAACATTTTTTTGGATTATGGAAAGACAACTGAAGACAAGAGAGGGTTAAGAGATATAAATGAGAACACTATGCCATCTTCTTCAAAATCAATTGAATTTGTTAAACCCTCAAACATGTCCTCCTCATATGCTACACCTTCAGCATCAAAATTTGAACTCGTAAGACCTTTCAACCCTACTTCTAATATTACTTATTATACACAAAGCACAATTGCAAGTGTAATTGAAAAATCTATGAAATTTGTGCCTGCCTGTCATCATTATAGTAGAAAAGGTCATATTAGGCCAAATTGCAAACTTCTTATGACATATCTATATTTTAACAATGCTTTTCATGCACAATATTGTAGAATTAATTTTCATCATCCATACATGATTGCTAAATCTCCATCAATGATGAAAAAGAAAAGAAAAAGTGAAAATAAGAATGAATCCAAGAACATATCAAAAGACTTTGGGTTATGAAAGATTGTCTTTTTTAAGTCAATAGACCGTCTTCCCTTTATGCCTAGGAATTTTTTTTTGTATTTGATTGATATCAGTTTGATTGTTGTGTCAATTTTAGTTTGATTTTTTGGTTCTTATTTTTTTAATTAAATTTAAAAAAATTGAAAAAAATAAAACATCTTTCAAGGGAGTAGAATTGCTTTATCATTGAAATAAACTACAAATATTATTTTGAATCCCAAATAATTTTTTTATATATAACTTGATTGAATATTCATTATGTAATTGAGTATCTTATTCTGTGTATTTATATTTTCTACATCTAGTGATTGATGTTAACAAGAACTCATTGGACTCAATTGTATGTCATGCTTCAATCTTGTGATTGATTATGTGAGATTTTAGGGCTTAAGATAACATTGATTGTAAAAAATGTATTTGACCTCTATCTTTCACTTTATAAAATGTTGTTATAGAGATACACCAAAGTTTGAGAGGGCAACCTACTATGATGTGTGAAACTACCATAGTGAGCAAAGAGAGCTACCTTATAACTAGTGTGAAAGCCATCATGCTAGGTTATTTGGCTCATGCATGATTCCTTTGCAAAACAAATAAAGGAAAAAAAGTTTTACATGGACAAAAAGAAAGAGCCGTAGATGGTTATGCAAAAATATAAATAACCAATCCCTCACAAAAATAAATAAATAAATAATCATACAAGAGGGGAATACAAAAAATTTAATTAAAATTCTTCCATATTTAGTAAAATTTTATTTTGTGAAAGTCTGGATTCAACTGCTATTCTTTCATTATTGGTGATGCTTACTTCTTATCATGAATGGACTAATTGACATACCATTACAGTTCCAATATTTTTCATACTTTGAGCAAGTGTGCTTTATATTAGAATACCCATACATATAATAAATAATTTGATTTTGACGAAGAATGAATTTTATTTCAAAATTGATTATTTGAGTGAAGTTCATGTTTAAATAAATCTAACACATTGATTATATATATTTGTATATATATATATATATGTTTGATTTTTATATTTTATATTTTTTGATTGTGTGAGGATATTTAAAAATATTTGGTTCAATATAGGACTTAGAGGGATTTTTTACTTATATTTGCATTTATGTTATTCAATCGATCAACGATGAAATAGATTGATTGGAGTATAAATGTTGATCAATCAACTTTAATCTTGATCGATCAATCGGGTTCAATTTATATACTTTCCTTTTTTCTCAGTCCCCATATGAACCCTCAACCCCCTTTTCAGGCCCTTTTTTATTATTACTCAAAATCACACCAAATTCACTCATTTTTTCATAAACACTTATAACTGATTTCTAATCCATTTACATTCATTAATCTCTATGAAAAATACATTTTTGGGCAGAAATCATCACAACTCTATTATCCTAATTTTCCCTCTTTTTCTCACCTACCAAACATCATTTATGAGCTTATTTATGCAATGTTTTCCCGACAACAATTCCTTGATTTGGATTCTACATTTTTTTTTTGGAAAAGTTTAGCGATTTAGGTAAACTTTTAGTTTAGGGGTATTTTTGTCTTTTCGAATTTTGGCTCGATTTTTAAAATGGCTGCCAAACAACGGGAACTTCTTTCTGGTAGCTCCAGCCCCATATTTCACTCAATGGTAGGACGATGAATCTAAATCAAGATATAAAACTACTTTCTCTATATGTCCAATTTTATTTGAGCGTGGGATAACTTAATTATTAGAAATTCATTAAATTGGAATTAGCTAAGCCATTAGGGCTTTAGGTTGGGAATCATTGTTTACACTAACCAAATTATGTTACCCATCCCTTGTACATGAACTGTATGCCAATATTGACTCCAAAATCCATCACCTAAGACCTATGAGCTATAAAGGTTTTGTTCAAAATAAAACTATTGATATCTTGGCTTAGAGAATTAACACTTTTTTATACATCCAAAGATATTATATTGTATTGGGAAAGGTATTTCATTCAATGTAGGTTCAATTATTTATGATAAGATTATAAACTAATCATAGATAGTTAACTCGAGGATTGGTTTTCATTATGTTTATCTTATCACCCAAATGATTATGGCTATGCATGTACCATAAATGGGAGATTATGATGTTGTTTTCTTGATGGGTTCTATTGGAAAGTCAAACATATCAAGATCATCTACTCAAACTATCAAAGAGATAGAGGTCCGCTGATGTTGGTAGCAGTGGAGGAGTAGCCACTATAGATGATATTTTTAGAGATGAAGAAATGGAAATATACATGCTTCTGAACCTTATCGTGAGGAACTACTTGAAAAAGAGATGTGTACGAGAATGAGAACGTTGGAAAATAAAATGAATACTATCAATGAATGTCAAGAATTAATGTTCTCAATGATTAATGACATCCATTCACATTATGTTTTTCCTTCTCGAGGATAATAATTTATTTTTATTGTATTTTGATGTTTTCTCCTGTTTTATTATTGTGTTTGGAAGTCAATACATTTGATTTTTTTTTATATTTTAGACTATAATTGAAATCTAGTTGTAATGTACAAAAAGTTTTTCATTCAATGCACTTTGTGTTTGCTACATTTGATTGTTTTTATTTTTTATTTATTTTTGTTTATTCATATGATAAAAGAGAGAGAAAAATTGAAACTTTAATTTAAAAATAAAAAAAGTTAATTTAGGGGAAGTTTTTACTTTTGAATTACTTTGAAATTTGTTTTGGGATACTTCACATAGGGAGAGCTATTTTTAATTTCTATCATTTATTAATCACTCTTATGAACATTCATTGAACTATAATGAATAATGAATCATTCGAGACAAATTGTGCTGTTGTTTATGTTTTGTTTTCAGTGTAAGCATGAGTTGTAAATATTTAGGCGAAAATGGTTCACCAAATCATAGGATAATTCCACTATGTAAGTATTTTCCCTATCAGTGTTATGTAGTGAGAGAAAGTTTTTTCAGAAATAAATAATAATGAGCTAAACTTGAACAATAAAATGCTTTTGATTAATGATAGAGATAGATCTATGAATGAATATGCAATACCTACGTTGGAAGGGCTAAATCTAAGTATTACAAGGCAAAATATTCAAGTTAATTAGTTTGAACTAAAGCTAGTGATGTTTCAAATGCTACAAACAGTTGGACAATTTAGTGGATTATCAACAGAGGATCCTCATCTTCATCTCAAATTGTTTATTGAAGTTGTAGATTCATTTAAGTTCAATTGTGTGATAGAGGAGGCATTTTGGCTTAGATTGTTCCCTTACTCTTTACGAGACCATGCTCGAGCTTTGTTAAACTCTTTGCCACCTGATTCCATTACAACTTGGAATGGTTTGGTGGAGAAATTCTTGATGAAATACTTCCCACCAACAAATATGCCAAGCTTAGGAATGACATTACTTCCTACCAACAATATGAAGGGGAATATTTATATGAAGCATGGGAAAGATTCAAGGAATTTCTAAGGAAGTGTCCTCATCATGGTATTCCTTCTTGGATTCAAATGGAGACATTTTACAATGGTCTCAATGCTTAAACAAGATCTATTGTTAATGCATATGCTAATGGAGCTTTGCTAGCCAAATCTTACAATCAAGCTTATGATTTACTTGAGAAAATGGCTAGCAATAATTATCAATGGCCAATGGACAAAATGACAGCCACAAGAAGAGTAGCTAGAGTGCATGAGGAAAATGATATCACAGTACTTACAACTCAAGTTTCATCTTTGGTTAATCTTTTTAAGACTCAAAACTCACTAGGGAGTATAAACCAGGTCCAAAATTCAAGAGTGTCATGTGTGTTTTGTGAAGGAGCTCATTTGTTTGATAATTGTCCAAATACTCATGAATCCGTATTCTATGTGGGGAATGTGAACCGAAACAATAATCCATACTCAAACACATATAACCTAGGATGGAGACATCATCCAAATTTCTCTTAGAATAACAACAATCAAGGTAGTAATCAATTCAACTATCAATCATTTCCACCTAGTTTCCAACAACCACAAGAATTACAAACATAAGAAAAGAAGTCACATACTGAGGACAATACAAATTCTTTAATGGGGATGATTCAAGACTCCATCCAATCATTTAATACAAAAGTGTCAACTCAAGAGGCTTCAATTCAAAATTTGGAGAACTAAATGGGAAAACTTACTTAGGTTATAAGTCAAAGGGCTCAAGATAACCTTCCAAGTGACACAATTGTAAACCCAAGAAGAGAACGTAAGGACCATTGCAATGCCATAGACATGAGGACTGGTAAAAATTTAGAGGAGGAATATGGTACCCAAAAAAATAAGGAGGAACTAGAAACTAAAAAAGATGAGGAGGAATTAGGGGATAAAGATAACACTAAAAAGGAAATAATTCAGCCAAAGAAAAAAAACCTTTACAAACCCACTATTCCTTTCTCTCAAAGACTACAAAAGAAAAAGTCATATACACAGTTTTCAAAATTTCTAGAAGTCTTCAAGAAGTTGCACATAAACATAACATTTGTAGATGCACTTGAACATATGCCTACTTATGCCAAATTTTTGAAGGACTTCTTGTCTAAGGAAAGGAGGCTTGGAGATAATGAAATAATAACCTTAACAGAAGGTTATAGTGCCCTCCTTGCTAGAAAACTACCCAAAAAGTTGAAAGATCTAGGTAGTTTTGACATTCCTTGTATAATTGGGAACATCCACTTTGAGAAAGCATTATGTGACTTGGGTTCTAGCATTAACCTTAAGCCATTATCAATCTTTAAGAGCTTGGGGGTTGGTAAAGCAAAACCCACTTCAGTAGCATTACAAATAGTAGATAGATTAATTAGGACACTGATAACTGTATTTTATATAGTTATTTTCACATATTTTATTAATCATAATTGCTATGTTCTCTCTATTTTTAGTTAATTTTAGTTTAATAGATTAGTATTTACTGTTTTTTATATATTATAAGAAAAATAAATAAATTGTATCGAAAACGTTCTTAATTTCAAATTTTTGTCCACAAATGTAATTTCAAATAATAAAGTTCTTAATTACAATTTATAAAAGTTGGAAATATAAATTAAATTTAAATTTGGGCTTAATTGTAATTCTTAAAAGTTGAAAAATTTAATTTAATATTAGAAAAGGGGTCAACTGTAATTAAAGAAAGTTTAAAATGTAATTTGAATTAAATTTGTGGGTCAAAATATAATTAAATAAAGTTTAATATTCGTGCAGGAGAGAAGAATGCACGCGTCATCATCCACGCGTACAACGTGGACCGTCCGATCAAATCATAAACGGTTAGGATTGGCGCGTGTAGATCAAACCCGACCAAAGCGAATGGATGCAGGGAAGATTCCTTCACGCGGCTCGGCGCCCGAGTGGGGCCCACCTGCCGCGCAGGCCGGCGTGCAGCGTGGGACCCACCCGTCTGACGCCGCGCAGACGCTGTCCCCCACGTTCGCGCGCCTCTGATCCCGTGCGCTGATCTCTGCGTGCAACCCGATTTTCCTCCAATCAAGATATGACACGTGTCCCACTCAATTTTGCAGCTAATCATGTTGTGACACGTGGCATGTTACAATGAGCGCGACCGCACTGGATCAAGCCCGTGTTGTAGCCGTTGGCTTCCGTGCGACCATTCATCGTGCGCCTGTTTCCCCTCAACGAATGATATGCTGCCACGTGTCCCACTAATTGTGTCTGCGAATCAGAACGCGACACGTGGCAGCGTGGAAGAAAAATTAAACAGAAACGCGCAGCGTCCCTCGATTCCATTTTCGATACAATTTTTGTCCCCCCACGCGTTTAAATTATAATTTTCGCCACAATTTTATGTTCCCCGTGTGGATTTTAATTTAATATTTTATTGATGTATTTTTTTTGCTATAAATAGGAGATAGTTTTTAGTTGTAGAAAAGTTTGGTTGGAGTAGTTTTTGGAGTAGAATTTAGTTTTAGTTTTCGAAAGTTTTTAGAGTGTTTTAGTTTTTTCAGATTGTAATTTTTATTGTGTTTGTGTGTTGGACGGCAAAACACGCAGAAGCCATTTTTGGCTTTTGTTGTGTTTTGCGTGTGCCAAATAATTGTTTTAAGTGATGTTTTAATTTTATTTCTGCTTCATCTTAATTTTCTGTAGTTGTTGTAATTTTTATTTTAATTTTATGAAGTAATTTAATTTTTCTAGGGTTGCATTTAATCTAAATTTATGATGCTTTAATTTTAATTATTTTTCCTTAGATTTATAAGACGTTTGATTTGTTCGTTCTATTTTGTGCTTAATGCTTTTTGATTATTTACGAATCTTATCAAAACGATCCGTGGCACATGAATAAACTTGAGAAAGGCATTTGTGTGTGTATTGCTCGTAAATAGAATGACATGTATGATGAAGGATAGATATATACCCTAATTGTATGTGTGGCCATTTGAAAACTTAGAACGTAATGAATCTCGATAAATTTAATTTTCATAGAGATATAGTAAATTAATTTAACGAGGTGTGTTTATACGGAGCTCGAAAGAGATGTATGAATAATAAAAAAAGAAGTTTTCGGTTGACAAATTAAATGTACTAAAAAATATAAATCAAAAGAAAATAACATGATTTGAGTGGATTAGTTTGGTGAAAAATTGCAATCCTAGATTTCTTTTATTTTCTTATTTTACTTTTTTATTAACCAACGATTATTTTGGATAAAATCAGAGAGATACAATTTTAGTACTCGACAAACTATAGTAACAAATCCTCGTGGGATCGATCTTTACTTACAAATCTTTATTACTTGTGACCGTGTATGCTTGCACGAGTTCGTGTGTTGAAAAACACGCAACAAGTTTTCAGTAGCATTACAAATAGTAGATAGATTAATTAGGACACCTTGGGGTGTGATACAAGATATGCTTGTAAAAGTAGATAAATTCGTCTTTTCGAAGGACTTCATTGTGTTAGACATGGAAGAGGACCATGATATTTCTATCATACTTGGTCGTCCATTCTTAGCAACCAAAAAAGCACTCATTGATGTACAAAAAGGTGAACTTACAATGAGAGTGCAAGATGAACAAGTAATGTTTAAATTTTTTAAAGCATCTGAACCCCTTGACATTGATAGTGCTAATGAATACTTAAGGGTAAATGTTAATGATTGTGGGAATAGCTTAAAAGAATCTATTGAGTCACCCATACTTAAGACTGTTACACATGATCCTATGAATAAGGACATAAACTCATAAGAAAATAACTCAACCTGTTTTAACTTTAAAAGCATTGCATCGAAGGTTGATATTGTGGATAGTGTGAACTTTTTAGTGGATGCACCTCTCATGTATGTATCAATAGAAATTTTGGATAATTTTGAGATAGGATCAAAGGTCAAAACATCAATTGAAGAGCCACCAAGTTTAGACTCCACACTTTTACCCTCCCATCCCCAGTCTAGTATGAAAGTGAAAGAGTCCAATGAAGAGGTGAGATAGATGTTAGAAATACATAAATTAGATGAGTTACAATGGAGTGCTTATAAGAATGCCAAAAAGTTCAAAAAGAAAAAAAAATGGCATGAGAAGAGAATGGAGCACCGTGTTTATAAGCCAGGACATAAAGTATTATTGAACAAGTCAAGTCTCAAATTATTTCCAAGCAAACTCAAAAGTAAATGAATACAAAGGGATGTGCCTTAGGACTTGATAGGATAGTCTAGTCAAGGACGTTAAACATGACGTTGGTTGGGAGGCAACCCAATGTTATTTTACTTATATTTGCATTGTTTGTAGGTGAATAAATGTGGAGAGCAATGACGCGACAAGAATGAGCATTTCATCGATAGATGTGGTTTGCCATGAGTAAGGGAGTTTTCCTTTCTTTTACCTTTACATATTTATATGTGCACAGTGGGAACAATATGTAATTTAAGTTTAAGGGAGGTAACTTCAATCTCTACATTAGTATTTAGTATGCATTTTTAATTTTTAGGGATTGTTTTTTAATTTTTAGAATGTTTTTAATCATGATTTTGGTAGAAATTGATAAATATATGGAAACTAAATGCATGCATGCTTGATATCAATCATATGAACTCAATGATAAAAACTGGTTGTCATGACTAGGATAAGGAATGTAACATATTTGTTAAGATATTTACATTAATCATGTGATATGCTTGCTAGTTTTGATTGGATTGATTCAAATTTGTATGCAAATGGTCATGATTGAGTTTGGTGTGCTTATTGAGAGAAAATTTGTAGTGAGTTATGCTAGTCGATGAGATCTACCAAGTTTTAGAATCTATTTGATTATCCTTTAAGGCGAAATCCTAAATAATACTTAGTAAGAGAATGATTTAGGCCTTATTTGGATCAATTGAGCCTTTCAAGCTAACCATTGTTAATATCTTTAGTCTCCCATTTGAGCATAACAAATAACCTTTCATATTTTTAAGCCACATTTAATGCCTAACTAATACATATTACCTTTACCTTTACACCTTTAGCTTGTATGAAAAGAAAAAAATGCAATCATGTGTTATGCTATAGCGTAAAGTGAAATGTAATGCACCCTATAAAAAAAAGAAGAAGCAGAACTCACAACACAATTATCCCTTTAAAGAAAATGAAAATAGAATTGAAAATAAGTTTAGGGGTGTTGTGAAGTTACAAAAAAAAAAAGGATGTGAAAAAAAATAATACAAAATGAATGTCGAAAAAGGGTACACCAAAATCTAGTTAAAAAGTGCATGATGAAAGGAAAAAAGAAAGAAATCTAAGGTGTGGAAAGAGCCTAAATGTCTTCATTTATCAACCCCCACCTAAGCCTTATATTATAAGCATGTAAAGCTGTTATTGATCTTAAGCTAAGTGCATATTTATATTAGTAGAGAGGGATGTGAAAAATAGACTTATGAGACTTGTTCTAAGATTGAATTGATTAGCATGCTCATATACGTTGATTTCATGAGTGCATTGGATGATATCATGTGTAGCACGCACACACGAATAAATTTTTCCAAAACCTTGCATATCCTTGTATTGATGGAATGTTGATTGATGAATATGTGAACTTCTTTATCATAGGATTGTATGACTTTTGAGAAGGATAGTTTTCGTGAAATATGCATGTACTTATAGGAGTATATTTATGAATATACTACCCAAGTTATTTTATTTATTTATACTTGGCTTTACTTGAGGACAAGCAAAAAGTTAAGTTTATGGGTGTGATGACTCTATGAAAGTAGAGTCATTAGCACACTTTTTTTATTAAATATTTACTTATTTTATTTAATAAATAGTATTTTTGAGGATAAAAATATTAAAATATAAATTTTTAGTGAAAATGGGTGAAAATATTATTTTTAGAATTTTTCTAGATTTTTTATGAATTTTTAACGTAGGAAAAATCAGGAGCTACCACGTGTCATGCCACACAAGCAGAGGAGCTGACTGGGTAAGCCATGTAAGCAGGGACAGCGAATCACGTTATCCCGCGTGTGAGGATGATGAAACACATGCCAAGTGTCAACACGGTGTTCAATCTGAGTTCAAAAATTGGTCAACCCTTGTTTCCACGTGTCACCAGGCCATTGCTCTGTGGGTTCCACTTGTGAGCCACGCCATTCGTTTTTGTGAATAACGTGGCGCCGCGTGTCGCTGACTCCGCAAGCATTGTAGGTGCACTAATGTGTACAAAAATCCACTAATCATGGTCATATCATTAACAACTTTAGACAAATTAACAAATAATTCTCTCATAATGGATACAATGCTAGCTTCAGAATTGTGTATGAATCTTTTCCATCCTAAGTTTTCTATTACATCATTTACACCAGCGAATGGGTCTTTTCCAAAATCAATACCTTTTTTCATAATAAAATTTTTGTTTACCTTAGTAGCCTTTCAAAATATCTTTTGAGCTTCAAGGCTTACTAACGTAATTCTATCATACTTTTCTAACACAATGGTTTTCTTACCCGAGCTTTTATTTTGTGCCATTTTATATTTAAAGAGTAAAAATATATAACAATAATATCCAAAAAGATGATGAAGATGATATGAAGAAACCCCAAAATATTTTGATATTTATGTGAAATCTTTGCATAAGGATCTTAAAGAAGCCTTAATATTGATGTAGATATAAAAAATTGGAAGAAGAATGGTGATTTTTGGTGAAAAAGTGAGAGGGGGCAGGTGAATGTGTAGGGTTTTTGAAATTGTTTAGAAACTAATTGTTTTTTGATTTGGTTTCTTGCAATTTCTTTTGGGGGAGTGGGGTGTTCGAATATACACAGGTTGTGATGCACTTAGAGTCATACCGTGGTGTGCACAAAAAATAAATTCCCAGAATCTACCCCAAGACTAGTGTGTAGTGATGAGTGTTTAAAAAGTACTAAAATTACCATGATTTTATGCACGTTAATTGATTAAATATATATATATGATTTTATCATATATTTAGATAATGAAGATAATATGAAGAAACCCCAAAATATTTTTATTTTATTTATTTATTTATTTTCAATTTTAATTTAAACTTTTTTCCTTTTATTTTTATTTTTTTTCATTTACCTTTATCAATTTTATTTTATTTTTTCTTTATTTTTGGTTTCATTTTTAATTTAATTTAATTTTTTTATTTTTTTATCTTATTTTTCGTTTAACTTAATTAACTTAGGTTTTTACTAATTAAATTTTCGTAACTTAGTTTTTTTTTTTTTGAAAAAAAAAATTATTTCAATTTTTATTAATTTTTTTATTATTATTTTTATTTAAAATTTATTTATTTTACTTCAAATTTCAAAATTATTTTACTATTCACGTTATTATTATTATTATTATTTTATTTAAAAAAATTTTAATTTTTTTTATTTCTTATGAAATTTGAAATTTGATTTTTTTAATATTTAAGTTTTTTTTTTGTTTTTTTAAATAAAAAGAAAAAATAATTTATTTTAATTTTTATTAAATTTTTGTTTTTTTACTCTTATTTTTTTTACTATAAATTTCAAATTTCTGAAACTATCTCCAAAATTTTCAATTTTTAATTTCTGAAACTAACTCCAAGATTTTCAAGTTTTAATTACAATCTAAGGAGTTAGTTGATTTGTTTGATCTAGATACAATTGTGTTTTAATGTCTTAATTATTTGATTTGCACCTAGATGTGGGTTATCTAAACCCCTCAAGCATGCCCCTAATTTTAAGTACATAAAAATTTGAAAATCAATAGGGCATGCCAGATCCACCTTCCGCACACGCCTGCGCCCCATCTGCGCACAGCCGCCTCACGTCATGCTGACGTCATCAGTATGACGTCAGCAATCACCACTCCGCGTTTTCATCATTTTTTAACATTTTTTCACCCACTTTTTCTCTCCATCCTCACCTATAAATACCCCCATTCTCTTCACTTCTAAAGACACCTCAAAACCATTCTTCTCTTCTCTTTCTTTCTCTCATTTCTTAGTTTTTAAGCTTTTCTTAGTTTTTACTTTTTCTTAGTTTTAGAGTTCTTCCCTTTTTGGGAAGAACTAGTTATGTTTTTGTAATTTATTAGCTTTTTGATTCAATAAATGGGAGTGCAAATTCCGCTTGGAGGTTTTCCAGCAACGGGAATAGCATCGAAGTTCTGTAAGGATTTTATTTTCTTTGTAGTTATTTTTATGTTTTATTCTTACATGTTATATTTAATTTGTGTATGATTAAATTTAACTTTGATGGCTGTTTGTAAATATGATGTAATAATAACGTTGTTATGCTTGCGAAATATTAAATAGCTAAAAATCTATAAAATGAATTGATTTTATTTTTATTCAAGATTTTATATTAAGAATGTTAGAGAGAAATATATTATTTTTCATTACTAACTTAAATCTGAAAATTAGATTTTAAGGTTTAGTTATCCGGTCTAATTTAGAGTAGTGCTCTTTTATTTGTTGGTACAATCGCCCGGTAGTTAGAGTTAAACTCTATTTCAAAAGTTTTTATAAGAATTATTATCTGAAAATGTATTGACAACATGTTTTCAGTAGTGGTTTTAAAACTTGAAAGTTAGTACTCGGATAATTAAATTCTTAGATTTAATTTGGACACCTTGAATAAAGTTTAAACTGTCTAACCCCACCAAAGGTGGCATTTAAATGGTTCATTTTCAATCTCTTAGAAAAAGAAATTAATTTAATTAACCAAATTAATTATCAACCCCACCCATAGGTGTTAATTGATTTGTTTAGTTAACAAAGAATATCTAACCCCACCAAAGGTGGTATTCATATAAAAAAGAGAGAATCAATAAATATCAATTCATATCTTTAATAACCTAAATAATATGAGCAAGCATAATTAACTTAATTATTATATCCATAAATACTCCACCATTATAAATGATAAAATTTGCATAAATGTTTATTGAATCTATGTTTATTTTTATGTAATTAGATTAAAAACAAAAAACCCAAAATATCGTGACAGGATGTTTAGGATTTAATTTCGTTTTTAAAAGTTTGAAAAATAAATTAAAACCACATATATTCCTTCCTTAGATCGATCTTGGGAGTATACTTATCATTTTCTACGAAATGATTCGTGCACTTGCGAGAGTTTTATAAATAGATAAAACCAAATGAACGGCAGGATCGGCGATGTCGGTTCTGCCCGATCAAGTTTTTGGCGCCGTTGCCGGGGAAGGAATAGCGTTTTTAAATTATTTATCAAAATTTTAAAAACTTTTTGTGTTATAAATAATTGTGATTTTTTTTTATTTAAAAAATAAATAAATAAAAAATTTTGTTGTTTGTGAAAAGTAAAAAAAAAAATTCAAATTTCAATTTCATAATAAATAAAAAACAATTATAGCATGAATAATAAAATAATTTTGAATTTTGAAATTTGAAGTAAAAAAAAAGTAAATAAATTTTAAATTAAATAAATAAATAAAAATAAATTAATAAATAAAAAAAATAAATAAATAAAAATTTTAAAAAAATAAACCTTTCATAAATTGTAAAATAAATTTTTGATTGTAAATAGTAAAAAAAAATACAAAAAATACAAAAAAAATAAAAATAAAAATAAAACTTTCATAAATTGTAAAATAAATTTTTGTTCGTAAATAGTAAAAAAAAATAAAATAATAAAATAATAATTTTTTTTTAAATTGCAAATTTCATAAAAAAAAATAAAAAAAAACTTACCATTCATAAATACTAAAAGAAATTAAAAAATAAAAAAATTAAATTTCAGATTTCATAATAAAAAAACTTATAGTGCATGAATAGTAAAAAAAATTAAAAAAATAAAAGATAAAAAAAATTTAATAAAAAAAAAATTAATTGAACAGTAAAATATTAGTTTTCTGAATTTGAAATTTGAAGTAAAAACTTACCATTCATGAATAGCAAAAAAAAAATTATAAAAAAAAATTAAAAAAAACATTAAATAAATAAAATTTAAAACTTTGTTTTATTTAAATAAATAAATTTGACTTAGGGTTTAACTAGTTTTGTTTAGTATTTTGTATTAAATACCATGTAAATTTTCTCTAAATTTTTGTGTGGTTATTATTTTGTTGACAGGAGTTTTAAATTTACATTTTCAATAGTCTATGCGTGGTAGGAGATCCTTAGGAAACCCTCTTACACCATATGTAGATAATATTCATAAATTTAAAAAAGTGTCAACAATACTGGATTCCAACCATCAACCTGTTTTTGAGCCAAACGTAGAACCAAACCTTAGTCCTTTATTGGAACCAAAAGAAATGACAGAAAACCAACATGTTAGGGAAACCACCATGAAGGAATTTGCAAGACCGGTGATTGGCACGGCAACTGCCGCTATCCAACTGGGTGAAGCTGCTCGGAATTATGACCTAAAAAATATTCATTTTTCTATGCTTCCTTCCTTTTATGGGCTTCCTAATGAAGATTCTCTTTCCTTCATTAGAGACTTCTATGCTACGGTCCAAACCTTCCCCCTCGGTATTCTAAACGAGGATCAACTTCGAATGAGATGTTTCCCCTACACCTTAAAGGATAAGGCCAAAGCTTGGTTAATGTCACTTCCCCTAGGTTCTCTGATGACATGGGAGAACATTTATAATAAATTCATGGGAAAATTCTATTCCCACAAAAAAACATCAGAGTTGAGAGGAAAGATTGTTACTTTCTCTCAGATGGAAGGAGAACCATTTCATGAAGCTTGGGATAGGTTCAAAATGTTTCTCACTCAATGTCCCCATCACAGCTTTCCCCTACAGTTACAGAACCAATTCTTTTACGATGGATTTACACAACAATGTCAGTTCATTGTCGACAACGCTGCAGGAGGAGCAATGGGAGAAAAGACTGCCTCAGAGACGTACAACCTCTTTGAGATGTTGGGTGCTAATTCCCAACAGAAAAGCTCACGAGTGAGAAAAGTTGGAGTTCATGAAATCGATTCCAGCACTGAAGTTCAACAACAACTTGTTCAACTGACCAAGCAAGTTGCCCTTCTCACTACACAAACCAACACCAATAATGAACAGTATGGTTTGTATGGCAACATGGGACATGGTACTGAAGCCTGTCCATATCAAGGAGAAACAACAGCTGGACCTGAACAGGTTAATGTATTGGGAGCATATCAACAGAGACCAAGGTATGACCCCAATTCAAATACCTATAATCCTGGGTGGAGAAATCATCCGAACTTCTCCTGGATGAAAAACAACCCTCCTTTCGCTCAGAGCTCAAATCAGCCAGGCCAGCAATTCCACCCACCTATCCCAAGAAGCATTCCCAATAAATCAACCTTGGAGGACAACTTGAATTCTTTTATTCAAGTTTGTAGAGATAACCAATCCAAAACCAATCAACGGTTGGATTCTGTGGAAGCTTTTATGAAAAAGGTGGAAGTTCAAGTAGAACAGTTAGTTGAACATTTACAAAAACAAAGCAAAGACTAATTTGATGGTCAAATGGGGTAAAATAAATTCAATGAAGAGGAGACATTGAGTTTGTCATTGTGTAATCTCCAAGCAACGTCTTACTAGAAGATGATAAATTTTAGTCCTACATGGGAGGTCACCCATTATTGTATTTTCCTTTGTTTTAGTTTTATTTTGTGTGTAATAAAATTCAAATGAAATAAATTTGTTTATTTCAAAAATTGTGTCCATTCTTTAAATTTAGCATAAAAAGAATTTTACACCTTTTTGCTTTAAGCCTGTACATTTTGTCAAGTGAGAAATCTTTCTAAGTGATATCTACTATTTTTTTTAAGAGCTAAATGTTGATAGGAGGAGGATCAATTTCAACTACAAATAACCATGGGAGATGCTGAAGATAGGTGGAAAATGATGAAGGACTATACAATGCCAATCATTGGCAATGTAACTTCTAGCATACAATTACAAGAGGCTGCAAGGAATTATGAATTAAAAAAGATTCATTATTCTTTGTTGCCTTCCTTTTATGGTGTCCCTAATGAAGATCCTTTGCATTTCATTCGAGAATTCTATGCTATTGTCCAAACCTTTCCACTACATGCAATTAATGAAGATCAACTTAGGATGAGGTGTTTTCCTTACACCCTCAAGGATAAAGCTTGGTCATGGTTCATTACTCTACAATCGGGTTCTCTAAAAACCTGGGAGGCAGTATATGAAATTTTTATGGGTAGGTTCTATTCCCATCAAAAGACTGTTGACTTAAGGACGAAGATAGCAACATTTTCTCAAATGTATGAAGAGCCCTTTCATGAAGCTTGGGAACGATTCAAACTCCTTTTCATTCAATGTCATAATCATAGCTTTTCATTGCAACTACAGAACCAATTCTTTTATGATGGTTTGACACTGTAGAGTCAATACATGGTTGATAATGCTGCTGGAGGTGCTGTGGGAGAAAAAACTGCAGAGGAAGCCTATAATCTTTATGAGCTGTTGGGTTCTAATTCCCAACAAAGAAGTGCTAGAAGGAGAGCAAGAGTCAATGAAGTTGGCTCCAATAATGAGATAACCTTGCAACATGCTGAATTGACTAAACAAGTGCAACTTCTTACTACCCACCAAATGCAAAATCAAGAGGTGTGTGAAGTGTGTTTTTCAATTGGGCATGGTACTCATAATTGTTCAAGTACTTGTGATTCTAGTGTCAATTCCATGGAGGAAGTCAAATCCTTTCAAAGGTATCATCCACACACCTATAATCACCCTAACCATCATTGGAAGAAAAACAATTACCCAGTCTACACCCAATCTTTTAAGCCAACCTTAGAGGATAGCTTGAATGCTTTTATTCAAGTTAGTCGTGACAACCAATTGATAAATAATCAAAGGTTGAACACCATGGAGGCTTCAGTTAAAAGAATTGAATCTAAAATTGGGCAACTGGCTGAACAAATGCAAAAGAAAGAACTAGGAAATTTACTCAGTCAACCAGCACAAGCAAAGGATGTAAGAACCCTTCGAAGTGGTAAGGTAGTCAATACCAGTTTACCTGAAATCTCTAACGATTTACCTTGTAGTTCAGGTAACAAAGAAGGTGATATTCTAGTCTCACAAAAAGGAGAAATAAGTGTTAAACTTAACAAGCCTTCTGAAAAACTCATTGGAGAGTCATCTGACATCCCCAAAATTCAAAAGACAATGTAACCACACCGATTTGCAAGTACCTTTTCCACATCGGTTAAAAGAATCCAAACAAGATAAGCAATTCTATGATCTTTTTAATATGCTCTCTAAAGTAAATATCAATTTACCATTATTAGAAGTGATCATGAATGTGCCCTCATATGCTAAGTTTTTCAAAGAGTTGAACACTAAGAAAAGGAGGTATGAACTGAATGAACGAGTAGTAGTATCAGAAATTTCTAGCACTGTACTTCAGCACAAACTACCCCCTAAGTTAAAAGACCTTGGAAGTTTTATTATAAACATAACTATAGGGGATAGGAAGGTTGCTAAAGCAATGCTTGATTTAGGTGCTAGTATAAATTTGATGCCCTACTCTATATTCTTACAGCTCAATCTAGGAGATTTAAAACCCACAACTATGTCCTTTCAACTTGCAGATAGATCTCTTAAGTATCCAAAGGGAATAGTTGAGGATGTATTGGTACAAGTAGACAAATTGATAATACCTGTTGACTTTGTGGTTCTGGATATGCAAGAAAATCCAGCATTGGACAGAGAGCACACAATATTGCTTGGTAGACCATTTATGGCAACTACTAAAACTATTATTGATGTCCAAGATGGAAAATTGACAATGACAGTCTTAGGAGAAACTGTTCATTTTAAAGTTTTTGATTCTTCACCTTTTCCTTCTATTTCTGCCATCGATGAAACATTCGATGTTGACCCTTTGGATAATCTTGTCCAAAGCACCTTTTTCCAAGCCAGAATAGAAGACAAGCTTGAAACTGTTCTTACACTTGAAGAGGTAGAAGAAGATTTAGATGAGGAAATTAAGGGGTACCTTAAACAACTAGACAATGATGAAGTAATGACAAAATCTAGTACACTTTTAAATCTACCCAGTTCTTCATCTAGTAAAGAGGCCAATCCACCTGAACTTGAACTCAAAGACTTACTTGAGCACTTAAAATATGTGTTTTTGGGAGAAGGAGAAACTTATCCAGTGATAATTTCTTCAACCTTGACCAAAACCCAAGAAAAGGAACTCATCAAAGTGCTTAAACAGTTTAAGAAATCTATAGGTTGGAGTATCGGGGATATAAGAGGCATTAGTCCTACAATGTGTATGCACAAGATCAACTTAGAGGATGGTGCTAAACCTGTACGAGAAGCCCAAAGAAGACTAAACCTAAATATGAAGAGGTAGTTAAGAAAGAAATTCTTAAATTGTTAGAAGAAGGGATTATCTATCCTATTGCGGATAGTAAGTGGGTTAGTCCAGTGCATGTGGTACCAAAGAAATCTGGGATAATAGTTGTTAAAAATGACAAAAGTGAATTAGTGCCAACTAGAATAATCACTGGATGGAGAATGTGTATAGATTTTAGGAAACTAAATTTATATACTAAAAAGGATCACTTTCCTCTTCCATTCATTGACCAAATGTTGGAAAGATTAGCTGGGCATGAATTTTACTGTTTTTTAGATGGATTGTCTGGATATTATCAAGTACCCATAGTACGAGAAGATCAGGAGAAGACCACATTTACATGTCCTTTTGGGACATTTTCTTTTCGAAGAATGCCATTTGGGTTATGCAATGCCCCTGCCACTTTCCAAAGATGCATGATATCTATTTTCTCGTACATGGTGGAAAAATTCATTGAGATTTTCATGGACGATTTCTCTGTCTTTGGGAACTCATTTGATGATTGCTTACATAAATTGACTTTGGTTTTAGAAAGATGCATTGAATGCAATCTCACCCTTAGTTGGGAGAAAAGTCATTTTATGGTTCAACAAGGGATAATTTTAGGACATATAATTTCAAACAAGGGTATTGAAGTTGATAAAGCAAAAGTTGAATTGATATCCAAACTACCATCCCCTACATCTATGAAGGGGATAAGAAGCTTCTTAGGACATGTAGGATTTTACAGACGATTTATTAAAGATTTCATTAAAATAAGTCGTCCCTTATGTTACTTGCTATCAAAGGATGTTTATTTTGATTTCAACAATGATTGTCTTATTGCCTTTAATACCTTAAAAGAGAAACTAACATCTACCCCTGTTATTATGGCACCAAACTGGTCTTTACCTTTTGAAATAATGTGTGACGCTTCTGATTATGCTATAGGAGCAGTCTTGGGACAAAGAGTGGATAAGCGTTTGCATGTCATCTACTATGCTAGCAAAACACTCAATGATGCCCAAATGAATTATACCACCACTGAAAAGGAATTCTTGGCTATAGTGTTTTCTTTAGACAAATTTTGGTCTTATTTAGTAGGATCTAAAGTGATTGTGCATTCTGATCATGCTGCTTTAAGATACCTATTAAGTAAACCAAATGCCAAGCCAATATTAATCAGGTAGGTCTTACTCTTACAAGAATTTGACTTAGAAATCAAGGATAAGAAAGGCAGTGAAAACTTAGTAGCTGACCATTTATCTAGGTTGATTTCTGACTTCAATTCTCTTAAAGATGAGAGTAATGAAGATATAGTTGAAACCTTTCCTGATGAACAGTTATTTTCAATAGGTCCTAACCCATGGTATGCTGATATTGTAAATTATCTTGCCACCGGTGTTTTGCGACCTAACACTTCATATCAGGACAAAAAAATGGTTTTTAAAACTATTAAGGACTATTTCTGGGATAACCCTTATTTATACAAGATTGGTCAAGATCAAGTCATCCGGAGATGTGTACCTGAAGAAGAACATAAGACCATTTTAACTTTTTGTCATGAACTTCATTGTGGGGGCCATTTTGGTGGTGAAAAGACAGCCCGTAAGGTACTACAGTCTGGATTCTTTTGGTCCACTCTTTTTAAAGATGCTCATATGTTTTGTGCACAATGTGATAGATGTCAAAGAACAGGAAACATAAGCAAAAGAGATGAAATGCCTTTGACATCTAATTTAGTTGTTGAACTCTTTGATGTATGAGGGATTGACTTTATGGGTCCTTTTCCCCCATCTAATGGTTTTCAATACATTTTGGTTGTTGTGGATTATGTATCCAAGTGGGTAGAAGCTATCCCCACTAAAATCAATGATGGTAATGTTGTTGTTAAATTCTTGAAGGATTTAATATTCAGCAGGTTCGGAACGCCTAGAGCCATAATAAGTGATGGAGGTAGCCATTTTTGTAACAAGATCTTTGATGGAGTACTAAACAAGTACAACATCACACATAAAGTAGCTACTACATATCATCCTCAAACTTCTGGTTTAGTGGAAGTAAGTAATAGGCAAATTAAAGGAATATTGGAACGCACTGTGCATCCTTCAAGGAAGGATTGGGCATTTAAGTTAAATGATGCCTTATGGGCATACCGCACTGCTTACAAAACACCTATTGGGATGAGCCCTTACCGGTTAATCTTTGGGAAAGCGTGCCACCTTCCAGTTGAACTTGAACACAAGGCTTACTGGGAAATTAAAGAGTTAAACATGGATTTAGATAAAGCAGGAGAAAAACGGTTACTCCATCTTAATGAGTTGGAAGAAATTAGGAACGAAGCCTATGAGAATGCCAAATTATACAAAGAGCGTACTAAGCGCTATCATGATAAGAGGCTAGTTCCTAAGATTCTTCACCCTGGAATGAAAGTTCTTTTATTTAACTCTCGTTTGAGATTGTTTCCAGGAAAGCTAAGATCAAGATAGGATGGACCATTCAAAATAGTTCAGGTATTTGCACATGGAGTAGTAGAACTATTGGATTCCAAGACACATAAAACATTCAAAGTCAATGGGCATCGTGTGAAGCCTTATTTAGAAGAACCAAACAACATTGCTGAAATAGATTGCATTTGGCTGAGTAACCCTTAGCACCATAAAGTTACGTCTTGCTAAGACGTTAAACTAAGCGCTGGATGGGAGGTAACCCATCATTTTAGGTAATTTTATTTTGTTTTATTTGTTTAATTTCTATTGTTTATTTTAGTTTAATTACATGTGAATAATTTTAAAATTATTAAAACTAAAAATATTTGTTGAGATGTTAGAAGTTCACATCAGTCTGTCTGTGTGAACTTTATTGATAAATATGATGGATGCACCTGCATTTCTCCATCACTACTTGCACATTCTCAAGAAATAGGTAATCTTTCTTCTCTTTTCTCTTTATCTTTAATTTACAGTTGTTACATTGAGGACAATGTAAGTTCTAGGTTAGGGGTGGTGAAAATTTACCATGCTTAAAAACAATTTAACAATTTAAAAAAAAAATTTAATAAAGAAATAAAAAAATAATAATATTTTTTTTTATGTTCACATTTTCAATTTTTGTGTTTGTTTTTATTTTCTTTGTGTGATTTAGTAATTTTTGGAATTAAAAAAAAAGGTTCTCACAAAAATTTATCATTTCTTTAAATCAAATTTAAGTAAATAGTTAAGTCTTTTGTACTGTTAGATTAATTTTTGAAAACATATCATGAAATATTTTGTAATTGTTCTTGAGAATTGGTTAGTTTTTGTCATAACTAGTATTTCTTGATAAGATGTAGAAATTATATTAAACCCAAAATCGGTGTTTATGAATTTGTTTTAGTGGAGACTACCTTTGTGACATATAATTTGAGCCTAATTTCCCTTATTCAGAGTGAAATATATATTTTTTCTACTCCAAACACATTTCTTATTTCTTCAAATTTTTAGATGATCTCTATAGGCATTAGCATTGAATGTATGAATTTTTTCTCATCTTAATAGAGTGTCATATATGTTTTTTTATTATTTTTTCTTAGATTAAATGATTTGAGTATAAATTGATAGTATATGCTTTTATCTCATTCATGCATGACTGCTACAAAAAAAAGATATATCTGGGGTTACCTAAACCAAATCAAACAGGAAAGCCACAAAATTAACCATTCACCAAAATCCTAAAAAAGAAAAAATGTACAATCTGTACATGGGTTGACTCTCTAAAACAAAATGATATATATTGAAAAGTATCTTCAAAAAAATATAGAGAGATAAAGAATATATAGTATAATCTACATACTATGACCCGCATTACCCAAAATCCAAAAAACAAAAATGTACAATCTGTACATGGGTTGACTCTCTAAAAATGATATTTATTGAAAAATATCTTCAGAAAAATATAGAGAGAAAGAATATATAGTATAATCTACATACTATGACCCACATTTCCTACAAAGTTGTGAGTAGAGGCTAATTACAAAAGAAAGATATAGGAAGTAATTCCCTAAAAAGTCATTGCACTTTCTTCATTTTTAAAAGGCATATATCTTGAAATTTTTTCTTAATGAGTTTGATTTATGCATGAAAATAATTTTTATATATGATATCTTTATAATTTATACATTTGATTCCTTCCATGAGATCAACGTCAAAATAACACTTTGAGCCTTTCTTTTTTATACATATGCGAACATATTAGTCCATTTCTATACATCAACTCTTTCGCATATAAATTAGTATGAGTGTTTGAACCCATAGGATTCAGTGTTTTGAGAGTATTGACTTGTGAGGAATAGAGTCGAAGCAAATTCGGATTCATGACACTAAAATTGGGTGAAATTAAATTGATACATTTTTGATATGAAATATGAAAATGATTTTCGACTAATTATTATAATAAATCATGATTGTTTAAAGAGATTAAAATAACTTATGCTTGAGAATTTAATTATGATCTTAAAGGAGATTAAAAAGTATGAGACATTTTTGTGATATGTTGTTTTATTTTATTCTTAAAAGTTAATTTTTGATTTTGTTGTAATTTTAGTTTTGAAGTTGATTGTTTTTATTATTTCTTTTAATTTTTACATTTAGTTCAATGTTTGTGGGTATCATTACTGAAAACCCTCACGAGACTCAAACTCGTCCACTAGGGCAACCTAGGGGTTTAAAGGCTTGTTGCATAGGCTAAATGCAACCGTGTCAATCCACGGAAGTGATTTAGGATAATTTAATTTTTAGTTTTTATCGCTTCTCTTGCTAAGGGACTAGTAAGAAGCTGGTTGGGGGTTGTGATGAGTGCTCAAAAAGCACTAAAATTACCATGATTTTATGCACATTAATTGATTAAAAATATATATATTTATAAGATTTTATCATATATTTATATAAATTTGTATTTTCGGAATCACGGGTATTTTTATTGTTTTTCAGGTATTTTTTCTTAAAAACGTCACTTAAAGACTCAAAAAGGAATACTGGAGGCAATACATCACAAATACATTCAAAAATAAATGAGAAAAAGTCAACAAATATGGAAAAATTGGACAAAATGGGTCAAAAAGGTCAAAAATGTCAAAAAAGAGGAAATCGCGCCGGCCACTGCGTGCAGCGCGCCCAGCAACGCGCGCACCCCTGCTCTCATCCGTGCGCGCCTGCGCCCAGCCTACTCCATCTGCGCGCGCCTGCATCCAGTCTGCGCCCCATCTGCGCACAACCGCCTCACGTCATGCTGACGTCATCCTCACCTATAAATACCCCCATTCTCTTCACTTCTAAAGACACCTCAAAACCATTCTTCTCTTCTCTTTCTTTCTCTCATTTCTTAGTTTTTTAGCTTTTCTTAGTTTTTAGTTTTTCTTAGTTTTAGAGTTCTTCCCTTTTTGGGAAGAACTAGTTATGTTTTTGTAATTTATTAGCTTTTTGATTCAATAAATGGGAGTACAAATTCAGCTTGGAGGTTTTCCAGCAACGGGAATAGCATTGAAGTTCTGTAAGGATTTTATTTTCTTTACAGTTATTTTTTATGCTTTTTTCTTAAATGTTATATTTAATTTGTCTGTGATTAAATTTAACTCAGCTGGCTGTTTATAAACATGATGTAATAATAATGTTGTTATGCTTGCGAAATATTAAATAGGTAAAAATCTATAAAATGAATTGATTTTATTTTTATTCAAGATTTTATATTAAGAATGTTAGAGAGAAATATATTATTTTTCATTACAAACTTAAATCTAAAAATTAGATTTTAAGGTTTAGTTATCCGGTCTAATTTAGAGTAGTGCTCTTTTATTTTTTGGTACAATCGCCCGGTAGTTAGAGTGAAGCTCTATTTCAAAAGTTTTTATAAGAATTATTATCTGAAAATGTATTGACAACATGTTTTCAGTAGTGGTTTTAAAACTTGAAAGTTAGTACTCGGATAATTAAATTCTTAGATTTAATTTGGACACCTTGAATAAAGTTTAAACTATCTAACCCCTCCAAAGGTGGCATTTAAATGGTTCATTTTCAATCTCTTAGAAAAAGAAATTAATTTAATTAACCAAATTAATTATCAACCCCACCCATAGGTGTTAATTGATTTGTTTAGTTAACAAAGAATATCTAACCCCACCAAAGGTGGTATTCATATAAAAACGAGAGAATCAATAAATATCAATTCATATCTTTAATAACCTAAATAATATGAGCAAGCATAATTAACTTAATTATTATATCCGTAAATACTCCACCATTATAAATGATAAAATTTGCATAAATGTTTATTGAATCTATGTTTATTTTTATGTAATTAGATTAAAAACACAAAACCCAAAATATCGTGACAGGATGTTTAGGATTTAATTTCGTTTTTAAAAGTTTGAATAATAAATTAAAACCACATACATTCCTTCCTTAGATCGACCTTGGGAGTATACTTATCATTTTCTATGAAATGATTCGTGCACTTGCGAGAGTTTTATAAATAGATAAAACCAAATGAACGGCAGGATCGGCAATGTCGGTTCTGCCCGATCAAGGCAACCCATCATTTTAGGTAATTTCCTATTATTTTTCTTTATTTACTTAATTTCTATGTTTATTTTAGTTTAATTACATGTGAATATTTTTAAAATTGTTAAAACTAAAAATATTTGTTGAAATGTTAGAAGTTCACAGCGATCTGTCTATGTGAACTTTAATGATAAACATGATGGATGCACCTGCATTTCTCCATCACTACTTGCAATATTCTCAAGAAATATATAATATTACTTCTCTTTTCTCTTTATCTTTAATTTACAATTGTTACATTGAGGACAATGTAAGTTCTAGGTTGGGGGCGGTGAAAAGTTACCATGCTTAATTAAAAAAAAAGATTTAACAATTTAAAAAAAATAAAAAATAAAAAATAATATTTTTTTCTTTTTTATGTTCACATTTTCATTGTTTGTGTTTGATTTTATTTTCTTTGTGTGATTTAGTAATTTTTGGAATTAAAAAAAAATTTCTCACAAAAATTTATCATTTCTTTAAATTAAATTTAAGTAAATAGTTAAGTCTTTTGTACTGTTAGATTAATTTTTGAAAACATATCATGAAATATTTTGTAATTGTTTTTGGTAATTAATTAGTTTTTGTCATAACTAGTATTTCTTGATAAGATGTAGAAATTATATATTGGCCCAAAATTGGTGTTTATGAATTTTTTTTAGTGAAGACTACCTTTGTGAGATATAATTTGAGTCTAATTTCCTTTATTCAGAGTGAAATATATATATTTTCTACTCCAAACACATTTCTTATTTCTTCAAATTTTTAGATGATCTCTATAAGTATTAGCATTGAATGTATGGATTTTTTCTTAATCTTAATAAAGTGTCGTATATATATATATATATATTTGATTAGATTAAATGATTTAAGTAGAAATTTATAGTATATGCTTTTATCTCATTCGTGCATGACTGTTACAAAAAAAGGAGACATATATGAGGTGACCTAAACCAAAATAAAAAAGAAAAGCCACAAAATTAACCACTCACCAAAATCCTAAAAAAATGTACAATCTATACATGGGTTGACTCTCTAAAATATATATATTGAAAAATATCTTCAGAAAAAAATAGAGGTAGTTTAATTTAGTCAATCCACGGAAGTGATTTAGGATAGTTTAATTTTTAGTTTTTATCGCTTCTCTTGCTAAGGGACTAGCAAGAAGCTGGTTGGGGGTTGTGATGAATGCTCAAAAAGCACTAAAATTACCATGATTTTATGCACATTAATTGATTAAAAATATATATTTATATAAATCTGTCTTTTTGGAATCACAGATATTTTTATTATTTTTCAGGTATTTTTGCTTAAAAACATAACTTAAAGACTGAAAGAGGAATACTGGAGGCAATACATCACAAATATATTCATAAAATAAATGAGAAAAAGTCAACAAATATGGAAAAATTGGACAAAATGGGTCAAAAATGTCAAAAAGGAGGAAATCGTGCACGCAACCGCCCAGCCGCACTGGCCAACGCACGTAGTGTGGCCAGCCGTGCCGAGCAGCCGCACGCATCGCCCATTTCGCGCGCGTCCGTGTCCATCAATGCCCGGTCCTGCGCGCCACATTTCCCTGTCCGCGCGGGCTTGCTCTCCATTCTGCACGTGCCGCGCGCGTCCCTGCTCCTTTCCACGCATGCCCCTACTCCAGTTTGCGCACGCCATTGCTCATATACGCCCAGTCTGCGCGTGCCGTTGTGCCCATCTGCCCCATCCGTGCCCGCCAACTCGCCCCACATCACCATGAAGTCATCAGTATGACGTCATCATTCACTACTCTGCGTTTTCTCCATTTTTAATCATTTTTTCACCTACTTTTCCTTCCTCTCCTCACCTGTGAATACCCACATTCTCTTCACTTCAAATCACACCTAAAAACACATATTCTTCTCTCTTTCTTTCTTTCCATTTCTTAGTTTTTAGTTTTTTCTTATTTAGTTTTGCTTAGTTTTAGAGTTCTTCTCTTTTTGAGAAGAACTGATTATGTTTTTGTAATTTATTTGCTTTTTGATTCAATAAATGGAAGTGCAAATTCCGTTTGGAGGTTTTCCAGCAAGATGAATAACATTAAAGTAATGTAAGGATTTTATTTTCTTTATAGTTATTTTTTATGCTTTATTCGTACATGTTATATTTAATTTGATTGTGATTAAATTTAACTTTGCTGGCTATTTGTAAACATAATATAATAATAACATCGTTATGCTTGCGAAATATTAAATAGGTAAAAATCTCTAAAATGAATTGATTTTATTTTTATTCAAGATTTTATATTAAGAATGTTAGAGAGAAATATATTATTTTTCATTACAAACTTAAATCTAAAAATTAGATTTTAAGGTTTAGTTATCCGTTCTGATTTAGAGTAGTGTTTTTTTATTTGTTGGTACAATCGCTTGGTAGTTAGAGTGAAGCTCTATTTCAACAGTTTTTATAAGAATTATTATCTGAAAATGTATTGACAACATGTTTTTAGTAGTAGTTTTAAAACTTGAAAGTTAGTACTCGGATAACTAAATTCTTAGGTTTAATTTGGACACCTTGAATAAATGGTTCACTTTCAATCTCTTAGAAAAAAAAATTTTAATTAACAAAATTAGTTATCAACCCCACCCATAGGTGTTAATTGATTTGTTTAGTTAACAAAGAATATCTAACCCCAACAAAGGTGGTATTCATATAAAAAATAGAGAATCAATAAATATCAATTTATATCTTTAATAACCTAAATAATATGAGCAAGCATAATTACTTAGTTATTATATCCATAAATACTCCACTATTATAAAAGATAAAATTTTCATAAATATTTATTGAATTTGTATCTATGTTTATTTTTATGTTATTAGATTAGAAACAACAAAAACCCAAATATCGTGACAGGATGTTTAGGATTTAATTTCGTTTTTAAAAGTTTGAATAATAAATTATAAACCACATATATTCCTTCCTTAGATCGACCTTGGGAGTATACTTATCATTTTCTACGAAATGATTCATGCACTTGCGAGAGTTTTATAAATATAAAACCAAAGTATTGGCAGGATCGGCGATGTCGGTTTTACTTATCATGCAACAACGCATTTAAAATTACAAAAACAAAACCAATATTTGATGATAATGCATTACCCATTCCCAACCTAAGTAGCTAATGTTTACATTACAATAAAATGGCACACAAAATAAGAAAAATAAAAAAATAAAAAATAAATAGTAAATATTATGCGAAATAAAAAATTAAAGTTCAACTCAAAATAAAATGAAAGAAATCGATGGATTACCTCCCATATAGCACTTGGTTTAATGTCATTAGTCTGGCGAATGTAACTTCTATGAGGGAAGCTTTCCAGATACTTGTCCTTTAATCTTTCCCACAGTTATGGCTAATTAGCTCATTTGAGTCTCTAGGTTATGAATTGAAGCCTTGGTATCCTGCTAAAATATAACATTATGATTAGTTAAAGCAAAAACAATATCCTTTAGAGACTTACCTTGAGGTTGTTAAGGTAGGTACTATTGAGGTGGCCTAGGATTTGGGAAGGCAGGTGGACATTGTTAGTTGTTTAGAAAAGTTATGGATCTTTTGTTTGCACAGCTAAAATTTGGATGATACCTCCATCTTACATTATAGATATTGGAGAAAGGATTATACTTAGGCCTCTCTACTTAACTGTTACCACAATCATTAACCTGTCCACTAGTTAACTGTTATACCAATGCATTTAAATTATTAACTTGAACCTCAAGAGTAGGGTTAATGCTTACCTTATTTAGCTTTTTTTTAGGCTATTACGGATGCCAAATTGTTGAGAGTTGGTTGCCATAGTTGCAATTAAATTTCTTGCCTCATGTGAAGTTTTCACTATTACAAAATTGATAAATGGCCTTGGTTTTTAACCGTGACCATAGGCTTATAACCACGATTATAAAAACCGAGGCCTAAGTGAGAGAGACCATAGATTGTTACATATGGTCTTGGGTTTTAACCGAGGCCATAGACATACCATTTGATCATGGTCTTATAAAAGACCGATGCTATAGACATACCATTTGGTTATAATTTTATAAAAGACCGAGCCATAAGCATTCTATTTGGTAACGCTCATATAAAAGATCGAGACTAATAAAATACCGAGGCCATAGACGTACAATTTGGTCTCGATCTTTTATAAGACGGTGACCATAGACATATCATTTGGTCATGGTCTTATAAAAGATTGAGGCTTTAGACACCCATTTGATCTTGGTCTTTTATAAGACCGAGAGCAAATGATATTTCTATTGTCTCGGTTGCACTTATACCGTGACCATATACATCTCAATTAACCTTACTTTTTAATATAAATTATAATAAATTTATGAATTGAGAATATTAAAAATCTTTTTATTAAAATTAAGAGTGCAATTACATTAGAGTTTATGCATTAAAACATAATAAAGTCTTACTATCTAGTTAATTAAAATGTTCTAAAATATAAAATACATGTAAAAATTTTACCAATAATAATACTAATCAAATTGTTCATAATCTAAATCAATATGAAAGATATTTTACATGACACATTGTAATGCCTTTCTTCTCAACAGTAAGTGGTAGAACAAATCCCAACAACAAAAGAATAAGACCGAAGGAAAATCCAACCAAGGGTCCACCTGCTGCAACTTTTAGAAGAACTTCTCGCTTGCCTGCAATATTTAGAATCCTTGTCAAAATTTGACCTGCAACCATAATAATAGTATATCACCACACCACAGCTAAATAAACATATATATGTTCATTAGGAATGCTCTATAATCCAATGACATATAATAGCCACTAGAAACCACAATTTACATTCTGATATGGAAAGAGAGAATTTTTTGGGTCGAAATGGAAAGAAAAACACTTGCACAGAAACAATATTCACAGAGCATTGACATTTTTTTCTGGTACAAGTTATAAGAAAGATGTTGCATATAGTAAGTTTTATTGAAATTCAAGAACATTGTGGACAAGTAATGTAAACATTGTAACGAATCCGAAAGACCCAGCTACAAACCACTCAGGGATCGCTGCAAAGATTTAAGAGATTTATCATGGCACAAAATCATAAGTCTCATTATGATGCATATTTGTAAGAAACATTCTGATTTCCTATCTACAAATGGGACAAAATATAATGGAGGTAAGCAATAACCTGTGATCTCTGGCTACAAGGTCTTCTTTGGAACTACAACTGCTACAGGTCGATCATCCTCTGGATCGATTAAAAGAAAAAAAACTTATATTCATCCCCAAATTATCCCACCTATAAATTTGCAAAAGTTGACATAAAAAAGATTCAGTCATGAATTGTTTTTGATAGCAAAAAATTACGCAACAAAAACATAATACCTGTATCCCCTTTGTTATCTCCATAGGATCCCAACCTAAAAAGAAACAAGTAATTATGGCTAGATTAAGTAGAAAACAATCCAACCTTTTATTTTCTTCCTTTCGTTTGCTTTTAAATGAGATATTACAACGTAAAATGTTTTCTACAAAATGAATGAAAACTTCTTTGGACATCCAGGTTATCTCCATATTTCATTTCACTTTTCTTTGTTCCATTCTAGTGATTTCTTACAGTTCCAAAAGCTTGAGAGAAATGTAAAATAACCATTTCACCTCATAAGGATTATGGCTTGTCACGAAGAAAGTATCAAAGCCCAATATTTGGTTCTTAAGTATTTCAATTGTTTCCTTCAATACCCTGATTGTCTCATCGAATTGTTGTGGCTGTTCAGGATATTATTAAGGAAAAGGAAGTATGAGAAGGCATGTGGAATGTTGCTGTCATTTAGGGAAGAAAAAATTACAGAACACTCTGTTATTACCTTCACTCTTGGCAGAGGTGATCCACTGGAAAGTTCTAAATTACTAGTACCCTACTTCAAGAAAATCTGTATTAGAGCTCAGGGACAAAATTCTGCGATAGCATCCTCATTATGTGTATACTGATAGATACCATGAAAGTAAGAAAATTTTATAATTGAAGATATAACTGATTGGCTTTTCTTCTTGAATAATGACAATCATTCGCACAAATATGAAAGTCATGGAAGTTACAAGCAGGACCATCTCAACTTGAAGGCTCAATATGAATCTTAAATCACTTAACTTAAACAAGCATCGATTTTCCATAATATTTGAAGGTACTAAAAACATGCTTACTATTCAACATGAGTTGTACGATCTTCTAAGATTTTGTAAGCTTGTAGTTCATTTGCTACATCAGTTACTATCAAGATTAGGTTAATTTTTAATTTGACTAGATAAAATACACATTATTGAACATATGCTGTTTTCTTCGGACATTATGTTCTTCCAATTTATAGACAAAACAAAACAGAAAGGCTTTGTATGAGAATATTTATGCATCTAGTAGAATTGAGATTCAATGTATGATGACAAGGGTCAGTACTCAGTGTACTGTCAAGATTCAAGTCTTACCTTTACATCTGAACATACAGGAGCAGGTCTCGTTAGAGGTGTATATCTTCAGAATGTTTACACAATCAATATTTGTAAAATATGGCAGGAAGGACAAAATCTGTATAGCACCACCATGATCACAATAAGAAACATGAGACTATAAATGTAAAGAATCTTCTGTTAGAGGTCTTAGGCATTAGACTATAAAAATGAAAATAAGTTCAATAAAATTGACTAGCAATTAATTATCTTGCCTCAACCATATTGATAGAATAACATCTCCTACCTACAATTAAAAAACAGCTAAGAATTGTACAAATTTGCTCATTAATAACCAACAAAAACAAGGATACCTGTTTTTCTAAATTTGCCCTCGGGCAGTTTTAAGTAGAGAAAGAGAGAGCTACATATATATATAGCCAGACTAATACCTATAATGTCTCCAATACTCCAACATATATTTTTCTTGAATTTCTTGAGCTACCTCACTAGTTTTTCTTCTTGTGTTGGGGTTAAACTAGAAGAAATAATGACCAACTAGATCTCCCTTCTTACAAAAACATGTATTTAAGGTGCTTAGGTAACTCTTTCAGCTTCCGCTTAGGTGGACTCTTCTCTTCCCCAAGTGGGATCATAGATAGATCTAAGGGTGTACTAGACTCTTCTATTGATTTAGCATTATCTAACAATTGATGGTACCCCTTAGTCTCATAATCTAAGTCTTTCTCTATCCTATCAATAGTTATAGCATATTAAAGTTTTTGCTTCATCTCATCCTTGAAAAAGGTGTTATGAGAAAGTGTATCCACACAATCAATATATGAACACTCATCAACAATAGAAATAGAAGGAGTGGTAAGGGAATCAAAAACTTTAAAATAGACGGTCTCTCCCATAGTGGTAGTGGCCATGAATGGCCTACCAAGAAGAATAGTGTACTTCTTGTCCCTTGATGGGTTTTCTAGCATATTTATTACAAAAAAATAAATAGGTGTTATTACTTTATATAATTATACAAGAAAATCCTCAACTATGCACTTACGATATTTGACAGACTTATCAGCTAATTGAAAGGACATAGTTATGGGCTTCAACTCTCCAAACCTAGTTGCAAGTATATTGAGCAAGCCATGAGATTAATACTTGCACTTAAATCTAGCATAGCCGTATCCACCTTTTTATCCCCTATAATAATATTAATATTAAAACATCCAAGATCCTTCAATTTTGGTGGAAGATTTTGTTGAAGTATTACACTAGCAATTTTTGATACAATCACTCTTTCATTAGCTTTATATTTTCTCCTCTTAGTGTTTAATTCCTTAAAGAATTTGTATAGGCAGGCACATTCCAAATTACATATAATAGAGGTAAATTAATTTTTACCTTAGAAAGCATATCAAATAAATAAAAAAAAATTGCTTATCCTATTTAACGTCCTTAAGATGTTGTGGAAATGGTACGGGTGGTAGGTATGGTTATGATGCCTTGTGCAAAAAAGATGGATCAGATGACTCTCCTTGAATCCCCTCAGAAGGTTTTGTAATTATACCATTTAGGTCAACACCTTCCTTAGGTGCTACTTATACTCCACCTATGTATCCTTCATTATTAAGAAAATCATTAGAAATTTCAGAAAAATCTTTATTCAAAACCTTACCATTCTAAAGAATTATAACAACCTAAGCTTGTTATAATTAACTGGGAAGCTTCTCTCTCTCTTTAATTTGCATTTTCTCATCTATTTACCTAACTTTTCCTTCCACCCTTTTCATGGATGCCTCCAAAGAATCAACCTTTGATTATTTTTCATATGGTTCTCTTTGCTTATTTGAATGAAAGCATTCAAGTTATCCTTTAAGATTGGCTTATTACGTGGATAAGATGGCATATTTTGGTTTAAATTTGATTGAATGCTTGAATTTGACTTATCAAAGGGAGTGATCATCCTTTGTGGCGTCTCAAGGTTAGGGTTTTATGGACATGTTGATGTTGTTTTCGTATTTGGATTTCATTATGTAGTTATCATTCAAATCATCGTATTCTTTTCTTATTCTTTATTTCTGTGTTCAATCAATCCTTGTTCTTCAAAAAAATTAAAAAAAAAGAGTAGGGAAAAAAGTAGAGTATTGCAGTTCACAGTTTAAAAAAAATATTTGACTCAAGTACTGAAACGACTATTATAATATATCAAATCGAAGATCGTATTGATTCCAATAATATGAGAAGGCCTAACTTTTGAACAATATTTTTTGAATCCAAATTCTATCGTTTATAGCACTTACCTAGTGTAAAATTTTTTTATCGCACCATTTCCGTTTTGTTTGCTTTCGGTTTTGTTCAATAGAGCTATAATGAAGATTGAGGTGCCGACCAAGAGTATGTTTACAAATATTGTCAAGATCATACAAATATTCTCATGATCCTACACAAGGGATAGATTTGGAATATCATATGTGATGAGTGCTCAAAAAGCACTAAAATAACCATGATTTTATGCACATTAATTGATTAAAAATATATATATTTATATGTTTTATCATATATTTATATAAATTTGTCTTTTTCGGAATCACGGGTATTTTTATTGTTTTTCAGGTATTTTGGCTTAAAAACGCAACTTAAAAACTCAAAGAGGAATACTGGAAGCAATACATCACAAATATATTAATAAATAAATGGGGAAAGGTCAACAAATATGGAAAAATTGGACAAAATGGGTCAAAAAGGACAAAAATGTCAGAAAGGAGAAAATCGTGCTGCCGTGCCCCAGCGCCCAGCTCCGCCCCACTGTTCATTCGCGCGCACTGTTCATCCGTAGGCACTGTTCATCCGCGGGAACTGTTCATCCGCGCGCACAGTGCAGCCGCCCCCGTCATGCTGACGTCATCAAATGACGTCAGCAATCACTAATCCGCGTTTTTACATTTTTTTTACATTTTTTTCTCTACTTTTTCTCTCCATCCTCACCTATAAATACCCCCCTTCCCTTAACTTCAAAACACACTTCTCTCTTCTTTCTTTCTCTCTTTTCTTAGATTTTTAGGTTTTTTTAGTTTTTCTTAGTTTTTAGTTAATTTCTCTTAGTTTTAGAGTTCTTCCCTTTTTGGGAAGAACTAGTTATGTTTTTGTAATATATTAGCTTTTGATTCAATAAATGGGAGTGCAAATTCCGCTTGGAGGTTTTCCAGCAACGGGAATAGCGTCAAGTTACGTAAGGATTTTATTTTCTTCTGATTATTTTTTATGCTTTATTCTTATATGTTATATTTAATTTGTACGTGATTAAATTTAAGCGTCTTTGTTGTTTAGTAAACATGATGTAATAATAACGTTGTTATGCTTGCGAAATATTAAATAGGTAAAAATCTCTAAAATGAATTGATTTTGTTTTTATTCAAGATTTTATATTAAGAATGTTAGAGAGAAATATATTATTTTTCATTACAAACTTAAACACGAAAATTAGATTTTAAGGTTTAGTTATCGATTCGATTTAGAGTAGTGCTCTTTTATTTGATGGTACAATCGCCTAGGTAGTTAGAGTGAAGCTCTATTTCAAAAGTTTTTATAAGAATTATTATCCGAAAATGTATTGACAACATGCTTTCAAGTGGTTTTAAAACTTGAAAGTTAGTACTCGGATAACTAAATTCTTAGGTTTAATTTGGACACCTTGAATAAAGTTTAAACTGTCTAACCCCACCAAAGGTGGCATTTAAATGGTTCATTTTCAATCTCTTAGAAAAAGAAATTAATTTAATTAACCAAATTAGTTATCAACCCCACCCATAGGTGTTAATTGATTTGTTTAGTTAACAAAGAATATCTAACCCCACCAAAGGTGGTATTCATACAAAAAAAAGGAGAATCAATAAATATCAATTCATATCTTTAATAACCTAAATAATATGAGTAAGGATAATTAACTTAATTAGTATATCCATAAATAGTCCACTTTGTTATGAGATAAAATTTGCATAGATGTTGATTGGAGATATGTTTATTTTTATGTAAGTAGATTAAAAACACAAAACCCCAAAATATCGTGACAGGATGTTTAGGATTTAATTTCGTTTTTAAAAGTTTGAATAATAAATTAAAAACCACATACATTCCTTCCTTAGATCGACCTTGGGAGTATACTTATCATTTTCTATGAAATGATTCGTGCACTTGCGAGAGTTTTATAAATAGATAAAACCAAATGAACGGGCAGGATCGGCGATGTCGGTTCTGCCCCGATCAATATGCAAGGAGAAATTTTAGAAGCAATATTTTTTCTTTTAGTTAATTATGGGCATTTTATGGTTAGCGATTTCTTTTTAGTGAATTATGGGATTTTATATGTCTTATTTATCATAACTATTTTTATTTTTTTTATTCTTTACGGATGGATTAGGCACAATCCTCAACTAAATAGGTCCACTAAGGTTGAATTACGTCTAGGGTTCCTTTCTTTAAGATGAATTTCGTCTATGCGTTTGATGGTTATAAAAGAAAATAACATCATTGTAATGGAGAGAGAACTGATATCATTAGTGAAAATTTATTTCATAAATATTTTTGCTTTGCTTTCTGGTGTTCTTGATTGAATGCTTGAATTCGACTTATCAAAGGGAGTGACCATCCTTTGTGGCCTCTCAAGGTTGGGGTTTTATGGACTTCTTGTTGTTGTTTTCGTCTTGGATTTCGTTTCATAGTTATCTTTCAAATCTTTGTGTCTTTTTCTTGTTCTTTATTTCTATGTTCAGACAATTTTTTGTTCTTGAAAAAAAAAATGTGTTGTAGTTCATAGTTTTAAAAAAAACTTTAATAAATCGGAGTTGCAACTTTAAACGACTATAACTTTTGACTCAGGTATCAAAATAACTATTATAATATATCAAATCGAAGCATATATTCATTCCCATGGATATTAAGGTTATACCCAAGAGTATGTTTATAACTTTAATATATCGCTCCTTTTACATTTTATTTTTTGAGCGGAGCTGTAATGGAGATTGAGGTTCTATCCAAGAGTATGTTTACAAATATTCTAAAGATTCTCAATATCCTATAAATATTCTCTATATCATACAAATATTCTCATGATCCTAAGCAAGGGATAGATTTGGAATATCAAATGCAAGGATTACTTTTGGAAGCAATTTTTTTTGTTTAAGTTAGTTATGGGCTTTTTATGGTTAGCGATTTTATTTTTAGTGACATCTCTAGTTCATTTCTTCAAGATAAATTTTGTCTAGGGTTTTGTTGCTTATAAAAGTAAACAATAGCCTTGTAATGTAGGGAGAATTGATATCATAAATGAAACTCTATTTGAGAAATCTTTTTGCTTCGCCTTCCTGTGTTCTTGATTGAATGTTGGAATTCAACTTATCAAAGGGAGTAAACATCCTTTGTGGCGTTTCAAGGTTAGGGTCTTATGGACTTGTTGTTGTTGTTTTCATCTTTTTATTTCATTTTGTAGTTATCTTTGAATTATTCGTATCCTTTTCTTATTATTTCTAGCTGTGTTCCATCAATCTTTGTTCTTGAAAAAAAAAGTTCTATCGTTCATAGTTTCAAAAACAAAATTTGATAAATGAGAGTTACAACTTCAAATGGCCATAAATTTTGACTCAGGTATCAAAACGACTTTTACAATATAAGAAATTGAAGATCGTATCGATTCCCATGATCCAAGCTGGCATCACTTTAGAATCTCTTTATTTGACGTCAAATTCCAACATTTACATCACCTTTTCCGTTTTGTTTGCTTTCGTTTTTATTCAATCGAGTTGTAATGGTGATTGAGGTGCTAACTTAGAGTATGTTTACAATTATTCTAATGATTCTCAATATCCTACAAATATTCTCTAGATCATACAAATATTCTCATGATCCTACACAAGGAATAGATTTGGAATATCAAAAGCAAGGATTAATTTTGGAAGCAATGTTTATGTTTTAGTTAATTATAGGCCTTTTATGGTTAGAGATTTTCTTTTTAATGAATTATGGAATTTTATATGTCTTATTTATCATAAGTATTTTTAGTCTTTTATTCTTTACGGATGGATTAGGCACAATCCATAACTAAATAGGCCCACTAGGGTGGAATTACGTCTAGGATTCCTTTCTTTCAGATAATTTTTGCCTAAGGTTTTATTGCTTATAAAAGAACACACCAACATTGTAATGGAGGGAGAACTGATATCATTAATGAAAATTTATTTGAGAAATATTTTTCCTTTGCCTTCTAGTGTTCTTGATTGAATGCTTGAATTCGACCTATCAAAGGGAATGATCATCCTTTGTGGCGTCTCCAGGTTGTGGTTTTATGGACTTGTTGTTGTTTTCATCTTTTGATTTTGGTTCGTAATTCTCTTTAAAATCTTCATGTCTTTTTTATTGTTCATTTATTTTTTCAAACAATCTTTTTCTTGAAAAAAAGCAGTGTTGTTGTTCATAGTTTGAAAAAGATACATATGATAAATCAGAGTTTGAACTCTAAACGGCCATAACTTTTGACTTGGGTATAAAAACAACTAATATAATATATCAAATCGAACCTTGTATCAATTAACATAATCCGATTATGCCTTTCCTTGGAACCATATATTTTGAAAACAAATAACAACGTTTACATCATCTAACAAGTGGTTAAATTTGTTTTCGCACCTTTTCCGTTTTGCTTGCTTTTTGTTTTATTCAATAGAGTTGTAATGGAGATTGAGGTACCAACTAAGAGTATGCTTAGAAATATTCTAAAGATTCTCAATATCCTACAAATATTCTCTAGATCATACAAATATTCTAATGATCTTACACAAGGTTGGAATATCAAATACTAGGATTAATTTTGGAAGAAATTTTTTTTATTTTATTTAATTATGGGGATTTTATGGTTACCGATTTTTGTTTAGTTAATTGTGGAATTTTGTATGTCTTATTCATCATAAATATTTTGTCTTTTATTCTTAATGGATGGATTCGTCACAATCCACAACTAAATAGGCCCATTAGGGTTGAATTACATCTTGGGTTCCTTTCTGTAAGATAAATTTCGTCTTGGGTTTTGTTGCTTATAAAAGAAAACAACAGCCATGTAATGGAGGGAGACCTAGTATGATTAATGAAAATTTATTTGTGAAATATTTTTCCTTTACCTTCTGGTGTTCTTGATTGAATGCTTGAATTTGACCAAGGAAAGGGAGTGATCATCCCTTATGGCATCTCAAGGTTGGGATTTTATGGACTTGTGGTTGCTTTCGTCTTTAGATTTTGATTCGTAGTTCTCTTTGAAATCTTCATATGTTCTTCTTATTCTTTATTTCTGTGTTTAATCAATCTTTGTTCTTAAAAAAAAAGAGTGCTATTGTTAATAGTTAAAAATAAAACATTTGATAAATGGGAGTTTCAAATTAAAACGGCCATAACTAAATAGCCCCACTAGCATTGAATTGTGTCTAGGGTTCTTTTATTTCATATAAATTTCTTTCAGGGTTGTGTTGCTTATAAAAGGAAACAATAGCATTGTAATGGAGGTAGAACTGACATCATTAATGAAAATATATATCATAAATCTATTTGCTTTGCCTTCAGGTTTTCTTGATTGAATGCTTGAATTCTACTTATCAAATTGAGTGATCATCCTTTGTGGTGTCTCAAGGTTGGGTTTTATGGACTTATTGCTGTTGTTTTGGTCTTTGGATTTCATTTCGTAGTTCTCTTTGAAATCTTCATATCTTTTTCTTATTCATTATTTATGTGTTTAATCAATCTTTGTTCTTGAAAAAACAAAGAAGAGTGCTACTTTTCATAGTTAAATTTTTTTTTGATAAATCGGAATTGCAACTTTAAACGACCATAACTTTTGACTTGGGTATCCAAATAATTATTATAATATATTGAATCAAAGCTCATATCGATTCCCATGATTTGAGTGGGCTAGGCTTTGGAACCTCATTTTTGCAAACAACTTCTAACCATTACATCACCTACCAAGGGTTTAATGTTTTTTTCACAAAATTTTCGTTTTGCTTGCTTTCAATTTTATTCAATAGAGCTGTAATGGAGATTGATGTGCCGAACAAGATTATGTTTTAAAATATTTTAAAGATTCTCAATATCCTACAAATATTATCTAGATCAAACAAATATTCTCATGATCCTACACCAGGGATAAATTTGAAATGTCAAATGGCAAGATTAATTTTGGAAGAACTTTTTTTTGTTTTAGTTAATTATGGGCCTTTTATGGTTAGAGATTGTCCTTTTAGTGAATTGTGGAATTTTATATATCTTAATTATCATAAGTATTTTTAGTCTTTTATTCTTTACAGATGGATTAGGCACAATCCACAACTAAGTAGGGCTATTAGGGTTGAATTAGTTTAGGGTTCCTTTCTTTAAGATAAGTTTCGTCTAGGGTTTTGTTGCTTATAAAAAAATAGTAGCCTTGTAATGGCGGGAGAACTGATATCATTAATGAAAATTTATTTTGGAATCTTTTTGCTTTTCCTTTGGTGTTCTTGATTGAATGCTTGAATTCGACTTGTCAAAGGTAGTGATTATCTTTTGTGATATCTCAAGGTTGGGGTTTTATGGATTTGCTGTTGTTGTTTTCGTCTTTGGATTTTGTTTTATAGTTCTCTTTAAAATCTTTGTGACTTTTTTATTTTTTTTATTTCTGTGTTCAATCAATCTTAGTTCTTGGAAAAAAGAAGAAGAGTGATGTTGTTCATATTTTTTAAAAATATTTTATAAATTAGAGATGCAACTTTAAAAGGCCATCACTTTTGACTCGGGTATCGAAACGAATCTTATAATAAATCAAATCGAAGCTTATATCTATTCCCTTGATCCAAGTAGGCCTCACTTTAAAACCTCATTTTTTGAATAGAGTAGTAATGGAGATTGAGGTGACGACCAAGAGTATATTTACAAATATTCTAAAGATTCTCAATATCCTACAATTATTCTCTAGATCATACAAATATTCTCATGATCCTACACATGGGATAGATTTGGAATATAAAATGCAAGGATTGATTTTGGAAGCAATTGTTTTTTATTTAAGTTAATTGTGGGTCTTTTATGGTTAGCAATTTTCTATTTAGTGAATTTTGGAATTTTATGTCTTATTTATCATATTTATTTTTAGTCTTTTATTCTTTATGGATGGATTAGTCACAATCCACAACTAAATAGGCCCACTAGGATTAAATTACGTTTAGGGTTGCTTTCTTTAAGATAAAGTTCCTCTAGGGTTTTTTTTGCTTATAAAAGAAAATAACACTATTGTAATAGAGGGAGAACTAATATCATTAATGAAAATTTATTTTATAAATATTTTTCCTTTGCCTTATGGTGTTCTTGATTGAATGCTTGAATTAAACTTATCAAAATAAGTGATCATCCTTTGTGGGGTCTCAAGGTTAGGGTTCTGTGGACTTCTTGTTATTGTTTTTGTCTTTGAATTTTGTTTCGTATTCCTCTTTGAAATCTTCATTTATTTTTCTTGTTCTTTATTTATGTGTACAATCAATCTTTGTTCTTGAAAAAAAGAAGAAGAGTGATGTTTTTCACAGTTAAAAAAAACATTTGATAAATTTGAGTTGGAATTTTAAACGACCATAACTTTTGATTTAGGTATCCAAACGACTATTATAATATATAAAATGGAAGCTCATATCGATTCCCATTATCAGAGTGAGCCTCGCTTTAAAACCTCAATTTTCGAGCATAAATTCCAACATTTACATCACCTACAAAGGGTATAAAGTTTTTTTCGCTGCTTTTCCGTTTTGCTTGCTTTTGGTTTTTTCAATAGAGTTGTAATGAAGATTGAGGTGCCGACCAAGAGTATGTTTACAGATATTATCTATATCATAGAAATATTCCCATGATCCTAAATAAGGGATAGACTTGGAATATCAAATGTAAGAATTAATTTTGGAAGCCATATTTTTGTTTTACTTAATTATGGGCCATTTATGATTTGTGATATTCTTTTTAGTGAATTGTAGAATTTGATATGTCTTATTTATCATAAGTATTTTTAGTGTTTTATTCATTACGGATAGATTAGTCACATTCCACAATTAAATAGGCCTACTACGGTTAAATTACGTCTAGAGTTACCTTCTTTAAGATAAATTTCTTCTATGGTTGTGTTACTTATAATAGAAAATAACAGCATTATAATGGAGGTACAATTGATATCATGAATGAAAATTTATTTCAAAAATAATTTTGCTTTTCCATCTGGTGTTGTTGATTGAATGCTTGAATTCAACTTATCAAAGGGAGTGATCATCCTTTGCGGCGTCTCATGGTTGGGGTTGTATAGACTTGTTCTTGTTTTCGTCTTTGGATTTTGTTTGGTAGTTCTCTTTGAAATCTTCATATCTTGTGTTTTTTTTTTATTTCAGTGTTCAGTCAATCTTTATTCTTGAAAAAAAAGAGTGTTTCTATTTACAGTTAAAAAAAACATTTGATAAATCAGAGTTGCAATTTTAAATAACCATAACTTTTGACTCCGGTATCGAAATGACTATTATAATATATCAAACCGATGGGTTTGAACTTAGCAACGCATGTTTCAAGCCCAAACTCCAACATTTACATCCCCTACCGAGGGTTTAAAGTTTTTTTTTCTCACCTTTTCCGTTTTGCTTGCATTTGGTTTTATTCAATAGAGTTGTAATGGAGATTGAGAAGCTGACCAAGAGTATAATTACAAATATTCTAACGATTCTCAATATCCTGCAAATGTTCTCTAGATCATACAAATATTCTCAAGATCCTACACAAATTAAAGATTTTTTAATATCACATGCAAGGATTAATTTTGGAAATAATTTTTTTTTGTTTCAGTTAATTATGGGAATTTTATGGTTAGTGATTTTTTTTAGTGAATTTTTGAATTTTATATGTCTTATTTATCATAAGTATTTTTAGTCTTTTATTCTTTACGGATGGATTAGTTACAATCCACAATTAAATAGGCCCACTAGGGTTAAATTACGTCTAGAGTTCCATTCTTTAAGATAAATTTCATCTAGGGTTTTGTTGCTTATAAAAGAAAACAATAGCCTTTAAATGGAGGGAGAACTGATATCATCAATGAAAAATTATTTCAGAATTTTTTTTGCTTTTCCTTCTGGTTTTCTTGATTGAATGCTTGAATTCTACCTAACAAAGGGAGTGATCATCCATTGTGTCATTTCAAGGTTGGTGTTTTATGGAATTGTTGTTTTTGGTTTCGTCTTTGGATTTCCTTTCGTAGTTCCCTTTGAAATATTTGTATATTTTTCTTGTTCTTTATTTCTATATTCAATCAATCTTTGTTCTAAAGAAAAAAGAAGAGTGCTTCTATTCACAGTTTAAAAAAAAAGATTTCATAAATTAGAGTTGCAACTTTAAACGGAAATAAATTTCGACTCGGGTATCCAAATGACTCTTATAATATGTCATATTGAAGCTCATATTGATTCCATTGATCTAATAGGGCTTGAACTTAGAGTGTCATTTTTTGAGCCCAAATTCCAACGTTTACATCACCTACGGAGGGTTTAAAGTTTTTTTCAAACCATTTTCGTTTTGCTTGCTTTTGGTTTTATTTAATACAGCTGTAATGGAGATTGAGGTATGTTTAAAAATATTTTAAAGATTCTCAATATTCTATAAATATTTTCTTGATGATACAAATATTTTCATAGTCCTACACAAGGGATAGATATGGAATATCAAAAGCAAGGATTAATTTTGGAAGCAATTTTTTTGTTTTAGTTAATTATAGGCTTTTTATGGTTTGTGATTTTATTTTTAGTGAATTATGGAATTTTATGTATTATTTATCATAAGTATTTTTAGTCTTTTATTCTTTACGGATGGATTAGTCACAATCCCCAAATAAATTATCCCATTAGGCTTGAATTACATCTAGGGTTCCTCTCTTTAAGATAGATTTCGTCTTGGGTTTTGTTGCTTATAAAAGAAAATAGTTGCATTGTAATGGAGGGAGAAATGATATAATTAATAAAAATTTATTTCAAAAAGAATTTTACTTTTCCTTTTGGTGTACTTGATTGAATGCTTGAGTTCGACTTATCAAAGAGAGTTACCATCCTTTGTGGTGCCTCAAGTTTTTGATTTTAAGGACTTTTTGTTATTGTTTTCATCTTTGGGTTTCGTTTTGTAGTTCTCTTTGAAATCTTCGTATCTTTTTCTTGGTCTTTATTTTTGTTGTTCATAGTTTAAAAAAAATTGATAAATCGGAGTGGCAATTTTATAAGGCCATAACTATTAACTCGGGTATCAAAATGACTATTACAATATATCAAATTGAAGCTCGTATCGATTCCATTGATTTGAGAGGGCCTAAACTTAGAACCTAATTTTTCAAGCCAAGAATTTTATTGTTTACATCACTTATCGAGGGTTTAAATTTTTTTTGCACATTTCCATTTTTCTTGCTTTTGGGTTTATTCAATAGAGCTGTAATGGAGAATGAGGTGCTGAGTATGTTTACAAATATTTTAAAGATTCTCAATATATTACAAATATTCTCTAGATCATACAAATATTCTCATGATCCTACCCAAGGGCTAGATTTTTTAATATCAAATGCAAGGATTAATTTTGGAAACAATTTTTTTTATTTAGTTATTTATATGACTTTTATGGTTAGCAATTTTCTTTTTATTGAATTGTTTTATATGACTTTTATGGTTAGTAATTTTCTTTTTGTTGAATTGTGGAATTTTAGATGTCTTATTTATCATAAGTATTTTTATTCTTTATGGATTGATTAGTCACAATCTACAACTAAATAGACCCACTAGGGTTAAATTACATCTAGGGTTCCTTTATTTAAAATAAATTTCATCTTGGGTGCTATTACTTATAATAGAAAATAGCATTTTAAAAAAATTTCATCTTGGGTGCTATTACTTATAATAGAAAATAGCATTATTGTAATGGAGGGAGAATTGATATCCTTAATGAAAATTTATTTCAAAAATATTTTTGGTTTGCCTTCTGGTGTTCTTGATTGAATGCTTGAATTCGACTTACCAAAGGAAGTTATTATCTTTTGTAGCATCTCAAGGTTGGGGTTTTATGGACTTGTTGTTGTTTCGTCTTTGGATTTCCTTTTGTAGTTCTCATTGAAATCTTTGTATCTTTGTATTATACTTTATTTTTGTGTTCAAATAATCTTTATTTTTGAAAAATAGAATAAGAGTGCTTCTATTCATAGTTAAAAAAACATTTGATAAATCGGAGTTGTAACTTTTAAATGGCCATAATATTGACTCGGGTATCAAAACAAATATTTTAATAAATGAAGCCAAAGCTTGTATCGATTCCATTGATCTGACATGACCTGAACTTAGAATGTCATTTTTCGAGTCCAAATTCCAAAATTTACATCACCTATTGGGGGTTTAAAGTTTTCTTCGAATCTTTTCCATTTTGCTTGCTTTTGGTTTTATTCAACAGAGTTGTAATGGAGATTGAGGTGCTGACCAAGAGTATGTTTATAAATACTCTAAATATTCTCAATATCCTAGAAATATTCTCTAGATCATAGAAATATTCTTATGAACTTACACAAGGAATAGATCTGGAAAATCAAATGCATGGATTAATTTTGGAAGTAATTTTTTTTGTTTTAGTTAATTATGTGCCTTTTATGGTTAGCGATTTTATTTTTAGTGAATTGTGGAATTTTATATATCGTATTTATAATAAGTATTTTTAGTCTTTAATTCTTTACGGATGGATTAGTCATAATGCACAAATAAATAGGCCCATTAGGGTTGAATACATCTAGGGTTTTGTTTCTTATAAAATAAAATAATTGCATTGTAATGGAAGGAGAAATGATATAATTAATGAAAATTTATTTCAAAAATCTTTTTACATTTCCTTATGGTATTCTTGATTGAAATCTTGAATTCGACTTATCAAAAAGAGTTACCATCCTTTGTGGTGCCTCAAGGTAGGGGTTTTATGGACTTGTTGTTGTTTTGCTCTTTGGATTTCGTTTCATTTTTCTTTTGAAATCTTTGTTTCTTTTTCTTGTTCTTTATTTCTGTGTTCAATCAATCTTTGTTCTTGAAAAACAAGAAGAGTGCTCTTGTTCACAGTTTAAACAAAAAATTGATAAATTAGAGTTGCAACTTTAAAAGGCCATAACTTTTAACTCGATATCGAAACAACTACTATAATATATCAAATTTAAGCTTGTATCGATTCCATTGATCCGAGAGTGCCCAAACTTAGGACCTAATTTTTTGATCCCAAATTCCAACGTTTACATCACCTACCGAGGGTTTATAATATTTTTGGCACCTTTTCCATTTTTCTTGCTTTTTTAATTTAATAGAGCTGTAATGGAGATTGAGGTGCTGACCAAGAGTATGTTTACAAATATTCTAAAGATTCTCAATATCCTACAAATATTCTCTAGATCATACAAATATCAAATCCATGGATTAATTTTTTAAACTATTTTTTTTTTGCTTGAGTTAATTATGAAACTTTTATGGTTAGCGATTTTATTTATAGTGAATTTTGGAATTTTATATGTCTTATTTATTATAAATAGTTTTAATCTTTTGTTCTTTACAAATGGAATAGCGACAATCCCAAACTAAATAGGCCCACTAGGATTAAATTATGTCTAAGGTTCTTTTCTTCAAGATAAATTTCGTCTTGGGTTTTGTTACTTATTATAGAAAACAAAAACATTGTAATGGAAGGAGAACTGATATCACTAATGAAAATTTATTTCAGAAATCTTTTTGGTTTGCCTTCTAGTGTTCTTCATTGAATGCTTTAATTCGACTTATCATAGGAAATGATCATCCTTTGTGGCATCTCAATGTTGCGGTTTTATGTACTTGTTGTTGTTCTTTTCGTCTTTGGATGTCCTTTCATAGTTCTCATTGAAATCTTCATTTCTTTTTCTTATTCTTTATTTCTATGTTCAATTAATTTTTGTTCTTGAAAAATAAAAGATTGCTTCTATTCACAATTTAAAAAAAACATATGATTTTTTTTTAGCCCAATTCCAATGTTTACATCACCTATCAAGTGTCTAATGTTTTTTTCGATCCTTTTTCATTTTGTTTGCTTTTGTTTTTATTCAATAGAGCTGTAATGGAGATTGAGGTGTTGACCAAGAGTATGTTTACAAATATTCTAAAGATTCTCTATATCCTACAAATATTCTCTAGATCATACAAATATTCCTATGATCTTAGACAAGGGATAGATTTGGAAAATCAAATGCAAGGATTAATTTTGGAAACAATTTTTTTGTTTTAGTTAATTATGCACCTTTTATGCTCAACGATTTTATTTTTAGGGAATTGTGGAATTTTATATGTCTTATTTATCATAAGTATTTTTAGTCTTTTATTATTTACGAATGGATTAGTCATAGTCCCCAAATTAATAGACCCATTAGGGTTGATTTACATTTAGGGTTCCTTTCTTTAAAATAAATTTTGTCATTAGTTTTGTTGCATATAAAAGAAAATAGTTGCATTGTAACAGAGGGAGAAGTGATATAATAAATGAAAATTTATTTCGAAAGGGTTTTTGCTTTGCCTTCTGGTGTACTTGATGGAATGCTTGAATTTGACTTATCAAAGAGAATTATCATCCTTTGTGGCGCCTTGAGGTTGGGGTTTTATGGACTTGTTGTTTTTTCATCTGGATTTCATTTCGTAGTTCTCTTTGAAATCTTCGTATCTTCAAAAAATAAGAAAAGGATAAAAAGAAGAGTGCTATTGTTCACTGTTTAAAAAAAATATTTAACAAATCATTGTTGCAACTTTAAATGACAATAAATTTTGACTTGGGTATTGAAAGACTATAATAATATATCAAATTGAAGCTTGTATAGTTTCCTATGATACGAGCAAGCCACACTATAGAACCTCAATTTTTGAACCTAAATTCTAACATTTACATCACCTATCGAGGGTTTAATATTTTTTTTGCACCTTTTCTTTTATGCTAGCTTTCATTTTATTTCATTAGAGTTGTAATGGAGATTGAGGTGCTAACCAAGCTTATGTTAACAAATATTCTAAAGATTGTCAATATCCTAAAAATATTCTCTAGATCATACAAATAATCTCATAATCGTACACAAGGGATATATTTGGAATATCAAATGTAAGGATTAATTTTGGAAGCAATTTTTTTTTGTTTTAGTTAATTATGGGCCATTTATGGTTAGGGATTTTCTTTTAAAGTAATTTGTGGAGTTTTATGTCTTATTTATCATAATTAGTTTTAGTCTTTTATTCATTTCGGATGGAATATGCACAATCCAAAACTAAATAGGCCTACTAGGGTGAATTCTGTCTAGGGCTCCTTCATTTAAGATAAATTTCATCTAGGGTTTTGTTATGTATAAAAGAAAATAGCAGCATTGTAATGGAGAGAGAATAGATATCATTATTGAAAATATACTTCAGAAAGCTTTTTTACTTTTTCTTATGTTGTCCTTGATTGAATGCTTGAATTCGACTTATCAAAGAAAGTAACCATCCATTATGGCGTCTCAAGGTTGGGGTTTTATGGACTTGTTGTTGTGTTTTTCGTATTTGGATTTTGTTTTGTAGTTCTCTTTTTGAAATTATTGTATCTTTTTCTTATTCTTTATTTCCGTGTTCAATCAACCTTTGTTCTCCAAAAAAAGAGAAGGATAAAAAAAGAGTTTTGTTGTTCATAGTTTAAAAAAACTATTTGACAAATCAGTGTTGCACATTTAAATGGCAATAAATTTTGAATTGGGTTTCAAAACTAATATAATAATATATTAAATCCTAGCTTATATCATTTGCCATGATTCGAGTAGGACTCAACGTGGAAACTTATTTTTCAAATCCAAATTCCAACGTTTACATCACCTACTAAGGGTTTAATGTTTTTTTCGCACCTTTTTCGTTTTGCTTGCTTTCATTTTTTTCAATGGAGCTGTAATGGAGATTGAGGTGCTGACTAAGAGTATGTTTACAAATATTATAAAGATTCTCAATATCCTACAAATATTCTCTAGATCATAAATATATTCTCATGATCAAACACAAGGGATAGATTTGGAACATCAAATGCTAGGGTTAATTTTGGAAGCAATATTTTTTTCTAGTTAATTATGGGCTTTTATGGTTAGTGATTTTATTTTAAGTGATTTGTGGGATTTTATATGTCTTATTTATCATAAGTATTTTTAGTCTTTTATTTTTTACGGATGGATTAGGCATAATCCACAACTAAATATGCCCACTAGGTTTGAATTACATTTAGGGTTCCTTTTTATAAAGTGAATTTCCTCTAGGGTTTTGTTGCTTATAAAAGAAAATAACATCATGTAATGGTGAGGGAATTGATATTATTAATAAAAGTTTATTTTCAAAAGCTTTTTGCTTTTCCTTCTAGTGTTCTAGATTGAATGCATGAATTCTCAATATCCTAAACATATTCTCTAGATCATACAAATATTCTCATAATACTTTACAAAGGATAGATTTGGAATATCAAATGTCAGGATTAATTTTGGAAGCAATTATTTTTGTCTTATTTAATTTTGGGCCTTTTTTGGTTAGGGATTTTCTTTTTAGTGAATTGTGGAATTTTATGTGTCTTAATTATCATAAGTATTTTTAGTGTTTGTTTTTCTTACGGATGGATTAGGCATAATCCACAACTAAATTTTCCCTCTAGAGTTGAATTAAGTCTAGGGGGTGTGATAACAGTATTTTATATAGTTATTTTCATCTATTTTATTAATTATAATTTCTATGTTCTTGACATTTTTAGTTAATTTTAGTTGAATAAGTTAATATTTAGTGTTTATTTGTTAAGGAATATATTTTTTAAGAAAATTAAATAATTTGAATCGAAAACGTTCTTAATTGCAAATTTATGTCCAAAAATATAATTCAAAATAAAAGAGTGCTTAATTGCAATTTATAATAGTCTAAAATATAATTTGAATTAAAATCAAGCTTAATTGCAATTAAATAAAGTTTAAAAGTTAATTTGAATTAAATTAGAGGGCTAAAATGCAATTAAGGAAATTTATATTCTGCGCAGGAAAAGGAGGCCACGCGCACCATCATTTACGCACGACACCAACCGTTGGATCAGAAAATCAATAGATATGATGAGGCGCGTGGATTGCAAACGCGACAAAAAAGAGTGTACGCGGGTATTCAGGATTCACGCGACTCGGCACGGTCAGTGGGGCCCACCTGCCGTGCAGACCGGCGTGCAGGGTAGGACCCATGTTTCGTAGAAATGTATCTCGTGTGGCGCAACCACATACAATCTCTTCCTCCAACCATTTATAGTCTGCCACATGTCCTACCATTATTTGTAGCCAATCAGGTGATGACACGTGGCATGTTTCGGTGAATGCAAAAGCGTAGAATCACACACGCATCCCAGCAGCTGTCCCCCACTTTCTCGGCGCTGCTTATCCGGTGCGACAATTCCACGTGCACCCGTTCTTGGTACCCAATGAGATGTTGGCACGTGTCCCACCATTACTTGCAGCGAAACAGACGCTGACATGTGGCACGTAGATTGAATTAAAAAAAGATCAGAAACGACGCCCTCTATTTTGATGTCTCTCATGCATATGTTTAAATAATAATTTCGATATCCCATTTCCCATACGCGTGTCTGCGTAATTAAAGAAAAATGTATTTTTTTAGAGTATTTTTTTAGCTATAAATAGGGCATTTATTGCTAAAAAATAGAGTTTTTAGTTTTGAAATTTTTGGAGAGTTTGTGGGTTGGACTGTGGAACACTCAAAAGCCATTTTTAGCTTCTGTTGTGTTCTGCGTGTGCCAAATATTTACGAGCCGAGATGTTTTAATTTTCTTTGTATTTTTCATCTAATATTCCTTAACTGTTGCAATTCTTATTTCTATTATGAACTAATTCACTTTTTTTGCTAAGGCTATGATGTAGTTGAATCAAGAAAATCTAATTTCTTTTGTTATTGTTATATGAGTTCATTTTTTTCAAGTTGAGTATTTATTTCCATGCTTAATGCTTTTAAATTTCTGGCCAAGATTTAGGTGATTTGTTGCATTATATTGAGACCGAGAGGAGATGTGTAATGAATGCTTCTTGTGATAAATACCATATGTTGAATGCGAGTGTGAGACCTAATGCATGATGTATGTGGTTATTCTAGAAATTCCATAAATCATAATGTGCTTATTTGTGATTAAATTTTCATAGAAATATAGTTGGTTTTCATAGATAAGTAATTCTAATATAACTCGACAGAGGATATTAGGTAAATTTGGGTTTTTCAACCATCACTTTTAGGTTTGATTCTCATATAACATGACTTGAAATCGGATTGAATTCATTTAGCGAAATCAAATACCTTAATGTTTTTAATCATTTATGAACAACATTCAATTGTGTTATTTGCGTTTATTTTTAAGTTAATTTTCTTCTTAAACAATTTCACCAATTAACGATTGTTTTGGATAAAATCAAAGGGAAACAATTTTAGTACTCAACAAACTATAGTGACAAATCTCCGTGGGAACGATACTTTACTTATCAAATTTTATTACTTGTGACCGTGCATACTTGCACATTTTATGTTCTCCTAAAAGGGACAACAAGTTTTTGGCGCCGTTGTTGGGGATTTGTTACTATTTTCATTGTTGATATTAATACCAATCAATCTGATTTTAATTAAAAAAAAAATTTATGCTTATTGTTGCTTGCTTCATTTATTTTTCAATTTTCTCGTAAGTTGAGATTTTGTTTGACACACAAATCTTAACTCACAAAAAGGAAAAAAAATTAAAAAGTCAAGCTGACGACTATAAATCAAGCGCTTCTTGGGAGGCAACCCATGTGTTTTATTTTTTTTATTTTCGCATGTATTAGTTTATATTTCTTTATGTTGTTACTTTATTTTATTTTATTTTTCGTAGGTGCAAAATGGAGGAAATGAAGCTATTTTGGATTTTAACCATTCAAACCAAACCAGGAAGTTTCTTTAAACCCATCTCATATGTTCTTTAACGTTCACACATTGAGGGCAATGTGTATGTTAAGTTTGGGGTGGTAGAGATATTGAACTTAATTGAAATATTTTTTGGGTATTCTTGCTTGTGAAATTTTATTTGTTTGGTTGATTGAAGATATTTTGCTATGAATAGTGATTTATTTTTATTTCTTCGGTTTAAATGATGCATATCTCCTTGAAACATTTGAATATTGTCTAAGCTATGAATAGTTTTTACGTATGTTTCATTTTTACAAAAATAAATATTCATGAGCACTAGTCTTGATTTTTGAGTTGCTATAATAATTTAGAGAAGGTTTATGTGAGTATGGAATTTGATTGATATTTGTGGTGTCACAGTTCTTAGAATTTGTTTGATTTTATCTCGAGGCGAACTTATAGATAACATTTAACTAAGAAAATTATTTAGGCCATCTTTGGATCGTTTGAGCCTTTCTATCTACCTTCACATGCTTCTCTGTAGTATACCCCTTTTGAGCTTCAAAATTTATATATATATATTTTTATCGCATTTCAAAAGCCTACCAAAAAAATATATATGTATAGATATATCTATTTTTCTTATCTCACTAACATGTGACAATTGTTAGTAAATATTTAAAGATATATCGGAAAGAAAAGGAGGATACTGAAAAAAATAGGTTGAAAAAAAAGGCAAAAAAAAGGAAAAGAAAAAAAAATAAATAGAAAAAAAAGAACGAAAAAAAAGAAAAGAAAAAAGAAGATTTATGTGATGATATTTTCAAGTTGAGTATTTATTTCCATGCTTAATGCTTTTAAATTTTTGGCCAAGATTTAGATGATTTGTTGCATTATATTGAGACCGAGAGGAGATGTGTAATGAATGCTTCTTGTGATAAATATCGTATGTTGAATGCGAGTGTGAGACCTAATGCATGATGTATGTGGTTATTCTAGAAATTCCATAAATCATAATGTGCTTATTTGTGATTAAATCTTCATAGAAATATAATTGGTTTTCATAGATAAGTAATTCTAATATAACTCAACAGAGAGTATTAGGTAAATTTGGGTTTTTCAACCATCACTTTTAGCTTTGATTCTCATATAACATGACTTGAAATCATATTGAATTGATTTAGAGAAATCAAATGCCTTAATGTTTTTAATCATTTATGAACAACATTTAATTGTGTTATTTGCGTTTATTTTTAAGTTAATTTTCTTCTTAAACAATTTCACCAATTAACGATTATTTTGGATAAAATCAAAGGGAAACAATTTTAGTACTCAACAAACTATAGTGACAAATCTCCGTGGGAACAATACTTTACTTATCAAATTTTATTACTTGTGACCGTGTATACTTGAACGTTTTATGTTCTCCTAAAAGAGACAACATGTTTCTTTCTTTCATGTGTATTTCATCCAAGGTTTTGTTGCTTATATAAGGAAATAGTAGCATTGTAATGAAGGTAGAACTAATATCATTAATAAAAATTTATATCATAAAATGTTTTGCTTTGCCTTCGAGTGTTCTTGATTGAATGCTTAAATTTGACTTATCAAAGGGAGTGGTCATCCAATGTGGCGTCACAAGGTTGGGGTTTTATGGATTTATTGTTGTTGTTTTCATATTTGGATTTCATATCGTAGTTCTCTTTGAAATCTTCGTATCTTTTTCTAGTTCTTAATTTCCATTTTCAATCAATTTTTGTTTTTTTTAAAAGAGAAGGATAAAAAGAAGAATGTTGTTGTTCACATTTTAAAAAAAACATTATTGGATAAATTAGAGTAACAACTTTAAATGGCCGTAGCTTTTTTCTTGTGTATCGAAATGACTATAATTATATATGAAATCGAAGCTCGTTTCGTTTCCCATGAACTGAATAGGAATCAATATAGAACCTCAATATTTGAACCCAAATTCCAACATTTATATCACCTACCGAGGGTTTAATATATTGTTTTCACCTTTTCTATTTTGCTAGCTTTCATTTTTTTCAATAGAGTTGTAATGGAGATTGAGATGCTCACCAAAAGTATGTCTACAAATATTCTAAAGATTTACAATATCCTACAATTATTCTCTAGATCATAAATATATTCTCATGATGCTACACAAGGGATAGATTTGGAATATCAAATGTAAGGATTAATTTTGTAAGTAATTGTTTTTATTTAAGTTAATTATGGGGTTTTATGGTAAGGGGTTTTCTTTTTTGTGAATTGTAGAATTTTATGTCTTATTTATCATAAGTATTTTTAGTCTTTTATTCCTTACAGATGGATTAGGAATAATCCAAAAATAAATATGCCCTATAAGGTTGAATTACGTCTAGGGTCCTTTCTTTCATATAAATTTCATCAAGAGTTGTGTTGCTTATAAAAGGAAACCACAACATTGTAATGGAGGTAGAACTGATATTATTAATGAAAATTTATATCATAAAGATTTTTATTTTTCCTTCGGTTGTTCTTGATTGAATGCTCCAATTCAACTTATCAAAGGAATGACCACCCATTGTGGCTTCTCATGGTTGGGGTTTATTTTGATTTGTTGTTGTTGTTTTCATATTTGGATTTCGTATGGTAGTTATTTTTGAAATATTCGTATCTTTTTCTAATTCTCTATTTCCATGTTCAATCAATCTTTGTTTTTTTTAAAGAGAAGGATAAAAAGAAGAATGATGTTGTTCACAGTTTTAAAAAAACATTTGATAAATCAAAGTTACAACGTTAAATGACCATAACCTTTTACTTGAGTATCAAAACGACTATAATAATATATCAAATCGAAGCTCGTATCGTTTCCCATGATCTATGTAGGCCTTGCTATAGAACATCAATTTTTGAACCCTAATTCCAACGTTTATATAATCTAGTGGAGCTGTTATGTTCCTTTCGCACCTTTTCCATTTTGGTAGCTTTCTTTTTTTTCAATAGAGCTGTAATGGAGATTGAGATGCCGACCAAGTGTGTGTTTACAAATATTCTAAAGATTCACAATATCTTACAATTATTCTCTAGATCATATATATATTCTCATGATCCTACACAAGAGATAGATTTGGAATATCAAATGTAAAGATTAATTTTGTAAGCAATTTTTTTATTTAGTTAATTATGGGCCTTTTATGGTTAGCGATTTTATTTTAAGTGATTTGTGGAATTTTGTATGTCTGAATTATCATAATTATTTTTACTCTTTTATTCTTTACAGATGGATTAGGCATAATCCACAACTAAATATGCCCACTAGGTTTGAATTACATATAGGGTTCCTTTTTTAAGATAAATTTCCTCTAGGGAGTGATGATACTTTGTGGCGTCTCAAGGTTTGGGTTTTATGAACTATATAAAGAAGAGTGTTGTTCATAGTTTAAAAAAAACATTTGACAAATCAAGGTTGCAACTTTAAACGACAACAAATTTTGACTCGGGTATCGTAACAACTATAATAATATATCAAATCAAAGCTTGCATCCTTTCTTATGATTCAAGCGGGCCTAAATATGTAACCTCATTTTTTGAACCCAAATTCCAAGGTTTACATCACCTACGGAGGGTATAATACTTTTTTTGTACCTTTTTCCATTTTTTTTAATAGAGCTGTAATGGAGATTGAGGTGCCAACCAAGAGTATGTTTACAAATATTCTAAAGATTTTCAATATCCTACAAATATTCTCTAGTTCATACAAATATTCTATTGATATTCATTCACAAGGGATAGATTTGAAATATTAAATGCAAGGATTAATTTCGGAAGCAATTTTTTTTTGTTTTAGTTAATTATAGGCTATTTATGGTTAGGGATTTTCTTTTTAGTGAATTGTGGACTTTTACATGTCTTATTTATCATAAGTATTTTTAGTCTTTTATTCTTTTCGAATGGATTAGGCACACTCCAAAACTAAATAGGCCCACTAGGGTGGAATTACGTCTAAGGTTCCTTTCTTTAAGATAAATTTTGTCTAGGGTTTTGTCACTTATAAAAGAAAACAACAGCATTGTAATGGAGAGAGAATTGATATCATAAATGAAATTTTACTATAGAAAGAGTTTTTCTTTTCCTTGATTGAATGCTTGAATTCAACTTATCAAAAGGAGTGGGCATCCTTTGAGGTGTCTCAAGGTTGGGGTTTTATGGACTTGTTGTTGTGTTTTTCGTATTTGGATTTTGTATCATAGTTCTCTTTAAAATCATCATATTTTTTCTTGTTCTTTATTTCCATGTTCAATCCATCTTTGTTCTTCAAAAAAAAAAGAGAAGGATAAAAAAGGAATGTTGTTGTTCACAGTTTTAAAACAAAACTTTACAAATTAATGTTGAACATTTAAAAGGAAATAATTTTTTATTTAGGTATCGAAATGACTATAATAATATATCAAATTGAAGCTCGTATCGTTTCCCATATTTTGAGCAGGCCTCAGTGTGGAACCTCATTTTTTGAACCCAAATTCCAACGTTTACAAAACCTAACAAGGGTTTAATGTTTTTTTGCACCTTTTCCGTTTTGCTTGCTTTTGATTTTTTGATAGAGTTGTAATGGAGATTGAGATGCTGACGAAGAGTATGTTTACAAATGTTCTAAAAATTCTCAATATCCAACAAATATTCTCTATATCATGCAAATATTCTCATAATCGTGCCCAAGAGATAAATTTGGAATACCAAATTCCAGGATTAATATTGGAAGCAATTATTTTTGTTTTAGTTAATTATGGGCCTTTTATGGTTAGGGATTTTTTTTAGTGAATTTTGGAATTTTATATGCCTTATTTATCATAAGTATTTTTAGTCTTTTATTCCTTATGGATGGATTAGGCATAATCCACAACTAAATTTTCCCACTATGGTTGAATTACACCTATAGTTTTGTTGCTTATAAAAGCAAACAACAAAATTGTAATAGAGGTAGAATTGATACCATTAAGGAAAATTTGTATCATAAAGCTTTTTCCTTTGCTTTTCGGTGTTCTTGATTGAATGGTTGAATTCGACTTATCAAAGGGAGTGACCATCCATTGTGGCATCTCAAGGTTGGGGTTTTTTGGACTTCTTGTTATTTTCATATTTGGATTTCATATAGTAGTTCTCTTTGAAATCTTCGTATCTTTTTCTATTTCTTTATTTCCATGTTCAATCAATCTTTTTTTAAAAGAGAAGGATAAAAAGAAGAATGATGTTATTCACGGTTTCAAAAAAGAAACATTTGATAAATCAGAGTTACGACTTTAAACGATCATAACTTTTGACTCGAGTATCGAAATGACTATAATAATATATTCTCAATTTTTTAAACCCAAATTCCAACTTTTATATCACTTATCGAGGGTTTAATGTTTTTTTGCAGCTTTTCCAATAGAGTTGTAATGGAGATTGAGGCGTCGACCAAGGTTATGTTTACAAATATTCTAAAGATTCTCAATATCCTACAAATATTCTCTAGATCATAAATATATTCTCATGGTCCTACACAAGGGATAGATTTGAAATATCAAATGCAAGGATTAATTTTGGTAGCAATATTTTTTGTTTTAGTTAATTATGGGCCTTTATGGTTATCAATTTTATTTTAGGTGATTTATGGAATTTTATATGTCTTATTTATCATAAGTATTTTTAGTCTATTATTCTTTACAAATAGATTAGGCATAGTCCACCACTAAATATGCCCCCTAGGTTTGAATTACGTCTAGGGTTCCTCTCTTTAAAATAAATTACCTCTAGGGTTGTGTTGCTTATAAAATAAAACAACATTGTTGTAATGGAATGGAACTGATATTATTATTGATAATTTATTTTGGAAATTTTTTTGCTTTTCCTTCTAGTGTTCTTGATTGAATGCTTGAATTCGACTAATGAAAGGGAGTGACCATCCTTTGTGGCGTCTCAAGGTTGTGGTTTTATGGACTTGTTGTTTTCATATTTGGATTTTTTTTCGTAGTTCTCTTTGAAATCATCATATCTTTTTCTTTTTATTTATTTCCATGTTTAATCAATCAAAAATAAGAGTGTTGTTGTTCATAGTTTCAAAAAAATGGCACAAATCAATGTTGAAACTTTAAACGAAAATAATAATATTTCAAATCGAAGCTCGTATCGTTTCCCATGATCCTAGCGGACCTTAATGTGGAACCAAATTATTGAACATAATTTCCAAGGTTTACATCACCTACCATGGGTTTAATATTTTTGTGCACCTTTTCCATTTTGCTTGCTTTCATTGTTTTCAATAGAGTTGTAATGGAGATTGAGATGCCGACCAAGTGTATGTTTACAAATATTCTAAAGAGTCTCAATATCCTACAAATATTCACTAGATCATACAAATATTCTCATGATCCTACACAAGGGATAGATATGGTATATCAAATGTAAATATTAATTTTTGGAAGCAATATTTTTTATTTTAGTTAATTATGGGCTTTTTATGCTTAGCGATTTTCTTTTAAGTGATTTGTGGAATTTTATGTCTTATTTATCAAAATGATTTTTAGTCCTTTATTCCTTATGGATGGATTAGGCATAATCCATAAATAAATATGCCCTCTAGTGTTGTATTATGTCTAGGGTTCCTTTCTTCCATATAAATTTCGTCGAGGGTTTTGTTGCAAATAAAAGGAAACAACAACATTGTAATGGAAGTTGAACTAATATCATTAATGAAAATTTATATCATAAAGATTTTTGCTTTGCCTTCAGGTGTTTTTGATTGAATACTGGAATTCGACTTATCAAAGGGGGTGACCATCCATTGTTGCTTTTCAAGGTTGGGGTTTTATGGATTTTTTGTTGTTGTTTTCATTTATGGATTTTTTGTTGTTATTTTCATTTATGGATTTCGAATCATAGTTCTCTTTGAATTCTTCGTATCTTTTTCTAGTTCTTTATTTTCGTCTTCAACCAATGTTTATTTTTAAAATAGAAGGATAAAAAGAAGAATGATGTTGTTCATAGTTTAAAAAAACCTTTGATAAATCAGAGTTGCAACTTTAAACGGCCATAACTTTTTACTTGAGTATCAAAACGACTATAATAATATATCAAATTGAAGCTTGTATCATTTCCCATGATCTATGTAGGCCTCCATGTAGAACTTCAATTTTTGAACCTAAATTCCCATGTTTATATCACCTACCGAGGGTTTACTGTTTTTTTTCGCCTTTTCCGTTTTACTAGCTTTCCTTTTTTTGCAATAGAGTTGTAATGGAGATTAAGGTGGCGACCAAGACTGTCTACAAATATTCTAAAGATTCACAATATCCTACAATTATTCTCTAGATCATAAATATACTCTTATGATCCTACACAGGGGATAGATTTGGAATATTAAATGTAAAGATAAATTTTGGAAACAATTGTTTTTTGTTTTAGTTAATTATGCGCCTTTTATTGTTAGCAATTTTATTTTTAGTGAATTGTGGAATTTTATGTCTCATTTATCATAAGTATTTTTACTCTTTTATTATTTAGGGATGGATTGGCTATAATCCACAACTAAATATGCCCACTATGTTTGAATTATGTATAGGGTCCTTTTTTAAGATAAATTTCCTCTAAGGAGGGACCATCCTTTATGGTGTCTCAAGGTTTGGGTTTTATGTACTTTTGTTGTTTTCATATTTAGATTTTGTTTTGTAGTTCTCTTTGAAATCATCATATCTTTTTCTTGTTCATTTTCTCCGTGTTCAATCAACCTTTGTTCTTCAAAAAAAAAAAGAGAAGGATAAGAAGAAGAGTGCTGCTATTTATAGTTTGAATTTTTTTTGATAAATCAGAGTTGCAACTTTAAACGGTGATAACTTTTAACTCGAGTACCAAAATGACTATAATAATATATCAAATTGAAGCTTGTATTGTTTCCCATGATCCGAGAAGGCCTCACTATAGAACCTCATTTTTTGAACCCAAATTCCAACCTTTACATCACCTACCATGGGTTTAATATTTGTTTTGCACCTTTTCCATTTTGCATGCTTTCATTTTTTTCATTAGAGTTGTAATGGAGATTGAGGTGCCGACCAAGAGTATGTTTACAAATATTCTAAAGATTCTCAATATCCTACAAATATTCTCTAGATCATAAAAATATTCTCTAGATCATAAAAATATTCTCATTATCGTACACAAGGGAATGATTTGGAATATCAAATGCAATGTTTAATTCAACCGTAGGGATTTTCTTTTTATTGAATTGTGTAATTTTCTATTTCTTATTTGTCCTAAATATTTTTTGTCTTTTATTCCTTACGGATGGATTAGGCATAATCTACAACTAAATATGCTCTCTACGGTTGAATTACGTCTTGGGTTCCTTTCATTCATATAAATTTTGTCCAGCGTTTTGTTGCTTATAAATGGAAACAATAGCATTGGAATGAAGGTAGAATTGATATCATTAATGAAAATTTATATTATAAAGATTTTTGACTTGCCTTTAGGTGTTCTTGGTTGAATGCTTGAATTCGACTTATCAAAGGGAGTGTCCATCTTTTGTTGCATCTCAAGGTTGGGTTTTATAGACTTGTTGTTGTTTTCATATTTCGATATTTATCATAGTTTACTTTGAAATAATCATATCTTTTTCTTGTTCTTTATTTCTGCATTCAATCAATCTTTGTTTTTAAATAAAAGGGAAAGATAAAAAGAAGAGTGTTGTAGTTTACAATTAAAAAAAAGCTTTTGACAAATCAGTGTAGCAACTTTAAACGATAATAACTTTTGTCTAGAGTATCGAAGCAACTATAATAATATATCAAATCAAACCTCATATCGTTTATCATGATCCAAATGGGCCTCAATATGGAACCTTATTTTTCAAACACAAATTCCAACCTTTACATTAACTAGCATGGGTTTAATTTTTTTTTGCACCTTTTCTATTTTGCATGCTTTACTTTTTTTAATATAGCTATATTAGAGATTGAGATGCTTACCAAGAGTATGTTTATAAAAATTCTAATGATTCTCAATATCCTACAAATATACTCTAGATCATACAAATATTCTTATAATCATACACAAGGGATAGATTTGGAATATCAAATGCAAGGTTTAATTTTGGAAGTATTTATTTTTGTTTTTGTTAATTATTGGGCTTCTATGGTTAGGGATTTTATTTTTCGTGAATTGTGGAATTTTATGACTTATTTTTCATAAATATTTTTTTTCTTTTATTCCTTATGGATGGATTAGGCATAATCCATAATTAAATATGCCCTCTAGAGTTGAATTACGTCTAGGGTTTCTTTTTTTATATAAGTTTCGTCCAGGATTTTGTTGCATATAAATGGAAACAACTGCATTGTAATGGAGGTAGAATTGATATCATTAATGAAAATTTATATCATAAAACATTTTGATTTTCCATCGGGTGTACTTTATTATGCTTGAATTTGGCTTATCAAAGGGAGTGACCATCCATTGTGGAGTCTTAAGGTTGGGGTTGTATAGACTTGATGCTATTATTTTCTTATTTGGATTTCGTATCGTAGTTCACTTTGAAATCATATCTTTTTCCTATTCTTTATTTCCATGTTCAATCAATCTTTGTTTTAAAAAAAAGAGAATTATAAAAAAGAAGAGTGCTGCTATTTACAATTTCCAAAAAAAAAAACCTTAGATAAATCATAGTTGCAACTTTAAATAACCATATCTATTGACTCGAGTATCGAAACAATTATAATAATATATCAAATCAAAGCTCGTATCATTTCTCATGATCTGAGTAGGACTCGGTTTAAAACCTTAATTTTCAAACCCAAATTCCAACATTTACATTAGCTACCATGCGTTTAATGTTTTTTTCTGCTTCTTTTCTATTTTGCATGCTTTCATTTTTTTCAATAGAGCTCTAATGGAGATTAAGGTGCCGACCATGAGTATATTTACAAATATTCTAAAGATTCTCAATACCCTACAAATATTATATAGATCATACAAATATTCTCATAATCATACACAAGGGATAGATTTGGAATATCAAATGCAAGGTTTAATTTTGGAAGCAATTATTTTTGTTTTAGTCAATTATGGGCCTTTTATGGTTAAAGATTTTCTTTTTAGTGAATTGTGGAATTTTATGTCTTATTTATCATAAGTATTTTTGGTATTTTATTCCCTACGGATGGAATAGGCATAATCTATAACTAAATATGCCCTCTAGGATTGAATTACGTCTAGGGTTCCTTTCTTGAATATAAATTTTGTCCAGGGTTTTGTTGCATATAAAAGGAAAAAAACAACATTGTAATGGAGGTAGAACTGATATCATTAATACAAATTTATATCATAAAGCTTTGACTTATCTATGTTGCAACTTTAAACGGCAATAACTTTTGACTCTAGTATGGAAACGACTATAATAATATATCAAATCGAAGCTCATATTGTTTATCATGATCCAAATAGGGCTCAATGTGGAACCACACTTTTTGAACCCAAAGTCCAACCTTTACATCACCTACCATGGGTTTAATGTTTTTATTTTGCACCTTTTTTCCTTTTTCATGCTTTCTTTTTTTCAATAGAGCTGTATTGGAGATTGAGGTGCCAACCAAAAGTATGTTTGCAAATATTCTAAAGATTCTCAATATCCTAAAAAATCTCTAGATCATACAAATATTCTCATAATCATACACAAGAGATAGATTTGGAATATCAAATGCAAGGTTTAATTTTGGAAGTATTTATTTTTGTTTTTGTTAATTATGGGCCTTCTATGGTTAGGGATTTTATTTTTAGTGAATTGTGGAATTTTATATGACTTATTTATCATAAGTATTGTTTTTCTTTTATTCCTTATGGATGGATTAGGCATAATCCACAATTAAATATGCCCTCTAGAGTTGAATTACGTCTAGGGTTCCTTTTTTCATAAAAGTTTCATCTAGGGTTTTGTTGCATATAAATGGAAACAACTGCATTATAATGGAGGTAGAACTGATATCATTAATGAAAATTTATATCATAAAGCTTTTTTATTTTCCATCGGGTGTTCTTGATTGAATGCTTGAATTTGATTTATGAAAGGGAGTGTCCATCCATTATGGTGTCTCAAGGTTGGGGTTTTATGGACTTGTTGTTCTTGTTTTCATATTGGATTTCGTATTGTAGTTCTCTTTGAAATCTTCGTATCTTTTTCTAGTTCTTTATTTCTGTGTTCAATCAATCTTTTTTTTAAAAAGGAGAAGGTAAAAAGAAGAACGTTGCTATTCACTATTTAAAAAAAACATTTGATAAATCAAAATTGTAACTTTAAATGGCCATAACTTTTGACTTGAGTATCAAAATGACTATAATAATATATCAAATTGAGGCTCGTATCGTTTCTCTTGATCAGAGCAGGCCTCGCTGTGGAACCTCAATTTTTGAACCTAAATTCCAACGTTTACATCACTTATCGAGGGTTTATTATTTTGTTTTTACAAATTTTCCGTTTTACTTGCTTTCGTTCTTTTCAATAGAGTTGTAATAGAGATTGAGGTCACAACAAAGAGTATGTTTACAAATATTCTAAAGATTCTCAATATCCTACTAATATTCGCTAGATCATACAAATATTTTCATAATTCTACACAAGGGATAGATTTGGAATATCAAATGCAAGGATTAATTTTGAAAGCAATATTTTTTGTTTTAGTTCATTATGGGCCGTTTATAGTTAGTGATTTTCTTTTTAATGAATTGTAGAATTTTATGTCTTATTTATGTTATGTATTTTTTGTCTTTTGTTTTATACAGATGGATTAGGCATAATCCACAACTAAATAGGCTCACTAGGGTTGAATTACTTCTAGGGTTCCTTTGTTTAAGATAAATATTTTCTAGGGTTTTGTTGCTTATATAAGAAAATAGCAGCATTGTAATGGAGGATGAATTGATATCATTATTGAAAATTTATTTCAGAAAGATTTTTGGTTTGCCTTATGGTGTTCATGATTGAATCTTTGAATTCAACTGATTAAAGTGAGTGACCATCCTTTTTGGTGTCTCATGGTAATGGTTTTTTGGACTAGCTATTGTGGTTTTTGTATTTGGATTTCTTATCTTAGTTCTCTTTGAAATCTTCTTATCTTTTTCTTGTTCTATATTTCCATGTTCAATCAATATTTGTTCTTCAAAAAAAAAGAGAAGGATAAAATGAAGAGTGCTGCTGTTTACAGTTTAAAAAAACTTTTCATAAATCAGAGTTGCAACTTTAAACAGCCATACCTTTTGACTCATGTATTGAAGCGACTATAATAAGTTATCAAATCGAAGCTTGTATAATTTCCCATGATTTGAGTGGACCTCGCTTTGGACCACATTTTTCAAAAACAAATTCCAAGCTTTACTTCACCTATAATGGGTTTAATGTTTTTCTTCACCTTTTCCGTTTTGATTGTTTTTGTTTTTTTTCAAAAGAGCTGTAATGGAGATTGAGGTGTCGACCAAAATTATGTTTACAAATATTCAAAAGATTTTCAACATCCTACAAATATTCTCTAGATCATAAATATATTCTCATGATCCTACACATGTGATAGATTTTGAATATCAAATGCAAGGATTAATTTTGGAAGCAAAGTTTCTTTTTTGTTTTAGTTAATTAAGGGCATTTTATGCTTAGCGATTTTTTTAAGTGATTTGTGGAATTTTATATGTCTTATTTATCATAAGTATTTTTATTCTTTTATTCTTTACAGATGGATTAGGCATAATCCATAACTAAATATGCCCACTAGGTTTGAATTACGTCTAGGGTTCCTTTCTTCGAGATAAATTTCCTCTAGGCTTTTGTTGCTTATAAAAGAAAACAACATCATTGTAATGGAGAGGGAATTGATATTATTAATGAAAATTTATTTCAGAAAGCTTTTTTCTTGACCTTTTAGTTTTCTTGATTGAATGCTTGAATTCGACTTATCAAAGGTAGTGACCATCCTTTGTGGCTTCTCAAGGTTGAGGTTTTATGAACTTGTTGTTGTTGTTTTCGTATTTAGATTTCCTTTCATAGTTAACTTTGAAATCATCATATATTTTTCTTGTTCTTTTTGTTCTATCAATCTTTGTTCTTAAAAAAAGAGAAGGATAAAAGGAATAGTGTTGTTATTCATAGTTTAAAAAACATTTGAGAAATCTGTGTTACAACTTTAAACGACAATAACTTTTGACTCTACTATCGAAATGACAATAATAATATATCAAATTGAAGCTCATATCGCATATCATGATCCGAGATGGCCTAAATGTGGAACCTCACTTTTCTAACCCAAAGTACATCCTTTACATCACCTAACATGGGTTTAATGTTTCTTTTGCACCTTTTCCATTTTGCATGCTTTCGTTTTTTTCAATGGAGTTGAAAAGGAGATTGAGGTGCTGACCAATTGTATGTTTACAAATATTCTAAACATTCTCAATATCCTAAAAATGTTCTCTAGATCATACAAATATTCTCTTTATCGTACACAAGTGATAGATTTGGAATATCAAATGCAAAGTTTAATTTTGGAAGCAATTATTTTTGTTTTAGTTAATTATGGGCCTTTTATGGTTAGGGATTTTCTTTTTAGTGAATTGTGGAATTTTATATGTCTTATTTATCACAAGTATTTTTAATCTTTTATTATTTATGGATGGATTAGGCACAATCCATAACTAAATAGGCCCACAAGGTTTGAATTATGTACGATGTTCCTTTCTTTAAGATAAATTTCATCTAGGGTTTTGTTGCTTATAAAAGAAAAAAAACAGCATTGTAATGGAGGGAGAATTGATATCATTGATGAAAATTTATTTTAGAAATCTTTTTCCTTTCCCTTATGGTGTTCTTGATTGAATGCTTGAATTAGACTTTTCAAAGGGAGTGACCATCCTTTGTGGCATCTCAAGGTTGGGGTTTTATGGATTTGTTGTTTTTGTCGTTGGATTTCATTTCATAGTTCTCTTTGAAATCTTTGTGTCTTTTTCTTGTTCTTTATTTCTATGTACAATCAATATTTGTTCTTGAAAAAAAAATAAATTTTATGTTTTCACAATTTAAAAAAAAACCTTTGATAAATCGAAGTTGCAACTTTAAACGGCCATACCTTTTGACTCATTTATTGAAATGACTATAATAAGTTATCAAATCAAATCTCATATTCTTTCCCATGATTTGAGTGGGCCTCACTTTGGAACCACATTTTTTGAACCCAAATTCCAAGGTTACATCACCTACCAAGGGTTTAATGTTATTCTTCACCTTTTCCATTTTTATTTTTTTCGTTTTTTTCAATAGAGCTATAAGGGAGATTGAGGTGCCGACCAAGAGTATGTTTACAAATATTCTAAATATTTTCAATATCCTACAAATATTCTCTAGATCATAAATATATTCTCATGATCCTACCCAAGGGATAGATTTTGAATATCAAATGCAAGGCTTAATTTTGGAAGTAATTTTTTTCTTTTAGTTAATTATGGGCCATTTATGGTTAGGGATTTTCCTTTTAGTGAATTGTGGAATTTTATGTCTTATTTATCACAAGTATTTTTTGTCTTTTATTCCTTTCGGATGGTTTAGGCATAATCCACAACGAAATATGCCCTCTAAGGTTGAATTATGTCTAGGGTTCCTTTCTTTCATATACAATTTCGTCCAGGGTTTTGTTGCATATAAAAGGAAACAATAGCATTGTAATGGAGGAATAATTGATATGATTAATGAAAAATTATATCATAAATATTTTTGATTTGCCATCAAGTGTTCTTGATTGAATGCTTCAATTTGACTTATTGATGAGTGCTCAAAAAGCACTAAAATTACCATGATTTTATGCACATTAATTGATTAAAAATATATATATTTATATGTTTTATCATATATTTATATAAATTTGTCTTTTTCGGAATCACGGGTGTTTTTATTGTTTTTCAGGTATTTTCACTTAAAAACGCAACTTAAAGACTCAAAGAGGAATACTGGAAGCAATACATCACAAATATATTAATAAATAAATGGGGAAAGGTCAACAAATAAGGAAAAATTGGACAAAATGGGTCCAAAATATCAAAAAGGAGAAAATCGTGCCGCGCTTGTGGCCAGCGGCCTTGACTCATGGCTACGCTGAACTGTTCATCCGCGAGTCTTGTTCATCCGCCCTGTGACGTCATGCTGGCGTCATTAATGACATCAGCAATTCCAATACGCGTTTTTACATTTTTTAATATTTTTTTAACATTTTTTTACTCATTTTTTCTCTCCATCCTCACCTATAAATACCCCCCTTCCCTTCACTTCAAAACACACCTTCAAAACACACTTCTCTCTTCTTTCTTTCTCTCTTTTCTTAGATTTTTAGGTTTTTTTAGTTTTTCTTAGTTTTTAGTTAATTTCTCTTAGTTTTAGAGTTCTTCCCTTTTTGGGAAGAACTAGTTATGTTTTTGTAATTTTTTTTAGCTTTTCGATTCAATAAATGGGAGTGCAAATTTCGCTTAGAGGTTTTCCAGCAACGGGAATAGCGTCGAAGTTCTGTAAGGATTTTATTTTCTTTACAGTTATTTTTTATGCTTTATTCTTACATGTTATATTTAATTTGTCTGTGATTAAATTTAACTGTGCTGGCTGTTTAGTAAACATGATGTAATAATAACGTTGTTATGCTTGCGAAATATTAAATAGGTAAAAATCTCTAAAATGAATTGATTTTATTTTTATTCAAGATTTTATATTAAGAATGTTAGAGAGAAATATATTATTTTTCATTACAAACTTAAACCTGAAAATTAGATTTTAAGGTTTAGTTATCCGGTCTGATTTAGAGTAGTGCTCTTTTATTTGATGGTACAATCGCCCGGTAGTTAGAGTGAAGCTCTATTTCAAAAGTTTTTATAAGAATTATTATCTGAAAATGTATTGACAACATGTTTTCAGTAGTGGTTTTAAAACTTGAAAGTTAGTACTCGGATAACTAAATTCTTAGGTTTAATTTGGACACCTTGAATAAAGTTTAAATTGTCTAACCCCACCAAAGGTGGCATTTAAATGGTTCATTTTCAATCTCTTAGAAAAAGAAATTAATTTAATTAACCAAATTAGTTATCAACCCCACCCATAGGTGTTAATTGATTTGTTTAGTTAACAAAGAATATCTAACCCCACCAAAGGTGGTATTCATACAAAAAAGAGAGAATCAATAAATATCAATTCATATCTTTAATAACCTAAATAATATGAGCAAGCATAATTAACTTAGTTATTATATCCATAAATACTCCACTGTTTTAACAGATAAAATTTGCATAAATGTTTATTGAATCTATGTTTATTTTTATGTAAGTAGATTAAAAACACAAAACCCCAAAATATCGTGACAGGATGTTTAGGATTTAATTTCGTTTTTAAAAGTTTGAATAATAAATTAAAAACCACATACATTCCTTCCTTAGATCGACCTTGGGAGTATACTTATCATTTTCTACGAAATGATTCGTGCACTTGCGAGAGTTTTATAAATAGATAAAACCAAAGTAACGGGCAGGATCGGCGATGTCGGTTCTGCCCCGATCACTTATCGAAAGGCGTGTCCATCCATTGTGGCGTCTCAAGGTTGGGGTTTTATGGACTTGTTTTTGTTGTTTCATATTTGGATTTTGTATCATCGTATCTTTTTCCTATTCTTTATTTCAATTTTCAATCAATCATTGTTTTTTTAAACAAAGAGAAGGATAAGAAGAAGAGTTTGTTGTTTATAGTTTAATAAAAACATTTGATAAATCAGAGTTGCACTTTTAAATGGCTATAACTTTTGAACCCAAATTCCAACGTTTACATCACATGTCATGGATTTAATGTTTTTTTTTGCTCCCTTTACGTTTTGAATGCTTTCATTTTTTTCCAATAGAGTTGAAATGGAGATTAATGTGACGACCAAGAGTATGTTTACAAATATTATAAAGATTGTCAATACCCTACAAATATTCTCTAAATCATACAAATATTCTCATAATCATACACAAGGGATAGATTTGGAATATAAAATACCAGGATTAATTTTGGAAGAAATACTTTTTATTTTATTTAATTATAGCCTTTTATGGTTTGGGATTTTCTTTTTACGAAATTGTGGAATTTTATGTCTTATTTATCCAAAGTTTTTTTAGTGTTTTAGTTTTTGGAGATGGATTAGGAATAATCCACAACTAACTAGGTCCACTGAGTTTGAATTACATCTAGTATTCCTTTCTTTAAGATTGACTTCATCTAGGGTTATGTTGCTTATAAAGGAAGATAATAGTCTTGTAATCGAGGGAGATATGATACCAATAACGAAGATTTATTTTAGATAGCTTTTTTCTTTACCTTTTTAGTGTTCTTGATTGAATGCTTTAATTTGACTTATCAAAGGGAGTGACCATCCTTTGTGGCATCTCAAGTTTTGGCCTGGGTATTGAAAAATTTATAATAATAAATCAAATCATAGCTCATATCTTTTTTTCATTATCCGAGTAGGCCTCACTATAGAATCTTATATTTTGAACCCAAATTCCAACTTTTACATCACCTACCGAGGGTTTAATGTTTTTTTTTGCACCTTTTCAATTATGGTTACTTTCATTTTTTAATTAGGGCTATAATGGAGATTGAGGTGCCGACTAAGATTAGGTCTACAAATATTCTAAAGGTTCTCAATATCCTACATATATTCTCTAGATCAAACAAATATTCTCATAATTCTACGCAAGGGATAGATTTGTAATTTCAAATGCAAGGATTAATTTTGGAAGAAATATTTTTGTTTTAGTTAATTATGGGCCTTTTATGGTTAGCAATTTTCTTTTTAGTGAATTGTGGAATTTTATATGTCTTATTTATCCAAAGTATTTTTAGTCTTTTATTTTTTACGAATGGATTAGGAATAATCCATAACTAAATTGGCCGACTATGGTTGAATTACGTCTAGGGTTCCTTTCTTTTAGATAGACTTAGTCTAGTGTTATTTTTCTTGTAGAGGAAGATAGTAGTCTTGTAATGGAGGGAAATCTGATATCATTAATGAAGATTTATTTTAGATAGCTTTTTGCTTTGCCATTTTGGTGTTCTTGATTGAATGCGTTAATTTGACTTATCAAAGTGGGCGACCATCCTTTGTGGCGTGACAAGTTTTGGGGATTTATAGACTTGTTATTGTTGTGTTAGTATTTGTATTTTGTTTTGTAGTTTTCCTTGAAATCATCGCATCTTTTTCTTGTTCTTTTTTTTTTCAGGTTCATTCAATATTTGCTCTTAAAAAAAAGGTGAAGGATTACAAGAAGAGTGCTGATATTATTTGATAAATCTGAGTTGCAAATTTAAATGACCCTAACTTTTGACCTAGGTATCGAAACGTTTATAATAATATATCAAATCAAAGCTCATATCATTTCCCATTATTCGAGCAGGCCTCACTATAGAACCTTATATTTTGAACCCAAATTCCAAATCTTACATCACCTATCGAGGGTTTAATGTTTTATTTTTTACACCTTTTCCATTATGGTAGCTTTCATTTTTTTTTCATTAGAGCTATAATGGAGATTGAGGTGTCGACCAAGAGTATGTCTACAAATATTTTAAAGGATTTTCTATATCTTACAAATATTTTGTAGATCAAACAAATATTCTTGTAATCCTACACAAGGGATAGATTTGTAATATCAAATGCAAGTATTAATTTTGGAAGCAATTTTTTTGTTTTAGTTAATTATGGGCCTTTTATTGTCAGTGGTTTTCTTTTTAGTGAATTTTTGAATATTATATGTCTTATTTATCCAAATTATGTTAAGTCTTTTGTTTTTTACAGATGGATTAGGAATAATCCACGACTAAATAGATCCACTAAGGTTGAATTACATCTAGGGTTTCTTTCTTTAAGATAAACTTCGTCTAGGGTTATTTTGCTTATAAAGGAAGAGAGTAGTCTTGTAATGGAGGGAGATCTTATGTCATTAATGAAGATTTATTTTGGATAGCTTTTTGCTTTGCCTTTTTGGTGTTCTTGATTGAAGTCTTTAATTTGACTTATCAAAGGGAGTAACCATCCTTTGTGGTGTCTCAAGTTTTGAGGATTTATAGACTTGTTGTTGTTGTATTTGTATTTATATTTTTTTGTAGTTCTCCTTGAAACCATTGTATATTTTTATTGTTCTTTTATTCGAGGTTCATTCAATCTATTTTCTTCAAAAAAAAAGGAAAATAATTAAAAGAAGAGTACTGATGTTGACAATTTAAAAAGAATAATTTGATAATTCGGTGTTGGAAATTTAAATGGCCATTACTTTTGAGTTGGGTAATGAAATGTTTATAATAATATATCAAATTGAAGCTCATATCATTTCCCATCATCCGAGCTCGCATCACTATAGAACCTTATATTTTGAACCCAAATTTGACCTTTTATATCACCTACCGAGGGTTTAATGTTTTTTTTGCTCCTTTTCCATTATGGTAGCTTTTGTTTTTTTTTTCATTAGAGCTGTAATGGAGATTGAGGTGCCTAATAAGAGCATGTCTACAAATATTCAAAAGATTTTCAATATGCTACAAATATTCTCATAATCCTACACAAGGGATAGATTTGTAATTCAAATGTATGGATTAATTTTGGAAGTAATATTTTGTTTTTGTTAATTTTAGGCGTTTTGTGGTTAATGATTTTCTTTTTAGTGAATTGTGGGATTTTATATGTCTTATTTATGAAATGTATGTTTAGTCTTTTATTTTTTATGGATGTATTAGGAATAATACACAAATAAATAGGCCCACTAAGGTTAAATTACGTCTAGGGTTCCTTTCTTTGAGATAAACTTCTTCTAGGGTTATGTTGCTTATAAAAGAAGATAGTAGTCTTGTAATGGAGAGAGAGGTGATATTATTAATGATGGAGAAAGAGGGGGACGGCAGAAAGTGGAGTTCAAAGACATTTTTTGGAGGAGAGAAAGAAATTTTGGAGAAAAAGTTTGGAGAAACTTGAAGGATCTTCACCATTGATGCTACCAAGTCTCATCTTCTAGAGTTTTTCATGTCTTCTCCTTAGCTTTTATATTCTGTAGTTTATTCAGTTTTTTTATTCATGGATTCAATTGAAATAATGGTTGTTCTTATTTCCGTTATGAACTAATTTGTTTTTGCTAAGGCTATGATGTAGTTGAATCAAGGAAATCTGATTTCTTTTGTTATTGTTATATGAGTTAATTGTTTTCAAGTTGAGTATTTATTTCCATGCTTAATGCTTTTAAATTTCTGGCCAAGATTTAGATGATTAGTTGCATTATATTGAAACCGAGAGGAGATATGTAATGAATGCTTCTTGTGATAAATACCGTATGTTGAATGCGAGTATGAAAACTAATGTATGTGGTTATTCTAGAAATTTCATAAATCGTAATGTGCTTGTTTGTGATTAAATCTTCATAGAAATATAGTTGGTTTTCATAGATAAGTAATTCTAATATAACTCGAGAGAGAGTATTAGGTAAATTTGGGTTTTTCAACCATCACTTTTAGCTTTGATTCTCATATAACATGACTTGAAATCAGATTGAATTGATTTAGCGAAATCAAATGCCTTAGCATTTTTAATCATTTGTGAACAACATTAAATTTTGTTATTTGCGTTTAGTTTTATGTTAATTTGCTTTTAAAACAATTTGAACAATTCAGTTTTCAAATAAAATTAGGGTTAGTCAATTTCGGTACTTAGTAACGCCATTCCTTGTGGGTTCGATATCTGTACTTTTGTACACTTTATTACTTGAACGATTCGTACACTTGCGAAAATAAGCATCAAGTTTTTGGCGCCGTTGCCGGGGAATGGTTTGATTTTATTAATATCGATACTACCTAATCTTAGTTTTGATTTGAAGTTAATTTGCTTTATCATTGTTTCATTTTTAATTTTGTTTATTTTGATGTTTTATTTTATTTATCATAAAAAAAAGTAACTTTGTGTTGTTTTTGTGCTAGTTGATTTTCTAGTTGTAGGATTTTTGTATGAGACGTACAAGAAGCTTTAACCTTCTTCCATTTGATCCAAAGATTGATAGAACATATAGGCGTCTAAACCGAGAGAGAAGACGTTCAACTTCAGCTCCTAATAGACAATCAGCCATGGATCCACCATTTGTTGAGAGAGGTGGAAATCGTAGAGCTTTGAGGGATTATGCTGCACCTAATGTTGCTGGAACTACTTCGAGTATAAGGAGGCCAACTGTTCAAGCCAATAACTTTGAGATAAAACCATCCTTTATCCAAATGGTTCAAAAAAATCAGTTTGGGGGAATGTCAAAGGATGATCCAAATGCACATATTGCTTACTTTTTGGAGGTGTGTGATCTTTACAAGATAAATGGTGTGTCCGAGGATGCTGTAAGATTGAGGGTTTTCCCTTTTTCACATTGGGATAAAGCCAAAGAGTGGCTAAACTCATTACCACCGGGATCAATTACAACATGGAATGAATTAGTTCAGAAATTATTGTCCAAGTTCTTTCCTCCTGCTAAGACAGCAAAATTGAGGAATGAAATCACATCTTTTACACAGTATGACCAAGAATCATTGTATGAAGCTTGGGAAAGATTTAAAGAAATATTGAGGAAGTGCCCACATCATGGTATACCAATTTGGCTGCAAGTCTCTACATTTTATAATGGGTTGGTTTCAAACTATCGTGCAATGATTGTTGTTGCAGCTGGAGGGTCTTTAATGGGAAAAACACCGGAGGATGCTCATGAGTTGTTAAAGATTATGGCAGAAAACAACAATCAGTGGCATTCAGAGCGGGTAATTGCAAAAAGACCAACATCAGTGCATGAAATTGATTCAGTGAATGCTTTGTCGGCTCAAGTTGTTGTTCTTTCAAGAAAGATGGATTCTTTGTCATCCAAATTCGAATCCAAACCAACTGCACAATGTGATTTATGTGGTGGAAATCATGCTAGTATCGAGTGCCAAGTTGGAAATCCATTTGCTTCACCAAATGCTGAGCAAGCAAATTATGTTTCAAATTTCCAAAAACCTCAACATAACCCATACTCGAACACCTACAATCCAGGTTGGAGAAATCATCCAAATTTGTCATGGGGAAATAACCAAGGGGGATTCAAACCGTCATCATCTTCCTACCAACCCCAAGAGAAAAAACAAACAAATTTGGAAGAAATTTTGGGAAAGTTCATTGAGGAGACAAGAGCAAATTTCAGAAATCAAGAGGCAATCAATAGGAACATCCAAAACACACTGGGGCAGCTTTCAAAGCAGATTGTAGAAAGGTTCAAGGATCGCTGCCTAGTGACACAATAAATCCCACAGAGCATGCAAAGGCTATCACATTGAGAAGTGGTAAAGAACTTAAATCCCACATACCTTGTACTATAGGAAGTTGCAATTTTGATAAAGTCCTATGTGATTTAGGAGCAAGCATTAATTTATTGCCACTTTCTGTTTTCAGGAAACTAGGCCTGGGATAAGTGAAGCCCACTTCAATCTCTTTACAATTACCGAATCGGTCGGTGAAATATCCTCTAGGGGTAATTGAGGATGTTTTAATTAAAGTCAACAAATTTATTTTCCCTGTAGATTTCGTGGTGCTTGACATGGAGGAAGATAGAGAGATACCGTTGATATTGGGGAGACCGTTCCTTGCAACTAGAAGAACATTGATTGATGTTCAGCAAGGAAAGCTTATTCTACGGGTGCAAGATGAACAAGTAACTTTTGATGTTTTTGAAGAAATAAAATTTCCAAGTGACGTACATTCTTGTTTTCAAATTAACACTCTTGACGAGTTAATCTCGGAAAATTTTGAGGAGAGAACTCCATTGCTACCACTAGAAGCTTTCCTTGTGAAATCTGCAACAATTGAGGAGGAAGATGAGGGGATGAGACAATGTTCCGAATTACTGGTAGCACCTGATGAATATTTGTGCAGTGATGAAACATTTAAGGAGTTGGGAACAAATGAAACTGCAACCTCAGTGGTAAAGAATGGAGCCAACAAGATTGCCTTCCGCGCACGCCTGTGAGCGCCCCAACTACCCTCCGCGCGCGCCGCTACCATTTTGCCCCATTTTTGGGCGCAGCCGACTCACGTCATGCTGACGTCATCAATATGACGTCAGCAATCACCACTCTGCGTTTTCATCATTTTTTAACATTTTTTCACCCACTTTTTCTCTCCATCCTCACCTATAAATACCCCCCTTCTCTTCACTTCTAAACACACCTCAAAACACATTCTCTTCTCTCTTTCTTTCTCTCTTTTCTTAGATTTCTTAGATTTTTTAGTTTTTCTTAGTTTTTAGCTTTTCTTAGTTAATTTCTCTTAGTTTTAGAGTTCTTCCCTTTTTGGGAAGAACTAGTTATGTTTTTGTAATTTATTAGCTTTTTGATTCAATAAATGGGAGTGCAAATTCTGCTTGGAGGTTTTCCAGCAACGGGAATAGCATCGAAGTTCTACAAGGATTTTATTTTCTTTACAGTTATTTTTTATGCTTTATTCTTACATGTTATATTTAATTTGTCTGTGATTAAATTTAACTCTGCTGGCTGTTTATAAACATGATGTAATAATAATGTTGTTATGCTTGCGAAATATTAAATAGGTAAAAATCTCTAAAATGAATTGATTTTATTTTTATTCAAGATTTTATATTAAGAATGTTAGAGAGAAATATATTATTTTTCATTACAAACTTAAATCTGAAAATTAGATTTTAAGGTTTAGTTATCCGGTCTGATTTAGAGTAGTGCTCTTTTATTTGTTGGTACAATCGCACGGTAGTTAGAGTGAAGCTCTATTTCAAAAGTTTTTATAAGAATTATTATCTGAAAATGTATTGACAACATGTTTTCAATAGTGGTTTTAAAACTTGAAAGTTAGTACTCGGATAATTAAATTCTTAGATTTAATTTGGACACCTTGAATAAAGTTTAAACTGTCTAACCCCACCAAAGGTGGCATTTAAATGGTTCATTTTCAATCTCTTAGAAAAAGGAATTAATTTAATTAATCAAATTAATTATCAACCCCACCCATAGGTGTTAATTGATTTGTTTAGTTAACAAAGAATATCTAACCCCACCAAAGGTGGTATTCATATAAAAAAGAGAGAATCAATAAATATCAATTTATATCTTTAATAACCTAAATAATATGAGCAAGCATAATTAACTTAATTATTATATCCATAAATACTCCACCATTATAAATCATAAAATTTGCATGAATGTTTATTGAATCTATGTTTATTTTTATGTAATTAGATTAAAAACAAAAAACCTAAAATATCGTGACAGGATGTTTAGGATTTAATTTTGTTTTTAAAAGTTTGAATAATAAATTAAAAACCACATACATTCCTTCCTTAGATCGACCTTGGGAGTATACTTATCATTTTCTACGAAATGATTCGTGCATTTGCGAGAGTTTTATAAATAGATAAAAACAAAATGAACGGTAGGATCGGCGATGTCGGATCTGCCCGATCACATCCCATCTAAGAAAGAAAAAAAAATCTTACGTTCACCGTCGGCGAGGGCAGTTTCACTACCGGCAGAAAGGAGATCTCTTTTTCCTTTCTTACATTGAGGACAATGTAAGGTTTTGATTGGGGGTACGGTAAACGGTAAATCTTTTCCTCCCTTCATTTTTAGTACTTTTGTTTGTGTGTTTAATTTTGATTTTCCATTTATTTTTCTACATTTTGATTTAATTTCTTTTATTTCTTTATTGTCTTAGTTTTATTATTTTATTTTATTTTATTTTTTTATTTCTCATTTACATTTTACTTGTTTTAATTTGCATGTTGATGATAATAATGTGATTGTGATAACAAGTAGCTTTTAGAATACATTAAATTTTGCTTCGGTTTAAAGACAATTTGAAATGTTGATTTTACCTAGTTGGCGACTCTTTTGGTATGTGGTATGATTTGGTTGATTAGTCTAAATGCTTAGAGAAATCTTATGTATGAATTTTTCATGGACATTTTTGTGATCTCAACAAACTCTAGAACTCATTTGAAAACCTCTTGAGGTAAAATAATTTAGAATTGCACTGTTTAGGATATGATGTAGGCCATTTTTGGATCGATTGTACCATTTTAAGCCTACCTTGTTATCCTTATATCACTAGTAACCTCTTTGAGCCTATTTAAATATATTGTTAGCCTTACTTTTCTTTCTTTTTGCCTTATATAACTTACCTTTTATTAAGCCAAAATATATATATATATATATATATATATATATATATATATATATATATATATATATATATATATATAATTCCTACCTTATTTGTTAAGAGCACTTAATTTTGAACACAAACTTTTCAAGATGAATTGGAGAAATCTTCCACATATATTGGAAGAAATTGGTTGGGGGTTATGTCTTTTCAAGAGCAATTGGAGTAAGGATGCAAAAAAAGAAGAAGAAGAAAGCCTTCACATTCTAGTAAATAAAAGAATGTTAGTGATGGATGTACTGAGGTGAAAGATTGAGGAAGAACTTTGTTTATCTGTGGAAAAATGGGTTATGATCGGAAGAAACAATTTGGGTTAAATGGTGTTAGTCTTTTACTTAATTGGTTGTGTTTAATGTAATAAGTGCTCTTATTTGTATTTTGACACTTCCCGTTCTTTCTTAACCAAATACCAAAGCCTAACATTACAAGCCTCATAAAGTCCTATTGATCCAAAGTGGTGTATTTTCCTTCATTAGTGGAGAGAGGTTTGAAAAGTGAGCCTATGGAGTTTGAGATTTCACCTTTTTGTTTGTGGATGTTATGCATAATATTATCCGGGCATTATGGCTATTGGTTTGTGGTTTGATGGATGTTTAAGAGTCAATAACAAATGTGAAATTGGCATTTGAGATTTCTTAAAGCTTAGGTGACATTTAATTATTCTATATGTTGGGTGTTATTTACAATTTTTGAGACATTTGTGCAAATTATTTGTTATGTGATTTTATTGTTTTAAGTTAGGATAGTTATAGGTAAGATGTTTGTGGGTATCATCACTGGAAGCCCTCATGAGACTACAACTTGTCCTACTAGGGCCGCTTAGGGGTTTAAAGGCTTATTGCATACGCTTAATGTAATGTTGTAAATAGAATAAATTTCCTTTCAATTTTTCTTTTAATGTCTCCTTTGAAATTATTCATAGATCGCTTTTCTTGCTAGAGACTAGCAAGAAGCTGGTTGGGGGTTGTTGATAAGAGTCAAATTATTGCATTTTTTGTTATGATTTAAATGTTGATATTTGTGTGAATATTGCGTTTACTTGATTATTTAATCCACAAATGTCATTTCACGGGTATTTGTGTTTAAAGTGCAATTTCAGGTAAAATCATAATTTTGGAGAAGTTTGGGACAAATTTCAATGATCGGGATTGAGTGCAAATAAAAAGAAAACAAAATTTTAAAATTTGGAATTTCGCCGCCGGCGAGAATATTCTCGCCGCTAGCGAAAACCTATAGAGAATACGTTGAAAATCATGCAGGGAGCACAGGTTTTGGCAAAGCAATCTCGCCACCAGCCAAAGCAATCTCACCACCGGCCAAGTGCATCTTGCCAAAATCGTAACTTTTCCAGAAATCTCGCCGCGGCGAGAATAATGTCGCCGTCTGCGAGTTTCGTCTGAAAACACATTTTTTGTGTTGTTTTGTTCCAAAATTTCCCCCCAAACCCTAGATGTATATATACAATATGATGGAGAAAGACGGGGACGACAAAAAGTGGAGTTCAAAGACATTTTTTGGAGGAGAGAAAGAAATTTTGGAGAAAAAGTTTGGAGAAACTTGAAGGATCTTCACCATTGATGCTACCAAGTCTTCATCTTCTAGAGTTTTTCATCTCTTCTCCTTAGCTTTTATATTCTGCAGTTTATTCAGTTTTGTTATTCATGGATTCAATTGAAATAATGGTTGTTCTTATTTCCGTTATGAACTAATTCGTTTTTGCTAAGGCTATGATGTAGTTGAATCAAGGAAATCTGATTTCTTTTGTTATTGTTATATGAGTTAATTGTTTTCAAGTTGAGTATTTATTTCCATGCTTAATGCTTTTAAATTTCTGGCCAAGATTTAGATGATTAGTTGCATTATATTGAAATCGAGAGGAGATATGTAATGAATGCTTCTTGTGATAAATACCGTATGTTGAATGCGAGTGTGAAAACTAATGCATGATGTATGTGGTTATTCTAGAAATTCCATAAATCGTAATGTGCTTGTTTGTGATTAAATCTTCATAGAAATATAGTTGGTTTTCATAGATAAGTAATTCTAATATAACTCGAGAGAGAGTATTAGGTAAATTTGGGTTTTTCAACCATCACTTTTAGCTTTGATTCTCATATAACATGACTTAAAATCGGATTGAATTGATTTAGCGAAATCAAATGCCTTAGCGTTTTTAATCATTTGTGAACAACATTAAATTTTGTTATTTGCGTTTAGTTTTATGTTAATTTGCTTTTAAAACAATTTCAACAATTCGGTTTTCAAATAAAATTAGGGTTAGTCAATTTCGGTACTTAGTAACGCCATTCCTTGTGGGTTCGATATCCGTACTTTTGTACACTTTATTACTTGAACGATTCGTACACTTGCGAAAATAAGCATCACCAACCAAGAGTATGTTTACAAATTATTGTAAAGATTCTCAATATCCAAAAAATATTCTCAAGATTGAGGAAATATTCTCATGATCCTTCACAAGGGATAGATTTGGAATATCAAATGCAAGGATTAATTTTGGAAGCAATTTTTGTTTTAGATAATTATGGGACTTTTATGGTTAGTGATCTTGGAATTTTATATGTCTTATTTATCATAAGTATTTTTAGTCGTTTATTCATTACAAATGGATTAGGCACAATCAACAACTAAATAGGCCCACTAGGGTTGAATTATGTCTAGGGTTGAATTACGTCTAGTGTTATTTTCTTTAAGGTAAATTTCATCTAGGGCTTTGTTGTTTTTAAAAGAAAAACATAGCATGGTACTGGAGGGAGAATAGATATCATAAACAAAAATTTATTTTAGAATGGCTTTTGCTTTGCCATCTTGTGTTCTTGATTGAATGGTTGAATTCAACTTATCAAAGAAAGTGATCATCCTTTGTTGTGTCCCAAGGTTGGTTTTGTAGAGTTTTTGTATTTGAAATCTTCGTATCTCTTTCTTATTCTTTATTTATGTGTTCTATATATCTTTGTTTAAAAAAGAGAGAAAAGAATAAAAGGAAGAGTGATGATGTTCATAGTTTTAAAAAATACATTTGATAAATTCACTATTACAAAACGGGCCATTAAAGTCGATATATAATGTTGGTTTTTGAATAAAATCGACTTATAATCAATTTAAAGTTGTTTTGGTTAAAAACCGATGTTGGATGTAGCATCGGTTAACACGTAGAACCGATGCTACACGTAGGACGTAGCGTCGGTTCTACGTGTCAACCAACACTATCCATGTGATTAATATTTTTTGGTCAATTATTATTTTATTTGAAGTGTTTAAAATTGAATTTGGATATATATAGTATAACTTTTTCTTCTTTTATTTAGTCAATTGGTTTTTTAAATTATATAATTTATAGAATTTTGTGTATTTGTTTGGTTGCATACTTAATTTTATGTACATTTTTTTCATAAGTAGTTATCGAATTTGGAAAGCATGAAACACAATAGAAAAGTTTTTAAAAAATATAAAAGGTATATAGTTAATTAAAATCTTAATAAATAATTGACCAAAAAAATAAAAACAATTGTATTGTTTAATTAATTTCAATTTTGAAAACAGTTAATTAAAATAAAAAAAATACACGTGGATAGCATAGGTTGAGATGTTGAACTGATGCTACATATGTGGATAGAGTCGGTTCTACGTGTCAACCGATGCTATCCACGTGTGTAGTGTTAGTTGACACATAGAACCGACGCTATCCACATGTGTAGCATCTATTCAACACGTCAACCAATGCTACTTATGTGTATTTTTTCATTTTTTTCTCTTTTCTCCATCAGAACATCATTATTGCGAGTAATTACCACCCAAAAAAACTCAAAAACCGAGCTCACCTCCTTCACTCTTTCTCATTTTCCAGCCACCTCTGACCACCATTTCCAATGCTGTTTAGTGGGTTATCTTCCTTTCCATATTATCTTTCAGATCCTCTATTTTTTTTTGTGAAATACTCAAAATATTTATACCCTTTTTCTCACTTACAAACACCTTTTTTTCTTCATTTCCTTCATTTAGTCACTTCATTTACTCTTGTAAGTATTTCTATTTATCCTACGTACTTATTATTTAGTTTGCTTTATTTTTTGTATAAATTTTTTATTTATGTATGTTTTGTATTATGCCTGTTATTATTTGTTTGGCTGATTTTCTATGGAAATAATATCTAGATGTTGTGGGTTTGAGGGACTAGAATATTTACCTTACGTGGATAAATTTATTGACATATAAATAATTATATTTTATTAAGTAGAAGTAATACAATTTTGGATGTCAAAGTGTAGAATTGAGTAGGACTACATTTCTAGAGTTGAAAGTTTCATGGAATTTGCTTGTAGAAATAGTAATAATGAAATTAGTATGATTTGATGTCCATGTGGTAAATGTAAAAATGAGCAATTTCATGAAGTTGACGAGATTAAGTATCACCTTATCCGTAGTGATATTCTTTTGAGCTATAAATGTTGGTATTATCACGGAGAAAATATTGATAATACTCATGGGGAAAAGATAAATAAGAATGTGAATGGATTACGTACATCTTATCATAATGTACAGATAGAAAATATGTTTCATGGTGTTGAAGATGAAATACGTGAGGATGATCCCGAAACCTTTAAAAAACTTCTAGAAGATGCCGAAAAACCGTTGCATCCAAAATGCAAGAAATACACTAAAATGTCAAGATTGGTTCATTTGTACAATGTGAAGGCAAAACATGGTTTTTTTGACAAGCGGTTCATAGAATTACTAAATCTACTAATAGATATGTTTCCTGAGGATATTGAATTTTCATCTTCAATGTATGAAGTGAAGAAATCTCTTAGTCAATTTGATATGGAATATCATAACATTCATGCTTGTCCAAATGATTGCATTCTTCATAGAAAAGCATATGAGACTTAGATGATTTTCCAATGTGTAAAAAATCGAGATGGAAGCATGCTATAAATGAGACAACACCTAAGAAAGGTATGACTACAAAGGTTCTTTGGTACTTTCCTTCGATTCCTCGCTTTCAAAGGTTGCTCAAAAGTAAAGAGACATCAAAATGTTGACTTGGCATTCAGATAATCGATCTGATGATGGGGTGCTACGTCATCCTTGTGATTCTCAAAATTGGAAAGTAGTAGATAATTTATCCCCTTAATTTGCATCTGATTCGCGCAATCTTTGTCTTGCCATTGCTGTTGATGGAATTAATCCACATAGTTCCCTTGGTAGTAGATATAGTTATTGGCCAGTAATTATGGTAACATACAACCTCCCTCCCTGGTTGTGTATGAAAAGAAAATTCATGATGTTAACATTATTGATCTTAGGATTGAAATAACCCGGTGTTGATATTGATATATATTTGTAGCCTCTGATAGATGATTTAAAGATGTTGTGGAATGATGGTGTAAATTTTTACGATGCACATAAAGAATAACACTTTAACTTGAAGGGGGTCCTTTTACTGACAATTAATGATTTCCCTGCCTATGGGAACTTATCAGGACATGCAAAAAATGGTTACAAGGGATGCCCTATATGTAGTGATGGTACTTTTGCAACTTATCTTGTTCACAGACGAAAGATGTCTTATAGAAGATATAAAAGATTTTTTCCATCTGGACACAAGTTTAGATATAAAAAGAAACTGTTTGATGGTGAAGAAGATCATGATCATGCAGCCTAACCTTTATGAGGTGTTGAGATATTAAGGCAACTGAATGGTATGACATTCAAACAATATGGAAAGATGAAAAAAAGAATACTCACTAAGGTAGGGAAACGAAAGAGGTCAACTAATGAAAGGAGTGAAAATGAAAAAGGAAGAGAATCAGTAGACCATGGTTGTTGGAATAAAAAATCAATATTTTGGGAATTACCTTATAGGAAATACTTACACATTTGTCACATCTTAGATTTCATGCACATTTAGAAAAATGTATGTGAGAGCTTGATTCGTACATTACTTAATATACCTTGAAAAACAAAGAATAGTTGTTGGTCACAGTTTAAAAAAAACATTTGATAAATCGGAGTTGCAACTTTAAACAGTCATAACTATTGACTCGAGTATTGAAACAACTATTGCAATATATCAAATTGAAGCTCGTATTGATTCCCATGATTTGAGTATTCCTTGATATGGAATTGCATTTTTCAAACCAAAATTCCATCATTTAAATCACATAACGAGGGTATAACGATTTTGTCAGACCTTTTCAGTTTCACTTGCTTTTGATTTTATTCAATAGAGGTGTAATAGTGATTGGTTTGCCAATGAAGACTATGTATACAAATATTATCAAGATTCTCAACAACCTACAAATATTCTAATGATCCTACACAAGGGCTAGATTTTGAATATCAAATGCAAGGATTAATTTTGGAAGCAAATTGTTTTGTTTTAGTTAATTATGTGCCTTTTATGGTTCACAATTTTATTTTTAGTGAATTGTGGAATTTCATATGTCTTATTAATCTTAAGTAATTTTAGTCTTTTATTATTTACAGATGGATTAGTCACAATCCATCACTAAATAGGCCTACTAGGGTTGAATTACCACTAGGGTTCCTTTCTTCCAGATAAATTTTGTCTAGGGACTTGTTGCTTATAAATGAAAACAATAGCCTTGTAATGGAGGGAAAACTCATATTCTTAATGAAAATTAATTTCAAAAATTGTTTGCTTTGCCTTCTAGTGTTCTTGATTGATTCCTTGAATTCGACTTATCAAAGGGAATGATCATTGTTTGTGGCGTCTCAAGGTTAGGGTTCTATAGACTTGTTGTTGTTGCTTTTGTCTTAGATTTTGTTTCATAGTTCCCTTTGAAATCTTCCAATCTTTTTATTGTTCTTTATTTTTGCGTTCAATCTATCTTTAAAAAAAACAAAGTGAAGCAAAATTAAGAAGAGTCTATTATTCACAACTTAAAAAAAATATCATTTGATAAATCAGAGTTGCAACTTTAAACAGTTATAACTTTTGACTTGGGTATCGAAATGACTATTGTAATATATTAAATTGAAGCTCATATCTATTCCCATAATTCAAGTGGGCCCTACTTTGGAACCGTATTTTTAAAACCCAAATTCCATCATTTACACCACTTACCATGGGTTTAAAGTTTTGTCGCACCTTGTAAGTTTTGCTTGCTTTCGATTTTATTCAATACAACTTTAATGGGGATTTATGTGCTAACCAAGAGTATATTTAAAAATAAAATAAAGATTCTCAATATCCTACAAATAATCTCATGATCCTACACAAGTGATCGGGGCAGAACCGACATCGCCGATCCTGCCCGTTACTTTGGTTTTATCTATTTATAAAACTCTCGCAAGTGCACGAATCATTTCGTAGAAAATGATAAGTATACTCCCAAGGTCGATCTAAGGAAGGAATGTATGTGGTTTTTAATTTATTATTCAAACTTTTAAAAACGAAATTAAATCCTAAACATCCATCGTCACGATATTTTGGGGTTTTGTGTTTTAATCTACTTACATAAAAATAAACATAGATTCAATAAACATTTATGCAAATTTTATCTCATAAAAACAATGAGTATTTATGGATATAATAATTAAGTTAATTATGCTTGCTCATATTAATTAGGTTATTAAAGATATGAATTGATATTTATTGATTCTCTCTTTTTTATATGAATACCACCTTTGGTGGGGTTAGATATTCTTTGTTAACTAAACAAACCAATTAACACCTATGGGTGGGGTTGATAACTAATTTGGTTAATTAAATTAATTCCTTTTTCTAAGAGATTGAAAATGAACCATTTAAATGCCACTTTTGGGCGGGGTTAGACATTTAAAACTTTATTCAAGGTGTCCAAATTAAACCTAAGAATTTAGTTATCCGAGTACTAACTTTCAAGTTTTAAAACCACTAACCAAAACATGTTGTCAATACATTTTCAGATAATAATTCTTATAAAAACTTTTGAAATAGAACTTCACTCTAACTAATGATTGTACTAACAAATAAAAGAGCACTACTCTAAATCGACAGGATAACTAAACCTTAAAATCTAATTTTCAGATTTAAGTTTGTAATGAAAAATAATATATTTCTCTCTAACATTCTTAATATAAAATCTTGAATAAAAAATAAAATCAATTCATTTTAGAGATTTTTACCTATTTAATATTTCGCAAGCATAACAACGTTATTATTACATCATTTTTATAACAACTGACAGAGTTAAATTTAATCACGGACAAATTAAATATAACATGTAAGAATAAAGCATAAAAAATAACTCAGAAGAAAATAAAATCCTTTAACTTCGATGCTATTCCGCTGTCGAAAACCTCAAGCCGAATTTGCACTTCCATTTATTGAATCAAAATGCTAGAAAAATTACAAAACATAACTAGTTCTTCCTCAAAAGGGAAGAACTCTAAAACTAAGAGAAATTAACTAAAAACTAAGAAAAACTAAAAAACCTAAAAATCTAAGAAAAGAGAGAAAGAAAGAAGAGAGAAGTGTTTGAAGGTGTGTTTTGAAGTTAAGGGAAGGGGGTATTTATAGGTGAGGATGGAGAGAAAAATGAGTAAAAATGTTAAAAAATATTTAAAAATGTAAAAACGCTGTATTGGAATCGATGTCATTAATGACGCGCATGACGGCGCTGTAAGGCTGCACGTGAAAAATGGGGGCGTTGGGTGCTGGCGGCTGGAGGCTGGTCATTGAGGCGCGGCTGCTGGTGTGAAGTGCTGTCTCATGGCAATGCCATGCGGCAGAAGAGTTCCCGCGATGCGGGCGCGCACGGCAGCTCAGAGCGCGGCCAGCACATGGCGCTGGCGGGTCACAAGCGGCTCGGGCAATGGGCGCGATTTCCGTTTTTGACATTTTTGACCTTTCGACCCATTTTGTCCAATTTTTCCATGTTTGTTGACCTTTTCCCACTTATTTATTAATATATTTGTGATGTATTGTCAAGTATTCCTCTTTGAGTCTTTAAATTATGCTTTTAAGCCAAAATACCGAAAAACAATAAAAATACCCGTGATTCCGAAAAAGACAAATTTATATAAATATATGATAAAACATATAAATATATGTATTTTTAATCAATTAATGTACATAAAATCATGGTAATTTTAATGCTTTTGAAGCACTCATCACAACCTCAACTGCCTTCTTGCTAGTCCCTTAGCAAGAGAAGCGATAAAACTAAAAATTAAACTATCCTAAATCACTTTCGGATTGAAACTATTGCATTTAGCCTATGCAACAAGTCGTTAAACCCTAGGTTGCCCTAGTGGACGAAGTTTGAGTCTCGTGAGGGTTTTCAGAATGATACCCACAAACATTAAACTAAATAAAAAGAAACTATAAAAACAATCACAACACAATCAAAAATTAATTTAAGAATAAAAGAAAACAACATATCACAAAAATATCTCATACTTTTTAATCTCCTTTAAGATCATAATTAAAATCTCAAGCATAAGTTATTTTAATCTCTTTAAACAATCATGATTTTATTATAATAATTAGTCGAAAATCATTTTCATATTTCATTTCAAAAATGTATCAATTTAATTTTACCCAATTTAGTGTCATGAATCGCACTGCTTCGACTCTATTCCTCACAAGTCAATACTCTCAAAGCACCGAATCCTAAGGGTTCAAACACTCATACTAATTTATATGAGTTTGATGTATAGAAATGAACTAATATGTTCGTGACATATGTATAAAGAATAAAGGCTCAAAGTGTTATTTTGATATTGATCTCATGAAAGGAATCTAATGTATAAATTATAAAGATATCATATATAAAAAATTATTTCCATGCATAAATCAAACTCATTAAGAAAGAATTTCAAGATATATGCTTTTTACAAATGAAGAAATTGCAATGACTTTTTAGGGAATTATTTTGCTATATCTTTTTTTTTTTTTTTGTAATTAGCCTGTACTCACAACTTTGTAGTGAATGTGGGTCATAAAATGAAGATGATACTATATTTTTTTTTATCTCTCTAATTTTTTTTCAATATATGTATATTTTAGAGAGTCAACCCACGTATTGCATTGTACATTTTTTGGATTTTGGTGAGTGGTTAATTTTGTGGCTTTTCCGTTTGATCTTGGTTTAGGTAACCCCAGATATGTCTCTTTTTTTATACCACAGGTCATGCACGAATGAGATAAAAGCATATACTTATCAATTTCTACTCAAATCATTTAATCTAAGCAAAAATAATAATAAAAAATATCACGACACTCTATTAAGATGAGAAAAAATTCATACATTCAATATTAATGCCTATGAGATCATCTAAGAATTTGAAGAAATAAGAAATGTGTTTAGAGTGAAAAAATATATATTTCACTCAATAAAGGAAATTAGGCTCAAATTATATCTCACAAAGAGTTCTCATTAAAACAAATTCATAAACACCGATTTTGGGTTTAATAATATAATTTCTACATCTTATCAAGAAATACTAGTTATGACAAAATTAACTAATTATCAAAACAATTACAAAATATTTCATGATATGTTTTCAAAAATTAATCTAACACTACAAAAGACTTAACTCTTTACTTAAATTTGATTTAAAGAAATGATAAATTTTTGTTAGAAAAAATTTTTTTTTATTTTTTTTTAAATTTCAAAAATTACTAAATCACACAAAACAAACACAAAAATGAAGATGTGAATATAAAAAGAAAAAAATTTTTTTTTTTGAATTTTTTTTTTTTTTTTTAAATTGTTAAATCTTTTTTTTCTTTTCTAATTAAGCATGGTAACTTTTCACCACCCCCAACCAAGAACTTACATTGTCCTCAATGTAACAATCAGAATTAAAGATAAAGAGAAAAGAGAAGAAAGATTACCTATTTCTTGAGAATGTGTAAGTAGTAATGGAGAAATGCAAGTGCATTCATCATATTCATCATTAAAGTGTATACAATGATTCTTTGTGAACTTAACAACTCAAAAAAATATTTTTAGTTTTAACAATTTAAAAATTATTCACATATAATTAAACCAAAATAAACAATAAAATTAAAACAAATAACAAAAAAATTACCTAAAATGATGGGTTGCCTCATCCAAATAAGGCTTTAACGCGTCTTAGCAAGACGTAACTTGGGGATTGCCTTTTAAGTAAACTCAATGTCCCCTCATCATTGAGTCAATCAAACCTACAAGTAAGACAATGTTGTCTACCTATATCGCTTATTTCAAACATGCCTTATTGATTTTCAAATTTTTTGTACCAAAACTAGGGGCATGAGGGTTTTAGATAACCCACATCTAGGTGCAAATCAAATAATTAAGGCATCAAAACACAATTGTACCTAGAACAAACAAAACAACTAACTCCTTAGATTGTAATTAAAGCTTTAAAATTTTGGAGATAGTTTTAATTTTTTTTTTTTTTTTTTTTTTAATTTTTTTGTTAAAATAACATAATCAGATAACTCAAGAGTGCTCCCAGTGAAAGAATGGTGGGCAAAGGCTCCTTAAAAACCATCCTCCTAGGCAGAATAACGTTCCTGGGGAAAGACTAGTGGCACAAAGGCTTCCAAGAACTAGTCTCCATAGTAACTCCCTTAGATCTTTACTTTTCATGCGCTATTAAAATTAAGCTAAGTTAAGGTTAAAATTTAAGTTAATTAAGTTAATAAAAAGGTAGGTTAATTAAGTTAATGAAAATCTAAGTTAATTAAGTTAGTAAATTAAATTAATATAAGTTAGTAAATTAAGTTACTAAAACTTAAGTAAATTAACTAAAACAAAAATTAAAAAAAGTAGTTAAAAAAATTTGAAAAAAAATAAAATAAAATAAAAAAGAGAAAATAAAAATTAAGCCAAAAAAATAATAATAATAATAAAATAAAATAAATTGAAAAAATAATTGAAAAGGTAAAGAAAAAAAGAAAAGAAAACAATAAAAATAAAATAAAAAAAATTGAAAATAAAGTTTTTGATTTTTTTGATTTTTTTATTTTTTTGATTTTTTTGATTTTTTTTTTTTTTGATTTTTTTGATTTTTTTTGATTTTTTGATTTTTTTGATTTTTTTTGATTTTTTTATTTTTTTGATTTTTTTTTATTTTTTTTATTTTTTTTTATTTTTTTTATTTTTTTATTTTTTTTTATTCTTATTTATTTATTAATTTAATTTAAAATTTATTTACTTTTTTTTTACTTCAAATTTCAAAATGCAAAATTATTTTATTATTCATGCTATATTTTTTTTATTTATTACGAAATTGAAATTTGAATTTTTTTTTACTTTTCACAAACAACAAAAATTTTATTTTTTTTTAATTTTTTTAATAAAAAAAAATCACAATTATTTACAACACAAAAGGTTTTTAAAATTTTGATAAATAATTTAAAAACACTATTCCTTCCCCGGCAACGGCGCCAAAAACTTGATCGCCATCCCAGAATAGCTATCAAAAACTTGATCAGGCGTAATCCCATATCATTGATCCTGCCTGCTTACTTTGGTTTTATCTATTTATAAAACTCTCAGAAGTGCACGAATCATTTAAATAGAAAATGATAAGTATACTCCCAGTCGATCTAAGGAAGGAATGTATGTGGTTTTTAATTTATTATTCAAACTTTTAAAAGCAAATTAAATCCTAAACATCCCGTCACGATATTTTGGGGTTTTGTGTTTTTAATCTACTTACATAAAAATAAACATAGATTCAATAAACATTTATGCAAATTTTATCTGTTAAAACAAGGGAGTATTTATGGATATAATAATTAAGTTAATTATGCTTGCTCGTATTAATTAGGTTATTAAAGATATGAATTAATATTTATTGATTCTCTCTTTTTTATATGAATACCACCTTTGGTGGGGTTAGATATTCTTTGTTAACTAAACAAACCAATTAACACCTATGGGTGGGTTGATAACTAATTTGGTTAATTAAATTAATTCTTTTCTAAGAGATTGAAAATGAACCATTTAAATGCCACCTTTTGAAGTTAGCTTAAACTTTATTCAAGGTGTCAAATTAAACCTAAGAATTTAGTTATCCTAGTACAACTTTCAAGTTTTAAAACCACTACCGAAAACATGTTGTCAATACATTTTCAGATAATAATTTTATAAAAACTTTTGAAATAGAACTTCACCTCTAACTATCGGGCGATTGTACCAACAAATAAAAGAGCACTACTCTAAATCAACCTAGGATAATCCAAACCTTAAAAATCTAATTTTCGATTTAAGTTTGTAATGAAAATAATATATTTCTTCTAACATTCTTAATATAAAATCTTGAATAAAAATAAAATCAATTCATTTTAGAGATTTTTACCTATTTAATATTTCGAAGCATAACAACGTTATTATTACATCATTTTTATAAACACCAAATAGAAAGTTAAATTTAATCACAGACAAATTAAATATAACATGTAAGAATAAAGCATAAAAAATAATCAGTAAGAAAAATAAAATCCTTCTGAGAACTTCGATGCTATTCCGTTCTTGGAAAAACCTCAAGTGAATTTGCACTTCCATTTATTGAATCAAAATGCTAGAAAAATTACAAAAACATAACTAGTTCTTCCCCAAAAGGAAGAACTCTAAAACAAGAGAAATTAACTAAAAACTAAGAAAACTAAAAAACCTAAAATCTAAGAAAAGAGAGAAAGAAAGAAGAGAGAAGTGTGTTTTGAAGGTGTGTTTTGAAGTTAAGGGAAGCCGGGTATTTATAGGTGAGGATGGAGAGAAAAATGAGTAAAAAATGTTAAAAAAATATTTAAAAATGTAAAAACGCGTATTGGAATTCTTGATGTCATTAATGACGCCAAGATGACGTCTGGGCTACCCACGTGAAAAATGGGGCGAAAAGGCGTTGGGCGCGCGGAGGTGGGTCGATACTGGCTGCCGCTGTAGCGGGCTGTTGCGCGCCAGCCGCTGGTGAACAGCGGATGAGCGTCACAAGGCGCATGATGGCAGCTCATGAGCGCGGAGCGCCATGCTGGGGCATTTGGCGCTTGCCAGCACATACGGGTAGCGAAGGCGCGATTGCTCTTTGACATTTTTGACCTTTTCGACCCATTTTGTCCAATTTTTCCATGTTTGTTGACCTTTTCCCACTTATTTATTAATATATTTGTGATGTATTGCTTCAAGTATTCCTCTTTTGAGTCTTTAAATTATGCGTTTTTAAGCCAAAATACCCGAAAACAATAAAAATACCCGTGATTCCGAAAAAGACAAATTTATATAAATATATGATAAAACATATAAATATATGTATTTTTAATCAATTAATGTACATAAAATCATGGTTATTTTAGTGCTTTTGGGCACTCATCACAACTCTGACCTTCTTCGCTAGTCCCTTAGCAAGAGAGCGATAAAAACTAAAAATTAAACTATCCTAAATCACTTTCGTGGATTGAAACAGTTGCATTTAGCCTATGCAACAAGTCGTTAAACCCCTAGGTTGCCCTAGTGACGAAGTTTGAGTCTCGTGAGGGTTTTCATGAATGATACCCACAAACATTAAACTAAATAAAAAGAAACTATAAAAACAATCACAACACAATCAAAAATTAATTTAAGAATAAAAAGAAAACAACATATCACAAAAATATCTCATACTTTTTAATCTCCTTTAAGATCATAATTAAAATCTCAAGCATAAGTTATTTTAATCTCTTTAAACAATCATGATTTTATTATAATAATTAGTCGAAAATCATTTTCATATTTCATTTCAAAATGTATCAATTTAATTTTACCCAATTTCGGTGTATGAATCAGAATTGCCGACTCTATTCCTCACAAGTCAATACTCTCAAAGTCTAATCAATCCAATGGGTTCAAACACTTATACTAATTTATATGCGAAAGAGTTGAAGTATAGAAATGAACTAATATGTTAGCATATGTATAAAGAAATAAAGGATCAAAGTATTATTTTTAACATTGATCTCATGAAATGAATCGAATGTATAAATTATAAATTTATCATATATAAAATTATTTTCATGCATAAATCAAACTTATTAAGTAAAAATTTCAAGATATATACTTTTTACAAATGAAGAAAGTACAATGACTTTTTAGGAATTATTTCCTATATCTTTTTTTTTTTTTTTTTGTAATTAGCACGTACTCACAACTTTGTAGGAATGTGGTCATAGTAGTATGAAGATGATACTATATTTTTTTTATCTCTCTAATTTTTTTCAATATATGTATATTTTAGAGAGTCAACCCGTATTAGATTGTACATTTTTTTGGATTTTGGTGAGTGGTTAATTTTGTGGTTTTTCTGCTTGATCTTGGTTTAGGTAACCCCAGATATGTCTCTTTTTTTTATAATGCACGAATGAGATAAAAGCATATACTATCAATTTCTACTCAAATCATTTAATCTAAGCAAAAATAATAATAAAAAATATACGACACTCTATTAAGATGAGAAAAAATTCATACATTCAATATTAATGCCTATAGAGATCATCTAAGAATTTGAAGAAATAAGAAATGTGTTTGGAGTAGAAAAAATATATATTTCATCAATAAAGGAAATTAGGCTCAAATTATATCTCACAAAGGTAGTCTCCACTAAAACAAATTCATAAACACCGATTTTGGGTTTAATATAATTTCTACATCTTATCAAGAAATACTAGTTATGACAAAAATTAACTAATTATCAAAAACAATTACAAAATATTTCATGATATGTTTTCAAAAATTAATCTAACAGTACAAAAGACTTAACTCTTTACTTAAATTTGATTTAAAGAAATGATAAATTTTTGTGAGAAAATATTTTTTTTTAATTTTTTTTTTAAATTTCAAAAATTACTAAATCACACAAAACAAACACAAAAAATGAAGATGTGAACATAAAAAAGAAAAAAAAATTGTTTTTTTTTTGAATTTTTTTTTTTTAAATTGTTAAATCTTTTTTTTTTCTTTTCTAATTAAGCATGGTAACTTTTCACCACCCCCAACCAAGAACTTACATTGTCCTCAATGTAACAACTGTAAATTAAAGATAAAGAGAAAAGAGAAGAAAGATTACCTATTTCTTGAGAATGTGTAAGTAGTAATGGAGAAATGCAGGTGCATTCATCATATTCATCATTAAAGTGTATACGCATGATTGTGAACTTCTAACAACTAAAAAAATATTTTTAGTTTTAACAATTTAAAAATTATTCACATATAATTAAACAAAAATAAACAATAAAATTAAAACAAATAACAAAAAAATTACCTAAAATGATGGGTTGCCTCCCATCCAAGGCTTTAGTTTAACGCCTTAGCAAGACGAATCGGGGATTGCCTTTTAAGTAAACTCAATGTCCCTCATCATTGAGTCAATCAAACCTACAAGTAAGACAATGTTGTCTACCTATACACTGCTTTCAAACATGCCCTATTGATTTTCAAATTTTTTGTACCAAAACTAGGCATGCTTGAGGGTTTTAGATAACCCACATCTAGGTGCAAATCAAATAATTAAGGCATCAAAACACAATTGTACCTAGAACAAACAAAACAACTAACTCCTTAGATCAGTAATTAAAGCTTTAAAATTTTGGAGATATTTTAATTTTTTTTTTTTTTTTTTTAATTTTTTGAAGTTAAAATAACATAATCAAGATTAACCAAGAGTGCTCCCAGTGAAAGAATGGTGGGGCAAAGGCTCCTTAAAAACCATCCTCCTGTAGACAGCAACGCGTTCCTCAGGAAAGACTAGCACAAAGGCTTCCAAGAACTAGTCTCTGTAACTCCCTTAGATCTTTACTTTTCATGCTATTAAAATTAAGTTAATTAAGTTAAGTTAAGTTAAAATTTAAGTTAATTAAGTTAATAAAAAGGTAGGTTAATTAAGTTAATGAAAATCTAAGTTAATTAAGTTAGTAAATTAAATTAATATAAGTTAGTAAATTAAGTTATTAAAAACACAAGTTAATTAACTTAAACTAAAATTAAAAAAAGTAGTTAAAAAAATTTGAAAAAATAAAAATAAAATAAAAAGAGAAAATAAAAATTAAGCCAAAAAAATAATAATAATAATAAAATAAAATAAATTGAAAAAAATAATTGAAAAAGGTAAAATAAAAAAGAAAAAGAAAAACAACAAAAATAAAATAAAAAAAAATTGAAAATAAAGTTTTTGATTTTTTGATTTTTTTTATTTTTTTTGATTTTTTTGATTTTTTTTTTTGATTTTTTTGATTTTTTTGATTTTTTGATTTTTTTTTGATTTTTTTGATTTTTTTTATTTTTTTTTATTTTTATTATTTTTTTTATTTTTTTTATTTTTTTTATTTTTTTATTTTTTTTTATTCTTATTTATTTATTAATTTAATTTAAAATTTATTTACTTTTTTTTTTACTTCAAATTTCAAAATGCAAAATTATTTTATTATTCATGCTATATTTTTTTTATTTATTACGAAATTAAAATTTGAATTTTTTTTACTTTTCACAAACAACAAAAATTTTATTTTTTTTAATTTTTTAATAAAAAAATCACAATTATTTACAACACAAAAGGTTTTTAAAATTTTGATAAATAATTTAAAAACACTATTCCTTCATGTACACGCGAAAACTTGATCGCCATCCAAGAATTGCGCTAAAAACTTGATCTAGGCGTAACTCATCGTAGATCCTGCCTACTTTTGGTTTTATCTATTTATAAAACTCTCAAGAAGTGCCGCGAATCATTTCGTGAGAAAATGATAAGTATACTCCCAAGGTCGATCTAAGGAAGGAATGTATGTGTTTTTAATTTATTATTCAAACTTTTAAAAACGAATTAAATCCTAAACATCCGTCACGATATTTTGGGGTTTTGTGTTTTTAATCTACTTACATAAAAATAAACATAGATTCAATAAACATTTATGCAAATTTTATCTCATAAAACAATGGAGTATTTATGGATATAATAATTGCTAATTATGCTTGCTCATATTAATTAGGTTATTAAAGATATGAATTGATATTTATTGATTCTCTCTTTTATATGAATACCACCTTTGGTGGGGTTAGATATTCTTTGTTAACTAAACAAACCAATTAACACCTAATGGGTGGGGTTGATAACTAATTTGGTTAATTAAATTAATTCCTTTTCTAAGAGATTGAAAATGAACCATTTAAATGCCACCTTTGGTGGGGTTAGACGATTTAAACTTTATTCAAGGTGTCCAAATTAAACCTAAGAATTTAGTTATCCGAGTACTAACTTTCAAGTTTTAAAACCACTACGAAAACATGTTGTCAATACATTTTGAGATAATTCTTATAAAAACTTTTGAAATAGAACTTCACTCTAACTACCTGGCGATTGTACCAACAAATAAAAGAGCACTACTCTAAATCGACCGATAACTAAACCTTAAAATCTAATTTTCAGATTTAAGTTTGTAATGAAAAATAATATATTTCTCTCTAACATTCTTAATATAAAATCTTGAATAAAAATAAAATCAATTCATTTTAGAGATTTTTACCTATTTAATATTTCGCAAGCATAACAACGTTATTCTTACATCATTTTTATAAGCAGCCAGAGTTAAATTTAATCACAGACAAATTAAATATAACATGTAAGAATAAAGCATAAAAATAAGCGTAAAGAAGAATAAAATCCTTGAGAACTCTCGATGTTATTCCGTTCAAGCCGGAAAACCTCGGCGGAATTTGACTTCCATTTATTGAATCAAAATGCTAGAAAAATTACAAAAACATAACTAGTTCTTCCTCAAAAGGAAGAACTCTAAAACCAAGAGAAATTAACTAAAAACTAAGAAAAACTAAAAAAACCTAAAAATCTAAGAAAAGAGAGAAAGAAAGAAGAAAGTGTGTTTGAAGGTGTGTTTTGAAGTTAAGGGAAGGGGTATTTATAGGTGAGGATGGAGAGAAAAAATGAGTAAAAAAATGTTAAAAAAATATTTAAAAATGTAAAAACGCGTATTGGAATTGCCGATGTCATTAATGACGTCAGATGACGTCACAGTGCGGCTGCACGTGAAAATGGGGCGGGCGCGCTGGGCGTGGGCGGAGGTTTGCTGGCAGCGCTACGAAGGCGCTGGCTGTTGCGCGCGCAGAAGCTCGGCCGCGTGAACAATGTTCGCGCGAGCGAAGCGCGGCGTCTAGACATGCGCGCGCACGTACGGGCGCTGGGAGCACTGTCATGGCGGGCAATGGGCGCGATTTCCGCTTTTTGACATTTTTGACCTTTTCGACCCATTTTGTCCAATTTTTTCCATGTTTGTTGACCTTTTCCCACTTATTTATTAATATATTTGTGATGTATTGCTTCAAGTATTCCTCTTTGAGTCTTTAAATTGCGTTTTTAAGCCAAAATACCTGAAAAACAATAAAAATACCCGTGATTCCGAAAAAGACAAATTTATATAAATATATGATAAAACATATAAATATATGTATTTTTAATCAATTAATGTACATAAAATCATGGTTATTTTAGTGCTTTTTGGGCACTCATCAACAAGGGATAGTTTGGAATATCAAATGCAAGGATTAATTTTGGAAGCAATTTTGTTTTGTCTTAGTTAATTATGTGGCTTTTATGGTTAACAATTTTCATTTTAGTGAATTGTGGAATTTTATACGTCTTATTTATCATAAGTATTTTAAGTATTTTATTCTTTATGGATGGATTAGGCACATTCCATAAATAAATAGGCCCACTAGGGTTGAAGTACGACTGGTGTTCCTTTCTATAAGAAATTTTTTGTCTTGGGTTTTATTTCTTATAAAAGAAAACAATAGCCTCATAATTGAGGGAGAACTGATATCATTAAGGAAAATTTAATTCAAACTGCTTTTTTCTTTGCCTTCTAGTGTTCTTGATTGAATGCTTGAATTCGATTTGTCAAAGGGAGTGATCACCCTTTGTAGTGTCTCAAAGTTGTGGATTTATGGACTTGTTATTGTTTTTTTCATCTTTAGATTTCGTGTCGTAGTTCTCTTTGAATCTTCATATCTTTTTCTTATTCTTTATTTCTGTGTTGAATCAATCTTTGTTCTACAAAAAAAGAGAGAAGGACAAAAAGAAGAGTGCTACTGTTCATAGTTAAAAAACATATTTGATAAATCGAAGATGCAACTATAAACGATGACAACTTTTGGATCGAGTATCAAAATTACTATTGTAATTTACCACATCAAAACTTGTATTGATTCCCATAATCAGAGCAGTCCTTGCTTTGGAACCTCATGTTTTGAACCCAAATTCCATCACTTACTGAGGGTTTAAAGTTTTTGTCGCACCATTTTTGTTTTGCTTGCTTTCGATTTTATTCAATATATTTGTAATGGAAGTTGATGTGCCAACCAAGAGTATATCTACAAATATTCTAAAGATTCTCGATAACCTAAAAATATTCTAAGGATCCTACATAACGGATAGATTTGGAATATCTAATGCAAGGACAAATTTTGTAAGTAATTTTTTTAGTTAATTATGGGCCTTTTATGGTTAGTGATTTTCATTTTATTGAATTTTGGAATTTTATATGTCTTATTTATGAAATTTATTTTTAGTCTTTTATTCTTTATGGATGGATTAGGCACAATCCATCACTAAATAGGCCCACTATGGTTGAAATACGTCTAAGGTTCCTTTTTCCAAGATAAATTTTGTCTAGGGTTTTGTTGCTTATGAAAGAAAACAACAGCCTTATAATGGAGGGAAAACTGATATCCGTAATGAAAATTTATTTATGGAAAGTTTTTTCTTTTCCTTCTTATGTTCTTGATTGAATGCTTGAATTCAACATATCGAAGGGAGTGATCACCCTTTATGGCCTCTCAAGGTTAGGGTTTTATAGACTTGTTGTTGTTATTTTCGTCTTTGGAATTCGTTTTGTAGTTCTCTTTGAAATATTTGTATCTTTTCTTATTTTTTATTTTTGTGTTCAATCTATCTTTGTTCTTCAAAAAAAGAAGAAAAGGAAAATAAAGAAGAGCGCTACCAATCATAGTTTTAAAACAAAAAAAAATGATAAATTGGGGTAGTAAATTTAAACGATCATAGCTTTTGACTATGGTTGGGAAACGACTATTGTAATATAATCTAATCTCATATCGATTCTCATTATCCGAGTGGACCTTGCTATGGAACCTCATTTTTTGAACCCAAATTACATCATTTACATCACTTTTCCATGGTTTGATGTTTTTGTCGCACCTTTGAAGTTTTCTTTGCTTTCGATTTTATTCAATGAAGCTGTAATGGAGATTGATATGTTGACCAACTATATGTTTACAAATATTTTAAAGATTCTTAATATCCTACAAATAGTCTCAGGATCCTACACAAGGGATAGATTTTTTGTTGTTATTTTCATCTTTGGATTTCATTTTGTAGTTCTCTTTGAAATCTTTGTATCTTTTTCTTGTTCTTTATTTCATCTTTTTCTTGCAACTTTAAACGGTCATAAATTTTGACTCGGGTATCAAAACCACTATTGTAGTATAGTAGATGGAAGCTCGTATTGATTCCCATAATTCGAGTAGGCCCTGCTATGGAACCACATTTTTCGAATCCAAATTCCATCATTTACACCACATACTAAGGGTTTAAAGTTTTTGTCACACCTTTTCCATTTTGCTTGCTTTCGATTATATTCAATATTGCTAAAATGGAGATTGATGTGCTGACCAAGTGTATGTTTACAAATAATTTAAAAATTCTTAATATCCTACAAATATTCTCCTAATCCTATACAAGGGATAGATTTGGAATATCAAATGCAAGGATTAATTTTGGAACCAATTTTTTTCGTCTTAGTTAATTATGGGACTTTTATGGTTAACAATTTTCTTTTTAGTGAACCATGGAATTGTATACATCTTATTTATCATAAGTATTTTTAGTCTTTTATTCTTTATGGATGGATTAGACACAATATATATATACATAGGCCTATTAGGGTTGAATTACGGCTGGGGTTCCTTTCTATAAGAAAGGTTTTGTCTAGGGTTTAATTGCTTATAAAAGAAAACAACAGCATTGTAATTGAGGGAAAAATGATATCATTAAGGAAAATTTATTTCAAATAGCTTTTTGCCCTTCTGGTGTTCTTGATTGAATGCTTGAATTGGACTTATCAAAGGGAGTGATCACACTATGTGGCGTATCAAGATTGGGGTTTTATGGACTTCTTGTTGTTGTTTTTATCTTTGGATTTCGTTTCCTAGTTCTCTTTGAAATCTTAATATCTTTTTCTTGTTCTTTATTTCTGTGTTCAATTAATGTTTGATCTTTAAATAAAAAGAGATGGAAAAAAATAGTAGTGTTGTTGTTCACAGTTTCAAAAAAAGCATTTGATAAATCAAGGTTGCAACTCTAAATGGTCATACCTTTTGACTCAGATATCAAAATGACTATTGTAATATCTCAAATAAAAGCTCGTATCGATTCCCATAATTCGAGTGGGCCTTGCTATAGAACCTCATTTTTCGATCTCAAATTCCATCATTTATATCACTTTTTGAGGGTTTAAAGTTTTTGTCGCACCTTTTAAGTTTTGCTAGCTTTCGATTTTATTCAATGGACCTATAATATAGATTGATGTGCTGACCAGTAGTATGTTTACAAATATTTAAATAATCTTAATATCCTACAAATATTCTCATATCCTACACAGGGGATAGATTTGGAATATCAAATGTATGCATTAATTTTTAAAGCAATTTTTTTGTCTTAGTTAATTATGGCCCTTTTATGGTTAGCAATTTTCTTTCTATTGAATTGTGTAATTTTATACATCTTATTTATCATAAGTATTTTTAGTCTTTTATTCTTTAAGGATTGATTAGGCACAATCCATAACTAAATGGGCCAACTAGGGTTGAATTAAGGTTGAGGTTCCTTTCTATAAGATAAATTTTGTCTAGGGTTTTGTTGCTTATAAAAGAAAACAATAGCCTTGTAATGGAGGGAGAACTGATATCATAATGAAAATTGAAGTCAAAAAGCTTTTTGCTTTGCCTTATGGGGTTCTTGATTGAATGCTTGAATTCGACTTATTAAAAGGAGTGATCACCCTTTGTGGCGTCTCGAGATTGGGGTTTTATGGACTTGTTGTTATTCTCTATGTTCAATCCATCTTTGTTCTTGAAAAAAAATAAGAGAAGGAAAACATTGAAGAGTCTGTTGTTCACAGTTAAAAAAACATTTGATAAATCGAAGTTGCAACTTTAAACGATCATAACTTTTGACTTGGATATTGAAACAATTATTGTAATATATTAAAAGCAAAGCTCGTATCGATTCCAAAAATTTGTGTGGGTCCTGCAATGGAACTACATTTTTCGAATTCAAATTCCATCATTTATACCACTTACAAAGGGTGATAACTGTATTTTATATAGTTATTTTCACCTATTTTATTAATTATAATTGCTATGTTCTCTCTATTTTTAGTTAATTTTAGTTTAATAAATTAGTATTTACTGTTTTTTATATATTTTAAGAAAATTAAATAAATTGTATCGAAAACGTTCTTTATGTCAAATTTGTGTCCAAAAATATAATTTCAAATGAAAGGGTGATTAATTGCAATTTATGAAAGTTGAAAATATAATTTAAATTAAAATCGGGCTTAATTTCAATTATTAAAAGTTTAAAATTTAATTTAAATTACAAAAAGGGTTATATTGCAATTAAACAAAGTTTAAAATGTAATTTGAAATATATTTGTGGGTGAAAATACAATTACTAAAAGTGATTTTTTTTGCGTAGGAGAGAAATTCCACGCGGCATCATCCACGCTTCATCGTGGACCGTCAGATCAACGCATCAACGATTAGGATGCGCGGGTGTTCTTCAAACCCGACCAAGGAGAGTGGGTGCAGGGATTTTCTTTATTGCACGGCTCGGCTTGCCAGTGGGGCCCACCTGCCGTGCAGACTGGCGTGCAAGGTGGGACCCACATGTCGGCTATGCAGATTCCCTCGAGGCGCATCGATCGCCGTTGGATGAGTTGAACGGTCCAGATTGAAGCGCATGGAACCAAGCTGTCGCGCACCGAGCCGCTCGTCTACAAATCCTGTGCGACGTGGTACATCCAAGAAGCGTGCACCCTCGTGTTTCAACGGAAAATAAGCACCCACGTGTCGCATAAATATTCCAGCGAATAACATGATGACACGTGGCATGTATTTGGTGAAATAAAAATGCAGAAACCGCACCCACTTCTAGCCGTTAATTACTTCCAACGTGAGGAAATCTTGTGCGACGCGTTCCAACTGTTCTTCATGCACCCGGCCTTACCACCCCATGAAAAGCTGCCACGTGTCGTTGTATTTCTCTCAGCAAATCACATGGCGACACGTGGCATGCGTAAAAAGAAAAAAAAATCAAAAACGCGCAGAATGGTTTTCACGCGTGTTATTCCCCATACATTTTTGTCCCCCACTTCAAATAAAAAAATATAAAAAAAAATAATAATTGAAAAGGGGGATATATTTTGTACGCGTTTTTGGTTTTTAAAGTTTTTTAGTTTTAGTTTAGTTTGTTTTTTCTTCTCTCATTTTTGGTGTTGCTCGCAGTTCTTGCCATTTTTTCTCTCTTGTATCATTTTCATTTGCTTTCGTCTTTACGTGTTACACAAAACACTCAGAACGTTTATTTAACATTTTATGTTGTATTTTCTTAGGGAAATTACAGAGAAAGAAGACAACAAAGAAGAAGAAAAGGGAAGAAATTTATTTTTCATTGAGGAATCGTGAAAGAGTTTTTCCTAATCTATTTTCTTTTAATTTTTGTTTCTCTACAATGTTTTATTTTTGTGGTGTTGTAATTTTAATTTCTGCGATGAACTAATTTATTTGTTCTAGGATTGTAGTGTAGCGTAAACTATGAAACTTGAATTAAGTATTTTTGAATGATTTATGGAACTGTTTTAAGTTGTTTATTTTATCTGTGTTTAATGCTTTTAATTATCGGAAGATTAATTAACTGATATGTGACATTTAAATAAACTTGAAAAAGGCATTTTTGTGTGTTGCTCGTGATAAAATAACGTATATACATAGGGATAGAAATATACTTTTATTGTATGTGTAACTGTTTGAGAACTCAGAACGTAATAAATTTGGTTAAATTTAATTCTCATAGGAATATAGTGAATCATTTTAACTGGATGTGTCTGTCTAGAGCTCAGAAGAGATGTATGGAGAAATTAAGAGTTCTTGGTTAACAACTTAAAACATAAGAACATAAATCAAGAGAGAATAAAATATTCAAGTGGATTAATTTGGGTAAACTGCAATCCTAGAATTTTCTTGCAATCTGTTAAAAAAAAATTAATTAGTCAAACTGCATTAAATTATCGACTATTTGGATAAAATTAGGTTGAAATAATTTTAATAATCAACGAAAGCTAGTAATAAATCTCCGTGGGAACGATCTTTACTTACAAATCTTATTACTTGTGACTGTGTATACTTGCACGATTTTATGTTCTCTAAAAGAGACAACAAAGGGTTTAAAGTTTTTGTCTCACCTCTTCTATTTTGCTTGCTTTCGATTTTATTCATTATTGTGGTATTGGAGATTGATGTGCTAACCAAGAGCATGTTTACAAATAGTTTAATAATTCTCAATATCCTACAAATATTCTCATGATCCTACACAAGAGATAGATTTGGAATATAAAATGCAAGGATTAATTTTGGAAACAATTTTTTTGTATTAGTTAATTATGGGACTTTTATGGTTAGCTATTTTCTTTTTAGTGACTTGTGGAATTTTATACGTCTTATTTATCATAAGTATTTTTAGTCTTTTATTCTTTATGGATGAATAAGTCACAATACATCACTAAATAGGCCCACTATTGTTGAATTACGTCTACCATTCCTTTCTATAAGATAAATTTTGTCTAGGGTTTTGTTACTTATAAAAGAAAACCACTGCCTTGTAATAGAGGGAGAGATGATATCATTAATGAAAATTTATTTCAGAAAGATTTTTGCTTTGCCTTCTAGTGTTCTTAATTGAATGCTTGAATTCGACTTATCAAAGGGAGTGATTATCTTTTGTGGCATCTAAAGGTTAGTATTTTATGAACTTGTTGTTGTTGCTTTCCTCTTTTGATTTTGTTACGTAGTTCACTTTTAAATCTTTGTATCTTATTCTTCTTCTTTATTTCTATGTTCAATCTATCTTTGTTATTCAAAAAAAAAGAGAGAAGGAAAATAAAGAAGAGTGTTGTTGTTTAAAGTTAAAAAAACATTTAATAAATAGGAGTTGCAACTTTCAACGGTCATAAATTTTAACTTGGGTATGAAAATGATTATTGTAATATATCAAATCAAAGCTCATATGGATTCCCATAATCATAGTGGGCCTTGATATGGAAACTCATTTCTCGAACCTAAATTCTATCATTTACATTACTTACCAAGGGGTTAAAGTTTTTGTCGCACCTTTTCCATTTTGCTTGCTTTCGATTTTATTCAATAGAACTATAATGGAGATTGATGTTCTAACCAATAGTATTTTTACAAATATTCTAAAGATTCTATATATCCTACAAATATTCTCATGATCCACACAAGGGATAGATTTGGAATATGAAATGCAAGTTTTATTTTGGATGCAATATTTTTGTTTTAGTTAATTATGGGCCTTTTATTTTGAGAAATTTTCTTTTTATTGAAGTGTGGAATTTTTTATGTCTTATTTATCATAATTATTTTTAGTCTTTTATTCTTTATGGATGGATTAGGCACAATCCATCACTAAATAGGCCTTTTACGATTGAATTACGTTGAGGGTTCCTTTCTTTAAGATAAATTTTGTCTTGAGTTTTGTCTTGAGAACTGATATAATTAATGAAAAATTATTTCAGAAAGCTTATTTCTTTGCCTTTTGGTTTTTTTATTAATATTGGAATTCGACTTATAAAAAAGAGTGATTATCCATTGTGGTGTCTCAAGATTGGTGTTTCATTGACTTGTTGTTATTGTTTTCGTCTTTTGATTTCGTTTCAAAGTTCTCTTTTAAATATTCGTATATGTTTCTTGTTTTTTATTTCTATATTCAATCTATCTTTATTCTTAAAAAAACAGAAGGAAAATAAAGAAGAGTGTTCACAATTTCAAAAAAAAAACATTTGATAAATCAGAGTAGTAACTTAAAACGGTCATAACTTTTAACTTAGGTATCAAAATGACTATTGTAATATATCAAATTTAAGCTTGTATCGATTTCCATAATTTGAGTGGGACTTACTATGGAAGCTCATTTTTCAAACTCAAATTCCATCATTTACATCAGTTACAGAGGGTTTAAAATTTTTGTTGCACTTTTTCCATTTTGCTTCCTTTCAATTTTATTTAATAGAGCTATAATAGAGATTGATGTGCTAACAAAGAGTATGTTCATGAATATTCTAAAGATTCTCAATATCCTACAAGGGATAGATTTGGAATATCAAATGCAAGAATTAATTTTGGAAGCAATTTAATTTTGTTTTAGTTTATTATGGGCCTATTATGGTTTGCAATTTTTATTTTAGTAAATTGTGGAATTTTATGTCTTATTTATCATAAATATTTTTAGTCTCTTATCCTTTACGGATAGATTAGGCACAATCCATCAATAAGTACGCCTACTAGGGTTGAATTACATCTAGGGTTCATTTCTTTAAGATAAATTTTGTCTAGAGTTTTGTTGCCTATAAAAGAAAAAAACTGCGTTGTAATGGAGGGAGAACTAATATCATTAATGAAAATTTATTTCAAAAAGCTTCTTGCTTTGCCTTCTATTATTTTTGATTGAATGTTTGAATTCGACTTATCAAAGGGAACGATCATCCTTTGGGGCATTTGAAGGTTGTGTTTTATAAACTTGTTGTCGTTGTTTTCGTCTTTTGATTTCGTATCATATTTCCTTTGAAATCTCCATATCATTATCTTGTTCTTGATTTTATTGTTCTAACTATCTATGTTCATAAAAAAAAGAGAAGGAAAATAAAGAAGAGTGTTGTTGTTCACAGTTTTAGAAAAAATTTGATAAATCAGAGTTGAAATTTTAAATGGTCATAAATTTTGACTCTGGTATCGAAACGACTATTGTAATATATCAAATCGATCCTCGTATTGGTTCCCATAATTTGAGTGGAACCTACAATGGAAGCAAATTGTTTTTAAACTAAATTCCATCATTTAAATCAACTACCAAGGACTTAAAGTTTTTGTCGCACCTTTTCTGTTTGGCTTGCTTTTGATTTTATTCAATAGAGCTGTAATGAAGATTTATCTGCTGACCAATATCATGTTTACAAATATTCTAAATATTCTCAATATCCTATAAATATTCTCTTGATTCTATACAAGAGATAGATTTGAAATATCAAATGCAAGGACCAATATTATGTTTACAAATAGTCTTTTATTATTTTTGGATAGATTAGGAAGAATCCATGACTAAATAGGCCCACTAGGGTTGAATTATGTCTAGGGTTCCTTTATTTAAGATAAATTTTATCTAGGTTTTTGTTGATTATAAAAGAAAACAACAACCTTGGAATGGAGGGAGAACTGATATCATTCATGAAAATTTATTTCAGAAAGCTTCTTACTTTGCCTTCTGGTGTTCTTGATCGATTTCTTGAATTCGACTTATCAAAGGGAGCGATCATCTTTTGTGGCGTCTCAAGCTTGGGGTTTTATATAAATGTTATTCTTTTCATCTTTTGACTTCATTTCGTAGTTCTCTTTAAAACTTCCGTATCTTTTTTATTTTTCTTTATTTTAGTGTTTAATCTATTTGTGTTCATAAAAAAGAAGAGAAGAAAAAAGAAGAAGAGTGATTTTGTTCACAGTTTAAGAAAAAAATATTATTTCATAAATCAGAGTTCAATTTTAAACGGTTATAACTTTTAACTTGGGTATCGAAATGACTATTGTAATATATCAAATCGAAGCTCTAATCGGTTCTCATAATCTAATCATGCCTTGCAATGGAACTTCATTTTTTGAACTCAAAATCTATCATTTACATCACTCACCGAGGGTTTAAAGTTTTTATCACACCTTTTTCGTTTTGCTTCCTTTCGATTTTATTCAATAAAGCTATAATGGAGATTGATGTGCTGATCAAGAGTATATTTACAAATATTCTTAAGATTCTCAATATCCTACAAATATTCTTATGATCCTATACAAGGGATCGATTTGGAATATGAAATGCAAGGATTAATTTTGGAAGCAATTTTTTTTAGTTTATTATGGGCTTTTTATGGTTTGCGATTTTATTTTTAGAGAATTGTGGAGTTTTATTTGTCTTATTTATCAAAATTATTTTTATTCTTTTATTATTTATGAAATGATTAGGCACAATCCATTAGTAAATAGGCTCTCTAAGGTTGAATAATGTCGAGGGTTTCTGATAACTCTATGTTTTAGAGTTATTTTGTCCATTTTATTAATTATAATTGCTATGTTCTCAATGTTTTTTGTTAATTTTAAGTTCTTAAATTAATATTTACTGTTAATTTTTTAAGGAATATATTTTTAGAGAAAATTAATGAATTTGAATTGAAAAAAAGACTTAATTGCAAATAACAAAAGTTTAAAATTTAAATTGAATCAAAAGAGGGCTTAATTGCAAATAACAAAAGTTGAAAATTTAATTTGAATTAATAAAGAAGGCTTAAATGCAATTAACAAAACTTTTGTTTTTTTGTGTAGAGGAGTACCGTGCACGGCATTGCTCAACGTGCCTCATGCACCATCAGATTAGAAAATCAACGGTAATGATCAAGAGCACGAGATACAAACGTAGGGTGGGAGAGTCGATTCTCATAGTTTTTTAAACCGTTCGGTGCATATAGGTGGGGTCCACAAGTCTCATAGTTCAGCAAGCAGAGTTGGGCCCACCTATCTGCACATCAGATTTTCCCTGAGATGCAACCTCTATCATGCACCGTCAGATCAAACCACAAATGGCCCAAATCATGCGTGCTTCCCACGTGCCATGCGAGAGAGTTACGAGTTGATTCCAGCTATTTCGCACAGTCCAATGCACATATTTCTCGTGTAACACGGTCTACTTGATCCACATGCACCCTCGTATCCCATCCAATACAAAGCTGCCATGTATCTTGTTATTCTTCCAGCGAATGAGATGTCGCCATGTGTCATATGTATTGTAAAATAAAAAGCTTGATTTTTCACGCTTTGTCTCCCCACTACTACACACGTGTTTTGAACAATTTTGGGGGATGTATATTTTGGAGACATGGGGAAGAAAGAATGAGTTTTTAGTTTTTACTCTGCGTGTTTGAAAAATAGAGAGAACACGCAGAAGCTATTTTTTTGACTTGTGTTGTTATTTTATTAGGTAAAAATACAGACATAGGAGACAGCAAAGAAGAAGAAAAGGGAAGGCATTTTCTTTTTTAATTGAGGAATCGTGAAAGGGTTTATTCTAATCTTTTTCTTTTAATTTTATTTCTCTGAAATGTCAAAATATTTTAGTATTGTAATATCAATTTTTTCTATGAACTAAATTATTTGTTCTAGGGTTGCAATGTAGCTTAAATTATGAAGCTTGAATTAATTATTTTTGAATGATTTATGGGATGCTTTTAATTTGTTTATTCTATTTGTGCTTAATGCTTTTGATTGTTGGAAGATTAATTAACTAATCTGTGAACCTTAAATAAACTTGGAAAATGAATTTTCATGTTCTACTAGTGGATAGAATAACATACATTTATATGGGATAGGAATATACCTTTATTATATGTGTAGCTATTGAGAACTTTGAGCTTAATAAATCTTGGTAAATTTAATTCTCATAGAAATATAGTGAATTATTTTAGCAAGATGTGTCTATTTGTTATCAGAAGAGACATATGGATAAATTAAGAGTTCTTGGTTGACAAATTAAATGCGAGAACATAAATCAAGAGAAAATAATATGATTCAAATGGATTAATTTGGTGAAACTATAATCCTAGAATTTTCATATATATTGTTATCAAAAATTAGTTTAGGTAAACTCTATCCAACTATCGATTGTTTGGATAAAATTAGGTTGAAAAAATTCTAGTACTTAACGAATAATAGTAACAAATCTCCGTGGGAATGATATCTTACTTATCATTTATTACTTATGACCATGTATACTTGCACATTCATGTTTTCTTAAAGAGATGACAAGTTTTTGGTATTGGCAGAGAAAAACAAGATTATGGAGAAGAGAGAGCCGAAGAGAATGAAGCAATGGAAAAGCCCGTGATGAAACCAGTTTTAGATAGTCTCAAGCCTTACACTTCACCAATTCCATTTCCTCAGCACTTCCATAAGCAAAAGCTTGATAAGCAGTTCTCCAAGTTTCTTGAAGCATTTAAAAAGCTTCATATTAACATTCCTTTTACTGATGCTCTATGCGATCTGGGTGCCAGTATTAATTTGATGCCACTTTCCATCTATCAAAAACTTGGACTATGAGAAGCACACCTGACCATTGTAACTCTTTAGCTCGTAGATAGGCCTTTGAAGAACCCAAGAATAGAGGATGTGCTTGTGAAGGTAGACCATTTTACCTTTCTTGTAGATTTCATAATTCTTGATATGGAGGAAGACAAAGAGATCCATATTATTCTCGGGAGACCATTTTTAGTAACAAGTAGGACTTTGATTGATTCTTTGGAAGTTGCGCTTGTGAATGCTAATGTTATTGATAACCTTGAATCTCTTGAGTATCTTAAGTTACTTAAAGCATCTTCACAAATCTTTAGTTCTCAAAGTAAAGTTGATGCATCATAAGTTGTAATACCATCTAAATCCACTCATCTGAAGCCATTTGTGGAAAAACAACCATTATTAGAGCTTAAACCATTGCCTAACCGACTATGGTATGCTTATTTGGGTGAAATTTCTATTCTACCTGTGATTATTTCATCCTCTCTAGATGAAGATCAAGAAAAGAAGTTGTTAATAGTGTTGAGAAATTACAAGATATCTTTGGGTGGTCTATAGTTGATATAAAAGGGATCAATCCTTCATTATGCATGCACAATATCTTGTTTGAGGAAGATTACAAGCCTACTATTGAGCCTCAACTTCGTTTGAATCCAATCATGAAGGATGTAGTGAAAGACAAGATCATTAAGTGGTTAGATGCAAGTATTATCTATCCCATTTCAGATAGCTCTTAGGATAGCCCAATTCATTGTGTGTCGAAGAAAGGAGGAGTTACTGTAGAGGCTAATAGCAACAATGAGCTTATTCCCACAAGAAAATTGACGGGTTGGTGAGTTTACATGGATTATCGAAAGCTTAACAAGGCTACTCGCAAGGATCATTTCCCTCTTCCATTTATTGATCATATGCTTGATAGATTGGCAGGACATTCGTTCTATTATTTTTTGGATGGATATTCTGGATACAACCAAATTACTATCGCTCCCCAGGATCAAGAGAAGACCATTTTCACTTGTCCATATGGAACTTTTTCTTTTCAGAGAATGCCTTTTAGACTTTGCAATGCCCCAGCTACTTTTCAAAGGTGTATCATGGCTATCTTTTCAAACATGGTGGAAAATTTTATTGAGGTATTTATGGATGACTTCTCAGTGTTTGGTGATTCAATTGATATGTGCATGCATAACCTTTCTTTGGTCCTACAAAGATATGAAGAGACAAACTTGGTGTTAAATTGGGAAAAGTGCCATTTCATGGTACAAGAAGGTATTGTTCTCGGCCATTTAATTTCTTCGAAAGGAATTGAAGTGGATAGGGCAAAGATTGAGACTATTGAGAAGCTATCGCCTCCAACATCTGTCAAAGGAATTAGAATTTTTCTTGGTCATGTGGGATTCTACAGGTGGTTCATCAAGGATTTTTCCAAGATCTCTAAGCCTCTTTGCAATCTTTTGGAGAAAGATAAGAAATTCACATTTGATGAAGATTGTCTAGAAGCTTTCTGGGCGTTGAAAAAGAAGCTGATCACTACTCCCATCATTATTGCACCAGATTGGAATCTACCTTTTGAGCTCATGTGTGATGCTAGTGACTTTGCAGTTGGAGCTGTTTTGGGACAACGAAAAGAGAGAGCTTTCCATTCCATATATTATGCCAACAAAACTTTGACCGATGCTCAACTTAATTATGCTACCACATAAAAAGAGTTACTTGCTGTTGTATATGCTTTTGAAAAGTTCAGATCCTATCTAATTAGTACTAAGGTGATAGTTTACACTGATCATTCTGCCATAAAATATCTTATTACTAAGAGCGATGCAAAATTGAGATTGATTCGATGGATACTCCTAGTGCAAGAATTTGATTATCAAGGATAAGAAGGAAACTGAGAATCAAGTGGCAGATCATCTATCTAGATTAGAGAATAATGATTGTGTCTTAGACAAGACTATCATTGGCGAGACTTTTCCAGATGAGAAAATATTTTCCTTTGATCATAGAAGTGTACCATGGTATGCAGACTATGTTAATTATATTTTAAGCAATGTGATTCCACCTGATTTCTCTTTCCAATAGAAGAAGAAATTCTTACACGATGTCAAGTACTATGTATGGGATGAGCCTTTCTTATTTAAGCAGTGTGCAGATCAAATTATTAGAAGGTGTGTTCCAAAGGAAGAAATTAAAGACATACTTAGGCATTGTCATTCTTCAGCCTATGGGGGTCATTTTAGAGGAGAAAGAACAGTGGCTAAGGTTCTTCAATCAGGTTTTTACTGGCCAAATCTATTTAAAGATGCACATTTCTTTGTCTCACATTGGGATAGGTACCAAAGAAAATTTCTAAGAAATATAAGATGCCTCTAAACAACATTCTTGAGGTGGAAATATTTGATGTTTGGGGTATTGATATTATGGGACCTTTTATCTCTTCCTATAACAACCTCTACATTATTGTTGCTATGGATTATGTTTCTAAGTGGGTAGAAGCAGTTGCCTTGCCGACCAATGACTCCAAGGTGGTGTTGAATTTCTTAAAGAAATTTTTTTTACTCATTTTGGCACCCCAAGGGCAATCATCAGCAATGGGGGAACTCATTTTTGCAACAAATATTTTGAAGCCCTCCTTGCCAAATATGGGGTTACTCACAAGATTGCAACTGCTTACCATCATCAAACAAGTGGGAAAGTTGAGTTATCAAATAGAGAGGTGAAGAGGATTCTTGAGAAGATAGTAAATCCTTTTAGAAAGGATTGGTCTAAGAGGTTAGAGGATGCACTTTGGGCATACCGGACAACATACAAGACACCCATTGGGATGTCTCCATATAGGTTAGTTTTTGGGAAAGCTTGTCATCTCCTAGTTGAATTAGAGCATAATGTGTATTGGGCAATCAAGAATTTGAATTTTGACTTGAGAGCCGTAGGCAAAAAACGTCTTCTACAACTCAATGAGATGGATGAGATTCGTTTATAAGCATATGAAAATGCTAAGATTTATAAGGAGAAGACGAAGAGATGGCATGACAACAAGATCTTGCATCGGTTCTTTGAACCAGGACAAAAAAGTATTGCTATTCAACTCTCATTTGAAGTTCTTCTTAGGAAAACATAAATCTAAGTGGTGAGGGCCTTTCATTATTACCAAAGTGCACCCATATAGAGCTATTGAGATTAAAGGTGAAGAATCACAAAGTACTTTCCAAGTGAACAGGAAAAGACTCAAACATTATTGGGGAGGTGACATTGATCATCAAAAGTCCACCGTTTTGTTATCTAACCCTACCAGAAGTAAAGAAACAGGAAGGGAAGGTGATGACTCTAAATCAAGTGCTTCTTGGGAGGCAACCCATGTGTTTTAGGTTTTATTTATTTTACTTAGTTGAACACATATTAGTTTGAATATTTCTATATTTTGTTATTTTGTTTGATAGGTGCAAATTGGAGAAATTAAAGTTATTGATGGATTTCAATCTTACAAGCCAACTCACCAGCCAAGGAAGTTTCTTTTAACCCATCTACTTTGTTCTTTAATTTTCACACATTGAGAACAATGTGCATATTAAGTTTGGGGGTAGAGAGATTAAACTTATTTGAAATATTTGCTTGGTATTATGCTTGTGTAGCTTTTTTTGTTTGGTTGATTGGAACATGAGAATATATTGTGCATTTCATGGGGATTTATTTTTTATTTCTTCGGTTGAATTAATGCATAGTTCTTTGAAAAATTTGAATATTGTCTAAGTTTGTGTGTAATTTTTGAGTAAGTTTCATTTTTACAAGAATGTTTATTTATGACCACTAGTCTTGATCTTTGAGTTGTTATGCTAATTTAGAGAAGGTTTATGTAAATATGCAATTTTATTGATTTTCTTTGGTGTCACATGTCTTATAATTTGTTTGATTTTCTCTCGAACTGAAATCCTAGACAACACTTAACTAAGGGAATGATTTAGGCCATCTTTGGATCGTTTGAGCCTATCTATCCAACTTTACATGTTTTATCCATAGTATACCAATTTTGAGCTTTTAAGTTTACATATATATATTTTTTGTTATCTCCTACAAATAAGCCTAGTAAAAAAAAGAAAAAGAAATATATAGATATATATTGATATTCCTTATCTCACTAACATGTGACCATTCTTAGTAACTTTTTAAAGATATATCGGAAAAAAAGAAAAGAAGAAAATAAAATAAAATTTACGATTGTGGCATGGGAAGTTAAATCCCAACTTGGAAAGTATTCAATGAGACGTTATAAGGTGTCTTGTTTTGATCCTAAAATGATGTGTTTAGGAAAAGTTTAAGCCAAATATTGTCTTTTATCCTACCTTTACCTAAGCCATACATTACAATCTTAATAAAGTCCTATTAATCTTTGGTTTTGTGTTTGTCTAAATTAGTGGAGAGAGAAGTGAAAAATGAACTTATGAGATTTGTGATTTCATTGAAATTAATTGCTTCCATATTTTCATAAACTCATCCAGATTTCATGTGATGAATTATGAAAAGACTTCACGCACACACGAGAAAATTTAATGTGAAAATGTAACATACTTTTTGAATTGTTTTCAATGCTTAGATAAAATTCTTGTATTTCTTTGAATTATGTTATTTAGACGACCAATGAGAAATGTTTTGAAAATCACTATTTTGAATGCATATATCCTAGTTTTATTTCTTTCCTTTTGCTCGAGGACTAGCAAAAATTTAAGTTTGGGGGTGTGATAACTCTATGTTTTAGAGTTAATTTGTCGATTTTATTAATTATAATTGCTATGTTCTTAATGTTTTTTGTTAATTTTAAGTTCTTAAATTAATATTTACTGTTAAGTTTTTAAGGAATATATTTTTAGAGAAAATTAATGAATATGAATTGAAAAAAAGACTTAATTGTAAATAACAAAAGTTTAAAATTTAAATTGAATCAAAAGAGGGCTTAATTGCAAATAACAAAAGTTGAAAATTTAATTTGAATTAATAAAGAGGGCTTAAATGTAATTAACAAAACTTTTTTTTTCTGCACAAAGGAGTACCACGCGCGGCATTGTTCAATGTGCCTCACATACCGTCAAATATGAAAATCAACAATAACGATCAGGAGCATGAGATACAACATGGGGTGGGAGAGTTTGCTATTCACAGTTTCAAAACAAAAATTGATAAAATGGAGTTTCAAATTAAACGGTCATAACTTTTGACACATGTATTGAAATAGTCCTCAAAAAGGAATATTGGAGGCAATACAACACAAATATATTCATAAAATAAATGAGGAAAAGTCAACAAATATGGAAAAATTGGACAAAATGGGTCAAAAGGCTCAAAAATGTCAAAAAGGAGGAAATCGCGTCGCCCAGTCACCCGGCAACGCCCACCGCGCGTAGCATGCCCAGCCACGCCCAGCAACGTGTGCGCTGTTCTCCATTCAGCGCTCGCCGTGCGCATCCCTCAGTCCAGTCTGGGCCCACCCACGCGCGTCTGCGCCCATTTGTGCGCGCCACTGCCCCCTGCGCCCCATCTACGCGCGCTGCCGCACCCACACCAGCATGACATCATCATTCACTACTCCGCATTTTCTTCATTTTTTATCATTTTTTCTTCCCATCCTCACCTATAAATACCCCCATTCTTTTCATAACGAAACACACCTAAAAACACACTTCTTCTCTCTTTCTTTCTGTCCTTTCTTAGTTTTTTTATTTTTAGGTTTTTCCTTGGTTCTTTCATAGTTTTAGAGTTCTTCTCTTTTTGAGAAGAACTAATTATGTTTTTGTAATTTATTTGCTTTTTGATTTAATAAATGGGAGTGCAAATTCCGTTTGGAGGTTTTCTAGCAACAGAGTTAGCATCAAAGTAGTGTAAGGATTCTATTTTCTTTGCAGTTATTTTTATGTTTTATTCTTACATGTTATATTTAATTTGTCTATGATTAAATTTAACTTTGATGGTTGTTTGTAAACATGATATAATAATAACGTTGTTATGCTTGCGAAATATTAAATAGGTAAAAATCTCTAAAATGAATTGATTTTATTTTTATTCAAGATTTTATATTAAGAATGTTAGAGAGAAATATATTATTTTTCATTACAAACTTAAATCTGAAAATTAGATTTTAAGGTATGGTTATCCGGTCTGATTTATAGTAGTGTTTTTTTATTTGTTGGTACAATCGCCCAGTAGTTAGAGTGAAGCTCTATTTCAAAAGTTTTTGTAAGAATTATTATCTAAAAATGTATTGACAACATGTTTTCAATAGTGGTTTTAAAACTTGAAAGTTAGTACTCGGATAATTAAATTCTTAGGTTTAATTTGGACACCTTGAATAAAGTTTAAACTGTCTAACCCCACCAAAGGAGGCATTTAAATAGTTCATTTTCAATCTCTTAGAAAAAGGAATTAATTTAATTAACCAAATTAGTTATCAACCCCACCCATAGATGTTAATTGATTTGTTTAGTCAACAAAGAATATCTAACCCCACCAAATGTGGTATTCATATAAAAAAGAGAGAATCAATAAATATCAATTTATATCTTTAATAACCTAAATAATATGAGCAAGCATAATTAACTTAGTTATTATATCTATAAATACTCCACTATTATAAATGATAAAATTTGCATAAATATTTATTGAATCTATATCTATGTTTATTTTTATGTTATTAGGTTAGAAATACAAAAATCCAAAATATCGTGACAGGATGTTTATGATTTAATTTCGTTTTTAAAAGTTTGAATAATAAATTAAAAACCACATACATTCCTTCCTTAGATCGACCTTGGGAGTATACTTATCATTTTCTACGAAATGATTTGTGCACTTGCGAGAGTTTTATAAATACATAAAACCAAAGCGATGGCAGGATCGGCGATGCCGGTTCTACCCTATCAAGTTTTTGGCGCCGTTGCTGGAGAAGGAATAGCATTTTTAAATTATTTATCAAAATTTTAAAAACTTTTTGTGTTGTAAATAATTGTGATTTTTTTATTTAAAAAAAACTTAAATAAATTTTAAATAATAATAATAATAATAATAAAATAAAAAAATTATTTTATTTAATTATTTTCTTTTAAAAAAATAAAAAAATTATTTTATTTAAAAAATAATTTTTTTTTTCAAAAAGAAAATCAAAAACTTGATTTTCAATTATTATTTTTGTTTGAATTTTTAATTTAATTTTTTTTATTTTTCGTTTACCTTTTTTAATTTTTTAATTTTTCTTTTACCTTTTCAATTTTTTTATTTTATTTTTGGCTTAATTTTTAATTTTTTTTATCTTAATTTTCGTTTAACTTAATTAAGATAGGTTTTTACTAAATTTTCATTTATGTTAATTAACATAGGTTTTTAGTAACTTAATTTACTAACTTATATTAATTTAATTTACTAAGTTAATTAACTTAAATTTTCATTAACTTTATTAACCTACCTTTTTATTAACTTTATTAACTTAAATTTTAACTTAACTTAACTTAATTCACTTAATTTTAATAGCATGAAAAGTAAAGATCTAAGGAAGTTCTGTCTAGGAGACTAGTTCTTGGAAGCCTTTGTGCCACTAGTCTTTCCTGGGAACGTTGCTTTGTCTAGGAGGATGGTTTTTAAGGAGCCTTTGCCCCACCATTCTTTCATGTGAGTACTCTTGGTTAATACTAATTATGTTATTTTAACTTAGATATTATACTTCAAAAAAACAAAAAAATTCTGAAACTATCTCCAAAATTTTAAAGTTTTAATTACAATCTAAGGAGTTAGTTGTTTTGTTTGATCTAGGTACAATTGTGTTTTGATGCCTTTAATTATTTGATTTGTACCTAGACGTGAATGATCTAAAACTCATAAGCATGTCCCTAGTTTTAAGTACAAAAAAATTTGAAAATACATAGGACATGACTGAAAAAGTGTAGGTAGACAATCTTGTCTTACTTGTAGGTTTGATTGACTCAATGATGAGGGGACATTGAGTTTACTTAAAATGAAATCCCCAAGTTACATCTTGCTAAGACGTTAAACTAAGCGCTGGATGGGAGACAACCCATCATTTTAGGTAATTTTATTTATTTAATTTCTATTGTTTATTTTAGTTTAATTACATGTGAATAATTTAAAAATTGTTAAAACTAAAAATATTTGTTGAGATGTTAGAAGTTTACATCAATTTGTCTGTGTGCACTTTAATGAACATGATGGATGCACCTACATTTCTCCATCACTACTTGCAACATTCTCAAGAAATAGGTAATATTTCCTCTCTTTTCTCTTTATCTTTAATTTACAGTTGTTACATTGAGGACAATGTAAGTTCTAGGTTGGGGGTGGTGAAAAGTTACCATGCTTAATTTAAAAAAGAAAATTAACAATTTTTAAAAAAATAAAAAATAAAAAATAATAATTTTTTTTATGTTCACATTTTCGTTTTTCTTTGTTTGGTTTTATTTTCCTTGTGTGATTTAGTAATTTTTGGAATTTAAAAAAAAATTCTCACAAAAATTTATCATTTCTTTAAATCAAATTTAAGTAAATAGTTAAATCTTTTGTACTGTTAGATTAATTTTTGAAAACATATCATGAAATATTTTGTAATTGTTTTTGATAATTAGTTAGTTTTTGTCATACCTAATATTTCTTGATAAGATGTAAAAATTATATTAAACCCAAAATCAATGTTTATGAATTTGTTTTAGTGGAGATTACCTTTGTGAGATATAATTTGAGCCTAATTTCCCTTATTCATAGTGAAATATATATTTTTTCTACTCCAAACACATTTCTTATTTCTTAAAATTTTTAGATGATCTCTATAGGCATTAGCATTGAATGTATGAATTTTTTTCTCATCTTAATAGAGTGTCATATATTTATTATTATTATTATTGCTTAGATTAAATGATTTGAGTAGAAATTGATAGTATATGCTTTTATCTCATTCATGCATGACTGCTACAAAAAAAGAGATATATCTGATGTTACCTAAACCAAATCAAACAAAAAAGCCACAAAATTAACCACTCACCAAAATCCTAAAAAAATGTACAATCTGTACATGGATTGACTCTCTAAAAAATGATATATATTGAAAAGTATCTTCAGAAAAATATAGAGAGATAAAGAATATATAGTATAATCTACATACTATGACCCGTATTACCCAAAATCCAAAAAAAAAAAATGTACAATTTGTACATGGGTTGACTCTCTAAAAAATGATATATATTGAAAAATATCTTCAGAAAAATATAGAGAGATAAAGAATATATAGTATAATCTACATACTATGACCCAAATTGCCTACAAAGTTGTGAGTAAAGGCTAATTACAAAAGAAAGATATAGGAAGTAATTCCCTAAAAAGTCATTGCACTTTCTTCATTTATAAAAGGCATATATCTTGGAATTTTTTCTTAATGAGTTTGATTTATGCATGAAAATAATTTTTATAAATGATATCTTTATAATTTATACATTTGATTCCTTCCATGAGATCAACGTCAAAATAACACTTTGAGCCTTTATTCTTTATACATATGCGAACATATTAGTTCATTTCTATACATCAACTCTTTCGCATATAAATTAGTAAGAGTGTTTGAACCCATAGGATTCAGTGTTTTGAGAGTATTGGGTGAAATTAAATTGATACATTTTTGATATGAAATGTGAAAATGATTTTCGAGTATTTATTATAATAAGTCATGATTGTTTAAAGAGATTAAAATAACTTATGGTTGAGATTTTAATTATGATCTTAAAGGAGATTAAAAAGTATGAGACATTTTTGTGATATGTTGTTTTCTTTTATTCTTAAAAGTTAATTTTTCATTTTCTTGTAATTTTAGTTTTTAAGTTGATTGTTTTTATTATTTCTTTTAATTTTTACATTTAGTTCAATGTTTGTGGGTATCATTACTGGAAACCCTCACGAGACTCAAACTCGTCCACTAGGGCAACCTAGGGGTTTAAAGGCTTGTTGCATAGGCTAAATGCAACTGTGTCAATAAACGGCAGTGATTTAGGATAGTTTAATTTTTAGTTTTTATCGCTTCTCTTGCTAAGGGACTAGCAAGAAGTTGGTTGGGGGTTGTGATGAGTGCTCAAAAAGCACTAAAATTACCATGATTTTATGCACATTAATTGATTAAAAAATATATATATTTATATGATTTTATTATATATTTATATAAATTTGTCTTTTTGGAATCACAGGTATTTTTATTTTTTTTTAGGTATTTTCGCTTAAAACATAACTTAAAGACTCAAAAAGGAATACTGGAGGCAATACATCACAAATATATTCATAAAATAAATGAGGAAAAGTCAACAAATATGGAAATATTGGACAAAATGGGTCAAAAAGGAAGAAATAGCGCCGAGCAGCACACCCAACAACGTGCGCTCTGTTCTCCATTCCGCACGCGCCTGCGACCACCTGCACATGCCTACACCCACCCGCACGCACCTGAGCCCAGTCTGTGCCTACCCGCGCGCGCCGCTGCCCCCCTGCACCCCATCTACGCGCACTGCCGCACCCACACCAGCATGACGTCATTAATATGACATCATCATTCACTACTCTACGTTTTCTTCATTTTTTTATCATTTTTTCACTCAATTTTTCTTCCCATCCTCACCTATAAATACCCCCATTCTCTTCATAACTAACCACACTTCTTCTCTCTTTCTTTCTCTCCTTTCTTAGTTTTTTTTAGTTTTTAGTTTTTCCTTAGTTCTTTCTTAGTTTTACAGTTCTTCTCTTTTTGAGAAAAACTAATTATGTTTTTCTAATTTATTTTCTTTTTGTTTCAATAAATGGGAGTACAAATTCCGTTTGGAGGTTTTCCAGCAACAGAGTTAGCATCAAAGTACTGTAAAGATTTTATTTTCTTTGCAGTTATTTTTATGTTTTATTCTTACATGTTATATTTAATTTGTCTATGATTAAATTTAACTTTGATGGCTGTTTGTAAATATGATATAATAATAACATTGTTATGCTTGCGAAATATTACATAGGTAAAAATCTATAAAATGAATTGATTTTATTTTTATTCAAGATTTTATATTAAGAATGTTAGAGAGAAATATATTATTTTTCATTACAAACTTAAATCTAAAAATTAGATTTTAAGGTTTAGTTATCCGGTCTGATTTAGAGTAGTGCTCTTTTATTTATTGGTACAATTGTCCAGTAGTTAGAGTGAAGCTCTATTTCAAAACTTTTTATAAGAATTATTATCTGAAAATGTATTGACAACATGTTTTCAATAGTGGTTTTAAAACTTGAAAGTTAGTACTCAGATAATTAAATTCTTAGGTTTAATTTGGACACCTTGAATAAAGATTAAACTATCTAACCCCACCAAAGGAGGCATTTAAATGGTTCATTTTCAATCTCTTAGAAAAAGGAATTAATTTAATTAACCAAATTAGTTATCAACCCCACCCATAGATGTTAATTGATTTGTTTAGTTAACAAAGAATATCTAACCCCACCAAATGTGGTATTCATATAAAAAAGAGAGAATCAATAAATATCAATTTATATCTTTAATAACCTAAATAATATGAGCAAGCATAATTAACTTAGTTATTATATCTATAAATACTCCACTATTATAAATGATAAAGTTTGCATAAATATTTATTGAATCTGTATCTATGTTTATTTTTATGTTATTAGGGTAGAAACACAAAAACCCAAAATATCGTGACAGGATGTTTAGGATTTAATTTCGTTTTTAAAAGTTTTAATAATAAATTAAAAACCACATACATTCCTTCCTTAGATCGACCTTGGGAGTATACTTATCATTTTCTACGAAATGATTCGTGCACTTGCAAGAGTTTTATAAATATAAAACCAAATTATCGGCAGGATCGGCGATGTCGGTTCTGCCCATCAGTATTGTCATGGAACCTCATTTTTCAAACCCAAATTCCGTTGTTTACATGACTTATCGAGGGTTATATGTTTTTGTTGCACTTTTACCATTTTTCTTGCTTTTGATTTTTTTCAATAGAGCTTTAATGAAGATTGATGTGCTGACTAAGAGTATTTTTACAAATACCCTAAAGATTCTCAATATCCTACAAATATTCTCATTATCTCACACAAGGGATAGATTTGAAATCTCAAATGCAAGGATTAATTGTGGATGCAATTGTTTTTTTTGTTTTAGTTAATTATGGGCCTTTTATTGTTAGCGATTTTCTTTTTCCTAAATTATGGAATTTTATATGTCTTATTTATCTAAATTATTTTTAGTCTTTTATTATTTACAGATGGATTAGGCGTAATCCAAACCTAAATAGGCCCACTAAGGTTGAATAACGTCTTGGGTTTCTATATTTACGATATATATTTTGTCTAGGGTTTCATTATTTATAAAACAAAAGAACATCATTGTTATGGAGGGAGATATGATATCATTAGGGAAAATTTATTTTAGGAAGAATTTTGCTTTTCCTTCTGGTGTTTTTGATTGAATGCTTGAATTCGACTTACCAAAAGGAGTGATCATCCATTGTGGCGTCTCAAGATTGGTGTTTTATGGACTTGTTGTTGTTGTTTTCGTATTTGCATTTCATTTCATAGTTCTCTTTGAAATCTTCCTATATTTTTTTCTTCTTTAATTCTATATTCAATCTATCTTTTTTCTTAAAGAAAGGAGAGAAGGAAAATAACGAAGAGTGTTGTTGCTCATAGTTTAAAAAACAACATTTGATAAATCGAACTTGCCACTTTAAACAGTCATACCTTTTGACTCAGGAATTAAAATGACTATTGTAATATATCAAATCAAAGCACGTATCGATTCCCAAAATCCGAGTGGGCATTTATATTGAACCACTATTTTAGAACCCAAATTCCATCATTTACATCACTTACTGAGGGTTTAAATTTTTATTGCACCTTTTCTGTTTTGTTTTCTGTCGATTTTATTCAATAGAGTTGTAATGGAGATTGATGTGTTGACCAAGAGTATTTTTACAAATATTCTAAAGATTTTCCATATCCTACAAATACTCTCATGATCCTACACATGGGATATATTTGGAATATCAAATGCAAGGATGAATTTTGGAAGTAATATTTTTCCTTTTAGTTAATTACGGGCCTTTTATTGTAAGCTATTTTCTTTTTATTGAATTGTGGAATTTTATATGTCTTATTTATCATAATTATTTTTAGTCTTTTATTATTTACAGATGGATTAGGTAAAATCAATCACTAAATAGGCCCACTAGGGTTGAATTACATCTTTGGTTTCTTTCTTTAAGATAAATGTTGTCTAGGGTTTTATTGCTTATAAAAGAAATCAATATCCTATTAATGGAGGGAGAACTAATATCATTAGGGAAATTTAATTTAATTAGCTTTTTGCTTTGCCTTATGGTGTTCTTGATTCAACGCTTGAATTTGACTTATCATATGGAGTGATCATCTATTGTGGCGTTTCAAGATTGGTGTTTTATGGACTTATTATTATTGTTTTCGCCTTTGGATTTCATTACATACTTTTCTTTGAAATCTTCATGTGTTTTTCTTGTTTTTTAATTCTATGTTCAATCTATCTTTGTTCTTAAAAAGGAAGAGAAGGAAAATACAGAAGAGTGCTACTATTCACAGTTTCAAAAAATAAATTGATAAATATATTAAACGGTCATACCTTTTGACTCGGGAATCAAAACGACTATTGTAATATATTAAATCAAATCTCTTATTGATTTCCATAGTTTGTGCAAGATATGGGTATGCATTTTTCTAACCTAAATTCCATCATTTACACCACTTACCAAGGGTTTAAAGTTTTGGTCACACTTTTTTCATTTTGGTTGCTTTTGGATTTTGTTGAATAGAGAATAATGGAGATTGATGTGTTGACCAAGATTATTTTTACAAATATTCTAAAGATTCTCTATATCCTACAAATATTCTCATAATCCTACATAAGGGATAGATTTGGAATATCAAATGCAAGATTTATTTTGGATGCAATTGTTTTTGTGTAAGGTAATTATGAGCCTTTTATTGTTAGTGATTTTCTTTTTACTGAATTGTGGAATTTAATATGTCTTATATATCTTAATTTTTTTCTTTTATTATGTATATATGGATTAGGTATAATCCATCACAAAATAGGCCCATTAGGGTTGCATTACATCTTGGGTTCCTTTCTTTAAGATAAATTTTGTCTAGGGTTTTGTTACTTATAAAAGAAAACAACATCATTATAATAGAGGGAGAACTGAAATTATTAAGGAAAAATAATTTCAGAAAGCCTTTTGCTTTGCCTTCTGGTGTTCATGGTTGAATTTGACTTATAAAAGGTAGTGATCATCCATTATGGCGTCTCAAGATTGGTGTTTTAAGGACTTGTTTTTGTTGCTTTTGTCTTGGTATTTCATTTCATTGTTCAATTTCAAATCTTCGTATCTTTTTCTTGTTCTTTAATTCTATGTTCAATCTATCTTTATTCTTCAAAAAAAAAAAGAGAAGGAAAATAAAGAAGAGTGTTGTGCTCACAATTTTAAAAAAAATATTTGATAAATTAGAGTTTCAACTTTAAATGGTCATACCTTTTGACTCAAGTATCGAAAAGACTATCATAATATATCAAATCGAAGCTCATATTGATTACCATAATCCAAGTGGGCATCACAGTGGAACCACACTTTTTGAACCCAAAATCCCTCGTTTATATCACTTATCAAGGGTTTTAAATATTTGTCGCACCTTTCCGTTTTGCTTGCTTTCAATTTTTTTCAATAGAGCTATAATGAAGGTTGATGTACTGACCAAGACTAATTTTACAAATATTCTAAAGATTCTCCATATCCTAAAAATATTCTCATTATCCTACACAAGGGATAGATTTGGAATATCAAATGTACGGATTAATTTTGGAAGCAATTATTTTTTGTTTAAGTTAATTATGGGCCTTTTATTGTTAGCGATTTTTTTACTGAATTTTGGAATTTTATATGTCTTATTTATCTTAAATATTTTTAGTCTTTTATTATTTACAGATGGATTAGGCATAATCCATCACTAAATAGACCCACTATGGTTCAATTACATCTTGGGTTTCTTTATTTAAGATAAATGTTTTCTAGGGCTTTGTTATTTATAAAAGAAAACAACATCCTTGTAATGAAGGGACAACTGATATGATTAAAGAAAATTTATTTAGGTAGCTTTTTTCTTTGCCTTATGGTGTTTTTGATTGAATGCTTTAATTAGACTTATCAAAGGGACTGATCATCCATTGTGGCGTCTAAAGATTGTTGTTTTATGGACTTGTTGTTGTTTTTGTATTTGGATTTCATTTTGTAGTTCTCTTTGAAATTTTTGTATCTTTTTCTTGTTCTTTAATTCTGTGTGCAACATCCTTATAATGGAGGGAGAATTGATATCATTAAAGAAAATTATTTTTAGAAAGCCTTTTTCTTTTCCTTTTCCTTTTCCTTCTGTTGTTCTTGATTTAATGCTTGAATTCGACTTATCAAAGGGAGTGATCATCCATTATGGCGTCTCAAGATTGGTGTTTTATGAACATGTTGTTATTTTCGTCTTTGGATTTCACTTCGTACTTCTCTTTGAAATCTTCGTATCATTTTCTTGTCCTTTAATGTTGTGCTCAATCTAACTTTGTTCTTCAATAAAAAAGGAAACTCTGTAACTATTGACAATTAAAGAGAAAACATTTCATAAATTGGAGTTGCAACTTTAAACAGTCATAACTTTTGACTTGGGTATCGAAACGACAATTGTAATATATCAAATTGAAGCTCGTATCAATTTACATAATTCAAGGTGGAATTTCTATGGAAGCACTTTTTTAGTTCCCAAATTCCATCATTTACATCACATGACAAGGGGTTATAGTTTTTGTCTCACCTTTTTTTCCATTTTGCTTGCATTCGATTTTATTCAATAGAGCTATAATGGAGATAGATGTGCTGACTAAGAGTATTTTTACAAATATTATAAATTTTCTCTATATCCTACAAATATTCTCTTGATCCTACACAAGAGATGGATTTGTAATATCAAATGCAGGATTTGTTTCCATGCAATATTTTTTGTTTTAGTTAATTATGGGCCTTTTTATTGTTAGTGATTTTCTTTTTTCAGAATTGTGGAATTTTATATGTCCTATTTATCTAAATTATTTTTTGTCTTTTATTATTTACAGATGGATTACGCACAATCCATCACTAAATAGGCCCACTAGGGTTGAATTACGTCTTGGGTTCCTATCTTAAAGATAAAGTTTTTTAGGGTTTTGTTACTTATAAAAGAAATCAACATTCTTGTAATGGAGGGAGAAGTGATATCATTAAGGAAAATTACTTTCAAAAAGCACTTTGCTTTACCTTTTGGTGTTATTGATTGAATGCTTGAATTCGACTAATCAAAGGGAGGGATCATCCATTGTGGCGTCTCAAGATTGATGTTTTATGGACTTGTTGTTGTTGTTTTTGTATTTGAATTTCATTTCGTAGTTTTCTTTGAAATCTTCATACCTTCTTCTTGTTGATTAATTCTCTGTTGAATCTATCTTTGTTCTTCAATAAAAAAGAGATAAGGTAAATAAGGAAGAGTGCCGTTGTTCATATTAAAAAACGTTTAATAAATCGGAATGGAAACTTTAAAAGGTCATAACTTTTTATTCGGGTATCGAAACGACTATAGTCATATATCAAATGGAAGCTCATATTGATTCCCATATTCCAAATGGGCATTTCTACATAATCACTTTGTTAGATCCCAAATTCCATCATTTAAATCACTTGCCGAGATGTTAAAGTTTTTGTCACACCTTTTCCATTTTCCTAGCTTTCGATTTTATTCAATACAACAATAATGGAGATTGATATGTTGACCAAGAGTATTTTAAAAATTATTCTAAAGCTTCTCTATATCCTACAAATATTCTCATTATCCTACACAAGGGATAGATTTGGAATATCAAATGGAAGATTTACTTTGGATGCAATTTTTTTAGTTAATTATCGGCCTTTTATTGTTAGCGATTTTCTTTTTTCTGAAGTATGGAATTTTATGTCTTATTAATCTTAGGTATTTTTAGTCTTTTATTATTTACAGATGGATTAGGCATAATCCGTCACTAAATAGGCCCACTAGGGTTGAATTATGTCTTGTGTTTCTTTCTTTAAGATAAATTTTGTCTAGGGTTTTGTTAGTTATAAAACAAAACAACATTCTTGTAATGGAGGGGAAAATGATATCATTAAGGAAAATTAATTTTAGAAAGCCTTTTGCTTTGCCTTCTGGTGATCTTTATTGAATGCGTGAATTCGACTTATAAAAGGGAGTGATTATCCATTATGGCGTCTCAAGATTGCTGTTTTATGAACTTGTTGTTGTTTTTGTCTTTAGATTTCATTTTGTAGTTCTCTTTGAAATCTTTGTATCTTTTTCTTGTTCTTTAATTCTATGTTCAATTTATCTTTTTTTCTTCAGGCAAAAAAAGAGAAGGAAAATAAAGAAGAGTGTTGTTCACAATTTAAAAAAAACATTTGATAAAACCAGAGTTGCAACTTTAAACGGTCAAACCATTAGGCTCGTGTATCAAAATTACTATTTTAGTATAGCAAATTTAAGATCATATTGATTACCATATTCAGGTGGGAATTTTTATGGAAACTCTTTTTTAGATCCCAAATTCCATCATTTAAATCACTTCCTGATGGCTTAAAGTTTTTTTCGCACCTTTTCCATTGTGCTTGCTTTCGATTTTTTCAATAGAGCTATAATAGAGATTGATGTTTTAACCTAGAGTATTTTTGAAAATATTCTAAAGATTCTCTATATCCTACAAATATTCTCATGATCCTACACAAGGGACAGATTTGTAAAATCAAATGCAAGATTTATTTTGGATGCAATTGTTTTTGCTTTAGTTAATTATGGGCATTTTATTGTTAGTGATTTTCTTTTTTTCTGAATTATGGAATGTTATATGTCTTATTTATCTTAATTATTTTTGGTCTTTTATAATTTACTGATGGATTAGGCACAATCCATCACTTAATAGGCCACCTAGGGTAGAATTACGTCTTGGGTTCCTATCTTTAACATAAATTTTGTCTAGGGTTTTGTTACGTATAAAAGAAATCAACATCTTTGTAATGGAGGGAGAATTGATAGCATTAAGGAAAATTAATTTAAGAAATCCTTTTTCTTTTCCTTCTGGTGTTAATGATGGAATGCTTGAATTCAACTTATCAAAGGGTGTGATCATCCATTATAGTGTCTCAAAATTGGTGTTAAGTTGACGTGTTGTTGTTGCATTCTTCTATGGATTTCATTCATAGTTCTCTATCAAATCTCTATATCTTTTTCTTGTACTTTAATTCTATGTTCAATCTAACCATGTTCTCCAAAAAAAGAGAGTAGGAAAATAAAGAGGTGTGCAGCTCTTCACAGTTTAAAATTTGTTTTTGATAAATTGGAGAAGCAACTATAAATGATCATATCTTTTGAGTCGGGTATCGAAACCACTATTGTAATATATCAAATCAAAGCTCGTATCGATTTCCATAATTTGAGTAGTATCTCAAATGGAACCGCACTTTTTGAACCCAAATTCCATCATGTACACCACTTACTGAGGGTTTAAAGTTTTTGTCGCACCTTTTCCATTTTGCTTGGATTCAGTTTTTCAAATATTCTAAAGACTCTCTATATCCTACAAATATTATCATAATCCTAGACAAGGGATAGATTTAGAATATGAAACACAAGGATTAATTTTGGAAACAATTTTTTTGTTTTAGTTAATTATGGGCCTTTTATTTTTAGTGGTTTTCTTTTTACTTAATTGTGGAATTTTATATGTCTTATTTGTCTTAGGTTTTTGTAGTCTTATATTATTTACAGATGGATTGGGCACAATCTATCACTAATAGGCCCACTTGGGCTATATTATGTCTTAGGTTCCTTTCTTTAAGATAAATTTTGTCTAGGGTTTTGTTACTTATAAAAGAAAACAACATCCTTATAATAGAGGGATAACTGATATTATTAAGGAAAGTTAATTTCATAAAGCCTTTTTCTTTACCTTCTGGTGTTCTTTATTGAATTCGACTTATCAAGGGGAGTGATTATCCATTGTGGTATCTTAAGATTGGTGTTTTATGGACTTATTGTTTTTGTTTTTGTATTTGGATTTCATTTCGTAGTTCTCTTTGAAATCTTCCTATCTTTTTCTTGTTCTTTAATTCTATGTTCAATCTTTCTTTGCTCTTCAAAAAAAAAATAGAGAAGGAAAATAAAGAAGAATGTTGCAATTCACTGTCATACCTTTTGACTCGGGTATCAAAACCACTATTGTAATATCTTAAATCAAAGCTCGTATCGATTCCCATAATTCTAGTGGGAATTTCCATGGAACCCCATTTTTTGACCCCAAATTCCATCATTTACATCACTTACCGAGAGTTATAGGTTTTTCTCATAAATTTTTCGTTTTGTTTTCTCTCAATTTGTTTCAATAGAGCTATAAGGACAGTTGATATGCTGACTAAGAGTAGTTTTACAAATATTATAAAGGTTCTCAATATCCTACAAATATTCTCATTATCCCACACAAGGGATAGATTTGGAATATCAAATGCAAGGATTAATTTTGGAAGCAATTGTTTTTTTGGTTTAGTTAATTGTGGCCCTTTTATTGTTAGCGATTTTCTTTTTACAAAATTGTGGAATCTTGTATGTCCTATTTATCTTAATTATTTTATTATTTATAGATGGAATAGGCGGAATCCAACACTAAATAGGCACACTAGGGTTGAATTACATCTTGGGTTTCTTTCTTTGAGATAAATTTTGTCTAGGGTTTTGTTATTTATGAAAGAGAACAACATCCTTGTTATGGAGGGAGAACTGATATCATTAAGGAAAATTTATTTTAGAAAGCTTTTTGCTTTGCATTCTGGTATTCTTTATTGAATTCTTGAATTCGACTTATCAATGGAATTGATCATCCATTGTGGCGTCTCAAGATTGGTGCTTTATGGAATTATTGTTGTTGTTTTCATATTTGGATTTCATTTCGTTGTTCTTGTTCTTTAATTCTGTATACAATTTATCTTTTTTCTTCAAAAATAAAGAAGAGTGCTGCTATTCATAGTTGAAAAAAAAACATTTGATAAATTGGAGTTACAACTTTAAACGGTCATACTTTTGACTCGAGTATTGATTTCCATAATTTGAATGTGAATTACTTTGGTCCCACATTTTTATAACCCAAATTCCATCATTTAAATCACTAACCGAGGGGTTAAAGTTTTTGTTGTACCTTTTCCATTTTGCTTGCTTTTGCTTTTATTCAATAGATCTTTAACGGAGATTGATGTGCTGACCAAAAGTATTTTTACAAATATTCTAAAGATTCTCTATATCCTACAATTATTCTCGTGATCCTACCCAAGGGATAGATTTGGAATATCAAATGCAAGATTTATTTTGGATGCAATTTTTTTTTGTTTTAGTTAATTATGGGCCTTTTATTGTTAGCGATTTTCTTTTTACTAAATTGTGGAATTTTATATGTCTTTTTTATCTTAAGTATTTTTATATTTTTATTATTTATAGATTGATTAGGTACAATCCATAACTATATAGGCCCACTAGCGTTGAATTACGTCTTGGGTTCCTTTATTTAAGATAAATTTTGTCTAGGGTTTTATTGCTTATAAAAGAAAACAATGTAATTGTAATTGAGAGAGAATTGATATCATTAAGGAAATTTTATTTTAGGAACCATTTTGCTTCGCCTTCTGGTGTTCTTGATTGAATTCTTAAATTCAACTTATCAAAGGAAGTGATCATCCATTGTGGCGTCTTAAGATTGGTGTTTTATGGATGTGTTGTTGTTGTTTTGTTATTTGGATTTCATTTCGTAGTTCTCTTTGAAATCTTCACATATTTTTCTTATTCTTTAATTCTATGTTTAATCTATCTTTGTTCTGAAAAAAATGAGAGTAGGAAAATGAAGAAGAATGTAGTTGTTCATAGTTTTAAAAAAACATTTGATATGTCGATGTTGCAACTTTTAACGATCATAACTTTGGAATCGGGTATCGAAACCATTATTGTAATATATCAAATTGAAGCTCATATAGATTCAAATAATCTAAGTTGGCATTGCTACAGAACTTCTTTTTTAGAACCCAAATTCTATCATTTAAAATACTTAACGAGGGTTGAAGTTTTTGTCGCACCTTTTCCATTTTGCTTACTTTTGATCTTAATCAATGGATCTATAACGGAGATTGATGTGCTGACCAAAAGTATTTTTACAAATATTCTAAAGATTCTCTATATCCTTCAAATATTCTTATGATCCTACACAAGGGACAATTTGGAATATCAAATGCAAGATTTACTTTAGATGCAATTGTTTTTGCTTTAATTAATTATGGGCCTTTAATTGTTAGCGATTTTATTTTTACGTAATTGTGAAATTTTATGTCTTTTTTATCTTAAGTATTTATAGTCTTTTATTATTTATAGATGGATTAGGCAAAATTCATCACAATATAGACCCAGTAGGGTTGAATTACGTCTTGGGTTCCTTTCTTTAAGATAAATCTTGTCTATTGTTTTGTTACTTATAAAGAAAACAACATCCTTGTAATGGAGAGAGAACTGATATCACTAAGAAAATTTTATTTTATGAAGATTTGTTCTTTGCTTTATGGTGTTCTTGATTGAATGCTTGAACTCGACTTATCAAAGGGTGTGATCATCCAATGTGGCGTCTCAAGATTGGTGTTTTAAGGACGTGGTATTGCTGTTTTCGTATTTGGATTTCATTTTGTAGTTTTCTTTGAAATATTTGTATCTTTTTCTTATTCTTTAATTCTGTGTTCAATCTATCTTTGTTCTTCAAACAAAAGAGAGAAGTAAAATAAAGAGGGGTGCAAATATTCACAGTTAAAAAAAACATTTAATAAATCTTTGTTGATCTCTATAGGTATTAGCATTGAATGTATGAATATTTTCTCTCATCTTAATAGAGTGTCGTATATTTTTTATTATTATTTTTGCTTAGATTAAATGATTTAAATAGAAATTGATAGTATATGCTTTTATCTCATTCATGCATAACTGCTACAAAAAAAAGAGATATATTTGGGTTTACGTAAACCAAAATCAAACAGAAAAGCCACAAAATTAACCACTCACCAAAATCCTAAAAAACTGTACATAGGTTGACTCTCTAAACAATGATATATATTAAAAAAATATCTTTAGAAAAGTATAGAGAGATAAATAATATATAGTATAATCTACATACTATGACCCGCATTAACCACTCAGCAAAATCCTAAAAAATGTACAATCTATACATGGGTTGACTCTATAAAAAATGATATATATTGAAAAATATCTTCAGAAAAATATAGAGAGATAAAGAATATATAGTATAATCTACATACTATGACCCGCATTGCCTACAAAGTTGAGTAAATGCTAATTACAAAAGAAAGATATAAGAAGTAATTCCCTAAAAAAGTCATTGAACTTTCTTCATTTATAAAAGGCATATATATATCTTAAAAATTTTGCTTAATGAGTTTAATTTATGCATGAGAATAATTTTTATATATGATATCTTTATAATTTATACATTTGATTCCTTTCATGAGATCAATGTTAAAATAACACTTTGAGCCTTTATTCTTTATACATATGCGAACATATTAGTTTATTTCTATACATCAACTATTTCGCATATAAATTAGTATGAGTGTTTGAACCCATAGGATTCAGTGTTTTGAGAGTATTGGCTAGTGAGGAATAGAGTCAAAATGAATTTGGATTCTAGACACTGAAATTGGGTAAAATTAAATTGATACATTTTTTATATGAAATATGAAAATGATTTTTGACTAATTATTATAATAAATCATGATTGTTTAAGAACATTAAAAAAACTTATGCTTTAGATTTTAATTATGATCTTAAAGGAGATTAAAAAGTATGAGATATTTTTGTGTTATGTTTCATGTTGTTTTCTTTTATTTTATTCTTAAAAGTTAATTTTTGATTTTGTTGTAATTTTAGTTTCCAAGTTATTGTTTTTATTATTTCTTTTAACTTTTACATTTAGTTCAATGTTTGGGGATATCATTACTGAAAACCCTCAGGAGACTCAAACTCATCAACTAGGGCAACCACGGAAGTGATTTAGGATAGTTTAATTTTTAGATTTTATCGCTTCTCTTGCTAAGGGACTACCAAGAAGCTGGTTGGGGGTTGTGATGAGTGCTCAAAAAGTACTAAAATTACCATGATTTTATGCACTATAATTGATTAAAATAATATATATTTATACGATTTTATCATATTTTTATATATTTGTCTTTTCGGAATCATAGGTATTTTTATTTTTTTCCAGGTATTTTTGCTTAAAAAAGTAACTTAAAGAATCGAAGAAAAATACTGGAGGCAATACATCACAAATATATTGATAAAATAAATGAGGAAAAATCAACAAATATGAAAAAATTGGATAAAATGGATCAAAAGGGTCAAAAATGTCAAAAAGGGTAAAATCGCGCATGCAATTGCTCAGTAGTGCCGACTAATGCGCGCATCTGCCAACCAGCGTGCTCCATAATGCACAACCGTGCCAGGAAACGCGTACAGTGTGGGCCGTAATGTCAAGCAGCGCCGAGCAATACGTGCGCATCACCCAAACCATGCCAAAGCCGCGCGCCCATCTATGCCCAGTCCGCGCGCGCCTACACCCATCTACACCTAGTACGCGTACACCTCTGCTCCACCTACCATGATGTCATCATCACCTACTACGAATTTCCTCCATTTTTAATCATTTTTCCACCCCTTTTTCTTTCTCTCCTCACCTATAAATACCCTCATTCTCTCCACATCAAAACATACCTCAAAAACATCTTCTTCTCTCTTTCTTTCTCTCCATTTCTTAGTTTTTAGTTTTTCTTAGTTAGTTTTTCTTAGTTTTAGAGTTCTTTTCTTTTTGAGAAGAACTAATTATGTTAAGGATTTTATTTTCTTTGCAGTTATTTTTTATGTTTATTCTTATATGTTACATTTAATTTTTATGTGAGTAAGTTTAACATTGCTGGCTGTTTGTAAGCATGATATAATAACAACGTTGTTATGCTTGTGAAATATTAAATAGGTAAAAATCTATAAAATGAATTGATTTTGCTTTGATTCAAGATTTCATATTAAGAATGTTAGAGAGAAATATATTATTTTTCATTACAAACTTAAATCTGAAAATGAGATTTTAAGGTTTAGTTATCCGGTCTGATTTAGAGTAGTGCTATTTTGTTTGTTGGAACAATCGCCTGGTAGTTAGATTGAAGCTCTATTTCAAAATTGTTTATAAGAATTATTATCTGAAAATGTATTGACAACATGTTTTCAGTAGTGGTTTTAAAACTTGAAAGTTAGTACTAGGATAATTAAATTCTTAGGTTTAATTTGAAAACCTTGAATAAAGTTTAAACTGTCTAACCCCACCAAAGGTGGCATTTAAATGGTTCATTTTCAATCTCTTAGAAAAAGAAATTAATTTAATTAACCAAATTAGTTATCAACCCCACCCATAGGTGTTAATTGATTTGTTTAGTTAACAAAGAATATCTAACCCCACCAAAGGTGGTATTCATATAAAAAAAATAAGGAAAATAAAGAAGTGTGCAGTTGTTCACAATTAAAAAAACATTTGATAAATCGGAGTTGCATCTTTAAAAGATCATACATTTTGACTTGCGTATCAAAATGACTATTGTAATATATCAAATCGAAGCGTCTATCGATTCCCTTAATCTGAGTGGGCATTTCTATAGAAGCACATTTTTAGAACCCAAATTCTATCATTTATATTACTTACCGAGGGGTTAAAGTTTTTATAGCACCTTTTCCATTTTGCTTTCTTTCGATTTTTTTTAATAGAACTATAATGGAGATTGATGTGCTAGGCAAGAGTATTTTTACAAATATTCTAAATATTCTCAACATCCTACAAATATTCTCATGATCCTACACAAGCGATAGATTTGGAATATTAAAAGCAGGATTTATTTTGGATGTAATTTTGTTTTTTTAGTTAATTATGGGCCTTTTGTTGTTAGCGATTTTTTTACTCAATTGTGGAATTTTATATGGCCTATTTATCTTAATTATTTTTAGTATTTTATTATTTATAGATGGATTAGGCATTATACATCACTAAATAGGCCTATTAGGGTTGAATTATGTCTTGGGTTCCTCTCTTCAAGATAAATTTTGTCTAGGGTTTTGTTGCATATAAAAGAAAACAATATTCTTGTAATAATGGTAGAACTAATATCATTAAGGAAATTTTATTTTAGGAAGCTTTTTCCTTTGCCTTCTGGTGTTCTTGACTGAATTCTTGAATTCGACTTATCAAGGGGAGTGATCATCCATTGTGGAGTCTCAAGACTGGTGTTTTATGGATTTCTTGTTGTTATTTTCGTCTTTGGATTTCATTTCGTAGTGCTCTTTGAAATCTTCTTATGTTTTTATTGGTCTTTAATTCTGTGTTCAATCTATTTTTGTTATACAAAAAAGAGAGAAGGAAAATAAAGAAGAGTGCTACTTTTCATAGTTTAAAATAAATCTTTTGATGAATCGGAGTTTTAACTTTAAATGGTCATAACTTTTGTCTCTTGTATCGAATTGACTATTGTAATATATCAAATCGAAACTCATATTGATTCCCATAATCCAAGTCGGCATTGCTGAGGAACTATATTTATCGAACCATAATTCCATCATTTACATCACTTATCGAGGTTTTTAAGTTCTTATTCCACCTTTTTGTTTTGCTTGCTTTCGATTTGTTTCAATAAAGCTACAATGGAGATTGATGTGCTGACCAAGATTATTTTTAAAAATATTCTAAAGATTCTCAATATCCTAGAAATATTCTCATGATCCTACACAAGGAATAGATTTGGAGTATGAAATGCAAGGATTAATTTTGGAAGCAATGTGGAATTTTATTTCTTATTTATCGCAATTATTTTTAGTCTTTTATTATTTAAGGATGGATTAGGCACAATCCATTACTAAATAGGCCCATTAGGGTTAATTACATCTAGGGTTTGTTTATTTAAAATAAATTTTGTCTAGGTTTTTTTTACTTATAAAAGAAAATATATATCCTTACAATGGAAGGAGAAGTGATATCATTAAGGGAAAATTATTGTAAAAATATTTTAGCTTTTACTTCTTTTATTCTTGATTGAATGCTTGTATTTGACTTATCAAAAGAAGTGATTATCCTTTGTGGGAACTCAAGATTGGTGTTTCATGGACTTGTTGTTGTTTTTGTGTTTGGATTTCGTTTCATTGTTCTCTTTGAAATCTTCATATATTTTTCTTATTCTTTATTTCTATGTTCAATGTACCTTTTTTCTTCAAAAATAAAAGATACAGAAAATATAGAAGGTTGTTGTTCATAGTTTAAAAAAACATTTGATAAATCAGAGTTGCAACTTTAAACGGTAATCGGGTTTTGAAATGACTATTGTAATATATCAAATCAAAACTCGTATTGATTCCCATAATCCAAGTGGGCATTATTTTGAACTTAATATTTTGAACACAAATTCCATCATTAACATCACTTATCGAGGGTTTTAAGTTTTTGTCGCACCTTTTTTTCTGTTTTGCTTGCTTTCAATTTTTTTAATAGAGTTGTAATGGAGATTGTGTGCTTACCAAGTTTATCATTAAAAATAATCTAAATATTCTCAATATCTTACAAATATTTTCTTTATCCTACACAATGGATAGATTTCGAATAAAAAATGCAAGGATTAATTTTGGAAGCAATTTTTTTCGTTTTAGTTAATTATAGACCTTTCATGGTTGGCAATTTTCTTTTTAGTGATATGTGGAATTTTATATGTCTTATTTATAAAAAAGTATTTTTAGTCTTTTATTATTTACAGATGGATTAGGCAAAATCATCTCTAAATAGGCCAACTAGGGTTGAATTACGTCGAGGGTTTATTTATTTAACATAAATTTTGTCTAGGGTTTTGCTACTTACAAAAGAAAACAACATCCTTGTAATGGAGGGAGAACTGATATCATCAAGAAAAAAAATTATAAAGCTTTTTCTTTATCTTCAGGTGTTCTTGTTTGAATGTTTGAATTTGACTTATCAAAGTGAGTGATCATACTTTGTGACGTCTCAAGATTGGTGTTCAATGGACTTGTTGTTGTTGTTTTTGTCCTTGGATTTTGTTTCTTAGTTCTCAATGAAATATTTGTATCTTTTTCTTGCTCTTTATTTTTGTATTCAATCTATCTTTCTTCTTCAAAGAAAAAAGAGAAGGAAAATAAAGAAGAGTGCTACTGTTCACAGTTTAAAAAAAACATTTGATAAATCGAAGTTATAACTTTAAACGGTCATAACTTTTGAATCTAATATCAAAACGACTATTGTAAAATATCAAATCAAAGCTTGTATCAATTCCCATAATCCGAGTGGGTATTCCTATCGAACCTTATTTTTCTATCTAAAATTCCATCATTTACATCACTTACCAAGGGTTTTAAGTTTTTGTCTCAACTTTTCCTTTTTGCTTGCTTTCAATTTTTTTCAAAAGAGTTCTAATGAAGATTGATTTGTTGACCAAGAGTATTTTAACAAATATTTTGAAGATTCTCAATATCCTACAAATTTTCTCATGATCCTACACAAGCGATAAATTTCGAATATCAAATGCAAGGATAAATTTTGGAAGAAATTATTTTTGTGTTAGTTAATTATGGACATTTTGTTGTTAGCAATTTTATTTTTATTGAATTATGGAATTTTATATGTCTTATTTTTCCTAAGTATTTTTAGTCTTTTATTATTTACGGATGGATTAGGCACAATGCATCACTAAATAGGCCCACTATGGTTGAATTACGTCGAGGGATTCATTATTTAAGATAAAGTTTTTCTAGGGTTTTGTTACTTATAAAAGAAAACAACATCCTTGTAATGGAGGGAGAACATATATCATTAAGAAAAACTTATTACTGAAAGCCTTTTGCTTTGCCTTATGGGGTTCTTGATTAAATGCTTGAATTCGACTTATCAAAGGGAGTAATCATTCTTTGTGGCATCTCAAGATTGGTGTTTTATGGACTTGTTTGTTGTTTTTTTCTTTCCATTTTGTTTTGTAGTTATCTTTGAATCTTTGTATCTGTTTCTTGTTCTTTATTTCTATGTTCAAACTATCTTTTTTCTTCAAAGAAAAAAGAGAAGGAAAATAAAGAAGAGTGCTACTATTCATAGTTAAAAAAAAACATTTGATAAATCGGAGCTATAACTTTAAACGGTCATAACTTTTGACTTGGGTATCAAAATGAAAATTGTAATATATAAAATCAAGGCTCATATCGGTTCCCATAAACCGTGTGGGCATTGCCATGGAACCTTATTTTTCGAACACAAATTCCATCATTTACATCACGTACCGATGGTTTTAAGTTTTTGTCGCATCTTTTCCTTTTTTTCTTGCTTTTGATTTTTTTCAATAGATCTGAAATGGAGATTGATTTGCTAACAAAGAGTATTTTTACAAATATTCTAAAGGTTCTCTATATCCTACAAATATTCTCATGATCCTACATAAGGTATAGATTTCGAATATCAAATGTAAGGATTAATTTTAAAAGAAATATTTTTTGTATTTGTTAATTATGGGCCTTTTATAGTTAGCGATTTTCTTTTTAGTAAATTGTGGAACTTTATATGTCTTATTTATCATAATTATTTTTAGTTTTTTATTCTTTACGGATGGATTAGGAACAATGCATAACTAAATAGGCCCACTAGGGTTGACTTTTTTCAAGGGTTTCTTTATTTAATATAATTTTTTGTAGGGTTTTTTTGCTTATAAAAGAAAACAATAGCCTTGTAATGGAGGGAGAACTGATATGATTAATGAAAATATATTTCAGGAAGCTTTTTACTTCACCTTCGGGTGTTCTTGATTGAATGTTTGATTTTGACTTATCAAAAGGAGTGATCATCCATTGTGGCGTCTTAAGATTGGTGCTTTAGCGATTTTCTTTTTAGTGAATTGTGAAATCTTTGTATCCTTTTCTTATTCTTTTTTTTTTGTGTTCAATCTATATTTGTTCTTAAAAAAAGAGAAGGAAACTCTTCAGAGTTAAACAAAATTGATAAATCAGAGTTGCAACTTAAAACGGTAATAACTTTTGACTTGGGTATCGAAATGACAATTGTAATATATCAAATTGAAGCTCTTATCGATTCCTATAATCCGAGTAGGCATTGCTATGGAACCACTTTTTAGAAGCCAAATTAAATCATTTACATCACTAATCAAGGGTTTAAAGTTTTTGTCGTACATTTTCCATTTTGCTTGCTTTTGATATTATTCAATAGTTGGAGATTTATGTGCGGACCAAAATTATTTTTACAAATATTCTAAATATTCTCAATATCCTACAAATATTCTCATGATCCTTAATAAGGGATAGATTTGGAATGTGAAATGGAAGGATAAACTTTGGAAGCAATTTTGTTTTTAGTTTTAGTTAATTATAGGCCTTTTATTGTTTGCGATTTTCTTTTTAGTGAATTGTGTATTTTATATGTCATAATTATCATAAGTATTTTTATTCTTTTATTCTTTACAAATGGATTAGGCACAATCCGTAACTAAATAGACCCACTAGGGTTGAATTATGACAAGGGTTGCTTCATTTAAGATAAATTTTGTTTTAGGTTTTGTTGCTTATAATAGAAAAAAATAGCTTTCTAATGGAAGGAGAACTGATATTATTAAGGAAAATGTATTTCAGAAAAGATTCTTGCTTTGCATTTTGGTTTTCTTGATTGAATGCTTAAATTCGACTTATCAAAGGGAGTGATCATCCTTTGTGGCATCTCAAGATTGGTGTTTTATGGACTTGTTGTTGTTTTTGTCTTTGGATTTCATTTGGTAATTCTCTTTGATATATTTGTATCTTTTTCTTATTCTTTTTTTTTGTGTACAATCTATCTTTTTTCTTAAAAAAAGTGAGAAGGAAAATAAAGAAGAGTACTACTGTTCACAATTAAAAAATAACTTTTAACAAATCGGAGTTGCAACTTTAAATGGTCACAACTTTTAACTTGGGTATCGAAAAGACTATTATAATATATGAAATAGATGCTCGTATTGATTCCCGAAATCTCAGTGCACCTTGCTATAGAAACTCATTTTCGAAACCAAATTAGATCATTTACATCATTTATCGAGGTTTTAAAATTTTTGTCACACCTTTTATGTTTTGCTTGCTTTCAATGTATTCAATAGAGTTGTATTAGACATTGATGTCTTGACTAAGTGTATGTTTTCAAATATTCTAAAGATTCTCAATATCCTACAAATATTCTCATGATCCTACACAAGGGATAGATTTGGAATATCAAATGCAAAGATTAATTTTGGAAGAATTTTTTTTATTTTAGTTAATTATGGGCCTTTTATGGTTGAATATTTCCTTTTTAGTGATGTGGAATTTTATATGTCTTATTTATCATAAGAAGTTTTTGTCTTTTATTCTTTACGGATGGATTAGGCATGATCCATTACTAAATAGGCCCACTATGGTTGAATTACATCTAAGGTTCCTTTCTTTAAGATAAATTTTATCTAGGTTTTTGTTGCTTACAAAAGAAAACAACAGACTAGTAATGGAGGTAGAACTGATATCATTAATGAAAATTTATTTCAGGAAGAATTTTGGTTTGCCTTATGGTGTTCTTGATTGAATGCTTGAATTCGACTTTTCAAAGGGAGTGATCACCTTTTGTGGTGTCTTAAGGTTGGGGTTTTATTGTCTTATTTTTGTTATTCTTTTCTTTGGATTTTGTTCCGTAGTTCTTTTTGAATTCATTGTATATTTTTCTTGTTCTTTATTTCTGTGTTCAATCTATCTTTGTTCTTTGAAAAAGAAGCGGGAAATAAAGAAGAGTGCTACTGTTCACAGTTTAAAAAAAACATTTGACATATTGGACTAAATAACATTGTAATGGAGGGAGAACTAATATCATAAATGAAAATTTATTTTAGAAATATTTTTCGTTTTCCTTATGGTGTTATTGATTGAATGCTTGAATTTAACTTTACAAAGGAAGTGATCAGTATTTGTGGTGTCTCAAGGTTGGGGTTTTATGGACTTGTTGTTGTTTACGTCTTTGGATTTCCTTTCTTATTCTTTATTCCTGTGTTCAATCTATATTTGTTCTACAATAAAAAAGAGAAGGATAAAAAGAAGAGTGATGTTTTTCCTAGTTTCAAAAAAAAATTTCATAAATAAGAGTTACAACTTTAAACGGCTTTAACTTTTGACCCGAGTATCGAAATGAGTATTATAATATATCAAATTGAACCTCGTATTATTTCCCATGATCTGAGAAGGCCTTACTTTAAAACATCATTTTTTAAAACAAAATCAGACGTTTACATCACCTATCGACATATTAAAGTTTTTTTCACACATTTTCTATTTCCTAGCTTTCAGTTTTATTCAATAGAGTTGTAATGGAGATTGATGTGCCACCAAGAGTATGTTTAAAACTATTCTAAAGATTCTCAATATCCTACAAATATTCTCATGATCCTACACAAGGGATAGATTTGGAATATCAAATGCAAGGATTAATATTGGAAGCAATTTTTTTTATTTTAGCTAATTATGAGACTTTTTTGGTTAGCGATTTTCTTTTTAATGAATTGTGGTATTTTATATTTCTTATTTATCCTTAGTATTTTTTGTCTTTTATTCTTTACATCTAGTGTTCCTTTCTTTAAGATAAATTTCAACTAGGATTTTGTTGCTCATAAAAGAAAACAGTAGGCTGCTAATGGAGGGAGAACTGATATTATAAATGAAATTTTATTTTAGAAATCTTTTTGCTTTGCCTTATGATGTTCTTGATTGAATGGTTGAATTCAAAGTATCAAAGGGAGTAATCATCCTTTGTTACGTCTCAAGGTTGGGGTTTTATAGACTAGTTGTTATTTTCATCTTTAGATTACGTTTCATAGATCTCCTTGAAATCTTCATATCTCTTTGTTATGCTTTATACCTGTGTTCAATCTATCTTTGTTCTTAAAAAACTAAAAAATAAAAAGAAGAGTGATGATGTTCATAGTTTCAAAAACAGAAAACAATTTGATAAATCAGAGTTGTAACTTTAAAAGGCGATAACATTTGGCTCTAGTACCTAAATGACCATTACAATATATCAAATCAAAGTCTGTATCATTTCCAATGATATGAGTGGGCCTCGCTTTGGAACCACATTTTTCGAACACAAATTTTGACGTTTACATCACCTACCGACAGTTTAAACTTTTTTTCGCACCATTACAATTTTTCTTGCTTTCGATTTTATTCGATGAGGTTATAATGGAGATTAAGGTGCAAATTAATATGGCCATAACTTTTGACTCATTTATCAAAAAGAATCTTATAATATATCAAATCAAAACTCGTATAGTTTCACATGATTCAAGAAGGTCTCGCTTTATAACCTCGTTTTTCAAACCCTAATTCTAACGTTTAAATCACCTACTGAGGGATTAAAAAAAATTTCTCACCTTTTCCATTTTACTAGCTTTCGGTTTTGCTCAATAAAGTTATAATGGAGATTGATATTTTGACTAAGAAAATGTTTACAGTTATTCAAAATATACTCAATATACAACAAATATTCTCAAAATCATACAAAAATTCTCATCGTCCTACACAAGAGATAGATTTAGAATATCAAATGCAAGGATTAATTTTGGAAGCAATATTTTTTTGTTTTAGCTAATTATGGGACTTTTATGGTTAGCGATCTTGGAATTTTATATGTCTAATTTATCATAAGTAGTTTTAGTCTTTTATTCTTTACGGATAGGTTAGGCATAATCAACAACTAAATAGGCCCACTTAGGTTTAATTGCGTCTAGGGTTCCTTTCTTTAATATAAATTTCATCTAGGGTTTTGTTGCTTATAAAAGAAAACCTTAGTATGACAATGGAGGGAAAACTGATATCATAAATAAAAATTTATTTTAGAAAGGTTTTTGCTTTGCCATCTAGATTTCGAGATTGAATGGTTAAATTCATCTTATTAAAGAGAGTGATCATCCTTTGTTGCATCTCAAGGTTGGGGTTTCATGGACTTGTTGTTGTTGTTTTCGTCTTTGGATTTCGTTTCATAGTTCTCTTTGAAATCTTTGTATCTCTTTCTTATTCTTTGTTTCTATATTCAATCTATCTTTATTTCAAAAAATAAAGAATAAAAAGGAAAGTGATGATGTTCACAGTTTAAAAAACATTTGATAAATAGTAATTACAACTTAAACGGCCACAACTTTTAACTCTTGTATGGAAATGATTATTATAATATATCAAATCAAAGCTCGTATCGATTCTCATGATTTGAGAAGGCCTTTCTTAGAAACTCATTTTTTCGAACGCAAATTACAACATTTACATCATCAATCGAGGGTTTAAACTTTTTTTTGCAACTTTACAATTTTGCTTGCTTTCGGTTTTATTCAATAGAGCTGTAATGGAGATTAAGGTGTGCACCATGAGTATGTTTATAAATATTCTAAATATTCTCAATATCCTTTAAATATTCTCAAGATCATACAAATATTCTCATAGTCCTACACATGGAATAGACTAGGAATATAAAATTCAAGGATTAATTTTGGAAGCAATTTTTTTGTTTTAGTTAATTATGGGACTTTTATGGCTAACGATTTTCTTTTTATGAAAATTGTGGAAGTTTATACGTCTTATTTATCATAAGAACTTTCAGTCTTTTATTATTTACGGTTGGATTAGGCACAATCCACAACTTAATTGGCCTACTAGGATTGAATTATGTATTGGGTTTCTTTCTTTAAGATAAATTTCATCTATGGTTTTGTTGCTTGTAAAAGAAAATCGTAGCATGGTACTGGAGGGAGAAATGATATCATAAATGAAATTTTATTTTAGAAAGGTTTTTGCTTTGCCATCTAGTGTTCTTGATTGAATGGTTGCATTCAACTTATCAATGGGAGTTATCATCCTTTGTTACGTCTTAAGGTTGGTGTTTAATAGACTTTTTGTTGTTGTTTTTGTGTTTGGATTTTGTTTTGTAATTTTATTTGAAATATTCATATCACTTTCTTATTTTTTTTATTTATGTGTTCAACCTATCTTTGTTAAAAAAAAGGAATAAAAAGAAGAGTGGTGTTGTTAACAGTTTAAAAAAAATACATTTGATAAATCAAAATTGCAACTTTAAATGACCATAACTTTTAACTTGAATACTGAAATGACTATTATAATATATCAAATTGAAGCTCGTATGGATTCATATGATCTGAGAGGGCCTCTCTTTGAAATCTCATTTTTTCGAACAAAAATTCCAATATTTACATCTCTTATTGAGGTTTTAAACATTTTTTTGCACCTTTACATTTTTGCTTGCTTTCGGTTTTATTGAATCGAACTATAATGGAGATTAAGGTGCAAATTTATATGGCCATAACTTTTGACTCATGTATCAAAAAGAATCTTATAATATATGAAATCGAAGCTTGTATAGTTTCACATGATTCAAGAAGGCCTCGCTTTATAACCTCATTTTTCAAACCCTAATTCTGACGTTTAAATCACCTACCGAGGGATTAAAATTTTTTTCTCACCTTTTCTGTTTTACTAGCTTTCGGTTTTACTCAATAAAGTTGTAATGGAGATTGATATTTCGACTAAGAAAATGTTTATAGTTATTCAAAATATACTCAATATACAACAAATATTCTCAAAAATCATACAAATATTCTCATGATCCTACACAAGAGATACATTTGGAATATCAAATGCAAGGATTAATTTTGGAAGAAATATTTTTTTGTTTTAGCTAATTATGGGACTTTTATGGTTAGCGATCTTGGAATTTTATATGTCTAATTTATCATAAGTATTTTTAGTCTTTTATTCTTTACGGATAGGTTAGGCATAATCAACAACTAAATAGGCCCACTTAGGTTTAATTGCGTCTAGGGTTCCTTTCTTTAATATAAATTTCATCTAGGGTTTTGTTGCTTATAAAAGAAAACCTTAGTATGACAATGGAGGGAAAACTGATATCATAAATAAAAATTTATTTTAGAAAGGTTTTTGCTTTGCCATCTAAATTTCGAGATTGAATGGTTAAATACATCTTATTAAAGAGAGTGATCATCCTTTGTTGCATCTCAACATAGCGTCGATTCCAGGTGTCAACCGACGCTACGCTACGTGGATAGTGTCGGTTGACGTGGTGAACCGATGCTATCCACGTAGCGTAGCGTCATTTGACACCTAGAACCGACGCTATCCACGTAACATAGCTTTGGTTGACACCTAGAACCGAAACAACGTCCACATGTAGCATCGGTTGACACTTAGAAATGACGCTATTCATGTAGCATAGCATCGATTGACACATGGAACCGATGCTATGTCCATGTGTAGCGTCGGTTCGACACATCAACTGACGCTACACACATGGATAAATTATTTTCTCTTCTTTCTTCACTAGACAGAAATTATTCCAAGCGTTGTATAACTCTTAAAACCCCAAAACCTCTTCCACTTTTCCTCCACTCTTTCTCATTTTCCAGCCACCTACGACCACCAATTCCAATGCCGATAAGTGGGTTTTCTTCCTCTCTAACTAATCTTTTAGATCCCCTATTTTTTATATCTCATTTATCATAAATATTTTTAGTCTTTTATTCTTTACGATGGATTAGGCAAAATCCACAACTTAATAGGCCTACTAATTTTGAATTACGTCTTGGGTTCCTTTCTTTAAGAAAAATTTCATCTAAGGTTTTATTGCTTATAATAGAAAATAGTAGCATTTTAATGGAAAGAGAACTCATATCATAAAGGAAAATTTATTTTAGAAAGCTTTTTGTTTTACCTTATGGTGTTCCTGATTTAATAGTTGAATTCAAATTTTCAAAGGGAGTCATTATACTTTGTTACATCTCAAGGTTGCGATTTTATGGACTTATTGTTTTTCGTCTTTGGATTTTGTTTCGTAGTTCTCTTTGAAATATTCATATCACTTTCTTATTTTTATTTCTGTGTTCAATCTACTTTATTCTTCAAAAAATAAGAAGAAAAGTGATGCTATTCACTATTTCAAAAAAAGACATTTAATAAATCGGAGTTACAATTTTTAACAGCAATAACCTTTTAACTCTCGTATCAAAACAACTATTATAATATATAAATTGAAGCTCATATTAGTTCCTATGATCATAACGGGACTCACTTTGGAACCTCATTTTTCGAACCTAAATTCCAATATTTACATCACCTTCGAGGGTTTAAACTTTTTTTTTGCACCTTTATAGTTTCGCTTGATTTAATTTTATTCAATAGAGCTTAATGGGAATGAGGTGCCAACCACGAATGTGTTTACAAATAATCTAAAGATTCTTCATATCCTACAAATATTCTCAAGATCATACAAATATGGCTAGCCATTGTTTTTTTGAATTTTGGAATTTTACATGTCTTATTTATCATATGTATTTTTAGTCTTTTATTCTTTATGGATAGATTAGGCAAAATCCACAACTTAATAGGCCCACTAGGGTTGAATTATGTCTTGGGTTCCATTCTTTAAGATAAATTCCATCTAGTGTTTTATTGCTTATAAAAGAAAATAATAATATTGTAATGGAGGGAGAACTGATATCATAAATGAAAATTTGTTTTCGAAACATTTTTGCTTTGCCTTCTGGTGTTTTTGATTGAATGTGTAAGGACTATGAGTGTTGGCTATTTTCGTGGACAAAATATTTATTTGTAAATTTATTTTTAGGCCTGCTATCAAGTTTATCAAGAAGAGCCGAACAAATGTTCAAGTTCCAAATATCCGTACTTCAGGTATGTCTTTTATAATTACGACACAAAGAATTTCATTTATACATTTAATAGTACATGTTCATAAATCTAAAATTATTTTTGGTGCTTAAATATTTTTTATGTGTCTTAATATTTTTTAAGATGTGATTTAAAAATATAAATATTTTTTATTAAGGCTTTGAATGGGCTTTGAAAAAATTAAGCCCAAAATGCATTTAAACCTAATATTATTAGGTATTATTATTATCTATAAATATAGAGACATTAGGGTTGCTGCATTGTGTGCTGAGAAAAAAAAAAGGGCTGCCGCATTGAAACAAAGAAAAAGAAAAACATTCAAAATCTGGTGAAAAGCTAATTGATATTTGCAATAGTGAAGATAAGAAGTTAATTAGCGTTTGCAGCAGTGAAGGTGAAAAGCTAATTGATATTTGCAATAGTGAAGATAAGAAGCTAATTAACGTTTCCAGCAGTGAAGGTGAGAAGCTAATTAATATTTGAAATAGCAAAGGTGAGATCAAAGTTAATTCATATTTGCATCAGCATACAAAATAATTAAAGTACAAAAAATTAGAGAAGCTATTTTTTATTAAATTTATGCTTAATCTTTTTGCCCTAGAATATTCTAGTTGATTTGATTTAAGTGATATATGTTTTGAATCATCTAGTTAGGATTATTCATTGTTAAATCCGTTCTAGAACACACACGGGCACTTGTGTTTTTTTGTGCTAACCTTTTTGCAGTTCATTTGTGAACGATCTGATTGGCGGGGAGCTTATTGGAACGTTGGTCTGAAAACCGCTCACGCTAATATTGGAAACTGTGAAAACAGAGCAGGGGCTCGTAAGTAAAGTACATTGGGGCAGTATCCTAGGGAGGGTAGCATAAGACCGAGTTTGTACTTGAACATTTGATTTTCATAGTGGAAAGTTAGGTGGTCCGGTGGACCGGTGGTTTTCCTCTTAGGTCATGTTTGTGGCCTAGGTTGTTTCCACCTAAAAATATCGTGTGTTATTATTTCCGCACTTTACTCTTACACACGATTGCATGTCTGGCCGCTTTGTTTAGGTTATTAAATTATAAATTGATAAAAATTAAAAATAACCTATTCACCCCCCTCTAGGTTAATCAGGTCCATATCTTATAAACTTTCAATTGGTATCAGAGCCGACACTAGACACACTTAGTGAGATTGATCTTAGGGACACACACACTTACTTATGGACCAAATGAAAGAAGGTGGGTCATCTGTTAGACCCCCACTCTTTGATGGGTTTAATTACCCTTACTGGAAGGCTCGCATGCAAGCCTTTCTCAAACAAGATGAAAAAGTCTGGGATGCTATTCTTGATGGTTGGGAACCACCTTCTGTAACGAAAGATGGTGTAACAATCATAAAGCCAAGAAGAGACTGGACCACTGAAGAACGCACCCTTAGTGGGGCAAACCAAAAAGGTCTAAGCTCAATATTCGCTGCAATGTCGATGGATGAGTTTCGTCGCATCTCCGACTGTGAGACTGCTAAAGATGCATGGAATGCACTTGCTCTTGCTCATGAAGGAACTTCCCAAGTAAAACAAACAAAATTGAGATTGCTAACATCTGAGTTTGATTCTATTAAAATGAGCAACAATGAAACTTTTGGTCAATTCTATGCTCGCTTCTATGATATCACTAATGCTTGTTCTAACCTTGGTGAGAAAATTCCACAACCTATACAAGTGCGCAAGCTCCTAAGCTCTTTAACAGCTGACTATAAGATGAAAGTTACAGCGATAGAGGAAAGCAAGAATGTAGACACACTAAAAATTGATGAACTTGTCGGGTCAATCCAAACCTATGAGCTTTCTCTTGATCCACCCAAGAAAAATAAGGATGTGGCATTCAAAAGCTCCAAAAAGGATATCTTTGATAGTGATGATGATATGAATGATGAGTCACTAGTCTTGTTAGCACAAAAATTTAAGAAGTTCATGAAGAAGAAGGGTCAACAGAATAATCATTTCAACAAGGGACAATCCAGTCGTTCGAATGACCGAAAATCAAGGGAAATCAAGTCTCCTAGCCTTGATGGTAAGAAAAGTAAGCCCACTAATCCTCAATGCTTTACTTGTGGGGGATTTGGTCATATTTCTATAGATTGTGCTAACAATAAAAAGAAATTTGGAAAAGCCTTTAATGCTACACTCAGTGACACAGAAAGTGAGCAGGACAATGCTAGTAACTCAGAGGATGATGACACTAATTATTGTGCCTTCACCGCAACTGTCAATGCACATCACAATGACTCCGACCTTAGCTCGGATGAAGAAAATGAGGAAATAAACTCTTCTCTCTTACTGTCTAAGTTTAAAGTATCAAATTATGAGGAACTATTCATGGATTGTCTAGGTGCTAGGGAAGAGAGAGATAAATTTCTTGTGGAAGTAACTAAACTTAATGATATCATCAATGTTCACAAAACAAATTCCTCTAACCTAGAGAAAGATAAAAAGGAATTGTCTGATCATATTAATGCTTTGAATTTGAGACTTGCAGAAACCATTGAGGAAAACAAAAATCTCAAGCAAGAACTTAGTATTGCTAAAGAAACGATGAAGAATTTGACCATTGGTGCTGAAAAATTAACCAAAGTCCTAGACTATGGAAAGCCACATGGAGATAAGAGAGGTCTTGGATACATAGATGAACAATCAACACCTTCATCATCCAAAACTCAATTTGTAAAACCCACTATTGCTCAGGCAGGGAAGGTAGTTTTTGCACCTTATCATTCTAAGAAAATTCAGTTTGTTCCCATCTGTCATCATTGTGGTAGGAAAGGACATATAAGACCTAAGTGTAGATTTCTTTATGCTTATGATTCTATCACGAATACAAATGTTTCTAAAACACCTCAAAAATTTTCAAAATGTAAAGTTTTTACTACAAGAACTACACAAAAAGATAAATATAAAAAACCAGTAACTCAAATGTCCAAAATTAGAAAAGGATGGGTTAAGAAATCTGAGTTGCACTGCTTTGTGGCCCATATAGCATTTAAAGTAAAATCAAATACCGCTTGGTATTTTGATAGTGGATGCTCTAGACACATGACAGGGAATCGTTCTTTGTTTACAACCTTTAAGGAATACAATGAAGGGACAGTTACCTTTGGTGATGGTAAAACATCTAGAATTATTGGAAAAGGCTCTGTTCAAATAGAGGGTGATAGGGGCAGAACCGACATCGCCGATCCTGCCCGTTACTTTGGTTTTATCTATTTATAAAACTCTCGCAAGTGCACGAATCATTTCGTAGAAAATGATAAGTATACTCCCAAGGTCGATCTAAGGAAGGAATGTATGTGGTTTTTAATTTATTATTCAAACTTTTAAAAACGAAATTAAATCCTAAACATCCTGTCACGATATTTTGGGTTTTGTGTTTTTAATCTATTAACATAAAAATAAACAAAGATTCAATAAATATTTATGCAAATTTTATCATTTAAAATAGTGGAGTATTTATGGATATACTAACTAAGTTAATTATGCTTGCTCATATTATTTAGGTTATTAAAGATATGAATTGATATTTATTGATTCTCTCTTTTTTATATGAATATCACCTTTGGTGGGGTTAGATATTCTTTGTTAACTAAACAAATCAATTAACACCTATGGGTGGGGTTGATAACTAATTTGGTTAATTAAATTAATTTCTTTTTCTAAGAGATTGAAAATGAACCATTTAAATGCCACCTTTGGTGGGGTTAGACAGTTTAAACTTTATTCAAGGTGTCCAAATTAAACCTAAAAATTTAGTTATCCGAGTACTAACTTTCAAGTTTTAAAACCACTACTGAAAACATGTTGTCAATACATTTTCAGATAATAATTCTTATAAAAACTTTTGAAATAGAGCTTCACTCTAACTACCGGGCGATTGTACCATCAAATAAAAGAGCACTACTCTAAATCGATAGGATAACTAAACCTTAAAATCTAATTTTCAGGTTTAAGTTTGTAATGAAAAATAATATATTTCTCTCTAACATTCTTAATATAAAATCTTGAATAAAAATAAAATCAATTCATTTTAGAGATTTTTACCTATTTAATATTTCGCAAGCATAACAACGTTATTATTACATCATGTTTATAAACAGCCAGCAAAGTTAAATTTAATCACAGACAAATTAAATATAACATGTAAGAATAAAGCATAAAAAATAACTGTAAAGAAAATAAAATCCTTACAGAACTTCGATGCTATTCCGTTCTTTGGAAAACCTCCAAGCGGAATTTGCACTCCCATTTATTGAATCGAAAAGCTAATAAATTACAAAAACATAACTAGTTCTTCCCAAAAAGGGAAGAACTCTAAAACTAAGAGAAATTAACTAAGAACTAAGAAAAACTAAAAAAAACCTAAAAATCTAAGAAAAGAGAGAAAGAAAGAAGAGAGAAGTGTGTTTTGAAGGTGTGTTTTGAAGGTAAGGGAAGGGGGGTATTTATAGGTGAGGATGGAGAGAAAAAATGAGTAAAAAAATGTTAAAAAAATATTTAAAAATGTAAAAACGCGTATTGGAATTGCTGATGTCATTAATGACGTCAGCATGATGTCACAAGGGCGGCTGCACGTGAAAAATGGGGCGAAAAGGCGTTGGGCGCGCGCGGAGGGGCCGCTGATGCCGCGCGCGCGCGGGGTCGCCGCGCGCAGTCGGCGCGCGTGAACTGCCCGCGTGATGGGGCGCGCGCGGACGGGCAGGCCAGCGCGGCGCGCGGCGCACGGGCGCCGGATCGCCGGGCGCGCGTTGCAAGCGGGCGCGATTTCAGATCTTTTTGACATTTTTGACCTTTTCGATCCATTTTGTCCAATTTTTCCATGTTTGTTGACCTTTTCCCACTTATTTATTAATATATTTGTGATGTATTGCTTCAAGTATTCCTCTTTGAGTCTTTAAATTGCGTTTTTAAGCCAAAATACCTGAAAAACAATAAAAATACCCGTGATTCCGAAAAAGACAAATTTATATAAATATATGATAAAACATATAAATATATGTATTTTTAATCAATTAATGTACATAAAATCATGGTTATTTTAGTACTTTTTGGGCACTCATCACAACCCGCAACCAGCTTCTTGCTAGTCCCTTAGCAAGAGAAGCGATAAAAACTAAAAATTAAACTATCCTAAATCACTTTCGTGGATTGAAACGGTTGCATTTAGCCTATGCAACAAGCCGTTAAACCCCTAGGTTGCCCTAGTGGACGAGTTTGAGTCTCGTGAGGGTTTTCAATAATGATACCCACAAACATTGAACTAAATAAAAAGAAACTATAAAAACAATCACAACACAATCAAAAATTAATTTAAGAATAAAAGAAAACAACATATCACAAAAATATCTCATACTTTTTAATCTCCTTTAAGATCATAATTAAAATCTCAAGCATAAGTTATTTTAATCTCTTTAAACAATCATGATTTTATTATAATAATTAGTCGAAAATCATTTTCATATTTCATTTCAAAAATGTATCAATTTAATTTTACCCAATTTCAGTGTCATGAATCAGAATTCGCTTCGACTCTATTCCTCACAAGTCAATACTCTCAAAGCTCGAATCCTATGGGTTCAAACACTCATACTAATTTATATGCGAAAGAGTTGATGTATAGAAATGAACTAATATGTTCGCATATGTATAAAGAATAAAGGCTCAAAGTGTTATTTTGATATTGATCTCATGAAAGGAATCGAATGTATAAATTATAAAGATATCATATATAAAAATTATTTTCATGCATAAATCAAACTCATTAAGAAAGAATTTCAAGATATATGCTTTTTACAAATGAAGAAATTGCAATGACTTTTTAGGGAATTATTTCCTATATCTTTTTTTTTTTGTAATTAGCCTGTACTCACAACTTTGTAGGGAATGTGGGTCATAGTATGAAGATGATACTATATTTTTTTTTATCTCTCTAATTTTTTTTCAATATATGTATATTTTAGAGAGTCAACCCATGTACAGATTGTACATTTTTTTGGATTTTGGTGAGTGGTTAATTTGGTGGCTTTTCTGTTTGATCTTGGTTTAGGTAACCCCAGATATGTCTCTTTTTTTTGTAACAGTCATGCACGAATGAGATAAAAGCATATACTATCAATTTCTACTCAAATCATTTAATCTAAGCAAAAATAATAATAAAAAATATACGACACTCTATTAAGATGAGAAAAAATTCATACATTCAATATTAATGCCTATAGAGATCATCTAAGAATTTGAAGAAATAAGAAATGTGTTTGGAGTAGAAAAAATATATATTTCACTCTAAATAAAGGAAATTAGGCTCAAATTATATCTCACAAAGGTAGTCTCCACTAAAACAAATTCATAAACACCGATTTTGGGTTTAATATAATTTCTACATCTTATCAAGAAATACTAGTTATGACAAAAATTAACTAATTATCAAAAACAATTACAAAATATTTCATGATATGTTTTCAAAAATTAATCTAACAGTACAAAAGACTTAACTCTTTACTTAAATTTGATTTAAAGAAATGATAAATTTTTGTGAGAAAATATATTTTTTTTTTATTTTTTTTTAAATTTCAAAAATTACTAAATCACACAAAACAAACACAAAAAATGAAGATGTGAACATAAAAAAGAAATTTTTTTTTTTTTTTGAAATTTTTTTTTTTTTTTAAAAAATTGTTAAATCTTTTTTTTTCTTTTCTAATTAAGCATGGTAACTTTTCACCACCCCCAACCAAGAACTTACATTGTCCTCAATGTAACAACTGTAAATTAAAGATAAAGAGAAAAGAGAAGAAAGATTACCTATTTCTTGAGAATGTGTAAGTAGTAATGGGGAAATGCAATTGCATTCATCATATTCATCATTAAAGTGTATACGAACTGATTCTTTGTGAACTTCTAACAACTCAAAAAATATTTTTAGTTTTAACAATTTAAAAATTATTCACATATAATTAAACCAAAATAAACAATAAAATTAAAACAAATAACAAAAAAATTACCTAAAATGATGGGTTGCCTCCCATCCAGCGCTTAGTTTAACGTCTTAGCAAGACGTAACTTGGGGATTGCCTTTTAAGTAAACTCAATGTCCCCTCATCATTGAGTCAATCAAACCTACAAGTAAGACAATGTTGTCTACCTATACTGTTTCAAACATGCCCTATTGATTTTCAAATTTTTCTGTACCAAAAACTAGGGGCATGCTTGAGGGTTTTAGATAACCCACATCTAGGTGCAAATCAAATAATTAAGGCATCAAAACACAATTGTACCTAGAACAAACAAAACAACTAACTCCTTAGATTGTAATTAAAGCTTTAAAATTTTGGAGATAGTTTCAGAATTTTTTTTTTTAATTTTTTTTGAAGTTAAAATAACATAATCGATTAACCAAGAGTGCTCCAGGAAAGAATGGTGGGGCAAAGGCTCCTTAAAAACCATCCTCCTAGATAGAGCAACGTTCTTAGGAAAGACTAGTGGCACAAAGGCTTCCAAGAACTAGTCTCCTGCATAACTCCCTTAGATCTTTACTTTTCATGCTATTAAAATTAAGTTAATTAAGTTAAGTTAAGTTAAAATTTAAGTTAATTAAGTTAATAAAAAGGTAGGTTAATTAAGTTAATGAAAATCTAAGTTAATTAAGTTAGTAAATTAAATTAATATAAGTTAGTAACTTAATTTACTAAAAACCTAAGTTAATTAACTTAAGCGAAAATTAAAAAAAAGTAGTTAAAAAAAAAATTTGAAAAAAAAAAAATAAAATAAAATAAAAAGAGAAAAAATAAAAATTAAGCCAAAAAAAATAATAATAATAAAATAAAATAAATTGAAAAAAATAATTGAAAAAGGTAAAAGAAAAAAAGAAAAAGAAAAAACAACAAAAATAAAATAAAAAAAATTGAAAATAAAGTTTTTGATTTTTTTTTTTTTTATTTTTTTATTTTTTATTTTTTTATTTTTTATTTTTTTATTTTTTATTTTTTTTATTTTTTTTATTTTTTTATTTTTTTTATTTTTTTATTTTTATTTTTATTTTTTTTTTTTATTTTTTTATTTTTTATTTTTTTATTTTTTTTATTTTTTTATTTTTTTTATTTTTTTATTTTTTTATTTTTTTATATTTTTTTATTTTTTTTTTATTTTTTTTTATTTTTTTATTTTTTTATTTTTTTATTTTTTTATTCTTATTTATTTATTAATTTAATTTAAAATTTATTTACTTTTTTTTTTTTACTTCAAATTTCAAAATGCAAAATTATTTTATTATTCATGCTATATTTTTTTTATTTATTACGAAATTGAAATTTGAATTTTTTTTTTACTTTTCACAAACAACAAAATTTTTTATTTTTTTTAATTTTTTAATAAAAAAAATCACAATTATTTACAGCACAAAAAGTTTTTAAAATTTTGATAAATAATTTAAAAACGCTATTCCTTCCCAAGAATGGCCAAAAACTTGATACCATCTGGCAAAAAACTTGATAGTGAGCGACATCGTAGATCCTCGCACTGTTACTTTGGTTTTATCTATTTATAAAACTCTCGAAGTGCACGAATCATTTCGTAGAAAATGATAAGTATACTCGAGTCGATCTAAGGAAGGAATGTATGTAGTTTTTAATTTATTATTCAAACTTTTAAAAAGCGAAATTAAATCCTAAACATCCTGTCACGATATTTTGGGTTTTGTGTTTTTAATCTATTAACATAAAAATAAACAAAGATTCAATAAATATTTATGCAAATTTTATCATTTAAAATAGTGGAGGATTTATGGATATACTAACTAAGTGAATTATGCTTGCCATATTATTTAGGTTATTAAAGATATGAATTGATATTTATTGATTCTCTCTTTTTATATGAATATCACCTTTGGTGGGGTTAGATATTCTTTGTTAACTAAACAAATCAATTAACACCTATGGGTGGAGTTGATTACTAATTTGGTTAATTAAATTAATTTCTTTTTCTAAGAGATTGAAAATGAACCATTTAAATGCCACCTTTGGTGGGGTTAGGCGATTTAAACTTTATTCAAGGTGTCCAAATTAAACCTAAAAATTTAGTTATCCAAGTACTAACTTTCAAGTTTTAAAACCACTTGAAAACATGTTGTCAATACATTTTGAGATAATAATTCTTATAAAAACTTTTGAAATAGAGCTTCACTCTAACTACCTAGGCGATTGTACCATCAAATAAAAGAGCACTACTCTAAATCGAATAGGATAACTAAACCTTAAAATCTAATTTTCGGGTTTAAGTTTGTAATGAAAAATAATATATTTCTCTCTAACATTCTTAATATAAAATCTTGAATAAAAATAAAATCAATTCATTTTAGAGATTTTTACCTATTTAATATTTATGAAGCATAACAACGTTATTATTACATCATGTTTATAAGCAGACAAAGTTAAATTTAATCACAGACAAATTAAATATAACATGTAAGAATAAAGCATAAAAAATAGCGTAAAGAAAATAAAATCCTTCTGAGAACTTCGATGCTATTCCGTTCTTTGGAAAACCTCCAAGCGGAATTTGCACTCCCATTTATTGAATCGAAAAGCTAATAAATTACAAAAACATAACTAGTTCTTCCCAAAAAGGAAGAACTCTAAAACTAAGAGAAATTAACTAAGAACTAAGAAAAACTAAAAAAACTAAAAATCTAAGAAAAGAGAGAAAGAAAGAAGAGAGAAGTGTGTTTTGAAGGTGTGTTTTGAAGGTAAGGGAAGGGGGGTATTTATAGGTGAGGATGGAGAGAAAAAATGAGTAAAAAATGTTAAAAAATATTTAAAAATGTAAAAACGCGTATTGGAATTCTTGATGTCATTAATGACGTCGGATGATGTCACAAGGGCGGCCGCACGTGAAAAATGGGGCGAAAAGGCGTTGGGCGCGCGGAGGGGCTGGCGCGCGCAGTCGGCGCACGTGAGCAGTGCCCGCGCGATGGGGCGCGCGGATGGCAGGCGCTGCCATGCGCGCTGGCGTAAATTGAATCATGGGCTGGGCTGACGGGCGCGATTTCCGTCTTTTTGACATTTTTGACCTTTTCGATCCATTTTGTCCAATTTTTCCATGTTTGTTGACCTTTTCCCACTTATTTATTAATATATTTGTGATGTATTGCTTCAAGTATTCCTCTTTGAGTCTTTAAATTGCGTTTTTAAGCCAAAATACCTGAAAAACAATAAAAATACCCGCGATTCCGAAAAAGACAAATTTATATAAATATATGATAAAACATATAAATATATGTATTTTTAATCAATTAATGTACATAAAATCATGGTTATTTTAGTACTTTTTGGGCACTCATCAGAGGGTATCCCTAAACTTGATGAAGTTTTATATGTGGAAGGACTTAAGGCAAACTTGATTAGCATAAGTCAAATATGTGATAGTGATTTTAATGTGCAATTTACAAACAATCACTGTATTGTAACAGATCAAAATGGTGAATGTGTGATTAGGGGAATCAGATCACATGACAATTGTTATTGTATTGATACATCACCCACAGTAACATGTAACCTAGCTAGCAATGACTCAACTATCTTGTGGCACGAAAAGCTAGGTCATATGAATTTTAAAGATCTGGTTAGATTAAGCAAAATTGAGACTGTGCGTGGTTTACCTATTCTTTCAAAAATTGAAACACCTGTATGTGGACCATGTCAATTGGGTAAATGATGAGTGCTCAAAAAGCACTAAAATAACCATGATTTTATGCACATTAATTGATTAAAAATATATATATTTATATGTTTTATCATATATTTATATAAATTTGTCTTTTTCGGAATCACGGGTATTTTTATTGTTTTTCAGGTATTTTGGCTTAAAAACGCAATTTAAAGACTCAAAGAAGAATACTTGAAGCAATACATCACAAATAAATTAATAAATAAGTGGAAAAAGGTCAACAAACATGGAAAAATTGGACAAAATGGGTCGAAAAGGTCAAAAATGTCAAAAAAAAACAGCGCCGCCCGCTGCGCCAAGACTCCGCCTAAACTCAGCGTAGCGGGTTGCTGTTCATGCGCGCGCGCGCGGGTTACTGTTCACGCAGCGTTAGCCGCCAGCCAGCCGCGCGCCCAACGCGTTTTGACCCATTTTTCACGTGTACCGCCCCATGACGTCATCTTGACGTCATTGATGACCTCGCAGGTCCAAAACACGTTTTTATTTTTTTAATATTTTTTTAACATTTTTTTAATCATTTTTTCTCTCCATCCTCACCTATAATTACCCCCCTTCCATTCACTTCAAAACACACCTCAAAACCTCATTTCTCTCTTCTTTCTTTCTCTCATTTCTTAGTTTTTGAGTTTTCTTTAGTTTCTTTCTTAGTTTCTAAGCTTTTCTTAGTTTTTTTCTTAGTTTTTAGTTCAATTGTCTTAGGTTTAGAGTTCTTCTCTTTTTGAGAGGAACTTGTAATGTTTTGTAATAATTTAGATTTTTGATTCAATAAATGGAAGTGCAAATTCCGCTTGGAGGTTTTCTAGCAACGGGAATAGCATCGAAGTTCTGTAAGGATTTTATTTTCTTTACAGTTATTTTTATGCTTTATTCTTACATGTTATATTTAATTTGTCTGTGATTAAATTTAACTGTGCTAGCTGTTTATAATCATGATATAATAATAACGTTGTTATGCTTGCGAAATATTAAATAGGTGAAAATTTCTAAAATGAATTGATTTTATTTTTATTCAAGATTTTATATTAAGGATGTTAGAGAGAATTATATTATTTTTCATTACAAACTTAAATCTGAAAGTTAGACTTTAAGGTTTAGTTATCCGGTCTAATTTAGAGTAGTGCTCTTTATTTGTTGGTACAATCGCCTGGTAGTTAGAGTGAAGCTCTATTTCAAAAGTTTTTATAAGAATTATTATGTGGAAATGTATTGACAACATGTTTTCAATAGTGATTTTAAAACTTGAAAGTTAGTACTCGGATAACTAAATTCTTAAGTTTAATTTGGACACCTTGAATAAAGTTTAAACTGTCTAACCCCACCAAAGGTGGCATTTAAATGGTTCATTTTCAATCTCTTAGAAAAAGGAATTAATTTAATTAACCAAATTAGTTATCAACCCCACCCATAGGTGTTAATTGATTTGTTTAGTTAACAAAGAGTATCTAACCTCACCAAAGGTGCTATTCATAGCAAAAAGAGAGAATCAATAAAATATCAATTTATATCTTTAATAACCTAGATAATATGAGCAAGCATAATTAACTTAGTTATTATATCCATAAATACTCCACTAATATAAATGATAAAATTTGCATGAATATTTATTGAATCTGTATTTATATTTATTTATTCAATTTGTATCTATGTTTATTCTTTTTAGATTATATTTAATTAATCTGTATATATGTTTATTTTATGTTATTAGATTAGGAACACAAAAACCAAAACTATCGTGACAGGATGTTTAGGATTTAATTTCGTTTTTAAAAGTTTGAATAATAAATTAAAAACCACATACATTCCTTCCTTAGATCGACCTTGGGAGTATACTTATCATTTTCTACGAAATGATTCCTGCACTTAGAGTTTTACAAATATTAAAACCAAAGTATTTATGCGAGAATTGGCGATCTGGTTTTTAGCCATCAAGTTTTTGGCCATTCGGGAAGGAATAGCGTTTTTAATTTATTTATCAAAATTTTAAAAATATTTTTGTGTTGTAAATAATTGTGATATTTTTTTTTTTAGAAAAAAAAAAAAAATAATAATAATAATAATAATAAATAAAATAAAATAAAATAAAATCAAATCAAATTTAATCAAATTTCAAATTTCATAAAAAAAAAAAAATTAAAATTTTTAAAATTTTAAGTTAATAAGAAATAAGATAGTGTGAATAGTAAAATAAAATTACCGTTCGTAAAAAAAAAAAAAAAAAAAAAAATAATAATAAAAGGCATGAAAAGTAAAAATCTAAGGGAGTTCTGTCTAGGAGACTAGTTCTTTGAAGCCTTTGTGCCACTAGTCTTTCCTGGGAACGTTGTTAATTTAGGAGAATGGTTTTTAAGGACCCAAAGCACCACCTTTCTTTCCTGGGAACACTTTTGGTTAATACTAATTATGTTATTTAAAAAAAAAAATAAAAATAAAAAAAAAAAAATATTAAAAAAAAAAAAAAAAAAATAAATAAATAAATAAAAAAATTGTCAAGTATTTTGTTTTAAATGCCATGGAAGTTTTCTTAATTCTTTATTTTTATTGACAGGAGTTTTAAATTTACGTTTAAAAATAGTACATGCGTGGTAGGAGATCCTTAGGAAACCCCTAACACCATATGTAAATAATATTCATAAATTTAAACAAGTGTCAACAACACTGGATGCTACCCATCAACCTGATTTTGAGCCAAACATAGAACCACGTCTTAATCCTTTACTAGAACCAAAAGAAATGGAGCAAAACCAACATGTTAGTGGAAACCACGATGAAGGAGTTTGCAAGACCTTGATTGGCACCAAGAATCGCCGCTATCCGATTGGGAGAGGTCGCTAGGAATTATGACCTTAAAAATATTCATTTTTCTATGCTTCCTTCCTTCTACATGGGCTACCTAATGAAGATTCTCTTTCCTTTATGAGAGATTTCTATGCTACGGTCCAAACATTCCCTCGGTATTCTAAACGAGGATCACTTAGAATGAGATGTTTTCCGTACACCTTAAAGGATAAGGCTAAAGCTTGGTTGATGTCACTTACCCCTGGTTCTCGATGACATGGGGTCAAATTTACAATAAATTCATGGGAAAATTCTATTCCCATCAAAAACATCGAGCCGAGAGGAAAGATTGCTACTTTCTCTCGGATGGAAGGAGAACCATTCCATGAAGCTTGGGATAGGTTCAAAATGTTTCTCACTCAATGTCCCCATCATAGCTTTCCCTACAGATTGCGAACCAATTCTTTTACGATGGACTTACACAACAATGTCGATTCATTGTCGACAACGCTGCAGAGGAGCACAGGAGAAAAGACCGCATCGTAGAACGTATAATCTCTTTGAGATGTTGGGTGCTAATTCCCACAGAAAAGCTCCAGAGTGAGAAAAGCTGGTGTTCATGAGATTGACTCAGAATGAAGTTCAACAACAACTTGTTCAACCGACTAAGCAAGTTGCTTCTCGCTACACAAACCAACACAAATAATGAACAATTTGGTTTGTACAAAGAATACTGGACAAGGTCAAGCTTTGTCCATATCAAGGAGATACAACCTGGACACGAAAGGTTAATGTGTTGGGAGCATATCAACAAAGACCAAGGTTTGATCCCAATTCAAATACCTATAATCCTGGGTGGAGAAGTCATCCAAATTTCTCTTGGAGGCAAAATAACCCTCCTTTCCTCAAAGCTCAAACCAGGCAAAGCCAAGAATTCCACCCACCTATTCCACGAAGCATTCCAAATAAACCAACCACGGAGGACAACTTGAATTCTTTTATTCAAGTTTGTAGGGACAATCAATCAAAAACCAATCAACGGTTGGACTCTGTGGAAGCTTCTATCAAAAAGGTGGAAGTTCAAGTTGAACAGTTAGTTGAACATTTGCAGAAAGGCAAAATTGAAACTTAAATGAATTCAATGAAGAGGAGACATTGAGTTTTTCATTCTGCAATCTCCAAGCAACGTCTTACTAGAAGACGATAAATTTTAGTCCTACATGGGAGGTCACCCATTATTGTATTTTCCTTTGTTTTAGTTTGCGTGTAATAAAAAAAAAAAAAAAAAATATATATTTCAAATGAAATAAATTTGTTTGTTTCAAAAATTGTGTCCCTTCGTTTAAATTAAAAAAAAAAAAAAAAAAAAAAAAACAAAAAAAATATTTAGGTTCCTTGCATTTTTTTTTAGAGATATCTTCTATTGTTTTAAGAGCAAAATGTTGATTCACAATAGGAGGAGGATCATTTTCAACTACAAACAACCATGGGAGATGCTGAAGATAGGCGGAAAAAGATGAAAGACTATACAATGCCAATCATTGGCAATGTAACTTCCGGTATCCAATTACAAGAGGCTGCAAGGAATTATGAATTGAAAAAGATTCATTATTCTTTGTTGCCTTCCTTTTACGGTATCCCTAATGAAGACCCTTTGCATTTCATTCGAGAATTCTATGCTATTGTCCAAACCTTTCCACTACATGCAATTAATGAAGATCAACTTAGGATGAGGTGTTTTCCTTACACTCTCAAAGATAAAGCTTGGTCATGGTTCATTACTCTACAGTCAGGTTCTCTTAAAACTTGGGAGGCGATCTATGAAATTTTTATGGGTAGGTTCTATTCCCATCAAAAGACCAAGTTGATCTAAGAACAAAGATAGCAACATTTTCTCAAATGAATGAAGAGCCCTTTCATGAAGCTTGGGAACGATTCAAACTCCTATTCATTCAATGTCAAAATCATAGCTTTCCATTACAGCCTACAAAACCAATTCTTTTATGATGGATTGACACTACAGAGTCAATACATGATTGATAATGTCTTTGGAGGTGCGATAGGAGAAAAGACCGCAGAGGAAACCTATAATCTCTATGAGCTATTGGGTTCTAATTCCCAACAAAGAGGTGGTAGAAGGAAAGCACAGGTCAATGAAGTCGGCTTTGATAATGAGATAACCTTGCAACTTCCTGAATTGACTAAACAAGTGAAATTCCTCACGTCTCACCAAATTTCAAATCAAGAGGTATGTGGAGTGTGTTGTTCAATTGGGCATGGTATTCATAATTGTTCAAATATTTGTGATTCTAGTGTCGATGCCATAGAGGAAGTCCAATATTTTCAAAAGTATCATCCAAACACCTATAATCACCCAACCTACAACCACCCTTACCCACCAAGCCAATCTTTTAAACCAACCTTAGAAGATAGCTTGAATGCTTTTATTCAAGTTAGTCGTGACAACCAACTGATGACTAATCAAAGGTTGAACACCATGGAGGCTTCGGTTAAAAGAATTGAATCTAAAGTTGGGCAACTGGCTGAACAAATGCAAAAGAAAGAACCAGGAAAGTTACAAGCAAAAGATGTTAGAACCCTTCGAAGTGGTAAGGTAGTCAATACCAGTTTACCTGAAATCTCTAAACTACCATGTAGTTCATATAACAAAGAAGGCGATATTCTAATCTCGCAAAAAGGAGAAACAAGTGTTAAACTTAACAAGCCTTCTGAAAAACTCATTGGGGGGTCATCTGACACTCCCAAAATTCAAAAGACAACAGAACCACACCAGATGCAAGTACCTTTTCCCCACCGGTTGAAAGAATCCAAACAAGATAAGCAATTCAATGATCTTTTTAATATGCTCTCTAAAGTAAATATCAATTTACCATTATTAGAAGTGATCATGAATGTGCCCTCATATGCCAAGTTTTTCAAAGAGTTGAACACTAAGAAAAGGAGGTATGAATTGAATGAATGAGTAGTAGTATCGAGAAATTTCTAGCGTACTTTCAAAGACAAACTACCCCCTAAGTTGAAAGACCCTGGAAGTTTTATTATAAACATAACTATGGGGGATAGGAAGGTTGCTAAAGCAATGCTTGATTTAGGTGCTAGTATAAATTTGATGCCCTACTCTATATTCTTACAGCTCAATCTAGGGGATTTAAAACCCACAACTATGTCCCTGCAACTTGCAGATAGATCTCTTAAATACCCAGAGGGAATAGTTGAGGATGTTTTGGTACAGTAGACAAACCGATAATACCCGTTGACTTTGTGGTTCTGGATATGCAAGAAAATCCGGCATTGGACAGAGAGCATACAATATTGCTTGGTAGACCATTTATGGCAACTACTAAAACTATTATTGATGTCCAAGATGGAAATTTGACAATGACAGTCTTAGGAGAGACTGTTCATTTCAAAGTTTTTGATTCTTCACCTTTCCCTTCTATTTCTGCCATCGATGAAATATTCGAAATTGATCCTTTGGATAATCTTGTCCAAAACACCTTTTTCCAAACCAGAATAGAAGACAAGCTTGAAACTGTTCTTACACTTGAAAAGGTTGAAGAAGATTTAGATGAAGAAATTAAGGGGTACCTTGAACAACTAGACAATAATGAAGTGATGACAAAATCTAGTGCACTTTTAAATCTACCCAGTTCTTCATCTATTAAAGAGGCCAATCCACCTGAACTTGAACTCAAAGACTTACCTGAGCACTTAAAATATGTGTTTTTGGGAGAAGGAGAAACATATCCAGTGATAATTTCTTCAACCTTGACCAAACCACAAGAAAAGGAACTCATCAAAGTGCTTAAACAGTTTAAGAAATCTATAGGTTGGAGTATAGGAGATATAAGAGGCATTAGTCCAACAATGTGTATGCACAAGATCAACTTGGAGGATGGTGCTAAACACATGCGAGGCCCAAAGAAGACTAAACCCAAACATGCAAGAGGTAGTTAAAAAGGAAATCCTTAAATTGTTAGGAGAAGGGATTATCTATCCTATTGCGGATAGTAAGTGGGTTAGTCCAAAGCATGTGGTACCAAAGAAACTCGGGATAAGTTGTTAAAAATGATAAAAGTGAATTAGTACCCACTAGAATAATCACCGGATGGAGAATGTGTATAGATTTTAGGAAACTAAATTTATATACGAAAAAGGATCACTTTCCTCTTCCATTCATTGATCAAATGTTGGAAAGATTAGTCAAGTACCTAATTTTCTTGTTTTTTGGATGGACTGTCGGATATTATCAAGTACCCATAGCTGAGAAGATCGAGAAAAGACCACCTTTACATGTCCTTTTGGGACATTTGCTTTTCGCAGAATGCCATTTGGGTTATGCAATGCTCCCGCTACTTTCCAGGAGATGCATGATATCCATTTTCTCGGACATGGTGGAGAAGTTCATTGAAATTTTCATGGACGATTTCTCTGTCTTTGGGAACTCATTTGATGATTGCTTACATAAATTGACTTTGGTTTTAGAAAGATGCATTGAATGCAATCTAACCCTTAGTTGGGAGAAAAGTCATTTTATGGTTCAACAAGGGATAGTTTTGGGACATATAATTTCAAACAAGGGTATTGAAGTTGATAAGGCAAAAGTTGAATTGATATCCAAACTACCTCCCTACATCCGTGAAGGGGATAAGAAGCTTCTTGGGACATGCAGGATTTTACAGACGATTTATTAAAGATTTCTCTAAAATAAGTCGTCCTTTATGTAACTTATTATCCAAAGATGCTGAATTTGACTTCAACAATGACCGCCTTATTTCCTTTAATACCTTGAAAGAGAAACTAACATCTACCCTGTTATAATGGCACCAAACTGGTCTTTACCTTTTGAGATAATGTGTGACGCTTCTGATTATGCAATAGGAGCAGTCCTGGGACAAAGAGTGGATAAGCGTTTACATGTCATCTACTATGCTAGCAAAACACTCAATGATGCCCAAATGAATTACACCACCATCGAAAAGGAATTCTTGGCTATAGTATTCTCTTTAGACAAATTTCGGTCTTATTTAGTAGGATCTAAAGTGATTGTACATTCGATCACGCCGCTTTAAGATACCTATTAAGTAAACCAAATGCCAAGCCAAGATTAATCGGTGGGTCTTACTCTTACAAGAATTTGACCTAGAAATCAAGGATAAGAAAGGCAGTGAAAACTTAGTAGCTGACCATTTATCTAGGTTGATTTCTGACTTCAATTCTCTTAAAGATGAGAGTAATGATGATATAGTTGAAACCTTTCTTGATGAACGCTTATTTTTCATAGGTCCGAACCCATGGTATCTTTGATATTGTAAACTATCTTGCCACATTTGGTGTTTTGCGACCTAACACTTCATATCAGACAAGAAAAGGTTTTTTAAAACTATGAAGGACTACTGCTGGGATGACCCTGATTTATATCAGATTGGTAAAGGTCAAGTCATCCGGAGATGTGTACCAGAAGAAGAACATAAGAGCATTTTGACTTTTTGTCATGAACTTCATTGTGGGGGTCATTTTGGAGGTGAAAAGACAGCCCGTAAGATATTACAGTCTGGATTCTTTTGGCCCACTCTTTTTAAAGATGCTCATATGTTTTGTGCACAATGTGATAGATGTCAAAGAACAGGAAACATAAGCAAAAGAGATGAAATGCCTTTGACATCTAATTTAGTTGTTGAACTCTTTGATGTATGGGGGATTGACTTCATGGGTCCTTTTCCCCATCTAATGGTTTTCAATACATTTTGGTTGCTGTGGATTATGTGTCCAAGTGGGTAGAAGCTATCCCCACCAAAACCAATGATGCTAATGTTGTTGTGAAATTCTTGAAAGATTTCATATTCAGTAGGTTCGGAACGCCTAGAGCTATAATAAGTGATGGAGGTAGCCATTTTTGTAACAAACTCTTTGATGGAGTACTAAACAAGTACAACATCACACATAAAGTAGCTACTCCATATCATCCTCAAACTTCCGGTTTAGTGGAAGTGAGCAATAGGCAAATTAAGGGAATACTGGAACGCACTGTGCGTCCGTCAAGGAAGGATTGGGCATTTAAGCTAAATGATGCCTTATGGGCATACCGCACCGCTTACAAAACACCTATTGGGATGAGCCCTTACCGGTTAATCTTTGGGAAAGCGTGCCACCTTCCAGTTGAACTTGAACACAAAGCTTATTGGGCAATTAAAGAGTTAAACATGGATTTAGATAAAGCAGGTGAAAAACGATTACTCCAGCTTCATGAGTTGGAAGAAATTAGGAATGAAGCCTATGAGAATGCCAAATTATACAAGGAGCGTACTAAGCGCTATCATGACAAGAGGCTAGTTCCTAAAACTCTTCACCCTGGAATGAAAGTTCTTTTATTTAACTCTCGTTTGAGATTGTTTCCAGGAAAGCTGAGATCAAGATGGGATGGACCATTCAAAATAGTTCAAGTATTTGAACATGGAGTAGTGGAACTATTGGACTCCAAGACACAAAAAACGTTCAAAGTCAATGGCCATCGTGTCAAGCCTTATTTAGAAGAACCAAACAACATTGCTGAAATGGATTGCATTTGGCTGAGTAACCCTTAGCACCAAAAAGATACGTCTTGCTAAGACGTTAAACTAAGCGCTGGATGGGAGGCAACCCATCATTTTAGGTAAAAATAATAATAAAAAAAAAAAACAATAAAAAAAATATAAAAAAAAAAAAAATTTGTTTGTTATTTGTTTTATTTACTTAATTTTATTGTTTATTTCATTTTAATTACATGTGAATAATTGTTAAATTGTTAAAACTAAAAATATTTGTTGAGATGTTAGAAGTTTACCGCGATCTGTCTGTATACACTTTAATGATGAATATGATGGATGCACCTGCATTTTCCATTACTACTTGCACATTCTCATTAAATAGGTAATATTTCTTCTCTTCTCTCTTTATCTTTAATTTACAGTTGTTACATTAAGGACAATGTAAGTTCTAGGTCAGGTGGTGAAAAGTTACCATGCTTAATTAAAATAAAAAAAAAAAAAAATAAAAAAAATATACTTTTTCATTTTTTGTGTGCTTGGTTTTATTTCTATTCTGTGTGATTTAGTAATTTTTGGAATAAAAATAAAATAAAAATAAAATAAAATAAAAAAAAAAAAAAAAAGAGAAAGTTTCACAAAAGTTTATCATTTCTTTAAATCAAATTTAAGTAAATAGTTAAGTCTTTTGTACTGTTAGATTAATTTTTGAAAACATATCATGAAATATTTTGTAATTATTTTTGATAATTAGTTAGTTTTTGTCATAATTAGTATTTCTTGATAAGATGTAGAAATTATATTAAACCCAAAATCGGTGTTTATGAGTTTTTTTTAGTGGAGACTACCTTTGTGAGATATAATTTGAGCCTAATTTCCTTTATTCAGAGTGAAATATATATTTTTTCTACTCCAAACACATTTCTTATTTCTTCAAATTTTTAGATGATCTCTATAGGTATTAGCATTGAATGTATGAATTTTTTTCATTTTAATAGAGTATCATATATTTTTGATTATTATTTTTGCTTAGATTAAATGATTTGAGTAGAAGTTGATAGTATATGCTTATATCTCATTTATGCATGACTACTACAAAAACAAAAAGACATATCTGGGGTTACCTAAACCAAGATCAAACAGAAAAGCCACAAAATTAACCACTCACCAAAATCCAAAATATGTACAATCTGTACATGGGTTGACTCTCTAAGAAATACACATATTGAAAAATATCTACAAAAAAAAAAAAAAAAAAAAAAAAAAAGAGAGAGAGATAAAAATAGTATCATCTACATACTATAACCCACATTGCCTACAAAGTTGTGAGTAAAGGCTAATTACAAAAGAAAGATATAAGAAGTAATTCCCCAAAAAGTCATTGCAATTTCTTCATTTGTAAAAGGCATATATCTTGAAATTCTTTCTTAATGAGTTTGATTTATGCATGAAAATAATTTTTATATATGATATCTTTATAATTTATACATTTGATTCCTTTCATGAGATCAATGTTAAAATAACACTTTGAGCCTTTATTCTTTATACATATGCGAACATATTAGTTCATTTCTATACATCAACTCTTTCGCATATAAATTAGTATGAGTGTTTGAACCCATAGGATTCAGTGTTTTGAGAGTATTGACTTGTGAGGAATAGAGTCGAAGCGAATTCTGATTCATGACACCGAAATTGGGTGAAATTAAATTGATACATTTTTGATATGAAATATGAAAATGATTTTCGACTAATTATTATAATAAATCATGATTGTTTAAAGAGATTAAAATAACTTATGCTTGAGATTTTAATTATGATCTTAAAGGAGATTAAAAAGTATGAGACATTTTTGTGAGATGTTGATAATTTGTGATTTTGTTGTAAATTTAATTTTTAAGTTGTTTGTTTTTATTGTTTCTTTTGTTTTTACATTTAGTACAATGTTTGTGGGTATCATTACTGAAAACCCTCACGAGACTCAAACTCGTCCACTAGGGCAACCTAGGGGTTTAAAGGCTTGTTGCATAGGCTAAATGCAACCGTGTCAATCCACGGAAGTGATTTAGGATAGTTTAATTTTTAGTTTTTATCGCTTCTCTTGCTAAGGGACTAGCAAGAAGCTGGTTGGGGGTTGTGATGAGTGCTCAAAAAGCACTAAAATAACCATGATTTTATGCACATTAATTGATTAAAAATATATATATTTATATGTTTTATCATATATTTATATAAATTTGTCTTTTTCGGAATCACGGGTATTTTTATTGTTTTTCGTATTTTGGCTTAAAAACGCAATTTAAAGACTCAAAGAAGAATACTTGAAGCAATACATCACAAATAAATTAATAAATAAGTGGAAAAAGGTCAACAAACATGGAAAAATTGGACAAAATGGGTCGAAAAGGTCAAAAATGTCAAAAAGTAGAACAGCGCGCTACGCCGCTGGCCACACCAATTTCAAATCGCGCGCGGGTTACTTGTTCATGCGCGCAGAAGACTGCGCGCGGTTCTGTTCACGGCAGCGCGGCTTCAGCGGCCAGCGCGCCTAACGCGTTTTTGACCCATTTTTCACGTGCGGCCCCATGACGTCACGCTGACGTCATTGATGACCTCTCAGGTCCAAAACACGTTTTTATTTTTTTTAATATTTTTTTAACATTTTTTTAATCATTTTTTCTCTCCATCCTCACCTATAAATACCCCCTTCCATTCACTTCAAAACACACCTCAAAACATCACTTCTCTCTTCTTTCTTTCTCTCATTTCTTAGTTTTTGAGTTTTCTTTAGTTTCTTTCTTAGTTTCTAACCTTTTCTTAGTTTTTTTCTTAGTTTTTAGTTAATTTCTCTTAGTTTTAGAGTTCTTCCCTTTTTGGGAAGAACTAGTTATGTTTTTGTAATATATTAGCTTTTGATTCAATAAATGGGAGTGCAAATTCCGCTTGGAGGTTTTCCAGCAACGGGAATAGCATCGAAGTTCTGTAAGGATTTTATTTTCTTTACAGTTATTTTTTATGCTTTATTCTTACATGTTATATTTAATTTGTCTGTGATTAAATTTAACTTTGCTGGCTGTTTATAAACATGATGTAATAATAACGTTGTTATGCTTGCGAAATATTAAATAGGTAAAAATCTCTAAAATGAATTGATTTTATTTTTATTCAAGATTTTATATTAAGAATGTTAGAGAGAAATATATTATTTTTCATTACAAACTTAAACCTGAAAATTAGATTTTAAGGTTTAGTTATCCGGTCTGATTTAGAGTAGTGCTCTTTTATTTGATGGTACAATCGCCCGGTAGTTAGAGTGAAGCTCTATTTCAAAAGTTTTTATAAGAATTATTATCTGAAAATGTATTGACAACATGTTTTCAGTAGTGGTTTTAAAACTTGAAAGTTAGTACTCGGATAACTAAATTCTTAGGTTTAATTTGGACACCTTGAATAAAGTTTAAACTGTCTAACCCCACCAAAGGTGGCATTTAAATGGTTCATTTTCAATCTCTTAGAAAAAGAAATTAATTTAATTAACCAAATTAGTTATCAACCCCACCCATAGGTGTTAATTGATTTGTTTAGTTAACAAAGAATATCTAACCCCACCAAAGGTGGTATTCATATAAAAAAGAGAGAATCAATAAATATCAATTCATATCTTTAATAACCTAATTAATATGAGCAAGCATAATTAACTTAATTATTATATCCATAAATACTCCACTGTTTTAACAGATAAAATTTGCATAAATGTTTATTGAATCTATGTTTATTTTTTATGTAAGTAGATTAAAAACACAAAAACCAAAATATCGTGACAGGATGTTTAGGATTTAATTTCGTTTTTAAAAGTTTGAATAATAAATTAAAAACCACATACATTCCTTCCTTAGATCGACCTTGGGAGTATACTTATCATTTTCTACGAAATGATTCGTGCACTTGCGAGAGTTTTATAAATATTAAAACCAAAGTATTTGCGAGAATTGGCGATGCCGGTTTTCGCTCATCAGTAAACAAACTAGGATTGCTCATAAGAAGATCAAGAGTATAAATACAAACAGAGTATTGGAATTGATACATATTGACCTTATGGGTCCTATGAGAACAGAAAGTATTGGAGGTAAGAAATATATCATAGTTGTAGTAGATGACTTTTCTCGCTACACGTGGGTAGACCTTCTTAGAGATAAGTCAGATGCTTTTGAGTTTTTCACCTCATATTGTACAAGAGTGCAGGTTGAAGCAGGTGACAAAATAGTAACCATCAAGAGACTGAGAACAGACCATGTAAAAGAGTTTGAAAATACCAAGTATGCTGACTTCTGTAAAGAACATGGTATCTTTCATGAATTCTCTGCTCCTATCACACCTCAACAAAATGGAGAAGTTGAACGGAAAAATAGGATACTTCAAGAGATGGCAAGAGTAATGATGCATGCCAAGGGAGTCTCCAAAAGGTTTTGGGCTGAAGCTATAAACACTGCATGTCATATTATAAATCGTGTACATCTTAGCCCAGGTACCATCCAAACTACCTATGAGATATGGAGAGGTAAAAAACCCAATCTGAAATTTATGCATGTTTTTGGAAGTAAGTGCTACATACTTAGAGATCGAGAACAGTTGGGTAAGTTTGATTTAAGAAGTGATGAAGGTATATTTCTTGGTTATTCCCTAAATAGTAGAGCTTATAGAGTCTTCAACTGTAGAACTAATGTAGTTATGGAATCCATAAATGTCGTTATAGATGATGAGGGTAAGAAGATTACAAGTGAAGAAGTTGGAAATGAAGAAAATTTCACAACACCTCAATTAACAATAACCAGTGACACAATTGGAATAAAAGAAGAGGATTTGAAGGAAAGTGAACAAAAGAAGGAAGAAGCATCAACCTCATCAATGATAAATCCAACTCGAACTTCAAAAATCATCCTATTAAGAATATAATTGGAAATCCTGATGCAAGCATGGTAACAAGAAGAAGACAAATAAGTGAGGTAACTCATTTATGCTATATTTCTCAATTTGAACCAAAAAATGTGAATGAAGCTCTTAGGGATGAATTTTGGATAAATGCCATGCAGGATGAGTTAGCTCAATTTGAAAGAAATCATGTGTGGGTATTAGTACCTAAGCCTAAAAACAAAAATGTTATTGGAACAAAATGGGTGTTCAAAAATAAATCTGATGAGCATGACATTGTTGTTAGAAATAAGGCTAGGTTAGTAGCTCAAGGCTACACGCAAGTAGAAGGAGTTGATTTTGATGAAACATTTGCACCTGTAGCTAGACTAGAGTCAATTAGGATTTTACTTGCCATTTCTTGTCATATGAAGTTCAAATTATATCAAATGGATGTTAAGTTTGCCTTTTTGAATGGATTTTTGAATGAGGAGGTGTACGTGGAACAACCAAAAGGATTTGTTGATCCGAAATTTCCAAATCATGTTTACAAACTCAAAAAGGCTCTGTATGGTTTAAAACAAGCTCCACGAGCATGGTATGAGAGACTTACCAGCTATCTTTTGAACAAGGGATTTATTCGAGGGGGAGTTCATAAGACTTTATTCATTAAAAGGAGTAATGACGAGATCTTTATTGCTCAAATTTATGTGGATGACATAGTTTTTGGATCCACATCTAGTACACTAGTGGATGATTTTGTGCATGTTATGACAAATGAATTTGAAATGTCTATGGTAGGTGAAATGACTTTCTTCCTTGGTTTGCAAATCAAACAATCTCATGATAATATATTTATTTCTCAAACCAAGTATGCTTGTAACCTTGTTAAAAGGTTTGGTCTTGAAACTAGCAAGCCATTACGAACTCCTTTAGGTACTAGCACAAAAATTACAAAGGACACTCAAGGTAAAAGTGTTGATCAAACCCTTTATAGGAGTATGATAGGTAGTTTACTTTACCTCACTGCAAGTAGCCCTCACATATGTTTTAGTCTTGGTGTGTGTCTGTGTTATCAAGCTGAACCTAAGGAATCACACTTAGAGAATGTAAAGAGAATCATTAGGTATATCTCAGGAACAAGTAATTATGGTTTATATTTTACTACTGACACTACTTGTGAAGTAAGTGGTTTTACAGATGCCGATCAAGGTGCAACCGGGATGATAGGAAGAGCACATCAGGTGGTTGTTTCTACATTGGAAACAACTTAGTATCATGGCATAGTAAAAAGCAGAACTCTATCTCACTCTCTACAGCTGAAGCGGAATACATTGCTGTAGGAAGCTCTTGCACACAAATGCTTTGGATGAAAAACATGCTCAAGGACTACGGTCAACCACAAGGTATGATGCCCTTATATTGTGATAACACTAGTGCTATATGTATTTCTAAGAACCCAGTTCAACATTCTAGAACTAAGCACATTGACATAAGGCATCACTTTATTCGAGAACTAGTTGAAGAGAAAATAGTAACACTTGAGTTTGTACCTACTGAGAGACAACTAGCTGATATATTCACTAAAGCCATAGACACTCAAAGATTTGAGTATCTCAGAAGTGCCTTGGGAATTTCTCCCTCAAATTGAATTTCAAATTTTATTACCCAAAAAAAAAAAAAGGCATCCTTGTTTGGCCAACAGAGTATTCAACTTATTTAATATTTCCATACACATAATCTCATTTTTAGTAACTCAACTTATTTTAATATTTATTGTATAAATTATTCTACAATTTTGGCTTGTGCATACATATATATTCTTATACATGTGATGATCGATGTTGACATAAACTTCTTCACACACTCACGAACACACATATATGTTATGCTTGAAGTTTATGAATTTTCTTGAAAGACTCTAGGACTTTAACTAATCTTGATTGTAAAATTGTGTTGAGTTCTACTTTTGCTTACTAAAATTTTACCGTATGGAGGCACCGAGTATTGAGAGGGCTACCTACTGTGATGTGTGAAGCTACCGCAATGAACGGAGAGGGCTACCTCACAACTAGTGTGAAAGTCATCGTGCTAGGTTTATGGCTCGTGCAAAAAAAAAAAAAAAAAAAAAAGGGAAAGATTATGCAAAAACTGATTGCTTATAAATCTTGTACTTGGAATGCACAAAAAGAAAGAGCTAATAGAGGTTAAAAAATATATATATATCATTTACCTCATTTATAAGAAAAAAATTTAAGTCCTCTTTTAGTAAATATATTTTATTTTGTAAGATTGAAGACTCGATTATATTTTTATATGATAGGTGATATTTTTTCTTTTGAGTCTTGATAGGTCATAAATGAATTAATTGACATATTTGTGGAGTTTAAACATGTATATTATTTTAAGTAAATGTCAATATGTCATTATATGTGTGAAGTGTGTGTGTGCGTGTGCACTTCTTCTATTCTACTTATTTATTTATATGATAAATAATCAAAATTGGAGTTAAAAAAAATGATGAGTTCTCAATTGGGTGTGTACTTGTTTGTAATTACATGAGTTTAATACCTTATGTGGCTATGTATGCAAATTAAAAAAAAAATATTTTCATTTATTACCTTTTTAATTGGTTTCTAAGTTAGAGTGTCATAGAACTTAGGGGGAGTTTAAAGCACATTGCACTTTTACATTACTCTGATTTTACACTGTTATATCTTTAGGAGGAGTTTAACTTCAATTCTTTGTCTAATGCTTTGTCCTTCTCGTATGTCAAAAAGGGGGAGAGAATTTTTACTTCAATGTTTTTATTTTGTTATACATATAAGGGGAGAACATATTTAATTAAGCTTGATTGATATGAATGCATACTACATGATTATTCTTTACACTTCACTTATTTCTATGTAAACTGAACTAATATACAATGAGGCTTTCATGCCAAGTTGTCCTATACTTTGTCAATTTTGTTTCAGTTACTTACAATCTTGTCAAGTTGCAGCGAAGATGGATCTACCGGACCATAGGATAGTTCCACTATGGAGTCTGGGACATCATTGTATTTTTATCTTATTTTTATAAGTGTCATGTAGTAAGTGAGAGGTTTTGCCACACGAAAATGCCAAAGGGGGAGTTTGTAAGGACTATGAGTGTTGGCTATTTTCGTGGACAAAATATTTATTTGTAAATTTATTTTTAGGCCTGCTATCAAGTTTATCAAGAAGAGCCGAACAAATGTTCAAGTTCCAAATATCCGTACTTCAGGTATGTCTTTTATAATTACGACACAAAGAATTTCATTTATACATTTAATAGTACATGTTCATAAATCTAAAATTATTTTTGGTGCTTAAATATTTTTTATGTGTCTTAATATTTTTTAAGATGTGATTTAAAAATATAAATATTTTTTATTAAGGCTTTGAATGGGCTTTGAAAAAATTAAGCCCAAAATGCATTTAAACCTAATATTATTAGGTATTATTATTATCTATAAATATAGAGACATTAGGGTTGCTGCATGGTGTGCTGAGAAAAAAAAGGGCTGCCGCATTGAAACAAAGAAAAAGAAAAACATTCAAAATCTGGTGAAAAGCTAATTGATATTTGCAATAGTGAAGATAAGAAGTTAATTAGCGTTTGCAGCAGTGAAGGTGAAAAGCTAATTGATATTTGCAATAGTGAAGATAATAAGCTAATTAACGATTGCAGTAGTGAAGGTGAGAAGCTAATTAATATTTGCAATAGCGAAGGTGAGATCAAAGTTAATTCATATTTGCATCAGCATGCAAAATAATTAAAGTACAAAAAATTAGAGAAGCTATTTTTTATTAAATTTATGCTTAATCTTTTTGCCCTAGAATATTCTAGTTGATTTGATTTAAGTGATATATGTTTTGAATCATCTAGTTAGGATTATTCATTGTTAAATCCGTTCTAGAACACACACGGGCACTTGTGTTTTTTTGTGCTAACCTTTTTGCAGTTCATTTGTGAACGATCTGATTGGCGGGGAGCTTATTGGAACGTTGGTCTGAAAACCGCTCACGCTAATATTGGAAACTATGAAAACAGAGCAGGGGCTCGTAAGTAAAGTACATTGGGGCAGTATCCTAGGGAGGGTAGCATAAGACCGAGTTTGTACTTGAACAATTGATTTTCATAGTGGAAAGTTAGGTGGTCTGGTGGACCGGTGGTTTTCCTCTTAGGTCATGTTTGTGGCCTAGGTTGTTTCCACCTAAAAATATCGTGTGTTATTATTTCCGCACTTTACTCTTACACACGATTGCATGTCTGGCCGCTTTGTTTAGGTTATTAAATTATAAATTGATAAAAATTAAAAATAACCTATTCACCCCCCTCTAGGTTAATCAAGTCCATATCTTATAAACTTTCAGAATGCTTGAATTCAACTTTACAGAGGGAGTGATCATAATTTGTGGCATCTCAAGGTTGTGGTTTTATGGACTTGTTATTTACGTCTTTAGATTTCGTTTCATATTTCTCTTTGAAATCTTCGTATCTATTTCTTATTCTTTATTCATGTGTTCAATCTATTGTTTTTATACATAAAAAAGAGAAGGATAAAAAGAAGAGTGATGTTATTCACCGTTTAAAAAAAATTAAATCGAAGTTGTAAATTTAGACAACCATAACATTTGACTTGGCTATCGAAACAACTATTATAATATGGTCTGATTAGGCCTCACTTGACAATCTTATTTTTCAAACCCAAATTTTGACATTTACATCACTTATCGAGGGGTTAAAGTTTTTTTCACACCTTTTCCGTTTTGCTAGATTTTGGTTTTATTCAATAGAGCTATAATGGAGAATGATGTTCCGGCCAAGAGTATGTTTACAATTATTCTAAATATTCTCAATATCCAACCAATATTCACAAGATGATGCAAATATTCTCATGATCCTACATGAGGGATAGATTTGGAATATCAAATGCAAAAATTAACTTTGGAAGCAATTTTTTTTATTTTACCTAGTTATGGGACTTTTCTGGTGAGCGATCTTGGAATTTTATATGTCTTATTTATCTTAAATATTTTTAGTCTTTTATTATTTATAGATAGATTAGGCATAATCCATCACTAAATAGGCCCACTAGGGTTAAATTACGTCTAGGGTTCCTTTATTCAAGAAAAGTTTTGTCTAGGGTTTTGTTGATTATAAAAAAAAATAACAGGATTATAATGGAGGGAGAACTGATATCATTAATGAAAATTTATTTCATAAATCTTTTTGCTTTACCTTTTGGTGTTCTTGATTGAATGGTTGAATTCAACTTATCAAATGGAGTGATCATCCTTTGTGGCATCTCAAAGTTAGGGTTTTATGGACTTGTTGTTGTTGTTTTCCTCTTTGGATTTCGTTTGTAGTTCTCTTTGAAATCTTTGTATTTTTTTCTTTTTCTTTATTTATCTATTCAATCTATCTTTGTTTTTAAAAAAATAGAGAAGGAAAATAAAGAAGAGTGTAGCTCATTTATCTGTTCAATCTATCATTGTTCTTGTTCTTTATCAAAAAATGTTTTTTGATAAATCAGAGTTGCAACATTAAATAGTCATAATATTTCACTCGAGTTTTGGTATGACTTTTGTTATATATCAAATTGAAACTCGTATCGATGTTCATAATCCCAGCAAACCATGCAATGGAACCTCATTTTTTGAACCCAAAGTGTATCATTTACATCACTTACGAAGGATTTAATGTTTTTGTCCCATATTTTTTGTTTTCCTTCCTTTCAATTTTATTTAATTGAGCTATAATGGAGATTGATATACCAACTGATAGGGGTAGAACCGACATCGCCGATCCTGCCCGTTACTTTGGTTTTATTTATTTATAAAACTCTCGCAAGTGCACGAATCATTTCGTAGAAAATGATAAGTATACTCCCAAGGTCGATCTAAGGAAGGAATGTATGTGGTTTTTAATTTATTATTCAAACTTTTAAAAATGAAATTAAATCCTAAACATCCTGTCACGATATTTTGGGTTTTTGTGTTTTTAATCTATTAACATAAAAATAAACAAAGATTCAATAAATATTTATGCAAATTTTATCATTTAAAATAGTGGAGTATTTATGGATATAATAACTAAGTTAATTATGCTTGCTCATATTATTTAGGTTATTAAAGATATGAATTGATATTTATTGATTCTCCCTTTTTTGTATGAATACCACCTTTGGTGGGGTTAGATATTCTTTGTTAACTAAACAAATCAATTAACACCTTTGGGTGGGGTTGATAACTAATATGCTTAATTAAATTAATTCCTTTTTCTAAGAGATTGAAAATGAACCATTTAAATGCCACATTTGGTGGGGTTAGACAGTTTAAACTTTATTCAAGGTGTCCAAATTAAACCTAAGAATTTAGTTATCCGAGTACTAACTTTCAAGTTTTAAAACCACTACCGAAAACATGTTGTCAATACATTTTCAGATAATAATTCTTATAAAAACTTTTGAAATAGAGCTTCACTCTAACTACCGGGCAATTGTACCAACAAATAAAAGAGCACTACTCTAAATCAGACCGGATAACTAAACCATAAAATCTAATTTTCAGGTTTAAGTTTGTAATGAAAAATAATATATTTCTCTCTAACATTCTTAATATAAAATCTTGAATAAAAACAAAATCAATTCATTTTAGAGATTTTTACCTATTTAATATTTCGCAAGCATAACAATGTTATTATTACATCATGTTTACTAAACAGCCAGCACAGTTAAATTTAATCACAGACAAATTAAATATAACATGTAAGAATAAAGCATAAAAAATAACTGTAAAGAAAATAAAATCCTTACAGAACTTCGATGCTATTCCCGTTGCTGGAAAACCTCCAAGCGGAATTTGCACTCCCATTTATTGAATCAAAAAGCTAATAAATTACAAAAATATAACTAGTTCTTCCCAAAAGGGAAGAACTCTAAAACTAAGAGAAATTAACTAAAAACTAAGAAAAACTAAAAAAAAACTAAAAATCTAAGAAAAGAGAGAAAGAAAGAAGAGAGAAGTGTGTTTTGAAGGTGTGTCTTGAAGTTAAGGGAAGGGGGGTATTTATAGGTGAGGATGGAGAGAAAAAGTAGAGAAAAAAAATGTAAAAACGCGGATTAGTGCCTACGGATGAACAGTGCCCACGGATGAACAGTGCGCGCGAATGAACAGTGGGGCGGAGCTGGGCGCTGGGGCGCGGCGGCTGGGCGGCACGGCGGCACGATTTTCTCCTTTCTGACATTTTTGTCCTTTTTGACCCATTTTGTCCAATTTTTCCATATTTGTTGACCTTTCCCCATTTATTTATTAATATATTTGTGATGTATTGCTTCCAGTATTCCTCTTTGAGTTTTTAAGTTGCGTTTTTAAGCCAAAATACCTGAAAAACAATAAAAATACCCGTGATTCCGAAAAGACAAATTTATATAAATATATGATAAAACATATAAATATATATATTTTTAATCAATTAATGTGCATAAAATCATGGTTATTTTAGTGCTTTTTGAGCACTCATCACCAACCAAGAATTTGTTTGAAAATACTCTAAAGATTCTCAATACCCTACAATTATTCTTAGGATCATATATAAGGGTTAGATTTGGAATATCAAATGCAAGGATTAATTTTGGAAGCAATATTTTTTGTTTATGTTAATTATAGGCCTTTTATGGTTAGCGATTTTATTTTATTAAATTGTGTATTTTATTTGTCTTATTTATCATAAGTATTTTTAGTCTCCTATTGTTTAAGGTTGGATTAGGCACAATCCTTCACTAAATAGGCCCACAGAGGATGAACTACATCTAGGGTTCCTTTCTTTAAGAAACATTTGTCAGGGTTTTGTTGCTTATAAAAGAAAACAACGTTAGTTATATCAGAAATCTTTTTGCTTTGTCTTCTAGTGTTATGATGACTCTATGAAAATAGAGTCATTAGCGCACTTTTTTACATAATATTTACTTGTTTTATTTAATAAATAGTATTTTTATGGCTAAAAAAATTAAAATATAAATTTTTTAGTGAAAAGGGGTGAAAATATAATTTTAGGAACTTTTTGGGATTTTTTTGGAATTTTTAACGTAGGACCAATCAGAAGCTGCCATGTGGCATGCCACATAAGCAAATGAGCTGACTGGGCAAGCCACGCAATCACAGAGAACAAATCACATCGCGCCAAGTGTGAGGAAGACAAAACAAGCACCACGTGTCTGCACCACGTTCAATCCGAGTTCAGAAATCGGTCAATGCCTCTAACATGTGTCACCACGCCATTACTCCGTGCCTTCCACCCATGTGCCACACCATATGTTCCCATGAATCACATCATACCACGTGTTGCTAACTCGGCGAGGGTTGACTCTGACTGGTCTCCCCTGCCTCGCATTGCTTCCTAATTCGTCAATGAATTTTTTGATGCCACGTGTCGCGTTATGATTGGCTGAAACTATCAATTTTGCTTGTTTTGATCGTAGCCCTTGATCTGAAGTTGATCAGACAGTTCAGATCGCACCTGTGCTTTATTTTGGTATTTTTTAGATTTGAAAAGAGAGAAAAATATAGAAATATTTAAGAAACGACACAATTTTGGTGGAGATTCAAGAGGGAATTAATACTACAATTCAAGAGTTTGATTGTATTTCTTTTTCAACTCTTTTATTTATTAATTTTATGTCTTTCTTTATGAAAAATATGAGTTTTATGAATACAATTATGTATAATTAATTTATTAATCTAGGGATCTTATGAACCCAATTTTCACCATGTGATGATCTAATATTTTTCCCCAATTATAATAGTAATTTAATTATATTATTTAATCTGATTTTTATACTATAAATTGTTTGGCCAACAATTTATCTATAGAGGCAATTAAATAGATTTGAGATAATTATTTAATTGTTTGTCTTGATTAAATAACATGCATAGTTTCTAGGTAGAGATGTATGATTCTTATGTATGTGATCCATAATTGATGAACTTAATGAGTAGTATGAAATTTAATTGGCATGAGAGTGTGATTAAATTAATTACTATATGGTGTATAGTTTACTTGAGAGAGGAATACATGCTAAGTTAGATTCAATTGATCATGTAATTAATTGATATTATATTGGGGGGATTTTAGCGATTCGCATGTTTAGAAAATTGGGCGATTAAGTATTCTTAGATAATTTCTCATATATCCTTTTAGTTACCAAATTTGATTCAATTAATTTTTTCTATTTAATTTTAGTTATTTTAATTTTGCTTCATTAAAATATAAAAACACCATAAAAATTGATTTTTATTATTTTTAGTTTCAAAAATTAGTTTATAATAAAATAATCTCCATCGGAATGATCTTTTCTTATCATTATATTATTTGTTGCGATACATATATGATCGGGCAGAACCGACATCGCCGATCCTGCCGATACTTTGGTTTTATCTATTTATAAAACTCTCGCAAGTGCACGAATCATTTCGTAGAAAATGATAAGTATACTCCCAAGGTCGATCTAAGGAAGGAATGTATGTGGTTTTAATTTATTATTCAAACTTTTAAAAACGAAATTAAATCTTAAACATCCTCTCACGATATTTTGGGTTTTGTGTTTTTAATCTAATTACATAAAAATAAGCATAGATTCAATAAACATTTATGCAAATTTTATCATTTATAATGGTGGAGTATTTATGGATATAATAATTAAGTTAATTATGCTTGCTCATATTATTTAGGTTATTAAAGATATGAATTGATATTTATTGATTCTCTCTTTTTTATATGAATACCACCTTTGGTGGGGTTAGATATTCTTTGTTAACTAAACAAATCAATTAACACCTATGGGTGGGGTTGATAATTAATTTGGTTAATTAAATTAATTTTTTTTTCTAAGAGATTGAAAATGAACCATTTAAATGCCACCTTTGGTGGGGTTAGACAGTTTAAACTTTATTCAAGGTGTCCAAATTAAATCTAAGAATTTAATTATCCGAGTACTAACTTTCAAGTTTTAAAACCACTACTGAAAACATGTTGTCAATACATTTTCAGATAATAATTCTTATAAAAACTTTTGAAATAGAGCTTCACTCTAACTACCGGGCGATTGTACCAACAAATAAAAGAGCACTACTCTAAATTAGACCGTATAACTAAACCTTAAAATCTAATTTTCAGATTTAAGTTTGTAATGAAAAATAATATATTTCTCTCTAACATTCTTAATATAAAATCTTGAATAAAAATAAAATCAATTCATTTTAGAGATTTTTACCTATTTAATATTTCGCAAGCATAACAACATTATTATTACATCATGTTTATAAACAGCCAGCAGAGTTAAATTTAATCACAGACAAATTAAATATAACATTTAAGAATAAAGCATAAAAAATAACTCTAAAGAAAATAAAATCCTTACAGAACTTCGATGCTATTCTCGTTGCTGGAAAACCTCCAAGCGGAATTTGCACTCCCATTTATTGAATCAAAAAGCTAATAAATTACAAAATCATAACTAGTTCTTCCCAAAAAGGGAAGAACTCTAAAACTAAGAAAAACTAAAAACTAAGAAAGAAACTAAGAAAAACTAAAAAATCTAAGAAAAGAGAGAAAGAAAGAGAGAAGAGAATGTGTTTTGAGGTGTGATTAGAAGTGAAGAGAAGGGGGGGTATTAATAGGTGAGGATGGAGAGAAAAAGTGGGTGAAAAAAATGTTAAAAAATGATGAAAATGCGGAGTGCAATTGCTGAGGTCATTGATGACGTCAGCATGACGTCATGGGGGAGGCTGTGCGCGAAAATGGGGTGAAATGGGCAGCCGCGCACGTGGAACTGTGACTGGGCGTGCGCGGACGTGGGGCGTGCTGCGCGCGGACGTGGTTCTCGGCGCGGCGGCGCGATTTTCTCCTTTTTGACCTTTTTGACCCATTTTGTCCAATTTTTCCATATTTGTTGACCTTTCCCCATTTATTTATTAATATATTTGTGATGTATTGCTTCCAGTTTTCCTTTTTGAGCCTTTAAGTGACGTTTTAAGCAATAATACCTAAAAAACAATAAAAATACCCGTGATTCCGAAGAGACAAATTTATATAAATATTTGATAAAATCATATAAATATATATATTTTTAATCAATTAATGTGCATAAAATCATGGTAACTTTAGTGCTTTTTGAGCACTCATCACAACCCCCAACCAGCTTCTTGCTAGTCCCTTAGCAAGAGAAGCGATAAAAACTAAAAATTAAACCATCCTAAATCACTTCCGTGGATTGACACGGTTGCATTTAGCCTATGCAACAAGCCTTTAAACCCCTAAGTTGCCCTAATGGACGAGTTTGAGTCTCGTGAGGGTTTTCAGTAATGATACCCACAAACATTAAACTAAATGTAAAAATTAAAAGAAACAATAAAAACAATCAACTCAAAAACTAAAATTACAACAAAATCAAAAATTAATTTTTAAGAATAAAAGAAAACAACATATTACAAAAATGTCTCATAATTTTTAATCTCCTTTAAGATCATAATTAAAATCTCAAGCATAAGTTATTTTAATCTTCTTAAACAATCATGATTTATTATAATAATTAGTCGAAAATCATTTTTCATATTTCATATCAAAAATGTATCAATTTAATTTCACCCAATTTCAGTGTCTAGAATCCGAATTTGCTTCGACTCTATTCCTCACAAGTCAATACTCTCAAAACACTGAATCCTATGGGTTGAAACACTCATACTAATTTATATGCGAAAGAGTTGATGTATAGAAATGAACTAACATGTTCGCATATGTATATAGAAAAAAGGTTCAAAGTGTTATTTTGACGTTGATCTCATAGAAGGAATCAAATGTATAAATTATAAAGATATCATATATAAAAATTATTTTCATGCATAAATCAAACACATTAAGAAAAAATTTCAAGATATATGCCTTTTACAAATGAAGAAAGTGCAATGACTTTTTAGGGAATTACTTCCTATATCTTTCTTTTGTAATTAGCCTTTACTCACAACTTTGTAGGCAATGTGGGTCATAGTATGTAGATTATACTATATATTCTTTCTCTCTATATTTTTCTGAAGATATTTTTCAATATATATCATTTTTTAGAGAGTCAACCCATGTATAGATTGTACATTTTTCTTTTTTAGGATTTTGGTGAGTGGTTAATTTTGTGGCTTTTCTGTTTGATCTTGGTTTAGGTAACCCCAGATATGTCTCTTTTTTTTGTAACAGTCATGCACAAATGAGATAAAAGCATATACTATCAATTTCTACTCAAATCATTTAATCTAAGCAAAAATAATAATAAAAAATATACGACACTCTATTAAGATGAGAAAAAATTCATACATTCAATATTAATGCCTATAGAGATCATCTAAGAATTTGAAGAAATAAGATGTGTTTGGAGTAGAAAAAATATATATTTCACTCTGAATAAGGGAAATTAGGCTCAAATTATATCTCACAAAGGTAGTCTCCACTAAAAAAAATTCATAAACACCAATTTTGGGTTTAATATAATTTCTACATCTTATCAAGAAATACTAGTTATGACAAAAACTAACTAATTATAAAAAATAATTACAAAATATTTCATGATATGTTTTCAAAAATTAATCTAAGAGTACAAAAAACTTAACTATTTACTTAAATTTGATTTAAAGAAATGATAAATTTTTGTGAGAATTTTTTTTTAATTCCAAAAATTACTAAATCACACAAAGAAAATAAAACCAAACACAAAAAATGAAGATGTGAACATAAAAAAGAAAAAATTAATAATTTTTTTTTTTGAAATTTTTTTTTTAATTTTTAAATTGTTAAATCTTTTTTTTCTTTTCTAATTAAGCATGGTAACTTTTCACCACCCCCAACCTAGAACTTACATTGTCCTCAATGTAACAACTGTAAATTAAAGATAAAGAGAAAAGAGAAGAAATATTACCTATTTCTTGAGAATGTGTAAGTAGTAATGGAGAAATGCAGGTGCATTCATCATATTCATCATTAAAGTATATACAGACAGATTGTTGTGAACTTCTAACAACTCAACAAATATTTTTAGTTTTAACAATTTAAAAATTATTCACATATAATTAAACTAAAATAAACAATAAAATTAAGTATATAAAACAAATAACAAAAAATTACCTAAAATGATGGGTTGCCTCCCATCCAGCGCTTAGTTTAACGTCTTAGCAAGACGTAACTTGGGGATTGCTTTTTAAGTAAACTCAATGTCCCCTCATCATTGAGTCAATCAAACCTACAAGTAAGACAAGATTGTCTACCTATACTGTTTCAAACATGCCCTATTGATTTTTAAATTTTTTCTGTACTAAAAACTAGGGGCATGCTTGAGGGTTTTAGATAACCCACATCTAGGTGCAAATCAAATAATTAAGGCATCAAAACACAATTGTACCTAGATCAAACAAAGAAACTAACTCTTGAGATTGTAATTAAAACTTTAAAATTTTGGAGATAGTTTCAGATTTTGTTTTTTTGTTTTTTTTTGTTTTAAGTATAATATCTAAGTTAAAATAACATAATTAGTATTAATCAAGAGTGCTCCTAGGAAAGAATGGTGGGGCAAAAGCTCCTTAAAAACCATCCTCCTAGACAGAGCAACGTTCCTAGGAAATATTAGTGGCACAAAGGCTTCCAGAAACTAGTCTCCTAGACAGAACTCCCTTAGATCTTTACTTTTCATGCTATTAAAATTAAGTTAATTAAGTTAAGTTGAATTAAAATTTAAGTTAATTAAGTTAATAAAAATGTAGGTTAATTAAGTTAATGAAAATATAAGTTAATTAAGTTAGTAAATTAAATTAATATAAGTTAGTAAATTAAGTTACTAAAAACCTAAGTTAATTAACTTAAACGAAAATTAAGATAAAAAAATAGTAAAAAAAAACAAAATTAAAAAAAAAAATTAAACCAAAAATAAAATAAATTGAAAAAGTAAAAGAAAAATAAAAACAAAAAAAAGAGAAAAAAAATTTAAATTAAAAATTAAGCCAAAAATAAAAAATAATAAAATAAAATAAAAAAAATTGAAAAAGATAAAAGGAAAAAAAAAGAAAAAATAACAAAATAAAAAAATTTAAAAAAAAGATTTTGATTTTTTTTTTTAAAAATAAATTATTTTTTTAAATAAAAGAAATTTTTTATTTTTTTTATTTTATTTTATTTTATATTTTATTTTATTTTATTTTTATATATATTTTTTTATTTTTATATATTTTTTATATTATATATATTTATATTTTTATTTATTTATTTAATTAATTTAAAATTTATTTACTTTTTTTTACTTCAAATTTCAAAATTATTTTATTATTCATGCTATAATTTTTTTTATGAAATTTAAAATTTTAATTTTTTTTATTTATTATGAAATTGAAATTTGAATTTTTTTTTACTTTTCACAAACAACAAAATTTTTTATTTTTTTATTTTTTTTAAAGAAAATCACAATTATTTACAACACAAAAAGTTTTTAAAATTTTGATAAATAATTTAAAAATGCTATTCCTTCCCTGGCAATGGCGCCAAAAACTTGATCCGGGCAGAACCGACATCACCGATCCTGCCATTCATATGGTTTTATGTATTTATAAAACTCTCGCAAGTGTATGAATCATTTCGTAGAAAATGATAAGTATACTCCCAAGGTCGATCTAAGGAAGGAATGTATGTGGTTTTAATTTATTATTCAAACTTTTAAAAACGAAATTAAATCCTAAACATCCTATCACGATATTTTGTGTTTTGTGTTTTTAATCTAATTACATAAAAATAAACATAGATTCAATAAACATTTATGCAAACTTTATCATTTATAATGGTGGAGTATTTATGGATATAATAATTAAGTTAATTATGCTTGCTCATATTATTTAGGTTATTAAAGATATGAATTGATATTTATTGATTCTCTCTTTTTTATATGAATACCACCTTTGGTGGGGTTAGATATTCTTTGTTAACTAAACAAATCAATTAACACCTATGGGTGGGGTTGATAATTAATTTGGTTAATTAAATTAATTTCTTTTTCTAAGAGATTGAAAATGAACCATTTAAATTCCACCTTTGGTGGGGTTAGACAGTTTAAACTTTATTCAAGGTGTCCAAATTAAATCTAAGAATTTAATTATCCGAGTACTAACTTTCAAGTTTTAAAACCACTACTGAAAACATGTTGTCAATACATTTTCAGATAATAATTCTTATAAAAAATTTTGAAATAGAGCTTCACTCTAACTATCGAGCGATTGTACCAACAAATAAAAGAGCACTACTCTAAATTAGACCGGATAACTAAACCTTAAAATCTAATTTTCAGATTTAAGTTTGTAATGAAAAATAATATATTTCTCTCTAACATTCTTAATATAAAATCTTGAATAAAAATAAAATCAATTCATTTTAGAGATTTTTACCTATTTAATATTTTGCAAGCATAACAACATTATTATTACATCATGTTTATAAATTACAAAAAGCTAATAAATTACAAAAACATAACTAGTTCTTCCCAAAAAGGGAAGAACTCTAAAACTAAGAAAAACTAACTAAGAAAAACTAAAAACTAAGAAAGAAACTAAGAAAAACTAAAAAAATATAAGAAAAGAGAGAAAGAAAAAGAGAAGAGAATGTGTTTTGAGGTGTGATTAGAAGTGAAGAGAAGGGGGGTATTTATAGGTGACGATGGAGAGAAAAAGTGGGTGAAAAAAATGTTAAAAAATGATGAAAATGCGGAGTGCAATTGCTGAGGTCATTGATGACGTCAACATGACGTCATGGGGCGAAATGGGCAGCGGCACGCGCGGACGTGTGGCGTGCTGCGCGCGGCGGGGCGCTGGTGCGCGCGGGGCTCGACGCGGCTGGGCGGCGCGATTTTCTCCTTTTTAACATTTTTGACCCATTTTGTCCAATTTTTCCATATTTGTTGACATTTCCCCATTTATTTATTAATATATTTGTGATGTATTGCTTCCAGTATTCCTTTTTGAGTCTTTAAGTGACGTTTTTAAGCAAAAATACCTGAAAAACAATAAAAATAACCATTATTCTGAAAAGATAAATTTATATAAATATATGATAAAATCATATAAATATATATATATTTAATCAATTAATGCGCATAAAATCATGGTAATTTTAGTGCTTTTTGAGCACTCATCAATATACTTGCGTATTCATTGCACACACGATTTGTGTGGCGATCATGTTCTTGATTGAATGATCACCTTTTGTGGTGTCTCAAGGTTGGGGTTTTATGGACTTGTTGTTGTTGTTTTCATCTTTGGATTTTGTTTCATAGTTCTCTTTGAAATCATTGTATCTTTTTCTTATTCTTTATTTCTATGTTCATTCTATCTTTTTTCTTAAAAAAAGAGAGAAGGAAAATAAAGAAGAGTGATGTCGTTCACAATTTAAAAAAACATTTGATAAATTGGAGTTGCAAGTTTAAATGGTCATAACTTTTGACTCGGGTATCAAAACGATTATTGTAATATATCAAATCAAATCTCATATCGATTTCCATAAGTAGATCATGTCTTTGTATGGAACCTCATTTTTCGTAGCCAAATTCCATCATTTAAATCACATACCAAGGGTTTAAAGTTTTTGTCGCACCGTTTGGTTTTGCTTTCTTTAGATTTTATTTAGTAAAGTTGTAATGGTGATTGTTGTCACGCAAAAGAGTATGTTTACCAATATTCTAAAATTTCTCAATATCCTACAAATATTCTTATGATCCTGCACAAGGGATAGAATCAAAATATCAAATGAAAGTATTAAATTTGGAAAAAATGTTTTTTGTTTTAGTTATTTTTAGGCCTTTTCTGATTAGCAATTTTGTTTTTATTAAAATTTGGAATTTTATATTTCTTATTATCTTAAGTATTTTTCGTCTTTTATTCTTTATAGATGGATTAGGCACAATCCATCACTAAATAGGCCCATTGCGGTTGAATTATTTATGGGGTTCCTTTCTTCAAGAAATTTTTTGTCTAGGGTTTTGTTGCTTATAAAAGAAAACTACAGCCTTTTAAAGGAGGGAGAAATGATATCATTAATAAAAATTTATTTCAGAAAGATTTTTTCTTTCCCTTCTGGTGTTCTTGATTGAAATCTTAAATTCGACTTATTAATAGGAGTGATCATCCTTTGTGGTGTCTCAAGGTTGGGATTTTATGTACTTGTTGTTATTGTTTTCCTCTTTGGATTTTGTTTCATAGTTCTCTTTGAAATCTATGTATCATTTTCTTGTTCTTTATTTATGTGTTCATTCTATCTACGTTCTTCAAAACACAGAGAAGGAAAATAAAGAAAAGTGTTGTTGTTCACAGTTAAAAAACATTTGATAAATGAGAGTTGCAACTTTAACCAGTACTAACTTTTAACTCAGGTATCAAAATGACTATAGTAATATATCAAATCGAAGCTCGTATCGATTCCCATAATCAAATTAGGCCTTGCTATTTAACCTCTTTTTTAAAACCAAATTCTATCAACTACATCACTTAGTAAGGGTTTAATGTTTTTGTCACACCTCTTATTTTTCTTCCTTTCGATTTTATTCAGTATAGCTATAATAGAAATTGATGATCCTACACAAGTGATAGAATTGGAATATCAAATGCAAGGATTAATTTTGGAAGCAAATTTTTTTGTTTTAGTTATTTATGTGCCTTTTTTGGTTAGCAATTTTATTTTTATAGAATTGAGGAATTTTATGTCTTATTAATTATAATTATTTTTAGTCTTTTATTCTTTATAGATGGATTAGGCACAATCCATCTCTAAATAGGCCCACTAGGGTTGAATTACGTCTAGGGTTCCTCTCTTCAAGAAAATGTTTGTCTAGGGTTTTCATGATTATAAAAGAAAACAACAACATTGTAATGGAGGGAAAACTGATATCATTAATGAAAATTTATTTCAAAAATATTTTTTCCTTGCCTTCTGGTGTTCTTGATTGAATGGTTCAATTCAACTTATCAAAGGGAGTGATCATTCTTTGGGGCATCTCAAGGTTGGGGTTTTATGAACTTGTTGTTGTTGTTTTCCTCTTTGGATTTTGTTTTGTAGTTCTCTTTGAAATATTTTTTTATCTTTTCTTGTTCTTTACTTATATGTTCAATCTATCTTTGTTCTTAAAAAAACAGAGAAGGAAAATAAAGATGAGGGTAATTGTTCACTGTTTCAAAAATATTTGTTTTGATAAATCAGAGTTGCAACATTAAACGGTCATAACTTTTCAATCGGGTATTGAAATGACTATTGTTATATATCAAATTGAAGCTCATACAATTCCCATAATCTTAGCAGACCATGCGATGGAACCTCATTTTTTGACCTCAACGTGTATCATTTACATCACTTACTGAGGTTTAATGTTTTTGTCGCACATTTTCCATTTTGCTTCCTTTCAATTTTATTCGATTGAGATGTAATAGAGATTGATGGGCTGACTAAGACTATGTTTATAAATATTCTAAAGATTCTCAGTATCTTACAATTATTCTCATGAGCCTATACAAGGGATAGATTTGGAATATCAAATGCAAGGATTAAATTTGGAAGTAATATTCTTTGTTTTAGTTAATCATGGGTATTTTATGGATAGCAATTTTATTTTTATTGAATTATGTATTTTATATGTCTTATTTATCATAATTATTTTTAGTCTTTTATTATTTGAGTATGGATTAGGCACAAAACTTCACTAAATAGGCCCATTGGGGATGAACTACGTCTTGGGTTCCTTTCTTTAAGATAAATTTGTCTAGGGTTTTTCTACTTATAAAAGAAGACAACACCCTTGTAATAGATGAAGAACTGATATCAGTAATGAAAATTTATATCAGAAAGCTTTTTACTTTTTCTTCTGGTGTTCTTGATTGAATGCTTTAATTCGACTCATCAAAGGGAGTGATCACCCTTTGTGGTGTCTCAAGGTTGGGGTTTTACGGACTTCTTATTGTTGTTGTCTTTGTCTTTGGATTTTGTTTCGTATTTCTCTTTGAAATCTTTGTATATTTTTCTTGTTATTTATTTCAGTGTTCATTCTATCTTTGTTCTTCAAAAAAAAAAAAGAGAAGGAAAAAAAGCAGAGTGTAGTTATTCAAAGTTAAAAAAAACATTTGATAAGTTGGAATTGCAACTTTAAACAGTCATAACTTTTGACTTGGGTATCAAAATGACTATTGTAATATATCAAATCGAAGCTTGTATCGATTCCCATAATCTGAGTGGGACTTACTATGGAACCTCATTTGATGAACCCGAATTCCATCATTTACATCACTAACAGAGGGTTAAAATTTTTTGTCCTACCTTTTCGTTTTGCTTCCTTTCGATTTTATTCGGTAGAGTTGTAATGGAGATTGATGTGGCAACCAAGAGTTTTTTTATCAATATTCTAAATATTCTCAATATCCTACAAATATTTTCATGATCCTCCACAAGTAATAGAATATGAATATAAAATGCGAGGATTAATTTTGGAAGCAATTTTCTTAATTTATTTTAGTTATTTATGTGCCTTTTTTGTTTTTCTGATTTTCTTTTTATTGAATTATGGAATTTTATATGTCTTATTAATCATAAGTATTTTTATAATTGTATTTTTTATCGATGGATTAGGCACAATCCATCATTAAATAGGCCCACTAGGTTTGAATTATGTCTAGGGTTCCTTTCTTTAAGATAAATTTTGTCTAGGGTTTTCTACCTTATAAAAGAAAACAATAGCCTTGTAATGGTGGGATAACTGATATCATTAATGAAATTTTTTTCAGAAATATTTTTGCTTTTCCTTCTGGTGTACTTGAATGAATGCTTGAATTTGACTTATCAAAGGGAGTGATCATCCTTTAGTGCATCTCAAGGTTGGGGTTTTATGGACTTGTTGTTGTTGTTTTCATCTTTGGATTTCATTTCCTAGTTCTCTTTGAAATATTCATAGCTTATTCTTGTTCTTTATTTTTATGTTCATTCTATCTTTGTTCTTAAAAAAAAGAAGGAAAATAGAAGAGTTTGTTGTTCACAGTTAAAAAAAACATTTGATAAATTGAAGTTACAACTTTAAACGGTCATAACTTTTGACTCGGGTATCGAAACATCTATTGTAATATATGAAATTAAAGATCATATCTATTCCCATAATCCAATTGGGCTTGGCTATTTAACCTCATTTTTTGAAACAAAATTCGATCATTTACATCACTTATTGAGGGTTTAAAGTTTTTGTCGTTCTTTTTTGTTTTTCTTCCTTTTGATTTTATTTAATAGAGCTATGATGAGTGCTCAAACAACACAAAAATTACCATGATTTATACACGTTAATTGATTAAAAATATATATTTATATGATTTTATCATATATTTATATAAATCTGTTTTTTCATAATCACGAGTATTTTTATTGTTTTTTAGGTATTTTCGCTTAAAAATTAGATAAAATGGAGGCAATACATCACAAATATATTCATAAAATAAATGAGAAAAAGTCAACAAATATGCAAAGAATTGGATAAAATGGATCGAAAGAGTCAAAAATGTCAAAAAGGGTGAAATCGCGCGCGCGTGCACCCATTTGCGCCTAGTCCGCATGCGCCATTGCCCCATTCCGCGTGCGCCACCACACCCTACTTACCATGATGTCAGCGATGACATCATCATCACCTACTACACGTTTCCTCCATTTTTAATCATTTTTTCACCCATTTTTTCTTCCCTTCCTCACCTATAAATACCCTCATTCTCTACACCTCAAAAACATCTTCTTCTCTCTTTCTTTCTCTCCATTTCTTAGTTAGTTTTTCTTAGTTTTAGAGTTCTTCTCTTTTTGAGAAGAACTAATTATGTTTTTGTAATTTATTTTCTTTCTGATTCAATAAATAAAAATACAAATTCTGTTTGGAGGTTTTCTAGCAATAGGAATAACATCAAAGTACGGTAGGGATTTTATTTTCTTTTTACAGTTATTTTTTATGCTTTATTCTTATATGTTATATTTAATTTGTCTGTGATTAAATTTAACTTTGCTGGTTGTTTGTAAACATGATATAATAATAACGTTGTCATGCATGCAAAATATTAAATAAGTAAAAATCTCTAAAATGAATTCATTTTATTTTTATTCAAGATTTTATATTGTTATCCATAATACTCCACTATTATAAAAGATAAAATTTGCATAAATGTTTATTGAATCTGTATCTATGTTTATTTTTATGTTATTAGATTAAAAACACAAAACTCCAAAATATCGTGAGAGGATGTTTAGGATTTAATTTCGTTTTTAAATGTTTGAATAATAAATTAAAAAGCACATATATTCCTTCCATAGATCGACCTTGAGAGTATAATAATCATTTTCTATGAAATGATTCGTGCACTCGCAAGTGTTTTATAAATATAAAACTAAAGTATTGGTAGGATCGCGATGCCGGTTTATGGTCATCAAGTTTTTAGCGCTATTGCCGGGGATAGAGCCAAGCTTTTGGCACCATTTCTGGGGATGGAATCAAGTTTTTGGTGCCGTTGGCGAGGAAGGAATAGTATTTTTCAATTATTTATCGAAATTTTAAAAACTTTTTGTGCTGTAAATAATTGTGATTTTTTTTATTTTGAGTTAAAAAACAAAAAAAAATATTAAATAGAAATTTTTTGTTCATGAATAGTAAAAAAAACAAATTTAAATAAAAGTTAAAATAAATATTTTTAATACTCCACTATTATAAAAGATAAAGTTAAAATTCATAATAAATAAATTAAAAAAAAATCAAATTTAAAAAAATAATTATAGCGTGAATAGTAAAATAATTTTAATTTGAAATTTGCAGTTTAAAAAAAATTAATAAATTTTAAATAAAAAATAATAAAAAAAGAATAAAAAATTTTTTATTTTCTTTTTAAAAAAACATAAAATAATTTAAAAAAAAATAAAAAAAATTAAACTTTATTTATTTAAATAAATTAATTAAAATAATAAAAAAATAAAAAAATAAAAAATAACTTAGGGTATAACTTATTTTGTTTAGTGTTTTGTATTAAATACTACATGAATTTTCTCTAAATTTTTGTCTAGTTATTTTATTATTATTTTTGACAGGTGTTTTAATTTTACGCTTTCAATAGTCTATGCGTGGTAGGAGATCCTTAGGTTCATAATATTCATAAATTTAAACAACTGTCAACAAGGCAGGATTCTAACCATCAGCCTATTTTTGAGCCAAACATAGAACCAAGCCTTAATCATTTACTAGAATCGAAAGAAATGGAAGAAAACCAACATGTTAAGGAAACCACCATGAAAGAGTTTGCAAGACCAGTGATTGGCACGGCAACTGCCGCTATCCAGCTGGGTGAGGCTGCTCGGAATTATGAATTGAAAAATATTCATTTTTCTATACTTCCTTCCTTTTATGGGCTACTTAATGAAGATTCTCTTTCCTTCATTAGAGACTTATATGCTACAGTCCAAACCTTCCCCCTCGGTATTCTAAACGAGGATCAACTTAGAATGAGATATTTCCCCTACACCTTAAAGGACAAGGCCAAAGCTTGGTTGATGTCACTTCCCCCAGGTTCTTTGATGACATGGGAGGACATTTATAATAAATTCATAGGAAAATTCTATTCCCATAAAAAAACATCAGAGTTGAGAGGAAAGATTGCTACTTTCTCTCAGATGGAAAGAGAACCATTCCATGAAGCATGAGATAGGTTCAAAATGTTACTCACTCAATGCCCCCATCACAGCTTTCCCCTGCAGTTGCAGAATCAATTCTTTTACGATGGACTTATGCAACAATGTCAGTTCATTGTCGAAAACGCTGTAGGATGAGCAATGGGAGAAAAGACTGCCTCAAAGACGTACAACCTCTTTGAGATGTTAGGTGCTAATTCCCAACAGAAAAGCTCATGAGTGAGAAAAGTTAGAGTTCATGAAATCGATTCCAGCAATGAAGTTCAACAACAACTTGTTCAATTGACCAAGCAAGTTGCCCTTCTCATTACGCAAACCAATACTAAAAATGAACATTATGGTTTGTATAGCAACATGGGACATGGTATTGAAGCCTATCCATATCAAGGAGAAACATCAGCTAGACCTGAACAGGTATGAACAGAGACCAAGGTTCGACCCTAATTCAAATACCTACAATCATGGGTGGAGAAATCATCCGAACTTCTCCTAGAGGCAAAACAACCCTCCTTTCGCTCAAAGCTCAAATCAGCCAGGCCAGCAATTCCACCAGCATATTCCAAGATGCATTCCCAATAAATCAACCCTAGAAGACAACTTTAATTCTTTTATTCAAGTTTGTAGAGATAACCAATCAACGGTTGGACTCTGTGGAAGCTTCTATCAAAAAGGTGGAAATTCAAGTAGAACAGTTAGTTGAACATTTGCAAAAACAAAGCAAAGACTAACTGAATGGTCAAATGGGATCAAATAAATTCAATGAAGAGGAGACATTGAGTTTGTCATTCTGTAATCACCAAGCAACGTCTTACTAGAAGATGATAAATTTTAGTACTACGTAGGAGGTCACCCATTATTGTATTTTCCTTTGTTTTAGTTTATTTTTAATAATGTGTGTAATAAAATTCAAATGAAATAAATTCGTTTGTTTCAAAAATTGTGTCCATTCTTTAAATTTAGCATTAAAAAAATTTAACTTAGATTTTCTCTTTTAAGATTTTCATTCTAAAAAAATATATATGTACAAAAATAATAATAATAAAATTAGGTTCCCTGCACCTTTCTGCTTTAAGCCTATACATTTTGTCAAGTGAGAAATCTTTCTTAGAGATATCTACTATTTTTTAAGAGCTAAATGTTGATACATAATAGGAGGAGGATCAATTTCAACTACAAATAGCCATGGGAGATGCTGAAGATAGGCGGAAAATGATGAAAGACTATGCAATGCCAATCATTGGCAATGTAACATCTGGCATACAATTACAAGAGGCTGCAAGGAATTATGAATTGAAAAAGATTCATTATTCTTTGTTGCCTTTCTTTTATGGTGTCCCTAATGAAGACCCTTTGCATTTCATTCGAGAATTCTATGCTATCGTCCAAATCTTTCCACTACATGCAATTAATGAAGATCATCATAGGATGAGGTGTTTTCCTTACACCCTCAAGAATAAAGCTTGGTCATGGTTCATTACTCTACAGTTGGGTTCTCTAAAAACTTGGGAGGTAGTATATGAAATGTTTATGGGTAAGTTCTATTCCCATCATGAAGCTTGGGAGCCCATTCATGAAGATAGCAACGTTTTCTCAAATGTATGAAGAACCCTTTCATGAAGCTTGGGAAGGATTCAAACTCTTTTTCATTCAATGTCATAATCATAGCTTTCCATTACAACTACAGAACCAATTCTTTTATGATGGATTGACACTGTAGAGTCAATACATGGTTGATAATGTTGTTGGAGGTGCTGTGGGAGAAAAACCTGCAAAGGAAACCTATAATCTTTATGAGTTGTTAGGTTCCAATTCCCAACAAAGAGAGCAAGAGTCAATGAAGTTGGCTCCGATAATGGGATGACCTTGTAACTTGCTGAATTGACTAAGCAAGTGCAACTTCTCACTACCCACCAAATGCCAAATCAAGAGGTGTGTGAAGTGTGTTTTTCAATTGGGCATGGTATTCATAATTGTTCAAATACTTGTGATTCTAGTGTCGATGCCATGGAGGAAGTCAAATCCTTTCAAAGGTATCATCCAAACACCTATAATCACCATAACCATCATTGGAAACAAAAGAATTACCCAGCCTACACCCAATGTCCAGCACTAAGGTCGAATAAAAACCACCCTTACCCATCAAGCCAATCTTTTAAGCCAACTTTAGAGGATAGCTTGAATGCTTTTATTCAAGTTAGTCACGAAAACCAATTGATGAATAATCATAGGTTGAACACCATGGAGGATTTGGTTAAAAGAATTGAATCTAAAGTTGGGCAACTCGCTGAACAAATGCAAAAGAAAGAACGAGGAAAAGTTGCCCAGTCAACTAGAATAAGTAAAGGAGGTAAGTCAGGTAACAAAGAAGGTGATACATCACAAATATATTCATAAAATAAATGAGGAAAAGTCAACAAATATGGAAAAATTGGACAAAATGGGTCAAAAAGGTCAAAAATGTCAAAAAGGAGGAAATTGTGCACACAGCTACACCGCCCAACGCGTGTAGTGCGCCCAGCCGCGCCCAACAATGTGCACGCCGTGCCAGCACAACGCCCAAGTCGCGCGCGCCAGCTCTCCATTGCCCGCGTACTGCTGCCCATCTGCACCCAGTCCGCGTGCGCCCATCTACCCCAATCTACATGCGTCGCTGCACCTCACGTCAGCATGATGTCAAAAATGACATAATCATTCACTACTCCGCGTTTCCACCATTTTTTATCATTTTTTCACCCACTTTTTCTTCCTCTCCTCACCTATAAATACGCTCATTCTCTTCACTTCAAATCACACCTCAAAACACATCTTCTTTCCCTTTATTTCTCTCCATTTCTTAGTTTTTTTAGTTTTTTTTAGTTTTTAGTTTTTTCTTAGTTACTTTTTCTTAGTTTTAGAGTTATTCTCTTTTTGAGAAGAACTAGTTATGTTTTGTAATGTATTTGCTGTTCGATTTAATAAATGGGAGTGCAAATTCCGTTTGGAGGTTTTCTAGCAACGGGAATAGCATCAAAGTAGTGTAAGGATTTTATTTTCTTTACAGTTATTTTTTATGCTTTATTCTTACATGTTATATTTAATTTGTCTGTGATTAAATTTAACTTTGCTGGCTATTTATAAACATGATATAATAATAACGTTGTCATGCTTGCGAAATATTAAATAGGTAAAAATCTCTAAAATAAATTGATTTTATTTTTATTCAAGATTTTATATTAAGAATGTTAGAGAGAAATATATTATTTTTCATTACAAACTTAAATCTGAAAATTAGATTTTAAGGTTTAGTTATCCGGTCTCATTTAGAGTAATGCTCTTTTATTTGTTGGTACAATCGCCCGGTAGTTAGAGTGAAGCTCTATTTCAAAAGTTTTTATAAGAATTATTATCTAAAAATGTATTGACAACATGTTTTCAGTAGTGGTTTTAAAACTTGAAAGTTAGTATTCGGATAAGTAAATTCTTAGGTTTAATTTGGACACCTTGAATAAAGTTTAAACTGTCTAACCCCACCAAAGGTGGCATTTAAATGGTTCATTTTCAATCTCTTAGAAAAAGAAATTAATTTAATTAACCAAATTAGTTATCAACCCCACCCATAGGTGTTAATTGATTTGTTTAGTTAACAAAGAATATCTAACCCCACCAAATGTGGTATTCATATAAAAAAGAGAGAATCAATAAATATCAATTCATATCTTTAATAATCTAAATAATATGAGCAAGCATAATTAACTTAGTTATTATATCTATAAATACTCCACTATTATAAATGATAAAATTTGCATAAATATTTATTGAATCTGTATCTATGTTTATTTTTATGTTATTAGATTAGAAACACAAAAACCAAAATATCATGACAGGATGTTTAGGATTTAATTTCGTTTTTTAAAAATTTGAAAAATAAATTAAAAACCACATATATTCCTTCCTTAGATCAACCTTGGGAGTATACTTATCATTTTCTACGAAATGATTCATGCACTTGTGAGAGTTTTATAAATACATAAAACCAAAGCGATGGTAGGATCGGCGATGTCGGTTCTGCCCGTCAAGTTTTTGATTAAAAAAAAACTAAGAAATGGAGAGAAATAAAGAGAAAGAAGATGTGTTTTGAGGTGTGATTTGAAGTGAAGAGAATGAGGGTATTTATAGGTGAGGAGAGGAAGAAAAAGTGGGTGAAAAAATGATAAAAAATGGTGGAAATGCGGAGTAGTGAATGATGATGTCATTGTTGACGTGAGGCACGACGGCGCGCACGGATTGGGGCAGATGGGTGCAGCGGCGCATGCGGACTGGGCGCAGATGGGCAGCGGCACGCGCGGATTAGATTTTGATGGGTGCAGGCGCTCGTGGCACATGTAGAATGGATAGTTGGCGCGGGTGGACTGGGCATGCGGCGCACGCGACCTGGGCTTTGTGCTGGCACGGCGCGCGCGTTGTTAGGAGCGCTGCGTGCGTTGGCTGGCGTGGCTACGTGTGCAATTTCCTCTTTTTTGACCCATTTTGTCCAATTTTTCCATATTTGTTGACTTTTCCTCATTTATTTTATGAATATATTTGTGATGTATTGCCTCCAGTATTCCTCTTTGAGTCTTTAAGTTACATTTTTAAGCGAAAATACCTAAAAAACAATAAAAATACCCGTGATTCCGAAAAGACAAATTTATATAAATATATCATAAAATCATATATATATATATATATATATATAATCAATTAATGTGCATAAAATCATGGTAATTTTAGTGCTTTTTAAGCACTCATCAATATTCTAGTCTCACAAAAAAGAGAAACAAGTGTTAAACTTAACAAGCCTTTTGAAAAACTCATTGGGGAGTCATCTGACATCCCTAAAATTCAAAAGAAAAGAGAACCACACCAGCTGCAAGTACCTTTTCCACACCAGTTAAAAGAATCCAAACAAGATAAGCAATTCTATGATCGTTTTAATATGCTCTCTAAAGTAAATATCAATTTATCATTATTAGAAGTGATCATGAATGTGCCCTCATATGCTAAGTTTTTCAAAGAGTTGAACACTAAGAAAAGGAGGTATGAACTGAATGAACGAATAGTAGTATCAGAAATTTCTAGCGTTGTACTTCAACACAAACTACCCCTAAGTTGAAAAACCCTGGAATTTTTATTAACATAACTATAGGGGATAGGAAGGTTTCTAAAGCAATGCTTGATTTTGGTGCTAGTATAAATTTGATGCCCTACTCTATATTCTTACAACTCAATTTAGGAGATTTAAAACCCACAACTATGTCCCTTCAACTTGCAGATAGATCTCTTAAGTATCCAAAGGGAATAGTTGAGGATGTGTTGGTACAAGTAGACAAACTGATAATACCTGTTGACTTTGTGGTTTTGGATATGTAAGAAAATCCAGCCTTGGACAGAGCGCACACAATACTTCTTGGTAGACCGTTTATGGCAACTACTAAAACTATTATTGATGTCCAAGATGGAAATTTGACAATGACAATCTTAGGAGAGACTATTCATTTTAAAGTTTTTGATTCTTCACCTTTCCCTTCTATTTCTGCCATCGATGAAATATTCGATGTTGACCCTTTGGATAATCTTGTCCAAAGCACCTTTTCCTAAACTAGAATAGAAGACAAGCTTGAAACTGCTTACACTTGAAGAGGTTGAAGAAGATTTAGATGAGGAAATTAAGGGGTACCTTGAACGACTAAACAATGATGAAGTAATGACAAAATCTAGTACACTTTTAAATCTACCTAGTTCTTCATCTAGTAAAGAGGCCAATCCACCTGAACTTGAACTCAAAGACTTACCTAAGCACTTAAAATATGTGTTTTTGGGAGAAGGAGAAACTTATCCAATGATAATTTCTTCAACCTTGACCAAAACCCAAGAAAAGGAACTTATCAAAGTGCTTAAACAGTTTAAGAAAGCTATAGGCTGGAGTATCGGCGATATAAGAGGCATTAGTCCTACAATGTGTATGCACAAGATCAATTTGGAGGATGGTGCTAAACCTGTACGAGAGGCCCAAAGAAGGCTAAACCCAAATATGCAAGAGGTAGTTAAGAAAGAAATTCTTAAATTGTTAGAAGAAGTAATTATCTATCCTATTGCGGATAGTAAGTGGGTTAGTCCAGTGCATGTGGTACCTAAGAAATTTGGGATAACAGTTGTTAAAAATGAAAAAAGTGAATTAGTGCCCACTATAATAATCACTAGATGGAGAATGTGTATAGCTTTTAGGAAACTAAATTTATATACTAAAAAGGATCACTTTCCTCTTCCATTCATTAATCAAATGTTGGAAAGATTAGCTGGGCACTAAAAAGGATCACTAGATTGTTCGGATGTTATCAAGTACCCATAGCACCAGAAGATTAGGAAAAGACCACATTTACATGTCCTTTTGGGACATTTGCTTTTCGAAGAATGCCATTTGGGTTATGCAATGCCCCCACCACTTTCTAGAGATGCATGATATCTATTTTCTCAGACATGGTGGAAAAATTCATTGAGATTTTCATGGACAATTTCTCTGTTTTTGGGAACTCATTTGATGATTGCTTATATAAATTGACTTTGGTTTTAGAAAGATGCATTGAATGCAATCTCACCCTTAGTTGGGAGAAAATTCATTTTATGGTTCAACAAGGGATAGTTTTAGGACATATAATTTCAAACAAGGGTATTGAAGTTGATAAGGCAAAAGTTGAATTGATTTCCAAACTACCTCCCCCTACATCTATGAAGGGGATAAGAAGCTTCTTAGGACATGTAGGATTTTATAGATGATTTATTATTAAAGATTTCTCTAAAATAAGTCGTCCCTTATGTAACTTGATATCAAAACATGTTTATTTTCATTTCAACAATGACTGCCTTATTGCCTTTAATACCTTGGAAGAGAAACTAACATCTACCCCTATTATTATGGTACCAAACTGGTCTTTACCCTTTGAAATAATGTGTGACACTTTTGATTATGCTATCGGAGCACTCTTGGGACAAAGAATGGATAAGTGTTTGCATGTCATCTACTATGCTAGCAAAACACTCAATGATGCCCAAATGAATTATACCACCACTAAAAAGGAATTCTTGGCTATTGTGTTTTCTTTAGACAAATTCAGGTCTTATTTAGTATAATCTAAAGTGATTGTGCATTCTGATCATGTTGATTTAAGATACCTATTAGTCAAGCCAAGATTAATGAGGTGGGTCTTACTCTTACAAGAATTTGACCTAGAAATAAAGGATAAGAAAGGTAGTGAAAACTTAGTAGCTGACCATTTTTCTAGGTTGATTTCTGACTTTAATTCTCTTAAAGATGAGAGTAATGAAAAAATAGTTGAAACCTTTCCTGATGAACAGTTATTTTCAATAGGTCCGAACCCATGGTATGCTGATATTGTAAACTATCTTGCCACTGGTGTTTTGCAACCTAACACTTCATATTAGAACAAGAATTTTTTTTTTAAAATATTAAGGACTATTTTTGGGATGTCCCTTATTTATACAAGATTGGTCAAGATGAAGTCATCTAGAGATGTGTACCTGAAGAAGAACATAAGATCATTCTAACTTTTTGTCATGAACTTCATTGTGGGGACCATTTGGGTGGTGAAAAGATAGCCCGTAAGGTATTACAGTCTGGATTCTTTTGGCCCACTCTTTTTAAAGATGCTCATATGTTTTGTGCACAATGTGATAGATGTCAAAGAACAAGAAACATAAGCAAAAGAGATGAAATGCCTTTGAAATCTAATTTAGTTGTTGAACTCTTCGATGTATGGGTGATTGACTTTATGGGTCCTTCCCCCCATCCAATGGTTTTCAATATATTTTGGTTGCTATGGATTATGTATCCAAGTAGGTAGAAGCTATCCCCACTAAAACCAATGATGCTAATGTTGTTGTTAAATTCTTGAAGGATTTAATATTTAGCAAGTTCGAAACGCCTAGAGCTATAATAAATGATGAAGGTGGCCATTTTTGTAACAAGATCTTTGATGGAGTACTAAACAAGTACAATATCACACATAAAGTAGCTACTCCATATCATCCTCAAACTTCTAGTTTAGTGGAAGTAAGTAATAGGAAAGTTAATGGAATATTGGAACGCACTGTGCGTCCTTCAAGGAAGGTTTGGGCATTTAAGTTAAATGATGCCTTATGGGCATACCTCACCGCTTACAAAACACCCATTGGGATGAGCCCTTATCGGTTAATCTTTGGGAAAGTGTGCCACTTTCCAGTTGAACTCGAACACAAGGCTTACTGGGCAATTAAAGAGTTAAACATGGATTTAGATAAAGCAGGAGAAAAAGGGTTACTCCATCTTAATGAGTTGGAAGAAATTAGGAACAAAGCCTATGAGAATGCCAAATTATACAAAGAGCATACCAAGCGCTATCATGAGAAGAGGCTAGTTCCTAAGACTCTTCACCCTGGAATGAAAGTTCTTTTATTTAACTCTCGTTTGAGATTGTTTCTAGGAAACCTGAGATAAAGATGGGATGGACCATTCAAAATAGTTCAGGTATTTGCACATGGAATAGTAGAACTATTAGATTCCAAGACACAAAAAAATTCAAAGTCAATGGGCATCGTGTGAAGCCTTATTTAGAAGAACCAAACAACATTGCTGAAATGGATTGCATTTGGCTGAGTAACCCTTAGCACCATAAAGTTATGTCTTGCTAAGACGTTAAACTAAGCGCTGGATGGGAGGCAACCCATCATTTTAGGTAATTTTATTTATTGCATTTCTATTGTTTATTTTAGTTTAATTACATGTGAATAATTTTAAAATTGTTAAAACTAAAATATTTGTTGAGATGTTAGAAGTTCGCAACAATCTGTTTGTCTGCACTTTAATGAACATGATGGATGCACCTGCATTTCTCCATCACTACTTGCACATTCTCAGGAAATAGGTAATATTTCTTCTCTTTTCTCTTTAATTTATAGTTGTTACATTGAGAACAAATTAAGTTCTAGGTTGAGGCTGGTGAAAAGTTACCATGCTTAATTTAAAAAAAAATATAAAAAATTAATAATTTAAAAAAAAATTCAAATTCAAAATTTCATTTTTATTGTGTTTGGTTTTATTTTCTTTGTGTGATTTAGTAATTTTTGGAATTTTAGAATTAATTTTAAAAATTCTCACAAAAATTTATAATTTTTTTAAAATCAAATGTAAGTAAATAGTTAAGTCTTTTGTACTGTTAGATTAATTTTTGAAAACATATCATGAAATATTTTTTTAATTGTTTTTGGTAATTAGTTTGTTTTTGTCATAACTAGTATTCCTTGATGAGATTTGGAAATTATATTAAACCCAAAATCAATGTTTATGAATTGTTTTTAGTGGAGACTACCTTTGTGAGATATAATTTGAGCCTAATTTCCTTTATTCAAAGTGAAATATATATTTTTTCTACTCCAAACACATTTCTTATTTCTTCAAATTTTTAGATGATCTCTATAGGTATTAGCATTGAATGTATGAATTTTTTTTCTCATTTTAATAGAGTGTCGTATATTTTATATTATTATTTTTGTTTAGATTAAATGATTTAAGTAGAAATTGATAGTATATGTTTTTATCTCATTCGTGCATTACTGTGACAAAAACAAAAAGACATATATGGGGTGACCTAAACCAAAATCAAATAGAAAAGCCACAAAATTAACCACTCACCAAAATCATATAAAAATGTACAATCTATACATGGGTTGACTCTCTAAAAATATATATATAAATATTGAAAAAATATTCAGAAAAAAATAGAGAGATAAAGAACATATAGTATAATCTACATACTATGACCCACATTGGCTACAAAGTTGTGAGTAAAGGCTAATTACAAAAGAAAGATATAGGAAGTAATTTCCTAAAAATTCATTGCACTTTCTTGAATTTTTTTTCTTAATGAGTTTGATTTATGCATGAAAATAATTTTTATATATGATATCTTTATAATTTATACATTCGATTCCTTTCATGAGATCAACGTCAAAATAACACTTTGAGCCTTTATTCTTTATACATATGCAAACATATTAGTTCATTTCTATACATCAACTCTTTCACATATAAATTAGTATGAGTGTTTGAACCCATAGGATTCAGTGTTTTGAGAGTATTGACTAGTGAGGAATAGAGTCGAAACGAATTCGGATTCTAGACATTAAAATTGGGTGAAATTAATTTGATACTTTTTTGTATGAAATAGGAAAATGATTTTCTACTCATTATTATAATAAATCATGATTGTTTAAGAAGATTAAAATAACTTATTCTTTAGATTTTAATTATGATCTTAAAGGAGATTAAAAGTATGAGAAATTTTTGTGTTATGTTTCATGTTGTTTTATTTTATTTTATTCTTAAAAGTTGATTTTTGATTTTGTTGTAATTTTCGTTTCTAAGTTTTTGTTTTTATTATTTTTTTTTACCTTTTACATTTACTTGAATGTTTATGGGTATCATTACTGAAAACCCTCACTAGACTCAAACTTGTCCACTAGGGCAACCTAGGGGTTTAAAGGCTTGTTGCATAGGCTAAATGCAACCATGTCAATCCACGGAAGTGATTTAGGATAGTTTAATTTTTAGTTTTTATTGCTTCTCTTGCTAAGGGACTAGTAAGAAGCTGGTTGGGGGTTGTGATGAGTGCTCAAAAAATACTAAAATTACCATGATTTTATGCACGTTAATTGATTAAAAATATATATATTTATATGATTTTATCATATATTTATATAAATTTGTCTTTTCGGAATCACGGGTATTTTTAATGTTTTTTAGGTATTTTCGCTTAAAAACATAACTTAAAGACTCAAAGAAAAATATTGGAGGCAATACATCACAAATATGGAAAAAATTGATCGAAAGGGTCAAAAATGTTGAAATCGCGCACGTAGCCGCCCAACAACGCTGGCCAACGGGCGTGCCTATGCCCACCTGTGCCCAGTCCGCGTGCACTGCTGCCCCATTCCGCGTGCACCACCGCGCCCCACCTACCATGACATCAGCAATGACATCATCATCACCTACTACTCGTTTCCTCCATTTTTAATCATTTTTCCACCCATTTTTTCTTCCTTTCCTTACCTATAAATACCCTCATTCTCTATACCTCAAAAACATCTTCTTCTCTTTTTCTTTCTCTCCATTTCTTTGTTTTTTTAGCTTTTCTTAGTTAGTTTTAGAGTTCTTCTCTTTTTGAGAAGAACTAATTATGTTTTTGTAATTTATTTGCTTTTTGATTCAATAAATGGAAATGCAAATTCCGTTTGGAGGTTTTCTAGCAATAGGAATAACATCAAAGTACAGTAAGGATTTTATTTCTTTACAGTTATTTTTTATGCTTTATTCTTATATGTTATATTTAATTTGTCTGTGATTAAATTTAACTTTGCTGGCTATTTGTAAACATGATATAATAATAACATTATTATGCTTGCGAAATATTAAACAGGTAAAAATCTCTAAAATGAATTCATTTTATTTTTATTCAAGATTTTATATTAAGAATGTTAGAGAGAAATATATTATTTTTCATTACAAACTTAAATCTGAAAATTAGATTTTAAGGTTTAGTTATCTGGTATGATTTAGAGTAGTGTTCTTTTATTTGTTGGTACAATCGCCTAGTAGTTAGAGTGAAACTCTATTTTAAAAGTTTTTATAAAAATTATTATCTGAAAATGTATTGATAACATGTTTTCAGTAATGGTTTTAAAACTTAAAAGTTAGTACTCGGATAATTAAATTCTTAGGTTTAATTTGGACACCTTGAATAAAGTTTAAACTATCTAACCCCACCAAAGGTGGCATTTAAATGGTTCATTTTCAATCTCTTAGAAAAAAGGAATTAATTTAATTAACCAAATTAGTTATCAATCCCACCCATAGGTGTTAATTGATTTGTTTAGTTAACAAAGAATATCTAACCCCACCAAAGGTGGTATTCATATAAAAAAGAGAGAATCAATAAATATAAATTTATATCTTTAATAACCTAAATAATATAGCAAGCATATTTAACTTAGTTATTATATCCATAATACTCCATTATTATAAAAGATAAAATTTGCATAAATGTTTATTTAATCTGTAACTATGTTTATTTTTATGTTATTAGATTAAAAATACAAAATCCCAAAATATCGTGACCGGATGTTTAGGATTTAATTTCATTTTTAAATGCTGAATAATAAATTAAAAACCACATATATTCCTTCCTTAGATCGACCTTGGGAGTATACTTATCATTTTCTATGAAATTGATTCGTGCACTTGCGAGAGTTTTATAAATATAAAACCAAAGTATTGGTAGGATCGGCGATGCCGGTTTATGCTCATCAAGTTTTTGGCGCCGTTGTCGAGGATAAAGCCAAGTTTTTGGCACCATTTCCGGTGATGGAATCAAGTTTTTGGCGAAACCGATTCTGCTCATCAAGCTATAATAGAGATTGTTATGCCGACCAAGAGTATGTTTACCAATATTCTCAATATGCTACAAATATTCTCATGATCCTACACAAGGGATAGAATTGGAATATCAAATGCAAGGATTAAGTATTTTTAGTCTTTTATTCCTTACAGATGGATTAGGCACAATCCACACCTAAATAGGCCCACTCAGTTTTTGTTGCTTATAGAAGAAACCAACTGCCTTGTAATGTATAGAGAATTGATATCATTAATGAAAATTTATTTCAAAAAGATTTTTTCTTTGCCTTATAAGGTTCTTGATTGAATGCTTGAATTCAATTTATCAGAGGGAGTGATCATCCTTTGTGCCATCTCAAGGTTAGGATTTTATGGACTTGTTGTTGTTGTTTTCCTCTTTGTATTTCGTTTGTAGTTCTCTTTGAAATCTTTATAAATTTTTATTGTTTTTTATTTATCTTTTCAATCTATCTTTGTTCTTAAAAAAATAGAGAAGGAAAGTAAAGATGAGTGCAGCTATTGACAGTTTCAAAAATTTCTTTTTTTGATAAATCGAAGTTGCAACATTAAACGGTCATAACTTTTGAATTTGGTATTGAAATGACTTTTCTTATATATCAAATTGTAGCTCATATCGATTCCCATAATCCTAGAAGGCCATGATATGGAACCTCATTTTTCGAACTGAAAGTCTATCATTTATATCACTTACAGAGGGTTTAAAGTTTTTGTCCTACTTTTTTCATTTTGCTTGCTTTCGATTTTATTAAATAGAGCTATAATGGAGACTGACGTGCTGAAGAAGACTATATTTACAAATATTCAAAAGTTTCTTAATACCCTACAATTATTTTCATGATCTACACAAGGGATAGATTTGGAATATCAAATGCAAGGATTAATTTTGGAAGCATTTTTTTTGTTTTAGTTCATTACGGGAATGTTATGGTTAGCGAATTTATTTTTAGTGAATTGTGTATTTTATATGTCTTATTTGTTATAAATATTTTTAGTCTTTTATTCTTTGAGGATGGATTAGGTACAATCCTTCACTAAATAGGCCTATTAGGGATGAACTACGTGTAGCGTTCCTTTCTTTAAGATAAATTTGTCTAGGGTTTTGTTTCTTATAAAAGAAAAAAATTACCTTGTATCAGAGGAAGAAATTATATCAGTAATGAAAATTTATTTCACCAAACCTTTTTCTTTGTCTTCTGATGTTCTTGATTGAATGCTTGAATTTGACTCATCAAAGGTAGTGATAATCCTTTGTGGTATCTCAAGGTTGGGGTATTATGGACTTGTTGTTGTTGTTTTCGTCTTTGGATTTTGTTTCGTAGTTCTCTTTGAAATCTGTGTATCTTTTTCTTGTTTGTTATTTCTGTGTTCATTCTATCTTGGTTCTTAAAAAAGTAGAGAAGGAAAATAAAGATAAGAGCAACTATTCACAGTTTCAATAATATTCTTTTTGATAAATCGAAGTTGCAATATTAAATGGTCATAACTTTTGAGTCGGGTATTGAAATGACTATTGTTATATATCAAATCAAAGATCGTATCGATTCCCAAAATTCGAGTGGGCCTTTCTATTTAAAGCTCATTTTTCGAAACCAAATTCCATGAATTACATCACTTAGCAAGGGTTTTAAGTTTTTGTCGAGCCTCTTCATTTTGCTTCCTTTTGATTTCATTCAATAGAGCTGTAATTGAGATTGATGTGCCGACCAAGATTATGTTTACCAATATTCTAAAGATTCTCAATATCCTACAAATATTCTCATGATCCTACACAAGTCATAGAATTGGAATATTAAATACAAGGATTAATTTTGGAAGCAATTTTCTTTGTTTTAGTTATGAGCCATTTATGGTTAGCGATTTTCTTTTTATTAAACTGTGGAATTTTATATTTCTTATTAATCATTAGTATTTTTATCATTTTATTTTTTAAGTATAGATTAGGCATAATCCATCACTAAATAGGCCAACTAGGGTTGATTTATGTTTAGGGTTCTTTTCTTCATTATAAATTTTGTCTAGGGTTTTGTAACTTATAATAGAAAACAACAACCTTGTAATGGTAGGAAAGCTGATATCAGTAATTAAAATTTTTTTATAAATCTTTTTGCTTTTCCTTCTGGTGTACTTGAATAAATCCTTGAATTTGACTTATCAAAGGGAGTGATCATCCTTTGTTACATCTCAAGGTTGGGATTTTATGGACTTGTTGTTGTTTTCATCTTTAGATTTCATTTCGTAGTTCTCTTTGAAATATTCATATCTTATTCTTGTTCTTTATTTTTGTGTTCATTCTATCTTTGTTCTTAAAAAAAGAAGGAAAGTAAAGAAGAGTCTGTTGTTCACAGTGAAAAAAAATTTTGATAAATCGAAGTTGCAACTTTAAACGGTACTAACTTTTGACTTGAGTATAGAAATTACTATTGTAATATATCAAATTGAAGCTCTTAATGATTCCCATAATCCAAATGGGCCTTACTATTTAACCTCATTTTTCAAAACCAAATTCCTTACTATTTAACTTTTGTTGCACCTTCTCATTTTACATCCTTTCAATTTTATTTGATAGAGCTATAATAGAGATTGATGTGCCGACAAAGAGTATGTTTACCAATATTCTGAAGATTCTCTATAACCTAAAATTATTATCAGGATCCTACACAAGGGATAGATTTAGATATCAAATGCAAGGATTAATTTTGGAAGCAATATTTTTTGTTTTAGTTAATTATGGGCCTTTTAAGGTTAGCGATTTTCTTTTTATTGAATTGTAGATTTTTTAGGTCTTATTAATCATAAATATTTTTAGTCTTTTATTCTTTACAGATGGATTAGCCACAATCCATCACTAAATAGGCCCACTAGTCTTGAATTATGTCTAGGGTTCCTTTCTTCAAGAAAAGTTTTGTCTAGGGTTTTGTTGCTTATAAAATAGAACAACTACCATATAATGGAGGGAGAATTGATATCATTAATGAAAATTTATTTCTGAAAGCTTTTTTCTTGGTCTTCTGGTGTTCTTGATTGAATGCTTGAATTTGACTCATCAAAGGTAGTGATCACCCATTGTGATGTCTCAAGGTTGGGGTTTTATGGACTTATTGTTGTTGTTTTCATCTTTGGATTTTGTTTCGTAGTTCTCTTTGAAATCATTTTATAATTTTCTTGTTATTTATTTCTATGTTCATTCTATCTTTGTTCTTCAAAAAAAAAAGAGAAGGAAAATAAAAAATAGTGCTACTATTCACATTAAAAAAAGCATTTGATAAATCGAAGTTACAACTTTAACCGGTACTAACTTTTGACTCGGGTATTAAAATGACTATTGTAATATATCAAATCGAAGCTCATATTGATTCCCATAATCCGAGTGGGCCTTTCTATTTAACCTCGTTTTTCAAAACCAAAATCCATCATTTACATCACTTTCTAAGGGTTTAAATTTTTTGTTGCACCTTTTTGTTTTATTTCCTTTCGATTTTATTCAATAGAAATGTCATAGAGATTGATGTGCCGACCAAGAGTATGTTTATCAATATTCTAAATATTCTCATGATCCTACATAAGGGATAGAATTCGAATATCAAATGAAAGGATTAATTTTGGAAGCAATTTTCTTTCTTTTAGTTATCTATATTACTTATTAATCATAAGTATTTTTCGTATTTTATTTTTTAATGATGGATTAGGCACAATCCATCACTTAATATTTCCACTAGGGTTGAATTATGTCTAGGGTTCCTTTATTCATGATAAACTTTGTCTAGGGTTTTATTGGTATTAAAAGAAAAGAACATCCTTGTAATGGAGGGAAAACTCATACCATTAATGAAAATTTATTTCAAAAATATTTTTCTTTTTGCTTTTGGTGATCATCCTTTATGGCATCTCAAGATTGAGGTTTTATGGACTTGTTGTTGTTTTCATCTTTGGATTTCATTGCGTAGTTCTCTTTCAAATATTCATATGTAATTCTTGTTCTTTATTTCTATGTTCATTCTATCTTTTTTCTTAAAAAAAAGGAAAATTAAGAAGAGTGTGATGTTCACAGTTTTTAAAATTTATTTCGATAAATCAGAGTTGTAACTTTAGCCGGTACTAAATTTTGACTCGAGTATAGAAACAACTATTGTAATATATCAAATCAGAGCTCTTAATGATTCCCATAATCCGAGTGCACCTTACTATCACTACTACAAAATGGACCATTAAATTCTGTTAAAAACCGACTTTAAACCAATTTAAAGTCGGTTCACGTGTAAAGTCGGCTCAACGCGTGAACTGACGCTACACGTAAAGTCGATTCAATGTGTGAACTGAAGCTACGTGTATTGATATATTTTTTTTATTCTCATTTTTCACTCTACTAACCTAAATTCAATATAGCATAAAAAAACCAAAATATAAATAATAATACAAATAATTGAAAATTTAAACATAATTAATTACATGATAATTAAATTTATTACAAAAACAAATAATGTATATACAATACATATATATTTAGTTAACTTAAATTACAAATAAAATAATATCATAAAGTGTAATTGGATTGTGCGAGTAAGCTTGGTTGGCTTAGAATCACCTGCATAGTGACAAGGAAGTTGGGAAAAAGGCAGCTAGTCCATATAACAATGCATTCCCCTATATACATGTGCACGTATACATCCATCAAATAAGTAGTCTAAACTTCAGAGACATACAAATGGAGAAATTAAATCATTATAAATATTACCATGGTGTTGTCTTATGTTATTCAAGATTATATTATATTCTTGATATTTGAACAAAGTGTTCTATCCATTCTTCTTGTAAATCACCAAAAAGTGATTACCACAGTGACATCCGAGTGATATAATAATAACCTTATCCCTTCTAACTCATATTAGCACTTTATTAATATTTTGTCTATAAATATGAATCTATTTGAAATCAAACTGGTATTTTTAATGCTATAATTAGCTCTAAATATGAAATCAAGTGTAACTATGATTTATTACTTGGCTTGTATGAGTTTTGGTGCCCTTAAATGTATGGAACAATTTTGTAATACGTTTATGGGCACCAAAACTCATACAAGCCAAGTAACAAAATAGGAGTTGCACCTGACTTCATATTTAGAGCTCTTTATAGCATTAAAAATACTAGCAGAGATTTCAAATAGCTTCATATTTATAGACAAATGATTAATAAAGTGCTACCATGATGTTTTCATAAGGAAAGTAGGCAAGAGAGATGAGATGAAGTTTGGGCAAAAAATAGGTCCATAAAATAATGCATTCTCCTAAATACATAAGCATATAACCATCCATCAAACCAAACATCCATCAAACAGGGGACTTCAGACACAGGAATAGAGAAATTAAATCATTAAAAAAATTACCATTATGTTGTCATATGCTATTCAAGATCATTAAAATCTTTTCCTGATTCTTCTTGTGATTATATAATTTGAACCATGTGTTCTGCCCATTCCTCTAGTAAATCATCAAATATTTGCTGGTCATAGCCCGTCTTGTTCCAACCAAAGAACTACATGTATTTAAAATCAAAATAAGAATGTAGTTTCATGAATTCACAAAAAATAACTCATATATGTTAAAAACCTTTTTGTATATGGGTAAAAGATATTACCACTTCATCATTTGGAATTTTGATATTTGTGATGATTTTGCTTATAAACTTCATGACATAATAACCACACATGACTCCATTATTTTGTTATGGAACCTACAAAAAACAAGTGTACATGATTTACCATATTCGAACATCTTCATTATTCAATAATAAAATTAATAAAATTATTAATATAATCTTGTACATACCATAACTTTTTTCCATACAAGCTTATGAGATGTTTTAAGGGCAATGCCCCTAAAATTGTTCCATAGCTTCCATGCCCTATCAAGGTTTAAAAGGGTTAGTTTTTTATTAAATATTACAAAAAACAATAGAAGAAACTAATAGCTAGCTATAACTCTTACATTTCAACAACTACTTTTGTATCTTTACTCAGTTCTATGGAAGCTGAGTCACAATATCAATCATGATTATTGAACAGATCAAGGATTACCAACATCCAATGATCTTGGCCTTCTTCAAACCTTAGTGGCCAAGGGATTATCAACTTTTGATTTATGTTAAGCATTAATGTCCTATCACATAATTGTTTAGCTCTGATGCTAACATCCTTCTCTTGATATTGATTGACATATGAAGAATCATAGAACATTACTAAATGTAATGAGTGATTATGTTGAAGTCGATAATAACATGCACTATATAAAAGAAATATATATAAGTAATTAGATAATATAAATATAATTATATATGTTCTACATAAATGAAAGAAAATGAACAGATTGAGGACTCACCTTGTCCACACTTGAATTATACTTAAATCGATCATTTGATATTCAAATAGTTGAATATGTACTCGATCGATATATATGTTTGGCCGAGGTCTACACCAGAAATTTCTATAGGAAGTGGCACAATCCATCCATCGTTTATGCTAGATGCCCTCGCAACAATAGTCATCAAAGTACCAAGATTTCTACTGAAGTTTAAAGCATAATCTTAATTATACTTTTTCTAAGGCTTCTTCTTGAATGACTTATTGCGTGATGATTAGCCACTAGACATAGATTTAGCACGAGATACTTGCTTCGTATCTCTTAAATGTGTCACATTTAAGAGTTATGGTATAATAGACTAAATAAAAAGTATTATGTATGTTAGTAACAATAAAAGATATAATACAATAATAGTAGTAAACAAGTGTTATACTTTAAGTAAACAAATAGTACCTTATCAAAATTTAGAACAACTTGAATCGACAGCCAAGCCATATACTATCCAATCGCCTCTTGGATTGTGGTAGCATCAGAAGGCACAAGTAGTGGATAATCATGGAGAAATGATTGATCAATTTCTATTCGCCAATGATTAGGAAAATATTGATTATGAATCATCCGATCATTGCTCAATTATTATACCATTCCAATAGCAATAAAGCCCTTTGACGAAGGATGTTTCAACAAACATTTCATATTCTGTAAAAACTTTAAGTGTTATTTATAATAAATAAAACATATAATAAGAAATAAAAATAATAGATTATCAACACTAGAAATTAAAATCTTACCACATATGATTCATCAGATAGGGGAGGACTCCCATATGGGGTAGCTATTAGATGTACATTCTCACCAAAATGTTCATCGTGATGTGATTGATGGTAAGAATGTGTAGATTGCATTGGAGAAAATGAACCACTACTTGATTGTTTATGTATTTAGGGCATAAAGGGAGGACCAATAGAATGACTATATCCCATACTGGATATAGTTTGAGCGCCATAAGATTGCGTGGGTGGCATGCCTGACATGGATGGTGGTATGCCTAGCATGGATGGTTGCATGCTTGGCCAATATGGCATGCCGTGATTTTAGAATGATGCCATGCCTAACATGTGTTGTGATTAATATTCTTTTATAGTGGAAATCTCACTTAACATTGAGGCCTTAAAGAAGTTGAGTTCTTCTTCAATTTTAGTGTACTTCTCCTTATTGACCGTCTCAGGCTTTTGTTTTGGAATGTTAAAATACTCCATATAACCATCATATTGGCTACCTCCCTTAACACAACCAGGATGGTCGTGTTTGAATGCATGATATATAGCATCTCTCCCAAACTCTTCGATTATTTCTCCCCTAGATATTTGTTCTTGAATAGCTCTCTACAAATAATAAAGCACGCAAACATATTATGCATTATTACATCAATTATTAAAAATCATATGGACTTTGTGTCAACAGAAATTACTAACCAACTTATTTAGTTGTTCTTCTCCTTGCTTAGTCATCGGTCTTGACTTCTTCATTTTGGGAGTCTTTATTTCTATGTACAATTCAGATCGGGTAACCGATCTACCCAATTCAGCTTCCTACATAAATTATGAAAAATTTATTAACAATGACATGAAATTAAATTGAAGAAAATAAATATAAAAATATTTATAAATTAACACAAATTAATAATACCATTCTATATCTAACTTCAGGATCTGAAGACCTCTTAGTACGGTTAAGAAGAATGTTATGCATTTGTATATTCTGATGTTCTTCCCTAATAATTTGAAATTCATCCGTATGTCTATAATCCACGAAGTCTTTCCAAACTTGAGGTGTAATCCAGGGGTGTCCTTCAGGGATTTTGTAGAGCTCTACTTCATCAAGTGGTTCCAAATATGGAAACACATAATTTCTTGCCAATCTGGAAGTCTTGTATTCCTTCCACACCTTATTTGCAATCTTATAACACTTGTTCTTCCAAGTGTCATCGACTTTGTAACAATTCTGTAAAAACACACAACAAAAGATTATATATAATATAAAAAAGATATAATATATGTAATTAGTTATAAAATATAAGAGACTTACACAAATGATTTTCCATATTTTGAAATTTTCATCTTCGTCAACCTGAGTCCAATCATTTATATTGATTGGTATACTGGACTTCACAAGTCTACCAATAAAGGATTTCAATTGTTGGTCATTTTCCCCTATTGGATTACCCGTAGCATCAAATAGAACGGGTACTCTATCATCTAGTTATGTGGAGCATCAGGTATATTCGCCCAATCCTTTCTTTTCAAATGCCTCAATAGATCATTTGGATCTATAAGTTCTATTACCCGAGGATCCATGAAATATCTGCAAACAATGAAGAAATATAAATTAATTGACAATTTTAGGAACATACATATATATAAACATCCAAGAGTTATTACAACAATATAGAATATATACGAAAACATACAAGATATGTCCATTTTCTATTAATGACATTAATTATGTATCAAATCAATTTATTTTAAGTATTATTATATATAAATTCTCTAATTATTAGAATATATACCAAAACATACATAATACAAAAATTTATCATTTTAATCATTTTACAATTGTATTACTTTTACTTAATAAAATATAATTATTTATATGTAAATAAATTTTTCCACGTACGGTAAATATTGTAATCCCTCAAACCCACAACATCCAGATATTATTTCCATAGAAAATAAGCCAAGCATATAATAAGCATAATACAAAACATACATAAATCAAAAATTTATACAAAAAATAAAGCAAACTGAATAATAAGTGTGTAGGATTAATAGAAATACATACAAGATTAAATGAAGTGACTAAATGAAGGAAATGAAGAAAAAATGAGTGTTTTGTAAGTGAGAATAAGTGAGAAAATGGGTATAAAAAATTTGAGTATTTCGCTCAAAAAAATAGGGATTTGAAAGATAATAAGGAGAGGAATATAACCCATAAAACGGCGTTGAAAATGGTGGCCAGAGGTGGTTGGAAAATGAGAAAGAGTGGAGGAGGTGAGCTCGGTTTTGAAGTTTATTATTGTTGCATAAATTGAAAAAGATGTTCTTGATGAAGAAGAGAGAAGAGAAATGGATTAATACGTGTGGATAGCATTGGTTGACATGGTGAACAGACGCTACACACATGGATAGCGTTGGTTGATGCGTAGAACTGACGTTATCCACGTGTGTAGCGTCGATTCAACACGTCAACTGATACTATGTCCTATGTGTATTGTTTTATTTAGAAAATGTAGTTTAAAATTGAAATTGTTTTTTGGTCAATTATTATTTTATTTGAACTCTTTAAAATTTAATTTGGATATATATATATATATAGTATAATTGTTTTTAGACAATTAGTTTTCAAAATTATATAATTTTGTGTATTTGTTTGGATACTTAATTTTATGTACGTACATACATGTTTATAGTCAAAATCAAATAAAATAACAATTGATCCAAAAAAAAAACATTGTACTATATAATTTCAATTTTAAACTACATTTTTTAAATAAAAAAATACATGTAGGATGTAGCGTCAGTTCAACACGTCAATCGACGCTACGTCCTACGTGTATTTTTTTATTTAAAAAATGCAGTTTAAAATTGAAATTTTATTTTAGGTCAATTATTATTTTATTTGAACTCTTTAAAATTTAATTTGGATATATATATATAGTATAAAAATAATAATTTTAAAATAATATCCAAATAAATACACAAAATTAAATAAAGATGTACACGTACGTATGTACATAAAATTAAATATCCAAACAAATACACAAAATTATATAATTTTAAAAACTAATTGTCTAAAAAAAGAAAAAAATTATACTATATATATATATATTATCCAAATTAAATTTTTACAGAGTCAAATTAAATAATAATTGACCTAAAAAATATTGTACTATATAATTTCAATTTTAAACTGCATTTAAATAAAGAAATACACGTAGTACGTAGCGTCGGTTGATGTATGAACCGATGCTATCCACGTGTGTAGTGTCGGTTCAACACGTCAACCGACGCTACGTCCTACATGTATTTGTTTATTTAAAAAATGCAATTTAAAATTGAAATTTTTTTTAGGTCAATTATTATTTTATTTGAACTCTTTAAAATTTAATTTGGATATATATATAGTATAAAAAAAGAAAAAATAATTATTATAATATAATATCCAAACAAAGACACAAAATTAAATAAAGATGTATATGTACCTAAGTACATAAAATTAAATATCCAAACAAATAAATAGAATTATATAATTTTAAAAACCATTTGTCTAAAAAAAAGAAAATATTATACTATATATATATGTATCCAAATTAAATTTTAAAGAGTCAAATAAAATAATAATTTAGCTAAAAAAACATTGTACTATATAATTTCAATTTTAAACTACATTTTTAAATAAAGAAATACAATTAGGACGTAGTGTCGGTTGACGTGGTGAACCGACCCTATCCATATGTGTAGTGTCAGTTCACCACCTCAACAGACGCTACGTCCACGTGTATAGCATCAGTTTACCACGTCAACCGATGTTATCCATGTGTGTAGTATCGGTTCAACGCGTCAACTGACTCTACGTCCAACATGTATTTTTTTATTTAAAAAATTTAGTTTAAAATTGAAATTTTTATTTTAGGTCAATTATTATTTTATTTGAACTCTTTAATACTTAATTTGGATATATATATATATATATAGTATAAAAAAAGAAAAAAAAATAATTTTAAAATAATATCCAAAAAAATACACAAAATTAAATAAACATGTATATGTGCGTACGTACATAAAATTAAATATCCAAACAAATACACAAAATTATATAATTTTGATCACCAATTGTTTAAAAAAAATTATATTATATATATATATATATATATATATCCAAATTAAATTTTAAAGAGTCAAATAAAATAATAATTGCCCTAAAAAAATATTGTACTATATAATTTAAATTGTAAGCTACATTTTTTAAATAAAGAAATACACGTAGGACGTAGCGTCGGTTGACGTGGTGAACTAACGCTATCCATGTGTGTAGTGTCGGTTCACCACGTCAACGGATGCTACGTCCACGTGTATAGCGTCGATTCACCATATCAAATGACGCTATCTACGTGTGTAGCATCGGTTCAACACGTCAACTGACACTACGTCTTACGTGTATTGTTTTCTTTAAAAAATGCAGTTTAAAATTGAAATTTTTATTTTAGGTCAATTATTATTTTATGTGAACTCTTTAAAATTTAATTTGGATATATATATATATAGTATAAAAAAAGAAAAAATAATAATTTTAAAATAATATCCAAACAAATACACAAAATTAAATAAAGATGTACATGTACGTACGTATATAAAATTAAATATCCAAACAAATATCCAAAATTATATAATTTTGAACAACAATTGTCTAAAATAAAAGAAAAATTATACTATATTTATAAATATATATATCCAAATTAAAATTTAAAGAGTCAAATAAAATAATAATTGACCTAAAAAAACATTGTACTATATAATTTCAATTTTAAACTGCATTTTTAAATAAAGAAATACATGTAGGATGTATCATCGGTTCAACACGTCAAAGGATGCTACGTCGTACGTGTATTTTTTTATTTAAAAAATATAGTTTAAAATTAAAATTTTTTATTTTAGGTCAATTATTATTTTATTTGAACTCTTTAAAATTTAATTTGAATATATATATAGTATAAAAAAAAGAAAAAAAAATAATATCCAAACAAATACACAAAATTAAATAAAGATGTACATGTACGTACGTACATAAAATTAAATATCTAAACAAATACACAAAATTATATAATTTGAAAAACCAATTGTCTAAAAAAATAGAAAAACATTATACTATATATATATATATATATCCAAATTAAATTTTAAAGAGTCAAATAAAATAATAATTGATCTAAAAAAATATTGTACTATATAATTTCAATTTTAAACTGTATTTTTTAAATAAAGAAATACATGTAGGACGTAGTGTCGGTTGACGTGGTGAACCGACCCTATCTTTGTGTGTAGCGTCGGTTCTACACTGAATTGACTTTAAATTCTTTATAAGTCAGTTTTTTTCCAAAAACTGACGTTACATTTCGACTTAAATACCCTTTTTTGTAGTAGTGTATTTAACCTCATTTTTTGAAACAAAATTCCATCAATTACATCACTTACCAAGGGTTTAAATTTTTCATTGCATCTTTTCGTTTTACTTCCTTTCGATTTTATTTGATGGAGCTATAATAGAGATTGATGTGCCGACAAAGAGTATGTTTACCAATATTCTAAAGATTTTCTATATCCTAAAAATATTATCATAATCCTACATAAGGGATAGATTTAGATATCAAATGCAAGGATTAATTTTGGAAGCAAAGGTTTTTTATTTAGTTAATTATGGGCCTTTTAAGGTTAGCGATTTTATTTTTATTAAATTGTGGATGTTATATGTCTTATAAATCATAAGTATTTTTAGTCTTTTATTCTTTACAGATGGATTAGGCACAATCTATCACTAAAGAAACCTAATAGGGTTGAATTATGTCTAGGATTCCTTTCTTCAAGAAAAGTTTTGTATAGGGTTTTGTTGCTTATAAAAGAGAAAAAATGCCTTTTAGTGGTGGTAGAACTGATATCATTAATGAAAATTTATTTCTGAAAGATGTTTGCTTTGGCCTATGGTGTTCTTGAATGAATGCTTGAATTCAACTTATCAAAGAGAGTGATTTTCCTTTGTGGCATCTTAAGGTTAAGGTATTATGCACGTCTTGTTGTTGTTTTTGTATTTTGATTTTGTTTCATAGTTCTCTTTGAAATCTTCGTATCATTTTCTTGTGCTTTATATCTATGTTCATTCTATCTTTGTTCTTCAAAAAAATAGAGAAGGAAAATAAAGAAGAGTGCTGTTGTTCATAATTAAAAAAAATATTTGAAAAATGGAAGTTACAACTTTAACCAGTACTAACTTTTGACTTGGGTATCGAAATGACTTTTGTAATATATCAAAGGGAGTGTCCATCCATTGTGGCTTGTCAAGGTTGGGGTTTTATGGACTTGTTGTTATTTTCATAATTGCATTTTGTATCATAGTTCACTTTGAAACCATTGCATCTTTTCCTTGTTCTTTATTTCCATGCTCTATCATTCTTTGTTTTTTTTAAAGAGAAGGATAAAAAGAAGGGTGCCACTGTTTACAGTTAAAAAAAACATTTGATAAATCAGAGGTTCAACTTTAAATGGCCATAACTTTTGACTTGAGTATCAAAATGACTATAATAATATATCAAGTCGAAGTCCTTTACATCACCATCACCTACCATGGGTTTAATGTTTTTTTTGCACCTTTTCTGTTTTGCATGCTTTCATTTTTTTCAATACAACATTAATGGAGATTAAGGTGCCGAACTAGAGTATATTTTCAAATATTCTAAAGATTCTCAATGCCCTACAAATATTCTCTAGATCATAAAAATATTCTCATAATTGTACACAAGGGATAGATTTCGAATATCAAATGCAAGGATTAATTTTGGAAGCAATTATTTTTGTTTTAGTTAATTACGGGCATTTTATGGGCAAGGATTTTCATTTTAGTGAATTGTGGAATTTTATATGTCTTATTTATCACAAGTATTTTTTGTCTTTTATTCCTTACAGATAGATTAAGCATAATGCATAACTAAATATACCCTCTATGATCGAATTACTTCTAGGGTTCCTTTCTTTCATATAAATTTTGTCTATGGTTTTGTTGCTTATAAAAGGAAACATCGGAATTGTCATGGAAGTAGAACTGATATCATTAACAAAAATTTATATCATACGACTTTTTCATTTTCCATAAGGTGTTCTTGATTTAATGATTGAATTCAACTTATCAATGGGAGTGACCATCCATTATGGGGTCTCAAGGTTTGGGTTTTATGGACTTGTTGTTGTTGTTTTCATATTTGGATTTCGTATCGTAGTTCACTTTGAAATCATTGTATCTTTTTCTTGTTCTTTATTTTTGTGTTCAATAAATATTTGTTTAAAAAAAGGATAAAATAAAAAGAAGAGTGCTATTGTTATAGTTTAAAAAAAGCATTTGATAAATTAGTATTGTAACTTTAAACGGCCATAACTCTTGACTTGAGTATCGAAATTACTATAATAATATATCAAATCAAAGTTCATATCGTTTCCCATGATTCTAGTGGGCTTCGACATAGAACCTCATTTTTTGAATGTAAATTCCAACGTTTACATTAGCTATCATAGGTTTAATGCTTGTTTTGCATCTTATCTGTTTGGCATGCTTTCATTTTTTCAATAGAACTGTAATGGAGATTGAGGTGTCGACTAAAAGTATGGTCACAAATATTCTAAAGATTTTCAATACCCTACAAGTATTCTCTAAATCATAAAAATAGTCTCATAATTGTACACAAGGCATAGATTTGGAATATCAAATGCAAGGATTAATTTTGGAAGCAATTATTTTTGTTTTAGGTAATTATGGGCCTTTATGGTTAGGGATTTTCTTAGTGAATTGTGGAATTTTATATGGTTTATTTATCACAATTATTTTTAGTCTTTTATTTCTTATAGATGGATTAGGCATAATCCATAATTAAATATGCCCTCTAGGGTTGAGTTATGTCTACGGATCCTTTCTTTCATATAAATTTTGTCCAGGATTTTGTTGCTTATAAAAGGAAATATCAGCATTGTAATTGAGGTATAACTGATATCATTAATGAAAATTTATATCATAATGCTTTTTGATTTGCCATCAGGTGTTCTTGATTGAATGCTTAAATTCGACTTATCAATGGGAGTGACCATCCATTGTAGCCTCTCAAGATTGGTGTTTTATGGATTTGTTGTTGTTGTTTTCATATTTGGATTTCGTATTGTAATTCACTTTGAAATGATTGTATAATTTTCCTGTTCTTTATTTCCATGTACAAACAATATATGTTTTTTTAAAAAAGAGAAAGATAAAAAGAAGAATGATATGTATACAGTTTAAAAAAAACATTTGATAAATCAGAGTTGCAACTTTAAACGGCCATAACTTTATCCTCGAGTATGGAAATGACTATAATAATATATCTAATTGAATCTCGTATCGTGTCCTATGATTTGAGGGGGCCTTGCTGAAGAACCTCATTTTTCAAAAGAAAATTCCAACGTTTGCATCACCTATCATATGTTTAATGTCTTTTTTTTGCACTTTTTACGTTTTACATTCTTTTGTGTTTTTCAATGGAGCTGTAATGGAGATTGAGGTGCCAACCAATAGAATGTTTGCAAATATTCTAAATATCCTTAATATCATACAAATATTATCTAGATCATACAAGTATTTTCATAATTGTACACAAGGGTTGGATTTAGAAAATCAAATGAAAGCTTTAATTTTGGAAGCAATTATTTTTCTTTTAGTTAATTATAGGCCTTTTATGCTTAGGGACTTTTCTTTTTAGTGAATTGTGAAATTTTATATGTCTTATTTATCATAAGTAGTTTTTTTCTTTTATTCCTTACGGATGGATTATGTATAAACCACAACTAAATATGCCCTGTAGGGTTGAATTATGTCTTGGGTTCCTTTCTTTCATATAAATTTTGTCCAGGGTTTTTTTGCATATAAAAGGAAACATTAGCATTGTAATGGAGGTAGAACTAATATCATTAGTAAATATTTATATCATAAAGCTTTTTTATTTGCCATTGGGTGTTCTTGATTGAATGATTGAATTTGACTTATCAAATGGAGTGTCCATCCATTGTGTCGTGTCAAGGTTGAGGTTTTATGGACCTTGTTGTTGTTTTTTTCATATTTGGATTTTGTATCATAGTTCACTTTGAAATCATCATATCTTTTTCTTGTTCTTTATTTCCATGTTCAATCAATATTTGTTTTAAAAGAGAAGGATAAAAATATGAGTTTTGTTGTTTACGGTTTATAAAAAAACATATGATAAATCAGAGTTACAACTTTTAATGGCCATAACTATTGACTCAAGTATAGAAAAGACTATAATAATAATATATCTAATCGAAACTCGTATTGTTTCCCATGATTTGAGCGGGCCTTGCTGTAGAACCTCATTTTTCGTACCGAAATTCCAACGTTTACATCACCTACAATGGGTTTAATGTTTTATTTTTGCACCTTTTCTAGTTTTGCATGCTTTCGTTTTTTTCAATATAGCTGTAATGGAGATTGAGGTGCCGACCAAGAGTATATTTACAAATATTCTAAAGATTCTTAATATCCTACAAATATTCTCATAATCCGACAAAAGGTATAGATTAGTAGTATCAAATGCAAGGATTAATTTTGGAAGCAATTTTTTTGTTTTAGTTTATAATGGTTCTTATATGGTTAGCGATTTTTATTTTAATAAATTGTGGAATTTTTTGTCTTATTTAACATAAGTTTTTTTAGTTTTTTATTCTTTACAGATGGATTAGGCATAATCCAAAACTAAATAGGCCCATTAAGGTTGAATTACGTCTAGGGTTCCTTTCTTTAAGATAAATTTTGTCTAGGGTTTTGTTACTTATAAAAGAAAACAACACCATTGTAATGGAGGGAGAACTAATATCGTTAATGAAGATTTATTTTAAAAATATTTTTGCTTTTCCTCCTAGTGTTCTTGATTGAATGCTTCAATTTTACTTAACAATTGGAGTAACCATCCTTTGTGGTGTCTCAAGGTTGACATTTTATGGACTTGTTATTGTTGTTTTTGTATTTGGATTTTGTATCGTGGATCTGTTTTGAATCTTCATATCTTTTTCTTGTTCTTTATTTCCATTTTCAATCAATCTTTGTTATTTAAAAAAATAGAGAAGGATAAAAAGAAAAGTGTTGTTGTTCGTAGTTTAAAAAAAACATTTGATAAATGAGAGTTGTAACTTTAAACAACCATAATTTTTCACTTATGTATCAAAATGACAATTATAATATATCAAATCGAAAGCTCCTATAGTTTCCCATGATCTACATAGGCTCGTATTGGAACCTCATTTTTCGAACCAAAATTCCAATGTTTACATCACCTACCAAGTGTTTAATGCTTTTTTTTCAACTATTATGTTTTGCTTGCTTTCGTGGTTTTCAATAGAGTTGTAATAAAGATTGAGATGCCATCCAAAAGCATGTTTACAAATATTCTAAATATTCCCAATATCCTACAAATATTCTCTAGATCATAAAAATATTCTCATAATCCTACACAAGTCATAGATTTGTAATATTAAATGGAAGGATTTATTTTGGAAGCAATTTTTTGTTTTAGTTAATTATGGGCCTTTTATGGTTAGAGATTTTATTTTTAGTGAATTGGGGAATTTTATATGACTTATTTATCATAATTATTTTTAATCTTTAATTCTTTATGAATGGATTGGGCATAATCCACAACTAAATATGCCAACTAGGGTTGAATTACGTCTAGGGTTCCTCTCTTTAATATAAATTTCGTATAGAGTTTTGTTGCTTATTAAAGGAAACAACAACAATGTAATGGAGTTAGAACTAATATCAAATCAAAGCTCATAATGATTCCTAGAATCCGAGCATGCTTGGGAAAAGAAGCTCATTTTTAGAACTCAAATTCCACCGTTTATATCACCTACCAAAGATTTTAAGTTATCGTCGCACCTATTCCGTTTTATTTCGTTTCAGATTTGTTCAATGCGACTATAACGGAGATTGAGATGCCGACTAGGGGTGTGTTTCAAAATATTCTAAAGATACTCAATATCCAGCAAATATTCTCAAGATCATACAAATAATCTCACAATCATTCACATGGGATAGATTTGGAATATTAAATGTAAAGATTAATTTCGTAAGAAATTATTATTTTTTATTTAATTATGGGCCTTTTATGTTTAACGATTTTATTTTTAGTGAATTGTGGAATTTAATTTCTCTTACATATCATAAGTATTTATATGCTTTTATTCTTTCCAGATGGAATCTGCATATTTCACAATAAATAGCCCCACAAAAGTTGCATTACGTCTATGGTTTTGTTGCTTATGAAAGAAAATAGCAGCCTTGTGATGGCTAAAGAACTGATATAATTAAAGAAAATGTTCTTTAGGAAGATTTTTTCTTTTCCTTCTAGTGTTCTTGATTGAATGTATGAATTTGACTTATCAAAGGGAGTGATAATCCTTGGTGGCATCTCAATGTATAGGTTTTATGGACTTGTTGATGTTATTTTCATCTTTGGAGTTCGTTTCATAGTTCCCTTTGAAATAATTGTATCATTTTATTCATCTTTATTTCCATTTTTAATCAATCTTTGTTCTTCGTAAAAAAAAAGGGAGTAGGAAGGAGAACCAGGTTTCTACTGTTCACAGTTAAAAAAAACATTTCATAAATTGGAGTTACAACTACAAACAGAAATTACTTATGACTCGGGTATCGAAACGACTATTGTAATATATCAAATCAAAGTTCGTAATGATTCCTAGAATCCGAGGATGCTTGGGAAAATAAGCTCGAATTTAGAACTCAAATTCCACCATTTACATCACCTATTGAGGATTTTAAGTTTTCGTTGCATCTATTCCGTTTTATTTCGTTTCAGATTTGTTCAATGCGACTATAACGGAGATTGAGGTGCGGATCGAGGGTGTGTTTCAAAATATTCTAAAGATACTCAATATCCAACAAATATTCTCTAGATCATACAAATATTCTCACGATCATTCACATGGGATAGATTTGGAATATTAAATGTAAAGATTAATTTTGAAAGAAATTATTATTTTTTATTTAATTATGGGCCTTTTATGTTTAACGATTTTATTTTTAGTGAATTGTGGAATTTAATTTCTCTTACATATCATAAGTATTTATATGCTTTTATTCTTTATGGATGGATTATGCATATTTCACAACTAAATAGCCCCACAAAAGTTGCATTACGTCTACGGTTTTGTTGCTTATGAAAGAAAATAGCAGCCTTGTGATGGCTAAAGAACTGATATAATTAATGAAAATGTTCTTTAGGAAGACTTTTTATTTTCCTTCTAGTGTTCTTGATTGAATGTATGAATTTGACTTTTCAAAAGGAGTGATAATCCTTGGTGGCATCTCAATGTATAGGTTTTTATGGACTTGTTGATGTTATTTTCATCTTTGGTGTTCGTTTCATAGTTCCCTTTGAAATAATTGTATCATCTTATTCATCTTTATTTCCATTTTTAATCAATCTTTTTTCTTCATAAAAAAAGGGAGTAGGAAAGAGAACAAGGTTTCTACTGTTCACAATTAAAAAAAACATTTGATAAATCGGAGTTACAACTACAAACAACCATACCTTTTGACTCGGGTATCGAAACCACTATTGTAATATATCAAATCAAAGCTCGTAATGATTCCTATAATCCGAGGATGCTTGGGAAAATAAACTCATCTTTAGAACTCAAATTCCACCATTTACATCACATACCGAGGATTTTAAGGTTTCGTCGCACCTATTCCGTTTTATTTCGTTTCAGATTTGTTTAATGCGACTATAACGGAGATTGAGGTGCCGACCAGGGGTGTGTTTCAAAATATTCTAAAGATACTCAATATCCAACAAATATTCTCTAGATCATACTAATATTCTTAGGATCATTCACAAGGGATAGATTTGGAATATTAAATGTAATGATTAATTTAGAAAGAAATTATTATTTTTTATTTAATTATGGGCCTTTTATGTTTAACGATTTTATTTTTAGTGAATTGTGCAATTTAATTTCTCTTACATATCATAAGTATTTATATGCTTTTATTCTTTACGGATGGATTATGCATATTTCACAACTAAATAGCCCCACAAAAGTTGCATTACGTCTACGGTTTTGTTGCTTATGAAAGAAAATAGCAGCCTTGTGATGGCTAAAGAACTGATATCATTAATGAAAATGTTCTTTAGGAAGATTTTTTCTTTTCTTTCTAGTGTTCTTGATTGAATGTATGAATTCGACTTATCAAAGGGAGTGATCATCATTGGTGGCATCTCAATGTTGGGGTTTTATGGACTTGTTGATGTTATTTTCATCTTTGGAGTTCGTTTCATAGTTCCCTTTGAAATAATTGTATCATCTTATTCATCTTGATTTCCATGTTTAATCAAACTTTGTTCTTCATAAAAACGGAGTAGGAAAGAGAACAAGGGTTTTACTATTCACAGTTAAAAAAACATTTGATAAATCGTAGTTACAACTACAAGCAGCCATAACTTTTGACTCGGGTATCGAAACGACTATTATAATATATCAAATCGAAGCTCGTAACGATTCCTAAATTCTAAGCCTGCATGGAAAAAAGGAGCTGATTTTTCGAACACAAATTCCACCGTTTACATCACCTGCCGAGGGTTTTAAGTTTTTGCCGCAGCTATTCCGTTTTATTTCGTATCAGATTTGTTCAAAACGCCTATAACGGAGATTGAGGTGCCGACCAGAAGTGTGTTTAAAATTTTTCTAAATATTCTTAATATCCAACAAATATTCTCAAGATCATACAAATATTCTTATGATCATTCACAAGGGATAGATTTGGAATATTAAATGTAAAGATTAATTTTGAAAGAAATTAATTTTTTTTATTTAATTATGGGCCTTTTATGTTTAACGATTTTATTTTTAGTGAATTGTGGAATTTAATTTCTCTTACATATCATAAGTATTTATATGCTTTTATTGTTTACGGATGGATTATGCATATTTCACAACTAAATAGCCCCACAAAAGTTGCATTACATCTACGGTTTTGTTGCTTATGAAAGAAAATAGCAACCTTGTGATGGCTAAAGAACTGATATCATTAATGAAAATGTTCTTTAGGAATATTTTTTCTTTTCTTTCTAGTGTTCTTGATTGAATGTATGAATTCGACTTATCAAAGGGAGTGATCATCCTTGGTGGCATCTCAATGTTGAGGTTTTATGGACTTGTTGATGTTATTTTCATCTTTGGAGTTCGTTTCATAGTTCCCTTTGAAATAATTGTATCATCTTATTCATCTTTATTTCCATGTTTAATAAATCTTTGTTCTTCATAAAAAAAAGGATTGGAAAGAGAAAAGGTGTTCTATTGTTCACAGTTAAAAAAACATTTGATAAATCGGAGTAACAACTACAAACAGCCATAACTTTTTACTCGGGTATCGAAACGACTTTTGTAATATATCAAATCGAAGCTCGTAATGATTCCTATAAATTGAGGATACTTGGGAAAATAAACTCATCTTTAGAACTAAATTTCCCTCATTTACATCACATATCAAGGATTTTTAGTTTTCGTGGCACCTATTCCGTTTTATTTCGTTTCAGATTTGCTCAATACGACTATAACGAAGATTGAGTTGTCAACCAGGAGTGTGTTTAAAATTTTTCTAAAGATTCTCAATATCCAACAAATATTCTCAAGATCATACAAATATTCTTATGATCATTCACAAGGGATAGATTTGGAATATTAAATGTAAAGATTAATTTTGAAAGAAATTAATTTTTTTTATTTAATTATGGGCCTTTTATGTTTAACGATTTTATTTTTAGTGAATTGTGGAATTTCATTTCTCTTACATATCATAAGTATTTATATGCTTTTATTCTTTACGGATGGATTATGCATATTTCACAACTAAATAGCCCCACAAAAGTTGCATTACGTCTACAGTTTTGTTGCTTATGAAAGAAAATAGCAACCTTGTTATGGATAAAAATTGATATCATTAATGAAAATGTTCTTCTTGAAGATTTTTTCTTTTCTTTCTAGTGTTCTTGATTGAATGTATGAATTCGACTTGTCAAAGGGAGTGATCATCCTTGGTGGCATCTCAATGTTGGGGTTTTATGGACTTGTTGATGTTATTTTCATCTTTGGAGTTCGTTTCATAGTTCCCTTTGAAATAATTGTATCATCTTATTCATCTTTATTTCCATGTTTAATCAATATTTGTTCTTCATAAAAAAAGGAGTAGGAAAGAGAACAAGGGTTCTACTATTCACAATTAAAAAAAACATTTGATAAATCGCAGTTACAACTACAAAGAGCCATAACTTTTGACTCTGGTATCGAAACGACTATTATAATATATCAAATTGAAGCTCCTAACGATTCCTAAATTCTAAGCTTGCATGGAAAAAGAAGCCAATTTTTAAAAACAAATTCCACCGTTTATATCACCGGTCGAGGGTTGTAAGTTTTCGCCACACTTATTTCGTTTTATTTCGTTACATATTTGTTCAATGCGACTATAAAGGAGATTGAGGTGCCGACCAGAAGTGTGTTTTAAAATTTTCTAAAGATTCTCAATATCCAACAAATATTCTCAAGATCATACAAATATTCGTATGACCATTCACAAGGGATTGATTTGGAATATTAAATGTAAAGATTAATTCTGAAAGAAATTAATTTTTTTTTATTTAATTATGGGCCTTTTATGTTTAACTATTTTATTTTTAGTGAATTGTGGAATTTCATTTCTCTTACATATTATAAGTATTTATATGCTTTTATTCTTTACGGATGGATTATGCATATTTCACAACTAAATAGCCCCACAAAAGTTGCATTACGTCTACGATTTTGTTGCTTATGAAAGAAAATAGCAGCCTTGTGATGGCTAAAAAACTGATATCATTAATGAAAATGGTCTTTAGGAAGATTTTTTCTTTTCTTTCTAGTGTTCTTGATTGAATGTATGAATTCGACTTGTCAAAAGGAATGATCATCCTTGGTGGCATCTCAATGTTGGGGTTTTATGGACTTGTTGATGTTATTTTCATCTTTGGAGTTCGTTTCATAGTTCCCTTTGAAATAATTGTATCATCTTATTCATCTTGATTTCCATGTTTAATCAATCTTTGTTCTTCATTAAAAAAGGAGTAGGAAAGAGAACAAGGGTTCTAATATTAACAGTTAAAAAAAACATTTGATAAATCGAGGTTACAACTACAAACAACCATAACTTTTGACTCGGGTATCGAAACGACTATTACAATATATCAAATTGAAGCTTATAACAATTCCTAAATTCTGAGTTTGACCAGAAAAAGACGCTCCTTTTTCGAACTTAAATTCCAACGTTTACATCATCTGTAGAGGGTTTTATGTTTTCACCGCACCTATTCCGTTTTATTTCGTTTCGGATTTGCTCAATGCGACTATAATGGAGATAGAGGTGCCGACCAGGAGTGTGTTTAAAATTTTTCTAAAGATTCTCAGTATCCAACAAATATTCTCAAGATCATACAAATATTCGTATGATCATTCACAAGGGATTGATTTGGAATATTAAATGTAAAGATTAATTCTGAAAGAAATTAATTTTTTTTTATTTAATTATGGGCCTTCGATGTTTAACGATTTTATTTTTATTGAATTGTGGAGTTTCATTTCTCTTACATATCATAAATATTTATATGCTTTTAGTCTTTACGGATGGATTATGCATATTTCACAACTAAATAGCCCCACAAAAGTTGCATTACGTCTATGGTTTTGTTGTTTATGAAAGAAAATAGCAACCTTGTGATGTCTAAATAACTGATATCATTAATGAAAATGTTCTTTAGGAAGATTTTTCTTTTCTTTCTAGTAGTCTGGATTGAATGTATGAATTCGCTTTGTCAAAGGGAGTGATCATCAGCGGTGGCATCTCAATGTTGGGGTTTTATGGACTTGTTGATGTTATTTTCATCTTTGGAATTCGTTTCATAGTTCCCATTGAAATAATTGTATCAACTTATTCATCTTTATTTCCATGGTTAATCAATATTTGTTCTTCATAAAAAAAGGAGTAGGAAAGAGAACAAGGGTTCTACTATTCAGAATTAAAAAAATAACATTTGATAAATCGCAGTTACAACTACAAACAGCCATAACTTTTGACTCGGGTATCGAAACGACTATTATAATATATCAAATTGAAGCTCTTAACGATTCCTAAATTCTAAGCTTGCCCGGAAAAATAAGCTGATTTTTTGAACACAAATTCCACCGTTTACATCACCGGTCGAGGGTTGTAAGTTTTCGCCACACTTATTTCGTTTTATTTCGTTACATATTTGTTCAATGCGACTATAAAGGAGATTGAGGTGCCGACCAGAAGTGTGTTTTAAAATTTTCTAAAGATTCTCAATATCCAACAAATATTCTCAAGATCATACAAATATTCGTATGACCATTCACAAGCGATTGATTTGGAATATTAAATGTAAAGATTAATTCTGAAAGAAATTAATTTTTTTTTATTTAATTATGGGCCTTCTATGTTTAACGATTTTATTTTTAGTGAATTGTGGAATTTCATTTCTCTTACATATCATAAGTATTTATATGCTTTTATTCTTTACGGATGGATTATGCATATTTCACAACCAAATAGTCCCACAAAAGTTGCATTACGTCTACGGTTTTGTTGCTTATGAAAGAAAATAGCAACCTTGTGATGGATAAAAATTGATATCATTAATGAAAATGTTCTTTAGGAAGATTTTTTCTTTTCTTTCTAGCGTTCTTGATTGAATGTATGAATTCGACTTGTCAAAGGCAGTGATCATCATTGGTGGCATCTCAATGTTGGGGTTTTATGGACTTGTTGATGTTATTTTCATCTTTGGAATTCGTTTCATAGTTCCCTTTGAAATAATTGTATCATCTTATTCATCTTTATTTCCATGTTTAATCAATATTTGTTCTTCATAAAAAAAGGAGTAGGAAAGAGAACAAGGGTTCTACTATTCACAATTAAAAAAAACATTTGATAAATCGCAGTTACAACTACAAACAGCCATAACTTTTGACTCGGGTATCGAAACGACTATTATAATATATCAAATTGAAGCTCGTAACGATTCCTAAATTCTAAGCTTGCCCGGAAAAAGAAGCTGATTTTTTGAACACAAATTCCACCGTTTACATCACCGGTCGAGGGTTGTAAGTTTTCGCCGCACCTATTTCGTTTTATTTCGTTACGGATTTGTTCAATGCGACTATAATGGAGATTGAGGTGCCGACCAGGAGTGTGTTTTAAAATTTTCTAAAGATTCTCAATATCCAACAAATATTCTCAAGATCATACAAATATTCGTATGACCATTCACAAGCGATTGATTTGGAATATTAAATGTAAAGATTAATTCTGAAAGAAATTAACTTTTTTTTATTTAATTATGGGCCTTCTATGTTTAACGATTTTATTTTTAGTGAATTGTGGAGTTTCATTTCTCTTACATATCATAAGTGTTTATATGCTTTTATTCTTTACGGATGGATTATGCATATTTCACAACCAAATAGCCCCACAAAAGTTGCATTACGTCTACGGTTTTGTTGCTTATGAAAGAAAATAGCAGCCTTGTGATGGCTAAAAAACTGATATCATTAATGAAAATGTTCTTTAGGAAGATTTTTTCTTTTCTTTCTAGTGTTCTTGATTGAATGTATGAATTCGACTTATCAAAGGGAGTGATCATCCTTGGTGGCATCTCAATGTTGGGTTTTATGGACTTGTTGATGTTATTTTGCTCTATGTAGTTCATTTCATAGTTCCCTTTGAAATAATTGTATCATCTTATTCATCTTTATTTCCATGTTTATTCAATATTTTGTTTTCATAAAAAAAAGAAGTAGGAAAGAGAACAAGGGTTCTACTATTCAGAATTAAAAAAATAACATTTGATAAATCGCAGTTACAACTACAAACAACCATAACTTTTGACTCGTGTATCGAAACGACAATTATAATATATCAAATTGAAGCTCTTAACGATTCCTAAATTCTAAGCTAACCCCGAAAAATAACCTGATTTTTTGAACACAAATTCCACCGTTTACATCACCGGTCGAGGGTTGTAAGTTTTCGCCGCCCTTATTTCGTTTTATTTCGTTTCGGATTTGTTCAATGCGACTATAATGGAGATTGAGGTTCCAACCAGGAGTGTGTTTAAAAATTTTCTAAAGATTCTCAATATCCAACAAATATTCTCAAGATCATACAAATATTCTTATGATCATTCACAAGGGATAGATTTGGAATATTAAATGTAAAGATTAATTTTGAAAGAAATTAATTTTTTTTATTTAATTATGGGCCTTTTATGTTTAACGATTTTATTTTTAGTGAATTGTGGAATTTCATTTCTCTTACATATCATAAGTATTTATATGCTTTTATTCTTTACGGATGGATTATGCATATTTCACAACTAAATAGCCCACAAAAGTTGCATTACGTCTACGGTTTTCTTGTTTATGAAAGAAAATAGCAACCTTGGGATGGCTAAAAACCTGATATCATTAATGAAAATGTTCTTTAGGAAGATTTTTTCTTTTCTTTCTAGTGTTCTTGATTGAATGTATGAATTCGACTTGTCAAAGGGAGTGATCATCCTTGGTGGCATCTCAATGTTGGGGTTTTATGGACTTGTTGATGTTATTTTCATCTTTGGAGTTCGTTTCATAGTTCCCTTTGAAATAATTGTATCATCTTATTCATCTTTATTTCCATGTTTAATCAATATTTGTTCTTCATAAAAAAAGGAGTAGGAAAGAGAACAAGGGTTCTACTATTCACAATTAAAAAAAACATTTGATAAATCGCAGTTACAACTACAAACAGCCATAACTTTTGACTCGGGTATCGAAACGACTATTATAATATATCAAATTGAAGCTCGTAACGATTCCTAAATTCTAAGCTTGCCCAGAAAAAGAATCTGATTTTTTGTACACAAATTCCACCGTTTACATCACCGGTCGAGGGTTGTAAGTTTTCACCGCACCTATTTCGTTTTATTTCGTTACGGATTTTTTCAATGCGACTATAATGGAGATTGAGGTGTCGACCAGGAGTGTGTTTAAAAATTTCCTAAAGATTCTCAATATCCAACAAATATTCTCAAGATCATACAAATATTCGTATGACCATTCACAAGGGATTGATTTGGAATATTAAATGTAAAGATTAATTCTGAAAGAAATTAACTTTTTTTTTATTTAATTATGGGCCTTCTATGTTTAACGATTTTATTTTTAGTGAATTGTGGAGTTTCATTTCTCTTACATATCATAAGTGTTTATATGCTTTTATTCTTTACGGATGGATTATGCATATTTCACAACCAAATAGCCCCACAAAAGTTGCATTACGTCTACGGTTTTGTTGCTTATGAAAGAAAATAGCAGCCTTGTGATGGCTAAAAAACTGATATCATTAATGAAAATGTTCTTTAGGAAGATTTTTTCTTTTCTTTCTAGCGTTCTTGATTGAATGTATGAATTCGACTTGTCAAAGGGAGTGATCATCATTGGTGGCATCTCAATGTTGGGGTTTTATGGACTTGATGTAATTTTCATCTTTGGAGTTCGTTTCATAGTTCTCTCTGAAATAATTGTATCATCTTATTCATCTTTATTTCCATGTTTAATCAATCTTTGTTCTTCATAAAAAAGGAGTAGGAAAGAGAACAAGGGTTCTACTATTCAGAATAAAAAAAACATTTGATAAATCGTAGTTACAACTACAAACAGCCATAACTTTTGACTCGGGTATCGAAACGACTATTATAATATATCATATTGAAGCTCGTAACGATTCCTAAATTCTAAGCTTTCCTCGAAAAATAACCTGATTTTTTGAACACAAATTCCACCGTTTACATCAGCGGTCGAGGGTTGTAAGTTTTCGCCGCACTTATTTCGTTTTATTTCGTTTCGGATTTGTTCAACGCGACTATAATGGAGATTGAGGTTCCAAAAAGGAGTGTGTTTCAAAGTTTTCTAAAGATTCTCAATATCCAACAAATATTCTCAAGATCATACAAATATTCGTATGACCATTCACAAGGGATTGATTTGGAATATTAAATGTAAAGATTAATTCTGAAAGAAATTAACTTTTTTTTTATTTAATTATGGGCCTTCTATGTTTAACGATTTTATTTTTAGTGAATTGTGGAGTTTCATTTCTCTTACATATCATAAGTGTTTATATGCTTTTATTCTTTACGGATGGATTATGCATATTTCACAACCAAATAGCCCCACAAAAGTTGCATTACGTCTACGGTTTTGTTGCTTATGAAAGAAAATAGCAGCCTTGTGATGGCTAAAAAACTGATATCATTAATGAAAATGTTCTTTAGGAAGATTTTTTCTTTTCTTTCTAGCGTTCTTGATTGAATGTATGAATTCGACTTGTCAAAGGCAGTGATCATCATTGGTGGCATCTCAATGTTGGGGTTTTATGGACTTGTTGATGTTATTTTCATCTTTGGAATTCGTTTCATAGTTCCCTTTGAAATAATTGTATCATCTTATTCATCTTTATTTCCATGTTTAATCAATCTTTGTTCTTCAAAAAAAAGGAGTAGGAAAGAGAACAAGGGTTCTACTATTCAGAATTAAAAAAATAACATTTGATAAATCGCAGTTACAACTACAAACAACCATAACTTTTGACTCGGGTATCGAAACGACTATTATAATATATCAAATTGAAGCTCTTAACGATTCCTAAATACTAAGCTTGCCCAGAAAAATAACCTCATTTTTTGAACACAAATTTCACCGTTTACATCACCGGTAGAGGGTGGTAATTTTCGCCGCACTTATTTCGTTTTATTTCGTTTCGGATTTGTTCAACGCGACTATAATGGAGATTGAGGTTCCAAAAAGGAGTGTGTTTAAAAGTTTTCTAAAGATTCTCAATATCCAACAAATATTCTCAAGATCATACAAATATTAGAATGATCATTCACAAGGGATTGATTTGGAATATTAAATGTAAAGATTAATTCTGAAAGAAATTAATTTTTTTTATTTAATTATTTGCCTTCTTTGTTTAACGATTTTATTTTTATTGAATTGTGGAATTTCATTTCTCTTACATATCATAAGTATTTATATGCTTTTATTCTTTACGGATGGATTATGCATATTTCACAACTAAATAGCCCCACAAAAGTTGCATTACGTCTACGGTTTTGTTGCTTATGAAAGAAAATAGCGGCCTTGTGATGGCTAAAAAACTGATATCATTAATGAAAATATTCTTTAGGAAGATTTTTTCTTTTCTTTCTAGTGTTCTTGATTGAATGTATGAATTCGACTTGTCAAAGGGAGTGATCATCCTTGGTGGCATCTCAATGTTGGGGTTTTATGGACTTGTTGATGTTATTTTCATCTTTGGAGTTCGTTTCATAGTTCCCTTTGAAATAATTGTATCATCTTATTCATCTTGATTTCCATGTTTAATCAATCTTTGTTCTTCATTAAAAAAGGAGTAGGAAAGAGAACAAGGGTTCTACTATTAACAGTTAAAAAAACATTTGATAAATCGAGGTTACAACTACAAACAACCATAACTTTTGACTCGGGTATCGAAACGACTATTATAATATATCAAATCGAAGCTCGTAATGATTCCTAAATTCTAAGCATGCCCGAAAAAAAAAGCACATTTTTCGAACACAACTTCCACCGTTTACATCACCTGCCGATGGTTTTAAGTTTTTGCCGCACCTATCCAGTTTTATTTCGTTTCGGATTTGTTCAATGCACCTATAACGAAGATTGAGGTGCCGACCAGGAGTGTGTTTAAAATTTTTCTAAAGATTCTCAATATCCAACAAATATTCTCAAGATCATGCAAAATTTCTTATGACCATTCACAAGGGATAGATTTGGAATATTAAATGTAAAGATTAATTCTGAAAGAAATTAATTTTTTTATTTAATTATGGGCCTTTTATGTTTAACGATTTTATTTTTAGTGAATTGTGGAATTTCATTTCTCTTACATATCATAAGTATTTATATGCTTTTATTCTTTACGGATGGATTATGCATATTTCACAACTAAATAGCCCCACAAAAGTTGCATTACGTCTACGGTTTTGTTGCTTATGAAAGAAAATAGCAGCCTTGTGATGGCTAAAAAACTGATATCATTAATGAAAATGTTCTTTAGGAAGATTTTTTATTTTCTTTCTAGCGATCTTGATTGAATGTATGAATTCGACTTGTCAAAGGGAGTGATTATCATTGGTGGCATCTCAATGTTGGGGTTTTATGGACTTGATGTAATTTTCATCTTTGGAGTTCGTTTCATAGTTCTCTCTGAAATAATTGTATCATCTTATTCATCTTTATTTCCATGTTTAATCAATCTTTGTTCTTCATAAAAAAGGAGTAGGAAAGAGAACAAGGGTTCTACTATTCAGAATTAAAAAAAAACATTTGATAAATCATAGTTACAACTACAAACAGCCATAACTTTTGACTCGGGTATCGAAACGACTATTATAATATATCAAATTGAAGCTCGTAACGATTCCTAAATTCTAAGCTTGCCCCGAAAAATAACCTGATTTTTTGAACACAAATTCCACCGTTTACATCACCGGTCGAGGGTTGTAAGTTTTCGCCGCACTTATTTCGTTTTATTTCGTTTCGGATTTGTTCAATGCGACTATAATGGAGATTGAGGTGCCGACCAGGAGTGTGTTTAAAAATTTTCTAAAGATTCTCAATATCCAACAAATATTCTCAAGATCATACAAATATTCGTATGATCATTCACAAGGGATTGATTTGGAATATTAAATGTAAAGATTAATTCTGAAAGAAATTAATTTTTTTTTATTTAATTATGGGCCTTCTATGTTTAACGATTTTATTTTTAGTGAATTGTGGAGTTTCATTTCTCTTACATATCATAAGTATTTATATGCTTTTATTCTTTACGGATGGATTATGCATATTTCACAACCAAATAGCCCCACAAAAGTTGCATTACGTCTACGGTTTTGTTGCTTATGAAAGAAAATAGCAGCCTTGTGATGGCTAAAAAACTGATATCATTAATGAAAATGTTCTTTAGGAAGATTTTTTCTTTTCTTTCTAGCGTTCTTGATTGAATGTATGAATTCGACTTGTCAAAGGCAGTGATCATCATTGGTGGCATCTCAATGTTGGGGTTTTATGGACTTGATGTAATTTTCATCTTTGGAGTTCGTTTCATAGTTCTTTCTGAAATAATTGTATCATCTTATTCATATTTATTTCCATGTTTAATCAATCTTTGTTCTTCAAAAAAAAGGAGTAGGAAAGAGAACAAGGGTTCTACTATTCAGAATTAAAAAAATAACATTTGATAAATCGCAGTTACAACTACAAACAGCCATAACTTTTGACTCGGGTATCGAAACGACTATTATAATATATCAAATTGAAGCTCTTAACGATTCCTAAATTCTAAGCTTGCCCGGAAAAATAAGCTGATTTTTTGAACACAAATTCCACCGTTTACATCACCGGTTGAGGGTTGCAAGTTTTCGCCACATTTATTTCGTTTTATTTTGTTTCGGATTTGTTCAATGAGACTATAATGGAGATTGAGGTGCCGACTAGGAGTGTGTTTAAAAATTTTCTAAAGATTCTCAATATTCAACAAATATTCTCAAGATCATACAAATATTCGTATGATCATTCACAAGGGATTGATTTGGAATATTAAATGTAAAGATTAATTCTGAAAGAAATTAATTTTTTTTTATTTAATTATGGGCCTTCTATGTTTAACGATTTTATTTTTATTGAATTGTGGAGTTTCATTTCTCTTACATATCATAAGTATTTATATGCTTTTATTCTTTACGGATGGATTATGCATATTTCACAACCAAATAGCCCCACAAAAGTTGCATTACGTCTACGGTTTTGTTGCTTATGAAAGAAAATAGCAGCCTTGTGATGGCTAAAAAACTGATATCATTAATGAAAATGTTCTTTAGGAAGATTTTTTCTTTTCTTTCTAGCGTTCTTGATTGAATGTATGAATTCGACTTGTCAAAGGGAGTGATCATCATTGGTGGCATCTCAATGTTGGGGTTTTATGGACTTGTTGATGTTATTTTCATCTTTGGAGTTTGTTTCATAGTTCTCTCTTAAATAATTGTATCATCTTATTCATCTTTATTTCCATGTTTAATCAATATTTGTTCTTCATAAAAAAAGGAGTAGGAAAGAGAACAAGGGTTCTACTATTCACAATTAAAAAAAACATTTGATAAATCGTAGTTACAACTACAAAGAGCCATAACTTTTGACTCGGGTATCGAAACGACTATTATAATATATCAAATTGAAGCTCGTAACGATTCCTAAATTCTAAGCTTGCCCGGAAAAAGAAGCTGATGTTTTGAACACAAATTCCACCGTTTACATCACCGGTCGAGGGTTGTAAGTTTTCGCCGCACCTATTTCGTTTTATTTCGTTACGGATTTGTTCAATGCGACTATAATGGAGATTGAGGTGCCGACCAGGAGTGTGTTTAAAATTTTTCTAAAGATTCTCAATATCCAACAAATATTCTCAAGATCATACAAATATTCTTATGATCATTCACAAGGGATAGATTTGGAATATTAAATGTAAAGATTAATTTTGAAAGAAATTAATTTTTTTTATTTAATTATGGGCCTTTTATGTTTAACGATTTTATTTTTAGTGAATTGTGGAATTTCATTTCTCTTACATATAATAAGTATTTATATGCTTTTATTCTTTACGGATGGATTATGCATATTTCACAACTAAATAGCCCGACAAAAGTCGTATTACGTCTACGGTTTTGTTGCTTATGAAAGAAAATAGCAGCCTTGTGATGGCTAAAAAACTGATATCATTAATGAAAATGGTCTTTAGGAAGATTTTTTCTTTTCTTTCTAGTGTTCTTCATTGAATTTATGAATTTGACTTGTCAAAGGAGTGATCATCCTTGGTGGCATCTCAATGTTGGGGTTTTATGGACTTTTTGATGTTATTTTCATCTTTAGAGTTCGTTACATAGTTCCCTTTGAAATAATTGTATCATCTTATTCATCTTGATTTCCATGTTTAATCAATATTTCTTCTTCATAAAAAAAGGAGTAGGAAAGAGAACAAGGGTTCTACTATTAACAGTTAAAAAAAACATTTGATAAAACGTAGTTACAACTACAAACAGCCATAACTTTTGACTCGGGTTTCGAAACGACTATTATAATATATCAAATCGAAGCTCGTAACGATTCCTAAATTCTAAGCCTGCCCGGAAAAAGAAGCTGATTTTTTGAACACAAATTCTACCGTTTACATCACCTTCCGAGGGTTTTAAGTTTTTGCCACACCTATTCCGTTTTATTTCGTTTCGGATTTGTTCAAAACGCCTATAACGGAGATTGAGGTGCCGACCAGGAGTGTGTTTAAAATTTTTCTAAAGATTCTCAATATCCAACAAATATTCTCAAGATCATGCAAATATTCTTATGACCATTCACAAGGGATAGATTTGGAATATTAAATGTAAAGATTAATTCTGAAAGAAATTAATTTTTTTTATTTAATTATGGGCCTTCTATGTTTAACGATTTTATTTTTAGTGAATTGTGGAATTTCATTTCTCTTACATATCATAAGTATTTATATGCTTTTATTCTTTACGGATGGATTATGCATATTTCACAACTAAATAGCCCCACAAAAGTTGCATTACGTCTACGATTTTGTTGCTTATGAAAGAAAATAGCAGCCTTGTGATGGCTAAAAACATGATATCATTAATGACAATGTTCTTTAGGAAGATTTTTTCTTTTCTTTCTAGTGTTCTTGATTGAATGTATGAATTCGACTTGTCAAAGGGAGTGATCATCCTTGGTGGCATCTCAATGTTGGGGTTTTATGGACTTGTTGATGTTATTTTAATCTTTGGAGTTGGTTTCATAGTTCCCTTTGAAATAATTGTATCATCTTATTCATCTGGATTTCCATGTTTAATCAATCTTTGTTCTTCATTAAAAAAGGAGTAGGAAAGAGAACAAGGGTTCTACTATTAACAGTTAAAAAAAACATTTGATAAATCGAGGTTACAACTACAAACAACCATAACTTTTGACTCGGGTATCGAAACGACTATTATAATATATCAAATCGAAGCTCGTAACGATTCCTAAATTGAGAGCCTTCCTGGAATAAGAAGCTGACTTTTCGAACCCAAATTCCACCGTTTACATCACCTGCCGAGGGTTTTAAGTTTTTGCCGCACCTATTCCGTTTTATTTCGTTTCGGATTTGTTCAAAACGCCTATAACGGAGATTGAGGTGCCGACCAGGAGTGTGTTTAAAATTTTTCTAAAGATTCTCAATATCCAACAAATATTCTCAAGATCATGCAAAATTTCTTATGACCATTCACAAGGGATAGATTTGGAATATTAAATGTAAAGATTAATTCTGAAAGAAATTAATTTTTTTTATTTAATTATGGGCCTTTTATGTTTAACTATTTTATTTTTAGTGAATTGTGGAATTTCATTTCTCTTACATATCATAAGTATTTATATGCTTTTATTCTTTACGGATGGATTATGCATATTTCACAACTAAATAGCCCCACAAAAGTTGCATTACGTCTACGGTTTTGTTGCTTATGAAAGAAAATAGCAGCCTTGTGATGGCTAAAAAACTGATATCATTAATGAAAATGTTCTTTAGGAAGATTTTTTCTTTTCTTTCTAGCGTTCTTGATTGAATGTATGAATTCGACTTGTCAAAGGCAGTGATCATCATTGGTGGCATCTCAATGTTGGGGTTTTATGGACTTGTTGATGTTATTTTCATCTTTGGAATTCGTTTCATAGTTCCCATTGAAATAATTGTATCAACTTATTCATCTTTATTTCCATGTTTAATCAATATTTGTTCTTCATAAAAAAAGGAGTAGGAAAGAGAACAAGGGTTCTACTATTCACAATTAAAAAAAACATTTGATAAATCGCAGTTACAACTACAAAGAGCCATAACTTTTGACTCGGGTATCGAAACGACTATTATAATATATCAAATTGAAGCTCGTAATGATTCCTAAATTCTAAGCTTGCCCGGAAAAAGAAGCTAACTTTTTGAAAACCAATTCCAACGTTTACATCACTTGCCGAGGGTTTTTAGTTTTCGCAACACCTATTCCGTTTTATTTCATTTCGGATTTGTTCAATGCGACTATAACGGAGATTGAGGTGCCGACCAGGAGTGTGTTTAAAAATTTTCTAAAGATTCTCAATATCCAACAAATATGCTCAAGATCATACAAATATTCTTATGATCATTCACAAGGGATAGATTTGGAAAATTAAATGTAAATATTAATTTTGAAAGAAATTAATTTTTTTATTTAATAATGGGCCTTTTATGTTTAACGATTTTATTTTTAGTGAATTGTTGAATTTCATTTCTCTTACATATCATAAGTATTTATATGCTTTTATTCTTTACGGATGGATTATGCATATTTCACAACTAAATATCCCCACAAAAGTTGCATTACGTCTACGGTTTTTGTTGCTTATGAAAGAAAATAGCTACCTTGTGATGGCTAAAGAACTAATATCATTAATGAAAATATTCTTTAGGAAGATTTTTTCTTTTCTTTCTAGTGTTCTTGATTGAATGTATGAATTCGACTTGTCAAAGGTAGTGATCATCCTTGGTGGAATCACAATGTTGGGGTTTTATGGACTTGTTGATGTTATTTTCATCTTTGGAGTTCGTTTCATAGTTCCCTTTGAAATAATTGTATCATCTTATTCGTCTTGATTTCCATGTTAAATCAATCTTTGTTCTTCATAAAAAAGGAGTAGGAAAGAGAACAAGGGTTCTACTATTCACATTTTAAAAAAAACATTTGATAAATCGGAGTTACAACTACAAACCGCCATAACTTTTGACTCAGGTATTGAAACGACTATTATAATATATAAAATGAAGTTCGTAACGATTCCTAAATTCTGAGCGTGCCCGTAAAAAGAAGCTGACTTTTCGAAAACAAATTCCACCGTTTACATCACCTGCCGAGGGTTTTAAGTTTTCGCCGCACCTATTCTGTTTTATTTCGTTTTGGATTTGATAAATGCGCCTATAACGGAGATTGAGGTGCCGACCAGGAGTGTGTTTAAAATTTTTCTAAAGATTCTCAATATCCAACAAATATTCTCAAGATCATGCAAATATTCTTATGACCATTCACAAGGGATAGATTTGGAATATTAAATGTAAAGATTAATTCTGAAAGAAATTAATTTTTTTTATTTAATTATGGGCCTTTTATGTTTAACGATTTTATTTTTAGTGAATTGTGGAATTTCATTTCTCTTACATATCATAAGTATTTATATGCTTTTATTCTTTACGGATGGATTATGCATATTTCACAACTAAATAGCCCCACAAAAGTTGCATTACGTCTACGGTTTTGTTGCTTATGAAAGAAAATAGCAACCTTGTGATGGCTAAAAAACTGATATCATTAATGAAAATGTTCTTTAGGAAGATTTTTTCTTTTCTTTCTAGTGTTCTTGATTGAATGTATGAATTCGACTTGTCAAAGGTAGTGATCATCCTTGGTGGAATCACAATGTTGGGGTTTTATGGACTTGTTGATGTTATTTTCATCTTTGGAGTTCGTTTCATAGTTCCCTTTGAAATAATTGTATCATCTTATTCATCTTGATTTCCATGTTTAATCAATCTTTGTTCTTCATAAAAAAAGGAGAAGGAAAGAGAACAAGGGTTCTACTATTCACAGTTAAAACAAAACATTTGATAAATCGCAGTTACAACTACAAACAGCCATAACTTTTGACTCGGGTATCGAAACGACTATTATAATATATCAAATCGAAGCTCGTAACGATTCCTAAATTCTGAGCCTGCCCGGAAAAAGAAGCTGATTTTTCGAACACAAATTCCACCGTTTACATCACCTGCCGAGGGTTTTAAGTTTTTGCCGCACCTATTCCGTTTTATTTCGTTTTGGAATTGTTCAATGCGCCTATAACGGAGATTGAGGTGCCGACCAGGAGTGTGTTTAAAATTTTTATAAATATTCTCAATATCCTACAAATATTCTCAAGATCATACAAACATTCTAATGATCATTCACAAGGGATAGATTTGGAATATTAAATGTAAAGAATAATTCTGAAAGAAATTAATTTTTTTTATTTAATTATGGGCCTTTTATGTTTAACGATTTTATTTTTAGTGAATTGTGGAATTTCATTTCTCTTACATATTATAAGTATTTATATGCTTTTATTCTTTACGGATGGATTATGCATATTTCACAACTAAATAGCCCCACAAAAATTGCATTACGTGTACGGTTTTGTTGCTTATGAAAGAAAATAGCAGGCTTGTGATGGCTAAAGAACTGATATCATTAATGAAAAATTTCTTTAGGAAGATGTTTTCTTTTGTTTCTAGTGTTCTTGATTGAATGTATGAATTCGACTTATCAAAGGGAGTGATAATCCTTGGTGACATCTCAATGTTGAGGTTTTATGGACTTGTTGATTTTATTTTCATATTTGGAGTTCGTTTCACAGTTCCCTTTGAAATAATTGTATCATCTTATTCATCTTTATTTCCATTTTTAAGCAATCTTTGTTTTTCAAAAAAAAAAGGGAGTAGGAAAGAGAACAAGGTTTCTACTGCTCACAGTTAAAAAAAAATTTGATAAATCGGAGTTACAACTACAAACAACCATACCTTTTGACTCGGGTATCGAAACGTCTATTATAATATATCAAATCAAAGCTCGTAATGATTCCTAGAATATGAGCATGCTTGGGAAAAGAAGCTCATTTTTAGAACTCAAATTCCACCGTTTACATCACCTACTGAGGGTTTTAAGTTTTCGCCGCACCTATTCCGTTTTATTTCGTTTAGGATTTGTTCAATGCGACTATAAGAGAGATTGAGGTGCCGACTAGGAGTGTGTTTAAAATTTTTCTTTAGATTCTCAATATCCAACAAATATTCTCTAGATCATACAAATATTCTTATGATCATTCACAAGGGATAGATTTGGAATATTAAATGTAAAGATTAATTTTGAAAGAAATTAATTTTTTTTATTTAATTATGGGCCTTTTATGTTTAACGATTTTATTTTTAGTGAATTGTGGAATTTCATTTCTCTTACATATCATAAGTATTTATATGCTTTTATTCTTTACGGATGGATTATGCATATTTCACAACTAAATAGCCCCACAAAAGTTGCATTACGTCTACGGTTTTGTTGCTTATGAAAGAAAATAGCAGCCTTGTGATGGCTAAAGAACTGATATCATTAATGAAAATGTTCTTTAGGAAGATTTTTTCTTTTCTTTCTAGTGTTCTTGATTGAATGTATGAATTCGACTTATCAAAGGGAGTGATAATCCTTGGTGGCATCTCAATGTTGAGGTTTTATGGACTTGTTGATGTTATTTTCATCTTTGGAGTTCGTTTCATAGTTCCCTTTGAAATAATTGTATCATCTTATTCATCTTTATTTCCATGTTTAATCAATCTTTGTTCTTCATAAAAAAAGGAGTAGGAAAGAGAACAAGGGTTCTACTGTTCATAGTTAAAAAAAACATTTGATAAATCGGAGTTACAACTGGAAACAACCATAACTTTTGACTCGGGTATCGAAACGACTATTATAATATATCAAATCGAAGCTCGTAACGATTCCTAAATTCCGAGCTTGCCTGGAAAAATAAGCTTCTTTTTTGAACTCAAATTCCAACGTTTACATCACCTGCCGAGGGTTTTAAGTATTCACCGCACCTATTCTGTTTTATTACATTTTGGATTTGTTCAGTGTGACTATAACGGAGATTGAGGTGCCGACCAGGAGTGTGTTTAAAAATTTTCTAAATATTCTCAGTATCCAACAAATATTCTCAAGATCATACAAATATTCTTATGATCATTCACAAGGGATAGATTTGGAATATTAAATGTAAAGATTAATTCTGAAAGAAATTAATTTTTTTTTATTTAATTATGGGCCTTTTATGTTTAACGATTTTATTTTTAGTGAATTGTGGAATTTCATTTCTCTTACATATCATAAGTATTTATATGCTTTTATTCTTTACGGATGGATTATGCATATTTCACAACTAAATAGCCCCACAAAAGTTGCATTACGTCTACGGTTTTGTTGCTTATGAAAGAAAATAACAGCCTTGTGATGGCCAAAGAACTGATTAGATTAATGAAAATGTTCTTTAGGAAGATTTTTTCTTTTCTTTCTAGCGTTCTTGATTGAATGTATGAATTCGACTTGTCAAAGGGAGTGATCATCCTTGGTGGCATCTCAATGTTGGGGTTTTATGGACTTGTTGATGTTATTTTCATCTTTGGAGTTCGTTTCATAGTTCCCTTTGAAATAATTGTATCATCTTATTCATCTTTATTTCCATGTTTAATCAATCTTTGTTCTTCATAAAAAAAAGGAGTAGGAAAGAGAACAAGGTTTCTACTGTTCACAGTTAAAAAAAACATTTGATAAATCGAGGTTACAACTACAAACAACCATAACTTTTGACACGGGTATCGAAACGACTATTATAATATATCAAATCGAAGCTCGTAACGATTCCTAAATTCCGAGCATGCCCAGAAAAAGAAGCTCATTTTTAGAATTCAAAGTCCCCCGTTTACACCACCTACCGAGGGTTTTAAGTTTTCGCCGCACCTATTCCGTTTTATTTCGTTTCGGATTTATTCAATGCGACTATAACGGAGATTGAGGTGCCGACCAGGAGTGTGTTTAAAAATTTTCTAAAGATTCTCAATATCCAACAAATATTCTCAAGATCATACAAATATTCTTATGATCATTCACAAGGGATAGATTTGGAATATTAAATGTAAAGATTAATTTTGAAAGAAATTAATTTTTTTTATTTAATTATGGGCCTGTTATGTTTAACGATTTTATTTTTGGTGAATTGTGGAATTTCATTTCTCTTACATATCATATGTATTTATATGCTTTTATTCTTTACGGATGGATTATGCATATTTCACAACTAAATAGCCCCATAAAAGTTGCATTATGTCTACAGTTTTGTTGCTTATGAAAGAAAATAGCAGCCTTGTGATAGCTAAAAAACTGATATCATTAATGAAAATGTTCTTTAGCAAGATTTTTTCTTTTCTTTCTAAAGATGTTTTCTTTTCTTTCTAGTGTTTTTAATTGAATGTATGAATTCGACTTGTCAAAGGAAGTGATTATCCTAGGTGGCATCTCAATGTTAGGGTTTTATGGACTTGTTGATGTTATTTTCATCTTTGGAGTTCCTTTCATAGTTTCCTTTGAAATAATTGTATCATCTTATTCATCCTTATTTCCATGTTTAATCAAAGTTGTTCTTCATTAAAAAAGGAGTAGGAAAGAGAACAAGGGTTCTACTATTAACAGTTAAAAAAAACATTTGATAAATCGCAGTTACAACTACAAACAACAATAACTTTTGGATCTGGTATCGAAACTACAATTATATATATCAAATCGAAGCTCGTAAGGATTCCTAAATTCCTAGAATGCCCAAAAAAAGTAGCTCCTTTTTGGAACTCAAATTCCAACGTTTACATCTATTGCCGAGGGTTTTAAGTTTTCGCCGCACCTATTCCGTTTTATTTCGCTTCGGATTTGTTCAATGCGACTATAACGGAGATTGAGGTGCCGACCAGGAGTGTGTTTAAAAATTTTATAAAGATTCTCAATGTCCAAAAAATATTCTCAAGATCATACAAATATTCTTATAATCATTCACAAGGGATAGATTTGGAATATTAAATGTAAAGATTAATTTTGAAAGAAATTAATTTTTTTTATTTAATTATGGGCCTTTTATGTTTAACGATTTTATTTTTAGTGAATTGTGGAATTTCATTTCTCTTACATATCATAAGTATTTATATGCTTTTATTCTTTACGGATGGATTATGCATATTTCACAACTAAATAGCCCCACAAAAGTTGCATTACGTCTACGGTTTTGTTGCTTATGAAAGAAAATAGCAGCCTTGTGATGGCTAAAGAACTGATATCATTAATGAAAATGTTCTTTAGGAAGATTTTTTCTTTTCTTTCTAGTAGTCTTGATTGAATGTATGAATTCGACTTGTCAAAGGGAGTGGTCATCCTTATTGGCATCTCAATGTTGGGGTTTTATGGACTTGTTCATGTTATTTTCATCTTTGGAGTTTGTTTCATAGTTCACTTTGAAATAATTGTATCATCTTATTCATCTTTATTTCCATGTTTAATCAATCTTTTTTCTTCTTTAAAAAAAAGGAGTAGGAAAGAGAACAAGGTTTCTACTGTTCACAGTTAAAAAAAACATTTGATAAATCGGAGCTACAACTACAAACAGCAATAACTTTTGGCTCGGGTATCAAAACGACTATTATATATATCAAATCGAAGCTCGTAACGATTCCTAAATTCCGAGCATGCCCGGAAAAAGAAGCTCCTTTTTGGAATTCAAATTCCAACGTTTACATCACTTGCCGAGGGTTTTTAGTTTTCGCAACACCTATTCCGTTTTATTTCATTTCGGATTTGTTCAATGCGACTATAACGGAGATTGAGGTGCCGACCAGGAGTGTGTTTAAAAATTTTCTAAAGATTCTCAATATCCAACAAATATGCTCAAGATCATACAAATATTCTTATGATCATTCACAAGGGATAGATTTGGAAAATTAAATGTAAATATTAATTTTGAAAGAAATTAATTTTTTTTATTTAATAATGGGCCTTTTATGTTTAACGATTTTATTTTTAGTGAATTGTTGAATTTCATTTCTCTTACATATCATAAGTATTTATATGCTTTTATTCTTTACGGATGGATTATGCATATTTCACAACTAAATAGCCCCACAAAAGTTGCATTACGTCTACGGTTTTGTTGCTTATGAAAGAAAATAGCAGCCTTGTGATGGCTAAAGAACTGATATCATTAATGAAAATGTTCTTTAGGAAGATTTTTTCTTTTCTTTCTAGTGTTCTTGATTAAATGTATGAATTCGACTTGTCAAAGGGAGTGATCATCCTTAGTGGCATCTCAATGTTGGGGTTTTATGGACTTGTTCATGTTATTTTCATCTTTGGGGTTTGTTTCATAGTTCACTTTGAAATAATTGTATCATCTTATTCTTCTTTATTTCCATGTTTAATCAATCTTTTTTCTTCTTAAAAAAAAAGGAGTAGGAAAGAGAACAAGGTTTCTACTGTTCACAGTTAAAAAAAAACATTTGATAAATCGGAGCTACAACTACAAACAGCAATAACTTTTGGCTCGGGTATCAAAACGACTATTATATATATCAAATCGAAGCTCGTAACGATTCCTAAATTCCGAGCATGCACGGAAAAAGAAGCTCCTTTTTGGAATTCAAATTCCAACGTTTACATCACTTGCCGAGGGTTTTTAGTTTTCGCAACACCTATTCCGTTTTATTTCATTTCGGATTTGTTCAATGCGACTATAACGGAGATTGAGGTGCCGACCAGGAGTGTGTTTAAAAATTTTCTAAAGATTCTCAATATCCAACAAATATGCTCAAGATCATACAAATATTCTTATGATCATTCACAAGGGATAGATTTGGAAAATTAAATGTAAATATTAATTTTGAAAGAAATTAATTTTTTTTATTTAATAATGGGCCTTTTATGTTTAACGATTTTATTTTTAGTGAATTGTTGAATTTCATTTCTCTTACATATCATAAGTATTTATATGCTTTTATTCTTTACGGATGGATTATGCATATTTCAAAAGTAAATAGCCCCACAAAAGTTGCATTACGTATACGGTTTTGTTGCTTATGAAAGAAAATAGCAACCTTGTGATGTCTAAATAACTCATATCATTAATGAAAATGTTCTTTAGGAAGATTTTTCTTTTCTTTCTAAAGATTTTTTCTTTTCTTTCGAGTGTTCTTGATTGAATGTATGAATTCGACTTGTCAAAGGGAGTGATCATCCTTAGTGGCATCTCAATGTTGGGGTTTTATGGACTTGTTCATGTTATTTTCATCTTTGGAGTTTGTTTCATAGTTCACTTTGAAATAATTGTATCATCTTATTCATCTTTATTTCCATGTTTAATCAATCTTTGTTCTTCTTAAAAAAAAGGAGTAGGAAAGAGAACAAGGTTTCTACTGTTCACAGTTAAAAAAAACATTTGATAAATCGGAGTTACAACTACAAACAGCAATAACTTTTGGCTCGGGTATCGAAACGACTATTATATATATCAAATCGAAGCTCGTAACGATTCCTAAATTCCGAGAATGCCCGGAAAAAGAAGCTCCTTTTTGGAACTCAAATTCCAACGTTTACATCACTTCCCGAGGGTTTTAGTTTTCGCCGCACCAATTCCGTTTTATTTCATTTCGGATTTGTTCAATGCGACTATAACGGAGATTGAGGTGCCGACCAGGAGTGTGTTTAAAATTTTTCTAAAGATTCTCAATATCCAACAAATATGCTCAAGATCATACAAATATTCTTATGATCATTCACAAGGGATAGATTTGGAAAATTAAATGTAAATATTAATTTTGAAAGAAATTAATTTTTTTATTTAATAATGGGCCTTTTATGTTTAACGATTTTATTTTTAGTGAATTGTTGAATTTCATTTCTCTTACATATCATAAGTATTTATATGCTTTTATTCTTTACGGATGGATTATGGATATTTCAAAAGTAAATAGCCCCACAAAAGTTGCATTACGTATACGGTTTTGTTGCTTATGAAAGAAAATAGCAGCCTTGTGATGGCTAAAGAACTCATATCATTAATGAAAATGTTCTTTAGGAAGATTTTTTCTTTTCTTTCTAGTGTTCTTGATTAAATGTATGAATTCGACTTGTCAAAGGGAATGATCATCCTTAGTGGTATCTCAATGTTGTTGTTTTATGGACTTGTTGATGTTATTTTCATCTTTGGAGTTTGTTTCATAGTTCCCTTTGAAATAATTGTATCATCTTATTCCTCTTGATTTCCATGGTTAATCAATCTTTGTTCTTCATAAAAAAAAGGAGTAGGAAAGAGAACAAGGGTTCTACAATTCAGAGTTAAAAAAAACATTTGATAAATCAGAGTTACAACTACAAACAGCCATAACTTTTGGCTCGAGTATCGAAACGACTATTATAATATATCAAATCGAAGCTCGTAATGATTCCTAAATTCTGAGCATGCCTTGTAAAAGAAGGTGATTTTTCGAACACAAATTCCACCATTTACATCACCTGCCGAGGGTTTTAAGTTTTTGCCGCACCTATTCCGTTTTATTTCGTTTTGGATTTGTTCAATGCGCCTATAATGGAGATTGAGGTGCCGACCAAGACTGTGTTTAAAAATTTTATAAATATTCTCAATATCCTACAAATATTCTCAAGATCATACAAACATTCTAATGATCATTCACAAGGGATAGATTTGGAATATTAAATGTAAAGATTAAATTAGAAAGAAATTATTATTTTTATTTAATTATGGGCCTTTTATGTTTAACGATTTTATTTTTAGTGAATTGTGGAATTTCATTTCTCTTACATATCATAAGTATTTATATGCTTTTATTCTTTACGGATGGATTATGCATATTTCACAACTAAATAGCCCCACAAAAGTTGCATTACGTCTACGGTTTTGTTGCTTATGAAAGAAAATAGCAGCCTTGTGATGGCTAAAGAACTGATATCATTAATGAAAATGTTCTTTAGGAAGATTTTTTCTTTTCTTTCTAGTGTTCTTGATTGAATGTATGAATTCGACTTGTCAAAGGGAGTGATCATCCTTGGTGGCATCTCAATGTTGGGGTTTTATGGACTTGTTGATGTTATTTTCATCTTTGGAGTTTTTTTCATAGTTCCCTTTGAAATAATTGTATCATCTTATTCATCTTGATTTCCATGTTTAATCAATCTTTGTTCTTCATAAAAAAAGGAGTAGGAAAGAGAACAAGGGTTCTCCTGTTCATAGTTAAAAAAAACATTTGATAAATCAGAGTTACAACTACAAACAGCCATAACTTTTGACTCGGGTATCGAAACGACTATTACAATATATCAAATCGAAGCTCGTAACGATTCCTAAATTCCGAGAATGCCCGGAAAAAGAAGCTCCTTTTTGGAACTCAAATTCCAACGTTTACATCACTTGCCGAGGGTTTTTAGTTTTCGCCGCACCTATTCCGTTTTATTTCGTTTCGGATTTGTTCAATGCGACTATAACGGAGATTGAGGTGCCGACCAGGAGTGTGTTTAAAAATTTTCTAAAGATTCTCAATATCCAACAAATATTCTCAAGATCATACAAATATTCTTATGATCATTCACAAGGGATAGATTTGGAATATTAAATGTAAAGATTAATTTTGAAAGAAATTAATTTTTTTTATTTAATTATGGGCCTTTTATGTTTAACGATTTTATTTTTAGTGAATTGTGGAATTTCATTTCTCTTACATATCATAAGTATTTATATGCTTTTATTCTTTACGGATGGATTATGCATATTTCACAACTAAATAGCCCCACAAAAGTTGCATTACGTCTATGGTTTTGTTGTTTATGAAAGAAAATAGCAACCTTGTGATGTCTAAATAACTGATATCATTAATGAAAATGTTCTTTAGGAAGATTTTTTCTTTTCTTTCTAGTAGTCTGGATTGAATGTATGAATTCGCTTTGTCAAAGGGAGTGATCATACTTAGTGGCATCTCAATGTTGGGGTTTTATGGACTTGTTCATGTTATTTTCATCTTTGGAGTTTGTTTCATAGTTCACTTTGAAATAATTGTATCATCTTATTCATCTGGATTTCCATGTTTAATCAATCTTTGTTCTTCATTAAAAAAGGAGTAGGAAAGAGAACAAGGGTTCTATTGTTCATAGTTAAAAAAAAACATTAGATAAATCGGAGTTACAACTACAAACAACCATAACTTTTGGCTCGGGTATCGAAACAATTATTATAATATATCAAATTGAAGCTTGTAACGATTCCTAAATTCCGAGCATGCCCGGAAAAAGAAGCTCCTTTTTGGAATTCAAATTCCAACGTTTACATCACTTGCCGAGGGTTTTTAGTTTTCGCAACACCTATTCCGTTTTATTTCATTTCGGATTTGTTCAATGCGACTATAACGGAGATTGAGGTGCCGACCAGGAGTGTGTTTAAAAATTTTCTAAAGATTCTCAATATCCAACAAATATGCTCAAGATCATACAAATATTCTTATGATCATTCACAAGGGATAGATTTGGAAAATTAAATGTAAATATTAATTTTGAAAGAAATTAATTTTTTTTATTTAATAATGGGCCTTTTATGTTTAACGATTTTATTTTTAGTGAATTGTTGAATTTCATTTCTCTTACATATCATAAGTATTTATATGCTTTTATTCTTTACGGATGGATTATGGATATTTCAAAAGTAAATAGCCCCACAAAAGTTGCATTACGTATACGGTTTTGTTGCTTATGAAAGAAAATAGCAGCCTTGTGATGGCTAAAGAACTGATATCATTAATGAAAATGTTCTTTAGGAAGATTTTTTCTTTTCTTTCTAGTAGTCTTGATTGAATGTATGAATTCGACTTGTCAAAGGGAGTGGTCATCCTTATTGGCATCTCAATGTTGGGGTTTTATGGACTTGTTCATGTTATTTTCATCTTTGGAGTTTGTTTCATAGTTCACTTTGAAATAATTGTATCATCTTATTCATCTTTATTTCCATGTTTAATCAATCTTTTTTCTTCTTTAAAAAAAGGAGTAGGAAAGAGAACAAGGTTTCTACTGTTCACAGTTAAAAAAAAACATTTGATAAATCGGAGCTACAACTACAAACAGCAATAACTTTTGGCTCTGGTATCGAAACAAAAATTATATATATCAAATCGAAGCTCGTTTCGAATCCGAAATTCCGAGCATGCCCGGAAAAAGAAGCTCCTTTTTGGAATTCAAATTCCAACGTTTACATCACTTGCCGAGGGTTTTTAGTTTTCGCAACACCTATTCCGTTTTATTTCATTTCGGATTTGTTTAATGCGACTATAACAGAGATTAAGGTGCGACCATGAGTGTGTCAAAAATATTCTAAAGATTCTCAATATCCAAAAAAAATTCTCAAGATCATACAAATATTCTTATGAGTAGTCACAAGGGATAGATTGGAAATATTAAATGTAAATATTAATTTTGAAAGAAATTAATTTTTTTATTTAATAATGGGCCTTTTATGTTTAACGATTTTATTTTTAGTGAATTGTTGAATTTCATTTCTCTTACATATCATAAGTATTTATATGCTTTTATTCTTTACGGATGGATTATGCATATTTCACAACTAAATAGCCCCACAAAAGTTGCATTATGTCTATGGTTTTCTTGCTTATGAAAGAAAATAGCAACCTTGTGATGGCTAAAGAACTGATATCATTAATGAAAATGTTCTTTAGGAAGATTTTTTCTTTTCTTTCTAGTAGTCTTGATTGAATGTATGAATTCGACTTGTCAAAGGGAGTGGTCATCCTTATTGGCATCTCAATGTTGGGGTTTTATGGACTTGTTCATGTTATTTTCATCTTTGGAGTTTGTTTCATAGTTCACTTTGAAATAATTGTATCATCTTATTCATCTTTATTTCCATGTTTAATCAATCTTTTTTCTTCTTTAAAAAAAGGAGTAGGAAAGAGAACAAGGTTTCTACTGTTCACAGTTAAAAAAAAACATTTGATAAATCGGAGCTACAACTACAAACAGCAATAACTTTTGGCTCGGGTATCAAAACGACTATTATATATATCAAATCGAAGCTCGTAACGATTCCTAAATTCCGAGCATGCACGGAAAAAGAAGCTCCTTTTTGGAATTCAAATTCCAACGTTTACATCACTTCCCGAGGGTTTTAAGTTTTCGCCGCACCTATTCCGTTTTATTTCATTTCGGATTTGTTCAATGCGACTATAACGGAGATTGAGGTGCCGACCAGGAGTGTGTTTAAAATTTTTCTAAAGATTCTCAATATCCAACAAATATTCTCAAGATCATACAAATATTCTTATGATCATTCACAAGGGATAGATTTGGAATATTAAATGTAAAGATTAATTTTGAAAGAAATTAATTTTTTTTATTTAATTATGGGCCTTTTATGTTTAACGATTTTATTTTTAGTGAATTGTGGAATTTCATTTCTCTTACATATCATAAGTATTTATATGCTTTTATTCTTTACGGATGGATTATGCATATTTCACAACTAAATAGCCCCACAAAAGTTGCATTACGTCTACGGTTTTGTTGCTTATGAAAGAAAATAGCAGCCTTGTGATGGCTAAAGAACTGATATCATTAATGAAAATGTTCTTTAGGAAGATTTTTTCTTTTCTTTCTAGTGTTCTTGATTGAATGTATGAATTCGACTTGTCAAAGGGAGTGATCATCCTTAGTGGCATCTCAATGTTGGGGTTTTATGGACTTGTTCATGTTATTTTCATCTTTGGAGTTTGTTTCATAGTTCACTTTGAAATAATTGTATCATCTTATTCATCTTTATTTCCATGTTTAATCAATCTTTTTTCTTCTTTAAAAAAAAGGAGTAGGAAAGAGAACAAGGTTTCTACTGTTCACAGTTAAAAAAAACATTTGATAAATCCGAGTTACAACTACAAACAGCCATAACTTTTCACTTAGGTATCAAATCGACTATTGTAATATATCAAATCGAAGCTCGTAACGATTCCTAAATTCCGAGCATGCACGGAAAAAGAAGCTCCTTTTTGGAATTCAAATTCCAACGTTTACATCACTTGCCGAGGGTTTTTAGTTTTCGCAACACCTATTCCGTTTTATTTCATTTCGGATTTGTTCAATGCGACTATAACGGAGATTGAGGTGCCGACCAGGAGTGTGTTTAAAAATTTTCTAAAGATTCTCAATATCCAACAAATATGCTCAAGATCATACAAATATTCTTATGATCATTCACAAGGGATAGATTTGGAAAATTAAATGTAAATATTAATTTTGAAAGAAATTAATTTTTTTATTTAATAATGGGCCTTTTATGTTTAACGATTTTATTTTTAGTGAATTGTTGAATTTCATTTCTCTTACATATCATAAGTATTTATATGCTTTTATTCTTTACGGATGGATTATGGATATTTCAAAAGTAAATAGCCCCACAAAAGTTGCATTACGTATACGGTTTTGTTGCTTATGAAAGAAAATAGCAGCCTTGTGATGGCTAAAGAACTGATATCATTAATGAAAATGTTCTTTAGGAAGATTTTTTCTTTTCTTTCTAGTAGTCTTGATTGAATGTATGAATTCGACTTGTCAAAGGGAGTGGTCATCCTTATTGGCATCTCAATGTTGGGGTTTTATGGACTTGTTCATGTTATTTTCATCTTTGGAGTTTGTTTCATAGTTCACTTTGAAATAATTGTATCATCTTATTCATCTTTATTTCCATGTTTAATCAATCTTTTTTCTTCTTTAAAAAAAGGAGTAGGAAAGAGAACAAGGTTTCTACTGTTCACAGTTAAAAAAAAACATTTGATAAATCGGAGCTACAACTACAAACAGCAATAACTTTTGGCTCGGGTATCAAAACGACTATTATATATATCAAATCGAAGCTCGTAACGATTCCTAAATTCCGAGCATGCCCGGAAAAAGAAGCTCCTTTTTGGAATTCAAATTCCAACGTTTACATCACTTGCCGAGGGTTTTTAGTTTTCGCAACACCTATTCCGTTTTATTTCATTTCGGATTTGTTCAATGCGACTATAACGGAGATTGAGGTGCCGACCAGGAGTGTGTTTAAAAATTTTCTAAAGATTCTCAATATCCAACAAATATGCTCAAGATCATACAAATATTCTTATGATCATTCACAAGGGATAGATTTGGAAAATTAAATGTAAATATTAATTTTGAAAGAAATTAATTTTTTTTATTTAATAATGGGCCTTTTATGTTTAACGATTTTATTTTTAGTGAATTGTTGAATTTCATTTCTCTTACATATCATAAGTATTTATATGCTTTTATTCTTTACGGATGGATTATGCATATTTCACAACTAAATAGCCCCACAAAAGTTGCATTACGTCTACGGTTTTGTTGCTTATGAAAGAAAATAGCAGCCTTGTGATGGCTAAAAAACTGATATCATTAATGAAAATGTTCTTTAGGAAGATTTTTTCTTTTCTTTCTAGTGTTCTTTATTGAATGTATGAATTCGACTTGTCAAAGGGAGTGTTCATCCTTGGTGGCATCTCAATGTTGGGGTTTTATAGACTTATTGATGTTATTTTCATCTTGGGAGTTCGTTTCATAGTTCCGTTTTAAATAATTGTATCATCTTATTCATCTTTATTTCCATGTTTAATCAATCCTATTTATTCATAAAAGGAGGAGTAGGAAAGAGAACAAGGGTTCTACTGTTCACAGTTAAAAGAAAACATTTGATAAATCGGAGCTACAACTACAAACAACCATAGCTTTTGACTCATGTATCGAAACGTCTATTATAATATATCAAATCAAAGGTCATAACGATTCCTAAATTCCGAGCATGCCCGGAAAAAGAAGCTCATTTTTAGAATTCAAAGTCCCCCGTTTACACCACCTACCGAGGGTTTTAAGTTTTTGCCGCACCTATTTCGTTTTATTTCGTTTCGGATTTATTCAATGCGACTATAATGGAGATTGAGGTGCCGACCAAGAGTGTGTTTAAATAATTTCTATAGATTCTCAATTTCAACAAATATTCTCAAGATCATACAATTATTCCTATGATCATTCACAAGGGATAGATTTGCAATATTAAATATAAAGATTAATTTTGAAAGAAATTAATTTTTTTTATTTAATTATACACCTTTTATGTTTAACGATTTTATTTTTAGTGAATTGTGGAATTTCATTTCTCTTACATATAATAAGTATTTATATGCTTTTATTCTTTACGGATGGATTATGCATATTTCACAACTAAATAGCCCCACAAAAGTTGCATTACGTCTACGGTTTTGTTGCTAATGAAAGAAAATAGCAGCCTTGTGATGGCTGCTAACCTGATATCATTAATGACAATGTTCTTTAGGAAGATTTTTTCTTTTCTTTCTAGTGTTCTTGATTAAATGTATGAATTCGACTTGTCAAAGGGAGTGATCATCCTTAGTGGCATCTCAATGTTGGGGTTTTATGGACTTGTTCATGTTATTTTCATCTTTGGAGTTTGTTGCATAGTTCACATTGAAATAATTGTATCATCTCATTCATCTTTATTTCCATGTTTAATCAATCTTTTTTCTTCTTTAAAAAAAAGGAGTAGGAAAGAGAACAAGGTTTCTACTGTTCACAGTTAAAAGAAAACATTTGATAAATCGGAGCTACAACTACAAACAACCATAACTTTTGACTCATGTATCGAAACGTCTATTATAATATATCAAATCGAAGGTCGTAACGATTCCTAAATTCCGAGCATGCCTGGAAAAAGAAGCTCATTTTTAGAATTCAAATTCCACCGTTTACACCACCTACCGAGGGTTTTAAGTTTTCGCCGCACCTATTCCGTTTTATTTCGTTTCGGATTTATTCAATGCGACTATAAAGGAGATTGAGGTGCCGACCAAGAGTGTGTTTAAATAATTTCTATAGATTCTCAATATCCAACAAATATTCTCAAGATCATACAAATATTCTTATGATCATTCACAAGGGATAGATTTGCAATATTAAATGTAAAGATTAATTTTGAAAGAAATTAATTTTTTTTATTTAATTATACACCTTTTATGTTTAACGATTTTATTTTTAGTGAATTGTGGAATTTCATTTCTCTTACATATCATAAGTATTTATATGCTTTTATTCTTTACGGATGGATTATGCATATTTCACAACTAAATAGCCCCACAAAAGTTGCATTACGTCTACGGTTTTGTTGCTTATGAAAGAAAATAGCAGCCTTGTTATGGCTAAAAACCTGATATCATTAATGAAAATGTTCTTTAGGAAGATTTTTTATTTTCTTTCTAGTGTTCTTGATTAAATGTATGAATTCGACTTGTCAAAGGGAGTGATCATCCTTGGTGGCATCTCAATGTGTGGGTTTTATGGACTTGTTGATGTTATTTTCATCTTTGCAGTTTTTTTCATAGTTCCCTTTGAAATAATTGTATCATCTTATTCATCTTGATTTCCATGTTTAATCAATATTTCTTCTTCATAAAAAAAGGAGAAGGAAAGAGAACAAGGGTTCTACTATTAACAGTTAAAAAAAACATTTGATAAATCGGAGTTACAACTACAAACAACCATAACTTTTGACTCTGGTACCGAAACGACTATTATAATATATTAAATCGAACCTCGTAACGATTCCTAAATTCTGGGCGTGCGCGGAAAAAGAAGTTGATTTGTCGAACACAAATTCCACCGTTTACATCACCTGCCCAGGGTTTTAAGTTTTCGCCGCACCTATTCCGTTTTATTTCGTTTCAGATTTGTTCAATGCGACTATAACGGAGATTGAGGTGCCAACAAGAGTGTGTTTAAAATTTTTCTAAAGATTCTCAATATCTAACAAATATTCTCAAGATCATACAAATATTCTTATGATCATACACAAGGGATAGATCTGGAATATTAAATGTAAAGATTAATTCTGAAAGAAATTAATTTTTTTTATTTAATTATGGGCCTTATATGTTTAGCGATTTTATTTTTAGTGAATTGTGGAATTTCATTTCTCTTACATATCATAAGTACTTGTATGCTTTTATTCTTTATGGATAGATTATGCATATTTCACAACTAAATAGCCCCACAAAAGTTGCATTACGTCTACGGTTTTGTTGCTTATGAAAGAAAATAGCAGCCTTGTGATAGCTAAAGAACTGATATCATTAATGAAAATGTTCTTTAGGAAGATTTTTTCTTTTCTTTCTAGTGTTGTTGATTGAATGTATGAATTCGACTTGTCAAAAGGAGTGATCATCCTTGGTGGCATCTCAATGTTAGGGTTTTATGGACTTGTTGATGTTATTTTCATCTTTGGAGTTCGTTTTATAGTTCCCTTTTAAATAATTGTATCATCTTATTCATCTTTATTTCCATGTTTAATCAAAGTTGTTCTTCATAAAAAAAGGAGTATGAAGGAGAACATGGGTTCTACTGTTTACGGTTAAAACAAAACATTTGATAAATCAGAGTTACAACTACAAACAACCATTACTTTTGACTATGTATGGAAACATCTATTATAATATATCAAATCGAAGGTCATAACAATTCCTAAATTCCGAGCATGCCCGGAAAGAGAAGCTCATTTTAGAATTCAAATTCCACCGTTTACACCACCTACCGAGGGTTTTCAGTGTTCGCCGCACCTATTCCGTTTTATTTCATTTCGGATTTGTTCAATGCGACTATAAAGGAGATTGAGGTGCCGACCAAGAGTGTGTGTAAAATTTTTCTCAATATTCTCAATATCTAACAAATATTCTCAAGATCATACAAATATTGTTATGATCATTCACAAGGGATAGATTTGGAATATTAAATGTAAAGATTAATTCGGGAAGAAATTAAATTTTTTTATTTAATTATGGGCCTTATATGTTTAACGATTTTATTTTTAGTGAATTGTGGAATTTCATTTCTCTTACATATCATAAGTATTTATATGCTTTTATTCTTTACGGATGGATTATGCATATTTCACAACTAAATAGCCCCACAAAAGTTGCATTACGTCTACGGTTTTGTTGCTTATGAAAGAAAATAGCAGCCTTGTGATGGCTAAAAAACTGATATCATTAATGAAAATGTTCTTTAGGAAGATTTTTTCTTTTCTTTCTAGTGTTCTTGATTGAATGTATGAATTTGACTTGTCAAAGGGAGTGATCATCCTTGGTGGCATCTCAATGTTGGGGTTTTATGGACTTGTTGATGTTATTTTCATCTTTGGAGTTCGTTTCATAGTTCCCTTTGAAATAATTGTATCATCTTATTCATCTTTATTTCCATGTTTAATCAATCTTTGTTCTTCATAAAAAAAGGAGTAGGAAAGAGAACAAGGGTTCTACTGTTCACAGTTAAAAGAAAACATTTGATAAATCGGAGCTACAACTACAAACAACCATAACTTTTGACTCATGTATCGAAATGTCTATTATAATATATCAAATCGAAGGTAATAACGATTCCTAAATTCCAAGCATGCCCGGAAAAAGAACCTGACTTTTCGAAAACAAATTCCACCGTTTACATCACCTAGCCAATGTTTTAAGTTTTCGCCGCACCTATTCCGTTTTATTTAGTTTCGGATTTGTTCAATGCGACTATAACGGAGATTGAGGTACCGACCAGGAGTGTGTTTAAAAATTTTCTAAAGATGCTCAATATCCAACAAATATTCTCAAGATCATACAAATATTCTAATGATCATTCACAATGGATAGATTTGGAATATTAAATGTAAAGATTAATTTTGGAAAGAAATTAATTTTTTTCTTTAATTATGCGCCTTTTAGGTTTAACGATTTTATTTTTAGTGAATTGTGGAATTTCATTTCTCTTACATATCATAAGTGTTTATATGCTTTTATTCTTTACGGATGGATTATGCATATTTCACAACCAAATAGCCCCACAAAAGTTGCATTACGTCTACGGTTTTGTTGCTTATGAAAGAAAATAGCAGCCTTGTGATGGCTAAAAAACTGATATCATTAATGAAAATGTTCTTTAGGAAGATTTTTTCTTTTCTTTCTAGCGTTCTTGATTGAATGTATGAATTCGACTTGTCAAAGGGAGTGATCATCATTGGTGGCATCTCAATGTTGGGGTTTTATGGACTTGATGTAATTTTCATCTTTGGAGTTCGTTTCATAGTTCTTTCTGAAATAATTGTATCATCTTATTCATATTTATTTCCATGTTTAATCAATCTTTGTTCTTCAAAAAAAAGGAGTAGGAAAGAGAACAAGGGTTCTACTATTCACAGTTAAAAGAAAACATTTGATAAATCGGATTTACAACTACAAACAAGCATAGCTTTTAACTTATGTATCGAAACGCCAATTATAATATATCAAATCGAAGCTCTTACCGATTCCTAAATTCCTAGTTTCCCGGAAAAATAAGCTCCTTTTTCGAACTCAAATTCCAACGTTTACATCACCTACCGAGGGTTTTAAGTTTTCACCGCACCTATTCCTTTTTATTTCGTTTCGGATTTGTTCAATGCGACTATAACGGAGATTGAGGTGAAGACGAAGAGTGTGTTTAAAATTTTTCTAAAGATTCTCAATATCTAACAAATATTCGCAAGATCATACAAATATTGTTATGATCATTCACAAGGGATAGATTTGGAATATTAAATGTAAAGATTAATTTTGGAAAGAAATTAATTTTTTTTATTTAATTATGCGCCTTTTATGTTTAACAATTTTATAATATATCAAATCGAAGATCGTAACGATTCCTAAATTCCGAGCTTGCCTGGAAAAATAAGCTCCTTTTTTGAACTCAAATTCCATTGTTTACATCACCTACCGAGGGTTATAAGTTTTCGACGCACCTATTCCGTTTTCATTTCCGATTTGCTCAATGTGACTATAACGGAGATTGAGGTGCCGACCAGGAGTGTGTTTAAAATTTTTTCTAAAGAATCTAAATATCCAAAAAATATTCTCAAGATCATATAAATATTATTATGATCATTCACAAGGGATAGATTTGGAATATTAAATGTAAAGATTAATTTGAAAAGAAATTAATTTTTTTTATTTAATTATGCGCCTTTTATGTTTAACGATTTTATTGTTAGTGAATTGTGGAATTTAATTTCTCTTACATATCATAAGTAGTTATATGCTTTTATTCTTTAATAGATAGATTATGCATATTTCACAACTAAATAGCCCCACAAAAGTTGCATTACGTCTACGGTTTTGTTGCTTATGAAAGAAAATAGCACCCTTGTGATGGCTAAAAAACTGATATCATTAATGAAAATATTCTTTAGGAAGATTTTTTCTTTTCTTTCTAGTGTTCTTGATTGAATGTATGAATTAGACTTGTCAAAGATAGTGATCATCCTTGGTGGAATCACAATGTTGGGGTTTTATGGACTTGTTGATGTTATTTTCATCTTTGGAGTTCGTTTCATAGTTCCCTTTGAAATAATTGTATCATCTTATTCATCTTTATTTCCATGTTTAATCAATCTTTGTTCTTCATAAAAAGGGGAGTAGGAAAGAGACCATGGGTTCTACTGTTCACGGTTATATGAAAACATTTGATAAATTGGAGTTACAACTACAAACAACCATAACTTTTGACTCAGGTATCGAAATGACTATTATAATATATCAAATCGAAGCTCGTAACGATTCCTAAATTCTGAGCGTGTCTGGAAAATGAAACTGATTTTTCGAACACATATTCCACGGTTTACATCACCTACCGTGGGTTTTAAGTTTTGCCGCACCTATTCCGTTTTATTTCGTTTCAGATTTGTTCAATGCGACTATAACGGAGATTGAGGTGCCGACCAGGAGTGTGTTTAAAAATTTTCTAAAGATTCTCAATATCCAACAATTATTCTCAAGATCATATAAATATTATTATGATTATTCACAAGGGATAGATTTGGAATATTAAATGTAAAGATTAATTTGGAAAGAAATTAATTTTTTTTATTTAATTATGCGCCTTTTAGGTTTAACGATTTTATTTTTAGTGAATCGTGGAATTTCATTTCTCTTACAAATTATAAGTATTTATATGCTTTTATTCTTTACGGATGGATTATGGATATTTCACAACTAAATAGCCCCACAAAAGTTGCATTACGTCTACGGTTTTGTTGCTTATGAAAGAAAATAGCAGCCTTGTGATGGCTAAAAAACTGATATCATTAATGAAAATGTTCTTTAGGAAGATTTTTTTTTCTTTCTAGTGTTCTTGATTGAATGTATGAATTCGACTTGTCAAAGGGAGTGATCATCTTTGGTGGCATCTCAATGTTGGGGTTTTATAGACTTGTTGATGTTATTTTCATCTTTGGAGTTCGTTTCATAGTTCCGTTTTAAATAATTGTATCATCTTATTCATCTTTATTTCCATGTTTAATCAATCCTATTTCTTCATAAAAGGAGGAGTAGGAAAGAGATCATGGGTTCTACTCTTCATAGTTAAAAGAAAACATTTGATAAATCGGAGTTACAACTACAAACAACCATAACTTTTCACTCATGTATCTAAACGTCTATTATAATATATCAAATCGAAGCTCGTAACAATTCCTAAATTCCGATCATGCCCGGAAAGAGAAGCTCATTTTTAGAATTTAAATTCCACCATTTACACCACCTACCGAGGGTTTTAAGTTTTCGCCGCACCTATTCCGTTTTATTTCGTTGCGGATTTGTTCAATGCGACTATAAAGGAGATTGAGGTGCCGACCAAGAGTGTGTTCAAAAATTTTCTCAAGATTCTCAATATCCAACAAATATTCTCAAGATCATACAAATATTCTTATGATCATTCACAAGGGATAGATTTGGAATATTAAATGTAAAGATTAATTTTGGAAAGAAATTGATTTTTTTTATTTAATTATGCGCCTTTTAGGTTTAACGATTTTATTTTTAGTGAATTGTGGAATTTCATTTCTCTTACATATCATAAGTACTCGACGTCGCCGATCCTGCCCGTTACTTTGGTTTTATCTATTTATAAAAGTCTCGCAAGTGCACGAATCATTTCGTAGAAAATGATAAGTATACTCCCAAGGTCGATCTAAGGAAGGAATGTATGTGGTTTTTAATCTATTATTCAAACTTTTAAAAACGAAATTAAATCCTAAACATCCTGTCACGATATTTTGGGGTTTTGTGTTTTTAATCTACTTACATAAAAATAAACATAGATTCAATAAATATTTATGCAAATTTTATCATTTATAATGGTGGAGTATTTATGGATATAATAACTAAGTTAATTATGCTTGCTCATATTATTTAGGTTATTAAAGATATGAATTGATATTTATTGATTCTCCCTTTTTGTATGAATACCACCTTTGGTGGGGTTAGATATTCTTTGTTAACTAAACAAATCAATTAACACCTATGGGTGGGGTTGATAACTAATTTGGTTAATTAAATTAATTCCTTTTTCTAAGAGATTGAAAATGAACCATTTAAATGCCACCTTTGGTGGGGTTAGACAGTTTAAACTTTATTCAAGGTGTCCAAATTAAACCTAAGAATTTAGTTATCCGAGTACTAACTTTCAAGTTTTAAAACCACTACTCAAAACATGTTGTCAATACATTTTGAGATAATAATTCTTATAAAAACTTTTGAAATAGAGCTTGATTCTAAGTACCTGGCGATTGTACCAACAAATAAAAGAGCACTACTCTAAATCAGACCGGATAACTAAACCTTAAAATCTAATTTTCAGATTTAAGTTTGTAATGAAAAATAATATATTTCTCTCTAACATTCTTAATATAAAATCTTGAATAAAAATAAAATCAATTCATTTTAGAGATTTTTACCTATTTAATATTTCGCAAGCATAACAACGTTATTATTACATCATGTTTACTAAACAGCCAACATAGTTAAATTTAATCACAGACAAATTAAATATAACATGTAAGAATAAAGCATAAAAAATAATCAGAAGAAAATAAAATTCTTACAGAACTTCGATGCTATTCCCGTTGTTGGAAAACCTCCAAGCGGAATTTGCACTCCCATTTATTGAATCGAAAAGCTAATAAATTACAAAAACATAACTAGTTCTTCCCAAAAAAAGGGAAGAACTCTAAAACTAAGAGAAATTAACTAAAAACTAAGAAAAACTAAAAAAACCTAAAAATCTAAGAAAAGAGAGAAAGAAAGAAGAGAAAAGTGTGTTTTGAAGTTAAGGGAAGGGGGGTATTTATAGGTGAGGATGGAGAGAAAAAGTAGAGAAAAAAAATGTAAAAAAATGTAAAAACGCGGATTAGTGATTGCTGACGTCATTTGATGACGTCAGCATGACGGGGGCGGATGAACTGTGTGCACGGATGAACAGTGTGCGCGGATGAACAGTGTGAGCGGATGAACAGTGCCCGCGGATGTTGGGGCGGAGCTGGGCTGCACGGCGGTGCGATTTTCTCTTTTCTGACATTTTTGTCCTTTTTGACCCATTTTGTCCATTTTTCCATATTTGTTGACCTTTCCCCATTTATTTATTAATATATTTGTGATGTATTGCTTCCAGTATTTCTCTTTGAGTTTTTAAGTTGCGTTTTTAAGCCAAAATACCTGAAAAACAATAAAAATACCCGTGATTCCGAAAAAAACAAATTTATATAAATATATGATAAAACATATAAATATATATATTTTTAATCAATTAATGTGCATAAAATCATGGTTATTTTAGTGCTTTTTGAGCACTCATCACGCACCTATTCCGTTTTCATTTCACATTTGTTCAATGTGACTATAACGGAGATTGAGGTGCCGACCAGGAGTGTGTTTAAATTTTTTTCTAAAGAATCTAAATATCCAAAAAATATTCTCAAGATCATATAAATATTATTATGATCATTCACAAGGGATAGATTTGGAATATTAAATGTAAAGATTAATTTGGAAAGAAATTAATTTTATTTCTTTAATTATGCGCCTTTTATGTTTAACGATTTTATTTTTAGTGAATTGTGGAATTTAATTTCTCTTACATATCATAAGTATTTATATTCTTTTATTCTTTACGGAAGGATTATGCATATTTCACAACCAAATAGCCCCACAAAAGTGGCATTATGTCTACAGATTTTTTGCTTATGAAAGAAAATAGCACTCTTGTGATGGCTAAAGAACTGATATCATTAATGAAAATATTCTTTAGGAAGATTTTTTCTTTTCTTTCTAGTGTTCTTGATTGAATGTATGAATTCGACTTGTCAAAGGGAGTGATCATCCTTGGTGGCATCTCAATGTTGGGGTTTTATAGACTTGTTGATGTTATTTTCATCTTTGGAGTTCTTTCATAGTTCCCTTTTAAATAATTGTATCATCTTATTCATCTTTATTTCCATGTTTAATCAATCTTTGTTCTTCATAAAAAGGGGGGTAGGAAAGAGACCATGGGTTCTACTGTTCACAGTTATATGAAAACATTTGATAAATTGGAGTTACAACTACAAACAACCATAACTTTTGACTCATGTAAGGAAACGTCTATTATAATATATCAAATCGAAGCTCGTAACAATTCCTAAATTCCGAGCATGCCCGGAAAGAGAAGCTCATTTTTAGAATTCAAATTCCACCGTTTCCACCACTTAGCGAGGGTTTTAAGTTTTCAACGTACCTATTCCATTTTATTTAGTTTCAGATTTATTCAATGCGACTATAACGGAGATTGAGGTGCCAACCAGGTGTGTGTTTAAAAATATTCTAAAGATTCTCAATATCCAACAAATATTCTCAAGATCATACAAATATTCTTATGATCATTCACAATGGATAGATTTGGAATATTGAATATAAAGATTAATTTTGGAAAGAAATTAATTTTTTTTTATTTAATTATACGCCTTTTAGGTTTAACAATTTTATTTTTAGTGAATTGTGGAATTTCATTTCTCCTACATATCATAAGTACTTGTATGCTTTTATTCCTTACGGATAGATTATGCATATTTCACAACTAAATAGCCCCACAAAAGTAGCATTACCTCTACGGTTTCATTGCTTATAAAAGAAAATAGCAGCCTTGTTATGGCTAAAAAACTGATATCATTAATGAAAATGTTCTTTAGGAAGATTTTTTCTTTTCTTTCAAGTGTTCTTGATTGATTGTTTGAATTCGACTTGTCAAAGGGAGTGATCATCCTTGGGGGAATCTCAATGTTGGGGTTTTATGGACTTGTTGATGTTATTTTCATCTTTGGAGTTCGTTTCATAGTTCTATTTGAAATAATTGTATCATCTTATTCATCTTTATTTCCATGTTTAATCAATCTTTGTTCTTCTTAAAAAAAGGAGTAGGAAAGAGAACAAGGGTTCTACTATTCACAGTTAAAAGAAAACATTTGATAAATCGGATTTACAACTACAAACAAGCATAGCTTTTAACTCATGTATCGAAACGCCAATTATAATATATCAAATCGAAGCTCTACCGATTCCTAAATTCCTAGTTTCTCGGAAAAATACGCTCCTTTTTCGAACTCAAATTCCAACGTTTACATCACCTACCGAGGGTTTTAAGTTTTTACCGCACCTATTCCTTTTTATTTCGTTTCGGATTTGTTCAATGCGACTATAACGGAGATAGAGGTGAAGACGAAGAGTGTGTTTAAAATTTTTCTAAAGATTCTCAATATCTAACAAATATTCTCAAGATCATACAAATATTGTTATGATCATTCACAAGGGATAGATTTGGAATATTACATGTAAAGATTAATTTTGGAAAGAAATTAATTTTTTTTATTTAATTATGCGCCTTTTATGTTTAACAATTTTATAATATATCAAATCGAAGATCGTAACGATTCCTAAATTCCGAGCTTGCCTGGAAAAATAAGCTCCTTTTTTGAACTCAAATTCCAATGTTTACATCACCTACCGAGGGTTATAAGTTTTCGACGCACCTATTCCGTTTTCATTTCAGATTTGTTCAATGTGACTATAACGGAGATTGAGGTGCCGACCAGGAGTGTGTTTAAAATTTTTTCTAAAGAATCTAAATATCCAAAAAATATTCTCAAGATCATATAAATATTATTATGATCATTCACAAGGGATAGATTTGGAATATTAAATGTAAAGATTAATTTGAAAAGAAATTATTATTTTTTATTTAATTATGCGCCTTTTATGTTTAACGATTTTATTTTTAGTGAATTGTGGAATTTAATTTCTCTTACATATCATAAGTATTTATATGCTTTTATTCTTTATAGATAGATTATGCATATTTCACAACTAAATAGCCCCACAAAAGTTGCATTACGTCTACGGTTTTGTTGCTTATGAAAGAAAATAGCACTCTTGTGATGGCTAAAGAACTGATATCATTAATGAAAATATTCTTTAGGAAGATTTTTTCTTTTCTTTCTAGTGTTCTTGATTGAATGTATGAATTCGACTTGTCAAAGGGAGTGATCATCCTTGGTGGCATCTCAATGTTGGGGTTTTATAGACTTGTTGATGTTATTTTCATCTTTGGAGTTCTTTCATAGTTCCCTTTTAAATAATTGTATCATCTTATTCATCTTTATTTCCATGTTTGATCAATCTTTGTTCTTCATAAAAAGGGGAGTAGGAAAGAGACCATGGGTTCTACTGTTCACAGTTATATGAAAACATTTGATAAATTGGAGTTACAACTACAAACAACCATAACTTTTGACTCATGTATGGGAACGTCTATTATAATATATCAAATCGAAGCTCGTAATGATTCCTAAATTCCGAGCATGCCCAGAAAAAGAAGGCCATTTTTAGAATTTAAAATCCACCATTTACACCACCTACCGAGGGTTTTAAGTTTTCGCCGCACCTATTCCGTTTTATTTCGTTTCGAATTTGTTCAATGCGACTGGAACGGAGATTGAGGTGCCGACCAAAAGTGTGTTTAAAAATTTTCTAAAGATTCTCAATATCCAACTATTATTCTGAAGATCATATAAATATTATTGTGATCATTCACAATGGATAGATTTGGAATATTAAATGTAAAGATTAATTTGGAAAGAAATTAATTTTTGTTATTTAATTATGGGCCTTATATGTTTAACGATTTTATTTTTAGTGAATTGTGGAATTTCATTTCTCTTACATATAATAAGTACTTGTATGCTTTTATTCTTTACGGATGGATTAAGCATATTTCACAACTAAATAGCCCCACAAAAGTAGCATTATGTCTACGGTTTCATTGCTTATAAAAGAAAATAGCAGCCTTGTTATGGCTAAAAAACTGATATCATTAATGAAAATGTTCTGTAGGAAGATTTTTTCTTTTCTTTCAAGTGTTCTTGATTGATTGTATGAATTCGACTTGTCAAAGGGAGTGATCATCCTTGGGGGAATCTCAATGTCGGGGTTTTATGGACTTGCTGATGTTATTTTCATCTTTGGAGTTCGTTTCATAGTTCTATTTGAAATAATTGTATCATCTTATTCATCTTTATTTCCATGTTTAATCAATCTTTGTTCTTCTTAAAAAAAGGAGTAGGAAAGAGAACAAGGGTTCTACTATTCATAGTTAAAAGAAAACGTTTGATAAATCGGAGTTACAACTACAAACAACCGTAACTTTGACTATGTATGGAAACGTCTATTATAATATATCAAATCGAAGGTCGTACCAATTCCTAAATTCCGAGCATGCTTGGAAAGGGAAGCTCATTTTTATAATTCAAATTCCACCGTTTACATCACTGGTCGAGGGTTATAAGTTTTCGCCGCACCTATTTCGTTTTATTTCGTTACGGATTTGTTCAATGCGACTATAACGGAGATTGAAGTGCCGACCAGGAGTGTGTTTAAAAATTTCCTAAAGATTCTCAATATCCAACAAATATTCTCAAGTTCATACAAATATTCGTATGACCATTCACAAGGGATTGATTTGGAATATTAAATGTAAAGATTAATTCTGAAAGAAATTAATTTTTTTTTATTTAATTATGGGCCTTCTATGTTTAACGATTTTATTTTTAGTGAATTGTGGAATTTCATTTCTCTTACATATCATAAGTACTTGTATGTTTTTATTCTTTACCGATGGATTATGCATATTTCACAACTAAATAGCCCCACAAAAGTTGCATTACGTCTACGGTTTTGTTGCTTATGAAAGAAAATAGCAGCCTTGTGATGGTTAAAGAACTGATATCCTTAATGAAAATGTTCTTTAGGAAGATTTTTTCATTTCTTTCAAGTGTTCTTGATTGAATGTACAAATTCGACTTGTCAAAGGGAGTGATCATCCTTGGGGGATTCTCAATGTTGGGGTTTTATGGACATGTTGATGTTATTTTCATCTTTGGAGTTCGTTTCATAGTTCCCTTTGAAATAATTGTATCATCTTATTCATCTTTATTTCCATGTTTAATCAATCTTTGTTCTTCATAAAAAAATGAGTAGGAAAGAGAACAAGGGTTATACCGTTCACAGTTAAAAGAAAACATTTGATAAATCGAAGTTACAACTACAAACAAGCATCACTTTTAACTCATGTATCGAAACGACTATTATAATATATCATATCGAAGTTCTTAACGATTCCTAAATTCTGAGTTTCCCGAAAAAAGAAGCTCCTTTTTCGAACTCAAATTTCAACGTTTACATCACCTACCGAGGGTTTTAAGTTTTTGCCGCACCTATTCCATTTTATTTGGTTTCGGATTTGTTCAATGCGTCTATAATGGAGATTGAGGTGCGAAGTAAGAGTGTGTTTAAAAATTTTCTAAAGATTCTCAATATCTAACAAATATTCTCAAGATCATACAAATATTGTTATGATCATTCACAAGGGATATATTTGGAATATTAAATGTAAAGATTTATTCTGAAAGAAATTAATTTTTTTTATTTAATTATGGGCCTTATATGTTTAACGATTTTATTTTTAGTGAATTGTGGAATTTCATTTCTATTACATATCATAAGTACTTGTATGCTTTTATTCTTTACGGATGGATTATGCGTATTTCACAACTAAATAGACCCACAAAAGTTGCATTACGTCTACGGTTTTGTTGCTTATGAAAGAAAATAGTAGCCTTGTGATGGCTAAAAAACTGATATCATTAATGAAAAATGTTCTTTAGGAAGATTTTTTCTTTTCTTTCAAGTGTTCTTGATTGAATGTATGAATTCGAATTGTCAAAGGGAGTGCTCATCCTTGGGGAAATCTCAATGTTGGGGTTTTATGAACTTGTTGATGTTATTTTCATTTTTGGAGTTCGTTTCACAGTTCCCTTTGAAATAATTGTATCATCTTATTCATCTTTATTTCCATGTTTAATCAATCTTTGTTCTTCATAAAAAAAGGAGTAGCGAAGAGAACAAGGGTTCTACTGTTCATAGTTAAAAGAAAACATTTGATAAATCGGAGTTACAACAACAAACAAGCATAGCTTTTGACTCATGTATCGAAACGCCAATTATAATATATCAAATCGAAGCTCGTAACGATTCCTAAATTCCGAGTTTCCCGGAAAAAGAAGCTCCTTTTTCGAACTCAAATTCCAACGTTTACATCACCTACCGAGGGTTTTAAGTTTTTGCCGCACCTATTCCGTTTTATTTCGTTTTGGATTTGTTCAATGCGACTATATCGGAGATTGAGGTGCAGACTAAGAGTGTGTTTAAAATTTTTCTAAAGATTCTCAATAACTAACAAATATTCTCAAGATCATACAAATATTCTTATGATCATTCACAAGGGATAGATTTGGAATATTAAATGTAAAGATTAATTCTGAAAGAAATTAATTTTTTTATATTTAATTATGCTCCTTTTAGGTTTAACGATTTTATTTTTAGTGAATTGTGGAATTTCATTTCTCTTACAAATCATAAGTACTTGTATGCTTTTATTCTTTACGGATGGATTATGCGTATTTCACAACTAAATAGCCCCACAAAAGTTGCATTACGACTTCGGTTTTGTTGTTTATGAAAGAATATAGTAGCCTTGTGATGGCTAAAAATTAGATATCATTAATGAAAATGTTCTTTAGGAAGATTTTTTCTTTTATTTCAAGTGTTCTTGATTGAATGTATGAATTCGACTTGTCAAAGGGAGTGATCATCCTTGGGGGATTCTCAATGTTGGGGTTTTATGGACTTGTTGATGTTATTTTCATCTTTGGAGTTCGTTTCATAGTTCCCTTTGAAATAATTGTATCATCTTATTCATCTTTATTTCCATGTTTAATGAATCTTTGTTCTTCATAAAAGAAGGAGTAGGAAAGAGAACAAGGGTTCTACTGTTCACAGTTAAAAGAAAACATTTGATAAATCGGAGTTACAACTACAAACAAGCATCGCTTTTAACTCATGTATCGAAACACCAATTATAATATATCAAATCTAAGCTCTTAACGATTCCTAAATTCTGAGTTTCCCGGAAAAAGAAACTCCTTTTTCGAACTCAAATTCCAAAGTTTACATCACCTACCGAGGGTTTTATGTTTTTGCCGCAATTTTTCCGTTTTATTTCGTTTCGGATTTTTTCAATGCGACTATAACGGAGATTGAGGTGCCGACCAAGAGTGTGTTTAAAAATTTTCTAAAGATTCTCAATATCTAACAAATATTCTCAAGATCATACAAATATTGTTATGATCATTCACAAGGGATAGATTTGGAATATTAAATGTAAAGATTAATTCTGAAAGAAATTAATATTTTTTATATAATTATGGGCCTTATATGTTTAACGATTTTCTTTTTAGTGAATTGTGGAATTTCATTTCTCTTACATATCATAAGTACTTGTATGCTTTTATTCTTTACAGATGGATTATGCGTATTTCACAACTAAATAGCCCCACAAAAGTTGCATTACGTCTACGGTTTTGTTGCTTATGAAAGAAAATAGCAGCCTTGTCATGGCTAAAGAACTGATATCATTAATGAAAATGTTCTTTAGGAAGATTTTTTCTTTTGTTTCTAGTGTTCTTGATTGAATTTATGAATTCGACTTGTCAAAGGGAGTGATCATCCTTGGTGGCATCTCAATGTTAGGGTTTTATGGACTTGTTGATGTTATTTTCATCTTTGGAGTTCGTTTCATAGTTCCCTTTGAAATAATTGTATCATCTTATTCATCTTTATTTCCATGTTTAATGAATCTTTGTTCTTCATAAAAGAAGGAGTAGGAAAGAGAACAAGGGTTCTACTGTTCACAGTTAAAAGAAAACATTTGATAAATCGGAGTTACAACTACAAACAAGCATCGCTTTTAACTCATGTATCGAAACACCAATTATAATATATCAAATCTAAGCTCTTAACGATTCCTAAATTCTGAGTTTCCCGGAAAAAGAAACTCCTTTTTCGAACTCAAATTCCAAAGTTTACATCACCTACCGAGGGTTTTATGTTTTTGCCGCACCTTTTCCGTTTTATTTCGTTTCGGATTTTTTCCATGCGACTATAACGGAGATTGAGGTGCCGACCAAGAGTGTGTTTAAAAATTTTCTAAAGATTCTCAATATCTAACAAATATTCTCAAGATCATACAAATATTGTTATGATCATTCACAAGGGATAGATTTGGAATATTAAATGTAAAGATTAATTCTGAAAGAAATTAATATTTTTTATATAATTATGGGCCTTATATGTTTAACGATTTTCTTTTTAGTGAATTGTGGAATTTCATTTCTCTTACATATCATAAGTACTTGTATGCTTTTATTCTTTACAGATGGATTATGCGTATTTCACAACTAAATAGCCCCACAAAAGTTGCATTACGTCTACGGTTTTGTTGCTTATGAAAGAAAATAGCAGCCTTGTCATGGCTAAAGAACTGATATCATTAATGAAAATGTTCTTTAGGAAGATTTTTTCTTTTGTTTCTAGTGTTCTTGATTGAATTTATGAATTCGACTTGTCAAAGGGAGTGATCATCCTTGGTGGCATCTCAATGTTAGGGTTTTATGGACTTGTTGATGTTATTTTCATCTTTGGAGGTCGTTTCATAGTTCATTTTGAAATAATTTTCTCATCTTATTCATCTTTATTTCCATGTTTAATCAAACTTTGTTCTTCATAAAAAAGGAGTCGGAAAGAGAACATGGGTTCTACTGTTCACAGTTAAAACAAAACATTTGATAAATCAGAGTTACAACTACAAACAACCATAAATTTTGACTATGTATGGAAACGTCTATTATAATATATCAAATCGAAGATCGTAAGTATTCCTAAATTGCGAGCATGCCCGGAAAGAGAAGCTCATTTTTAGAATTCAAATTCCATCGTTTACACCACCTACCGAGGGTTTTATGTTTTCAACGTACCTATTCCGTTTTATTTCGTTTCGGATTTATTCAATGCGACTATAACGGAGATTGAGGTGCCGACAAGGAGTGTGTTTAAAAATTTTCTAAAGATTCTCAATATCCAACAAAGATTCTCAAGATCATAAAAGTATTCTTATGATCATTCACAAGGGATAGATTTGGAATATTAAATGTAAAGATTAATTTTGGAAAGAAATTAATTTTTTTTTATTTAATTATGCGCCTTTTAGGTTTAACGATTTTATTTTTAGTGAATTGTGGAATTTCATTTCTCTTACATATCATAAGTACTTGTATGCTTTTATTCTTTACAGATGGATTATGCATATTTCACAACTAAATAGCCCCACAAAAGTTGCATTACGTCTACGGTTTTGTTGCTTATGAAAGAAAATAGTAGCCTTGTGATGGCTAAAAACCTGATATCATTAATGAAAATGTTCTTTAGGAAGATTTTTTCTTTTCTTTCCAGTGTTCTTGATTGAATGTATGAATTCGTCTTGTCAAAGGGAGAGATCATCCTTGGTGGCATCTCAATGTTGGGGTTTTATGGACTTGTTGATGTTATTTTCATCTTTGGAGGTCGTTTCATAGTTCCCTTTGAAATAATTTTCTCATCTTATTCATCTTTATTTCCATGTTTAATCAAACTTTGTTCTTCATAAAAAAGGAGTCGGAAAGAGAACATGGGTTCTACTGTTCACAGTTAAAACAAAACATTTGATAAATCGGAGTTACAACTACAAACAACCATAAATTTTAACTCTTGTATCGAAACGACTATTATAATATATCATATCGAAGCTCTTAACGATTCCTAAATTCCGAGTTTCGCGAAAAGAGAAGCTCCTTTTTCGAACTCAAATTCCAACGTTTACATCACCTACCGAGGGTTTTAAGTTTTTGCCGCACCTATTCCGTTTTATTTCGTTTCGGATTTGTTCAATGCGACTATAACGGAGATTGAGGTGTTGAACATGAGTGTATATAAAAATATTCTAAAGATTCTCAATTTCCAACAAATATTCTCAAGATCATACAAATATTGTTATGATCATTCACAAGGGATAGATTTGGAATATTAAATGTAAAGATTAATTCTGAAAGAAATTAATATTTTTTATTTAATTATGGGCCTTATATGTTTAACGATTTTCTTTTTAGTGAATTGTGGAATTTCATTTCTCTTACATATCATAAGTACTTGTATGCTTTTATTCTTTCTGTATGGATTATGCATATTTCACAACTAAATAGCCCCACAAAAGTTGCATTAGGTCTACGGTTTTGTTGCTTATGAAAGAAAATAGCAGCCTTGTGATGGCTAAAGAACTGATATCATTAATGAAAATGTTCTTTAGGATGATTTTTTCTTTTCTTTCTAGTGTTCTTGATTGAATTTATGAATTCGACTTGTCAAAGGGAGTGATCATCCTTGGTGCATCTCAATGTTAGGGTTTTATGGACTTGTTGATGTTATTTTCATCTTTGGAGGTCGTTTCATAGTTCCCTTTGAAATAATTTTCTCATCTTATTCATCTTTATTTCCATGTTTAATCAAACTTTGTTCGTCATAAAAAAGGAGTCGGAAAGAGAACATGGGTTCTACTGTTCACAGTTAAAACAAAACATTTGATAAATCAGAGTTACAACTACAAACAACCATAAGTTTTGACTATGTATCGAAACGTCTATTATAATATATCAAATCGAAGATAGTAACAATTCCTAAATTCCGAGCATGCCCGGAAAGGGAAGCTCATATTTAGAATTCAAATTCCACCGTTTACACCACCTACCGAGGGTATTAAGTTTTCAACGTACCTATTCCGTTTTATTTCGTTTCGGATTTATTTAATGCGACTATAACGAAGATTGAGGTGCCGACTAAGAGTGTGTTTAAAAATTTTCTAAAGATTCTCAATATCCAACAAAGATTCTCAAGATCATAAAAATATTCTTATGATCATTCACAAGGGATAGATTTGGAATATTAAATATAAAGATTAATTTTGGAAAGAAGTTAATTTTTTTTATTTAATTATGTCCCTTTTAGGTTTAACGATTTTATTTTTAGTGAATTGTGGAATTTCATTTCTCTTACATATCATAAGTACTTGTATGCTTTTATTCTTTACATATGGAGTATGCATATTTCACAACTAAATAGCCCCACAAAAGTTGCATTACGTCTACGGTTTTGTTGCTTATGAAAGAAAATAGCAGCCTTGTGATGGCTAAAGAACTGATATCATTAATGAAAATGTTCTTTAGGAAGATTTTTTCTTTTCTTTCTAGTGTTCTTGATTGAATTTATGAATTCGACTTGTCAAAGGGAGTGATCACCCTTGGTGGCATCTCAATGTTAATGTTTTATGGACTTGTTGATGTTATTTTCATTTTGGAGGTCGTTCCATAGTTCCCTTTGAAATAATTTTCTCATCTTATCATCTTTATTTCCATGTTTAATCAAACTTTGTTCTTCATAAAAAAGGAGTCGGAAAGAGAACATGGGTTCTACTGTTCACAGTTAAAACAAAACATTTGATAAATCAAAGTTATAACTACAAACAACCATAACTTTTGACTATGTATGGAAACGTCTATTATAATATATCAAATCGAAGATAGTAACAATTCCTAAATTCTGAGCATGCCTGGAAAGAGAAGCTCATTTTTAGTATTCAAATTCCACCGTTTACACCACCTACTGAGGGTTTTAAGTTTTCGACGTACCTATTCCGTTTTATTTCGTTTCGGATTTATTCAATGCGACTATAACGAAGATTGAGGTGCCGACAAGGAGTGTGTTTAAATTTTTTCTAAAGATTCTCAATATCCAACAAAGATTCTCAAGATCATAAAAATATTCTTATGATCATTCACAAGGGATAGATTTGGAATATTAAATATAAAGATTAATTTTGGAAAGAAGTTAATTTTTTTATTTAATTATGTCCCTTTTAGGTTTAACGATTTTATTTTTAGTGAATTGTGGAATTTCATTTCTCTTACATATCATAAGTACTTGTATGCTTTTATTCTTTACATATGGAGTATGCATATTTCACAACTAAATAGCCCCACAAAAGTTGCATTACGTCTACGGTTTTGTTGCTTATGAAAGAAAATAGCAGCCTTGTCATGGCTAAAGAACTGATATCATTAATGTAAATGTTCTTTAGGAAGATTTTTTCTTTTCTTTCTAGTGTTCTTGATTGAATTTATGAATTCGACTTGTCAAAGGGAGTGATCACCCTTGGTGGCATCTCAATGTTAATATTTTATGGACTTGTTGATATTATTTTCATTTTGGAGGTCGTTCCATAGTTCCCTTTGAAATAATTTTCTCATCTTATCATCTTTATTTCCATGTTTAATCAAACTTTGTTCTTCATAAAAAAAGAGTCGGAAAGAGAACTTGGGTTCTACTGTTCACAGTTAAAACAAAACATTTGATAAATCAGAGTTATAACTACAAACAACCATAACTTTTGACTATGTATGGAAACGTCTATTATAATATATCAAATCAAAGATAGTAACAATTCCTAAATTCTGAGCATGCCCGGAAAGAGATGCTCATTTTTAGTATTCAAATTCCACCGTTTACACCACCTATTGAGGGTTTTAAGTTTTCAACATACCTATTCCGTTTTATTTCGTTTCGGATTTATTCAATGCGACTATAACGGAGATTGAGGTGCCGACACGGAGTGTGTTTAAAATTTTTCTAAAGATTCTCAATATCCAACAAAGATTCTCAAGATCATAAAAATATTCTTATGATCATTCACAAGGGATAGATTTGGAATATTAAATATAAAGATTAATTTTGGAAAGAAATTAATTTTTTTTATTTAATTATGCCCCTTTTAGGTTTAACGATTTTATTTTTAGTGAATTGTGGAATTTCATTTCTCTTACATATCATAAGTACTTGTATGCTTTTATTCTTTACAGATGGATTATGCGTATTTCACAACTAAATAGCCCCACAAAAGTTGCATTACGTCTACGGTTTTGTTGCTTATGAAAGAAAATAGCAGCCTTGTCATGGCTAAAGAACTGATATCATTAATGAAAATGTTCTTTAGGAAGATTTTTTCTTTTCTTTCTAGTGTTCTTGATTGAATTTATGAATTCGACTTGTCAAAGGGAGTTATCATCCTTGGTGGCATCTCAATGTTAGGGTTTTATGGACTTGTTGATGTTATTTTCAACTTTGGAGGTCATTTCATAGTTCCCTTTGAAATAATTTTCTCATCTTATTCATCTTTATTTCCATGTTTAATCAAACTTTGTTCTTCATAAAAAAGGAGTCGGAAAGAGAACATGGGTTCTACTGTTCACAGTTAAAACAAAACATTTGATAAATGAGAGTTACAACTACAAACAACCATAACTTTTGACTATGTATGGAAACGTCTATTATAATATATCAAATCGAAGATAGTAATAATTCCTAAATTCTGAGCATGCCCGGAAAGGGAAGCTCATATTTAGAATTCAAATTCCACCGTTTACACCACCTACCGAGGGTATTTAGTTTTCAACGTACCTATTCCGTTTTATTTCGGTTCATATTTATTCAATGTGACTATAACGGAGATTGAGGTGCCGACCAAGAGTGTGTTTAAAAACTTTCTAAAGATTCTCAATATCCAACAAAGATTCTCAAGATCATAAATATATTCTTATGATCATTCACAAGGGATAGATTTGGAATATTAAATATAAAGATTAATTTTGGAAAGAAATTAATTTTTTTTATTTAATTATGCCCCTTTTAGGTTTAACGATTTTATTTTTAGTGAATTGTGGAATTTCATTTCTCTTACATATCATAAGTACTTGTATGCTTTTATTCTTTACAGATGGATTATGCATATTTCACAACTAAATAGCCCCACAAAAGCTGCATTACGTCTACGGTTTTGTTGCTTATGAAAGAAAATAGTAGCCTTGTGATAGCTAAAATACTGATATCATTAATGAAAATGTTCTTTATTAAGATTTTTTTCTTTTCTTTTAAGTGTTCTTGATTGAATTTATGAATACGACTTGTCAAAGGGAGTGATCATCCTTGGTGGCATCTCAATGTTAGGGTTTTATGGACTTGTTGATGTTATTTTCATCTTTGGAGTTCGTTTCATAGTTCCGTTTGAAATAATTGTATCATCTTATTCATCTTTATTTCCATGTTTAATCAATCTTTGTTCTTCATAAAAAAAAGAGTAGGAAAGAAAACAAGGGTTCTACTGTTCACAGTTAAAAGAAAACATTTGATAAATCGAAGTTACAACTACAAACAACCATAGCTTTTAGATCAGGTATCGAAACGTCTTTTATAATATATCAAATTTAAGCTCGTAAGGATTCCAAAATTCCGCGCATGCCCGAACAAAGGAGCTCATTTTTAGAATTCAAATTCCACTGTTTACATCACCTAAGGAGTGTTTTAAGTTTTTTCCGCACCTATTCCGTTTTATTTAGTTTCAGATTTGTTCAATGATACTATAACGGAGATTGAGGTGCGGACCAGGAGTGTGTTTAAAATTTTTCTAAAGATTCTCAATATCCAACAAATATTCTCATGATCATACAAATATTCTTATGATCATTAACAAGGGATAGATTTGGAATATTAAATGTAAAGATTAATTCTTAAAGAAATTAATTTTTTTTATTTAATTATGGACCTTTTATGTTTAACGATTGTTTTTAGTGAATTGTTGATGAGTGCTCAAAAAGCACTAAAATAACCATGATTTTATGCACATTAATTGATTAAAAATATATATATTTATATGTTTTATCATATATTTATATAAATTTGTCTTTTTCGGAATCACGGGTATTTTTATTGTTTTTCAGGTATTTTGGCTTAAAAACGCAATTTAAAGACTCAAAGAAGAATACTTGAAGCAATACATCACAAATAAATTAATAAATAAGTGGAAAAAGGTCAACAAACATGGAAAAATTGGACAAAATGGGTCGAAAAGGTCAAAAATGTCAAAAAGCGTAGCGGCCGCCGCGCCAGCGCCAAGACGCTCCGCCCAAATCGCGCGGGTTACTGTTCACGCGAAGATCGCGCTGGTTCTGTTCACGCGCGCGCGCGCCGCTTCAGCCGCCCGGCAGCGCGCCAACGCGTTTTTGACCCATTTTTCACGTGCGGCCGCCATGACGTCATGCCGACGCGTCATTGATGACCTCAGCAGGTCCAAAACACGTTTTTATTTTTTTAATATTTTTTTTAACATTTTTTTAATCATTTTTCTCTCCATCCTCACCTATAAATACCCCCTTCCATACACCTTCAAAACACCTTCAAAACACACTTCTCTCTTCTTTCTTTCTCTCTTTTCTTAGATTTTTAGGTTTTTTGTAGTTTTTCTTAGTTCTTAGGTAATTTCTCTTAGTTTTAGAGTTCTTCCCTTTTTGGGAAGAACTAGTTATGTTTTTGTAATTTTTTTAGCTTTTTGATTCAATAAATGGAAGTGCAAATTCATTGGAGGTTTTCCAAAGAACGGGAATAGCGTCGAAGTTACGTAAGGATTTTATTTTCTTTACAGCTTATTTTTTATTCTTTATTCTTACATGTTATATTTAATTTGTCTGTTATTAAATTTAACTATGTTGGCTTTTTAGTAAACATGATGTAATAATAACGTTGTTATGCTCAGAAATATTAAATAGGTAAAAATCTCTAAAATGAATTGATTTTATTTTTATTCAAGATTTTATATTAAGAATGTTAGAGAGAAATATATTATTTTTCATTACAAACTTAAATCCGAAAATTAGATTTTAAGGTTTAGTTATCCTATTCGATTTAGAGTAGTGCTCTTTTATTTGTTGGTACAATCGCTAGGTAGTTAGAGTGAAGCTCTATTTCAAAAGTTTTTATAAGAATTATTATCGGAAAATGTATTGACAACATGTTTTCAGTAGTGGTTTTAAAACTTGAAAGTTAGTACTCGGATAACTAAATTCTTAGGTTTAATTTGGACACCTTGAATAAAGTTTAAACTGTCTAACCCCACCAAAGGTGGCATTTAAATGGTTCATTTTCAATCTCTTAGAAAAAGAAATTAATTTAATTAACCAAATTAGTTATCAACCCCACCCATAGGTGTTAATTGATTTGTTTAGTTAACAAAGAATATCTAACCCCACCAAAGGTGGTATTCATACAAAAAGAGAGAATCAATAAATATCAATTCATATCTTTAATAACCTAAATAATATGAGCAAGCATAATTAACTTAGTTATTATATCCATAAATACTCCACCATTATAAATGATAAAATTTGCATAAATATTTATTGAATCTATGTTTATTTTTATGTAAGTAGATTAAAAACACAAAACTCCAAAATATCGTGACAGGATGTTTAGGATTTAATTTCGTTTTTAAAAGTTTGAATAATAAATTAAAAACCACATACATTCCTTCCTTAGATCGACCTTGGGAGTATACTTATCATTTTCTACGAAATGATTCGTGCACTTGCGAGAGTTTTATAAATAGATAAAACCAAAGTAACGGGCAGGATCGGCGATGTCGGTTCTCGCCTGATCAAGTTTTAGCGCCGCTGTCGGGGATGGTATCAAGTTTTTGCGCCGCTTGCGGGATGGTATCAAGTTTTTGGCGCCGTTGCCGGGGATGGTATCAAGTTTTTGGCGCCGTTGCCGGGGATGGTATCAAGTTTTTGGCGCCGTTGCCGGGGAAGGAATAGCGTTTTTAAATTATTTATCAAAATTTTAAAAACTTTTTGTGTTGTAAATAATTGTGATTTTTTTTTTTTATTAAAAAAATTAAAAAAAAATAAAAAATTTTGTTGTTTGTGAAAAGTAAAAAAAATTCAAATTTCAATTTCGTAATAAATAAAAAAAATATAGCATGAATAATAAAATAATTTTGCATTTTGAAATTTGAAGTAAAAAAAAGTAAATAAATTTTAAATTAAATTAATAAATAAATAAGAATAAAAAAAATAAAAAAATCAAAAAAATCAAAATAATATGATATCTTTATAATTTATACATTTGATTCCTTCCATGAGATCAATGTCAAAATAATACTTTGAGCCTTTCTTCTTTATACATATGCGAACATATTAGTTCATTTCTATACATCAACTCTTTCGCATATAAATTAGTATGAGTGTTTGAACCCATAGGATTCAGTGTTTTGAGAGTATTGACTTGTGAGGAATAGAGTCGAAGCGAATTCGGATTTATGACACTGAAATTGGGTGAAATTAAATTGATACATTTTTGATATGAAATATGAAAATGATTTTCGACTAATTATTATAATAAATCATGATTGTTTAAAGAGATTAAAATAACTTATGCTTGAGATTTTAATTATGATCTTAAAGGAGATTAAAAAGTATGAGACATTTTTGTGAGATGTTGATAATTTGTGATTTTGTTGTAAATTTAATTTTTAAGTTGTTTGTTTTTATTGTTTCTTTTGTTTTTACATTTAGTACAATGTTTGTGGGTATCATTACTGAAAACCCTCACGAGACTCAAACTCGTCCACTAGGGCAACCTAGGGGTTTAAAGGCTTGTTGCATAGGCTAAATGCAACCGTGTCAATCCACGGAAGTGATTTAGGATAGTTTAATTTTTAGTTTTTATCGCTTCTCTTGCTAAGGGACTAGCAAGAAGTTCGGGAGTTGTCATGAGTGCTCACAAAGCACCAAAATAACCATGATTTTATGCACATTAATTGATTAAAAATATATATATTTATATGTTTTATCATATATTTATATAAATTTGTCTTTTTCCGAATCACCGGTATTTTTATTGTTTTTCATGTATTTTGGCTTAAAAACGCAATTTAAAGACTCAAAGAAGAATACTTGAAGCAATACATCACAAATAAATTAATAAATAAGTGGAAAAAGGTCAACAAACATGGAAAAATTGGACAAAATGGGTCGAAAAGGTCAAAAATGTCAAAAAGCAGAAAAACGCGCCGCCGCGCCGCCCAGCCGCCGCGCCCAGCACCCAGCTCCGCCCAAAACTGCGCGCGGGTTACTGTTCATGCGCGCAGCACTGCGCGCGGGTTACTGTTCACGCGCGCGCGCAGCGCCCAGCAGCCGCCCAGCCGCGCGCCCAACGCGTTTTTGACCCATTTTTCACGTGCAGCCGCCCCCATGACGTCATGCTGACGTCATTGATGACCTCAGCAGGTCCAAAACACGTTTTTTATTTTTTTTAATATTTTTTTTAACATTTTTTTAATCATTTTTTCTCTCCATCCTCACCTATAAATACCCCCCTTCCATACACCTTCAAAACACCTTCAAAACACACTTCTCTCTTCTTTCTTTCTCTCTTTTCTTAGATTTTTAGGTTTTTTTAGTTTTTCTTAGTTCTTAGGTAATTTCTCTTAGTTTTAGAGTTCTTCCCTTTTTGGGAAGAACTAGGTATGTTTTTGTAATTTTTTTAGCTTTTTGATTCAATAAATGGAAGTGCAAATTCCGCTTGGAGGTTTTCCAAAGAACGGAATAGCGTCAAGTTCGTAAGGATTTTATTTTCTTTACAGTTATTTTTTATGCTTTATTCTTACATGTTATATTTAATTTGTACGTGATTAAATTTAACTATGTTGTTGTTTAGTAAACATGATGTAATAATAACGTTGTTATGCTTGCGAAATATTAAATAGGTAAAAATCTCTAAAATGAATTGATTTTATTTTTTATTCAAGATTTTATATTAAGAATGTTAGAGAGAAATATATTATTTTTCATTACAAACTTAAATCGAAAATTAGATTTTAAGGTTTAGTTATCCTATTCGATTTAGAGTAGTGCTTTCTTTTATTTGTTGGTACAATCGCCTTAGGTAGTTAGAGTGAAGCTCTATTTCAAAAGTTTTTATAAGAATTATTATCCGAAAATGTATTGACAACATGTTTTCGTAGTGGTTTTAAAACTTGAAAGTTAGTACTCGGATAACTAAATTCTTAGGTTTAATTTGGACACCTTGAATAAAGTTTAAATCTGTTTAACCCCACCAAAGGTGGCATTTAAATGGTTCATTTTCAATCTCTTAGAAAAAGAAATTAATTTAATTAACCAAATTAGTTATCAACCCCACCCATAGGTGTTAATTGATTTGTTTAGTTAACAAAGAATATCTAACCCCACCAAAGGTGGTATTCATACAAAAAAGAGAATCAATAAATATCAATTCATATCTTTAATAACCTAAATAATATGAGCAAGCATAATTAACTTAGTTATTATATCCATAAATACTCCACCATTATAAATGATAAAATTTGCATAAATATTTATTGAATCTATGTTTATTTTTATGTAAGTAGATTAAAAACACAAAACTCCAAAATATCGTGACAGGATGTTTAGGATTTAATTTCGTTTTTAAAAGTTTGAATAATAAATTAAAAACCACATACATTCCTTCCTTAGATCGACCTTGGGAGTATACTTATCATTTTCTACGAAATGATTCGTGCACTTGCGAGAGTTTTATAAATAGATAAAACCAAAGTAACGGGCAGGATCGGCGATGTCGGTTCTGCCCCGATCAAGTTTTTGTGTGATGAGTGCTCAAAAAGCACTAAAATAACCATGATTTTATGCACATTAATTGATTAAAAATATATATATTTATATGTTTTATCATATATTTATATAAATTTGTCTTTTTCGGAATCACGGGTATTTTTATTGTTTTTCAGGTATTTTGGCTTAAAAACGCAATTTAAAGACTCAAAGAAGAATACTTGAAGCAATACATCACAAATAAATTAATAAATAAGTGGAAAAAGGTCAACAAACATGGAAAAATTGGACAAAATGGGTCGAAAAGGTCAAAAATGTCAAAAGCAGCGCCATTACGCTTACCGCCCGGCCACCCACTTAAAAGCTGGCGCTGGTTACTGTTCATGCGCGCGGCATACGCGCATGGTTATTGTTCACGCAGCGCAGAATCGGCCGCCATTAGCGCTACCAACGCTTTTTTGCCCCATTTTTCACGTGCATGCCCCGCCATGACGTCATGCTGACGTCATTGATGACCTCAGCAGGTCCAAAACACGTTTTTTATTTTTTTTAATATTTTTTTTAACATTTTTTTAATCATTTTTTCTCTCCATCCTCACCTATAAATACCCCCCTTCCATACACCTTCAAAACACCTTCAAAACACACTTCTCTCTTCTTTCTTTCTCTCTTTTCTTAGATTTTTAGGTTTTTTGTAGTTTTTCTTAGTTCTTAGGTAATTTCTCTTAGTTTTAGAGTTCTTCCCTTTTTGGGAAGAACTAGTTATGTTTTTGTAATTTTTTTTAGCTTTTTGATTCAATAAATGGAAGTGCAAATTCCGCTTGGAGGTTTTCCAGCAACGGGAATAGCGTCGAAGTTCTGTAAGGATTTTATTTTCTTTACAGTTATTTTTTATGCTTTATTCTTACATGTTATATTTAATTTGTCTGTGATTAAATTTAACTATGTTGGCTGTTTAGTAAACATGATGTAATAATAACGTTGTTATGCTTGCGAAATATTAAATAGGTAAAAATCTCTAAAATGAATTGATTTTATTTTTATTCAAGATTTTATATTAAGAATGTTAGAGAGAAATATATTATTTTTCATTACAAACTTAAATCTGAAAATTAGATTTTAAGGTTTAGTTATCCTGGATTCGATTTAGAGTAGTGCTCTTTTATTTGTTGGTACAATCGCCCGGTAGTTAGAGTGAAGCTCTATTTCAAAAGTTTTTATAAGAATTATTATCTGAAAATGTATTGACAACATGTTTTCAATAGTGGTTTTAAAACTTGAAAGTTAGTACTCGGATAACTAAATTCTTAGGTTTAATTTGGACACCTTGAATAAAGTTTAAATCGTCTAACCCCACCAAAGGTGGCATTTAAATGGTTCATTTTCAATCTCTTAGAAAAAGAAATTAATTTAATTAACCAAATTAGTTATCAACCCCACCCATAGGTGTTAATTGATTTGTTTAGTTAACAAAGAATATCTAACCCCACCAAAGGTGGTATTCATACAAAAAAGAGAGAATCAATAAATATCAATTCATATCTTTAATAACCTAAATAATATGAGCAAGCATAATTAACTTAGTTATTATATCCATAAATACTCCACCATTATAAATGATAAAATTTGCATAAATATTTATTGAATCTATGTTTATTTTTATGTAAGTAGATTAAAAACACAAAACCCCAAAATATCGTGACAGGATGTTTAGGATTTAATTTCGTTTTTAAAAGTTTGAATAATAAATTAAAAACCACATACATTCCTTCCTTAGATCGACCTTGGGAGTATACTTATCATTTTCTACGAAATGATTCGTGCACTTGCGAGAGTTTTATAAATAGATAAAACCAAAGTAACGGGCAGGATCGGCGATGTCGGTTCTGCCCCGATGAATTTCATTTCTCTTACTTATCATAAGTATTTATATGCTTTTATTCTTTACGGATGGATTATGCATATTTCACAACTAAATAGCCCCACAAAAGTTGCATTACGTCTACGGTTTTGTTGCTTATGAAAGAAAATAGTAGCCTTTTGATGGCTAAAAAACTGTTATCATTAATGAAAATGTTCTTTAGGAAGATTTTTTGTTTTCTTTCTAGTGTTCTTTATTGAATGTATGAATTCGACTTGTCAAAGGGAGTGATCGTCCGTGGTGGAATCCCATTGTTGGGGTTTTATGGACTTGTTGATGTTATTTTCATCTTTAGAGTTCGTTTCATAGTTTCCTTTGAAATAATTGTATCATCTTATTCATCTTTATTTCCATTTTTAATCAATCTTTGTTATTCATAAAAAAAGGAGTAGGAAAGAAAACAAGGGTTCTAGTGTTCACAGTTACAAGAAAACATTTGATAAATCGCAGTTACAACTACAAACAACCATAGCTTTTAAAACAGGTATCGAAACGTCTATTATAATATATCAAATCGAAGCTCGTAAAGATTCCTAAATTCCTATCATGCCCGGAAAAAGAAGTTCATTTTTAGAATTCAAATTCCACCATTTACACCACCTATCGAGGGTTTTTAGTTTTCGCCGCACCTATTCCGTTTTATTTCGTTTCAGATTTGTTCAATGCGACTATAACGGAGATTGAGGTGCCGACCGGGAATGTGTTTAAAAATTTTCTAAAGATTCTCAATATCCAACAACTATTCTCAAGATCATACAAATATTCTTATGATCATTCACAAGAAATAGATTTGGAATATTAAATGTAAAGATTAATTTTCAAAGAAATTAATTTTTTTTTATTTAATTATGGGTCTTTTATGTTTAACATTTTTTTAGTGAATTGTGTAATTTCATTTCTCTTACTTATCATAAATATTTATATGCTTTTATTCTTTATGGATGGATTATGCATATTTCACAACTAAATAGCCCCACAAAAGTTGCATTACGTCTACGGTTTTGTTGCTTATGAAAAGAAATAGCAGCCTTTTGATGGCTAAAAAACTGATATCATTAATGAAAATGTTCTTCGGGAAGATTTTTTGCTTTCTTTTTAGTGATCTTGATTGAATGTATGAATTCGACTTGTCAAAGGGAGTGATCGTCCTTGTGGAATCTCAATGTTAGGGTTTTATGGACTTGTTGATGTTATTTTCTTCTTTGGAGTTCGTTTCATAGTTCCCTTTGAAATAATTGTATCATGTTATTCATCTTTATTTCCATGTTTAATCAATCTTTTTTCTTCAAAAAAAAAGAAGTAGGAAAGAAAACAAGGGTTCTACTATTCATAGTTAAAAGAAAACATTTGATAAATCGGAGTTACAACTGCAAACAACCATAGCTTTTAGATCAGGTATCGAAACGTCTATTATAATATATCAAATTGAAGCTCGTAAGGATTCCAAAATTCCGCGCATGCCCGAAAAAAGGAGCTCATTTTTAGAATTCAAATTCCACTGTTTACATCACCTACCGAGTGTTTTAAGTTTTTTCCGCACCTATTCCGTTTTATTTAGTTTCAGATTTGTTCAATGATACTATAACGGAGATTGAGGTGCGGACCAGGAGTGTGTTTAAAATTTTTCTAAAGATTCTCAATATCCAACAAATATTCTCATGATCATACAAATATTCTTATGATCATTAACAAGGGATAGATTTGGAATATTAAATGTAAAGATTAATTCTTAAAGAAATTAATTTTTTTTATTTAATTATGGACCTTTTATGTTTAACGATTGTTTTTAGTGAATTGTGGAATTTCATTTCTCTTACTTATCATAAGTATTTATATGCTTTTATTCTTTACGGATGGATTATGCATATTTCACAACTAAATAGCCCCCCAAAAGTTGCATTACGTCTACGGTTTTGTTGCTTATGAAAGAAAATAGTAGCCTTTTGATGGCTAAAAAACTGTTATCATTAATGAAAATGTTCTTTAGGAAGATTTTTTGTTTTCTTTCTAGTGTTCTTTATTGAATGTATGAATTCGACTTGTCAAAGGGAGTGATCGTCCGTGGTGGAATCCCAATGTTGGGGTTTTATGGACTTGTTGATGTTATTTTCATCTTTGGAGTTCGTTTCCTAGTTCCCTTTGAAATAATTGTATCATCTTATTCATCTTTATTTCCATTTTTAATCAATCTTTGTTATTCATAAAAAAAGGAGTAGGAAAGAAAACAAGGGTTCTACTGTTCGCAGTTACAAGAAAACATTTGATAAATCGCAGTTACAACTACAAACAACCATAGCTTTTAAAATAGGCATCGAAACGTCTATTATAATATATCAAATCGAAGCTCGTAACGATTCCTAAATTCCGAGCATGCCCGGAAAAAGAAGCTCCTTTTTCGAACTCAAATTCCAACGTTTACATCACCTACCGAGGGTTTTAAGTTTTCGCCGCACCTATTCCGTTTTATTTGGTTTCAGATTTGTTCAATGCGACTATAACAGAGATTGAGGTGCCGACCAAGAGTGTGTTTAAAAATTTGCTAAAGATTCTCAATATCCAACAAACATTCTCAAGGTCATAGAAATATTCTTATGATCATTCACAAGGGATAGATTAGGAATATTAAATGTAAAGATTAATTCTGAAAGAAATTAATTTTTTTTTATTTAATTATAGGCCTTTTGTGTTTAACGTTTTTATTTTTAGTGAATTGTGTAATTTAATTTCCCTTACTTATCATAAGTATATATATGCTTTTATTCTTTACGGATGTATTATGCATATTTCACAACTAAATAGCCCCACAAAAGTTGCATTACGTCTACGGTTTTGTTGCTTATGAAAGAAAATAGAAGCCTTTTGATGGCTAAAAAACTGATATCATTAATGAAAATGTTCTTTAGGAAGATTTTTTCTTTTCTTTCTAGTGTTCTTGATTGAATGTATGAATTCGACTTGTCAAAGGGAGTGATCATCCTTGGTGGCATAGCAATGTTGGGGTTTTATGGACTTGTTGATGTTATTTTCACCTTTGGAGTTCGTTTCATTGTTCCCTTTGAAATAATTGTATCATCTTATTCATCTTTATTTCCATGTTTAATCAATCTTTGTTCTTCATAAAAAAAGGAGTAGGAAAGAGGACAAGGGTTCTACTGTTCACAGTTAAAAGAAAACATTTGATAAATCGGAGTTACAACTACAAACAACCATAACATTTGACTCATGTATCGGAACGCCAATTATAATATATCAAATTGAAGCTCTTACCGATTCCTAAATTCTGAGTTTCCTGGAAAAAGAAGCTCCTTTTTCGAACTCAAATTCCAACGTTTACATCACCTACCGAGGGTTTTAAGTTTTCGCCGCACCTATTCCGTTTTATTTCGTTTCGGATTTGTTCAATGCGACTATAATAGAGATTGAGGTGCCGACGAAGAGTGTGTTTAAAAATTTTCTAAAGATTCTCAATATCCAACAAACATTCTCAAGGTCATAGAAATATTCTTATGATCATTCACAAGGGATAGATTAGGAATATTAAATGTAAAGATTAATTCTGAAAGAAATTAATTTTTTTTTATTTAATTATAGGCCTTTTGTGTTTAACGTTTTTATTTTTAGTGAATTGTGTAATTTAATTTCCCTTACTTATCATAAGTATTTATATGCTTTTATTCTTTACGGATGTATTATGCATATTTCACAACTAAATAGCCCCACAAAAGTTGCATTACATCTACGGTTTTGTTGCTTATGAAAGAAAATAGCAGCCTTTTGATCTCTAAAAAACTGATATCATTAATGAAAATGTTCTTTAGGAATGTTTTTTGTTTTCTTTCTAGTGTTCTTTATTGAATGTATGAATTCGACTTGTCAAAGGGAGTGATCGACCGTGGTGGAATCTCAATGTTGGGGTTTTATGGACTTGTTGATGTTATTTTCATCTTTGGAGTTCGTTTCATAGTTTCCTTTGAAATAATTGTATCATCTTATTCATCTTTATTTCCATTTTTAATCAATCTTTGTTATTCATAAAAAAAGGAGTAGGAAAGAAAACAAGGGTTCTAGTGTTCACAGTTACAAGAAAACATTTGATAAATCGCAGTTACAACTACAAACAACCATAGCTTTTAAAATAGGTATCGAAACGTCTATTATAATATATCAAATCGAAGCTCTTAACGATTCCTAAATTCCGAGCATGCCCAGAAAAAGAATCTCATTTATAGAATTAAAATTGCACTGTTTACATCTCCTACCGGGTTTTTTAAGTTTTTGCCTTACCTATTCCGTTTTATTTCGTTTCGAATTTGTTCAATGCGACTATAATGGTGATTAAGGTGCGGACCAGGACTGTGTTTAAATTTTTTCTAAAGAATCTCCATATCCAACAAATATTCTCAAGATCATACAAATATTCTTATGATCATTCACAAGGGATAGATTTGGAATATTAAATGTAAAGAATAATTCTGAAAGAAATTAATTTTTTTATTTAATGATGGAACTTTTATGTTTAACGATTGTTTTTAGTGAATTGTGTAATTTCATTTCTCTTACTTATCATAAGTATTTATATGCTTTTATTCTTTACGGATGGATTATGCATATTTCACAACTAAATAGCCCAACAAAAGTTGCATTACGTCTACGGTTTTGTTGCTTATGAAAGAAAATAGAAGCCTTTTGATGGCTAAAAAACTGATATCATTAATGAAAATGTTCTTTAGGAAGATTTTTTCTTTTCTTTCTAGTGTTCTTGATTGAATGTATGAATTCGACTTGTCAAAGGGAGTGATCATCCTTGGTGGCATCTTAATGTTGGGGTTTTATGGACATGTTGATGTTAATTTCAACTTTGGAGTTCGTTTCATAGTTCCCTTTTAAATATTTGTATCATCTTATTCATCTTTATTTCCATGTTTAATCAATCTTTGTTCTTCATAAAAAAAGGAGTAGGAAAGAGAACAAGGGTTCTACTGTTCACAGTTAAAAGAAAACATTTGATAAATCGGAGTTACAACTACAAACAACCATAACTTTTGACTCATGTATCGAAACGTCTATTATAATATATCAAATCGAAGCTCGTAATGATTCCTAAATTCGGAGCATGCCTGGAAAAAGAAGCTCATTTTTAGAATTCAAACTCCACCATTTAGACCACCTACCGAGGGTTTTAAGTTTTCGCCACACCTATTTCGTTTTATTTCGTTTCGGGTTTGTTCAATGCGACTATAACGAAGATTGAGGTGCCAACGAGGAGTGTGTTTAAAATTTTTATAAATATTCTCAATATCCACCAAATATTCTCCAAATCATAGAAATATTCTTATGATCATTCACAAGGGATATATTTGGAATATTAAATGTAAAGATTAATTCTGAAAGAAATTAATTTTTTTTTATTTAATTATAGGCCTTTTATGTTTAACGTTTTTTTTAGTTAATTGTGTAAGTTCATTTCTCTTACTTATCATAAGTATTTATATGATTTTATTCTTTACGGATGGATTATGCATATTTCACAACTAAATAGCCCCACAAAAGTTGCATTACGTCTACGGTTTTGTTGCTTATGAAAGAAAATAGTAGCCTTTTGATGGTTAAAAAAGTTGATATCATTAATGAAAATATTCTTTAGGAATATTTTTTCTTTTCTTTCTAGTGTTCTTGATTGAATGTATGAATTCGAATTGTCAAAGGGAGTGATCATCCTTGGTGGCATCTCAATGTTGGGGTTTTATGGACATGTTGATGTTATTTTCAACTTTGGAGTTCGTTTCATAGTTCCCTTTGAAATAATTGTATCATCTTATTCATCTTTATTTCCATGTTTAATCAATCTTTGCTCTTGATAAAAAAAGGAGTAGGAAAGAGAACATGGGTTCTACTCTTCATAGTTAAAAGAAAACATTTGATAAATCAGAGTTATAACTACAAACAAGCATAACTTTTGACTCATGTATAGAAACGTCTATTATAATATATCAAATCGAAGTTTGTAACGATTCCTAAATTCCGAGCATGCCCGGAAAAAGAAGCTCATTTTTAGAATTCAAACTCCACCATTTAGACCACCAACCGAGGGTTTTAAGTTTTCGCCACACCTATTTCGTTTTATTTCGTTTCGGGTTTGTTCAATGCGACTATAACGAAGATTGAGGTGCTGACCAGGAGTGTGTTTAAAATTTTTATAAATATTCTCAATATCCACCAAATATTCTCAAGATCATAGAAATATTCTTATGATCATTCACAAGGGATATATTTGGAATATTAAATGTAAAGATTAATTCAGGAAGAAATTAATTTTTTTTATTTAATTATAGGCCTTTTATGTTTAACGTTTTTTTTAGTTATTTGTGTAATTTCATTTCTCTTACTTATCATAAGTATTTATATGATTTTATTCTTTACAAATGGATTATGCATATTTCACAACTAAATAGCCCCACAAAAGTTGCATTACGTCTACGGTTTTGTTGCTTATGAAAGAAAATAGTAGCCTTTTGATGGCTAAAAAAGTTGATATCATTAATGAAAATGTTCTTTAGGAAGATTTTTTCTTTTCTTTCTAGTGTTCTTGATTGAATGTATGAATTCGACTTGTCAAAGGGAGTGATCATCCTTGGTGGCATCTTAATGTTGGGGTTTTATGGACATGTTGATGTTATTTTCAACTTTGGAGTTCGTTTCATAGTTCCCTTTGAAATAATTGTATCATCTTATTCATCTTTATTTCCATGTTTAATCAATCTTTGCTCTTGATAAAAAAAGGAGTAGGAAAGAGAACATGGGTTCTACTCTTCATAGTTAAAAGAAAACATTTGATAAATCAGAGTTACAACTACAAACAACCATAACTTTTGACTCATGTATAGAAACGTCTATTATAATATATCAAATCGAAGTTTGTAACGATTCCTAAATTCCGAGCATGCCCGGAAAAAGAAGCTCATTTTTAGAATTCAAATTCCACCGTTTACACCACCTACCGAGGGTTTTAAGTTTTCTCCGCACCTATTCCGTTTTATTTTGTTTCGGATTTGTTCAATGCGACTATAACGGAGATTGAGGTGCCGACCAGGAGTGTGTTTAAAATTTTTATAAATATTCTCAATATCCACCAAATATTCTCAAGATCATAGAAATATTCTTATGATCATTCACAAGGGATAGATTTCAAATATTAAAAGTAAAGATTAATTCTGAAAGAAATTAATTTGTTTTTATTTAATTATGGACCTTTTATGTTTAACGATTGTTTTTAGTGAATTGTGTAATTTCATTTCTCTTACTTGTCATAAGTATTTATATGCTTTTATTCTTTACAGATGGATTATGCATATTTCACAACTAAATAGCCCCACAAAAGTTGCTTTATGTCTACGGTGTTGTTGCTTATGAAAGCAAATAGCAGCCTTGTGATGGCTAAAGAACTGATATCATTAATGAAAATGTTCTTTGGGAAGATTTTTTGTTTTCTTTCTAGTGATCTTGATTGCATGTATGAATTCGACTTGTCAAAGGGAGTGATCATCCTTGTGGAATCTCAATGTTGGGGTTTTATGGACTTGTTGATGTTATTTTCTTCTTTGGAGTTCGTTTCATAGTTCCCTTTGAAATAATTGTATCATCTTATTCATCTTTATTTCCATGTTTAATAAATCTTTGTTCTTCATAAAAAAAGGAGTAGCAAAGAGAACAAGGGTTCTACTATTCACAGTTAAAAGAAAACATTTGATAAATCGGAGTTACAACTACAAACAACCAAAGCTTTTAAATCAGGTATCGAAACGTCTATTATAATATATCAAATTGAAGCTCGTAACGATTAAAAAATTCCGCGCATGCCCGAAAAAAAGTGCTCATTTTTAGAATTCAAATTCCACTGTTTACATCACCTACCGAGTGTTTTATGTTTTTGTCGCACCTATTCCGTTTTATTTCGTTTCAGATTTGTTCAATGATAATATAACGGAGATTGAGGTGCGGACCAGGAGTGTGTTTATAATTTTTCTAAAGATTCACAATATCCAACAAATATTCTCAAGATCATACAAATATTCTTATGATCATTAACAAGGGATAGATTTGGAATATTAAATGTAAAGAATATTTCTTAAAGAAATTAATTTTTTTTATTTAATTATGGACCTTTTATGTTTAACGATTGTTTTTAGTGAATTGTGGAATTTCATTTCTCTTACTTATCAGAAGTATTTATTTGCTTTTATTCTTTACGGATGGATTATGCATATTTCACAACTAAATAGCCCCACAAAAGTTGCTTTACGGCTACGGTTTTGTTGCTTATGAAAGCAAATAGCAGCCTTGTGATGGCTAAAGAACTGATATCATTAATGAAAATTTTCTTTAGGAACATTTTTTCTTTTCTTTCTAGTGTTCTTTTTTGAATGTATGAATTCGACTTGTCAAAGGGAGTCATCGTCCGTGGTAGAATCTCAATGTTTGGGTTTTATGGACTTGTTGATGTTATTTTCATCTTTGGAGTTCGTTTCACAGTTCCCTTTGAAATAATTATATCATCTTATTCATCTTTATTTCCATGTTTAATCAATCTTTGTTATTCAGGAAAAAAGGAATAGGAAAGAGCACAAGGGTTCTACTGTTCACAGTTAAAGGAAAACATTTGATAAATCGGAGTTACAACTACAAACAGCCATAACTTTTGACTCAGGCATCGAAACGACTATTATAATATATCAAATCGAAGCTCGTAACGATTCCTAAATTCCATGCTTGTGTGGAAAAATAATCTCCGTTTTTCGAACTCAAATTCCAACGTTTACATCACCTACCGGGGGTTTTAAGTTTTCGTCGCACCTATTCCGTTTTATTTGGTTTCGGATTTGTTCAATGAGACTATAACGGAGATTGAGGTGCCGACCAGGAATGTATATAAAAATATTCTAAAGATTCTCAATTTCCAACAAAAATTCTCAAGATCATACAAATATTCTTATGATCATTCACAAGGGATAGATTTGGAAAATTAAATGTAAAGATTAATTCTAATAGAAATTAATTTTTTTTATTTAATTATGGGCCTTTTATGTTTAACGATTGTTTTTTGTGAATTGTGGAATTTCATTTCCCTTACTTATAATAAGTATTTATATGCTTTTATTCTTTACGGATGGATTATGCATATTTCACAACTAAATAGCCCCACAAAAGTTGCATTATGTCTACCGTTTTGTTGCTTATGAAAGAAAATAGTAGCCTTGCGATGGCTAAAAAACTGATATCATTAATGAAAATGTTCTTTAGGAAGATTTTTTTCTATTCTTTCAAGTGTTCTTAATTGAATGTATGAATTTGACTTGTCAAAGGGAGTGATCATCCTTGGGGGAATCTCAATGTTGGGGTTTTATGCACTTGTTGATGCTATTTTCATCTTTGGAGTTCGTTTCACAGTTCCCTTTGAAATAATTATATCATCTTATTCATCTTTATTTCCATGTTTAATCAATCTTTGTTATTCAGGAAAAAAGGAATAGGAAAGAGCACAAGGGTTCTACTGTTCACAGTTAAAGGAAAACATTTGATAAATCGGAGTTACAACTACAAACAGCCATAACTTTTGACTCAGGCATCGAAACGACTATAATAATATATCAAATCGAAGCTCTTAACGATTCCAAAATTCCGATTTTCCCAGAAAAATAAGTTCCTTTTTCGAACCTAAATTCCAACGTTTACATCACCTGTCGAGGGTTTTAATTTTTCGCCGCACCTATTCCATTTTATTTTGTTTCGGATTTGTTCAATGTGACTATAACGGAGATTGAGGTGGTGAACCGGAGTGTATATAAAAATATTCTAAAGATTCTCAATTTCCAAAAAATATTCTCAAGATCATACAAATATTCTTATGATCATTCACAAGGGATAGATTTGCAATATTAAATGTAAAGATTAATTCTGAAAGAAATAAATTTTTTTTATTTAATTATGTGCCTTTTTTATTTAACAATTTTATTTTTAGTGAATTGTGGAACTTCATTTCTCTTACTTATCATACGTATTTATATGCTTTTATTCTTTACGGATGGATTATACATATTTCACAACTAAATAGCACCACAAAAGGTGCATTGCGTCTACAGTTTTGTTGCTTAAGAAAGAAAATAGTAGCCTTGTGATGGCTAAAAAACTGATATCATTAATGAAAATGTTCTTTAGGATGATTTCTTCTTTCCTTTCAAGTGTTCTTGATTGAAGGTATGAATTCAACTTGTCAAAGGGAGTGATCATCCTTGGGGGAATCTCAATGTTGGGGTTTTATGCACTTGTTGATGCTATTTTCATCTTTGGAGTTCGTTTCACAGTTCCCTTTGAAATATTTATATCATCTTATTCATCTTTATTTCCATGTTTAATCATTCTTTGTTATTCAGGAAAAAAGGAGTAGGAATGAGAACGAGGGCTCTACTGTACACAGTTAAAAGAAAACATTTGATAAATAGGAGTTACAACTACAAACAAGCATAGCTTTTAACTCATGTATAGAAACGACTACTATAATATATCAAATCGAAGCTCTTAACCATTCCTAAATTTCGAGTTGCCTCGAAAAATAAGCTCCTTTTTCGAACTCAAATTCCAACGTTTACATCACCTGTCAAGGGTTTTAAGTTTTACCCGCACCTATTCCGTTTTATTTCGTTTCAGATTTGTTCATTGCGACTATAACGGAGATTGATGTGTTCAACAGGAGTGTATATAAAAATATTCTAAAGATGCTCAATTTCCAACAAATATTCTCAAGATCATACAAATATTCTCATGATCATACAGAAGGGATAGATTTGGAATATTAAATGTAAAGATTAATTCTGAAAGAAATTAATTTTTTTTTATTTAATTATGGGCCTTTGATATTTAACGATTTTGTTTTAGTGAATTGTGAAATTTCATTTCTCTTACATATCATAAGTATTTATATGCTTTTATTCTTTACGGATGGATTATGCATATTTCACAACTAAATAGCCCCACAAAAGTTGCATTACGTCTACGGTTTTGTTGCTTATGAAAGAAAATAGTAGCCTTGTGATGGCTAAAAAACTGATATCATTAATGAAAATGTTGTTTAGGAAGATTTTTTCTTTTCTTTCAAGTGTTCTTGATTGAATGTATGAACTCGACTTATCAAAGGGAGTGATCATCCTTGGGGGAATCTCAATGTTGGGGTTTTATGGACTTGTTGATGTTATTTTCATCTTTTCAGTTCGTTTCATAGTTCCCTTTGAAATAATTGTATCATCTTATTCATCTTTATTTCCATGTTTAATCAATCTTTGTTATTCATAAAAAAAGGAGTGGGAAAGAGAACAAGGGTTCTACTATTCACAGTTAAAAGAAAACATTTGATAAATCGGAGTTACAACTACAAACAACCACAACTTTTTACTCAGGTATAGAAATGACTATAATAATATTTCAAATCGAAGCTCTTAATGATTCCTCAATTCTGAGTTGCCCGGAAAAAGAAGCTCCTTTTTCGAACTCAAATTCCAACGTTTACATCACCTGTCGAGGGTTTTAAGTTTTCGCCGCACCTATTCCGTTTTATTTCATTTCGGATTTGTTCAATGCGACTATAACGGAGATTGAGGTGTTGAACAGGAGTGTATACAAAAATATTCTAAAGATTCTCAATTTCCAACAAATATTCTCAAGATCATTCAAATATTCTCATGATCATTCACAAGGGATAGATTTGGAATATTAAATGTAAAGATTAATTCTGAAAGAAATTAATTTTTTTTATTTAATTATGGGCCTTTTATATTTAACGATTTTATTTTTAGTGAATTGTGTAATTTCATTTCTCTTACTTATAATAAGTATTTATATGCTTTTATTCTTTACGGATGGATTATGCATATTTCACAACTAAATAGCCCCACAAAAGGTGCATTGTGTCTACGGTTTTGTTGCTTAAGAAAGAAAATAGTAGCCTTGTGATGGCTAAAAAGCTGATATCATTAATGAAAATGTTCTTTAGGAAGATTTTTTAATTTCTTTCAAGTGTTCTTGATTGGATGTATGAATTCGACTTGTCAAAGGGAGTGATCATCCTTGGGGGAATCTCAATGTTGGGGTTTTATGCACTTGTTGATGCTATTTTCATCTTTGGAGTTCGTTTCATAGTTCCCTTTGAAATAATTATATCATCTTATTCATCTTTATTTCCATGTTTAATCAATCTTTGTTATTCAGGAAAAAAGGAGTAGGAAATAGTACAAGGGTTCTACTGTTCACAGTTAAAGGAAAACATTTGATAAATCGGAGTTACAACTACAAACAACCATAACTTTTGACTCAGGCATCGAAATGACTATAATAATATATCAAATCGAAGCTCTTAACGATTCCTAAATTCTGAATTTCCCGGAAAAAGAAGTTCCTTTTTTGAACCAAAATTCCAACGTTTACATCACCTGTCGAGGGTTTTAAGTTTTCGCAGCACCTATTCCATTTTATTTCGTTTTGGATTTGTTCAATGCGACTATAACGGAGATTGAGGTGGTGAACAAGAGTGTATACAAAAATATTCTAAAGATTCTCAATTTCCAACAAATATTCTCAAGATCATTCAAATATTCTTCTCATCATTCACAAGGGATAGATTTGGAATATTAAATGTAAAGATTAATTTTGAAAGAAATTAATTTCTTTTATTTAATTATGGGCCTTTTATGTTTAACGATTTTATTTTTAGTGAATTGTGGAATTTGATTTCTCTTGCATATCATAAGTATTTATATGCTTTTATTCTTTACGGATGGATTATGCATATTTCACAACTAAATAGCCCCACAAAAGTTGCATTACGTCTACGGTTTTGTTGCTTATGAAAGAAAATAGTAGCCTTGTGATGGCTAAAAAACTGATATCATTAATGAAAATGTTGTTTAGGAAGATTTTTTCTTTTCTTTCAAGTGTTCTTGATTGAATGTATGAACTCGACTTATCAAAGGGAGTGATCATCCTTGGGGGAATCTCAATGTTGGGGTTTTATGGACTTGTTGATGTTATTTTCATCTTTTCAGTTCGTTTCATAGTTCCCTTTGAAATAATTGTATCATCTTATTCATCTTTATTTCCATGTTTAATCAATCTTTGTTATTCATAAAAAAAGGAGTGGGAAAGAGAACAAGGGTTCTACTGTTCACAGTTAAAAGAAAACATTTGATAAATCGGAGTTACAACTACAAACAACCACAACTTTTGACTCAGGTATAGAAATGACTATAATAATATTTCAAATCGAAGCTCTTAATGATTGCTCAATTCTGAGTTGCCCGGAAAAAGAAGCTCCTTTTTCGAACTCAAATTCCAACGTTTACATCACCTGTCGAGGGTTTTAAGTTTTCGCCGCACCTATTCCGTTTTATTTCATTTCAGATTTGTTCAATGCGACTATAACGGAGATTGAGGTGTTGAACAGGAATGTATACAAAAATATTCTAAAGATTCTCAATTTCCAACAAATATTTTCAAGATCATTCAAATATTCTCATGATCATTCACAAGGGATAGATTTGGAATATTAAATGTAAAGATTAATTCTGAAAGAAATTAATTTTTTTTATTTAATTATGGGCCTTTTATATTTAACGATTTTATTTTTAGTGAATTGTGTAATTTCATTTCTCTTACTTATAATAAGTATTTATATGCTTTTATTCTTTACGGATGGATTATGCATATTTCACAACTAAATAGCCCCACAAAAGGTGCATTGTGTCTACGGTTTTGTTGCTTAAGAAAGAAAATAGTAGCCTTGTGATGGCTAAAAAACTGATATCATTAATGAAAATGTTCTTTAGGAAGATTTTTTAATTTCTTTCAAGTGTTCTTGATTGGATGTATGAATTCGACTTGTCAAAGGGAGTGATCATCCTTGGGGGAATCTCAATGTTGGGGTTTTATGCACTTGTTGATGCTATTTTCATCTTTGGAGTTCGTTTCATAGTTCCCTTTGAAATAATTATATCATATTATTCATCTTTATTTCCATGTTTAATCAATCTTTGTTATTCAGGAAAAAAGGAGTAGGAAAGAGTACAAGGGTTCTACTGTTCACAGTTAAAGGAAAACATTTGATAAATCGGAGTTACAACTACAAACAACCATAACTTTTGACTCAGGCATCGAAATGACTATAATAATATATCAAATCGAAGCTCTTAACGATTCCTAAATTCTAAATTTCCCGGAAAAAGAAGTTCCTTTTTTGAACCAAAATTCCAACGTTTACATCACCTGTCGAGGGTTTTAAGTTTTCGCCGCACCTATTCCGTTTTATTTCGTTTTGGATTTGTTCAATGAGACTATAACGGAGATTGAGGTGGTGAACAGGAGTGTATACAAAAATATTCTAAAGATTCTCAATTTCCAACAAATATTCTCAAGATCATTCAAATATTCTTCTCATCATTCACAAGGGATAGATTTGGAATATTAAATGTAAAGATTAATTTTGAAAGAAATTAATTTCTTTTATTTAATTATGGGCCTTTTATGTTTAACGATTTTATTTTTAGTGAATTGTGGAATTTTATTTCTCTTGCATATCATAAGTATTTATATGCTTTTATTCTTTACGGATGGATTATGCATATTTCACAACTAAATAGCCCCACAAAAGTTGCATTGCGTCTACGGTTTTGTTGCTTATGAAAGAAAATAGTAGCCTTGTGATGGCTAAAAAACTGATATCATTAATGAAAATGTTCTTTAGGAAGATTTTTTCTTTTCTTTCTAGTGTTCTTGATTGAATGTATGAATTCGACTTGTTAAAGGAAGTGATCAACCTTGGTGGCATCTCAATGTTGGGGTTTTATGGACTTGTTGATGTTATTTTCATCTTTGGAGTTCGTTTCATAGTTACCTTTGAAATAATTGTATCCTCTTATTCATCTTTATTTCCATGTTTAATAAATCTTTGTTGTTCATAAAAAAAGGAGTGGGAAAGAGAACAAGAGTTCTACTGTTCATAGTTAAAGGAAAACATTTGATAATCGGAGTTACAACTACAAACAAGCATAGCTTTTAACTCATGTATTGAAACGACTATAATAATATATCAAATCGAAGCTCTTACCAATTCCTAAATTCCAAGTTTCCCAGAAAAAGGAGCTCCTTTTTCGAACTCAAATTCCAACGTTTACATCACCTGTCGAGGGTTTTAAGTTTTCGGCGCACCTATTCCGTTTTATTTCGTTTCGGATTTGTTCAATGCGACTATAACGGAGATTGAGGTGTTGAACATGAGTGTATATAAAATATTCTAAAGATTCTCAATTTCCAACAAATATTCTCAAGATCATACAAATATTCTTATGATCCTTCACAAGGGATAGATTTGGAATATTAAATGTAAAGATTAATTCTAAAAGAAATTAATTTTTTTTATTTAATTATGGGCTTTTATGTTTAACGATTTTATTTTTACTGAAATGTGGAATTTCATTTCTCTTACTTATCATAAGTATTTATATGCTTTTATTCTTTACGAATGGCTTATGCATATTTCATAACTAAATAGCCCCACAAAAGTTGCATGGCGTCTACGGTTTTGTTGCTTATGAAAGAAAATAGCAGCCTTGTGATCGCTAAAGAACTAAAATCATTAATGAAAATGTTCTTAAGGAATATTTTTTCTTTTCTTTCTAGTGTTCTTGATTGAATGTATGAATTCGACTTGTCAAAGGAAGTGATCATCCTTGGTGGCATCTCAATGTTGGGGTTTTACGGACTTGTTTATGTTATTTTCATCTTTGATGTTCGTTTCATAGTTACCTTTGAAATAATTGTATCATCTTGATTTCCATATTTAATCAATCTTTGTTATTCATAAAAAAAGGAGTAGGAAAGAGAACAAGGGTTCTACTGTTCACAATTAAAAGAAAACATTTGATAAATCAGAGTTACAACTACAAACAGCCATAACTTTTGACTCAGGAATCGAAACGACTATAACAATATATCAAATCGAAGCTCGTAACGATTCCTAAACTCCAAGTTACCCGGAAAAAGAAGCTCCTTTTTAGAACTCAATTCCAATGTTTACATCCCCTGTCGAGGGCTTTAAGTTTTCGCCGCACCTATTCTGTTTTATTTCGTTTCAGATTTGTTCAATGCGACTATAACGGAGATTGAGGTGTTGAACAAGAGTGTATATAAAAATATTCTAAAGATTCTCAATTTCCAACAAATATTCTCAAGATCATACAAATATTCTTATGATCATTCATTAGGGATAGATTTGGAACATTAAATGTAAAGATTAATTCTTAAAGAAATTAATTTTTTTTTATTTAATTATGAACCTTTTATGTTTAACGATTTTATTTTTAGTGAACTATGGAATTTCATTTCTCTTTCTTATCATAAGTATTTATATGATTTTATTCTTTACGGATGGATTATGCATATTTCACAACTAAATAGCCCCATAAAAGTTGCATTGCGTCTACGGTTTTGTTGCTTATGAAAGAAAATAGGAGCCTTGTGATGGCTAAAGAACTGATATCATTAATGAAAATATTCTTTAGGATGATTTCTTCTTTCCTTTCTAGTGTTCTTGATTGAATGTATGAATTTGACTTTTCAAAGGAAGTGATCATCCTTGGTGGCATCTCAATGTTGGGGTTTTATGCACTTGTTGATGCTATTTTCATCTTTGGAGTTCGTTTCATAGTTCCCTTTGAAATAATTATATAATCTTATTCATCTTTATTTCCATGTTTAATCAATCTTTGTTATTCAGGAAAAAAGGAGTAGGAATGAGAACAAGGGTTCTACGGTTCACAGTTAAAAGAAAACATTTGATAAATCAGAGTTACAACTACAAACAACCACAACTTTTGACTCAGGTATAGAAATGACTATAATAATATTTGAAATCGAAGCTCTTAATGATTCCTCAATTCTGAGTTTCCCGGAAAAAGAAGCTCCTTTTTCGAACTCAAATTCCAACGTTTACATCACCTGTCGAGGGTTTTAAGTTTTCGCCGCACCTATTCCTTTTTATTTCATTTCGGATTTGTTCAATGCGACTATAACGGAGATTGAGGTGTTGAACAGGAGTGTATACAAAAATATTCTAAAGATTCTCAATTTCCAAAAAATATTCTCAAGATCATTCAAATATTCTCATGATCATTCACAAGGGATAGATTTGGAATATTAAATGTAAAGATTAATTCTGAAAGAAATTAATTTTTTTTATTTAATTATGGGCCTTTTATATTTAACGATTTTATTTTTAGTGAATTGTGTAATTTCATTTCTCTTACTTATAATAAGTATTTATATGCTTTTATTCTTTACGGATGGATTATGCATATTTCACAACTAAATAGCCCCACAAAAGGTGCATTGTGTCTACGGTTTTGTTGCTTAAGAAAGAAAATAGTAGCCTTGTGATGGCTAAAAAACTGATATCATTAATGAAAATGTTCTTTAGGAAGATTTTTTAATTTCTTTCAAGTGTTCGTGATTAGATGTATGAATTCGACTTGTCAATGGGAGTGATCATCCTTGGGGGAATCTCAATGTTGGGGTTTTATGCACTTGTTGATGCTATTTTCATCTTTGGAGTTCGTTTCACAGTTCCCTTTGAAATAATTATATCATCTTATTCATCTTTATTTCCATGTTTAATCAATCTTTGTTATTCAGGAAAAAAGGAGTAGGAAAGAGTACAAGGGTTCTACTGTTCACAGTTAAAGGAAAACATTTGATAAATCGGAGTTACAACTACAAACAACCATAACTTTTGACTCAGGCATCGAAATGACTATAATAATATATCAAATCGAAGCTCTTAACGATTCCAAAATTTTGATTTTCCCGGAAAAAGAAGTTCCTTTTTTGAACTAAAATTCCAACGTTTACATCACCTGTCGAGGGTTTTAAGTTTTCACCGCACCTATTCCGTTTTATTTCGTTTTGGATTTGTTCAATGCGACTATAACGGAGATTGAGGTGGTGAACAGGAGTGTATATAAAAATATTTTAAAGATTCTCAATTTCCAACAAATATTCTTATGATCATTCACAAGGGATAGATTTGGAATATTAAATGTTAAGATTAATTCTGAAAGAAATTAATTTTTTTTATTTAATTATGGGCTTTTTATATTTAACGATTTTATTTTTAGTGAATTGTGGAATTTCATTTCTCTTACTTTTCATAAGTATTTATATGCTTTTATTCTTTACGGATAGATTATGCATATTTCACAACTAAATTGCCCCACAAAAGGTGCATTGCGTCTACGGTTTTGTTGCTTAAGAAAGAAAGTAGTAACCTTGTGATGGCTAAAAAACTAATATCATTAATGAAAATTTTCTTTAGGATGATTTTTTCTTTTCTTTCAAGTGTTCTTGATTGAATGTATGAATTTGACTTGTCAAAGGGAGTGATCATCCTTGGTGGCATCTCAATTTTTGGATTTTATGCACGTGTTGATGTTATTTTCATCTTTGGAGTTCGTTTTACAGTTCCCTTTGAAATAATTATATCATCTTATTCATCTTTATTTCCACGTTTAATCATTCTTTGTTATTCAGAAAAAAAGGAGTAGGAATGAGAACGAGGGTTCTACTGTTCACAGTTAAAAGAAAACATTTGATAAATCGGAGTTACAACTACAAACAAGCTTAGCTTTTAACTCATGTATCGAAACGACTATTATAATATATCAAATCAAAGCTCTTAACGATTCCCAAATTCCGAGTTGCCCGGAAAAATAAGCTCCTTTTTCGAACTCAAATTCCAACCTTTACATCACCTACCGAGGGTTTTAAGAGTTCGCCGCACCTATTCCGTTTTATTTCGTTACGGATTTGTTCAATGCGACTATAACGGAGATAGAGGTGTTGAACATGAGTGTATATAAAAATATTTTAAAGATTCTCAATTTCCAACAAATATTCTTGTGATCATTCACAAGTGATAGATTTGGAATATTAAATGTAAAGATCAATTCTGAAAGAAATTAATTTTTTTTTGTTTAATTATGGGCCTTTTATATTTAACGATTTTGTTTTAGTGAATTGTGGAATTTCATTTCTCTTACTTATCATAAGTATTTATATGCTTTTATTCTTTAGGGTTGGATTATGCATATTTCACAACTAAATAGCCCCACAAAAGTTGCATTACGTCTATGGTTTTGTTGCTTATGAAAGAAAATAGTAGCCTTGTGATTTACTAAAAAACTGATATCATTAATGAAAATGTTCTTTAGGAAGATTTTTTCTTTTCTTTCAAGTGTTCTTGATTGAATGTATGAATTCGACTTGTCAAAGGGAGTGATCATCCCTGGGGGAATCTCAATGTTGGGGTTTTATGGACTTGTTGATGTTATTTTCATCTTTGGAGTTCGTTTCACAGTTCCCTTTGAAATAATTGTATCATCTTATTCATGTTTATTTCCATGTTTAATAAATTTTTGTTATTCATAAAAAAAGGAGTAGGAAAGAGAACAAGGGTTCTACTGTTCAGAGTTACAAGAAAACATTTGATAAATCAGAGTTACAACTACAAACAGCCATAACTTTTGACTCAGATATCGAAATGAATATAATAATATATCAAATTGAAGCTCTTAATGATTGCTAAATTCCGTGTTGCCCGGAAAAAGAAGCTCCTTTTTCGAACTCAAATTCCAACGTTTACATCACCTGTCAAGGGTTTTAAGTTTTAGCCGGACCTATTCCGTTTTATTTCGTTTTGGATTTGTTCATTGCGACTATAACGGAGATTGAGGTGTTCAACAGGATTGTATATAAAAATATTCTAAAGATTCTCAATTTCCAAAAAATATTCTAAAGATCATACAAATATTCTTATGATCATTCACAAGGGATAGATTTGCAATATTAAATGTAAAGATTAATTCTGAAAGAAATTAATTTTTTTTATTTAATTATGTGCCTTTTTTATTTAACAATTTTATTTTTAGTGAATTGTGGAACTTCATTTCTCTTACTTATCATACGTATTTATATGCTTTTATTCTTTACGGATGGATTATACATATATCACAACTAAATAGCCCCACAAAAGGTGCATTGCGTCTACAGTTTTGTTGCTTAAGAAAGAAAATAGTAGCCTTGTGATGGCTAAAAAATTGATATCAATAATGAAAATGTTCTTTAGGATGATTTCTTCTTTCCTTTCAAGTGTTCTTGATTGAATGTATGAATTCAACTTGTCAAAGGGAGTGATCATCCTTGGGGGAATCTAAATGTTGGGGTTTTATGCACTTGTTGATGCTATTTTCGTCTTTGGAGTTCGTTTCACAGTTCCCTTTGAAATAATTATATCATCTTATTCATCTTTATTTCCATGTTTAATCAATCTTTGTTATTCAGGAAAAAAGGAGTAGGAAAGAGTACAAGGGTTCTACTGTTCACAGTTAAAGGAAAACATTTGATAAATCAGAGTTACAACTACAAATAGCCATAACTTTTGACTCAAGCATCGAAACGACTATAATAATATATCAAATCGAAGCTCTTAACGATTCCTAAATTCTGAATTTCCCGGAAAAAGAAGTTCCTTTTCCGAACCAAAATTCCAACGTTTACATCACCTGTCGAGGGTTTTAAGTTTTCCCCGCACCTATTCTGTTTTATTTCGTTTTGGATTTGTTCAATGCGACTATAACGTAGATTGAGGTGGTGAATAGAAGTGTATATAAAAATATTCTAAAGATTCTCAATTTCCAACAAATATTCTCAACATCATACAAATATTCTTATGATCATTCACAAGGGATAGATTTGGAATATTAAATGTTAAGATTAATTCTGAAAGAAATTAATTTTTTTTATTTAATTATGGGTCTTTTATATTTAACTATTTTATTTTTAGTGAATTGGGGAATTTCATTTCTCTTACTTTTCATAAGTATTTATATGCTTTTATTCTTTATGGATAGATTATGCATATTTCACAACTAAATAGCCCCACAAAAGGTGCATTGCGTCTACGGTTTTGTTGCTTAAGAAAGAAAGTAGTAACCTTGTGATGGCTAAAAAACTTATATCATTAATGAAAATTTTCTTTAGGATGAGTTTTTCTTTTCTTTCAAGTGTTCTTGATTGAATGTATGAATTTGACTTGTCATAGGGAGTGATCATCCTTGGTGGCATCTCAATTTTTGGATTTTATGCACGTGTTGATGTTATTTTCATCTTTGGAGTTCGTTTCACAGTTCCCTTTGAAATAATTATATCATCTTATTCATCTTTATTTCCACGTTTAATCATTCTTTGTTATTCAGGAAAAAAGGAGTAGGAATGAGAACGAGGGTTCTACTGTTCACAGTTAAAAGAAAACATTTGATAAATCGGAGTTACAACTACAAACAAGCTTAGCTTTTAACTCATGTATCGAAACGACTATTATAATATATCAAATCAAAGCTCTTAACGATTCCTAAATATTGAGTTCCCTGGGAAAAGAAGCTCCTTTTTCGAACTCAAATTCCAACGTTTACATAACCTGTCGAGGGTTTTAAGTTTTCGCCGCACCTATTCCGTTTTATTTCGTTTCGGATTTGTTCAATGCGACTATAACGGAGATTGAGGTGTTGAACAAGAGTGTATATAATAATATTCTAAAGATTCTCAATTTCCAACAAATATTCTCAAGATCATTCAAATATTCTTCTCATCATTCACAAGGGATAGATTTGGAATATTAAATGTAAAGATTAATTTTGAAAAAATTAATTTCTTTTATTTAATTATGGGCCTTTTATGTTTAACGATTTTATTTTTAGTGAATTGTGGAATTTGATTTCTCTTGAATATCATAAGTATTTATATGCTTTTATTCTTTACGGATGGATTATGCATATTTCACAACTAAATAGCCCCACAAAAGTTGCATTCTGTCTACGGTTTTGTTGCTTATGAAAGTAAATAGCAGCCTTGTGATGGCTAAAAAACTGATATCATTAATGAAAATGTTCTTTAGGAAGATTTTTTCTTTTCTTTCTAGTGTTCTTGATTGAATGTATGAATTCGACTTGTTAAAGGAAGTGATCAACCCTGGTGGCATCTCAATGTTGGGGTTTTATGGACTTGTTGATGTTATTTTCATCTTTGGAGTTCGTTTCATAGTTACCTTTGAAATAATTGTATCCTCTTATTCATCTTTATTTCCATGTTTAATAAATCTTTGTTCTTCATAAAAAAAGGAGTGGGAAAGAGAACAAGAGTTCTACTGTTCATAGTTAAAGGAAAACATTTGATAATCGGAGTTACAACTACAAACAAGCATAGCTTTTAACTCATGTATTGAAACGACTATAATAATATATCAAATCGAAGCTCTTACCAATTCCTAAATTCCGAGTTTCCCAGAAAAGGGAGCTCCTTTTTCAAACTCAAATTCCAACGTTTACATCACCTGTCGAGGGTTTTAAGTTTTCGGCGCACCTATTCCGTTTTATTTCGTTTCGGATTTGTTCAATGCGACTATAACGGAGATTGAGGTGTTGAACATGAGTGTATATAAAAATATTCTAAAGATTCTCAATTTCCAACAAATATTCTCAAGATCATACAAATATTCTTATGATCATTCACAAGGGATAGATTTGGAACATTAAATGTAAAGATTAATTCTTAAAGAAATTAATTTTTTTTTATTTAATTATGAACCTTTTATGTTTAACGATTTTATTTTTAGTGAACTATGGAATTTCATTTCTCTTTCTTATCATAGGTATTTATATGCTTTTATTCTTTACGGATGGATTATGCATATTTCACAACTAAATAGCCCCACAAAAGTTGCATTGCGTCTACGGTTTTGTTGCTTATGAAGGAAAATAGGAGCCTTGTGATGGCTAAAGAACTGATATCATTAATGAAAATATTCTTTAGGATGATTTCTTCTTTCCTTTCTAGTGTTCTTGATTGAATGTATGAATTCGACATGTGAAAGGGTGTGAATATCCTTGGTGGCATCTCAATGTTGGGGTTTTATGGACTTGTTGTTGTTATTTTCATCTTTGGAGTTCGTTTCATAGTTCCGTTTGAAATAATTTTATCATCTTATTCATCTTGATTTCCATTTTGAATCAATCTTTCTTCTTCATAAAAAAAGGAGTAGGAAAGAAAACAAGGGTTCTACTATTCACAGTTAAAAAAAACATTTGATAAATCGCAGTTACAACCACAAATAGCCATATCTTTTGACTCAGGAATCGAAACGACTATAATAATATATCAAATAGAAGCCCTTAACGATTCCTAAATTTAGAGTTTCCCGGAAAAAGAAGCTCCTTTTTCGAACTCAAATTCCAACGTCTACATCACCTGCCGAGGGTTTTAAGTTTTCGCCGCATCTATTCCATTTCATTTCGTTTCGGATTTGTTCAATGTGACTATAACGGAGATTGAGGTGTTGAACAGGAGTGTATATAAAAATATTCTAAAGATTCTCAATTTCCAACAAATATTCTCAAGATCATACAAATATTGTAATGATCATTCACAAGGGATAGATTTGAAATATTAAATGTAAAGATTAATTCTAAAAGAAATTAATTTTTTTTATTTAAGTATGGGCCTTTTATGTTTAACGATTTTATTTTTAGTGCATTGTTGAATTTCATTTTTCTTACTTATCATAAGTATTTATATGCTTTTATTCTTTACGGATGGATTATGCATATTTCACAACTAAATAGCCCCACAAAAGGTGCATTGCGTGGACGGTTTTGTTGCTTATGAAAGAAAACAACAGCCTTGTGATGGCTAAAGAACTACTATCATTAATCAAAATGTTCTTTAGGAAGATTTTTTCCTTCTTTCTAGTGTTCTTGATTGAATGTATGAATTCGACTTGTCAAAGGGAGTGAACATCCTTAGTGGCATCTCAATGTTGGGGTTTTATGGACTTATTGATGTTATTTTCATCTTTGGAATTCGTTTCACAGATCCCTTTGAAATAATTATATCATTTTATTCATCTTTATTTCCATGTTTTATCAATCTTTGTTATACATAAAAAAAGGAGTAGGAAAGCGAACAAGGGTTCTATTGTTCACAGTTAAAAGAAAACATTTAATATATCGGAGTTACAACTACAAACAACTATAACTTTTGACTCATGCATCGAAACATCTATTATAATATATCAAATTGAAAATCGTTACGATTCCTAAATTCTGAGCCTCCTTGGAAAAAGAAGCTCATTTTTAGAATTCAAATTCCACCGTTTACACCACCTACCGAGGGTTTTAAGTTTTTGTCGTACTTATTCCGTTTTATTTCGTTTCAGATTTATTCAATGAGACTATAACAGAGATTGAGGTGAAAACCAGGAGTGTGTTTAAAATTTTTCTAAAGATTCTCAATATCCAACAAATATTACCAAGATCATACAAATATTCGTATGATCATTTACAAGGGATAGATTTGGAATATTAAATGTAAAGATTAATTTTGAAAGAAATTAATTTTTTTAATTTAATTATGCGCCTTTTATGTTTAACGATTTCATTTTTAGTAAAATGTGGAATTTCATTTCTCTTACTTATCATAAGTATTTATATGCTTTTAATCTTTACGGATGGATTATGCATATTTCACAACTAAATAGCCCCACAAAAGTTGCATTGCGTCTATGGTTTTGTTGCTGATGAAAGAAAATAGTAGCCTTGTGATGGCTAAAGAACTGATATCATTAATGAAAATGTTCTTTAGGAAGATTTTTTTCTTTCTTTGTAGTGTTCTTGATTGAATGTATGAATTCGACTTGTCCAAGGGAGTGATCATCCTTGGTGGCATCTCAATGTTAGGGTTTTATGGACTTGTTGATGTTATTTTCATCTTTGGAGTTCGTTTCATAGTTACCTTTGAAATAATTGTATCATCTTATTTATCTTTATTTCCATGTGTAATCAATCTTTGTTCTTCATAAAAAAAGGAATAGGAAAGAGAACAAGGTTTCTACTGTTCATAGTTAAAAAAAACATTTGATAAATCGGAGTTACAACTACAAACAACCATAACTTTTGACTCATGTATCGAAACGTCTATTATAATATATCAAATCGAAGCTCGTTACGATTCCAACATTTGGAGCATGCCTGGAAAAAGAAGCTCATTTTTAGAATTCAAACTCCACTATTTAGACCACCTACCGAGGGTTTTAAGTTTTCGCCACACCTATTTCGTTTTATTTCGTTTCGGGTTTGTTCAATGCGACTATAACGGAGATTGAGGTGCCGACCAGGAGTGTGTTTAAAATTTTTATAAAGATTCTCAATATCCACCAAATATTCTCAAGATCATACAAATATTCGTATGATCATTCACAAGGGATAGATTTGGAATATTAAATGTAAAGATTAATTTTGAAAGAAATTATTATTTTTTTATTTAATTATGGGCCTATTATATTTAACGATTTTATTTTTAGTGAATTGTGGAATTTCATTTCTCTTACATATCATAAGTATATATATGCATTTATTCTTTATGGATGGATTATGCATATTTCACAACTAAATAGCCCCACAAAAGTTGTATTACATCTACGGTTTTGTTGCTTATGAATGAAAATAGCAACCTTGTGATGGCTAAACAACTGATATCATTAATGAAAATGTTCTTTAGGAAGATTTTCTATTTTCTTTCTAGTGTTCTTGATTGAATGTATGAATTCGACTTGTCAAAGGGAGTGATCATCCTTGGTGGAATCTCAATGTTGGGGTATTATGGACTTGTTGATGTTATTTTCATCTTTGGAGTTTGTTTCATAGTTCCCTTTGAAATAATTGTATCATCTTATTCATCTTGATTTCCATTTTTAATCAATCTTTGTTCTTCATAGAAAAAGGAGTAGGAAAGAGAACAAGGGTTCTACTATTCACAGTTAAAAAAACATTTGATAAATCGTAGTTACAACTACAAACAGCCATAACTTTTGACTCAGGTATCGAAACGACTATTATAATATATCAAATCGAAGCTCTTAACGATTCCTAAATTCCGAGTTTCCCGGAAAAAGAAGCTCCTTTTTCGAACTCAAATTCCAACGTTTACATCACCTACCGAGGGTTTTAAGTTTTCGCTGCACCTATTCCGTTTTATTTCGTTTCAGATTTATTCAATGCGACTATAACGGAGATTGAGGTGCCGACCAGGAGTGTGTTTAAAAATTTTCTAAATATTCTCAATATATAACAAATATTCTCAAGATCATACAAATATTGTTATGATCATTCACAAGGGATAGATTTGGGATATTATATGTAAAGATTAATTCTGAAAGAAATTAATTTTTTTAATTTCATTATGGGCCTTATATGTTTAACGATTTTATTTTTAGTGAATTTTAGAATTTCATTTCTCTTACATATCATAAGTACTTGTATGCTTTTATTCTTTACAGATGGATTATGCATATTTCCCAACTAAATAGCCCCACAAAAGTTGCATTACGTCTTCGGTTTTGTTGCTTATGAAAGAAAATAGCAGCCTTGTGATGGCTAAAGAACTGATATCATTAATGAAAATGTTCTTTAGGAAGATTTTTTCTTTTCTTTCAAGTGTTCTTGATTGAATGTATGAATTCGAATTGTCAAAGGGAGTGATCATCCTTGGGGAAATCTCAATGTTGGGGTTTTATGGACTTGTTGATGTTATTTTCATCTTTGGAGTTCGTTTCACAGTTCCCTTTGAAATAATTGTATCATCTTATTCATCTATATTTCCATGTTTAATCAATCTTTGTTATACATAAAAAAAGGAGTAGGAAAGAGAACAAGGGTTCTACTGTTCACAGTTTAAAGAAAACATTTGATAAAACGGAGTTACAACTACAAACAAGCATCGCTTTTAACTTATGTATCGAAACGCCAATTATAATATATCAAATCGAAGCTCTTAACGATTCCTAAATTCAGAGTTGCCCGGAAAAAGAAGCTCCATTTTCGAACTCAAATTCCAACGTTTACATCACCTGCCGAGGGTTTTAAGTTTTCGCCACATCTATTCCGTTTTATTTCGTGTCGGATTTGTTCAATGCGACTATAATGGAGATTGAGGTGTTGAACAGGAGTGTATATAAAAATATTCTAAAGATTCTCAATTTCCAAAAAAAATTCTCAAGATCATACAAATATTCTTATGATCATTCACAAGGAATAGATTTGGAATATTAAATGTAAACATAAATTCTGAAAGAAATTAATTTTTTTTATTTAATTATGGGCCTTTTATATTTAACAATTTTGTTTTAGTGAATTGTGGAATTTCATTTCTCTTAGTTATCATATTTCACAACTAAATAGCCCCACAAAAGTAGCGTTACGTCTACGGTTTTGTTGCTTATGAAAGAAAATAGCTGTCTTGTGATGGCTAAGAAACTGATATCATTAATGAAAATGTTCTTTAGGAAGATGTTTTCTTATCTTTCAAGATTTCTTGATTGAATGTATGAATTCGAATTGTCAAAGGGAGTGATCATCCTGGGTGGAATCGCAATGTTACGGTTTTATGGACTTGTTGATGTTATTTTCATCTTTGGAGTTCGTTTCATAGTTCCCTTTGAAATAATTTTATCATCCTATTCATCTTTATTTCCATGTTTAATCAATCTTTGTTATTCATAAAAAAAGGAGTAGGAAAGAGAGCAAGGGTTCTACTCTTCAAAGTTAAAAGAAAACATTTGATAAATCGGAGTTACAACTACAAACAACCATAGCTTTTGACTCATTTATCGAAACATCTATTATAATATATCAAATCGAAGCTCATAACGATTCCTAAATTCCGAGCATGCCCGGAAAAGGAGCCCATTTTTATAATTCAAATTCCACCGTTTACATCAACGACCGAGTGTTTTAAGTTTTCGCCGCACCTATTCCCTTTTATTTCGTTTGTGATTTATTCAATGCGACTATGACGGAGATTGAGGTGCCGATCCGGAGTGTGTTTAAAAATATTCTAAATATTCTCAATATTCAATAAATATTCTGTAGATCATACAAATATTCTAATGATCATTCACAAGGGATAGATTTGGAATATTCAATGTAAAGATTAATTCTGAAAGAAATTAATTTTTTTATTTAATTATGGGCCTTTTATGTTGAACGATTTTATTTTTAGTTAATTGTGGAATTTCATTTCTCTTACTTATCATATGTATTTATATGTTTTTATTCTTTCGGGATAGATTATGCATATTTCACAACTAAATAGCCCCACAAAAGTTGCATTGCGTCTATGGTTTTGTTGCATATGGAAGAAAATAGCAGCCTTGTGATGGCTAAAGAACTGATATCATTAATCAAAATGTTCTTTAGGAAGATTTTTTTCTTTCTTTCTAGTGTTCATGATTGAATGTATGAATTTGACTTGTCAAAGGGAGTGAACATCCTTGGTGGCATCTCAATGTTGGGGTTTTATGGACTTGTTGATGTTATTTTCATCTTTGGAATTCGTTTCACAGTTCCCTTTGAAATAATTATATCATATTATTCATCTTTATTTCCATGTTTAAGCAATCTTTGTTCTTCATAAAAAAAGGAGTAGGAAAGAGAACAAGGGTTCTACTGTTCATAGTTAAAAGAAAACATTTGATAAATCGGAGTTACAACTACAAACAACTATAACTTTTGACTCATGCATCGAAACATCTATTATAATATATCAAATTGAAGCTCGTTACGATTCCTAAATTCTGAGCCTCCTTGGAAAAAGAAGCTCATTTTTAGAATTCAAATTCCACCGTTTACACCACCTACCGAGGGTTTTAAGTTTTTGCCGCACCTACTCAGTTTTATTTCGTTTCGGATTTATTCAATGCGACCATAACAGAGATTGAGGTGAAGACCACGAGTGTGTTTAAAATTTTTCTAGAGATTCTCAATATCCAACAAATATTCCCAAGATCATACAAATATTCATATGATCATTTACAAGGGATAGATTTGGAATATTAAATGTAATGATTAATTTTGAAAGAAATTAATTTTTTTTAGTTAATTATGCACCTTTTATGTTTAACGATTTCATTTTTAGTGAATTGTGGAATTTCATTTCTCTTACTTATCATATGTATTTATATGCTTTTAATCTTTACGGATGGATTATGCATATTTCACAACTAAATAGCCCCACAAAAGTTGCATTGCATCTATGGTTTGGTTGTTGATGAAAGAAAATAGCAGCCTTGTGATGGCTAAAGAACTGATATTATTAATGAAAATGTTCTTTAGGAAGATTTTTTTCTTTCTTTAGAGTGTTCTTGATTGAATGTATGAATTCGACTTGTCCAAGGGAGTGATCATCCTTGGTGGTATCTAAATGTTGGGGTTTTATGGACTTGTTGATGTTGTTTTCATCTTTGGAGTTCGTTTCATAGTTACCTTTGAAATAATTGTATCTTCTTATTTATCTTTATTTCCATGTTTAATCAATCTTTGTTCTTCATAAAAAAAGTAATAGGAAAGAGAACAAGGGTTCTACTGTTCATTGTTAAAAGAAAACATTTGATAAATCGGAGTTACAACTACAAACAACCATAACTTTTGAGTCATGTATCGAAACGTCTATCATAATATATCAAATCGAAGCTCGTTACGATTCCAAAATTCGGAGCATGCCTAGAAAAAGAAGCTCATTTTAGAATTCAAACTTCACTGTTTACAGCACCTACCGAGGGTTTTAAGTTTTCGCCACACCTATTCCGTTTTATTTCATTTCGGATTTGTTCAATGCGACTATAACGGAGATTGAGGTGCCGACTAGGAGTGTGTTTAAAATTTTTATAAAGATTCTCAATATCCACCAAATATTCTCAAGATCATACAAATATTCTTATGATCATTCATAAGGGATAGATTTGGAATATTAAATGTAAAGATTAATTCTGAAAGAAATTAATTTTTTTTTATTTAATTATGGGCCTTATATGTTTAAAGATTTTAGCTTTAGTTAATTGTGTAAGTTCATTTCTCTTACTTATCATAAGTATTTATATGATTTTATTCTTTACGGATGGATTATGCATATTTCACAACTAAATAGCCCCACAAAAGTTGCATTACGTCTACGGTTTTGTTGCTTATGAAAGAAAATAGTAGCCTTTTGATGGTTAAAAAAGTTGATATCATTAATGAAAATTTTCTTTAGGAATATTTTTTCTTTTCTTTCTAGTGTTCTTGATTGAATGTATGAATTCGACTTGTCAAAGGGAGTGATCATCCTTGGTGGAATCTCAATGTTGGGGTATTATGGACTTGGTGATGTTATTTTCATCTTTGGAGTTCGTTTCATAGTTCCCTTTGAAATAATTGTATCATCTTATTCATCTTGATTTCCATTTTTAATCAATCTATGTTCTTCATAAAAAAAGGAGTAGGAAAGAGAACAAGGGTTTTACTATTCATAGTTCAAAAAACATTTGATAAATCTCAGTTACAACTAGAAACAGCCATAACTTTTGACTTAGGTATCGAAATGACTATTATAATATATCCAATTGAAGCTCTTAACGATTCCTAAATCCAGAGTTGCCGGGAAAAAGAAGCTTCGTTTTCGAACTCAAATTCCAACGTTTACATCACCTACCGAGGGTTTTAAGTTTTCGCCACATCTATTCCGTTTTATTTCGTTTGGATTTGTTCAATGCGACTATAACGGAGATTGAGTTGTTGAACAGGAGTGTATATAAAAATATTCTAAAGATTCTCAATTTCCAAAAAAAATTCTCAAGATCATACAAATATTCTTATGATCATTCACAAGGAATAGATTTTGAATATTAAATGTAAAGATTAATTCTGAAAGAAATTAATTTTTTTTATTTAATTATGGGCCTTTTATATTTAACGATTTTGTTTTAGTGAATTGTGGAATTTCATTTCTCTTAGTTCTCATAAGTATTTATATGCTTTTAGTCTTTACGGATGGATTATGCATATTTCACAAATAAATAGCCGCACAAAAGTTGCATTACGTCTACGGTTTTGTTGCTTATGAAAGAAAATAGCAGTCTTTTGACGGCTAAAAAACTGATATCATAAATGAAAATGTTCTTTAGGAAGATGTTACCTTATCTTTCAAGTGTTCTTGATTGAATGTATGAATTCGAATTGTCAAAGGGAGTGATCATCCTTGGTGGAATCTCAATGTTACGGTTTTATGGACTTGTTGATGTTATTTTCATCTTTGGAGTTCGTTTCATAGTTCCCTTTGAAATAATTGTATCGTACTATTCATCTTTATTTCCATGTTTAATGAATCTTTGTTATTCATAAAAAAAGGAGTAGGAAAGAGAGCAAGGGTTCTACTGTTCAAAGTTAAAAGAAAACATTTGATAAATCGAAGTTACAACTACAAACAACCATAGCTTTTGACTCATGTATCGAAACGACTATTATGATATATCAAATCGAAGCTCGTAACGATTCCTAAATTCTGAGCATGCCCGGAAAGGAGCTCATTTTTAGAATTCAAATTCCACCTTTTACATCAACGACCGAGTGTTTTAATTTTTCGCCGCACCTATTCCGTTTTATTTCATTTCTGATTTGTTCAATGCGACTATAACGGAGATTGAGGTGCCGATCCGGAGTGTGTTTAAAAATATTCTAAATATTCTCAATATCCAATAAATATTCTGAAGATCATACAAATATTCTAATGATCATTCACAAGGGATAGATTTGGAATATTAAATGTAAAGATTAATTCTTCAAGAAATTAAATTTTTTTTATTTAATTTTGGGCTTTTTATATTTAACGATTTTATTTTTAGTGAATTGTGTAATTTCATTTCTATTACATATCATAAGTATTAATATGCTTTTATTCTTTACGGATGGCATATGCATATTTCACAACAAAATAGCCCCACAAAAGTTGCATTACGTCTACGGTTTTGTTGCTTATGAAAGAAAATAGTAGCCTTGTGATGGCTAAAAAACTGATATCATTAATGAAAATGTTCTGTAGGAAGATTTTTTCTTTTGTTTCTAGTGTTCTTGATTGAATGTATGAATTCGACTTGTCAAAGGGAGTGATCATCCTTGGTGGCATCTCAATGTTGGGGTTTTATGGACTTGTTGATGTTATTTTCGTCTTTGGAGTTCGTTTCATAGTTTCCTTTGAAATAATTGTAACATCTTATTCATCTTGATTTCCATGTGTAATCAATCTTTGTTCTTCATAAAAAAAGGAGTAGAAAAGAGAACAAGGGTTCTATTGTTCATAGTTAAAAGAAAACATTTGATAAATCGCTGTTACAACTACAAACAGCCATAACTTTTGACTCAGGTATCGAAACGACTATTATATTATATCAAATTTAAGCTCATAATGATTCCTAAATTCCAAGAGTGCCCGGAAAAAGAAGCTGATTTTTAGAACATAAATTCCAATTTTATATCACCTGCCGAGGGTTTTAAGTTTTTGCCGCACCCATTCCCTTTTATTTCGTTTCGGATTTGGTCAATGCGACTATAACGGAGATTGAGGTGCTGACCAGGAGTGTGTTTAAAAGTTTTCTAAAGATTCTCAACATCCAACAAATATTCTCAAGATCATACAAATATTCTTATGATCATTCACACGTGAGAGATTTACAATATTAAATGTAAATATAATTTTGAAAGAAATTAATTTTTTTTATTTAATTATGGGCCTTTTATGTTTAACGATTTTATTTTTAGGGAATTGTGGAATTTCATTTCTCTTACATATCATAAGTATTTATACGCTTTTATTCTTTATGGATGAATTATGCATATTTCACAACTAAATAGCCCCACAAAACTTGCATTACGTCTACGGTTTTGTTGCTTATGAAAGAAAATAGCAGCCTTGTGATGGCTAAAGAACTGATATCATTAATGAAAATGTTCTTTAGGAAGATTGTTTCTTTTCTTTCTAGTTTTCTTGATTGAATGTATGAATTCGACTTGTCATAGGGAGTGATCATCCTTGGTGGCATCACACTGTTGGGGTTTTATGGACTTGTTGATGTTATTTTCATATTTGGAGTTCGTTTCATAGTTCCCTTTTAAATAATTGTATCATATTATTCATCTTGATTTCCATGGTAAATCAATCTTTGTTCTTCATAAAAAAAGGAGTAGGAAAGAAAACAAGGGTTCTACTGTTCATAGTTAATAGAAAACATATGATAAATCGCAGTTACAACTACAAACAGCCATAACTTTTGACTCAGGTATTGAAACGACTATTATAATATGTCAAATCGAAGCTCTTAACGATTCCTAAATTCAGAGTTTCCCGGAAAAAGAAGCTCATTTTTCGAACTCAAATTCCAACTTTTACATCACCAGCCGAGGGTTTTATGTTTTCGACGCATCTATTCCGTTTTATTTCGGTTCGGATTTGTTCAATGCGACTATAACGGATATTGAGGTGTTGAACAGGAGTGTATATAAAAATATTCTAAAGATTCTCAATTTCCAAAAAACATTCTCAAGATCATACAAATATTCTAATGATCATTCACAAGGGATAGATTTGGAATATTAAATGTAAAGATTAATTCTGAAAGAAATTAATTATTTTTATTTAATTATGGGCCTTTATATTTAACGATTTTTTTTTAGTGAATTGTGGAATTTCATTTCTCCTAGTTGTCATAAGTATTTATATGCTTTTATTCTTTAAGGATGGATTATGCATATTTCACAACTAAATAGCCGGACAAAAGTTGCATTACGTCTACAATTGTTTTTCTTATGAAAGCAAATAGCATCCTTGTGATGGCTAAAAAACTGATATCATTAATTGTTCTTGATTGAGTGTATGAATTCGACTTGTCAAAGGGAGTGATCATCCTTTGTGGCATCTCAATGTTGGTGTTTTATGGACATATTGACGTTATTTTCATCTTTGGAGTTCGTTTCATAGTTCCCTTTGAAATAATTGTATCATCCTATCCATCTTTATTTCCATGTTTAATCAATCTTTGTTCTTCATAAAAAAAAGGAGTAGGAAAGAAAACAAGGGTTCTACTGTTCACACTAAAAGAAAACATTTGATAAATCGGAGTTACAACTACATGCAACCATAACTTTTGACTCATGCATCGAAACATCTATTATAATATATCAAATCGAAGCTCGTAACGATTTTTAAATTCTGAGCATTCCCGGAAAAGAAGCTCATTTTCAGAATTCAAATTCCACCGTTTATATCACCTACCGAGAGTTTTCAGTTTTCGATGCACCGATTTTGTTTTATTTCGTTTCGGTTTTGTTCCGTGTGACTATAACGGAGATTGAGGTGCCGACCAGGAGTGTTTTGAAATTTTTTCTAAAGATTCTCAATTTCCAACAAATATTCTCAAGATCATACAAATATTCTAATGATCATTCACAAGGGATAGATTTGGAATATTAAATGTAACGATTAATTCTGAAAGAAATTAATTTTTTTTATTTAATTATAGGCCTTTTGTGTTTAACGATTTTATTTTTTGTGAATTGTGGAATTTCATTTCTCTTTCTTATCATAAGTATTTATATGCTTTTATTCTTTACGGATGGATTATGCATATTTCACAACTAAATAGCCCTACAAAAGTTGCATTCTGTCTACGATTTTGTTGCTTACGAAAGAAAATAGCAGCCTTGTGATGGCTAAAAAACTGATATCATTAATGAAATTGTTCTCTAGGAAGATTTTTTCTTTTCTTTCAAGTGTTCTTGATTGAATGTATGAATTCGACTTGTCAAAGGGAGTGATCCTCATTGGTGGAATCTCAATGTTGGGGTTTTATGAACTTGTTGATGTTATTTTCATTTTTGGAGTTCGTTTCATAGTTCCCTTTGAAATAATTGTAGCGTCTTATTCATCTCGATTTCCATGTTTAATCAATCGTCATTTTTCATAAAAAAAGGAGTAGGAAAGAGAACAAGGGTTCAACTGTTCATAGTTAAAAGAAAACATATGATAAGTCGGAGTTACAACTACAAACAACCATAAGTTTTGACTCGGGTATCAAAACGCCTATTATAATATATCAAATCGAAGCTCGTAATGATGCCTAAATTCTAAGTCTACCTAGAAAAAGAAGTTGATTTTTCGAACAAAAATTCCATCATTTACATCACCTACCGAGGGTTTTAAGTTTTTGCTGCACCTATTCCGTTTTATTTCGTTTCGGCTCTGTTAAATGCAACTATAACGGAAATTAAGGTGCCAACCAGGAGTGTGTTTAAAATTTTTCAAAAGATTCTTAATATCCAACAAACATTCTCAAGATCATACAAATATTCTTATGATCATTCACAAGGGATGATTTGGAATATTAAATGTAAACATTAATTTTGAGAGAAATTAATTTTTTTATTTAATTATGGTCCTTTTTTGTTTAACGATTTTATTTTTAGTGAATTGTGGAATTTCATTTCTCTTACTTATCATAAGTATTTATATGCTTTTATTCTTTACGGATGGATTATGCATATTTCACAACTAAATAGCCCCACAAAAGTTGCATTACGTCTACGGTTTTTTTTATTATAAAAGAAAATAGCAACCTTGTGATGGCTAAAAACCTGATATCATTAATGAAAATGTTCTTTAGGAAAATTTTTTCTTTTCTTTCTAGTGTTCTTGATTAAATGTATAAATTCAACTTGTCAAAGGGAGTGATCATCCTTGGTGGCATCTCAATGTGGGGGTTTTATGGACTTGTTGATGCTATTTTCTTCTTTGGGGTTTGTTTCATAGTTACCTTTGAAATAATTGTATCATCTTATTCATCTTTATTTCCATGTTTAATCAATCTTTGTTCTTCATAAAAAAAGGAGTAGGAAAGAGAACAAGGGTTCTACTGTTCATAGTTAAAAGAAAACATTTGATAAGTCGGAGTTACAACTACAAACAACCATAACTTTTGACTTATGCATCGAAAATTCTATTATAATATATCAAATTGAAGCTCGTAACGATTCCTAAATTCCGAGCATGCCCGGAAAAAGAAGCTCATTTTTAGAATTCAAATTGCACTTTTTACATCATCTACCGAGGGTTTTAAGTTTTCCCCGCACCTATTCCGTTTTATTTCGTTTCGGATTTATTCAAGGCGACTATAACAGAGATTGAGGTGTTAAACATGAGTGTATATAAAAATTTTCTAAAGATTCTCAATTTCCAAAAAGAATTCTCCATATCATACAAATATTCTTATGATCATTCACAAGGGATAGATTTGGAATATTAAATGTAAAGATTAATTTTAAAAGAAATTAATTAATTTATTTAATTATGGGCCTTTTATGTTTACCGATTTTATTTTTAGTGAATTGTGGAATTTCATTTCTCTTGTATATCATAAGTATTTATATGCTTTTATTCTTTAGGGATGGATTATGCATATTTCACAACTAAATAGCCCTACAAAAGTTGCATTCCGTCTACGATTTTGTTTCTTATGAAAGCAAATACCAGCCTTGTGATGGCTTAAAAACTGATATCATGAATGAAAATGTTCTTTAGGAAGATTTTTTCTTTTCTTTCTGTTGTTCTTGATTGAATGTATGAATTCGACTTGTCAAAGGGAGTGATCATCCTTTGTGGCATCTCAATGTTAGGGTTTTATGGACTTGTTGATGTTATTTTCATTTTTGGAGTTCGTTTCATAGTTCCCTTTGAAATAATTGTAGCGTCTTATTCATCTCGATTTCCATGTTTAATCAATCTTCGTTTTTCATAAAAAAAGGAGTAGGAAAGAGAACAAGGGTTCAACTGTTCATAGTTAAAAGAAAACATATGATAAGTCGGAGTTACAACTACAAACAACCATAAGTTTTGACTCGGGTATCAAAACACCTATTATAATATATCAAATCGAAGCTCGTAATGATTCCTAAATTCTGAGTCTACCTAGAAAAAGAAGTTGATTTTTCGAACAAAAATTCCATCATTTACATCACCTACCGAGGGTTTTAAGTTTTCGCTGCACCTATTCCGTTTTATTTCGTTTCGGCTCTGTTAAATGCAACTATAACGGAAATTGAGGTGCCAACCAGGAGTGTGTTTAAAATTTTTCAAAAGATTCTTAATATCCAACAAACATTCTCAAGATCATACAAATATTCTTATGATCATTCACAAGGGATGATTTGGAATATTAAATGTAAACATTAATTTTGAGAGAAATTAATTTTTTTATTTAATTATGGTCCTTTTTTGTTTAACGATTTTATTTTTAGTGAATTGTGGAATTTCATTTCTCTTACTTATCATAAGTATTTATATGCTTTTATTCTTTATGGATGGATTACGCATATTTCACAACTAAATAGCCCCACAAAAGTTGCATTACGTCTACGGTTTTTTTGATTATTAAAGAAAATAGCAACCTTGTGATGGCTAACAAACTGATATCATTAATGAAAATGTTCTTTAGGAAAATTTTTTCTTTTCTTTCTAGTGTTCTTGATTAAATGTATAAATTCAACTTGTCAAAGGGAGTGATCATCCTTGGTGGCATCTCAATGTGGGGGTTTTATGGACTTGTTGATGCTATTTTCTTCTTTGGGGTTTGTTTCAAAGTTACCTTTGAAATAATTGTATCATCTTATTCATCTTTATTTCCATGTTTAATCAATCTTTGTTGTTCATTAAAAAAGGAGTAGGAAAGAGAACAAGGGTTCTACTGTTCATAGTTAAAAGAAAACATTTGATAAGTCGGAGTTACAACTACAAACAACCATAACTTTTGACTCATACATCGAAACTTCTATTATAATATATCAAATTGAAGCTCGTAACGATTCCTAAATTTCGAGCATGCCCGGAAAAGAAGCTTATTTCTAGAATTCAAATTCCACTGTTTACATCACCTACCGAGTGTTTTAAGTTTTCCCAGCACCTATTCCATTTTATTTCGTTTCGGATTTATTCATTGCGACTATAACGGAGATTGAGGTGTTAAACAAGAGTGTATATGAAAAATTTCTAAAGATTCTCAATTTCCAAAAAAAAATTGTCAAGATCATATAAATATTCTTATGATCATTCACAAGGGATAGATTTGGAATATTAAATGTAAAGATTAATTTTAAAAGAAATTAATTTCTTTTATTTAATTATGTGCCATTTATGTTTAACGATTTTATTTATAGTCAGTTGTGGAATTTCATTTCTCTTGCATATCATAAGGATTTATATGCTTTTATTATTTACGGAAGGATTATGCGTATTTCACAACTAAATAGCCCCACAAAAGTTGCATTACGTCTACGATTTTGTTTCTTATGAAAGCAAAGAGCAGCCTTGTGATGGCTAAAAAACTGATATCATTAATGAAAATGTTCTTTAGGAAGATTTTTTCTTTTCTTTCTGTTCTTCTTGATTGAATGTATGAATTCCTCTTGTCAAAGGGAGTGATCATCCTTTGTGGCATCTCAATGTTGGGGTTTTAGGGACTTGTTGATGTTATTTTAACCTCTGGAGTTCGCTTCATAGTTCCCTTTGAAATAATTGTATCGTGTTATTCATCTTGATTTCCTTGTTTAATCAATTTTGTTCTTCATAAAAAAAGGAGTAGGAAAGAGAACTAGGGTTCTACTGTTCATAGTTAAAAAAAAACATATGATAAATCGGAGTTACAACTACAAACAGCCATAAATTTTGACTCGGGTATCGAAACGACTATTATAATATATCAAATCGAACCTCGTAACGATTCCTAAATTCTGAACTTTCCAAGAAAAGGACCTATTTTTCCAAACTCAAATTATAACGTTTAAATCACCTGCAGAGGGTTTTAAGTTTTCGTCGCACCTATTCCATTTTATTTTTGTTTCGGATTTATTCATTGTGACTATAACGGAGATTGAGGTGTTAAACAGGAGTGTATATAAAAATTTTCCAAAGATTCTCAATTTCCAAAAAAAATTCTCAAGATCATATAAATATTCTTATGATCATTCACAAGGGATAGATTTGGAATATTAAATGTAAAGATTAATTTTAAAAGAAATTAATTTCTTTTATTTAATTATGTGCCTTTTATGTTTAACGATTTCATTTTTAGTCAGTTGTGGAATTTCATTTCTCTTGACTCATGCATCGAAAATTCTATTATAATATATCAAATTGAAGCTCGTAACGATTCCTAAATTCCGAGCATGCCCGGAAAAAGAAGCTCATTTTTAGAATTCAAATTCCACTGTTTACATCACCTGTCGAGTGTTTTAAGCTTTCCCCGCACCTATTCCGTTTTATTTCGTTTCGGATTTATTCAATGCGACTATAACGGAGATTGAGTTGTTAAACAGGAGTGTATATAAAAATTTTCTAAAGATTCTCAATTTCCAAAAAAAATTCTCCAGATAATACAAATATTCTTATGATCATTCACAAGGGATAGATTTGGAATATTAAATGTAAAGATTAATTTTAAAAGAAATTAATTTATTTTATTTAATTATGGGCCTTTTATGTTTAACGATTTTATTTTTAGCGAATTGTGGAATTTCATTTCTCTTGTATATCATAAGTATTTATATGCTTTTATTCTTTAGGGATGGATTATGCATATTTCACAACTAAATAGCCCCACAAAAGTTGCATTCCGTCTACGATTTTGTTACTTATGAAAGAAAATAGCAACCTTGTGATGGCTAAAAAACTGATATCATTAATGAAAATGTTCATTAGGAAGATTTTTTCTTTTCTTTCTGTTGTTCTTGATTGAATGTATGAATTCGACTTGTCAGAGGGAGTGATCATCCATTGTGGCATCTCAATGTTAGGGTTTTATGGACTTGTTGATGTTATTTTCATTTTTGGAGTTCGCTTCATAGTTCCCTTTGAAATAATTGTATCGTCTTATTCATCTCGATTTCCATGTTTAATCAAACTTTGTTTTTCATAAAAAAAGGAGTAGGAAAGAGAACAAGGGTTCAACTGTTCATAGTTAAAAGAAAACATATGATAAGTCGGAGTTACAACTACAAACAACCATAAGTTTTGACTCGGGTATCAAAACACCTATTATAATATATCAAATCGAAGCTCGTAATGATTCCTAAATTCTGAGTCTTCCCAGAAAAATAAGTTGATTTTTCGAACAAAAATACCATCGTTTACATCACCTACCGAGGGTTTTAAGTTTTCGCGGCACCTATTCCGTTTTACTTCGTTTTGGCTTTGTTAAATGCAACTATAACGGAGATTGAGGTGCCAACCAGGAGTGTGTTTAAAATTTTTCTAAAGATTGTTAATATCCAACAAATATTCTCAAGATCATACAAATATTCTTATGATCATTCACAAGGGATGATTTGGAATATTAAATGTAAAGATTAATTTTGATAGAAATTAATTTTTTTATTTAATTATGGTCCTTTTTTGTTTAACGATTTTATTTTTAGTGAATTGTGGAATTTCATTTCTATTATATATCAAAAGTATTTATATGCTTTTATTATTTACGGATGGATTATGCATATTTCACAACTAAATAGGCCCACAAAAGTTGCATTACGTCTACGGTTTTGTTGCGTATGAAAGAAAACAATAGCCTTGTGATGGCTAAAGAACTGATATCATTAATCAAAATGTTCTTCAGGAATATTTTTTTCTTTCTTTATAGTGTTCTTGATTGAATGTATGAATTCGACTTGTCCAAGGGAGTGATCATCCTTGGTGGCATCTCAATGTTGGGGTTTTATGGACCTGTTGATGTTATTTTCATCTTTGGAGTTCGTTTCATAGTTACCTTTGAAATAATTGTATCATCTTATTCATCTTTATTTCCTTGTTTAATCAATCTTTGTTCTTCATTAAAAAAGGAGTAGGAAAGGGAACAAGGGTTCTACTGTTCATAGTTAAAAGAAAACATTTGATAAATCAGAGTTACCACTACAAACAACCATAACTTTTGACTCATGCATCGAAACTTCTATTATAATATATGAAATCGAAGCTCGTAACGATTCCTAAATTCCGAGCATGCCCGGAAAAAGAAGCTATTTTTCCAAACTCAAAGTATAACGTTTACATCACCTGCCGAGGGTTTTAAGTTTTCGCCACACCTATTCCGTTTTATTTCGTTTTGGATTTGTTCAATGCGACTATAACAGAGATTGAGGTGTTGACCAGAAGTGTATATAAAAATATTTTAAAGATTCTCACTTTTTAAAAAAAATTCTCCAGATCATACAAATATTCTTATGATCATTCACAAGGGATAGATTTGGAATATTAAATGTAAAGATTAATTTTAAAAGAAATTAATTTCTTTTATTTAATTATGGGCCTTTTATGTTTAACGATTTTATTTTTAGTGAATTGTGGAATTTCATTTCTCTTGTATATCATAAGTGTTTATATGCTTTTATTCTTTGGGGATGGATTATGCATATTTCAAAACTAAATGGCCCCACAAAAGTTGCATTACGTCTACGATTTTGATTCTTATGAAAGCAAATAGCAGCCTTGTGATGGCTAAAAAACAGATATCATTAATGAATATGTTCTTCAGGAAGATTTTTTCTTTTCTTTCTGTTGTTCTTGATTGAATGTATGAATTCGACATGTCAAAGGGAGTGATCATCCTTTGTGGCATCTCAATGTTAGGGTTTTATGGACTTGTGGATGTTATTTTCATCTTTGGAGTTCGTTTCATAGTTCCCTTTGAAATAATTGTATCATCTTATTCATCTCAATTTCCATGTTTAATCAATCTTTGTTCTTCATAAAAAAAGGAGTAGGAAAGAGAACAAGGGTTCTACTGTTCATAGTTAAAAGAAAACATATGATAAATCGGAGTTACAACTACAAACAACCATAAGTTTTGATTCGGGTATCAAAACACCTATTATAATATATCAAATCGAAGCTCGTAATGATTCCTAAATTCTGAGTCTACCTAGAAAAAGAAGTTGATTTTTCGAACAAAAATTCCATTATTTACATCACCTACCGAGGGTTTTAAGTTTTCGCTGCACCTATTCCGTTTTATTTCGTTTCGGCTCTATTAAATGCAGCTATAACGGAAATTGAGGTGCCAACCAGGAGTGTGTTTAAATTTTTTCTAAAGATTCTTAATATCCAACAAATATTCTCAAGATCATACAAATATTCTTATGATCATTCACAAGGGATGATTTGGAATATTAAATGTAAAGATTAATTTTGAGAGAAATTAATTTTTTAATTTAATTATGGTCCTTTTTTGTTTAACGATTTTATTTTTAGTGAATTGTGGAATTTCATTTCTCTTACATATCATAAGTATTTATATGCTTTTATTCTTTACGGATGGATTATGCATATTTCACATTTAAATAGCCCCACAAAAGTTGCATTACGTCTACGATTTTGTTTCTTATGAAAGCAAATAGGAGCCTTGTGATGGCTAAAAAACTGATATCATTAATGAAAATTTTCTTTAGGAATATTTTTTCTTTTCTTTCTGTTGTTCTTGATTGAATGTATGAATTTGACTTGTCAAAGGGAGTGATCATCCTTTGTGGCATCTCAATGTTGGGGTTTTATGGACTTGTTGATGTCATTTTCAGCTTTGGAGTTCGTTTAATAGTTCCCTTTGAAATAATTGTATCGTCTTATTCATCTTGATTTCCATGTTTAATCAATCATTGTTCTTCATAAAAAAAGGAGTAGGAAAGAGAACAAGGGTTCTACTGTTCATAGTTAAAAGAAAACATATGATAAATCGGAGTTACAACTACAAACAGCCATAACTTTTGACTCGGGTATCGAAACGACTATTATAATATATGAAATCGAACCTCGTAACGATTCCTAAATTCCGAGCTTGCCAGGAAAAAGAACCTACTTTTCCAAACTCAAATTATAACGTTTAGATCACCTGCCGAGGGAACAAGAGTGTATATAAAAATATTGTGAAGATTCTCAATTTCCAACAAAAATTCTGAAGATCATACAAATATTCTTATGATCATTCACAAAAGATAGATTTGGAATATTAAATGTAAAGATTAATTCTGAAAGTAATTAATTTTTTTTATTTAATTATGGGCCTTTTATGTTTAACGATTGTTTTAGTGAATTGTGGAATTTCATTTCTCTTGCTTATCATAAGTATTTATATGATTTTATTCTTTACAGATTGATTATGCATATTTCACAACTACATAACCCTACAAAAGATGCATTTCGTCTACAGTTTTATTACTTATGAAAGCAAATAGTAGGCTTGTGATGGCTAAAAAAATGATATCATTAATGAAAATGTTCTTTAGGAAGATTTTTTGTTTTCTTTCTTGTGTTCTTTATTGAATGTATTAATTCGACTTGTCAAAGGGAGTAATCGTCCTTGGTGGCATCTCAATGTTGGGGTTTTATGCACTAGTTGATGTTATTTTCATCTTTGGAGTTCGTTTCATAGTTCCCTTTGAAATAATTGTATCATCTTATTCATCTTGATTTCCATGTTTAATCAATCTTTGTTCTTCATAAAAAAAGGAGTAGGAAGGAGAACAAGGGTTCTACTGTTCATAGTTAAAAGAAAACATATGATAAATCGGAGTTACAACTACAAACAACCATAACTTTTGACTCGGGTATCAAAACTACAATTATAATATATGAAATCGAACCTCGTAACGATTCCTAAATTCCGAGCTTGCCAGGAAAAAGAACCTATTTTTCCAAACTAAAATTATAACGTTTACATCACCTGCCGAGGGAACAAGAGTGTATATAAAAATATTGTAAAGATTCTCCATTTCCAACAAAAATTCTCAAGATCATACAAATATTCTTATGATCATTCACAAAGGATAGATTTGGAATATTAAATGTAAAGATTAATTCTGAAAGAAATTAATTTTGTTTTTATTTAATTATGGGCCTTTTATGTTTAACGATTTTTTTAGTGAATTGTGGAATTTCATTTCTCTTGCTTATCATAAGTATTTATATGCTTTTATTCTTTACAGATTGATTATGCATATTTCACAACTACATAACCCTACAAAAGATGCATTTCGTCTACAGTTTTATTACTTATGAAAGCAAATAGTAGGCTTGTGATGGCTAAAAAAATGATATCATTAATGAAAATGTTCTTTAGGAAGATTTTTTGTTTTCTTTCTTGTGTTCTTTATTGAATGTATTAATTCGACTTGTCAAAGGGAGTAATCATCCTTGGTGGCATCTCAATGTTGGGGTTTTATGCACTAGTTGATGTTATTTTCATCTTTGGAGTTCTTTTCATAGTTCCCTTTGAAATAATTGTATCATCTTATTCATCTTGATTTCCATGTTTAATCAATCTTTGTTCTTCATAAAAAAAGGAGTAGGAAAGAGAACTAGGGTTCTACTGTTCATAGTTAAAAGAAAACATATGATAAATCGAAGTTACAACTACAAACAACCATAACTTTTGACTCGGGTATCGAAACGACTATTATAATATATGAAATCGAACCTCGTAACGATTCCTAAATTCCGAGCTTGCCAGGAAAAAGAACATATTTTTCGAAACTCAAATTATAACGTTTACATCACCTGCCGAGGGTTTTAAGTTTTCGCCGCACCTATTCCGTTTTATTTCATTTTGGATTTGTTCAATGCGACTATAACAGAGATTGAGGTGTTGACCAGAAGTGTATATAAAAATATTCTAAAGATTCTCACTTTCCAAAAAAAATTCTCAAGATCATACAAATATTCTTATGATCATTCACAAGGGATAGATTTGGAATATTAAATGTAAAGATTAATTTTAAAAGAAATTAATTTCTTTTATTTAATTATGGGCCTTTTATGTTTAACGATTTTATTTTTAGTGAATTGTGGAATTTCATTTCTCTTACATATCATAAGTATTTATATGCTTTTATTATTCACGGATGGATTATGCATATTTCACAACTAAATAGCCCCACAAATCTTGCATTCCGTCTACGATTTTGTTTCTTATGAAAGCAAATAGCATCCTTGTGATGGCTAAAAAATTGATATCATTAATGAAAATGTTCTTTAGGAAGATTTTTTCTTTTCTTTTTGTTGTTCTTGATTGAATGTATGAATTCGACTTGTCAAAGGGAGTGATCATCCTTTGTGGCATGTCAATGTTGGGGTTTTATGGACTTGTTGATGTTATTTTCATCTTTGGAGTTCGTTTCATAGTTCCCTTTGAAATAATTGTATCCGCTTATTCATCTTGATTTCCATGTTTACTCAATCTTGGTTATTCATAAAAAAAGGAGTAGGAAAGAGAACAAGGGTTCTACTATTTATAGTTAAAAGAAAACATATGATAAATCGGAGTTACAACTACAAACAACCATAACTTTTGACTCGGATATCGAAATGACTATTATAATATATGAAATCGAACCTCGTAACGATTCCTAAATTCCGAGCTTTCCAGGAAAAAGAACCTATTTTTCCAAACTCAAATTATAACGTTTACATCACCTGCCGAGGGTTTTAAGTTTTCGCGGCACCTATTCCGTTTTATTTCGTTTCGGATTTGTTCAATGCGAATATAACAGAGAATAAGGTGTTGACCAAGAGTGTATATAAAAATATTCTAAAGATTCCCACTTTCCTAAAAAAATTCTCAAGATCATACAAATATTCTTATGATCATTCACAAGGGATAGATTTGCAATATTAAGTGTAAAGATTAATTTTGAAAGAAATTAATTTCTTTTATTTAATTATGGGCCTTTTATGTTTAACGATTTTATTTTTAGTGAATTGTGGAATTTCATTTCTCTTGCATATCATAAGTATTTATATGCTTTTATTCTTTACGGATGGATTATGCATATTTCACAACTAAATAGCCCCACAAAAGTTGCATTCCATCTACGATTTTGTTTCTTATGAAAGCAAATAGCATCCTGGTGATGGCTAAAAAATTGATATCATTAATGAAAATGTTCTTTAGGAAGATTTTTTCTTTTCTTTCTGTTGTTCTTGATTCAATGTATGAATTCGACTTGTCAAAAGGAATGATCATCTTTTGTGGCATGTCAATGTTGGGGTTTTATGGACTTGTTGATGTTATTTTCATCTTTGGAGTTCGTTTCATAGTTCCCTTTGAAATAATTGTATCCTCTTATTCATCTTGATTTCCATGTTTAATCAATCTTTGTTCTTCATAAAAAAAGGAGGTGGAAAGAGAACAAGGGTTCTACTGTTTATAGTTAAAATAAAACATATTATAAATCGGAGTTACAACTACAAACAGCCATAACTTTTGACTCGGGTATCGAAACGACTATTATAATATATGAAATCAAACCTCGTTACGATTCCTAAATTCCGAGCTTGCCAGGAAAAAGAAAATATTTTTGCAAACTCAAATTATAACGTTTACATCACTTGCCGAGGGAACAAGAATGTATATAAAAATATTCTAAAGATTCTTAATTTCCAACAAAAATTCTCAAGATCATACAAATATTCTTATGATCATTCACAAAGGATAGATTTGGAATATTGAATGTAAAGATTAATTCTGAAAGAAATTAATTTTTTTTATTTAATTATGGGCCTTTTATGTTTAACGATTTTATTTTTAGTGAATTGTGGAATTTCATTTCTCTTGCATATCATAAGTATTTATATGCTTTTATTCTTTAAGGATGGATTATGCAAATGTCACAACTAAATAGCCCCACAAAAGTTGCATTTTGTCTACGATTTTGTTTCTTATGAAAGGAAATAGCATCCTTGTGATGGCTAAAAAATTGATATCATTAATGAAAATGATCTTTAGGAAGATTTTTTCTTTTCTTTCTGTTGTTCTTGATTGAATGTATGAATTCGACTTGTCAAAGGGAGTGATCATGCTTTGTGGCATGTCAATGTTGGGGTTTTATGGACTTGTTGATGTCATTTTCATCTTTGGAGTTCGTTTCATAGTTCCCTTTGAAATAATTGTATGGTCTTATTCATCTTGATTTCCATGTTTAATCAATCTTTGTTCTTCATAAAAAAAGGAGTAGGAAAGAGAACAAGGGTTCTACTGTTTATAGTTAAAAGAAAACATACGATAAATCAGAGTTACAACTACAAACAGCCATAACTTTTGACTCGGGTATCGAAACGACAATTATAATATATGAAATCGAACCTCGTAATGATTCCTAAATTCCAAGCTTGCCAGGAAAAAGAACCTATTTTTCCAAACTCAAATTATAACGTTTACATCACCTGCCGAGGGAACAAGTGTGTATATAAAAATATTCTAAAGATTCTCAATTTCCAACAAAAATTCTCAAGATCATACAAATATTCTTATGATCATTCACAAAGGATAGATTTGGAATATTAAATGTAAATATTAATTCTGAAAGAAATTAATTTTTTTTATTTAATTATGGGCCTTTTATGTTTAACGATTTTTTTTAGTGAATTGTGGAATTTCATTTATCTTGCTTATCATAAGTATTTACATGCTTTTATTATTTACAGATGAATTATGCATATTTCACAACTAAATAACCCTACAAAAGTTGCATTACGTCTACGGTTTTATTACTTATGAAAGCAAATAGCAGCCTTGTGATGGCTAAAAAACTGATATCATTAATGAAAATGTTCTTTAGGAAGATTTTTTCTTTTCTTTCTAGTGTTCTTTATTGAATGTATTAATTCGACTTGTCAAAGGGAGTAATCATCCTTGTTGGCATGTCAATGTTGGGGTTTTATGGACTTGTTGATGTTATTTTCATCTTTGGAGTTCGTTTTATAGTTCCCTATGAAATAATTATATCATCTTATTCATCTTGATTTCCATGTTTAATCAATCTTTGTTCTTCATAAAAAAAGGAGTAGGAAAGAGAACATGGGTTCTACTATTCACAGTTAAAAGAAGACATTTGATAAATCAGAGTTACAACTACAAACATCCATAACTTTTGACTCGGGTATCGAAACGACTATTATAATATATCAAATCGAACCTCGTAACGATTCCTAAATTCCGAGGTTGCCAGGAAAAAGAACCTATTTTTCTGAACTCAAATTATAACTTTACATCACCAACCGAGGGTTTTAAGTTTTCGCCGCACCTATTCTGTTTTATTTCTTTTTGGATTTGTTCAATGCGACTATAACAGAGATTGAGGTGTTGACCAGGAGTGTATATATAAATATTCTCAAGATTCTCACTTTCCAAAAAAAATTCTCAAGATCATACAAATATTCTTATGATCATTCACAAGAGATAGATTTGGAATATTAAATGTAAAGATTAATTTTAAAAGAAATTAATTTCTTTTGTTTCATTATGGGCCTTTTAAGTTTAACGATTTTTTTTTAGTGAATTGTGGAATTTCATTTCTCTTGCATATCATAAGTATTTATATGCTTTTATTCTTTACGGATGGATTATGCATATTTCGCAAGTAAATAGCCCCACAAAAGTTGCATTACGTCTACGATTTTGTTTCTTATGAAAGCAAATAGCAGCCTTGTGATGGCTAAAAAACTGATATCATTAATGAAAATGTTCTTTAGGAAGATTTTTTCTTTTCTTTCTAGTGTTCTTGATTGAATGTATGAATTCGACTTGTCAATGGGAGTGATCATCCTTGGTGGCATCTCAATGTTGGGGTTTTATAGACTTGTTGATGTTATTTTCATCTTTGGAGTTCGTTTCATAGTTTCCTTTGAAATAATTGTATCGTCTTATTCATCTTGATTTCCATGTTTAATCAATCTTTGTTCTTCATAAAAAAAGGAATAGGAAAGAGAAGAAGGGTTCTACTGTTCATAGTTAAAAGAAAACATATGATAAATCGGAGTTACAACTACAAACAGCCATAACTTTTGACTCGAGTATCGAAACAACTATTATAATATATGACACCGAACCTCGTAACGATTCCTAAATTCTGAGCTTGCCAAGAAAAATAACCCATTTTTCCAAACTCAAATTATAACGTTTGCATCACCTACCGAGGGAACAAGAGTGTATATAAAAATATTCTAAAGATTCTCAATTTCCAACAAATATTCTCAAGATCATAAAAATATTCTTATGATCATTCACAAAGGATAGATTTGGAATATTAAATGTAAAGATTAATTCTGAAAGAAATTAATTTTTTTTTATTTAATTATGGGCCTTTTATGTTTAACGATTTTTTTAGTGAATTGTGGAATTTCATTTCTCTTTCTTATCATAAGTATTTATATGCTTTTATTCTTTACAGATGGATTATGCATATTTCACAACTAAATAACCCTACAAAAGTTGCATTACGTCTACGGTTTTATTACTTATGAAAGCAAATAGCAGCCTTGTGATGGCTAAAAAACTGATATCATTAATGAAAATGTTCTTTAGGAAGATTTTTTCTTTTGTTTCTAGTGTTCTTTATTGAATGTATTAATTCGACTGTTCAAAGGGATTAATCATCCTTGGTGGCATCTCAATGTTGGGGTTTTATGCACTAGTTGATGTTATTTTCATCTTTGGAGTTCGTTTCATAGTTCCCTTTGAAATAATTGTATCATCTTATTGATCTTGATTTCCATGTTTAATCAATCTTTGTTCTTCATAAAAAAAGGAGTAGGAAAGAGAACTAGGGTTCTACTGTTCATAGTTAAAAGAAAACATTTGATAAATCGGAGTTACAACTACAAACAGCCATAACTTTTGACTCGGGTATCGAAACGACTATTATAATAAATCAAATCGAACCTCGTAACGATTCCTAAATTCCGAGCTTTCCAGGAAAAAGAACCTATTTTTCTGAACTCAAATTATAACGTTTGCATCACCAGCCGATGGTTTTAAGTTTTCGCATGACTATACATTTTTTATTTTTGTTTCGGATTTGTTCAATGCGACTATGACGGAGATTGAGGTGTTGAATATGGGTGTATATAAAAATATTCTAAAGATTCTCAATTTCCAACAAATATTCTCAAGATCATAAAAATATTCTTATGATCATTCACAAAGGATAGATTTGGAATATTAAATGTAAAGATTAATTCTGAAAGAAATTAATTTTTTTTTATTTAATTATGGGCCTTTTATGTTTAACGATTTTTTTAGTGAATTGTGGAATTTCATTTCTCTTTCTTATCATAAGTATTTATATGCTTTTATTCTTTACAGATGGATTATGCATATTTCACAACTAAATAACCCTACAAAAGTTGCATTACGTCTACGATTTTATTACTTATGAAAGCAAATAGCAGCCTTGTGATGGCTAAAAAACTGATATCATTAATGAAAATGTTCTTTAGGAAGATTTTTTCTTTTGTTTCTAGTGTTCTTTATTGAATGTATTAATTCGACTGTTCAAAGGGATTAATCATCCTTGGTGGCATCTCAATGTTGGGGTTTTATGCACTAGTTGATGTTATTTTCATCTTTGGAGTTCGTTTCATAGTTCCCTTTGAAATAATTGTATCATCTTATTGATCTTGATTTCCATGTTTAATCAATCTTTGTTCTTCATAAAAAAAGGAGTAGGAAAGAGAACATGGGTTCTACTATTCACAGTTAAAAGAAGACATTTGATAAATCAGAGTTACAACTACAAACATCCATAACTTTTGACTCGGGTATCGAAACGACTATTATAATATATCAAATCGAACCTCGTAACGATTCCTAAATTCCGAGGTTGCCAGGAAAAAGAACCTATTTTTCTGAACTCAAATTATAACTTTACATCACCAGCCGAGGGTTTTAAGTTTTCGCCGCACCTATTCTGTTTTATTTCTTTTCGGATTTGTTCAATGCGACTATAACAGAGATTGAGGTGTTGACCAGGAGTGTATATATAAATATTCTCAAGATTCTCACTTTCCAAAAAAAATTCTCAAGATCATACAAATATTCTTATGATCATTCACAAGAGATAGATTTGGAATATTAAATGTAAAGATTAATTTTAAAAGAAATTAATTTCTTTTGTTTCATTATGGGCCTTTTAAGTTTAACGATTTTTTTTTTAGTGAATTGTGGAATTTCATTTCTCTTGCATATCATAAGTATTTATATGCTTTTATTCTTTACGGATGGATTATGCATATTTCGCAAGTAAATAGCCCCACAAAAGTTGCATTACGTCTACGATTTTGTTTCTTATGAAAGCAAATAGCAGCCTTGTGATGGCTAAAAAACTGATATCATTAATGAAAATGTTCTTTAGGAAGATTTTTTCTTTTCTTTCTAGTGTTCTTGATTGAATGTATGAATTCGACTTGTCAATGGGAGTGATCATCCTTGGTGGCATCTCAATGTTGGGGTTTTATAGACTTGTTGATGTTATTTTCATCTTTGGAGTTCGTTTCATAGTTTCCTTTGAAATAATTGTATCGTCTTATTCATCTTGATTTCCATGTTTAATCAATCTTTGTTCTTCATAAAAAAAGGAATAGGAAAGAGAAGAAGGGTTCTACTGTTCATAGTTAAAAGAAAACATATGATAAATCGGAGTTACAACTACAAACAGCCATAACTTTTGACTCGAGTATCGAAACAACTATTATAATATATGACACCGAACCTCGTAACGATTCCTAAATTCTGAGCTTGCCAAGAAAAATAACCCATTTTTCCAAACTCAAATTATAACGTTTGCATCACCTACCGAGGGAACAAGAGTGTATATAAAAATATTCTAAAGATTCTCAATTTCCAACAAATATTCTCAAGATCATAAAAATATTCTTATGATCATTCACAAAGGATAGATTTGGAATATTAAATGTAAAGATTAATTCTGAAAGAAATTAATTTTTTTTTATTTAATTATGGGCCTTTTATGTTTAACGATTTTTTTAGTGAATTGTGGAATTTCATTTCTCTTTCTTATCATAAGTATTTATATGCTTTTATTCTTTACAGATGGATTATGCATATTTCACAACTAAATAACCCTACAAAAGTTGCATTACGTCTACGGTTTTATTACTTATGAAAGCAAATAGCAGCCTTGTGATGGCTAAAAAACTGATATCATTAATGAAAATGTTCTTTAGGAAGATTTTTTCTTTTGTTTCTAGTGTTCTTTATTGAATGTATTAATTCGACTGTTCAAAGGGATTAATCATCCTTGGTGGCATCTCAATGTTGGGGTTTTATGCACTAGTTGATGTTATTTTCATCTTTGGAGTTCGTTTCATAGTTCCCTTTGAAATAATTGTATCATCTTATTGATCTTGATTTCCATGTTTAATCAATCTTTGTTCTTCATAAAAAAAGGAGTAGGAAAGAGAACTAGGGTTCTACTGTTCATAGTTAAAAGAAAACATTTGATAAATCGGAGTTACAACTACAAACAGCCATAACTTTTGACTCGGGTATCGAAACGACTATTATAATAAATCAAATCGAACCTCGTAACGATTCCTAAATTCCGAGCTTTCCAGGAAAAAGGACCTATTTTTCTAAACTCAAATTATAACGTTTACATCACCAGCCGATGGTTTTAAGTTTTCGCCGCAGCTATTCTGTTTTATTTTTGTTTCGGATTTGTTCAATGCGACTATGACGGAGATTGAGGTGTTGAATATGGGTGTAAATAAAAATATTATAAAGATTCTCAATTTCCAAAAAAAAATTCTCAAGATCATACAAATATTCTTATGATCATTCATAAGGGATAGATTTGGAATATTAAACGCAAAGATAAATTTTGAAAGAAATTAATTTCTTTTATTTAATTATGGGCCTTTTATGTTTAACGATTTTATTTTTAGTGAGTTGTGGAATTTCATTTCTCTTGCTTATCATAAGTATTTATATGCTTTTATTCTTTACGGATGGATAATGCATATTTCACAACTAAATATCCCCACAAAGGTTGCATTACGTCTACGATTTTGTTTCTTATGAAAGCAAATAACAGCCTTGTGATGGCTAAAAAACTGATATCATTCATGAAAATGTTCTTTAGGAAGATTTTTCCTTTTCTTTCTGTTCTTCTTGATTGAATGTATGAATTCGACTTGTCAAAGGGAGTGATCATCCTTTGTGGCATCTCAATGTTGGGGTTTTATGGACTTGTTGATGTTATTTTCATCTGTGGAGTTCGTTTCATAGTTCCCTTTGAAATAATTGTATCCTCTTATTCATCTTGATTTCCATGTTTAATCAATCCCTTGTGAAGGATCCTCAGAATATTTGTATGATCTTGCGAATATTTGGTGGATATTGAGAATCTTTAGAATATTTTTAAACACACTCTTGGTCGGCACCATAATCTCCGTTATAGTTGCAATGAACCAAACTGGAAGGAAATAAAATGGAATAGGTGCAACCAAAATTTTAAACCCTCGATAGGTGATTTAAACGGTGGAATTTGAGTTCGAAAAAGGGGGTTCTATCGCAAGGCATGCTAGGATTCTAGGAATCGTTACGAGCTTCGATTTCATATATTATAATACTCCTTTCGATACCCGAGTCAAAATTTATGGTTGTTTAAAGTTACAACTCCGATTTATCATTTTTCTCTTTAAAGTGTGAACAACAGAACCCTTCTTCTCTTCCCAACAACTTTTTTTTAAGAAGAACAAAGATTTATTGAACATGAAATTACAAATGAAGATGAAGATACAATTATTTCAAAGAGAACTACGAAACGAACTCCAAAGATGAAAATAACATCAACAAGTCCATAAAATCCCAACATTAAGATACCACCAAGGATGATCACTTTCTTTGATTATTCGAATTCAGACATTCAATTAAGAACACCAGAAAGAAAAGAAATAATCTTCCTAAAAAAGATTATCATTAATGATATGAGTTCTTCTGCCCTGAGAAGGCTGTTGTTTTCTATCAAAAGCAGCAAAACCCTAGACGTAATGCAACTTTTGTGGGGCTATTTTGTTGTGAATTGTGCATAATGCATCCTTAAAGAATAAAAGCATATAAATACTTATGATAAATAAGACAAATGAAATTTCACAATTCACTAAAAATAAAATCGCTAAACATAAAAAGTCCATAACTAAAAAAAACAAAACTAATTGCTTTCAAAAATAATTTCTCAATCCCTTGTGAAGGATCCTGAGAATATTTGTATGATCTTGCGAATATTTGGTGGATATTGAGAATCTTTAGAATATTTTTAAACACACTCTTGGTCGGCACCATAATCTCCGTTATAGTTGCAATGAACCAAACCGGAAGGAAATAAAATGGAATAGGTGCAACCAAAATTTTAAACCCTCGGTAGGTGATTTAAACGGTGGAATTTGAGTTCGAAAAAGGGGGTTCTATTGCAAGGCATGCTAGGATTCTAGGAATCGTTACGAGCTTCGATTTCATATATTATAATACTCCTTTCGATACCCGAGTCAAAATTTATGGTTGTTTAAAGTTACAACTCCGATTTATCATTTTTCTCTTTAAAGTGTGAACAACAGAACCCTTCTTCTCTTCCCAACAACTTTTTTTAAGAAGAACAAAGATTTATTGAACATGAAATTACAAATGAAGATGAAGATACAATTATTTCAAAGAGAACTACGAAACGAACTCCAAAGATGAAAATAACATCAACAAGTCCATAAAATCCCAACATTAAGATACCACCAAGGATGATCACTTTCTTTGATTATTCGAATTCAGACATTCAATTAAGAACACCAGAAAGAAAAGAAATAATCTTCCTAAAAAAGATTATCATTAATGATATGAGTTCTTCCGCCATCAGAAGGCTGTTGTTTTCTATCAAAAGCAGCAAAACCCTAGACGTAATGCAACTTTTGTGGGGCTATTTTGTTGTGAATTGTGCATAATGCATCCTTAAAGAATAAAAGCATATAAATACTTATGATAAATAAGACAAATGAAATTTCACAATTCACTAAAAATAAAATCGCTAAACATAAAAAGTCCATAACTAAAAAAACAAAACGAATTGCTTTCAAAAATAATTTCTCAATCCCTTGTGAAGGATCCTGAGAATATTTGTATGATCTTGCGAATATTTGGTGGATATTGAGAATCTTTAGAATATTTTTAAACACACTCTTGGTCGGCACCATAATCTCCGTTATAGTTGCAATGAACCAAACCGGAAGGAAATAAAATGGAATAGGTGCAACCAAAATTTTAAACCCTCGGTAGGTGATTTAAATGGTGGAATTTGAGTTCAAAAAAGGGGGTTCTATCACAAGGCATGCTAGGATTCTAGGAATCGTTACGAGCTTCGATTTCATATATTATAATACTCCTTTCGATACCCGAGTCAAAATTTATGGTTGTTTAAAGTTACAACTCCGATTTATCATTTTTCTCTTTAAAGTGTGAACAATAGAACCCTTCTTCTCTTCCCAACAGCTTTTTTTTAAGAAGAACGAAGATTTATTGAACATGAAATTACAAATGAAGATGAAGATACAATTATTTCAAAGAGAACTACGAAACGAACTCCAAAGATGAAAATAACATCAACAAGTCCATAAAATCCCAACATTAAGATACCACCAAGGATGATCACTTTCTTTGATTATTCGAATTCAGACATTCAATTAAGAACACCCAAAAGAAAAGAAATAATCTTCCTAAAAAAGATTATCATTAATGATATGAGTTCTTCCGCCCTGAGAAGGCTATTGTTTTCTATCAATAGCAGCAAAACCCTAGACGTAATGCAACTTTTGTGGGGCTGTTTTGTTGTGAATTGTGCATAATGCATCCTTAAAGAATAAAAGCATATAAATACTTAGGATAAATAAGACAAATGAAATTTCAAAATTCACTAAAAATAAAATCGCTAAACCTAAAAAGTCCATAACTAAAAAACAGAACAAATTGCTTGCAAAAATAATTTCTCAATCCCTTGTGAAGGATCTTGAGAATATTTGTATGATCTTGCGAATATTTGGTGGATATTGAGAATCTTTAGAATATTTTTAAACACACTCTTGGTCGGCACCATAATCTCCGTTATAGTTGCAATGAACCAAACTGGAAGGAAATAAAATGGAATAGGTGCAACCAAAATTTTAAACCCTCGATAGGTGATTTAAACGGTGGAATTTGAGTTCACAAAAAGGGGTTCTATTGCAAGGCATGCTAGGATTCTAGGAATCGTTACGAGCTTCGATTTCATATATTATAATACTCCTTTCGATACCCGAGTCAAAATTTATGGTTGTTTAAAGTTACAACTCCGATTTATCATTTTTCTCTTTAAAGTGTGAACAATAGAACCCTTCTTCTCTTCCCAACAACTTTTTTTAAGAAGAACAAAGATTTATTGAACATGAAATTACAAATGAAGATGAAGATACAATTATTTCAAAGAGAACTACGAAACGAACTCCAAAGATGAAAATAACATCAACAAGTCCATAAAATCCCAACATTAAGATACCACCAAGGATGATCACTTTCTTTGATTATTCGAATTCAGACATTCAATTAAGAACACCAGAAAGAAAAGAAATAATCTTCCTAAAAAGATTATCATTAATGATATGAGTTATTCCGCACTGAGAAGGCTGTTGTTTTCTATCAATAGCAGCAAAACCCTAGACGTAATGCAACTTTTGTGGGGCTATTTTGTTGTGAATTGTGCATAATGCATCCTTAAAGAATAAAAGCATATAAATACTTATGATAAATAAGACAAATGAAATTTCACAATTCACTAAAAATAAAATCGCTAAACATAAAAAGTCCATAACTAAAAAAAACAAAACGAATTGCTTTCAAAAATAATTTCTCAATCCCTTGTGAAGGATCCTGAGAATATTTGTATGATCTTGCGAATATTTGGTGGATATTGAGAATCTTTAGAATATTTTTAAACACACTCTTGGTCGGCACCATAATCTCCGTTATAGTTGCAATGAACCAAACCGGAAGGAAATAAAATGGAATAGGTGCAACCAAAATTTTAAACCCTCGGTAGGTGATTTAAACGGTGGAATTTGAGTTCGAAAAAAGGGGTTCTATTGCAAGGCATGCTAGGATTCTAGGAATCGTTACGAGCTTCGATTTCATATATTATAATACTCCTTTCGATACCCGAGTCAAAATTTATGGTTGTTTAAGGTTACAACTCCGATTTATCATTTTTCTCTTTAAAGTGTGAACAATAGAACCCTTCTTCTCTTCCCAACAACTTTTTTTAAGAAGAACAAAGATTTATTGAACATGAAATTACAAATGAAGATGAAGATACAATTATTTCAAAGAGAACTACGAAACGAACTCCAAAGATGAAAATAACATCAACAAGTCCATAAAATCCCAACATTAAGATACCACCAAGGATGATCACTTTCTTTGATTATTCGAATTCAGACATTCAATTAAGAACACCCGAAAGAAAAGAAATAATCTTCCTCAAAAGATTATCATTAATGATATATGTTCTTCCGCCCTGAGAAGGCTATTGTTTTTTATCAATAGCAGAAAAACCCTTGACGTAATGCAACTTTTGTGGGGCTGTTTTGTTGTGAATTGTGCATAATGCATCCTTAAAGAATAAAAGCATATAAATACTTATGATAAATAAGACAAATGAAATTTCACAATTCACTAAAAATAAAATCGCTAAACATAAAAAGTCCATAACTAAAAAAAACAAAAAGAATTGCTTTCAAAAATAATTTCTCAATCCCTTGTGAAGGATCCTCAGAATATATGTATGATCTTGAGGATATTTGGTGGATATTGAGAATCTTTAGAATATTTTTAAACACACTCTTGGTCAGCACCATAATCTCCATTATAGTTGCAACGAACCAATCCAGAAGGAAATCAAATGGAATAGGTGCAACCAAAATTTTAAACCCTCGATAGGTGATTTAAACGGTGGAATTTGAGTTCGAAAAAGGGGGTTCTATTGCAAGGCATGCTAGGATTCTAGGAATCGTTACGAGCTTCGATTTCATATATTATAATACTCCTTTCGATACCCGAGTCAAAATTTATGGTTGTTTAAAGTTACAACTCCGATTTATCATTTTTCTCTTTAAAGTGTGAACAATAGAACCCTTCTTCTCTTCCCAACAACTTTTTTTAAGAAGAACAAAGATTTATTGAACATGAAATTACAAATGAAGATGAAGATACAATTATTTCAAAGAGAACTACGAAACGAACTCCAAAGATGAAAATAACATCAACAAGTCCATAAAATCCCAACATTAAGATACCACCAAGGATGATCACTTTCTTTGATTATTCGAATTCAGACATTCAATTAAGAACACCAGAAAGAAAAGAAATAATCTTCCTAAAAAAGATTATCATTAATGATATGAGTTCTTCCGCCCTGAGAAGGCTATTGTTTTCTATCAATAGCAGCAAAACCCTAGACGTAATGCAACTTTTGTGGGGCTGTTTTGTTGTGAATTGTGCATAATGCATCCTTAAAGAATAAAAGCATATAAATACTTATGATAAATAAGACAAATGAAATTTCACAATTCACTAAAAATAAAATCGCTAAACATAAAAAGTCCATAACTAAAAAAAACAAAACGAATTGCTTTCAAAAATAATTTCTCAATCCCTTGTGAAGGATCCTGAGAATATTTGTATGATCTTGCGAATATTTGGTGCATATTGAGAATCTTTAGAATATTTTTAAACACACTCTTGGTCGGCACCATAATCTCCGTTATAGTTGCAATGAACCAATCTGGAACTAAATAAAATGGAATAGGTGCAACCAAAATTTTAAACCCTCGATAGGTGATTTAAACGGTGGAATTCGAGTTCGAAAAAGAGGGTTCTATTGCAAGGCATGCTAGGATTCTAGGAATCGTTATGAGCTTCGATTTCATATATTATAATACTCCTTTCGATACCCGAGTCAAAATTTATGGCTGTTTAAAGTTACAACTCCGATTTATCATTTTTCTCTTTAAAGTGTGAACAATAGAATCCTTCTTCTCTTCCTAACAACTTCTTTTAAGAAGAACAAAGATTTATTGAACATGAAATTACAAATGAAGATGAAGATACAATTATTTCAAAGAGAACTACGAAACGAACTCCAAAGATGAAAATAACATCAACAAGTCCATAAAATCCCAACATTAAGATACCACCAAGGATGATCACTTTCTTTGATTATTCGAAATCAGACATTCAATTAAGAACACCAGAAAGAAAAGAAATAATCTTCCTAAAAAAGATTATCATTAATGATATGAGTTCTTCCGCCATGAGAAGGCTGTTGTTTTCTATCAATAGTAGTAAAACCCTAGACGTAATGCAACTTTTGTGGGGCTGTTTTGTTGTGAATTGTGCATAATGCATCCTTAAAGAATAAAAGCATATAAATACTTATGATAAATAAGACAAATGAAATTTCACAATTCACTAAAAATAAAATCGCTAAACATAAAAAGTCCATAACTAAAAAAAACAAAACTAATTGCTTTCAAAAATAATTTCTCAATCCCTTGTGAAGGATCCTCAGAATATTTGTATGATCTTGCGAATATTTGGTGGATATTGAGAATCTTTAGAATATTTTTAAACACACTCTTGGTCGGCACCATAATCTCCGTTATAGTTGCAATGAACCAAACCGGAAGGAAATAAAATGGAATAGGTGCAACCAAAATTTTAAACCCTCGATAGGTGATTTAAATGGTGTAATTTGAGTACGCAAAAGGGGAATCTATTGCAAGGCATGCTAGGATTATAGGAATCGTATCGAGCTTCGATTTCATATATTATAATACTCCTTTCGATACCCGAGTCAAAATTTATGGTTTTTTAATGTTACAACTCCGATTTATCATTTTCTCTTTAAAGTGTGAACAACAGAACCCTTCATCTCTTCCCAACAACTTTTTTTTAAGAAGAACAAAGATTTATTGAACATGAAATTACAAATGAAGATGAAGATACAATTATTTCAAAGAGAACTACGAAACGAACTCCAAAGATGAAAATAACATCAACAAGTCCATAAAATCCCAACATTAAGATACCACCAAGGATGATCACTTTCTTTGATTATTCGAATTCAGATATTCAATTAAGAACACTAGAAAGAAAAGAAATAATCTTCCTAAAAAATATTATCATTAACGATATGAGTTCTTCCGCCCTGAGAAGGCTATTTTTTCTATCAATAGCAGCAAAAACCCTAGACGTAATGCAACTTTTGTGGGGCTGTTTTGTTGTGAATTATGCATAATGCATCCTTAAAGAATAAAAGCATATAAATACTTATGATAAATAAGAGAAATGAAATTTCACAATTCACTAAAAATAAAATCGCTAAACATAAAAAGTCCATAATTAAAAAAAACAAAACTAATTGCTTTCAAAAATAATTTCTCAATCCCTTGTGAAGGATCCTCAGAATCTTTGTATGATCTTGAGGATATTTGATGGATATTGAGAATCTTTAGAATATATTTAAACACACTCTTGGTCAGCACCATAATCTCCGTTATAGTTGCAATGAACCAAACCGGAAGGAAATAAAATGGAATAGGTGCAACCAAAATTTTAAACCCTCGGTAGGTGATTTAAACGGTGGAATTTGAGTTCGAAAAAGGGGGTTCTATTGCAAGGCATGCTAGGATTCTAGGAATCGTTATGCGCTTCGATTTCATATATTATAATACTCCTTTCGATACCCGAGTCAAAATTTATGCTATTTTAAATTTACAACTCCGATTTATCATTTCTCTCTTTAAAGTGTGAACAACAGAACCCTTCTTCTCTTCCCAACAACTTTTTTTAAGAAGAACATAGATTTATTGAACATGAAATTACAAATGAAGATGAAGATACAATTATTTCAAAGAGAACTACGAAACGAACTCCAAAGATGAAAATAACATCAACAAGTCCAAAAAATCCCAACACTAAGATACCACCAAGGATGATCATTTTCTTTGATAATTCGAAATCAGACATTCAATTAAGAACACCAGAAAGAAAAGAAATAATCTTCCTAAAAAATATTATCATTAATGATATGAGTTCTTCCGCCCCGAGAAGGCTCTTGTTTTCTATCAATAGCAGCAAAACCCTAGACGTAATGCAACTTTTGTGGGGTTGTTTTGTTGTGAATTGTGCATAATGCATCCTTAAAGAATAAAAGCATATAAATACTTATGATAAATAAGACAAATGAAATTTCACAATTCACTAAAAATAAAATCGCTAAACATAAAAAGTCCATAACTAAAAAAAACAAAACGAATTGCTTTCAAAAATAATTTCTCAATCCCTTGTGAAGGATCCTGAGAATATTTGTATGATCTTGCAAATATTTGGTGCATATTGAGAATCTTTAGAATATTTTTAAACACACTGTTGGTCAGCACCATAATCTTCGTTATAGTTGCAACGAACCAATCCAGAAGGAAATAAAATGGAAAAGGTGCAACCAAAATTTTAAACCCTCGATAGGTGATTTAAACGGTGGAATTTGAGTTCGCAAAAGGGGGTTCTATCGCAAGGCATGCTAGGATTATAGGAATCGTTACGAGCTTTGATTTCATATATTATAATACTCCTTTCGATACCCGAGTCAAAATTTATGGCTGTTTAAAGTTACAACTCTGATTTATCATTTTTCTCTTTATAGTGTGAACAAAAGAAACCATCTTCTCTTCCCAACAACTTTTTTTAAGAAGAACAAAGATTTATTGAACATGAAATTACAAATGAAGTTGAAGATACAATTTTTTCAAAGAGAACTACGAAACGAACTCCAAAGATGAAAATAACATCAACAAGTCTATAAAATCCCAACACTAAGATACCACCAAGGATGATTACTTTCTTTGATAATTCGAAATCATACATTCAATTAAGAGCACCAGAAAGAAAAGAAATAATCTTCCTAAAAAAGATTATCATTAATGATATGAGTTCTTCCGCCCTGAGAAGGCTCTTGTTTTCTATCAATAGTAGCAAAACCCTAGACGTAATGCAACTTTTGTGGGGCTGTTTTGTTATGAATTGTGCATAATGCATCCTTAAAGAATAAAAGCATATAAATACTTATGATAAATAAGACAAATGAAATTTCACAATTCACTAAAAATAAAATGGTTAAACATAAAAAGTCCATAACTAAAAAAAACAAACCTAATTGCTTTCAAAAATAATTTCACAATCCCTTGTGAAGGATCCTGAGAATATTTGTATGATCTTGAGGATATTTAATGGATATTGAGAATCTTTAGAATATATTTAAACACACTCTTGGTCAGCACCATAATCTCCGTTATAGTTGCAACGAACCAATCCAGAAGGAAATAAAATGGAAAAGGTGCAACCAAAATTTTAAACCCTCGGTAGGTGATTTAAAAGGTGAAATTTGAGTTCGAAAAAGGGTGTTCTATTGCAAGGAATTCTAGGATTCTAGGAATCGTTACGAGCTTCGATTTCATATATTATAATACTCCTTTCGATACCCGAGTCAAAATTTATGGTTGTTTAAAGTTACAACTCCGATTTATCATTTTTCTCTTTAAAGTGTGAACAACAGAACCCTTCTTCTCTTCCCAACAACTTTTTTTAAGAAGAACAAAGATTTATTGAACATGAAATTACAAATGAAGATGAAGATACAATTATTTCAAAGAGAACTACGAAACGAACTCCAAAGATGAAAATAACATCAACAAGTCCATAAAATCCCAACATTAAGATACCACCAAGGATGATCACTTTCTTTGATTATTCGAAATCAGACATTCAATTAAGAGCACCAGAAAGAAAAGAAATAATCTTCCTAAAAAAGATTATCATTAATGATATGAGTTCTTCCGCCCTGAGAAGGCTGTTGTTTTCTATCAATAGCAGCAAAACCCTAGACGTAATGCAACTTTTGTGGGGCTGTTTTGTTGTGAATTGTGCATAATGCATCCTTAAAGAATAAAAGCATATAAATACTTATGATAAATAAGACAAATGAAATTTCACAATTCACTAAAAATAAAATCGCTAAACATAAAAAGTCCATAATTAAAAAAAACAAAACTAATTGCTTTCAAAAATAATTTCTCAATCCCTTGTGAAGGATCCTGAGAATATTTGTATGATCTTGCGAATATTTGGTGGATATTGAGAATCTTTAGAATATTTTTAAACACACTCTTGGTCGGTACCATAATCTCCGTTATAGTTGCAATGAACCAAACCAGAAGGAAATAAAATGGAATAGGTGCAACCAAAATTTGAAACCCTCGGTAGGTGATTTAAACGGTGGAATTTTAGTACGAAAAAGTAGATTCTATCGCAAGGCATGCTAGGATTCTAGGAATCGTTACGAGCTTCGATTTCATATATTATAATACTCCTTTCGATACCCAAGTCAAAATTTATGGTTGTTTAAAGTTACAACTCCGATTTATCATTTTTCTCTTTAAAGTGTGAACAACAGAACCCTTCTTCTCTTCCCAACAACTTTTTTTTAAGAAGAACAAAGATTTATTGAACATGAAATTACAAATGAAGATGAAGATACAATTATTTCAAAGAGAACTACGAAACGAACTCCAAAGATGAAAATAACATCAACAAGTCCATAAAATCCCAACATTAAGATACCACCAAGGATGATCACTTTCTTTGATTATTCGAATTTAGACATTCAATTAAGAACACCCGAAAGAAAAGAAATAATCTTCCTAAAATGATTATCTTTAATGATATGAGTTCTTCCGCCCTAAGAAGGCTATTGTTTTCTATCAATAGAAGCAAAACCCTAGACGTAATGCAACTTTTGTGAGGCTGTTTTGTTGTGAATTGTGCATAATGCATCCTTAAAGAATAAAAGCATATAAATACTTATGATAAATAAGACAAATGAAATTTCACAATTCACTAAAAATAAAATCGCTAAACATAAAAAGTCCATAACTAAAAAAAAACAAAACTAATTGCTTTCAAAAATAATTTCTCAATCCCTTGTGAAGGATCCTAAGAATATTTGTATGATCTTGCAAATATTTGGTGCATATTGAGAATCTTTAGAATATTTTTAAACACACTGTTGGTCAGCACCATAATCTCCGTTATTGTTGCAACGAACCAATCCAGAAGGAAATAAAATGGAATAGGTGCAACCAAAATTTTAAACCCTCGATAGGTGATTTAAACGGTGGAATTTGAGTTCACAAAAGGGGGTTCTATCGCAAGGCATGCTAGGATTATAGGAATCGTTACGAGCTTTGATTTCATATATTATAATACTCCTTTCGATACCCGAGTCAAAATTTATGGCTGTTTAAAGTTACAACACCGATTTATCATTTTTCTCTTTAAAGTGTGAACAAAAGAACCCTTCTTCTCTTCCCAACAACTTTTTTTAAGAAGAACAAAGATTTATTGAACATGAAATTACAAATGAAGTTGAAGATACAATTATTTCAAAGAGAACTACGAAACGAACTCCAAAGATGAAAATAACATCAACAAGTCCATAAAATCCCAACACTAAGATACCACCAAGGATGATTACTTTCTTTGATAATTGGAAATCATACATTCAATTAAGAGCACCAGAAAGAAAAGAAATAATCTTCCTAAAAAAGATTATCATTAATGATATGAGTTCTTCCGCCCGGAGAAGGCTCTTATTTTCTATCAATAGTAGCAAAACCCTAGACGTAATGCAACTTTTGTGGGGCTGTTTTGTTGTGAATTGTGCATAATGCATCCTTAAAGAATAAAAGCATATAAATACTTATGATAAATAAGACAAATGAAATTTCACAATTCACTAAAAATAAAATCGCTAAACATAAAAAGTCCATAACTAAAAAAAAGAAAACGAATTGCTTTCAAAAATAATTTCTCAATCCCTTGTGAAAGATCCTGAGAATATTTGTATGATCTTGCGAATATTTGGTGCATATTGAGAATCTTTAGAATATTTTTAAACACACTCTTGGTCGGCACCATAATCTCTGTTATAGTTGCATTGACCGAAAACGGAAGGAAATAAAATGCAATAGGTGCGACAAAAACTTTTAACCCTCAATAGGTGGTTTAAAAGGTGTAATTTGTGTTCTCAAATGGGGTTTTTTGCAAGGCATGCTAGGATTCTAGGAATCGTTACAAGCTTCGATTTCATATATTATAATACTCCTTTCGATACCCGAGTCAAAATTTATGGTTGTTTAAAGTTACAACTCCGATTTATCATTTTTCTCTTTAAAGTGTGAACAACAGGACCCTTCTTCTCTTCCCAACAACTTCTTTTAAGAAGAACAAAGATTTATTGAACATGAAATTACAAATGAAGATGAAGATACAATTATTTCAAAGAGAACTACGAAAGGAACTCCAAAGATGAAAATAACATCAACAAGTCCATAAAATCCCAACATTAAGATACCACCAAGGATGATCACTTTCTTTGATTATTCGAAATCAGACATTCAATTAAGAGAACCAGAAAGAAAAGAAATAATCTTCCTAAAAAAGATTATCATTAATGATATGAGTTCTTCCGCCATGAGAAGGCTCTTGTTTTCTATCAATAGCAGCAAAACCCTAGACGTAATGCAACTTTTGCGGGGCAGTTTTGTTGTGAATTGTGCATAATGCATCCTTAAAGAATAAAAGCACATAAATACTTATGATAAATAAGACAAATGAAATTTCACAATTCACTAAAAATAAAATCGCTAAACATAAAAAGTCCATAACTAAAAAAAACAAACCTAATTGCTTTCAAAAATAATTTCACAATCCCTTGTGAAGGATCGTGAGAATATTTGTATGATCTTGCAAATATTTGGTGCATATTGAGAATCTTTAGAATATTTTTAAACACACTCTTGGTCAGCACCATAATCTCCGTTATAGTTGCAACGAACCAATCCAGAAGGAAATAAAATGGAATAGGTGCAACCAAAATTTTAAACCCTCGATAGGTGATTTAAACGGTGGAATTTGAGTTCAAAAAAGGGAATTCTATTGCAAGGCATGCTAGTATTCTCGGAATTGTTACGAGCATCGATTTCATATATTAGAGTACTCCTTTCGATACCCGTGTCAAAATTTATGTTTCTTTAAAGTTACAACCCCGATTTATCATTTTTCTCTTTAAAGTGTGAACAAAAGAACCCTTCTTCTCTTCCCAACAACTTTTTTTAAGAAGAACAAAGATTTATTGAACATGAAATTACAAATGAAGTTGAAGATACAATTATTTCAAAGAGAACTACGAAACGAACTCCAAAGATGAAAATAACATCAACAAGTCCATAAAATCCCAACACTAAGATACCACCAAGGATGATCACTTTCTTTGATAATTCGAAATCATACATTCAATTAAGAGCACCAGAAAGAAAAGAAATAATCTTCCTAAAAAAGATTATCATTAATGATATGAGTTCTTCCGCCCTGAGAAGGCTCTTATTTTCTATCAATACCAGCAAAACCCTAGACGTAATGCAACTTTTGTGGGGCTGTTTTGTTGTGAATTGTGCATAATGCATCCTTAAAGAATAAAAGCACATAAATACTTATGATAAATAAGACAAATGAAATTTCACAATTCACTAAAAATAAAATCGCTAAACATAAAAAGTCCATAACTAAAAAAAACAAAACGAATTGCTTTCAAAAATAATTTCTCAATCCCTTGTGAAGGATCCGGAGAATATTTGTATGATCTTGTTAATATTTGGTGGATATTGAGAATCTTTAGAATATTTTTAAGTACGCTCTTGGTCGGCACCATAATCTCTATTATAGTTGCAATTAACCAAACTGGAAGGAAATCAAATGGAATAGGTGCAACCAAAATTTTAAACCCTCGATAGGTGATTTAAATGGTGGAATTCGAGTTCGAAAAAGGGGGTTCTATTGCAAGGCAAGCTAGGATTCTAGGAATCGTTATGAGCTTCGATTTCATATATTATAATACTCCTTTCGATACCCGAGTCAAAATTTATGCTATTTTAAAGTTACAACTCCGATTTATCATTTCTCTCTTTAAAGTGTGAACAACAGAACCCTTCTTCTCTTCCCAACAACTTTTTTTAAGAAGAACAAAGATTTATTGAACATGAAATTACAAATGAAGATGGAGATACAATTATTTCAAAGAGAACTACGAAACGAACTCCTAAGATGAAAATAACATCAACAAGTCCATAAAATCCCAACATTAAGATACCACCAAGGATGATCACTTTCTTTGATTATTCGAATTCAGATTCAATTAAGAACACCAGAAATAAAAGAAATAATCTTCCTAAAAAAGATTATCATTAATGATATGAGTTCTTCCGCCCTAAGAAGGCTATTGTTTTCTATTAATAGCAGCAAAACCCTAGACGTAATGCAACTTTTGTGGGGCTGTTTTGTTGTGAATTGGGCATAATGCATCCTTAAAGAATAAAAGCATATAAATACTTTTGATAAATAAGACAAATGAAATTTCACAATTCACTACAAATAAAATCGCTAAACATAAAAAGTCCATAACTAAAAAAAAGAAAACGAATTGCTTTCAAAAATAATTTCTCAATCCCTTGTGAAAGATCCTGAGAATATTTGTATGATCTTGCGAATATTTGGTGCATATTGAGAATCTTTAGAATATTTTTAAACACACTCTTGGTCGGCACCATAATCTCCGTTATAGTTGCAATGAACCAAACTGGAAGGAAATCAAATGGAATAGGTGCAACCAAAATTTTAAACCCTCGGTAGGTGATTTAAACGGTGGAATTTGAGTTCGAAAAAGGGGGTTCTATTGCAAGGCATGCTAGGATTCTAGGAATCGTTACGAGCTTCGATTTCATATATTATAATACTCCTTTCGATACCCGAGTCAAAATTTATGGTTGTTTAAGGTTACAACTCCGATTTATCATTTTTCTCTTTAAAGTGTGAACAACAGAACCCTTCTTCTCTTCCCAACAACTTTTTTTTAAGAAGAACAAAGATTTATTGAACATGAAATTACAAATGAAGATGAAGATACAATTATTTCAAAGAGAACTACGAAACGAACTCCAAAGATGAAAATAACATCAACAAGTCCATAAAATCCCAACATTAAGATACCACCAAGGATAATCACTTCCTTTGATTATTCGAATTCAGACATTCAATTAAGAACACCATAAATAAAAGAAACAATCTTCCTAAAAAAGAGTATCATTAAAGATATCAGTTCTTCTGCCATCAGAACGCTTTTATTTTCTATCATAAGCAACAAATCCCTAGACGTAATGCAACTTTTGTGGGGCTATTTTGTTGTTAATTGTGCATAATGCATCCTTAAAGAATAAAAGCATATAAATACTTATGATACATAAGACAAATGAAATTTCACAATTCACTAAAAATAAAATCGCTAAACATAAATAGTCCATAACTAAAAAAACAAAACGAATTGCTTTCAAAAACAATTTCTCAATCCCTTGTGAAGGATCCTGAGAATATTTGTATGATCTTGCGAATATTTGGTGGATATTGAGAATCTTTAGAATATTTTTAAACACACTGTTGGTCAGCACCATAATCTCCGTTATAGTTTCAAGGAACCAAATCGGAAGGAAATAAAATGGAATGGGTGAAACCAAAATTTTAAACACTCGGTAGGTGATTTAAATGGTGGAATTTCAGTTCGAAAAAGGAGGTTCTATTGCAAGGCATGCTTGGATTCTAGGAATCGTTACGAGCTTCGATTTCATATATTATAATACTCCTTTCGATACCCGAGTCAAAATTTATGGTTGTTTAAAGTTACAACTCCGATTTATCATTTTTCTCTTTAAAGTGTGAACAATAGAACCCTTCTTCTCTTCCCAACAACTTTTTTTAAGAAGAACAAAGATTTATTGAACATGAAATTACAAATGAAGATGAAGATACAATTATTTCAAAGAGAACTACGAAACGAACTCCAAAGATGAAAATAACATCAACAAGTCCATAAAATCCCAACATTAAGATACCACCAAGGATGATCACTTTCTTTGATTATTCGAATTCAGACATTCAATTAAGAACACCAGAAAGAAAAGAAATAATCTTCCTAAAAAAGATTATCATTAATGATATGAGTTCTTCCGCCCTGAGAAGGCTATTGTTTTCTATCAATAGCAACAAAACCCTAGACGTAATGCAACTTTTGTGGGGCTGTTTTGTTGTGAATTGTGCATAATGCATCCTTAAAGAATAAAAGCATATAAATACTTATGATAAATAAGACAAATGAAATTTCACAATTCACTAAAAATAAAATCGCTAAACATAAAAAGTCCATAACTAAAAAAAACAAAACTAATTGCTTTCAAAAATAATTTCACAATCCCTTGTGAAGGATCCTGAGAATATTTGTATGATCTTGCGAATATTTGGTGCATATTGAGAATCTTTAGAATATTTTTAAACACACTCTTGGTCGACACCATAATCTCTGTTATAGTTGCAATGACCCAAAACGGAAGGAAATAAAATGGAATAGGTGCGACCAAAACTTTAAACCCTCAGTAGGTGATTTAAATGGTGTAATTTGTGTTCCCAAATGGGGTTCTATTGCAAGGCATGCTAGGATTCTAGGAATCGTTACGAGCTTTGATTTCATATATTATAATACTCCTTTCGATACCCGAGTCAAAATTTATGGCTGTTTAAAGTTACAACTCCGATTTATCATTTTTCTCTTTAAAGTGTGAACAAAAGAACCCTTCTTCTCTTCCCAACAACTTTTTTTAAGAAGAACAAAGATTTATTGAACATGAAATTACAAATGAAGATGAAGATACAATTATTTCAAAGAGAACTACGAAACGAACTCCAAAGATGAAAATAACATCAACAAGTCCATAAAATCCCAACATTAAGATACCACCAAGGATGATCACTTTCTTTGATTATTCGAATTCAGACATTCAATTAAGAACACCAGAAAGAAAAGAAATAATCTTCCTAAAAAAGATTATCATTAATGATATGAGTTCTTCCGCCATCAGAAGGCTATTGTTTTCTATCAAAAGCAGCAAAACCCTAGACGTATTGCAACTTTTGTGGGGCTATTTTGTTGTGAATTGTGCATAATGCATCGTAAAAGAATAAAAGCATATAAATACTTATGATAAATAAGACAAGAGAAATTTCACAATTCACTAAAAATAAAATCGCTAAACGTAAAAAGTCCATAACGAAAAAAAACAAAACTAATTGCTTTCAAAAATAATTTCACAATCCCTTGTGAAGGATCCCGAGAATATTTGTATGATCTTGCGAATATTTGGTGCATATTGACAATCTTTAGAATATTTTTAAACACACTCTTGGTCGGTACCATAATCTCCGTTATAGTTGCAATGAACCAAACCAGAAGGAAATAAAATGGAATAGGTGCAACCAAAATATGAAACCCTCGGTAGGTGATTTAAACGGTGGAATTTTAGTACGAAAAAACAGATTCTATTGTAAGGCATGCTAGGATTCTAGGACTCGTTACGAGCTTCGATTTCATATATTATAATACTCCTTTCGATACCCGAGTCAGAATTTATGGTTGTTTAAAGCTACAACTCCGATTTATCATTTTTCTCTTTAAAGTGTGAACAACAGAACCCTTCTTCTCTTCCCAACAACTTTTATTTAAGAAGAACAAAGATTTATTGAACATGAAATTACAAATGAAGATGAAGATACAATTATTTCAAAGAGAACTACGAAACGAACTCCAAAGATGAAAATAACATCAACAAGTCCATAAAATCCCAACATTAAGATACCACCAAGGATGATCACTTTCTTTGATTATTCGAATTCAGACATTCAATTAAGAACACTAGAAAGAAAAGAAACAATCTTCCTAAAAAAGATTATCATTAATGATATGAGTTCTTCCGCATTGAGAAGGCTGTTGTTTTCTATCAAAAGTAGTAAAACCCTAGACATAATGCAACTTTTGTGGGGCTGTTTTGTTGTGAATTGTGCATAATGCATCCTTAAAGAATAAAAGCATATAAATACTTATGATAAATAAGACAAATGAAATTTCACAATTCACTAAAAATAAAATCGCTAAACATAAAAAGTCCATAACTAAAAAAAACAAAACTAATTGCTTTCAAAAATAATTTCACAATCCCTTGTGAAGGATCCTGAGAATATTTGTATGATCTTGCGAATATTTGGTGGATATTGAGAATCTTTAGAATATTTTTAAACACACTCTTGGTCGGCACCATAATCTCCGTTATAGTTGCAACGAACCAATCCGGAAGGAAATAAAATGGAATAGGTGCAACCAAAATTTTAAACCCTCGGTAGGTGATTTAAACTATGGAATTTGAGTTCGAAAAAGGGGGTTCTATCGCAAGGCATGCTAGGATTCTAGGAATCGTTACGAGCTTCGATTTCATATATTATAATACTCCTTTCGATACCCGAGTCAAAATTTATGTTTGTTTAAAGTTACAACTCCGATTTATCATTTTTCTCTTTAAAGTGTGAACAATAGAACCCTTCTTCTCTTCCCAACAACTTTTATTTAAGAAGAACAAAGATTTATTGAACATGAAATTACAAATGAAGATGAAGATACAATTATTTCAAAGAGAACTACGAAACGAACTCCAAAGATGAAAATAACATCAACAAGTCCATAAAATCCCAACATTAAGATACCACCAAGGATGATCACTTTCTTTGATTATTCGAATTCAGACATTCAATTAAGAACACCAGAAAGAAAAGAAATAATCTTCCTAAAAAAGATTATCATTAATGATATGAGTTCTTCTGGCCCGAGAAGACTATTGTTTTCTATAAATAGCAGCAAAACCCTAGACGTAATGCAACTTTTGTGGGGCTGTTTTGTTGTGAATTGTGCATAATGCATCCTTAAAGAATAAAAGCATATAAATACTTATGATAAATAAGACAAATGAAATTTCACAATTCACTAAAAATAAAATCGCTAAACATAAAAAGTCCATAACTAAAAAAAACAAAACTAATTGCTTTCAAAAATAATTTCACAATCCCTTGTGAAGGATCCTGAGAATATTTGTATGATCTTGCGAATATTTGGTGGATATTGAGAATCTTTAGAATATTTTTAAACACACTCTTGGTCGGTACCATAATCTCCGTTATAGTTGCAATGAACCAAACCAGAAGGAAATAAAATGGAATAGGTGCAACCAAAATTTTAAACCCTCGATAGGTGATTTAAACGGTGGAATTTGAGTTCGAAAAAGGGGGTTCTATTGCAAGGCATGCTAGGATTCTAGGAATCGTTACGAGCTTCGATTTCATATATTATAATACTCCTTTCGATACCCGAGTCAAAATTTATGGTTGTTTAAAGTTACAACTCCGATTTATCATTTTTCTCTTTAAAGTGTGAACAATAGAACCCTTCTTCTCTTCCCAACAACTTTTTTTAAGAAGAACAAAGATTTATTGAACATGAAATTACAAATGAAGATGAAGATACAATTATTTCAAAGAGAACTACGAAACGAACTCCAAAGATGAAAATAACATCAACAAGTCCATAAAATCCCAACATTAAGATACCACCAAGGATGATCACTTTCTTTGATTATTCGAATTCAGACATTCAATTAAGAACACCAGAAAGAAAAGAAATAATCTTCCTAAAATGATTATCTTTAATGATATGAGTTCTTCCGCCATCAGAAGGTTGTTGTTTTCTATCAAAAGCAGCAAAACCCTAGACGTAATTCAACTTTTGTGGGGCTATTTTGTTGTGAATTGTGCAAAATGCATCCTAAAATAATAAAACCATATAAATACTTGTGATAAATAAGACAAATGAGATTTCACAATTCACTAAAAATAAAATCGTTAAACTTAAAAAGTCCATAACTAAAAAAGACAAAACTAATTGCTTTCAAAAATAATTTCACAATCCCTTGTGAAGGATCCTGAGAATATTTCTATGATCTTGAGAATATTTGGTGCATATTGAGAATCTTTAGAATATTTTTAAACACACTCTTGGTAGGCACCATAATCTCCGTTATAGTTGCAATGAACCAAACCGGAAGGAAATAAAATGGAATAGGTGCAACCAAAATTTTAAACCCTCGATAGGTGATTTAAACGGTGGAATTTGAGTTCAAAAAAGGGAATTCTATTGCAAGGCATGCTAGGATTCTAGGAATCGTTACGAGCTTCGATTTCATATATTATAATACTCCTTTCGATACCCGAGTCAAAATTTATGGTTGTTTAAGGTTACAACTCCGATTTATCATTTTTCTCTTTAAAGTGTGAACAACAGAACCCTTCTTCTCTTCCCAACAACTTTTTTTAAGAAGAACAAAGATTTATTGAACATGAAATTACAAATGAAGATGAAGATACAATTATTTCAAAGAGAACTACGAAACGAACTCCAAAGATGAAAATAACATCAACAAGTCCATAAAATCCCAACATTAAGATACCACCAAGGATGATCACTTTCTTTGATTATTCGAATTCAGACATTCAATTAAGAACACCAGAAAGAAAAGAAATAATCTTCCTAAAAAAGATTATCATTAATGATATGAGTTCTTCCGCCCTGAGAAGGCTCTTATTTTCTATCAATAGTAGCAAAACCCTAGACGTAATGCAACTTTTGTGGGGCTGTTTTGTTGTGAATTGTGCATAATGCATCCTTAAAGAATAAAAGCATATAAATACTTATGATAAATAAGACAAATGAAATTTCACAATTCACTAAAAATAAAATGGTTAAACATAAAAAGTCCATAACTAAAAAAAACAAACCTAATTGCTTTCAAAAATAATTTCACAATCCCTTGTGAAGGATCCTGAGAATATTTGTATGATCTTGCAAATATTTGGTGCATATTGAGAATCTTTAGAATATTTTTAAACACACTGTTGGTCAGCACCATAATCTTCGTTATAGTTGCAACGAACCAATCCAGAAGGAAATAAAATGGAAAAGGTGCAACCAAAATTTTAAACCCTCGATAGGTGATTTAAACGGTGGAATTTGAGTTCGCAAAAGGGGGTTCTATTGCAAGGCATGCTAGGATTCTAGGAATCGTTACGAGCTTCGATTTCATATATTATAATACTCCTTTCGATACCCGAGTCAAAATTTATGGTTGTTTAAAGTTACAACTCCGATTTATCATTTTTCTCTTTAAAGTGTGAACAACAGAACCCTTCTTCTCTTCCCAACAACGTTTTTTAAGAAGAACAAAGATTTATTGAACATGAAATTACAAATGAAGATGAAGATACAATTATTTCAAAGAGAACTACGAAACGAACTCCAAAGATGAAAATAACATCAACAAGTCCATAAAATCCCAACATTAAGATACCACCAAGGATGATCACTTTCTTTGATTATTCGAATTCAGACATTCAATTAAGAACACCAGAAAGAAAAGAAATAATCTTCCTACGAAAGATTATCATTAATGATATGGGTTCTTCCGCCATGAGAAGGCTGTTGTTTCCTATCAAAAGCAACAAAACCCTAGACGTAATGCAACTTTTGTGGGGCTATTTTATTGTGAATTATGCATAATGCATCCTTAAAGAATAAAAGCATATAAATACTTATGATAAATAAGTGAAATGAAATTTCACAATTCACTAAATATAAAATCGCTATACGTAAAAAGTCCATGACTACAAAAACAAACCTAATTGCTTTTAAAAATAATTTCACCATCCCATGTGAAGGATCTTGAGAATATTTGTATGATCTTGTAAATATTTGGTGGATATTGAGAATCTTTAGAATATTTTTAAACACACTCTTGGTCGGTACTATAATCTCCGTTATAGTTGCAATTAACCAAACCGGAAGGAAATAAATTGGAATAGGTGCAACCAAAATTTTAAACCCTAGGTAGGTGATTTAAACTGTGGAATTTGAGTCCGAAAAATGGGTTCTATCGCAAGGCATGCTAGGATTCTAGGAATTGTTACGATCTTCGATTTAATATATTATAATACTCTTTTCGATACCCAAGCCAAAATTTAGGTTTGTTTAAAGTTACAACTCTGATTTATCATTTTTCTCTTTAAAGTGTGAACAATAGAACCCTTCTTCTCTTCCCAACAACCTTTTTTAAAGAAGAACAAAGATTTATTGAACATGAAATTACAAATGAAGATGAAGATACAATTATTTCAAATAGAACTACGAAACGAACTCCAAAGATGAAAATAACATCAACAAGTCCATAAAACCCCAACATTAAGATAACACCAAGGATGATCACTTCCATTGATTATTCGAATCCAGACATTCAATTAAGAACACCAGAAAGAAAAGAAACAATCTTCCTAAAAAATATTATCACTAACGATATCAGTTCTTCCGCCATCAGAAGGCTGTTGTTTTCTATCAAAAGCAGCAAAACCCTAGATGTGATGCAACTTTTGTGGGGCTATTTTGTTATGAATTGTGCATAATGCATCATAAAAGAATAAATTCATATAAATTCTTATGATAAATAAGACAAATGAAATTTCACAATTCACTAAAAATAAAATCGCTAAACATAAAAAGTGCATAACTAAAAAAACAAAACTAATTGCTTTCAAAAATAATTTCACAATCCCTTGTGAAGAATCCTGAGAATATTTGTATGATCTTGAGAATATTTGGTGGATATTGAGAATCTTTAGAATATTTTTAAACACACTCTTTGTCGGTACCAAAATCTCCGTTATAGTTGCAATGAACCAAACCGGAAGGAAATAAAATGGAATAGGTGCAACCAAAATTTTAAACCCTCGATAGGTGATTTAAACGGTGGAATTTGAGTTCGAAAAAGGGGGTTCTATTGCAAGGCATGCTAGGATTCTAGGAATCGTTACGAGCTTCGATTTCATATATTATAATACTCCTTTCGATACCCGAGTCAAAATTTATGGTTGTTTAAAGTTACAACTCCGATTTATCATTTTTCTCTTTAAAGTGTGAACAACAGAACCCTTCTTCTCTTCCCAACAACTCTTTTTAAGAAGAACAAAGATTTATTGAACATGAAATTACAAATGAAGATGAAGATACAATTATTTCAAAGAGAACTACGAAACGAACTCCAAAGATGAAAATAACATCAACAAGTCCATAAAATCCCAACATTAAGATACCACCAAGGATGATCACTTTCTTTGATTATTCGAATTCAGACATTCAATTAAGAACACCAGAGAGAAAAGAAACAATCTTCCTAAAAAATATTATCATTAATGATATGAGTTCTTCCGCCATCAGAAGGCTGTTGTTTTCTATCAAAAGCAGCAAAACCCTAGACGTAATGCAACTTTTGTGGGGCTGTTTTGTTGTGAATTGTGCATAATGCATCCTTAAAGAATAAAAGCATATAAATACTTATGATAAATAAGACAAATGAAATTTCACAATTCACTAAAAATAAAATGGTTAAACATAAAAAGTCCATAACTAAAAAAAACAAAACTAATTGCTTTCAAAAATAATTACACAATCCCTTGTGAAGGATCCTGAGAATATTTGTATGATCTTGCGATTATTTGGACGATATTGAGAATCTTTAGAATATTTTTAAGCACACTCTTGGTCGGCACCATAATCTCCATTATAGTTGCAACGAACCAAACCGGAAGGAAATAAAATGGAATAGGTGCAACCAAAATTTTAAACCCTCGGTAGGTGATTTAAACTATGGAATTTGAGTTCGAAAAAGTGGATTCTATCGCAAGGCATGCTAGGATTCTAGGAATCGTTACAAGCTTTGATTTCATATATTATAATACTCCTTTCGATACCCGAGTCAAAATTTATGGTTGTTTAAAGTTACAACTCCGATTTATCATTTTTCTCTTTAAAGTGTGAACAACAGAACCCTTCTTCTCTTCCCAACAACTTTTTTTAAGAAGAACAAAGATTTATTGAACATGAAATTACAAATGAAGATGAAGACACAATTATTTCTAAGAGAACTACGAAACAAACTCCAAAGATGAAAATAACATCAACAAGTCCATAAAATCCCAACATTAAGATACCACCAAGGATAATCACTTCCTTTGATTATTCGAATTCAGACATTCAATTAAGAACACCAGAAATAAAAGAAACAATCTTCCTAAAAAAGAGTATCATTAATGATATCAGTTCTTCTGCCATCAGAAGGCTGTTATTTTCTATCATAAGCAACAAATCCCTAGACGTAATGCAACTTTTGTGGGGCTATTTTGTTGTGAATTGTGCATAATGCATCCTTAAAGAATAAATGCATATAAATACTTATGATACATAAGACAAATGAAATTTCACAATTCACTAAAAATAAAATCGCTAAACATAAAAAGTCCATAACTAAAAAAAACAAAACTAATTGCTTTCAAAAATAATTTCACAATCCCTTGTGAAGGATCCTGAGAATATTTGTATGATCTTGCAAATATTTGGTGCATATTGAGAATCTTTAGAATATTTTTAAACACAATGTTGGTCAGCACCATAATCTTCGTTATAGTTGCAACGAACCAATCCAGAAGGAAATAAAATGGAAAAGGTGCAACCAAAATTTTAAACCCTCGATAGGTGATTTAAACGGTGGAATTTGAGTTCGCAAAAGGGGGTTCTATCGCAAGGCATGCTAGGATTATAGGAATCGTTACGAGCTTTGATTTCATATATTATAATACTCCTTTCGATACCCGAGTCAAAATTTATGGCTGTTTAAAGTTACAACACCGATTTATCATTTTTCTCTTTAAAGTGTGAACAAAAGAACCCTTCTTCTCTTCCCAACAACTTTTTTTAAGAAGAACAAAGATTTATTGAACATGAAATTACAAATGAAGATGAAGATACAATTATTTCAAAGCGAACTACGAAACGAACTCCAAAGATGAAAATAACATCAACATGTCCATAAAATCCCAACATTAAGATACCACTAAGTATGATCACTTCCTTTGATTATTCGAATTCAGACATTCAATTAAGAACACCAGAAATAAAAGAAACAATATTCCTAAAAAAGATTATCACTAATGATATGAGTTCTTCCGCCATCAGAAGGTTGTTGTTTTCTATCAAAAGAAGCAAAACCCTAGACGTAATGCAACTTTTGTGGGGCTATTTTGTTGTGAATTGTGCATAATGCATCCTTAAAGAATAAAAGCATATAAATACTTATGATAAATAAGACAAATGAAATTTCACAATTCACTAAAAATAAAATCGCTAAACGTAAAAAGTCCATAACTAAAAAAAACAAAACTAATTGCTTTCAAAAATAATTTCACAATCCCTTGTGAAGGATCCTGAGAATATTTGTATGATCTTGCGAATATTTGGTGGATATTGAGAATCTTTAGAATATTTTTAAACACACTCTTGGTCAGCACCATAATCTCTGTTATAGTTGCAATGAACCAAATCAGAAGGAAATAAAATGGAATAGGTGCAACCAAAATTTTAAACCCTCGGTAGGTGATTTAAACGGTGGAATTTGAGTTTGAAAAATCGGATTCTATCGCAAGGCATGCTAGGATTCTAGGAATCGTTACGAGCTTCGATTTCATATATTATAATACTCCTTTCGATACCCGAGTCAAAATTTATGGTTGTTTAAAGCTACAACTCCGATTTATCATTTTTCTCTTTAAAGTGTGAACAACAGAACCCTTCTTCTCTTCCCAACAACTTTTATTTAAGAAGAACAAAGATTTATTGAACATGAAATTACAAATGAAGATGAAGATACAATTATTTCAAAGAGAACTACGAAACGAACTCCAAAGATGAAAATAACATCAACAAGTCCATAAAATCCCAACATTAAGATACCACCAAGGATGATCACTTCCTTTGATTATTCGAATTCAGACATTCAATTAAGAACACCAGAAAGAAAAGAAACAATCTTCCTAAAAAAGATTATCATTAATGATATCAGTTCTTCTGCCATCAGAACGCTTTTATTTTCTATCATAACCAAGAAATCCCTAGACAAAATGCAACTTTTGTGGGGCTATTTTGTTGTGAATTATGCATAATGCATCCTTAAAGAATAAAAGCATATACATACTTAAGATAAATAAGAGAAATGAAATTTCACAATTCACTAAAAATAAAATCGCTAAACATAAAAAGTCCATAATTTAAAAAAAAACAAAACTAATTGCTTTCAAAAATAATTTCACAATCCCTTGTGAAGGATCCTGAGAATATTTGTATGATCTTGCAAATATTTGGTGCATATTGAGAATCTTTAGAATATTTTTAAACACACTGTTGGTCAGCACCATAATCTCCGTTATAGTTGCAACGAACCAATCCAGAAGGAAATAAAATGGAAAAGGTGCAACCAAAATTTTAAACCCTCGATAGGTGATTTAAACGGTGGAATTTGAGTTCGCAAAAGGGGGTTCTATCGCAAGGCATGCTAGGATTATAGGAATCGTTACGAGCTTTGATTTCATATATTATAATACTCCTTTCGATACCCGAGTCAAAATTTATGGCTGTTTAAAGTTACAACACCGATTTATCATTTTTCTCTTTAAAGTGTGAACAAAAGAACCCTTCTTCTCTTCCCAACAACTTTTTTTAAGAAGAACAAAGATTTATTGAACATGAAATTACAAATGAAGTTGAAGATACAATTATTTCAAAGAGAACTACGAAACGAACTCCAAAGATGAAAATAACATCAACAAGTCCATAAAATCCCAACATTAAGATACCACCAAGGATGATCACTTCCTTTGATTATTCGAATTCAAACATTCAATTAAGAACACCAGAAAGAAAAGAAACAATCTTCCTAAAAAATATTATCATTAATGATATCATTTCTTCCACCATCAGAAGGCTTTTGTTTTCTATATAAAGTAGTGAAACCCTAGACGTACTGCAACTTTTGTGGGGCTATTTTGTTGTGAATTGTGCATAATGCATCCTTAAAAAATAAAAGCATATAAATTCCTATGATAAATAAGACAAATGAAATTTCACAATTCACTAAAAATAAAATGGTTAAACATAAAAAGTCCATAACTAAAAAAAACAAAACTAATTGCTTTCAAAAATAATTACACAATCCCTTGTGAAGGATCCTGAGAATATTTGTATGATCTTGCGATTATTTGGACGATATTGAGAATCTTTAGAATATTTTTAAGCACACTCTTGGTCGGCACCATAATCTCCATTATAGTTGCAACGAACCAAACCGGAAGGAAATAAAATGGAATAGGTGCAACCAAAATTTTAAACCCTCGGTAGGTGATTTAAACTATGGAATTTGAGTTCGAAAAAGTGGATTCTATCGCAAGGCATGCTAGGATTCTAGGAATCGTTACAAGCTTTGATTTCATATATTATAATACTCCTTTCGATACCCGAGTCAAAATTTATGGTTGTTTAAAGTTACAACTCCGATTTATCATTTTTCTCTTTAAAGTGTGAACAACAGAACCCTTCTTCTCTTCCCAACAACTTTTTTTAAGAAGAACAAAGATTTATTGAACATGAAATTACAAATGAAGATGAAGATACAATTATTTCAAATAGAACTACGAAACGAACTCCAAAGATGAAAATAACATCAACAAGTCCATAAAACCCCAACATTAAGATACCACCAAGGATGATCACTTCCTTTGATTATTCGAATTCAAAAATTCAATTAACAACACCAGAAATAAAAGAAACAATCTTCCTAAAAAAGATTATCATTAATGATATCATTTCTTTTGCCATCAGAAGGCTATTGTTTTCTATAAAAAGCAGCAAAACCCTAGACGTAATGCAACTTTTGTGGGGTTATTTTGTTGTGAATTGTGCATAATGCATCCTTAAAGAATAAAAGCATATAAATACTTATGATAAATAAGACAAATGAAATTTCACAATTCACTAAAAATAAAATGGTTAAACATAAAAAGTCCATAACTAAAAAAAACAAACCTAATTGCTTTCAAAAATAATTTCACAATCCCTTGTGAAGGATCCTGAGAATATTTGTATGATCTTGCAAATATTTGGTGCATATTGAGAATCTTTAGAATATTTTTAAACACACTGTTGGTCAGCACCATAATCTTCGTTATAGTTGCAACGAACCAATCCAGAAGGAAATAAAATGGAAAAGGTGCAACCAAAATTTTAAACCCTCGATAGGTGATTTAAACGGTGGAATTTGAGTTCGCAAAAGGGGGTTCTATCGCAAGGCATGCTAGGATTATAGGAATCGTTACGAGCTTTGATTTCATATATTATAATACTCCTTTCGATACCCGAGTCAAAATTTATGGCTGTTTAAAGTTACAACTCTGATTTATCATTTTTCTCTTTAAAGTGTGAACAATAGAACCCTTCTTCTCTTCCCAACAACTTTTTTTTAAGAAGAACAAAGATTTATTGAACATGAAATTACAAATGAAGATGAAGATACAATTATTTCAAAGAGAACTACGAAACGAACTCCAAAGATGAAAATAACATCAACAAGTCCATAAAATCCCAACATTAAGATACCACCAAGGATGATAACTTCGTTTGATTATTCGAATTCAGACATTCAATTAAGAACACCAGAAAGAAAAGAAACAATCTTCCTAAAAAAGATTATCATTAATGATATGAGTTCTTCCGCCTTGAGAAGGCTGTTGTTTTCTATCAAAAGCAGCAAAACCCTAGACGTAATGCAACTTTTGTGGGGCTATTTTGTTGTGAATTGTGCATAATGCATCCTTAAAGAATAAAAGCATATAAATACTTATGATAAATAAGACAAATGAAATTTCACAATTCACTAAAAATAAAATCGCTAAACATAAAAAGTCCATAACTAAAAAAAACAAAACTAATTGCTTTCAAAAATAATTTCACAATTCCTTGTGAAGGATCCTCAGAATATTTGTATGATCTTGCGAATATTTGGTGGATATTGAGAATCTTTAGAATATTTTTATACACACTCTTGGTAGGCACCATAATCTCCGTTATAGTTGCAATGAACCAAACCGGAAGGAAATAAAATGGAATAGGTGCAACCAAAATTTTAAACCCTCTATATGTGATTTAAACGGTGGAATTTGAGTTCCCAAAAGGGGGTTCTATCGTAAGGCATGCTAGGATTCTAGGAATCTTTACGAGCTTCGATTTCATATATTATAATACTCCTTTCGATACCCGAGTCAGAATTTATGGTTGTTTAAAGTTACAACTCCGATTTATCATTTTTCTCTTTAAAGTGTGAACAATAGAACCCTTCTTCTCTTCCCAACAACTTTTTTTAAGAAGAACAAAGATTTATTGAACATGAAATTACAAATGAAGATGAAGATACAATTATTTCAAAGAGAACTACGAAACGAACTCCAAAGATGAAAATAACATCAACAAGTCCATAAAATCCCAACATTAAGATACCACCAAGGATGATCACTTCCTTTGATTATTCGAATTCAGACATTCAATTAAGAACACCAGAAATAAAAGAAACAATCTTCCTAAAAAAGAGTATCATTAATGATATCAGTTCTTCTGCCATTAGAAATCAGTTATTTTCTATCAATAGCAGCAAAACCCTAGACGTAGTGCAACTTTTGTGGGGCTATTTTGTTGTGAATTGTGCATAATGCATCCTTAAAGAATAAAAGCATATAAATACTTATGATAAATAAGACAAATGAAATTTCACAATTCACTAAATATAAAATCGCTATACGTAAAAAGTCCATAACTACAAAAACAAAACTAATTGCTTTTAAAAATAATTTCACAATCCCATGTGAAGGATCTTGAGAATATTTGTATGATCTTGTAAATATTTGGTGCATATTGAGAATCTTTAGAATATTTTTAAACACACTCTTGGTCAGCACCATAATCTCCGTTATAGTTGCAACGAACCAATCCAGAAGGAAATAAAATGGAATAGGTGCAACCAAAATTTTAAACCCTCGATAGGTGATTTAAACGGTGGAATTTGAGTTCGGAAAAGGTGTTCTATCGCAAGGCATGCTAGGATTCTAGGAATCGTTACGAGCTTTGATTTCATATATTATAATACTCCTTTCGATACCCGATTCAAAATTTATGGTTGTTTAATGTTACAACTCCGATTTATCATTTTTCTCTTTAAAGTGTGAACAACAGAACCCTTCTTCTCTTTCCAACAACTTTTTTTAAGAAGAACAAAGATTTATTGAACATGAAATTACAAATGAAGATGAAGATACAATTATTTCAAAGAGAACTATGAAACGAACTCCAAAGATGAAAATAACATCAACAAGTCCATAAAATCCCAACATTAAGATACCACCTACGATCATAACTTCATTTGATTATTCGAATTCTGACATTCAATTAAGAGAACCAGAAAGAAAAGAAATAATCTTCCTAAAAAAGATTATCATTAATGATATGAGTTCTTCTGCCATGAGAAGGCTCTTGTTTTCTATCAATAGCAGCAAAACCCTAGACATAATACAACTTTTGGGGGGCTATTTTGTTGTGAATTATGCATAATGCATCCTTAAAGAATAAAAGCATATACATACTTAAGATAAATAAGAGAAATTAAATTTCACAATTCACTAAAAATAAAATCGCTAAACATAAAAAGTCCATAATTTACAAAAAACAAAACTAATTGCTTTCAAAAATAATTTCACAATCCCTTGTGAAGGATCCTGAGAATATTTGTATGATCTTGCAAATATTTGGTGGATATTGAGAATCTTTAGAATATATTTAAACACACTGTTGGTCAGCACCATAATCTCCGTTATAGTTGCAACGAACCAATCCAGAAGGAAATAAAATGGAATAGGTGCAACCAAAATTTTAAACCCTCGATAGGTGATTTAAACGGTGGAATTTGAGTTTGCAAAAGGGGGTTCTATCGCAAGGCATGCTAGGATTCTAGGAATCGTTACGAGCTTTGATTTCATATATTATAATACTCCTTTCGATACCCGACTCAAAATTTATGGTTGTTTAAAGTTACAACTCCGATTTATCATTTTTCTCTTTAAAGTGTGAACAACAGAACCCTTCTTCTCTTCCCAACAACTTCTTTTAAGAAGAACAAAGATTTATTGAACATGAAATTACAAATGAAGATGAAGATACAATTATTTCAAAGAGAACTACGAAACGAACTCCAAAGATGAAAATAACATCAACAAGTCCATAAAGTCCCAACATTAAGATACCCCCAACGATGATCACTTCCTTTGATTATTCGAATTCAGACATTCTATTAAGAACACCAGAAAGAAAAGAAACAATCTTCCTAAAAAAGATTATCATTAATGATATCAGTTCTTCCGCCATCAGAAGGCTGTTGTTTTCTATCAAAAGCAGCAAAACCCTAGACGTAATGCAACTTTTGTGGGGCTATTTTGTTGTGAATTGTGCATAATGCATCCTAAAAGAATAAAAGCATATAAATACTTATGATAAATAAGACAAATGAAATTTCACAATTCACTAAAAATAAAATCGCTAAACGTAAAAAGTCCATAACTAAAAAAACAAAACTAATTGCTTTCAAAAATAATTTCACAATTCCTTGTGAAGGATCCTCAGAATATTTGTATGATCTTGCGAATATTTGGTGGATATTGAGAATCTTTAGAATATTTTTATACACACTCTTGGTAGGCACCATAATCTCCGTTATAGTTGCAATGAACCAAACCGGAAGGAAATAAAATGGAATAGGTGCAACCAAAATTTTAAACCCTCTATATGTGATTTAAACGGTGGAATTTGAGTTCCCAAAAGGGGGTTCTATCGTAAGGCATGCTAGGATTCTAAGAATCGTTACAAGCTTCGATTTCATATATTATAATACTCCTTTCCATACCCGAGTCAAAATTTATGGTTGTTTAAAGTTACAACTCCGATTTATCATTTTTCTCTTTAAAGTGTGAACAATAGAACCCTTCTTCTCTTCCCAAAATCTTTTTTTTTAAGAAGAACGAAGATTTATTGAACATGAAATTACAAATGAAGATGAAGATACAATTATTTCAAAGAGAACTACGAAACGAACTCCAAAGATGAAAATAACATCAACATGTCCATAAAATCCCAACATTAAGATACCACCAAGTATGATCACTTCCTTTGATTATTCGAATTCAGAAATTCAGTTAAGAACACCACATATAAAAGAAACAATCTTCCTAAAAAATATTATCACTAATGATATGAGTTCTTCCGCCATCAGAAGGTTGTTTTTTCTATCAAAAGAAGCAAAACCCTAGACGTAATGCAACTTTTGTGGGGCTATTTTGTTGTGAATTGTGCATAATGCATCTTTAAAGAATAAAAGCATATAAATACTTATGATAAATAAGACAAATGAAATTTCACAATTCACTAAAAATAAAATCGCTAAACGTAAAAAGTCCATAACTAAAAAAAACAAAACTAATTGCTTTCAAAAATAATTTCACAATTCCTTGTGAAGGATCCTCAGAATATTTGTATGATCTTGCGAATATTTGGTGGATATTGAGAATCTTTAGAATATTTTTATACACACTCTTGGTAGGCACCATAATCTCCGTTTTAGTTGCAAGAACCAAACCAGAAGGAAATAAAATGGAATAGGGGCAACCAAAATTTTAAACCCTCTATATGTGATTTAAATGGTGGAATTTGAATTCCCCAAAGGGGGTTCTATCGTAAGGCATGCTAGGATTCTAGGAATCTTTACGAGCTTCGATTTCATATATTATAATACTCCTTTCGATACCCGAGTCAGAATTTATGGTTGGTTAAACTTACAACTCCGATTTATCATTTTTCTCTTTAAAGTGTGAACAATAGAACCCTTCTTCTCTTCCCAACAGCTTTTTTTTAAGAAGAACGAAGATTTATTGAACATGAAATTACAAATGAAGATGAAGATACAATTATTTCAAAGAGAACTACGAAACGAACTCCAAAGATGAAAATAACATCAACAAGTCCATAAAATCCCAACATTAAGATACCACCAAGGATGATCACTTCCTTTGATTATTCGAATTCAGACATTCAATTAAGAACACCAGAAAGAAAAGAAACAATCTTCCTAAAAAAGATTATCATTAATGATATCAGTTCTTCCGCCATCAGAAGGTTGTTGTTTTCTATCAAAAGTAGCAAAACCCTAGACGTAATGCAACTTTTGTGGGGCTATTTTGTTGTGAATTGTGCATAATGCATCCTAAAAGAATAAAAGCATATAAATACTTATGATAAATAAGACAAATGAAATTTCACAATTCACTAAAAATAAAATCGCTAAACGTAAAAAGTCCATAACTAAAAAAAACAAAACTAATTGCTTTCAAAAATAATTTCACAATCCCTTGTGAAGGATCCTGAGAATATTTGTATGATCTTGCGAATATTTGGTGGATATTGAGAATCTTTAGAATATTTTTAAACACACTCTTGGTCGGCACCATAATCTCTGTTATAGTTGCAACGAACCAAACCGGAAGGAAATAAAATGGAATAGGTGCAACCAAAATTTTAAACCCTCGGTAGGTGATTTAAACGGTGGAATTTTAGTACGAAAAAGTAGATTCTATCGCAAGGCATGCTAGCATTCTAGGAATCGTTACGAGCGTCGATTTCATATATTATAATACTCCTTTCGATACCCAAGTCAAAATTTATGGTTGTTTAAAGTTACAACTATGATTTATCATTTTTCTCTTTAAAGTGTGAACAACAGAACCCTTCTTCTCTTCCCAACAAATTTTTTTAAGAAGAACAAAGATTTATTGAACATGAAATTACAAATGAAGATGAAGATACAATTATTTCAAAGAGAACTACGAAACGAACTCCAAAGATGAAAATAACATCAACAAGTCCATAAAATCCCAACATTAAGATACCACCAAGAATGATCACTTCCTTTGATTATTCGAATTCAGACATTCAGTTAAGAACACCAGAAAGAAAAGAAACAATCTTCCTAAAAAAGATTATCATTAATGATATGAGTTCTTCCGCCATCAGAAGGCTGTTGTTCTCTATCAAAAGCAGCAAAACCCTAGGTGTAATGCAACTTTTGTGGGGCTATTTTGTCGTGAATTGTGCATAATGCATCCTAAAAGAATAAAAGCATATAAATACTTATGATAAATAAGACAAATGAAATTTCACAATTCACTAAAAATAAAATCGCTAAACGTAAAAAGTCCATAACTAAAAAAAACAAAACTAATTGCTTTCAAAAATAATTTCACAATTCCTTGTGAAGGATCCTCAGAATATTTGTATGATCTTGCGAATATTTGGTGGATATTGAGAATCTTTAGAATATTTTTATACACACTCTTGGTAGGCACCATAATCTCCGTTATAGTTGCAAGAACCAAACCGGAAGGAAATAAAATGGAATAGGTGCAACCAAAATTTTAAACCCTCTATATGTGATTTAAATGGTGGAATTTGAGTTCCCAAAAGGGGGTTCTATCGTAAGGCATGCTAGGATTCTAGGAATCTTTACGAGCTTCGATTTCATATATTATAATACTCCTTTCGATACCCGAGTCAGAATTTATGGTTGGTTAAACTTACAACTCCGATTTATCATTTTTCTCTTTAAAGTGTGAACAACAGAACCCTTCTTCTCTTCCCAACAACTTTTATTTAAGAAGAAAAAAGATTTATATAACATGAAATTACAAATGAAGATGAAGATACAATTATTTCAAAGAGAACTACGAAACGAACTCTAAAGATGAAAATAACATCAACAAGTCCATAAAATCCCAACATTAAGATACCACCAAGAATGATCACTTCCTTTGATTATTCGAATTCAGACATTCAGTTAAGAACACCAGAAATAAAAGAAATAATCTTCCTAAAAAAGGTTATCATTGTTGATATGAGTTCTTTCGCCATCAGAAGGTTGTTGTTTTCTATCAAAAGCAGCAAAACCCTAGACGTAATGCAATTTTTGTGGGGCTATTTTGTTGTGAATTGTGCATAATGCATCCTAAAAGAATAAAAGCATATAAATACTTATGATAAATAAGACAAATGAAATTTCACAATTCACTAAAAATAAAATCGCTAAACGTAAAAAGTCCATAACTAAAAAAAACAAAACTAATTGCTTTCAAAAATAATTTCACAATTCCTTGTGAAGGATCCTCAGAATATTTGTATGATCTTGCGAATATTTGGTGGATATTGAGAATCTTTAGAATATTTTTATACACACTCTTGGTAGGCACCATAATCTCCGTTATAGTTGCAATGAACCAAACCGGAAGGAAATAAAATGGAATAGGTGCAACCAAAATTTTAAACCCTCTATATGTGATTTAAATGGTGGAATTTGAGTTCCCAAAAGGGGGTTCTATCGTAAGGCATGCTAGGATTCTAGGAATCTTTACGAGCTTCGATTTCATATATTATAATACTCCTTTCGATACCCGAGTCAGAATTTATGGTTGGTTAAACTTACAACTCCGATTTATCATTTTTCTCTTTAAAGTGTGAACAACAGAACCCTTCTTCTCTTCCCAACAACTTTTATTTAAGAAGAAAAAAGATTTATATAACATGAAATTACAAATGAAGATGAAGATATAATTATTTCAAAGAGAACTACGAAACGAACTCCAAAGATGAAAATAACATCAACAAGTCCATAAAGTCCCAACATTAAGATACCCCCAACGATGATCACTTCCTTTGATTATTCGAATTCAGACATTCTATTAAGAACACCAGAAAGAAAAGAAACAATCTTCCTAAAAAAGATTATCATTAATGATATGAGTTCTTCCGCCATCAGAAGGCTGTTGTTCTCTATCAAAAGCAGCAAAACCCTAGGTGTAATGCAACTTTTGTGGGGCTATTTTGTCGTGAATTGTGCATAATGCATCCTAAAAGAATAAAAGCATATAAATACTTATGATAAATAAGACAAATGAAATTTCACAATTCACTAAAAATAAAATCGCTAAACGTAAAAAGTCCATAACTAAAAAAAACAAAACTAATTGCTTTCAAAAATAATTTCACAATTCCTTGTGAAGGATCCTCAGAATATTTGTATGATCTTGCGAATATTTGGTGGATATTGAGAATCTTTAGAATATTTTTATACACACTCTTGGTAGGCACCATAATCTCCGTTATAGTTGCAATGAACCAAACCGGAAGGAAATAAAATGGAATAGGTGCAACCAAAATTTTAAACCCTCTATATGTGATTTAAACGGTGGAATTTGAGTTCCCAAAAGAAGGTTATATCGTAAGGCATGCTAGGATTCTAGGAATCGTTACGAGCTTCAATTTCATATATTATAATACTCCTTTCGATACCCGAGTCAAAATTTATGGTTGTTTAAAGTTACAACTCCGATTTATCATTTTTCGATTTAAAGTGTGAACAATAGAACCCTTCTTCTCTTCCCAACAACTTTTTTTTAAGAAGAACGAAGATTTATTGAACATGAAATTACAAATGAAGATGAAGATACAATTATTTCAAAGAGAACTACGAAACGAACTCTAAAGATGAAAATAACATCAACAAGTCCATAAAATCCCAACATTAAGATACCACCAAGAATGATCACTTCCTTTGATTATTCGAATTCAGACATTCAGTTAAGAACACCAGAAATAAAAGAAACAATCTTCCTAAAAAAGATTATCATTAATGATATGAGTTCTTCCGCCATCAGAAGGTTGTTGTTTTCTATCAAAAGCAGCAAAACCCTAGACGTAATGCAACTTTTGTGGGGCTATTTTGTTGTGAATTGTGCATAATGCATCCTAAAAGAATAAAAGCATATAAATACTTATGATAAATAAGACAAATGAAATTTCACAATTCACTAAAAATAAAATCGCTAAACGTAAAAAGTCCATAACTAAAAAAAAACTAATTGCTTTCAAAAATAATTTCACAATTCCTTGTGAAGGATCCTCAGAATATTTGTATGATCTTGCGAATATTTGGTGGATATTGAGAATCTTTAGAATATTTTTATACACACTCTTGGTAGGCACCATAATCTCCGTTATAGTTGCAATGAACCAAACCGGAAGGAAATAAAATGGAATAGGTGCAACCAAAATTTTAAACCCTCTATATGTGATTTAAATGGTGGAATTTGAGTTCCCAAAAGGGGGTTCTATCGTAAGGCATGCTAGGATTCTAGGAATCTTTACGAGCTTCGATTTCATATATTATAATACTCCTTTCGATACCCGAGTCAAAATTTATGGTTGTTTAAAGTTACAACTCCGATTTATCATTTTTCGATTTAAAGTGTGAACAATAGAACCCTTCTTCTCTTCCCAACAACTTTTTTTAAGAAGAACAAAGATTTATTGAACATGAAATTACAAATGAAGATGAAGATACAATTATTTCAAAGAGAACTACGAAACGAACTCCAAAGATGAAAATAACATCAACAAGTCCATAAAGTCCCAACATTAAGATACCCCCAACGATGATCACTTCCTTTGATTATTCGAATTCAGACATTCTATTAAGAACACCAGAAAGAAAAGAAACAATCTTCCTAAAAAAGATTATCATTAATGATATGAGTTCTTCCGCTGTCAGAAGGCTGTTGTTCTCTATCAAAAGCAACGTAACCCTTGGTGTAATACAACTTTTGTGGGGCTATTTTGTCGGGAATTGTGCATAATGCATCCTAAAAGAATAAAAGCATATAAATACTTATGATAAATAGGACAAATGAAATTTCACAATTCACTAAAAATAAAATCGCTAAACGTAAAAAGTGCATAACTAAAAAAACAAAACTAATTGCTTTCAAAAATAATTTCACAATCCCTTGTGAAGAATCCTGAGAATATTTGTATGATCTTGAGAATATTTGGTGGATATTGAGAATCTTTAGAATATTTTTAAAACACTCTTGGTCGGCACTATAATCTCCGTTATAGTTGCAATGAACCAAACCGGAAGGAAATAAAACGGAATAGGTGCAACCAAAATTTTAAACCCTGGAGAGGTGATTTAAACGGTGTAATTTGAGTACGCAAAAGGGGAATCTATCGCAAGGCATGCTAGGATTATAGGAATCGTTACGAGCTTCGATTTCATATATTATAATACTCCTTTCGATACCCGAGTCAAAAGTTATGGTTGTTTAAAGTTACAACTCCGATTTATCATTTTTCTCTTTAAAGTGTGAACAACAGAACCCTTCTTCTCTTCCCAACATCCTTTTTTTAAGAAGAACAAAGATTTATTGAACATGAAATTACAAATGAAGATGAAGATACAATTATTTCAAAGAGAACTACGAAACGAACTCCAAAGATGAAAATTACATAAACAAGTCCATAAAATCCCAACATTAAGATACCACCAAGTATGATCACTTCCTTTGATTATTCGAATTCAGACATTCAATTAAGAACACCAGAAAGAAAAGAAACAATCTTCCTAAAAAAGATTATCATTAACGATATCAGTTCTTCCGCCATCAGAAGGCTGTTGTTTTCTATAAAAAGCAGCAAAACCCTAGACGTAATGCAACTTTTGTGGTGTTATTTTGTTGTGAATTGTGCATAATGCATCCTAAAAGAATAAAAGCATATAAATACTTATGATAAATAGGACAAATGAAATTTCACAATTCACTAAAAATAAAATCGCTAAACGTAAAAAGTGCATAACTAAAAAAACAAAACTAATTGCTTTCAAAAATAATTTCACAATCCCTTGTGAAGAATCCTGAGAATATTTGTATGATCTTGAGAATATTTGGTGGATATTGAGAATCTTTAGAATATTTTCAAAACACTCTTGGTCGGCACTATAATCTCCGTTATAGTTGCAATGAACCAAACCGGAAGGAAATAAAATGGTATAGGTGCAACCAAAATTTTAAACCCTCGATAGGTGATTTAAATGGTGTAATTTGAGTTCGCAAAAGGGGAATCTATCGCAAGGCATGCTAGGATTATAGGAATCGTTACGAGCTTCGATTTCATATATTATAATACTCCTTTCGATACCCGAGTCAAAAGTTATGGTTGTTTAAAGTTACAACTCCGATTTATCATTTTTCTCTTTAAAGTGTGAACAACAGAACCCTTCTTCTCTTCCCAACAACTTTTTTTTAAGAAGAACAAAGATTTATTGAACATGAAATTACAAATGAAGATGAAGATACAATTATTTCAAATAGAACTACGAAACGAACTCCAAAGATGAAAATAACATCAACAAGTCCATAAAATCCCAACATTAAGATACCCCCAAGGATGATCACTTCCTTTGATTATTCGAATTCAGACATTCAATTAAGAACACCAGAAAGAAAAGAAACAATCTTCCTAAAAAAGATTATCATTAATGATATGAGTTCTTCCGCCATCAGAAGGCTGTTGTTTTCTATCAAAAGCGGCAAAACCCTAGATGTAATGCAACTTTTGTGGGGCAATTTCGTTGTGAATTTTGCATAAAAGCATCCTAAAAGAATAAAAGCATATAAATACCTAAGATAAATAAGAAAAATGAAATTTCACAATTCACTAAAAATAAAATCGCTAAACGTAAAAAGTGCATAACTAAAAAAACAAAACTAATTGCTTTCAAAAATAATTTCACAATCCCTTGTGAAGAATCCTAAGAATATTTGTATGATCTTGAGAATATTTGGTGGATATGGAGAATCTTTAGAATATTTTTAAACACACTCTTGCTCAGCACCATAATCTCTGTTATAGTTGCAAGAACCAAATCGGAAGGAAATAAAATGGAATAGGTGCAACCAAAATTTTAAACCCTCGGTAGGTGATTTAAACGGTGGAATTTGAGTTTGAAAAATCGGATTCTATCGCAAGGCATGCTAGGATTCTAGGAATCGTTACGAGCTTCGATTTCATATATTATAATACTCCTTTCGATACCCGAGTCAAAATTTATGGTTGTTTAAAGTTACAACTCCGATTTATCATTTTTTGATTTAAAGTGTGAACAACAGAACCCTTCTTCTCTTCCCAACAGCCTTTTTTAAAGAAGAACAAAGATTTATTGAACATGAAATTACAAATGAAGATGAAGATACAATTATTTCAAATAGAACTACGAAACGAACTCCAAAGATGAAAATAACATCAACAAGTCCATAAAACCCCAACATTAAGATACCACCAAGGATGATCACTTCCTTTGATTATTCGAATTCAGACATTCAATTAAGAACACCAGAAAGAAAAGAAACAATCTTCCTAAAAAAGATTATCATTAATGATATCAGTTCTTCTGCCATTAGAAATCAGTTATTTTCTATCAAAAGCAGCAAAACCCTAGATGTGATGCAACTTTTGTGGGGCTATTTTGTTATGAATTGTGCATAATGCATCATAAAAGAATAAATTCATATAAATTCTTATGATAAATAAGACAAATGAAATTTCACAATTCACTAAAAATAAAATCGCTAAACGTAAAAAGTCCATAACTAAAAAAAACAAAACTAATTGCTTTCAAAAATAATTTCACAATCCCTTGTGAAGGATCCTCAGAATATTTGGTGCATATTGACAATCTTTAGAATATTTTTAAACAGACTCTTGGTCAGCACCATAATCTCCGTTATACTTGCAATGAACCAAACTAGAAGAAAATAAAATGGAATTGGTGCAACCAAAATTTGAAACCCTCGGTAGGTGATTTAAACGGTGGAATTTGAGTTTGAAAAATTGGATTCTATCGCAAGGCATGCTAGGATTCTAGGAATCGTTACGAGCTTCGATTTCATATATTATAATACTCCTTTCGATACCCGAGTCAGAATTTATGGTTGTTTAAAGTTACAACTCCGATTTATCATTTTTCTCTTTAAAGTGTGAACAACAGAACCCTTCTTCTCTTCCCAACAACTTTTATTTAAGAAGAACAAAGATTTATTGAACATGAAATTACAAATGAAGATGAAGATACAATTATTTCAAATAGAACTACGAAACGAACTCTAAAGATGAAAATAACATCAACAAGTCCATAAAACCCCAACATTAAGATACCACCAAGGATGATCACTTCCTTTGATTATTCGAATTCAGACATTCAATTAAGAACACCAGAAAGAAAAGAAACAATCTTCCTAAAAAAGATTATCATTAATGATATGAGTTCTTCCGCCATCAGAAGGCTGTTGTTTTCTATCAAAAGCAGCAAAACCCTAGACGTAATGCAACTTTTGTGGGGCTATTTTGTTGTGAATTGTGCATAATGCATCCTAAAAGAATAAAAGCATATAAATTCTTATGATAAATAAGACAAATGAAATTTCACAATTCACTAAAAATAAAATCGCTAAACGTAAAAAGTCCATAACTAAAAAAATCAAAACTAATTGCTTTCAAAAATAATTTCACAATCCCTTGTGAAGGATCCTCAGAATATTTGTATGATCTTGAGAATATTTGGTGGATATTGAGAATCTTTAGAATATTTTTAAACACACTCTTGGTCGGTACCATAATCTCCGTTACAGTTGCAATGGACCAAACCGGAAGGAAATAAAATGGAATAGGTGCAACCAAAATTTTAAACCGTTGGTAGGTGATTTAAATTGTGGAATTTGAGTTCGAAAATGGGGGTTCTATCGCAAGGCATGCTAGGATTCTAAGAATCGTTACGATCTTCGATTTCATATATTATAATACTCCTTTCTATACCAGAGTCAAAATTTATGTTTGTTTAAAGTTACAACTCCGATTTATCATTTTTCTCTTTAAAGTGTGAACAACAGAACCCTTCTTCTCTTCCCAACAACTTTTATTTAAGAAGAACAAAGATTTATTGAACATGAAATTACAAATGAAGATGAAGATACAATTATTTCAAATAGAACTACGAAACGAACTCTAAAGATGAAAATAACATCAACAAGTCCATAAAACCCCAACATTAAGATACCACCAAGGATGATCACTTCCTTTGATTATTCGAATTCAGACATTCAATTAAAAACACCAGAAATAAAGGATACAATCTTCCTAAAAAAGATTATCATTAATGATATCAGTTCTTCCGCCATCAGAAGGCTATTGTTTTCTATCAAAAGCCGCAAAACCCTAGACGTAATGCACCTTTTGTGGGGCTATTTTGTTATGAATTGTGCATAATGCATCCTAAAAGAATAAAAGCATATAAATTCTTATTATAAATAAGACAAATGAAATTTCACAATTCACTACAAATAAAATCGCTAAACGTAAAAAGTACGTAACTAAAAAAAAACTAATTGCTTTCAAAAATAATTTCACAATCCCTTGTGAAGGATCCTGAGAATATTTGTATGATCTTGAGAATATATGGTGGATATGGAGAATCTTTAGAATATTTTTAAACACACTCTTGGTCGGTACCATAATCTCTGTTATAGTTGCAATGAACTAAACCGGAAGGAAATAAATTGGAATAGGTGCAACCAAAATTTTAAACCCTCGGTAGGCGATTTAAACGATGGAATTTGAGTTCACAAAAGGGGGTTCTATCGTAAGGCATGCTACGATTCTAGGAATCGTTACGAGCTTCAATTTCTTATATTATAATTCTCCTTTCGATACCTGAGTCAAAAGTTATGGTTGTTTAAAGTTACAACTCCGATTTATCATTTTTCTCTTTAAAGTGTGAACAATAGAACCCTTCTTCTCTTCCCAACAACTTTTATTTAAGAAGAACAAAGATTAATTGAACATGAAATTACAAATGAAGATGAAGATACAATTATTTCAAATAGAACTACGAAACGAACTCTAAAGATGAAAATAACATCAACAAGTCCATAAAACCCCAACATTAAGATACCACCAAGGATGATCACTTCCTTTGATTATTCGAATTCAGACATTCAATTAAGAACACCAGAGAGAAAAGAAACAATCTTCCTAAAAAAGATTATCATTAATGATATGAGTTCTTCCGCCATCAGAAAGCTGTTGTTTTCTATCAAAAGCAGCAAAACCCTAGACGTAATGCAACTTTTGTGGTGCTATTTTGTTGTGAATTGTGAATAATGCATCCTAAAAGAATAAAAGCATATAAATTCTTATGATAAATAAGACAAATGAAATTTCACAATTCACTAAAAATAAAATCGCTAAACGTAAAAAGTCCATAACTAAAAAAATCAAAACTAATTGCTTTCAAAAATAATTTCACAATCCCTTGTGAAGGATCCTCAGAATATTTGTATGATCTTGAGAATATTTGGTGGATATTGAGAATCTTTAGAATATTTTTAAACACACTCTTGGTCGGTACCATAATCTCCGTTATAGTTGCAACGAACCAAACCAAATGGAAATAAAATGGAATAGGTGCAACCAAAATTTTAAACCCTCGATAGGTGATTTAAACGGTGGAATTTGAGTTCCCCAAAGCGGATTCTATCGCAAGGCATGCTAGGATTCTAGGAATCGTTACGAGCTTCAATTTCATATATTATAATACTCCTTTCGATACCCGAGTCAAAATTTATGGTTATTTAAAGTTACAACTCCGATTTATCATTTTTCGATTTAAAGTGTGAACAATAGAACCCTTCTTCTCTTCCCAACAACTTTTTTTTAAGAAGAACGAAGATTTATTGAACATGAAATTACAAATGAAGATGAAGATACAATTATTTCAAAGAGAACTACGAAACGAACTCTAAAGATGAAAATAACATCAACAAGTCCATAAAATCCCAACATTAAGATACCACCAAGAATGATCACTTCCTTTGATTATTCGAATTCAGACATTCAGTTAAGAACACCAGAAATAAAAGAAATAATCTTCCTAAAAAAGGTTATCATTGTTGATATGAGTTCTTCCGCCATCAGAAGGTTGTTGTTTTCTATCAAAAGTAGCAAAACCCTAGACGTAATGCAACTTTTGTGGGGCTATTTTGTTGTGAATTGTGCATAATGCATCCTAAAAGAATAAAAGCATATAAATTCTTATGATAAATAAGACAAATGAAATTTCACAATTCACTAAAAATAAAATCGCTAAACGTAAAAAGTCCATAACTAAAAAAAACAAAACTAATTGCTTTCAAAAATAATTTCACAATCCCTTGTGAAGGATCCTGAGAATATTTGTATGATCTTGAGAATATTTGGTGGATATTGAGAATCTTTAGAATATTTTTAAACACACTCTTGGTCGGTACCATAATCTCTGTTATAGTTGTAATGAACGAAATCGGAAGGAAATAAAATCGAATAGGTGTAACCAAAATTTTAAACCCTCCAGAGGCGATTTAAACGGTGGAATTTGAGTTCACAAAAGGGGGTTCTATCGCAAGGCATGCTAGGATTCTAGGAATCGTTACGAGCTTCGATTTCATATATTATAATACTCCTTTCGATACCCGAGTCAAAAGTTATGGTTGTTTAAAGTTACAACTCCGATTTATCATTTTTCGATTTAAAGTGTGAACAACAGAACCCTTCTTCTCTTCCCAACAACTTTTATTTAAGAAGAACAAAGATTTATTGAACATGAAATTACAAATGAAGATGAAGATACAATTATTTCAAATAGAACTACGAAACGAACTCTAAAGATGAAAATAACATCAACAAGTCCATAAAATCCCAACATTAAGATACCACCAAGGATGATCACTTCCTTTGATTATTCGAATTCAGACATTCAATTAAGAACACCAGAAAGAAAAGAAACAATCTTCCTAAAAAAGATTATCATTAATGATATCAGTTCTTTCGCCATCAGAAGGGTATTGTTTTCTATCAAAAGTAGCAAAACCTTAGATGTGATGCAACTTTTGTGGGGCTATTTTGTTGTGAATTGTGCATAATGCATCCTAAAAGAGTAAAAGCATAAAAATTCTTATGATAAATAAGACAAATGAAATTTCACAATTCACTAAAAATAAAATCGCTGAACGTAAAAAGTCCATAACTAAAAAAACAAAACTAATTGCTTTCAAAAATAATTTCACAACCCCTTGTGAAGGATCCTGAGAATATTTGTATGATCTTGCGAATATTTGGTGGATATAGAGAATCTTTAGAATATTTTTAAACACACTCTTCGTCGGTACCAAAATCTCCGTTATAGTTGCAATGAACCAATCTAGAAGGAAATAAAATGGAATAGGTGCAACCAAAATTTTAAACCCTCGATAGGTGATTTAAACGGTGTAATTTGAGTTCGCAGAAGGGGAATCTATCATAAGACATGCTAGGATTCTAGGAATCGTTACGAGCTTCGATTTCATATGTTATAATACCCATTTCGATACCCGAGTCAAAAGTTATGGTTGTTTAAAGTTACAACTCCGATTTATCATTTTTAGATTTAAATTGTGAACAACAGAACCCTTCTTCTCTTCCCAACAGCATTTTTTTAAGAAGAACAAAGATTTATTGAACATGAAATTACAAATGAAGATGAAGATACAATTACTTCAAATAGAACTACGAAACGAACTCTAAAGATGAAAATAACATCATCAAGTCCATAAAACCCCAACATTAAGATACCACCAAGTATGATCACTTCCTTTGATTATTCGAATTCAGACATTCAATTAAGAACACCAGAAAGAAAAGAAACAATCTTCCTAAAAAAGATTATCATTAACGATATCAGTTCTTCCGCCATCAGAAGGCTGTTGTCTTCTATAAAAAGCAACAAAAACCCTAGACGTAATGCAACTTTTGAGGTGTTATTTTGTTGTGAATTGTGCATAATGCATCCTAAAAGAATAAAAGCATATAAATTCTTATGATAAATAAGACAAATGAAATTTCACAATTCACTAAAAATAAAATCGCTAAACGTAAAAAGTCCATAACTAAAAAAAACAAAACTAATTGCTTTCAAAAATAATTTCACAATTCCTTGTGAAGGATCCTCAGAATATTTGTATGATCTTGCGAATATTTGGTGGATATTGAGAATCTTTAGAATATTTTTAAACACACTCTTGGTCGGTACCAAAATCTCCCTTATAGTTGCAATGAACCAAACCGGAAGGAAATAAAATGGAATAGGTGCAACCAAAATTTTAAACCCTCTATATGTGATTTAAACGGTGGAATTTGAGTTCCCAAAAGGGGGTTCTATCGTAAGGCATGCTAGGATTCTAGGAATCGTTACGAGCTTCGATTTCATATATTATAATACTCCTTTCGATACCCGAGTCAAAAGTTATGGTTGTTTAAAGTTACAACTCCGATTTATCATTTTTTGATTTAAAGTGTGAACAACAGAACCCTTCTTCTCTTCCCAACAGCTTTTTTTTAAGAAGAACAAAGATTTATTGAACATGAAATTACAAATGAAGATGAAGATACAATTATTTCAAAGAGAACTACGAAACGAACTCTAAAGATGAAAATAACATCAACAAGTCCATAAAATCCCAACATTAAGATACCACCAAGGATGATCACTTCCTTTGATTATTCGAATTCAGACATTCAATTAAGAACACCAGAAAGAAAAGAAACAATCTTCCTAAAAAAGATTATCATTAATGATATCAGTTCTTCCGCCATCAGAAGGCTGTTGTTTTCTATCAAAAGCAGCAAAACCCTAGATGTAATGCAACTTTTGTGGGGCTATTTTGTTGTGAATTGTGCATAATGCATCCTAAAAGAATAAAAGCATATAAATTCTTATGATAAATAAGACAAATGAAATTTCACAATTCACTAAAAATAAAATCGCTAAACGTAAAAAGTGCATAACTAAAAAAACAAAACTAATTGCTTTCAAAAATAATTTCACAATCCCTTGTGAAGAATCCTGAGAATATTTGTATGATCTTGAGAATATTTGGTGGATATTGAGAATCTTTAGAATATTTTTAAACACACTCTTGGTCGGTACCAAAATCTCCGTTATAGTTGCAATGAACCAAACCGGAAGGAAATAAAATGGAATAGGTGCAACCAAAATTTTAAACCCTCGATAGGTGATTTAAACGGTGTAATTTGAGTTCGCAAAAGGGGAATCTATCGTAAGACATTCTAGGATTCTAGGAATCGTTACGAGCTTCGATTTTATATATTATAATACTCCTTTCGATACCCGAGTCAAAAGTTATGGTTGTTTAAAGTTACAACTCCGATTTATCATTTTTTGATTTAAAGTGTGAACAACAGAACCCTTCTTCTCTTCCCAACAGCCTTTTTTTAAGAAGAACAAAGATTTATTGAACATGAAATTACAAATGAAGATGAAGATACAATTATTTCAAATAGAACTACGAAACGAACTCTAAAGATGAAAATAACATCAACAAGTCCATAAAACCCCAACATTAAGATACCACCAAGGATGATCACTTCCTTTGATTATTCGAATCCAGACATTCAATTAAGAACACCAGAAAGAAAAGAAACAATCTTCCTAAAAAATATTATCACTAACGATATCAGTTCTTCCGCCATCAGAAGGCTGTTGTTTTCTATCAAAAGCTGCAAAACCCTAGATGTGATGCAACTTTTGTGGGGCTATTTTGTTATGAATTGTGCATAATGCATCCTAAAAGAATAAAAGCATATAAATTCTTATGATAAATAAGACAAATGAAATTTCACAATTCACTAAAAATAAAATCGCTAAACGTAAAAAGTCCATAACTAAAAAAAACAAAACTAATTGCTTTCAAAAATAATTTCACAATCCCTTGTGAAGGATCTTGAGAATATTTGTATGATCTTGAGAATATTTGGTGGATATTGAGAATCTTTAGAATATTTTTAAACACACTCTTGGTCGGCACTATAATCTCCGTTATAGTTGCAATGAACCAAACCGGAAGGAAATAAAATGGTATAGGTGCAACCAAAATTTTAAACCCTCGATAGGTGATTTAAATGGTGTAATTTGAGTTCGCAAAAGGGGAATCTATCGCAAGACATGCTAGGATTATAGGAATCGTTACGAGCTTCGATTTCATATATTATAATACTCCTTTCGATACCCGAGTCAAAAGTTATGGTTGTTTAAAGTTACAACTCCGATTTATCATTTTTAGATTTAAATTGTGAACAACAGAACCCTTCTTCTCTTCCCAACATCCTTTTTTTAAGAAGAACAAAGATTTATTGAACATGAAATTACAAATGAAGATGAAGATACAATTATTTCAAAGAGAACTACGAAACGAACTCCAAAGATGAAAATAACATAAACAAGTCCATAAAATCCCAACATTAAGATACCACCAAGTATGATCACTTCCTTTGATTATTCGAATTCAGACATTCAATTAAGAACACCAGAAAGAAAAGAAACAATCTTCCTAAAAAAGATTATCATTAACGATATCAGTTCTTCCGCCATCAGAAGGCTGTTGTTTTAAATCAAAAGCAGCAAACCCCTAGATGTAATGCAACTTTTGTGGGGCTATTTTGTTGTGAATTGTGCATAATGCATCCTAAAAGAGTAAAAGCATATAAATTCTTATGATAAATAAGACAAGTGAAATTTCAAAATTCACTAAAAAGAAAATCGTTGAACGTAAAAAGTCCATAACTAAAAAACCAAAACTAATTGCTTTCAAAAATAATTTCACAACCCCGTGTGAAGGATCCTGAGAATATTTGTATGATCCTGCGAATATTTGGTGGATATTGAGAATCTTTAGAATATTTTTAAACACACTCTTGGTCGGTACCATAATCTCGGTTATAGTTGCAATGAACGAAACTGTAAGGAAATAAAATGGAATAGGTGCAACCAAAATTTTAAACCCTCGGTAGGTGATTTAAATGGTGGAATTTGCGTTCGCAAAAGGGGAATCTATTCCATGACATGCTAGGATTCTAGGAATCGTTACGAGCTTCGATTTTATATATTATAATACTCCTTTCGATACCCGAGTCAAAAGTTATGGTTGTTTAAAGTTACAACTCCGATTTATCATTTTTCGATTTAAAGTGTGAAGAACAGAACCCTTCTTCTCTTCACAACAGTTTTTTTTAGAAGAACAAAGATTTATTGAACAAGAAATTACAAATGAAGATGAAGATACAATTATTTCAAAGAGAACTACGAAACGAACTCTAAAGATGAAAATAACATCAACAAGTCCATAAAATCCCAACATTAAGATACCACCAAGTATGATCACTTCCTTTGATTATTCGAATTCAGACATTCAATTAAGAACACCAGAAAGAAAAGAAACAATCTTCCTAAAAAAGATTATCATTAATGATATCAGTTCTTCCGCCATCTGAAGGCTGTTGTTTTCTATCTAAAGCAGCAAAACCCTAGATGTGATGCAACTTTTGTGGGGCTATTTTGTTGTGACTTGTGCATATTGCATCCTAAAAGAGTAAAAGCATATAAATTCTTATGATAAATAAAACAATTGAAATTTCACAATTCACTAAAAATAAAATCGCTGAACGTAAAAAGTCCATAACTAAAAACACAAAACTAATTGCTTTCAAAAATAATTTCACAACCCCTTGTGAAGGATCATGAGAATATTTGTATGATCTTGCGAATATTTGGTGGATATAGAGAATCTTTAGAATATTTTTAAACACACTCTTCGTCGGTACCAAAATCTCCGTTATAGTTGCAATGAACCAATCCAGAAGGAAATAAAATGGAATAGGTGCAACCAAAATTTTAAACCCTCGATAGGTGATTTAAACGGTGTAATTTGAGTTCGCAAAAGGGGAATCTATCGTAAGACATGCTAGGATTCTAGGAATCGTTACGAGCTTCGATTTTATATATTATAATACTCCTTTCGATACCCGAGTCAAAAGTTATGGTTGTTTAAAGTTACAACTCCGATTTATCATTTTTAGATTTAAATTGTGAACAACAGAACCCTTCTTCTCTTCCCAACAGCCTTTTTTTAAGAAGAACAAAGATTTATTGAACATGAAATTACAAATGAAGATGAAGATACAATTATTTCAAATAGAACTACGAAACGAACTCTAAAGATCAAAATAACATCAACAAGTCCATAAAACCCCAACATTAAGATACCACCAAGGATGATCACTTCCTTTGATTATTCGAATCCAGACATTCAATTAAGAACACTAGAAAGAAAAGAAAAAATCTTCCTAAAAAATATTATCCTTAATGATATCAGTTCTTTCGCCATCAGAAGGGTATTGTTTTCTATCAAAAGCAGCAAAACCCTAGATGTGATGCAATTTTTGTGGGGCTATTTTGTTGTGAATTGTGCATAATGCATCCTAAAAGAGTAAAAGCATATAAATTCTTATGATAAATAAGACAATTGAAATTTCACAATTCACTAAAAATAAAATCGCTGAACGTAAAAAGTCCATAACTAAAAAAAACAAAACTAATTGCTTTCAAAAATAATTTCACAACCCCTTGTGAAGGATCTTGAGAATATTTGTATGATCTTGAGAATATTTGGTGGATATGGAGAATCTTTAGAATATTTTTAAACACACTCTTGGTCGGTACCAAAATCTCCGTTATAGTTGCAATGAACCAAACCAGAAGGAAATAAAATGGAATAGGTGCAACCAAAATTTTAAACCCTCGATAGGTGATTTAAACGGTGTAATTTGAGTTCGCAAAAGGGGACACTATTGTAAAACATGCTAGGATTCTAGGAATCGTTACGAGCTTCGATTTAATATATTATAATACTCCTTTCGATACCCGAGTCAAAAGTTATGGTTGTTTAAAGTTACAACTCCGATTTATCATTTTTAGATTTAAATTGTGAACAATAGAACCCTTCTTCTCTTCCCAACAGCCTTTTTTTAAGAAGAACAAAGATTTATTGAACATGAAATTACAAATGAAGATGAAGATACAATTATTTCAAATAGAACTACGAAACGAACTCTAAAGATGAAAATAACATCAACAAGTCCATAAAACCCCAACATTAAGATACCACCAAGGATGATCACTTCCTTTGATTATTCGAATTCAGACATTCAATTAAGAACACTAGAAAGAAAAGAAACAATCTTCCTAAAAAAGATTATCATTAATGATATCAGTTCTTCCGCCATCAGAAGGGTATTGTTTTCTATCAAAAGCAGCAAAACCCTAGATGTGATGCAACTTTTGTGGGGCTATTTTGTTGTGAATTGTGCATAATGCATCCTAAAAGAGTAAAAGCATATAAATTCTTATGATAAATAAGACAAATGAAATTTCACAATTCACTAAAAATAAAATCGTTGAACGTGAAAAGTCCATAACTAAAAAAAACAAAACTAATTGCTTTCAAAAATAATTTCACAACCCCTTGTGAAGGATCCTGAGAATATTTGTATGATCTTGCGAATATTTGGTGGATATTGAGAATCTTTAGAAGGGTTTTAAACACACTCTTGGTCGGTACAAAAATCTTCGTTATAGTTGCAATGAACCAAACCGGAAGGAAATAAAATGGAATAGGTGCAACCAAAATTTTAAACCCTCGATAGGTGATTTAAACGGTGTAATTTGAGTTCGCAAAAGAGGAATCTATTGCAGGACATGCTAGGATTCTAGGAATCGTTACGAGCTTCGATTTCATTTATTATAATACTCCTATCGATACCCGAGTCAAAAGTTATGGTTGTTTAAAGTTACAACTCCGATTTATCATTTTTTGATTTAAATTGTGAACAACAGAACCCTTCTTCTCTTCCCAACAGCCTTTTTTTAAGAAGAACAAAGATTTATTGAACATGAAATTACAAATGAAGATGAAGATACAATTATTTCAAAGAGAACTACGAAACGAACTCTAAAGATGAAAATAACATCAACAAGTCCATAAAATCCCAACATTAAGATACCACCAAGGATGATCACTTCCTTTGATTATTCGAATTCAGACATTCAATTAAGAACACCAGAAAGAAAAGAAACAATCTTCCTAAAAAATATTATCATTAATGATATGAGTTCTTCCGCCATCAGAAGGCTGTTGTTTTCTATCATAAGCAAATAAACCCTAGATGTAATGCAACTTTTGTGGGGCTATTTTGTTGTGAATTGTGCATAATGCATCCTAAAAGAATAAAATCATATAAATTCTTATGATAAATAAGACAAATGAAATTTCACAATTCACTAAAAATAAAATCGCTGAACGTAAAAAGTCCATAACTAAAAAAAACAAAACTAATTGCTTTCAAAAATAATTTCACAACCCCTTGTGAAGGATCCTGAGAATATTTGTATGATCTTGCGAATATTTGGTGGATATTGAGAATCTTTAGAATATTTTTAAACACACTCTTGGTCGGTACCAAAATCTCCGTTATAGTTGCAATGAACCAAACCGGAAGGAAATAAAATGGAATAGGTGCAACCAAAATTTTAAACCCTCGATAGGTGATTTAAACGGTGTAATTTGAGTTCGCAAAAGGGGAATCTATCGTAAGACATGCTAGGATTCTAGGAATCGTTACGAGCTTCGATTTTATATATTATAATACTCCTTTCGATACCCGAGTCAAAAGTTATGGTTGTTTAAAGTTACAACTCCGATTTATCATTTTTTGATTTAAAGTGTGAACAACAGAACCCTTCTTCTCTTCCCAACAGCCTTTTTTTAAGAAGAACAAAGATTTATTGAACATGAAATTACAAATGAAGATGAAGATACAATTATTTCAAATAGAACTACGAAACGAACTCTAAAGATGAAAATAACATCAACAAGTCCATAAAACCCCAACATTAAGATACCACCAAGGATGATCACTTCCTTTGATTATTCGAATTCAGACATTCAATTAAGAACACCAGAAAGAATAGAAACAATCTTCCTAAAAAACATTTTCATTATTGATATCAGTTCTTCCGCCATGAGAAGGGTATTGTTTTCTATCAAAAGCAGCAAAACCCTAGATGTGATGCAATTTTTGTGGGGCTATTTTGTTGTGAATTGTGCATAATGCATCCTAAAAGGGTAAAAGCATATCAATTCTTATGATAAATAAGACAATTGAAATTTCACAATTCACTAAAAATAAAATCGCTGAACGTAAAAAGTCCATAACTAAAAAAAAACAAAACTAATTGCTTTCAAAAATAATTTCACAACCCCTTGTGAAGGATCTTGAGAATATTTGTATGATCTTGCGAATATTTGGTGGATATTGAGAATCTTTATAATATTTTTAAACACTCTCTAGGTCGGTACCAAAATCTCCGTTATAGTTGCAATGAACCAAACCGGAAGGAAATAAAATGGAATAGGTGCAACCAAATATTTAAACCCTCGATAGGTGATTTAAACGGTGTAATTTGAGTTCGCAAAAGGGGAATCTATCGTAAGACATGCTAGGATTCTAGGAATCGTTACGAGCTTCGATTTAATATATTATAATACTCCTTTCGATACCCGAGTCAAAAGTTATGGTTGTTTAAAGTAAAAACTCCGATTTATCATTTTTAGATTTAAATTGTGAACAACAGAACCCTTCTTCTCTTCCCAACAGCCTTTTTTTAAGAAGAACAAAGATTTATTGAACATGAAATTACAAATGAAGATGAAGATACAATTATTTCAAATAGAACTACGAAACGAACTCTAAAGATCAAAATAACATCAACAAGTCCATAAAACCCCAACATTAAGATACCACCAAGGATGATCACTTCCTTTGATTATTCGAATCCAGACATTCAATTAAGAACACTAGAAAGAAAAGAAAAAATCTTCCTAAAAAATATTATCCTTAATGATATCAGTTCTTCCGCCATCAGAAGGCTGTTGTTTTCTATCAAAAGCAGCCAAACCCTAGATGTAATGCAACTTTTGTGGGGCTATTTTGTTGTGAATTGTGCATAATGCATCCTAAAAGAATAAAAGCATATAAATTCTTATGATAAATAAGACAAATGAAATTTCACAATTCACTAAAAATAAAATCGCTAAACGTAAAAAGTCCATAACTAAAAAAATCAAAACTAATTGCTTTCAAAAATAATTTCACAATCCCTTGTGAAGGATCCTCAGAATATTTGTATGATCTTGAGAATATTTGGTGGATATTGAGAATCTTTAGAATATTTTTAAACACACTCTTGGTCGGTACCATAATCTCCGTTATAGTTGCAATTAACCAAACCGGAAGGAAATAAAATGGAATAGGTGCAACCAAAATTTTAAACCCTTGGTAGGTGATTTAAACTGTGGAATTTGAGTTCGAAAAAGGGGGTTCTATCGCAAGGCATGCTAGGATTCTAGGAATCGTTACGAGCTTCGATTTCATATATTATAATACTCCTTTCGATACCCGAGTCAAAAGTTATGGTTGTTTAAAGTTACAACTCCGATTTATCATTTTTTGATTTAAAGTGTGAACAACAGAACCCTTCTTCTCTTCCCAACAGCCTTTTTTTAAGAAGAACAAAGATTTATTGAACATGAAATTACAAATGAAGATGAAGATACAATTATTTCAAATAGAACTACGAAACGAACTCTAAAGATGAAAATAACATCAACAAGTCCATAAAATCCCAACATTAAGATACCACCAAGGATGATCACTTCCTTTGATTATTCGAATTCAGACATTCAATTAAGAACACCAGAAAGAAAAGAAACAATCTTCCTAAAAAAGATTATCATTAATGATATGAGTTCTTCCGCCATCAGAAGGTTGTTGTTTTCTATCAAAAGCAGCAAAACCCTAGACGTAATGCAACTTTTGTGGTGCTATTTTGTTTTGAATTGTGAATAATGCATCCTAAAAGAATAAAAGCATATAAATTCTTATGATAAATAAGACAAATGAAATTTCACAATTCACTACAAATAAAATCGCTAAACGTAAAAAGTCCATAACTAAAAAAAAACTAATTGCTTTCAAAAATAATTTCACAATCCCTTGTGAAGGATCCTGAGAATATTTGTATGATCTTGAGAATATTTGGTGGATATTGAGAATCTTTAGAATATTTTTAAACACACTCTTTGTCGGTACCAAAATCTCCGTTATAGTTGCAATGAACCAAACTGGAAGGAAATAAAAGGGAATAGGTGCAACCAAAATTTTAAACCCTCGATAGGTGATTTAAACGGTGTAATTATCGTAAGACATACTAGGATTCTAGGAATCGTTACGAGCTTCGATTTCATATATTATAATACTCCTTTCGATACCCGAGTCAAAAGTTATGGTTGTTTAAAGTTACAACTCCGATTTATCATTTTTAGATTTAAATTGTGAACAACAGAACCCTTCTTCTCTTCCCAACATCCTTTTTTAAGAAGAACAAAGATTTATTGAACATGAAATTACAAATGAAGATGAAGATACAATTATTTCAAAGAGAACTACGAAACGAACTCCAAAGATGAAAATAACATCAACAAGTCCATAAAATCCCAACATTAAGATACCACCAAGGATGATCACTTCCTTTGATTATTCGAATTCAGACATTAAATTAAGAACACCAGAAAGAAAAGAAACAATCTTCCTAAAAAAGATTATCTATAATGATATGAGTTCATCCGCCATCAGAAGGCTATTGTTTTCTATCAAAACTGGCAAAACCCTAGATGTAATGCAACTTTTGTGGGGCAATTTCGTTGTGAATTGTGCATAATGCATCCTAAAAGAGTAAAAGCATATAAATTCTTATGATAAATAAGACAAATGAAATTTCATAATTCACTAAAAATAAAATCGCTGAACGTAAAAAGTCCATAACTAAAAACACAAAACTAATTGCTTTCAAAAATAATTTCACAATCCCTTGTGAAGAATCCTGAGAATATTTGTATGATCTTGAGAATATTTGGTGAATATTGAGAATCTTTAGAATATTTTTAAACACACTCTTGGTCGGTACCAAAATCTCCGTTATAGTTGCAATGAACCAAACCGGAAGGAAATAAAATGGAATAGGTGCAACCAAAATTTTAAACCCTCGATAGGTGATTTAAACGGTGTAATTTGAGTTCGCAAAAGGGGAATCTATCGTAAGACATGCTAGGATTCTAGGAATCGTTACGAGCTTCGATTTTATATATTATAATACTCCTTTCGATACCCGAGTCAAAAGTTATGGTTGTTTAAAGTTACAACTCCGATTTATCATTTTTAGATTTAAATTGTGAACAACAGAACCCTTCTTCTCTTCCCAACAGCCTTTTTTTAAGAAGAACAAAGATTTATTGAACATGAAATTACAAATGAAGATGAAGATACAATTATTTCAAATAGAACTACGAAACGAACTCTAAAGATGAAAATAACATCAACAAGTCCATAAAACCCCAACATTAAGATACCACCAAGGATGATCACTTCCTTTGATTATTCGAATTCAGACATTCAATTAAGAACACCAGAAAGAAAAGAAACAATCTTCCTAAAAAATATTATCATTAATGATATCAGTTCTTCCGCCATCAGAAGGCTATTGTTTTCTATCAAAAGCAGCAAAACCCTAGATGTGATGCAACTTTTGTGGGGCTATTTTGTTGTGAATTGTGCATAATGCATCCTAAAAGAGTAAAAGCATATAAATTCTTATGATAAATAAGACAAATGAAATTTCACAATTCACTAAAAATAAAATCGCTGAACGTAAAAAGTCCATAACTAAAAAAAACAAAACTAATTGCTTTCAAAAATAATTTCACAACCCCTTGTGAAGGATCCTGAGAATATTTGTATGATCTTGAGAATATTTGGTGGATATTGAGAATCTTTAGAATATTTTTAAACACACTCTTGGTCGGTACCAAAATCTCCGTTATAGTTGCAATGAACCAAACCGGAAGGAAATAAAATGGAATAGGTGCAACCAAAATTTTAAACCCTCGATAGGTGATTTAAACGGTGTAATTTGAGTTTGCAAAAGGTGTCTCTATTGTAAGACATGCTAGGATTCTAGGAATCGTTACGAGCTTCGATTTTATATATTATAATACTCCTTTCGATACCCGAGTCAAAAGTTATGGTTGTTTAAAGTTACAACTCCGATTTATCATTTTTAGATTTAAATTGTGAACAACAGAACCCTTCTTCTCTTCCCAACAGCCTTTTTTTAAGAAGAACAAAGATTTATTGAACATGAAATTACAAATGAAGATGAAGATACAATTATTTCAAATAGAACTACGAAACGAACTCTAAAGATGAAAATAACATCAACAAGTCCATAAAACCCCAACATTAAGATACCACCAAGGATGATCACTTCCTTTGATTATTCGAATTCAGACATTCAATTAAGAACACCAGAAAGAAAAGAAACAATCTTCCTAAAAAAGATTATCATTAACGATATCAGTTCTTCCGCCATCAGAAGGCTATTGTTTTCTATCAAAAGCAGCAAAACCCTAGATGTGATGCAACTTTTGTGGGGTTATTTTGTTATGAATTGTGCATAATGCATCATAAAAGAATAAATTCATATAAATTCTTATGATAAATAAGACAAATGAAATTTCACAATTCACTAAAAATAAAATCGCTAAACATAAAAAGTGCATAACTAAAAAAACAAAACTAATTGCTTTCAAAAATAATTTCACAATCCCTTGTGAAGAATCCTGAGAATATTTGTATGATCTTGAGAATATTTGGTGGATATTGAGAATCTTTAGAATATTTTTAAACACACTCTTTGTCGGTACCAAAATCTCCGTTATAGTTGCAATGAACCAAACCGGAAGGAAATAAAAGGGAATAGGTGCAACCAAAATTTTAAACCCTCGATAGGTGATTTAAACGTTGTAATTTGAGTTCGAAAAAGGGGAATCTATCGTAAGACATTCTAGGATTCTAGGAATCGTTACGAGCTTCGATTTTATATATTATAATACTCTTTTCGATACCCGAGTCAAAAGTTATGGTTGTTTAAAGTTACAACTCCGATTTATCATTTTTTGATTTAAAGTGTGAACAACAGAACCCTTCTTCTCTTCCCAACAGCCTTTTTTTAAGAAGAACAAAGATTTATTGAACATGAAATTACAAATGAAGATGAAGATACAATTATTTCAAATAGAACTACGAAACGAACTCCAAAGATGAAAATAACATCAACAAGTCCATAAAACCCCAACATTAAGATACCACCAAGGATGATCACTTCCATTGATTATTCGAATCCAGACATTCAATTAAGAACACCAGAAAGAAAAGAAACAATCTTCCTAAAAAATATTATCACTAACGATATCAGTTCTTCCGCCATCAGAAGGCTGTTGTTTTCTATCAAAAGCAGCAAAACCCTAGATGTGATGCAACTTTTGTGGGGCTATTTTGTTATGAATTGTGCATAATGCATCATAAAAGAATAAATTCATATAAATTCTTATGATAAATAAGACAAATGAAATTTCACAATTCACTAAAAATAAAATCGCTAAACGTAAAAAGTCCATAACTAAAAAAAAAACTAATTGCTTTCAAAAATAATTTCACAATCCCTTGTGAAGGATCCTGAGAATATTTGTATGATCTTGCGAATATTTGGTGGATATTGAGAATCTTTAGAATATTTTTAAACACACTCTTGGTCGGTACCAAAATCTCCGTTATAGTTGCAATGAACCAAACCGGAAGGAAATAAAATGGAATAGGTGCAACCAAAATTTTAAACCCTCGATAGGTGATTTAAATGGTGTAATTTGAGTTCGTAAAAGGGGAATCTATGGAAAGACATGCTAGGATTCTAGGAATCGTTACGAGCTTCGATTTCATATATTATAAATCTCCTTTCGATACCCGAGTCAAAAGTTATGGTTGTTTAAAGTTACAACTCCGATTTATCATTTTTTGATTTAAAGTGTGAACAATAGAACCCTTCTTCTCTTCCCAACAGCTTTTTTTTAAGAACAAAGATTTATTGAACATGAAATTACAAATGAAGATGAAGATACAATTATTTCAAATAGAACTACGAAACGAACTCTAAAGATGAAAATAACATCAACAAGTCCATAAAACACCAACATTAAGATAACACCAAGGATGATCACTTCCATTGATTATTCGAATCCAGACATTCAATTAAGAACACCAGAAAGGAAAGAAACAATCTTCCTAATAAATATTATCACTAACGATATCAGTTCTTCCGCCATCAGAAGGCTGTTGTTTTCTATCAAAAGCAGCAAAACCCTAGATGTGATGCAACTTTTGTGGGGCTATTTTGTTATGAATTGTGCATAATGCATCCTAAAAGAATAAAAGCATATAAATTCTTATGATAAATAAGACAAATGAAATTTCACAATTCACTAAAAATAAAATCGCTAAACGTAAAAAGTCCATAACTAAAAAAACAAAACTAATTGCTTTCAAAAATAATTTCACAATCCCTTGTGAAGGATCCTAAGAATATTTGGTGGATATTGAGAATCTTTAGAATATTTTTAAACACACAATTTCTCCTTACCATAATCTCCGTTATAGTTGCAATGAACGAAACCGGAAGGAAATAAAATGGAATAGGTACAACCAAAATTTAAAACCCTCGGTAGGTGATTTAAACGGTGGAATGGGAGTTCGAAAAATGGGGCTCTATCGTAAGGTATGCTAGGATTCTAGGAATCGCTACGAGCTTCGATTTCATATATTATAATACTCCTTTCGATACCCGAGTCAAAAGTTATTGTTGTTTAAAGTTACAACTCCGATTTATCATTTTTCGATTTAAAGTGAGAACAACAGAACGCTTCTTCTCTTCCCAACAGCTTTTTTTTAGAAGAACAAAGATTTATTGAACATGAAATTACAAATGAAGATCAAGATACAATTATTTCAAATAGAAATACAAAACGAACTCTAAAGATGAAAATAACATGAACAAGTCCATAAAATCCCAACATTAAGATACCACCAAGGATGATCACTTCCTTTGATTATTCGAATTCAGACATTCAATTAAGAACACCAGAAAGAAAAGAAACAATCTTCCTAAAAAAGATTATCATTAATGATATCAGTTCTTCCGCCATCAGAAGGCTGTTGTTTTCTATCAAAAGCAGCAAAACCCTAGATGTAATGCAACTTTTGTGGGGCTATTTTGTTGTGAATTGTGCATAATGCATCCTAAAAGAATAAAAGCATATAAATTCTTATGATAAATAAGACAAATGAAATTTCACAATTCACTAAAAATAAAATCGCTAAACGTAAAAAGTCCATAACTAAAAAAAACAAAACTAATTGCTTTCAAAAATAATTTCACAATCCCTTGTGAAGGATCCTGAGAATATTTGTATGATCTTGCGAATATTTGGTGGATATTGAGAATCTTTAGAATATTTTTAAACACACTCTTGGTCGGTACCATAATCTCCGTTATAGTTGCAATGAACGAAACCGGAAGGAAATAAAATGGAATAGGTGCAACCAAAATTTTAAACCCTCTATATGTGATTTAAACGGTGGAATTTGCGTTCACAAAAGGGGGTTCTATCGCAAGGCATGCTAGGATTCTAGGAATCGTTACGAGCTTCGATTTCATATATTATAATACTCCTTTCGATACCCGAGTCAAAAGTTATGGTTGTTTAAAGTTACAACTCCGATTTATCATTTTTCGATTTAAAGTGAGAACAACAGAACCCTTCTTCTCTTCCCAACAGCTTTTTTTTAGAAGAACAAAGATTTATTGAACATGAAATTACAAATGAAGATGAAGATACAATTATTTCAAATAGAAATACGAAACGAACTCTAAAGATGAAAATAACATCAACAAGTCCATAAAATCCCAACATTAAGATACCACCAAGGATGATCACTTCCTTTGATTATTCGAATTCAAACATTCAATTAAGAACACCAGAAAGAAAAGAAACAATCTTCCTAATAAAAATTATCACAAATGATATTAGTTCTTCCGCCATCAGAAGGCTGTTGTTTTCTATCAAAAGCAGCAAAACCCTAGATGTAATGCAACTTTTGTGGGGCTATTTTGTTGTGAATTGTGCATAATGCATCCTAAAAGAATAAAATCATATAAATTCTTATGATAAATAAGACAAATGAAATTTCACAATTCACTAAAAATAAAATCGCTAAACGTAAAAAGTGCATAACTAAAAAAACAAAACTAATTGCTTTCAAAAATAATTTCACAATCCCTTGTGAAGGATCCTGAGAATATTTGTATGATCTTGCGAATATTTGGTGGATATTGAGAATCTTTAGAATATTTTTAAACACACTCTTGGTCGGTACCATAATCTCCGTTATAGTTGCAATGAACGAAACCGGAAGGAAATAAAATGGAATAGGTGCAACCAAAATTTAAAACCCTCGGTAGGTGATTTAAACGGTGGAATTTGCGTTCGCAAAATGTGGTTCTATTGCAAGGTATGCTAGGATTCTAGGAATCGTTACGAGCTTCGATTTTATATATTATAATACTCCTTTCGATACCCGAGTCAAAAGTTATGGTTGTTTAAAGTTACAACTCCGATTTATCATTTTTAGATTTAAATTGTGAACAACAGAACCCTTCTTCTCTTCCCAACAGCTTTTTTTAAGAAGAACAAAGATTTATTGAACATGAAATTACAAATGAAGATGAAGATACAATTATTTCAAATAGAACTACGAAACGAACTCTAAAGATGAAAATAACATCAACAAGTCCATAAAACCCCAACATTAAGATACCACCAAGGATGATCACTTCCTTTGATTATTCGAATTCAGACATTCAATTAAGAACACCAGAAAAAAAAGAAACAATCTTCCTAAAAAATATTATCATTAATGATATGAGTTCTTCTGCCATTAGAAGGCTATTGTTTTCTATCAAAAGCAACAAAACCCTAGATGTGATGCAACTTTTGTGGGGCTATTTTGTTGTGAATTGTGCATAATGCATCCTAAAAGAGTAAGAGCATATAGATTCTTATGATAAATAAGACAAATGAAATTTCATAATTCACTAAAAATACAATCGTTGAACGTGAAAAGTCCATAACTAAAAAAAAACAAAACTAATTGCTTTCAAAAATAATTTCACAACCCCTTGTGAAGGATCCTGAGAATATTTGTATGATCTTGCGAATATTTGGTGGATATTGAGAATCTTTAGAATATTTTTAAACACACTCTTGGTCGGCACTATAATCTCCGTTATAGTTGCAATGAACCAAACCGGAAGGAAATAAAACGGAATAGGTGCAACCAAAATTTTAAACCCTGGAGAGGTGATTTAAACGGTGTAATTTGAGTACGCAAAAGGGGAATCTATCGCAAGGCATGCTAGGATTATAGGAATCGTTACGAGCTTCGATTTCATATATTATAATACTCCTTTCGATACCCGAGTCAAAAGTTATGGTTGTTTAAAGTTACAACTCCGATTTATCATTTTTAGATTTAAATTGTGAACAACAGAACCCTTCTTCTCTTCCCAACAGCATTTTTTTAAGAAGAACAAAGATTTATTGAACATGAAATTACAAATGAAGAAGAAGATACAATTACTTCAAATAGAACTACGAAACGAACTCTAAAGATGAAAATAACATCATCAAGTCCATAAAACCCCAACATTAAGATACCACCAAGGATGATCACTTCCTTTGATTATTCGAATTCAGACATTCAATTAAGAACACCAGAAAGAAAAGAAACAATCTTGCTAAAAAATATTATCATTAATGATATCAGTTCTTCTGCCATCAGAAGGCTATTTTTTTCTATCAAAAGTAGCAAAACCTTAGATGTGATGCAACTTTTGTGGGGCTATTTTGTTGTGAATTGTGCATAATGCATCCTAAAAGAGTAAAAGCATAAAAATTCTTATGATAAATAAGACAAATGAAATTTCACAATTCACTAAAAATAAAATCGCTGAACGTAAAAAGCCTATAACTAAAAAAAACAAAACTAATTGCTTTCAAAAATAATTTCACAACCCCTGGTGAAGGATCTTGAGAATATTTGTATGATCTTGAGAATATTTGGTGGATATGGAGAATCTTTAGAATATTTTTAAACACACTCTTGGTCGGTACCAAAATCTCCGTTAATGTTTCAATGAACCAAACCGGGAGGAAATAAAATGGAATAGGTGCAACCCAAATTTTAAACCCTCGATAGGTGATTTAAACGGTGTAATTTGAGTTCGCAAAAGGGGACACTATCGTAAGGCATGCTAGGATTCTAGGAATCGTTACGAGCTTCGATTTCATATATTATAATACTCCTTTCGATACCCGAGTCAAAAGTTATGGTTGTTTAAAGTTACAACTCCGATTTATCATTTTTTGATTTAAAGTGTGAACAACAGAACCCTTCTTCTCTTCCCAACAACTTTTTTTAAGAAGAACAAAGATTTATTGAACATGAAATTACAAATGAAGATGAAGATACAATTATTTCAAATAGAACTACGAAACGAACTCTAAAGATGAAAATAACATCAACAAGTCCATAAAATCCCAACATTAAGATACCACCAAGGATGATCACTTCCTTTGATTATTCGAATTCAGACATTCAATTAAGAACACCAGAAAGAAAAGAAACAATCTTCCTAAAAAAGATTATCATTAATGATATGAGTTCTTCCGCCATCAGAAGGCTGTTGTTTTCTATCAAAAGCAGCAAAACCCTAGACGTAATGCAACTTTTGTGGGGCTATTTTGTTGTGAATTGTGCATAATGCATCCTAAAAGAATAAAAGCATATAAATTCTTATGATAAATAAGACAAATGAAATTTCACAATTCACTAAAAATAAAATCGCTAAACGTAAAAAGTCCATAACTAAAAAAAACAAAACTAATTGCTTTCAAAAATAATTTCACAATCCCTTGTGAAGGATCCTCAGAATATTTGTATGATCTTGAGAATATTTGGTGGATATTGAGAATCTTTAGAATATTTTTAAACACACTCTTGGTCGGTACCATAATCTCCGTTATAGTTGCAATGAACCAAACCAGAAGGAAATAAAATGGAATAGGTGCAACCAAAATTTTAAACCCTCGGTAGGTGATTTAAACGGTGGAATGGGAGTTCGCAAAAGGGGGTTCTATCGTAAGGCATGCTAGGATTCTAGGAATCGTTACGAGCTTCAATTTCATATATTATAATACTCCTTTCGATACCCGAGTCAAAATTTATGGTTGTTTAAAGTTACAACTCCGATTTATCATTTTTCGATTTAAAGTGTGAACAACAGAACCCTTCTTCTCTTCCCAACAGCTTTTTTTTAAGAAGAACGAAGATTTATTGAACACGAAATTACAAATGAACATGAAGATGCAATTATATTAAAGAGAACTACCAAACGAACTCTAAAGATGAAAATAACATCAACAAGTCCATAGAATCCCAACATTAAGATAACACCAAGAATGATCACTTCCTTTGATTATTCGAATTCAGACATTCAGTTAAGAACACCAGAAATAAAAGAAATAATCTTCCTAAAAAAGGTTATCATTGTTGATATGAGTTCTTTCGCCATCAGAAGGTTGTTGTTTTCTATCAAAAGCAGCAAAACCCTAGATGTGATGCAACTTTTGTGGGGCTATTTTGTTATGAATTGTGCATAATGCATCCTAAAAGAGTAAAAGCATATAAATTCTTATGATAAATAAGACAAATGAAATTTCACAATTCACTAAAAATAAAATCGCTGAACGTAAAAAGTCCATAACTAAAACCACAAAACTAATTGCTTTCAAAAATAATTTCACAATCCCTTGTGAAGGATCCTGAGAATATTTGTATGATCTTGCGAATATTTGGTTGATATAGAGAATCTTTAGAATATTTTTAAACACACTCTTGGTCGGTACCAAAATCTCCGTTATAGTTGCAATGAACCAAACCGGAAGGAAATAAAATGGAATAGGTGCAACCAAAATTTTAAACCCTCGATAGGTGATTTAAACGGTGGAATTTGAGTTCGCAAAAGAGGAATCTATCGTAGGACATGCTAGGATTCTAGGAATCGTTACGAGCTTCGATTTCATATATTATAATACTCCTTTCGATACCCGAGTCAAAAGTTATGGTTGTTTAAAGTTACAACTCCGATTTATCATTTTTAGATTTAAATTGTGAACAACAGAACCCTTCTTCTCTTCCCAACAGCCTTTTTTTAAGAAGAACAAAGATTTATTGAACATGAAATTACAAATGAAGATGAAGATACAATTATTTCAAATAGAACTACGAAACGAACTCTAAAGATGAAAATAACATCAACAAGTCCATAAAATCCCAACATTAAGATACCACCAAGTATGATCACTTCCTTTGATTATTCGAATTCAGACATTCAATTAAGAACACCAGAAAGAAAAGAAACAATCTTCCTAAAAAATATTATCATTAATGATATCAGTTCTTCCGCCATCAGAAGGCTGTTGTTTTCTATCAAAAGCAGCAAAACCCTAGATGTGATGCAACTTTTGTGGGGCTATTTTGTTGTGAATTGTGCATAATGCATCCTAAAAGAGTAAAAGCATATAAATTCTTATGATAAATAAGACAAATGAAATTTCATAATTCACTAAAAATAAAATCGCTGAACGTAAAAAGTCCATAACTAAAAACACAAAACTAATTGCTTTCAAAAATAATTTCACAATCCCTTGTGAAGGATCCTGAGAATATTTGTATGATCTTGCGAATATTTGGTGGATATAGAGAATCTTTAGAATATTTTTAAACACACTCTTGGTCGGTACCAAAATCTCCGTTATAGTTGCAATGAACCAAACCGGAAGGAAATAAAATGGAATAGGTGCAACCAAAATTTTAAACCCTCGATAGGTGATTTAAACGGTGGAATTTGTGTTCTCAAAAGGGGATTCAATCGCAAGACATGCTAGGATTCTAGGAATCGTTACGAGCTTCGATTTTATATATTATAATAATCCTTTCGATACCCGAGTCAAAAGTTATGGTTGTTTAAAGTTACAACTCCGATTTATCATTTTTTGATTTAAAGTGTGAACAACAGAACCCTTCTTCTCTTCCCAACAGCCTTTTTTAAAGAAGAACAAAGATTTATTGAACATGAAATTACAAATGAAGATGAAGATACAATTATTTCAAATAGAACTACGAAACGAACTCCAAAGATGAAAATAACATCAACAAGTCCATAAAACCCCAACATTAAGATAACACCAAGGATGATCACTTCCATTGATTATTCGAATCCAGACATTCAATTAAGAACACCAGAAAGAAAAGAAACAATCTTCCTAAAAAATATTATCACTAACGATATTAGTTCTTCCGCCATCAGAAGGCTGTTGTTTTCTATCATTAGCAACAAAACCCTTGACGTAATGCAACTTTTGTGGGGCTATTTTGTTGTGAATTGTGCATAATCCATCCTTAAAGAATAAAAGCATATAAATAATTATGATAAATAAGACAAATGAAATTTCACAATTCACGAAAAATAAAATCGCTAAATGTAAGAAGCCCATAACAAAAAAAAAACAAAACTAATTGCTTTCAAAAATAATTTCACAATCCCTTGTGAAGGATCTTGAGAATATTTGTATGACCTTGAGAATATTTGGTGGATATTGATAATCTTTAGAATATTTTTAAACACACTATTGGTCGGAACCATAATTTCCGTTATAGTTGAAATGAACAAAACTGGAAGTAAATAAAATGGAATAGGTGTGACCAAAATTTTAAACCCTGGGTAGGTGATTTACACGGTGGAAATCTTTGTTCTTCCTAAAAAAAGGCTGTTTGGAAGAGAAGAATGGTTCTGTTGCACCTATTCCATTTTATTTCCTTCCGGTTTGGTTCATTGCAACTATAACGGAGATTATGGTGCCGACCAAGAGTGTGTTTAAATATATTCTAAAGATTCTCAATATCTACCAAATATTCGCAAGATCATACAAATATTCTGAGGATCTTTCACAAGGGATTTAGAAATTATTTTAGAAAGCAATTAGTTTTTTTTTTAATTATGGACTTTTTATGTTTAGCGATTTTATTTTTAGTGAATTGTGAAATTTCATTTCTCTTATTTATCTTAAGTATGTATATGCTTTTATTCTTTAAGGATGCATTATGCACAATTCACAACAAAATAGCCCCACAAAAGTTGCATTACGTCTAGGGTTTTGTTGCTTATGATAGAAAACAGCAGCCTTCTGATGGCAGAACAACTCATATCATTAATGATAATATTTTTTAGGAAGATTGTTTCTTTTCTTTCTAGTGTTCTTTATTGAATGTCTGAATTCGAATAATAAAAGGAAGGAAGTGATCATCCTTGCTGGCATCTTAATGTTGAGGATTTATGGACTTGTTGATGTTATTTTCATCTTTGGAGTTCGTTTCGTAGTTCCCTTTGAAATAATTGTATCTTCTTCTTCATTTGTAATTTCATGTTCAATAAATCTTTGTTCTTCTTAAAAAAAGGACTTGGAAAGAGAAGAAGGGTTTTGCTATTCATACTTTAAAAAGAAAAATGATAAATCGGAGTTGTAACTTTCTACAACCATAACGTTTGACTCAGGTATCTAAAGAAGTATTATAATAAATGAAATCGAAGCTCGTAACGATTCCTAGAATCATAGCATGCCTTGCGGTAGAACCCCCTTTTTCGAACTCAAATTCTACCCTTTCAATCACCTACCGAGGGTTCAAAATTTTGGTCGCACCTATTACATTTTATTTCCTTCCGGTTTGGTCCATTGCAACTATAATGGACATTATGATGGCAACCAATAGTGTGTTTAAAAATATTCTAAATATTCTCAATATCTACCAAATATTCTCAAGATCCTTCACAAGAGAGTGTGAAATTATTTTTGAAAGCAATTAGTTTTGTTTTTTTTTAATTATGGACTTTTTATGTTTAGCGATTTTATTTTTAGTGAATTGTGAAATTTCATTTCTCTTATTTATCATAAGTATTTATATGCTTTTATTCTTTAATGATGCGTTATGCACAATTCACAACAAAATAGTCCCACAAAAGTTGTATTACGTCTAGGGTTTTGTTGCTTATGATAGAAAACAACAGCCTTCTGATGGAGGAAGAACACATATCATTAATGATAATCTTTTTTAGGAAGATTGTTTCTTTTCTTTCTGGTGTTCTTAATTGAATGTCTGAATTCGAATAATCAAAGAAAGTGATCATCCTTTGTGGTATCTTAATGTTGGGATTTTATGGACTTGTTGATGTTATTTTCATCTTTGGAGTTCGTTTCGTAGTTCTCTTTGAAATAATTGTATCTTCATCTTCATTTGTAATTTCATGTTCAATAAATCTTTGTTCTTCTTAAAATAAAGTTGTTGGGAAGAGATGAAGGGTTCTGTTGTTCACACTTTAAATAGAAAAATGATAAATCGGAGTTGTAACATTAAACAACCATAAATTTTGACTCGGGTATCGAAAGGAGTATTATAATATATGAAATCGAAACTCATAACGATTCCTAGAATCCTAGCATGCCTTGCAATAGAACCCCCTTTTTCGAACTCAAATTACACCGTTTAAATCACCTACCGAGGGTTTAAAATTTTGGTTGCACCTATTCCATTTTATTTCCTTCCGGTTTGGTTCTTTGCAACTATAACGGAGATTATGGTGCCGACCAAGAGTGTGTTTAAATATATTCTAAAGATTCTCAATCTCCACCAAATATCCTCAAGATCATACAAATATTCTGAGGATCCTTCACAAGGGATTGTGAACTTATTTTTGAAAGCAATTAGTTTTGTTTTTTTTAATTATGGACTTTTTATGTTTAGCGATTTTATTTTTAGTGAATTGTGAAATTTCATTTGTCTTATGTATCATAAGTATTTATATGCATTTATTCTTTAAGGATGCATTATGCACAATTCACAACAAAATAGCCCCACAAAAGTTGCATTACGTCTAGGGATTTGTTGCTTATGATAGAAAATAACAGCTTTCTGATGGCAGAAGAACTGATATCATTAATGATACTCTTTTTTAGGAAGATTGTTTCTTTTCTTTCTGGTGTTCTTAATTGAATGTCTGAATTCGAATAATAAAAGGAAGGAAGTGATCATCCTTGGTGGTATCTTAATGTTGGGATTTTATGGACTTGTTGATGTTATTTTCATCTTTGGAGTTCGTTTCGTAGTTCTCTTTGAAATAATTGTATCTTCATCTTCATTTGTAATTTCATGTTCAATAAATCTTTGTTCTTCTTAAAAAAAAGTTGTTGGGAAGAGAAGAAGGGTTCTGTTGTTCACACTTTAAATCAAAAAATGATAAATCGGAGTTGTAACTTTAAAAAACCATAACTTTTGACTCGGGTATCGATAGAAATATTATAATATGTGAAATTGAAGCTCGTAACGATTCCTAGAATCCTAGCACGACTTGCAATAGAACCCACTTTTTCGAACTCAAATTCTACAGTTTCAATCACCTACCGAGGGTTTACAATTTTGGTTGCACCTATTACATTTTATTTCCTTCCGGTTTGGTTCATTGCAACTATAACGGAGATTATGGTGCCGACCAAGAGTGTGGTTAAAAATATTCTAAAGATTCTCAATATCCACCAAATATTCTCAAGATCATACAAATATTTTCAGGATCCTTCACAAGGGATTGTGAAATTATTTTTGAAAGCAATTAGTTTTGTTTTTCTTAGTTAGGGGATTTTTAGGTTTAGTGATTTTATTTTTTGTGAATTGTGAAATTTCATTTATCTTATTTATCATAAGTATTTATAAGCTTTTATTCTTTAAGGATGCATTATGCACAATTCACAACAAAATAACCCCACAAAAATTGCATTACGCCTAGGGGTTTGCTGTTTGTGATAGAAAACAACAGCTTTCTGATGGCAGAAGAACTCATATCATAAATGATAATGTGTTTTAGAAGATTGTTTCTTTTCTCTCTGGTGTTCTTAATTGAATGTCTGAATTTGAATAATCAAAGAAAATGATCATTCTTGGTGGTATCTTATTGTTGGGGTTTTATGGACTTTTTGATGTTATTTTCATCTTTAGAGTTCGTTTCGTAGTTCTATTTGGAATAATTGTATCTTCAACTTCATTTGTAATTTCATGTTCAATAAATCTTTGTTCTTCAAATAAAAAGTTGTTGGGAAGAGAAGAAGGGTTCTGTTCACACTTTAAAGAGAAAAATGATAAATCAGAGTTGTATCTTTAAACAACCATAAATTCTGACTCGGGTATCGAAAGGAGTATTATAATATATGAAATTGAAGCTCGTAACGATTCCTAGATTCCTAGCTTGCCTTGCGATAGAATCCAATTTTTCAAACTCAAATTCCACCATTTAAATCACCTTCCGAGGGTTTAAAATTTTGGTTGCACCTATTCCATTTTATTTCCTTCTGATTTGGTTTATTGCAACTATAACAGAGATTATGGTGCTGACCAAGAGTGTGTTTAAAAATATTCTAAAGATTCTCAATATCCACCAAATATTCTCAAGGTCATACAAATATTCTCAGGATCCTTCACAAGGGATTTTGAAATTATTTTTGAAAGCAATTAGTTTTGTTTTTTTTAGTTATGGGCTTTTTACGTCTAGCGTTTTTATTTTAGTGAATTGTGAAATTTCATTTGTCTTATTTATCATAATTATTTATATGCTTTTATTCTTTAAGGATGCATTATGCACAATTCACAACAAAATAGCCCCACAAAAGTTGCATTACGTCTAGGGTTTTGTTGCTTATGATAGAAAACAGCAGCCTTCTGATGGCGGAACAACTCATATCATGAATGATAATATTTTTTAGGAAGATTGTTTCTTTTCTTTCTAGTGTTCTTTATTGAATGTCTGAATTCGAATAATAAAAGGAAGGAAGTGATCATCCTTGCTGGCATCTTAATGTTGAGGATTTATAGACTTGTTGATGTTATTTTCATCTTTGGAGTTCGTTTCGTAGTTCCCTTTGAAATAATTGTATCTTCTTCTTCATTTGTAATTTCATGTTCAATAAATCTTTGTTCTTCTTAAATAAAAGTTGTTGGGAAGAGAAGAAAGGTTCTGTTGTTCACACTTTAAAGAGAAAAATGATAAATCAGAGTTGTAACTTTAAACAAACATAAATTTTGACTCTGTTATAGAAAGGAGTATTATAATATTTGAAATCGAAGCTCATAATGATTCCTAGAATCCTAGCATGCCTTGCGATAGAATCCCCTTTTTCGAACTCAAATTCCATAGTTTAAATCACCTACCGCGGGTTTAAAATTTGGGTTGCACCTATTCCATTTTATTTCCTTCCGGTTTGGTTCATTGCAACTATAACGGAGATTATGGTGCCGACCAAGAGTGTGTTTAAATATATTCTAAAGATTCTCAATATCCATCAAAATATCCTCAAGATCATACAAATATTCTGAGGATCCTTCACAAGGGATTGAGAAATTATTTTTGAAAGCAATTAGTTTTGTTTTTTTTAATTATGGACTTTTTATGTTTAGCGATTTTATTTTTAGTGAATTGTGAAATTTCATTTCTCTTATTTATCATTAGTATTTATATGCTTTTATTCTTTAAGGATGGATTATGCACAATTCACAACAAAATAGCCCCACAAAATTTGCATTACGTCAACGGTTTTATTGCTTATGAAAGAAAACAGCAGCCTTCTGATGGCGGAAGAACTCATATCATTAATGATAATGTTTTTTAGGAAGATTGTTTCTTTTCTTTCTAGTGTTCTTTATTGAATGTCTAAATTCGAATAATAAAAGGAAGGAAGTGATCATCCTTGCTGGCATCTTAATGTTGAGGATTTATGGACTTGTTGATGTTATTTTCATCTTTGGAGTTCGTTTCGTAGTTCTCTTTGAAATAATTGTATCTCCATCTTCATTTGTAATTTCATGTTCAATAAATCTTTGTTCTTCTTAAAAAAAGTTGTTGGGAAGAGATGAAGGGTTCTGTTGTTCACACTTTAAATAGAAAAATGATAAATCGGAGTTGTAACATTAAACAACCATAAATTTTGACTCGGGTATCGAAAGGAGTATTATAATATATGAAATCGAAACTCGTAATGATTCCTAGAATCCTAGCATGCCTTGCAATAGAACCCCTTTTTTGAACTCATATTACACCGTTTAAATCACCTACCGAGGGTTTAAAATTTTGGTTGCACCTATTCCATTTGATTTCCTTCCAGTTTGGTTCATTGCAACTATAACGGAGATTATGGTGCCGACCAAGCGTGTGTTTAAAAATATTCTAAAGATTTTCAATATCCATCAACTATTCGCAAGATCATACATATATTCTGAGGATCCTTGACAAGTGATTGAGAAATTATTTTTCAAAGCAATTAGTTTTGTTTTGCTTAATTATGCAATTTTTATGTTTAGCGATTTTATTTTTAGTGAATTGTGAAATTTCATTTGTCCTATTTATCATAAGTATTTATATGCTTTTATTCTTTAAGGATGCATTATGCACAATTCACAACAAAACAGCCCCACAAAAGTTACATTACGTCTAGGGTTTTGCTGCTATTGATAGAAAACAATAGCCTTCTCAGGGCGGAAGAACTCATATCATTAATGATAATCTTTTTTAGGAAGATTGTTTCTTTTCTTTCTGGTGTTCTTAATGGAATGTCTGAATTCAAATAATCAAAGAAAGTAATCATCCTTGGTGGTATCTTAATGTTGGGATTTTATGGACTTGTTGATGTTATTTTCATCTTTGGAGTTCGTTTCGTAGTTCTCTTTGAAATAATTGTATCTTCATCTTCATTTGTAATTTCATGTTCAATAAATCTTTGTTCTTCTTAAAAAAAAGTTGTTGGGAGGAGAAGAAAGGTTCTGTTGTTCACACTTTAAAGAGAAAAATGATAAATCGGAGTTGTAACTTTAAACAACCATAAATTTTTACTCGTTTATCGAAAGGAGTATTATAATATATGAAATCAAAACTCGTAACGATTCCTAGAATCCTAGCATGCTTTGCGATAGAAACCCCTTTTTCGAACTCAAATTACACCATTTAAATCACCTACCGAGGGTTTAAAATTTTGGTTGCACCTATTCCATTTGATTTCCTTCCAGTTTGGTTCATTGCAACTATAACGGTGATTATGGTGCCGACCAAGAGTGTGTTTAAAAATATTCTAAAGATTCTCAATATCCACCAAATATTCGCAAGATCATACAAATATTCTGAGGATCCTTCACAAGGGATTGAGAAATTATTTTTGAAAGCAATTAGTTTTGTTTTTTTAAATTATGGAATTTTTATGTTTAGCGATTTTATTTTTAGTGAATTGTGAAATTTCATTTGTCTTATTTATCTTAAGTATTTAAATGCTTTTATTCTTTAAGGATGCATTATGCACAATTCACAAAAACACAGCCCCACAAAAGTTGCATTACGTCTAGGGTTTTGCTGCTAGTGATAGAAAACAATTGCCTTCTCAGGGTGGAAGAACTCATATCATTAATGATAATCTTTTTTAGGAAGATTATTTCTTTTCTTTCTGGTGTTCTTAATTGAATGTCTGAATTCGAATAATCAAAGAAAGTGATCATCCTTGGTGGTATCTTAATGTTGGGATTTTATGGACTTGTTGATGTTATTTTCATCTTTGGAGTTTGTTTCGTAGTTCTCTTTGAAATAATTGTATCTTCATCTTCATTTGTAATTTCATGTTCAATAAATCTTTGTTCTTCTTAAAATAAAGTTGTTGGGAAGAGATGAAGGGTTCTGTTGTTCACACTTTAAATAGAAAAATGATAAATCGGAGTTGTAATATTAAACAACCATAAATTTTGACTCGGGTATCGAAAGGAGTACTATAATATATGAAATCGAAACTCGTAACGATTCCTAGAATCCTAGCATGCCTTGCAATATAACCCCCTTTTTAGAACTCAAATTCCACCTTTTAAATCACCTACCGAGGGTTTAAAATTTTGGTTGCACCTATTCCATTTGATTTCCTTCCAGTTTGGTTCATTGCAACTATAACGGAGATTATGGTGCCGACCAAGCGTGTGTTTAAAAATATTCTAAAGATTTTCAATATCCATCAACTATTCGCAAGATCATACAAATATTCTGAGGATCCTTGACAAGGGATTGAGAAATTATTTTTGAAAGAAATTAGTTTTGTTTTTTTTAATTATGGAATTTTTACGTTTAACCATTTTATTTTTAGTGAATTGTGAAATTTCATTTGTCTTATTTATCATAAGTATTTATATATTTTTATTCTTTCAGGATGCATTATGCACAATTCACCACAAAACAACCCCACAAAAGTTGCATTACGTCTAGGGTTTTTGCTGCTAGTGATAGAAAAAATAGCCTTCTCGTATGAAGAACTTATATCATTAATGATAATCTTTTTAGGAAGATTATTTCTTTTCTCTACGGTGTTCTTAATTGAATGTCTGAATTCGAATAATCAAAGAAAGTGATCATCCTTGGTGGTATCTTAATGTTGGGATTTTATGGACTTGTTGATGTTATTTTCATCTTTGGAGTTCGTTTCGTAGTTCTCTTTGAAATAATTGTATCTTCATCTTCATTTGTAATTTCATGTTCAATAAATCTTTGTTCTTCCTAAAAAAAAGTTGTTGGGAAGAGATGAAGGGTAGTGTTGTTCACACTTTAAATAGAAAAATGATAAATCGGAGTTGTAATATTAAACAACCATAAATTTTGACTCGGGTATCGAAAGGAGTACTATAATATATGAAATCGAAACTCGTAACGATTCCTAGAATCCTAGCATGCCTTGCAATATAACCCCCTTTTTAGAACTCAAATTCCACCTTTTAAATCACCTACCGAGGGTTTAAAATTTTGGTTGCACCTATTCCATTTGATTTCCTTCCAGTTTGGTTCATTGCAACTATAACGGAAATTATGGTGCCGACCAAGAGTGTGTTTAAAAATATTCTAAATATTCTCAATATCCATCAACTATTCGCAAGATCATACAAATAGTCTGAGGATCCTTGACAAGGGATTGAGAAATTATTTTTGAAAGAAATTAGTTTTGTTTTTTTTAATTATGGAATTTTTATGTTTAGCGATTTTATTTTTGGTGAATTGTTAAATTTCATTTGTCTTATTTATCATAAGTATTTATACGCTTTTATTCTTTACGGATGCATTATGCACAATTCACAACAAAACAACCCCACAAATGTTGCATTACATCTAGGGTTTTGCTGCTAGTGACAGAAAACAATAGCCTTCTCAGGGCGGAAGAACTTATATCGTTAATGATAATCTTTTTAGGAAGATTATTTCTTTTCTTTCTGGTGTTCATAATTGAACGTCTAAATTAGAATAATCAAAGAAAGTGATCATCCATGGTGTATCTTAATGTTGGGATTTTATGGACTTGTTGATGTTATTTTCATCTTTGGAGTTCGTTTCATAGTTCTCTTTGAAATAATTGTATCTTCATCTTCATTTGTAATTTCATGTTCAATAAATCTTTGTTCTTCTTAAAAAAAAGTTGTTGGGAAGAGATGAAGGGTTCTGTTGTTCACACTTTAAATAGAAAAATGATAAATCGGAGTTGTAACCTTAAACAACCATAAATTTTGACTCGGGTATCGAAAGGAGTATTGCAATATTTGAAATCGAAACTCGTAATGATTCCTAGAATCCTAGCATGCCTTGCAATATAACCCCCTTTTTAGAACTCAAATTCCGCCGTTTAAATCACCTATCGAGGGTTTAAAATTTTGGTTGCACCTATTCCATTTGATTTCCTTCCAGTTTGGTTCATTCCAACTATAACGGAGATTATGGTGCCGACCAAGCGTGTGTTTAAAAATATTCTAAAGATTTTCAATATCCATCAACTATTCGCAAGATCATACATATATTCTGAGGATCCTTGACAAGTGATTGAGAAATTATTTTTCAAAGCAATTAGTTTTGTTTTGCTTAATTATGCAATTTTTATGTTTAGCGATTTTATTTTTAGTGAATTGTGAAATTTCATTTGTCTTATGTATCATAAGTATTTATATGCATTTATTCTTTAAGGATGCATTATGCATAATTCACAACAAAATAGCCCCACAAAAGTTGCATTATGTCTAGGATTTGGCTGCTTTTGATAGAAAACAACAACCTTCTCAGGGCGGAAGAACTGATATCATTAATGATAATCTTTTTTAGGAAGATTTTTTCTTTTCTTTCTGGTGTTCTTAATTGAATGTTTGAATTCGAATAATCAAAGAAAGTGATCATCCTTGGTGGTATCTTAATGTTGGGATTTTATGGACTTGTTGATGTTATTTTCATCTTTGGAGTTCGTTTCGTAGTTCTCTTTGAAATAATTGTATCTTCATCTTCATTTGTAATTTCATGTTCAATAAATCTTTGTTCTTCTTAAAAAAAAGTTGTTGGGAAGAGATGAAGGGTTCTGTTGTTCACACTTTAATTAGAAAAATGATAAATCTGAGTTGTAAAATTAAACAACCATAAATTTTGACTCGGGTATCGAAAGGATTATTATAATATATGAAATAAAAACTCGTAACGATTCCTATAATCCTAGCATGCCTTGCAATAGTACCCCCTTTTTCGAACTCAAATTCCACCGTTTAAATCACCTACCGAGGGTTTAAAATTTTGGTTGCATCTATTCCATTTGATTTCCTTCCATTTTGGTTCATTGCAACTATAACGGAAATTATGGTGCCGACCAAGAGTGTGTTTAAAAATATTCTAAATATTCTCAATATCCATGAAGTATTCGCAATATCATACAAATATTCTGAGGATCCTTGACAAGAGATTGAGAAATTATTTTTGAAAGCAATTAGTTTTGTTTTTTTTTAATTATGGAATTTTTATGTTTAGCGATTTTATTTTTAGTGAATTGTGAAATTTCATTTGTCTTATTTATCTTAAGTATTTATATGCTTTTATTCTTTAAGGATGCATTATGCACAATTCACAAAAACACAACCCCAAAAAAGTTGCATTACGTCTAGGGTTTTGCTGCTTGTGATAGAAAACAATTGCCTTCTCAGGGTGGAAGAACTCAAATCATTGATGATAATATTTTTAGGAAGTTTATTTCTTTTCTTTCTGGTGTTCTTAATTGAATGTCTGAATTCGAATAATCAAAGAAAGTGATCATCCTTGGTGGTATCTTAATGTTGGGATTTTATGGACTTGTTGATGTTATTTTCATCTTTGGAGTTCGTTTCGTAGTTCTCTTTGAAATAATTGTATCTTCATCTTCATTTGTAATTTCATGTTCAATAAATCTTTGTTCTTCTTAAAAAAAAGTTGTTGGGAAGAGATGAAGGGTTCTGTTGTTCACACTTTAAATAGAAAAATGATAAATCGGAGTTGTAATATTAAACAACCATAAATTTTGACTCGGGTATCGAAAGGAGTACTATAATATATGAAATCGAAACTCGTAACGATTCCTAGAATCCTAGCATGCCTTGCAATATAACCCCCTTTTTCGAACTCAAATTCCACCTTTTAAATCACCTACCGAGGGTTTAAAATTTTGGTTGCACCTATTCCTTTTGATTTCCTTCCAGTTTGGTTCATTTCAACTATAACGGAGATTATGGTGCCGACCAAGAGTGTGTTTAAAAATATTATAAATATTCTCAATATCCATCAAATATTCGCAAGATCATACAAATATTCTGAGGATCCTTGACAAGGGATTGAGAAATTATATTTGAAAGCAATTCGTTTTGTTTTTTTTAGTTATGGAATTTTTATGTTTAGCCATTTTATTTTTAGTAAATTATGAAATTTCATTTGTCTTATTTATCATAAATATTTATATGATATTATTCTTTAAGGATGCATTATGCACAATTCACCACAAAACAACCCCACAAAAGTTGCATTACATCTAGGGTTTTGCTGCTAGTGATAGAAAACAATAGCCTTCTCAGGGCGGAAGAACTTATATCATTAATGATAATCTTTTTTAGGAAGATTATTTCTTTTCTTTCTGGTGTTCTTAATTGAATGTCTGAATTCGAATAATCAAAGAAAGTGATCATCCTTGGTGTATCTTAATGTTGGGATGTTATGGACTTGTTGATGTTATTTTCATCTTTGGAGTTCGTTTCGTAGTTCTCTTTGAAATAATTGTATCTTCATCTTCATTTGTAATTTCATGTTCAATAAATCTTTGTTCTTCTTAAAAAAAAGTTGTTGGGAAGAGATGAAGGGTTCTGTTGTTCACACTTTAAAGAGAAAAATGATAAATCGCAGTTGTAACATTAAACAACCATAAATTTTGACTCAGGTATCGAAAGGAGTATTATAATATATGAAATCGAAAATCGTAACGAGTCCTGCAATCCATGATTGCCTAGCAATAAAACCCCCTTTTTCGAACTCAAATTCCACCGTTTAAATCACCTACCGAGGGTTTAAAATTTTGGTTGCACCTATTCCATTTGATTTCCTTCCAGTTTGGTTCATTGCAACTATAACGGAGATTATGGTGCCGACCAAGCGTGTGTTTAAAAATATTCTAAAGATTTTCAATATCCATCAACTATTCGCAAGATCATACAAATATTCTGAGGATCCTTGACAAGGGATTGAGAAATTATTTTTGAAAGCAATTAGTTTTGTTTTGCTTAATTATGCAATTTTTATGTTTAGCGATTTTATTTTTAGTGAATTGTGAAATTTCATTTGTCTTATTTATCATAAGTATTTATATGCTTTTATTCTTTAAGGATGCATTATGCACAATTCACAACAAAACAGCCCCACAAAAGTTGCATTACGTCTAGGGTTTTGCTGCTATTGATAGAAAACAATAGCCTTCTCAGGGCGGAAGAACTCATATCATTAATGATAATCTTTTTTAGGAAGATTATTTCTTTTCTTTCTGGTGTTCTTAATTGAATGTCTGAATTCGAATAATCAAAGAAAGTGATCATCCTTGGTGGTATCTTAATGTTGGGATTTTATGGACTTGTTGATGTTATTTTCATCTTTGGAGTTCCTTTCGTAGTTCTCTTTGAAATAATTGTATCTTCATCTTCATTTGTAATTTCATGATCAATAAATCACTGTTCTTCTTAAAAAGAAGTTGTTGGGAAGAGATGAAGGGTTCTGTTGTTCACACGTTAAATAGAAAAATGGTAAATCGGAGTGGTAACATTAAACAACCATAAATTTTGACTCGGGAATCGAAAGGAGTATTATAATATATGAAATCGAAACTCGTAACGATTTCTACAATCCTAGAATGCCTTGCAATAAAACCCCCTTTTTCGAACTAAAATTCCACCGTTTAAATCACCTACCGAGGGTTTAAAATTTTGGTTGCACCTATTCCATTTGATTTCCTTCCAGTTTAGATCATTGCAACTATAACGGTGATTATGGTGCCGACCAAGCGTGTGTTTAAAAATATTCTAAAGATTTTCAATATCCATCAACTATTCGCAAGATCATACAAATATTCTGAGGATCCTTGACAAGGGATTGAGAAATTATTTTTGAAAGCAATTAGTTTTGTTTTGCTTAATTATGCAATTTTTATGTTTAGCGATTTTATTTTTAGTGAATTGTGAAATTTCATTTGTCTTATTTATCATAAGTATTTATATGCTTTTATTCTTTAAGGATGCATTATGCACAATTCACAACAAAACATCCCACAAAAGTTGCATTACGTCTAGGGTTTTGCTGCTATTGATAGAAAACAATTGCCTTCTCAGGGCGGAAGAACTCATATCATTAATGATAATCTTTTTTAGGAAGATTATTTCTTTTCTTTCTGGTGTTCTTAATTGAATGTCTGAATTCGAATAATCAAAGAAAGTGATCATCCTTGGTGGTATCTTAATGTTGGGATTTTATGGACTTGTTGATGTTATTTTCATCTTTGGAGTTCGTTTCGTAGTTCTCTTTGAAATAATTGTATCTTCATCTTCATTTGTAATTTCATGTTCAATAAATCTTTCTTCTTCTTAAAAAAAAGTTGTTGGGAAGAGATGAAGGGTTCTGTTGTTCACACTTTAAATAGAAAAATGATAAATCGGAGTTGTAACCTTAAACAACCATAAATTTTGACTCGGGTATCGAAAGGAGTATTGCAATATATGAAATCGAAACTCGTAACGATTCCTGGAATCCTAGAATGCCTTGCAATAAAACCCCCTTTTTCGAACTCAAATTCCACCATTCAAATCACCTACCGAGGGTTTAAAATTTTGGTTGCACCTACTCCATTTGATTTCCTTCCAGTTTGGTTCATTGCAACTATAACGGAGATTATGGTGCCGACCAAGCGTGTGTTTAAAAATATTCTAAAGATTTTCAATATCCATCAACTATTCGCAAGATCATACAAATATTCTGAGGATCCTTGACAAGGGATTGAGAAATTATTTTTGAAAGCAATTAGTTTTGTTTTGCTTAATTATGCAATTTTTATGTTTAGCGATTTTATTTTTAGTGAATTGTGAAATTTCATTTGTCTTATTTATCATAAGTATTTATATGCTTTTATTCTTTAAGGATGCATTATGCACAATTCACAACAAAACAGCCCCACAAAAGTTGCATTACGTCTAGGGTTTTGCTGCTATTGATAGAAAACAATAGCCTTCTTAGGGCGGAAGAACTCATATCATTAATGATAATCTTTTTTAGGAAGATTATTTCTTTTCTTTCTGGTGTTCTTAATGGAATGTCTAAATTCGAATAATCAAAGAAAGTGATCATCCTTGGTGGTATCTTAATGTTGGGATTTTATGGACTTGTTGATGTTATTTTCATCTTTGGAGTTCGTTTCGTAGTTCTCTTTGAAATAATTGTATCTTCATCTTCATTTGTAATTTCATGTTCAATAAATCTTTGTTCTTCTTAAAAAAAGTTGTTGGGAAGAGATGAAGGGTTCTGTTGTTCACACTTTAAATAGAAAAATGATAAATCGGAGTTGTATCATTAAACAACCATAAATTTTGACTCGGGTATCGAAAGGAGTATTATAATATATGAAATCGAAACTCGTAACGATTCCTATAATCCTGGCATGCCTTGCAATAGTACCCCCTTTTTCGAACTCAAATTCCACCGTTTAAATCACCTACCGAGGGTTTAAAATTTTGGTTGCATCTATTCCATTTGATTTCCTTCCATTTTGGTTCATTGCAACTATAACAGAAATTATGGTGCCGACCAAGAGTGTGTTTAAAAATATTCTAAAGATTCTCAATATCCATCAAGTATTCGCAAGATCATACAAATATTCTGAGGATCCTTGACAAGGGATTGAGAAATTATTTTTGAAAGCAATTAGTTTTGTTTTTTTTAATTATGGAATTTTTATGTTTAGCGATTTTATTTTTAGTGAATTGTGAAATTTCATTTGTCTTATTTATCATAAGTATTTATATGCTTTTATTCTTTAAGGATGCATTATGCACAATTCACAACAAAACAGCCCCACAAAAGTTGCATTACGTCTAGGGTTTTGCTGCTATTGATAGAAAACAATAGCCTTCTCAGGGCGGAAGAACTCATATCATTAATGATAATCTTTTTTAGGAAGATTATTTCTTTTCTTTCTGGTGTTCTTAATTGAATGTCTGAATTCGAATAATCAAAGAAAGTGATCATCCTTGGTGGTATCTTAATGTTGGGATTTTATGGACTTGTTGATGTTATTTTCATCTTTGGAGTTCGTTTCGTAGTTCTCTTTGAAATAATTGTATCTTCATCTTCATTTGTAATTTCATGTTCAATAAATCTTTGTTCTTCTTAAAAAAAGTTGTTGGGAAGAGAAGAAGGGTTCTGTTGTTCACACTTTAAAGAGAAAAATGATAAATCGGAGTTGTAACCTTAAACAACCATAAATTTTGACTCGGGTATCGAAAGGAGTATTATAATATATGAAATCGAAGCTCGTAACGATTCCTAGAATCCTAGCATGCCTTGCAATAGAACCCCCTTTTTCGAACTCAAATTCCACCATTTAAATCACCTACCGAGGGTTTAAAATTTTGGTTGCACCTATTCCATTTGATTTCCTTCCAGTTTGGTTCATTGCAACTATAACGGAGATTATGGTGCCGACCAAGAGTGTGTTTAAAAATATTCTAAAGATTCTCAATATGCACCAAATATTCGCAAGATCATACAAATATTCTCAGGATCCTTGACAAGGGATTGAGAAATTATTTTTGAAAGCAATTAGTTTTGTTTTGTTTATGGAATTTTTATGTTTAGCATTTTGTTTTTAGTGAATTGTGAAATTTCATTTGTCTTATTTATCATAAGTATTTATATGCTTTTATTCTTTAAGGATGCATTATGCACAATTCACAACAAAACAGCCCCACAAAAGTTGCATTACGTCTAGGGTTTTGTTGCTATTGATAGAAAACAATAGCCTTCTCAGGGCGGAAGAACTCATATCATTAATGATAATCTTTTTTAGGAAGATTATTTCTTTTCTTTCTGGTGTTCTTAATTGAATGTCTGAATTCGAATAATCAAAGAAAGTGATCATCCTTGGTGGTATCTTAATGTTGGGATTTTATGGACTTGTTGATGTTATTTTCATCTTTGGAGTTCGTTTCTTAGTTCCCTTTGAAAAAATTGTATCTTCATCTTCATTTGTAATTTCATGTTCTATAAATCTTTGTTCTTATTAAAAAAAAGTTGTTGGGAAGAGATGAAGGGTTCTGTTGTTCCCACATTAAATAGAAAAATGATAAATCAGAGTTGTAACATTAAACACCCATAAATGGTGACTCGGGTATCGAAAGTAGTATTATAATATATGAAATCGAAACTCGTAACGATTCCTAGAATCCTAGCATGCCTTACAATAGAACTCACTTTTTCGAACTCAAATTGCACCGTTTAAATCACCTACCGAGGGTTTAATATTTTGGTTGCACCTATTCCATTTGATTTCCTTTCGGTTTGGTTCATTGCAACTATAACGGAGATTATGGTACCGACCGAGAGTGTGTTTAAAAATATTCGCAAGATCATACAAATATTCTGAGGATCCTTCACAAGGGATTGTGAAATTATTTTTGGAAGCAATTCGTTTTGTTTTTTTTAGTTATGGAATATTTATGTTTAGTGATTTTATTTTTAGTCAATTATGAAATTTCTTTTGTCTTATATATCATAAGTATTTATATGATATTATTATTTAAGGTTGCATTATGCACAATTCAACACAAAACAGCCCCACAAAAGTTGCATTACGTCTAGGGTTTTGCTGCTATTGATAGAAAACAATAGCCTTCTTGGGGTGGAAGAACTCATATCATTAATGATAATCTCTTTTAGGAAGATTATTTCTTTTCTTTCAGGTGTTCTTAATTGAATGTCTGAATTCAAATAATCAAAGAAAGTGATCACGTTTGGTGGTATCTTATTGTTGGGATTTTATTGACTTGTTGATGTTATTTTCATCTTTGGAGTTCGTTTCGTAGTTCTATTGGAAATAATTGTATCTTCATCTTCATTTGTAATTTAATGTTCAATGAATCTTTGTTCTTCTTAAAAAAAAGTTGTTGGGAAGAGAAGAAGGGTTATGTTGTTCACACTTTAAATTGAAAAATGATAAATCGGAGTTGTAACATTAAACATCCATAAATTTTGACTCGGGTATCGAAAGGAGTATTATAATATATGAAATCAAACTCGTAACGATTCCTGCAATCCTAGCATGCGTTGCAATAGAACCCCCTTTTTCGAACTCAAATTCCACCGTTTAAATCACCTACCGTGGGTTTAAAATTTTGGTTGCACCTATTCCATTTTATTTCCTTCCGGTTTGGTTCATTGCAACTATAATGAAGATTATGGTGCTGAACAAGAGTGTGTTTAAATATATTCTAAAGATTCTCAATGTCCTTCAAATATCCTCAAGATCATACAAGTATTCTCAGGATCCTTCACAAGGGATTGAGAAATTATTTTTGAAAGCAATTCGTTTTGTTTTTTTTTATTTGTGGAATTTTTATGTATAGCGATTTTATTTTTAGTGAATTGTGAAATTTCATTTGTCTTATTTATCATAATTATTTATATGCTTTTATTCTTTAAGGATGCATTATGCACAATTCACAACAAAACAGCCCCACAAAAGTTGCATTACGTCTAGGGTTTTGCTGCTATTGATAGAAAACAATAGCCTTCTCAGGGCGGAAGAACTCATATCATTAATGATAATCTATTTTAGGAAGATTATTTCTTTTCTTTCGGGTGTTCTTAATAGAATGTCTGAATTCGAATAATCAAAGAAAGTGATCATCCTTGGTGGTATCTTAATGTTGGGATTTTATGGACTTGTTGATGTTATTTTCATCTTTGGAGTTCGTTTCGTAGTTCTCTTTGAAAAAATTGTATCTTCATCTTCATTTGTAATTTCATGTTCAATAAATCTTTGTTCTTCTTAAAAAAGGTTGTTGGGAAGAGAAGAAGGATTCTGTTGTTCACACTTTAAAGAGAAAAATGATAAATCGGAGTTGTACCCTTAAACAACCATAAATTTTTACTCGGGTATCGAAAGGAGTATTATAATATTTGAAATAGAAACTCGTAACGGTTCCTACAATCCCCGCATGCCTTGCGATAGAACCCCCTTTTTCGAACTCAAATTGCACCGTTTAAATCACCTACCGAGGGTTTAAAATTTTGGTTGCACCTATTCCATTTGATTTCCTTCCAGTTTGGTTCATTGCAATTATAACGGAGATTATGGTACCGACCAAGAGTGTGTTTAAAAATATTGTAAAGACTCTCAATATCTACCAAATATTCGTAAGATCCTACAAATATTCGCAAGATCATACAAATATTCTCAGGATCCTTCACAAGGGATTGAGAAATTATTTTTGAAAGCAATTCGTTTTATTTTTTTTTTAGTTATGGAATTTTTATGTTTAGCGATTTTATTTTTAGTGAATTGTAAAATTTCATTTATCTTATTTATCATAAGTATTTATATGCTTTTATTCTTTAAGGATGCATTATGCACAATTCACAACAAAACAGCCCCACAAAAGTTGCATTACGTCTAGGGTTTTGCTGCTATTGATAGAAAACAATAGACTTCTCAGGGCGGAAGAACTCATATCATTAATGATAATCTTTTTTAGGATGATTAGTTCTTTTCTTTCTGGGGTTCTTATTTGAATGTCTGAATTCAAATAATCAAAGAAAGTGATCATCCTTGGTTGTATCTTAATGTGGGGATTTTATGGACTTGTTGATGTTATTTTCATCTTTGGAGTTCGTTTCGTAGTTCTCTTGGAAATAATTGTGTCTTCATCTTCATTTGTAATTTCATGTTCAATAAATCTTTTTTCTTCTTAAAAAAAGTGGTTGGGAAGAGAACAAGGGTTCTGTTGTTCACACTTTAAAGAGAAAAATGATAAATCGGAGTTATAACATTAAACAACCATAAATTTTGACTCGGGTATCGAAAGGAGTATTATAATATATGAAATCAAAACTCGTAACGATTCCTAGAATCCTAGCATGCCTTGCAATATAAACCCCTTTTTTTGAACTCATATTACACCGTTTAAATCACCTACCGAGGGTTTAAAATTTTGGTTGCACCTATTCCATTTTATTTCCTTCCGGTTTGGTTCTTTGCAACTATAACGGAGATTATGGTGCCGACCAAGAGTGTGTTTAAATATATTCTAAAGATTCTCAATCTCCACCAAATATCCTCAAGATCATACAAATATTCTGAGGATCCTTCACAAGGGATTGTGAACTTATTTTTGAAAGCAATTAGTTTTGTTTTTTTTAATTATGGACTTTTTATGTTTAGCGATTTTATTTTTAGTGAATTGTGAAATTTCATTTGTCTTATGTATCATAAGTATTTATATGCATTTATTCTTTAAGGATGCATTATGCACAATTCACAACAAAACATCCCACAAAAGTTGCATTACGTCTAGGGTTTTGCTGCTATTGATAGAAAACAATAGCCTTCTCAGGGCGGAAGAACTCATATCATTAATGATAATCTTTTTTAGGAAGATTGTTTCTTTTCTTTCTGGTGTTCTTAATTGATTGTCTGAATTCGAATAATCAAAGAAAGTAATCATCCTTGGTGGTATCTTAATGTTGGGATTTTATGGACTTGTTGATGTTATTTTCATCTTTAGAGTTCGTTTCGTAGTTCTCTTGGAAATAATTGTGTCTTCATCTTCATTTGTAATTTCATGTTCAATAAATCTTTGTTCTTCTTAAAAAAAGTGGTTGGGAAGAGAACAAGGGTTGTGTTGTTCACACTTTAAGGAGAAAAATGATAAATCGGAGTTGTAACATTAAACAACCATAAATTTTGACTCGGGTATAGAAAGGAGTATTATAAAATATGAAATCAAAACTCGTAACGATTCCTAGAATCCTAGCATGCCTTGGAATATAACCCCCTTTTTCGAACTCAAATTCCACCATTTAAATCACCTACCGAGGGTTTTAAAATTTTGGTTGCACCTATTCCATTTGATTTCCTTCTAGTTTGGTTCATTGCAACTATAACGGAGATTATGGTGCCAACCAAGAGTGTGTTTAAAAATATTCAAAAGATTCTCAATATCCATCAAATATTCGCAAGATCATACAAATATTCTGAGGATCCATCAGAAGGAATTGAGAAATTATTTTTGAAAGCAATTCGTTTTGTTTTTTTTTAGTTATGGAATTTTTATGTTTAGCAATTTTATTTTTAGTGAATTGTGAAATTTCATTTGTCATATTTATCATAAGTATTTATATGCTTTTATTCTTTAAGGATGCATTATGCACAATTCACAACAAAACAGCCCCACAAAAGTTGCATACGTCTAGGGTTTTGCTGCTACTGATAGAAAACAATAGACTTCTCAGGGCGAAAGAACTCATATCATTAATGATAATCTTTTTTAGGAAGATTATTTCTTTTCTTTCTGGTGTTCTTAATTGAATGTCTGAATTCAAATAATCAAAGAAAGTGATCATCCTTGGTGGTATCTTAATGTGGGGATTTTATGGACTTGTTGATGTTATTTTCATCTTTGGAGTTCGTTTCGTAGTTCTCTTGGAAATAATTGTGTCATCGTCTTCATTTGTAATTTCATGTTCAATAAATCTTTGTTCTTCTTAAAAAAAGTGGTTGGGTAGAGAACAAGGGTTCTCTTGTTCACACTTTAAAGAGAAAAATGATAAATCGGAGTTGTAACATTAAACAACCATAAATTTTGACTCGGGTATCGAAAGGAGTATTATAATATATGAAATCAAAACTCGTAACGATTCCTAGAATCCTAGCATGCCTTGCAATATAACCCTATTTTTCGAACTCAAATTCCACCGTTTAAATCACCTACCGAGGGTTTTAAAATTTTGGTTGCACCTATTCCATTTGATTTCCTTCCAGATGGGTTAATTGCAACTATAACGGAGATTATGGTGCCAACCAAGAGTGTGTTTAAAAATATTCAAAAGATTCTCAATATCCATCAAATATTCACATGATCATACAAATATTCTGAGGATCCTTCACAAGGGATTGAGAAATTATTTTTGAAACAATTATTTTTGTTTTTTTTAATTATTGAATTTTTATGTTTAGCGATTTTATTTTTAGTGAATTGTGAAATTTCATTTGTCTTATTTATCATAACTATTTATATGCTTTTATTCTTTAAGGATGCATTATAAACAATTCACAACAAAATAGCCCCACAAAAGTTGCATTATGTCTACGGTTTTGCTGCATTTGATAAAAAAGAACAGCCTTCCCAGGGCAGAAGAACTCATATCATTAAGGATAATCTTTTTTAGGAAGATTATTTCTTTTCTTTCTGGTGCTCTTAATTGAATGTCTGAATTCGAATAATCAAAGAAAGTAATCATCCTTGGTGGTATCTTAATGTTGGGATTTTATGGACTTGTTGATGTTATTTTCATCTTTGGAGTTCGTTTCGTAGTTCTCTTGGAAATAATTGTGTCTTCATCTTCATTTGTAATTTCATGTTCAATAAATCTTTGTTCTTCTTAAAAAAAGTGGTTGGGAAGAGAACAAGGGTTCTGTTGTTCACACTTTAAAGAGAAAAATGATAAATCGGAGTTGTAACACTAAACAACCATAAATTTTGACTCGGGTATCAAAAGGAGTATTATAAAATATGAAATCAAAACTCGTAACGATTCCTAGAATCCTAGCATGCCTTGGAATATAACCCCCTTTTTCGAACTCAAATTCCACCATTTAAATCACCTACCGAGGGTTTTAAAATTTTGGTTGCACCTATTCCATTTGATTTCCTTCTAGTTTGGTTCATTGCAACTATAACGGAGATTATGGTGCCAACCAAGAGTGTGTTTAAAAATATTCAAAAGATTCTCAATATCCATCAAATATTCGCAAGAACATACAAATATTCTGAGGATCCATCACAAGGGATTGAGAAATTATTTTTGAAAGCAATTCGTTTTGTTTTTTTTTAGTTATGGAATTTTTATGTTTAGCAATTTTATTTTTAGTGAATTGTGAAATTTCATTTGTCATATTTATCATAAGTATTTATATGCTTTTATTCTTTAAGGATGCATTATGCACAATTCACAACAAAACAGCCCCACAAAAGTTGCATACGTCTAGGGTTTTGCTGTTATTGATAGAAAACAATAGACTTCTCAGGGCGGAAGAACTCATATCATTAATGACAATCTTTTTTAGGAAGATTATTTCTCTTCTTTTTGGTGTTCTTAATCGAATGTCTGAATTCAAATAATCAAACAAAGTGATCATCCTTGGTGGTATCTTAATGTGGGGATTTTATGGACTTGTTGATGTTATTTTCATCTTTGGAGTTCGTTTCGTAGTTCTCTTGGAAATAATTGTGTCATCGTCTTCATTTGTAATTTCATGTTCAATAAATCTTTGTTCTTCTTAAAAAAAGTGGTTGGGTAGAGAACAAGGGTTCTATTGTTCACACTTTAAAGGGAAAAATGATAAATCGGAGTTGTACCCTTAAACAACCATAAATTTTGACTCGGGTATCAAAGGAGTATTATAATATATGAAATCGAAGCTTGTAACGATTCCTAGAATCCTCGCATGCCTTGCAATAGAACCCCCTTTTCTAGAACTCAAATTCCACCGTTTAAATCACCTATCGAGGGTTTAAAATTTTGGTTGCACCTATTCCATTTGATTTCCTTTCCAGTTTGGTTCATTGCAACTATAACGGAGATTATGGGACCGACCAAGAGTGTGTTTAAAAATATTCTAAAGATTCTAAATATGCACCAAATATTCGCAAGATCAAACAAATATTCGCAAGATCATACGAATATTCGCAAGATCATACAAATATTCTCAGGATCCTTCACATGGGATTGAGAAATTATTTTTGAAAGCAATTCGTTTTGTTTTTTTTAGTTATGTAATTTTTATGTTTAGCAATTTTATTTTTATTGAATTGTGAAATTTCATTTGTCATATTTATCATAAGTATTTATATGCTTTCATTCTTTAAGGATGCATTATGCACAATTCACAACAAAACAGCCCCACAAAAGTTGCTTTACGTCTAGGGTTTTGCTGCTATTGATAGAAAACAATAGACTTCTCAGGGCGGAAGAACTCATATCATTAATGATAATCTTTTTTAGGAAGATTGTTTCTTTTCTTTTTGGTGTTCTTAATTGATTGTCTTAATTCGAATAATCAAAGAAAGTGATCATCCTTGGTGGTATCTTAATGTTGGGATTTTATGGACTTGTTGATGTTATTTTCATCTTTGGAGTTCGTTTCGTAGTTCTCTTTGAAATAATTGTATCTTCATCTTCATTTGTAATTTCATGTTCAATAAATCTTTGTTCTTCTTAAAAAAAGTTGTTGGGAAGAGAAGAAGGGTTCTGTTGTTCACACTTTAAAGAGAAAAATGATAAATCGGAGTTGTAACATTAAACAACCATAAATTTTGACTCGGGTATCGAAAGGAGTATTATAATATATGAAATAGAAACTCGTAACGGTTCCTACAATCCTAGCATGCCTTGCGATAGAACCCCCTTTTTCGAACTCAAATTCCACCGTTTAAATCACCTACCGAGGGTTTAAAATTTTGGTTGCACCTATTCCATTTTATTTCCTTCCGGTTTGGTTCATTGCAACTATAACGGAGATTATGGTGCCGACCAAGAGTGTGTTTAAAAATATTCTAAAGATTCTCAATATCCACCAAATATTCGCAAGATCATACAAATATTCTCAGGATCCTTCACAAGGGATTGAGAAATTATTTTTGAAAGCAATTAGTTTTGTTTTTTTTAATTATGGACTTTTTATGTTTAGCGATTTTATTTTTAGTGAATTGTGAAATTTCATTTGTCTTATGTATCATAAGTATTTATATGCTTTTATTCTTTAAGGATGCATTATGCACAATTCACAACAAAATAGCCCCACAAAAGTTGCATTATGTCTAGGGTTTTGCTGCTTTTGATAGAAAAGAACAGCCTTCCCAGGGCGGAAGAACTCATATCATTAATGATAATATTTTTTAGGAAGATTGTTTCTTTTCTTTCTGGTGTTCTTAATTGAATGTCTGAATTCGAATAATCAAACGAAGTTATCATCCTTGGTGGTATCTTAATGTTGGGATTTTATGGACTTGTTGATGTTATTTTCATCTTTGGAGTTCGTTTCGTAGTTCTCTTTGAAATAATTGTGTATTCATCTTCATTTGTAATTATAAGTTCAATAAATCTGTGTTCTTCCTAAAAAATGTTGTTGCGAAGAGAACAAGGGTTCTGTTGTTCACACTTTAAAGAGAAAAATGATAAATCGGAGTTGTACCCTTAAATAACCATAAATTTTGACTCGGGTATCGAAAGGAGTATTATAATATATGAAATCGAAGCTCGTAACGATTCCTAGAATCCTAGAATGCCTTGCAATATAACCCCCTTTTTCGAACTCAAATTCCACCGTTTAAATCACCTATCGAGGGTTTAAAATTTTGGTTGCACCTATTCCATTTTATTTCCTTCCGGTTTGTTTCATTGCAACTATAACGGAGATTATGGTGCCGACCAAGAGTGTGTTTAAAAATATTCTAAATATTCTCAATATCTTCCAAATATTCGCAAGAACATACAAATATTCTCAGGATCCTTCACAAGGGATTGAGATATTATTTTTGAAAGCAATTAGTTTTTTTTTAATTATGGAATTTTTATGTTTAGCGTTTTTATTTTTAGTGAATTGTGAAATTTCATTTTTCTTATTTATCATAAGTATTTATATGCTTTTATTCTTTAAGGATGCATTATGCACAATTCACAACAAAACAGCCCCACAAAAGTTGCATTACGTCTAGGGTTTTTCTGCTATTTATAGAAAACAATAGCCTTCTCAGGGCAGAAGAACCCATATCATTAATGATAATCTTTTTTAGGAAGATTATTTCTTTATTTTCTGGTGTTCTTAATTGAATGTCTGAATTCCAATAATCAAAGAAAGTGATCATCCTTGGTGGTATCTTAATGTTGGCATTTTATGGACTTGTTGATGTTATTTTCATCTTTGGAGTTCGTTTCGTAGTTCTCTTTGAAATAATTGTATCTTCATCTTCATTTGTAATTTCATGTTCAATAAATATTTGTTCTTCTTAAAAAAAATTTGTTAGGAAGAGAAGAAGGATTCTGTTGTTCACACTTTAAAGAGAAAAATGATAAATCGTAGTTGTAACTTTAAACAACCATAAATTTTGAATCCGGTATCGAAAGAAGTATTATAATATATGAAATCGAAGCTCATAACGATTCCTAGAATCCTAGCATACCTTGTAATAGAACCCCATTTTTCGAATTCAAATTCCACCGTTTAAATCACCTACGGAGGGTTTAAATCTTTGGTTGCACCTATTCCATTTGATTTCCTTCCAGTTTGGTTCATTGCAACTATAACGGAGATTATGGTGCCGACCAAGAGTGTGTTTAAAAATATTATAAAGATTCTCAATATCCATCAAATGTTCGCATGATCATACAAATATTCTGAGGATCCTTCACAAGGGATTGAGAAATTATTTTTGAAAGCAATTCGTTTTGTTATTTTTAGTTACGGAATTTTTATGTTTAGCGATTTTATTTTTAGTAAATTATGAAATTTCATTTTTCTTAATTATCATAAGTATTTATATGTTTTTATTCTTTAAGGATGCATTATGCACAATTCAAAACAAAACAGCCCCACAAAAGTTGCATTACGTCTAGGGTTTTGCTGCTATTGATAGAAAAAAATAGCCTTTTTCAGGGCAGAAGAACTCATATCATTAATGATAATCTTTTTTAGGAAGATTATTTCTTTTCTTTCTGGTGTTCTTGATTGAATGTCTGAATTCCAATAATCAAAGAAAGTGATCATCCTTGGTGGTATCTTAATGTTGGGATTTTATGGACTTGTTGATGTCATTTTCATCTATGGACTTCGTTTCATAGTTCTCTTTGAAATAATTGTATCTTCATCTTCATTTGTAATTTCATGTTCAATAAATCTTTGTTCTTTTTTAAAAAAAGTTGTTGGGAAGAGAAGAAGGGTTCTGTTGTACACACTTTAAAGAAAAAAATGATAAATCATAATTGTAACATTAAACAACCATAAATTTTGACTCGGGTATCGAAAGGAGTATTATAATATATGAAATCGAAGCTCGTAACGATTCCTAGAATCCTAGCATGCCTTGCAATAGAACCCCCTTTTTCGAAATCAAATTCCACCGTTTAAATCACCTACCGAGGGTTTAAAATTTTGGTTGCACCTATTCCATTTCATTTCCTTCCAGTTTGGTTCATTGCAACTATAACGGAGATTATGGTGCCGACCAAGAGTGTGTTTAAAAATATTCTAAAGATTCTCAAAATCCATCAAATATTCGCAAGATCATACAAATATTCTGAGGATCCTTCACAAGGGATTGAGAAATTATTTTTGAAAGCAATTCGTTTTGTTATTTTTAGTTATGGAATTTTTATGTTTAGCGATTTTATTTTTTGTAAATTATGAAATTTCATTTGTCTTATTTATCATAAGTATTTATATGCTTTTATTCTTTAAGGATGCATTATGCACAATTCACAACAAAACAGCCCCACAAAAGTTGCATTACGTCTAGGGTTTTGCTGCTATTGATAGAAAACAATAGCCTTCTCAGGGCGGAAGAACTCATATCATTAATGATAATCTTTTTTAGGAAGATTATTTCTTTTCTTTTTGGTGTTCTTAATCGAATGTCTGAATTCAAATAATCAAAGAAAGTAATCATCCTTGGTGGTATCTTAATGTTGGGATTTTATGGACTTTTTGATGTTATTTTCATCTTTGGAGTTCGTTTTGTAGTTCTCTTAGAAATAATGGTATCTTCATCTTCATTTGTAATTTCATGTTCAATAAATCTTTGTTCTTCTTTAAAAAAGGTTGTTGGGAAGAGAAGAAGGGTTCTGTTGTTCACACTTTAAAGAGAAAAATGATAAATCGGAGTTGTAACATTAAACAACCATAAATTATGACTCGGGTATCGAAAGGAGTATTGTAATATATGAAATCGAAGCTCGTAACGATTCCTAGAATCCTAGCATGCCTTGCAATAGAACCCTCTTTTTCGAAATCAAATTGCACCGTTTAAATCACCTACCGAGGGTTTAAAATTTTGGTTGCCCTATTCCATTTGATTTCCTTCCAGTTTTGTTCATTGCACCTATAACGGAGATTATGGTGGTGACCAAGAGTGTGTTTAAAAATATTCTAAAGATTCTCAATATCCATCAAATATTCGCAAGATCATACAAATATTCTGAGGATCCTTCACAAGGGATTGAGAAATTATTTTTAAAAGCAATTCGTTTTGTTTTTTTTAGTTATGGAATTTTTATGTTTAGCGATTTTATTTTTAGTAAATTATGAAATTTCATTTGTCTTATTTATCATAAGTATTTATATGATATTATTCTTTAAGGATGCATTATGCACAATTCACAACAAAACAGCCCCACAAAAGTTGCATTACGTCTAGGGTTTTGCTGCTATTGATAGAAAACAATTGCCTTCTCAGGGCGGAAGAACTCATATAATTAATGATAATCTTTTTTAGGAAGATTATTTCTTTTCTTTCTGGTGTTCTTAATTGAATGTCTGAATTCGAATAATCAAAGAAAGTGATCATCCTTGGTGGTATCTTAATGTTGGGATTTTATGGACTTGTTGATGTTATTTTCATCTTTGGAGTTCGTTTCGTAGTTCTCTTTGAAATAATTGTATCTTCATCTTCATTTGTAATTTCATGTTCAATAAATCTTTGTTCTTCTTAAAAAAAGGTTGTTGGGAAGAGAAGAAGGATTCTGTTGTTCACACTATAAAGAGAAAAATGATAAATCGGAGTTGTAACTTTAAACAACCATAAATTTTGACTCGGATATCGAAAGGAGTATTATAATATATGAAATCGAAGCTCGTAACGATTCCTAGAATCCTAGCATGCCTTGCAATAGAACCCTCTTTTTCGAAATCAAATTCCACCGTTTAGATCACCTACCGAGGGTTTAAAATTTTGGTTGCACCTATTCCATTTCATTTCCTTCCAGTTTGGTTCATTGCAACTATAACGGAGATTATGGTGCCGACCAAGAGTGTGTTTAAAAATATTCTAAAGATTCTCAAAATCCATCAAATATTCGCAAGATCATACAAATATTCTGAGGATCCTTCACAAGGGATTGAGAAATTATTTTTGAAAGCAATTCGTTTTGTTATTTTTAGTTATGGAATTTTTATGTTTAGCGATTTTATTTTTTGTAAATTATGAAATTTCATTTGTCTTATTTATCATAAGTATTTATATGCTTTTATTCTTTAAGGATGCATTATGCACCCTTCACAACAACACAGCCCCACAAAAGTTGAATTACGTCCAGGGTTTTGCTGCTATTGATAGAAAAAAATAGCCTTTTTCAGGGCAGAAGAACTCATATCATTAATGATAATCTTTTTTAGGAAGATTATTTCTTTTCTTTCTAGTGTTCTTAATTGAATGTCTGAATTCGAATAATCAAAGAAAGTGATCATCCTTGGTGGTATCTTAATGTTGGGATTTTATGGACTTGTTGATGTTATTTTCATATATGGACTTTGTTTCATAGTTCTCTTTGAAATAATTGTATCTTCATCTTCATTTGCAATTTCATGTTCAATAAATCTTTGTTCTTTTTAAAAAAAAGTTGTTGGGAAGAGAAGAAGGGTTATGTTGTTCACACTTTAAAGAGAAAAATGATAAATCATAATTGTAACATTAAACAACCATAAATTTTGACTCGGGTATCGATAGGAGTATTATAATATATGAAATCGAAGCTCATAACGATTCCTAGAATCCTAGCATGCCTTGCAATAGAACCCCCTTTTTCGAACTCAAATTCCACCGTTTAAATCACCTATCGAGGGTTTAAAATTTTGGTTGCACCTATTCCATTTGATTTCCTTCCAGTTTGGTTCATTGCAACTATAACGGAGATTATGGTGGCGACCAAGAGTGTGTTTAAAAATATTATAAAGATTCTCAATATCCATCAAATATTCGCAAGATCATACAAATATTCTGAGGATCCTTCACAAGGGATTGAAAAATTATTTTTGAAAGCAATTCGTTTTGTTATTTTTAGTTGTGGAATTTTTATGTTTAGCGATTTTATTTTTAGTAAATTATGAAATTTCATTTTTCTTAATTATCATAAGTATTTATATGCTTTTATTCTTTAAGGATGCATTATGCACAATTCAAAACAAAACAGCCCCACAAAAGTTGCATTACGTCTAGGGTTTTGCTGCTATTGATAGAAAACAATAGCCTTCTCAGGGCGGAAGAACTCATATCATTAATGATAATCTTTTTTAGGAAGATTATTTCTTTTCTTTCTGGTGTTCTTAATTGAATGTCTGAATTCGAATAATCAAAGAAAGTGATCATCCTTGGTGGTATCTTAATGTTGGGATTTTATGGACTTGTTGATGTTATTTTCATCTTTGGAGTTCGTTTTGTAGTTCTCTTAGAAATAATTGTATCTTCATCTTCATTTGTAATTTCATGTTCAATAAATCTTTGTTCTTCTTTAAAAAAAGGTTGTTGGGAAGAGAAGAAGGGTTCTGTTGTTCACACTTTAAAGAGAAAAATGATAAATCGGAGTTGTAACATTAAACAACCATAAATTTTGACTCGGGTATCGAAAGGAGTATTATAATATATGAAATCGAAGCTCGTAACGATTCCTAGAATCCTAGCATGCCTTGCAATAGAACCCTCTTTTTCGAAATCAAATTCCACCGTTTAGATCACCTACCGAGGGTTTAAAATTTTGGTTGCACCTATTCCATTTGATTTCCTTCCAGTTTGGTTCATTGCAACTATAACGGAGATTATGGTGCCGACCAAGAGTGTGTTTAAAAATATTCTAAAGATTCTCAATATCCATCAAATATTCGCAAGATCATACAAATATTCTGAGGATCCTTCACAAGGGATTGAGAAATTATTTTTGAAAGCAATTCGTTTTGTTATTTTTAGTTATGGAATTTTTATGTTTAGCGATTTTATTTTTTGTAAATTATGAAATTTCATTTGTCTTATTTATCATAAGTATTTATATGCTTTTATTCTTTAAGGATGCATTATGCACAATTCACAACAAAATAGCCCCACAAAAGTTGCATTACGTCTAGGGTTTTGCTGCTATTGATAGAAAACAATAGCCTTCTCAGGGCGGAAGAACTCATATCATTAATGATAATCTTTTTTAGGAAGATTATTTCTTTTCTTTTTGGTGTTCTTAATCGAATGTCTGAATTCAAATAATCAAAGAAAGTAATCATCCTTGGTGGTATCTTAATGTTGGGATTTTATGGACTTGTTGATGTTATTTTCATCTTTGGAGTTCGTTTTGTAGTTCTCTTAGAAATAATGGTATCTTCATCTTCATTTGTAATTTCATGTTCAATAAATCTTTGTTCTTCTTTAAAAAAGGTTGTTGGGAAGAGAAGAAGGGTTCTGTTGTTCACACTTTAAAGAGAAAAATGATAAATCGGAGTTGTAACTTTAAACAACCATAAATTTTGACTCGGGTATCGAAAGGAGTATTATAATATATGAAATCGAAGCTCGTAACGATTCTTACAATCCTAGCATGCCTTGCAATTGAACCCTCTTTTTCGAAATCAAATTGCACCGTTTAGATCACCTACCGAGGGTTTAAAATTTTGGTTGCACCTATTCCATTTGATTTCCTTCCAGTTTGGTTCATTGCAACTATAACGGAGATTATGGTGCCGACCAAGAGTGTGTTTAAAAATATTCTAAAGATTCTCAAAATCCATCAAATATTCGCAAGATCATACAAATATTATGAGGATCCTTCACAAGGGATGGAGAAATTATTTTTGAAAGCAATTCGTTTTGTTATTTTTAGTTATGGAATTTTTATGTTTAGCGATTTTATTTTTTGTAAATTATGAAATTTCATTTGTCTTATTTATCATAAGTATTTATATGCTTTTATTCTTTAAGGATGCATTATGCACAATTCAAAACAAAACAGCCCCACAAAAGTTGCATTACGTCTAGGGTTTTGCTGCTATTGATAGAAAACAATAGCCTTCTCAAGGCGGAAGAACTCATATCATTAATGATAATCTTTTTTAGGAAGATTATTTCTTTTCTTTTTGGTGTTCTTAATTGAATGTCTGAATTCGAATAATCAAAGAAAGTGATCATCCTTGGTGGTATCTTAATGTTGGGATTTTATGGACTTGTTGATGTTATTTTCATCTTTGGAGTTCGTTTCGTAGTTCTCTTTGAAATAATTGTATCTTCATCTTCATTTGTAATTTCATGTTCAATAAATCTTTGTTCTTCTTAAAAAAGGTTGTTGGGAAGAGAACAAGGGTTCTGTTGTTCACACTTTAAATAGAAAAATGATAAATCAGAGTTGTAACATTAAACAACCATAAATTTTGACTCGGGTATCGAAAGGAGTATTATAATATATGAAATCGAAACTCGTAACGATTCCTAGAATCCTAGCATGCCTTGCAATAGAACCCCCTTTTTGGAACTCAAATTCCACCGTTTAGATCACCTACCGAGGGTTTAAATCTTTGGTTGCACCTATTCCATTTCATTTCCTTCCAGTTTGGTTCATTGCAATTATAACGGAGATTATGGTGCCGACCAAGAGCGTGTTTAAAAATATTCTAAAGATTCTCAATATCCATCAAATATTCGCATGATCATACAAATATTCTGAGGATCCTTCACAAGGGATTGAGAAATTATTTTTGAAAGCAATTCCTTTTGTTATTTTTAGTTATGGAATTTTTATGTTTAGCGATTTTATTTTTTGTAAATTATGAAATTTCATTTGTCTTATTTATCATAAGTATTTATATACTTTTATTCTTTAAGGATGCATTATGCACAATTCACAACAAAACAAATTTCAAAAAAGTTGCATTACGTCTAGGGTTTTGCTGCTATTGATAGAAAACAATAGCCTTCTCAGGGCGGAAGAACTCATATAATTAATGATAATCTTTTTTAGGAAGATTATTTCTTTTCTTTCTGGTGTTCTTAATTGAATGTCTGAATTCGAATAATCAAAGAAAGTGATCATCCTTGGTGGTATCTTAATGTTGGGATTTTATGGACTTGTTGATGTTATTTTCATCTTTGGAGTTCGTTTCGTAGTTCTCTTTGAAATAATTGTATCTTCATCTTCATTTGTAATTTCATGTTCAATAAATCTTTGTTCTTCTTAAAAAAAGGTTGTTGGGAAGAGAAGAAGGATTCTGTTGTTCACACTATAAAGAGAAAAATGATAAATCAGAGTTGTAAATTTAAACAACCATAAATTTTGACTCGGATATCAGAAGGAGTATTATAATATATGAAATCGAAGCTCGTAATGATTCCTACATTCCTAGCATTCCTTGCAATAGAACCCTCTTTTTCGAAATCAAATTCCACCGTTTAGATCACCTACCGAGGGTTTAAAATTTTGGTTGCACCTATTCCATTTGATTTCCTTCCAGTTTGGTTCATTGCAACTATAACGGAGATTATGGTGCCGACCAAGAGTGTGTTTAAAAATATTCTAAAGATTCTCAAAATCCATCAAATATTCGCAAGATCATACAAATATTCTGAGGATCCTTCACAAGGGATTGAGAAATTATTTTTGAAAGCAATTCGTTTTGTTATTTTTAGTTATGGAATTTTTATGTTTAGCGATTTTATTTTTGTTAAATTATGAAATTTCATTTGTCTTATTTATCATAAGTATTTATATACTTTTATTCTTTAAGGATGCATTATGCACAATTCACAACAAAACAGCCCCACAAAAGTTGCATTACGTCTAGGTTTTCTTGCTATTGATAGAAAACAATAGCCTTTTCAGGCGAAGAATTCATATCATTAATGATAATCTTTTTAGGAAGATTATTTCTTTTCTTTCTGGTGTTCTTAATGGAATGTCTGAATTCGAATAATCAAAGAAAGTGATCATCCTTGGTGGTATCTTAATGTTGGGATTTTATGGACTTGTTGATGTTATTTTCATCTATGGACTTCGTTTCGTAGTTCTCTTTGAAATAATTGTATCTTCATCTTCATTTGTAATTTCATGTTCAATAAATCTTTGTTCTTTTTTAAAAAAAAGTTGTTGGGAAGAGATGAAGGGTTACATTGTTCACACTTTAAATAGAAAAATGATAAATCATAATTGTAACATTAAACAACCATAAATTTTGACTCGGGTATCGAAAGGAGTATTATAATATATGAAATCGAAACTCGTAACGATTCCTAGAATCCTAGCATGCCTTGCGATAGAACCCCCTTTTTCGAACACAAATTCCACCGTTTAAATCACCTACCGAGGGTTTAAAATTTTGGTTGCACCTATTCCATTTTATTTCCTTCCAGTTTGGTTCATTGCAACTATAATGGAGATTATGGTGCCGACCAAGAGTGTGTTTAAAAATATTCTAAAGATTCTCAATATCCATCAAATATTCGCAAGATCATACAAATATTCTGAGGATCTTTCACAAGGGATTGAGAAATTATTTTTGAAAGCAATTCTTTTTGTTATTTTTAGTTATGGAATTTTTATGTTTAGCGATTTTATTTTTTGTAAATTATGAAATTTCATGTCTTATTTATCATAAGTATTTATATACTTTTATTGTTTAAGGATGCATTATGCACAATTCACAACAAAACAGCCCCACAAAAGTTGCATTACGTCTAAGGTTTTGCTGCTATTGATAGAAAAAAATAGCCTTTTTCAGGGCAGAATAACTCATATCATTAATGATAATATTTTTTAGGAATATTATTTCTTTTCTTTCTAGTGTTCTTAATGGAATGTCTGAATTCGAATAATCAAAGAAAGTGATCATCCTTGGTGGTATCTTAATGTTGGGATTTTATGGACTTGTTGATGTTATTTTCATCTATGGACTTCGTTTCGTAGTTCTCTTTGAAATAATTGTATCTTCATCTTCATTTGTAATTTCGTGTTCAATAAATCTTTGTTCTTTTTTAAAAAAAGTTGTTGGGAAGAGATGAAGGGTTCTGTTGTTCACACTTTAAATAGAAAAATGATAAATCATAATTGTAACATTAAACAACCATAAATTTTGACTCGGGTATGGAAAGGATTATTATAATATATGAAATCGAAACTCGTAACGATTCCTAGAATCCTAGCATGCCTTGCAATAGAACCCCCTTTTTGGAACTCAAATTCCACCGTTTAAATCACATACCGAGGGTTTAAATCTTTGGTTGTACCGATTCCATTTGATTTCCTTCCAGTTTGGTTCATTGCAACTATAACGGAGATTATGGTGCTGACCAAGAGTGTGTTTAAAAATATTCTAAAGATTCTCAATATCCATCAAATATTCGCAAGATCATACAAATATTTTGAGGATCCTTCACAAGGGATTGAGAAATTATTTTTGAAAGCAATTCTTTTTGTTATTTTGAGTTATGGAATTTTTATGTTTAGCGATTTTATTTTTTGTAAATTATGAAATTTCATTTGTCTTATTTATCATAAGTATTTATATACTTTTATTGTTTAAGGATGCATTATGCATAATTCACACCAAAACAGCCCCACAAAAGTTGCAATACGTCTAGGGTTTTGCTGCTATTGATAGAAAAAAATAGCCTTTTTAAGGGTAGAATAACTCATATCATTAATGATAATCTTTTTTAGGAAGATTATTTCTTTTCTTTCTGGTGTTCTTAATTGAATGTCTGAATTCGAATAATCAAAGAAAGTGATCATCCTTGGTGGTATCTAAATGTTGGGATTTTATGGACTTGTTGATGTTATTTTCATCTATGGACTTCGTTTCGTAGTTCTCTTTGAAATAATTGTATCTTCATCTTCATTTGTAATTTCATGTTCAATAAATCTTTGTTCTTTTTCAAAAAAAGTTGTTGGGAAGAGATGAAGGGTTCTGTTGTTCACACTTTAAATAGAAAAATGATAAATCATAATTGTAACATTAAACAACCATAAATTTTGACTCGGGTATGGAAAGGATTATTATAATATATGAAATGGAAACTCGTAACGATTCCTAGAATCCTAGCATGCCTTGAAATAGAACCCCCTTTTTGGAACTCAAATTCCACCGTTTAAATCACATACCGAGGGTTTAAATCTTTGGTTGTACCTATTCCATTTGATTTCCTTCCAGTTTGGTTCATTGCAACTATAACGGAGATTATGGTGCCGACCAAGAGTGTGTTTAAAAATGTTCTAAAGATTCTCAATATCCATCAAATATTCGCAAGATCATACAAATATTTTGAGGATCCTTCACAAGGGATTGAGAAATTATTTTTGAAAGCAATTCTTTTTGTTATTTTGAGTTATGGAATTTTTATGTTTAGCGATTTTATTTTTTGTAAATTATGAAATTTCATTTGTCTTATTTATCATAAGTATTTATATACTTTTATTGTTTAAGGATGCATTATGCATAATTCACACCAAAACAGCCCCACAAAAGTTGCATTACGTCTAGGGTTTTGCTGCTATTGATAGAAAAAAATAGCCTTTTTAAGGGTAGAATAACTCATATCATTAATGATAATCTTTTTTAGGAAGATTATTTCTTTTCTTTCTGGTGTTCTTAATGGAATGTTTGAATTTGAATAATCAAAGAAAGTGATCATCCTTGGTGGTATCTTAATGTTGGGATTTTATGGACTTGTTGATGTTATTTTCATCTATGGACTTCGTTTCGTAGTTTTCTTTGAAATAATTGTATCTTCATCTTCATTTGTAATTTCGTGTTCAATAAATCTTTGTTCTTTTTTAAAAAAAGTTGTTGGGAAGAGATGAAGGGTTCTGTTGTTCACACTTTAAATAGAAAAATGATAAATCATAATTGTAACATTAAACAACCATAAATTTTGACTCGGGCATGGAAAGGATTATTATAATATATGAAATGGAAACTCGTAACGATTCCTAGAATCCAAGCATGCCTTGAAATAGAACCCCCTTTTTGGAACTCAAATTCCACCGTTTAAATCACATACCGAGGGTTTAAATCTTTGGTTGTACCTATTCCATTTGATTTCCTTCCAGTTTGGTTCATTGCAACTATAACGGAGATTATGGTGCCGACCAAGAGTGTGTTTAAAAATGTTCTAAAGATTCTCAATATCCATCAAATATTCACAAGATCATACAAATATTTTGAGGATCCTTCACAAGGGATTGAGAAATTATTTTTGAAAGCAATTCTTTTTGTTATTTTGAGTTATGGAATTTTTATGTTTAGCGATTTTATTTTTTGTAAATTATGAAATTTCATTTGTCTTATTTATCATAAGTATTTATATACTTTTATTGTTTAAGGATGCATTATGCATAATTCACACCAAAACAAATCCACAAAAGTTGCATTACGTCTAGGGTTTTCATTGCTATTGATAGAAAAAAATAGCCTTTTTAAGGGTAGAATAACTCATATCATTAATGATAATCTTTTTTAGGAAGATTATTTCTTTTCTTTCTGGTGTTCTTAATGGAATGTTTGAATTCGAATAATCAAAGAAAGTGATCATCCTTGGTGGTATCTTAATGTTGGGATTTTATGGACTTGTTGATGTTATTTTCATCTATGGACTTCGTTTCGTAGTTCTCTTTGAAATAATTGTATCTTCATCTTCATTTGTAATTTCATGTTCAATAAATCTTTGTTCTTTTTTAAAAAAAGTTGTTGGGAAGAGATGAAGGGTTCTGTTGTTCACACTTTAAATAGAAAAATGATAAATCATAATTGTAACATTAAACAACCATAAATTTTGACTCGGGCATGGAAAGGATTATTATAATATATGAAATGGAAACTCGTAACGATTCCTAGAATCCTAGCATGCCTTGAAATAGAACCCCCTTTTTGGAACTCAAATTCCACAGTTTAAATCACATACTGAGGGTTTAAATCTTTGGTTGTACCTATTCCATTTGATTTCCTTCCAGTTTGGTTCATTGCAACTATAATGGAGATTATGGTGCCGACCAAGAGTGTGTTTAAACATATTCTAAAGATTCTCAATATCCATCAAATATTCGCAAGATCATACAAATATTTTGAGGATCCTTCACAAGGGATTGAGAAATTATTTTTGAAAGCAATTCTTTTTGTTATTTTTAGTTATGGAATTTTTATGTTTAGCGATTTTATTTTTTGTAAATTATGAAATTTCATTTGTCTTATTTATCATAAGTATTTATATACTTTTATTCTTTAAGGATGCATTATGCACAATTCATAACAAAACAGCCCACAAAAGTTGCATTACGTCTAGGGTTTTGTCTTATTGATAGAAAATAATAGCCTTTTTCAGTAGGAAGAACTCATATAATTAATGATAATCTTTTTTAGGAAGATTATTTCTTTTCTTTCTGGTGTTCTTAATGGAATGTCTGAATTTGAATAATCAAAGAAAGTGATCATCCTTGGTGGTATCTTAATGTTGGGATTTTATGGACTTGTTGATGTTATTTTCATCTATGGACTTCGTTTCGTAGTTCTCTTTGAAATAATTGTATCTTCATCTTCATTTGTAATTTCATGTTCAATAAATCTTTGTTCTTTTTTAAAAAAAGTTGTTGGGAAGAGATGAAGGGTTCTGTTGTTCACACTTTAAATAGAAAAATGATAAATCATAATTGTAACATTAAACAACCATAAATTTTGACTCGGGTATGGAAAGGATTATTATAATATATGAAATCGAAACTCGTAACGATTCCTAGAATCCTAGCATGCCTTGCAATAGAACCCCCTTTTTGGAACTCAAATTCCACCGTTTAAATCACATACCGAGGGTTTAAATCTTTGGTTGTACCTATTGCATTTGATTTCCTTCCAGTTTGGTTCATTGCAACTATAACGGAGATTATGGTGCTGACCAAGAGTGTGTTTAAAAATATTCTAAAGATTCTCAATATCCATCAAATATTCGCAAGATCATACAAATATTTTGAGGATCCTTCACAAGGGATTGAGAAATTATTTTTGAAAGCAATTCTTTTTGTTATTTTTAGTTATGGAATTTTTATGTTTAGCGATTTTATTTTTTGTAAATTATGAAATTTCATTTGTCTTATTTATCATAAGTATTTATATACTTTTATTGTTTAAGGATGCATTATGCACAATTCACACCAAAACAGCCCCACAAAAGTTGCATTACGTCTAGGGTTTTGCTGCTATTGATAGAAAAAAATAGCCTTTTTAAGGGTAGAATAACTCATATCATTAATGATAATCTTTTTTAGGAAGATTATTTCTTTTCTTTCTGGTGTTCTTAATGGAATGTCTGAATTCGAATAATCAAAGAAAGTGATCATCCTTGGTGGTATCTTAATGTTGGGATTTTATGGACTTGTTGATGTTATTTTCATCTATGGACTTCGTTTCGTAGTTCTCTTTGAAATAATTGTATCTTCATCTTCATTTGTAATTTCATGTTCAATAAATCTTTGTTCTTTTTTAAAAAAAGTTGTTGGGAAGAGATGAAGGGTTCTATTGTTCACACTTTAAATAGAAAAATGATAAATCATAATTGTAACATTAAACAACCATAAATTTTGACTCGGGTATGGAAAGGATTATTATAATATATGAAATCGAAACTTCGTAACGATTCCTAGAATCCTAGCATGCCTTGCAATAGAACCCTCTTTTGGAACTCAAATTCCACCGTTTAAATCACATACCGAGGGTTTAAATCTTTGGTTGTACCGATTCCATTTGATTTCCTTCCAGTTTGGTTCATTGCAACTATAACGGAGATTATGGTGCTGACCAAGAGTGTGTTTAAAAATATTCTAAAGATTCTCAATATCCATCAAATATTCGCAAGATCATACAAATATTTTGAGGATCCTTCACAAGGGATTGAGAAATTATTTTTGAAAGCAATTCTTTTTGTTATTTTTAGTTATGGAATTTTTATGTTTAGCGATTTTATTTTTTGTAAATTATGAAATTTCATTTGTCTTATTTATCATAAGTATTTATATACTTTTATTGTTTAAGGATGCATTATGCACAATTCACAACAAAACAGCCCCACAAAAGTTGCATTACGTCTAGGGTTTTGCTGCTATTGATAGAAAATAATAGCCTTTTTCGTGTAATAACTCATATCATTAATGATAATCTTTTTTAGGAAGATTATTTCTTTTCTTTCTGGTGTTCTTAATGGAATGTCTGAATTCGAATAATCAAAGAAAGTGATCATCCTTGGTGGTATCTTAATGTTGGGATTTTATGGACTTGTTGATGTTATTTTCATCTATGGACTTCGTTTCGTAGTTCTCTTTGAAATAATTGTATCTTCATCTTCATTTGTAATTTCATGTTCAATAAATCTTTGTTCTTTTTTAAAAAAAGTTGTTGGGAAGAGATGAACGGTTCTGTTGTTCACACTTTAAATAGAAAAATGATAAATCATAATTGTAACATTAAACAACCATAAATTTTGACTCGGGTATGGAAAGGATTATTATAATATATGAAATGGAAACTCGTAACGATTCCTAGAATCCTAGCATGCCTTGAAATAGAACCCCCTTTTTGGAACTCAAATTCCACCGTTTAAATCACATACCGAGGGTTTAAATCTTTGGTTGTACCTATTCCATTTGATTTCCTTCCGCTTGGTTCATTGCAACTATAACGGAGATTATGGTGCGGACCAAGAGTGTGTTTAAAAATATTCTAAAGATTCTCAATATCCATCAAATATTCGCAAGATCATACAAATATTTTGAGGATCCTTCACAAGGGATTGAGAAATTATTTTTGAAAGCAATTCTTTTTGTTATTTTTAGTTATGGAATTTTTATGTTTAGCGATTTTATTTTTTGTAAATTATGAAATTTCATTTGTCTTATTTATCATAAGTATTTATATACTTTTATTGTTTAAGGATGCATTATGCACAATTCACAACAAAACAAATTTCACAAAAGTTGCATTACGTCTAGGGTTTTCCTGCTATTGATAGAAAATAATAGCCTTTTTCAGGGTGGAAGAACTCATATCATTAATGATAATCTTTTTTAGGAAGATTATTTCTTTTCTTTCTGGTGTTCTTAATGGAATGTCTGAATTCGAATAATCAAAGAAAGTGATCATCCTTGGTGGTATCTTAATGTTGGGATTTTATGGACTTGTTGATGTTATTTTCATCTATGGACTTCGTTTCGTAGTTCTCTTTGAAATAATTGTATCTTCATCTTCATTTGTAATTTCATGTTCAATAAATCTTTGTTCTTTTTTAAAAAAAGTTGTTGGGAAGAGATGAAGGGTTCTGTTGTTCACACTTTAAATAGAAAAATGATAAATCATAATTGTAACATTAAACAACCATAAATTTTGACTCGGGCATGGAAAGGATTATTATAATATATGAAATGGAAACTCGTAACGATTCCTAGAATCCTAGCATGCCTTGAAATAGAACCCCCTTTTTGGAACTCAAATTCCACAGTTTAAATCACATACTGAGGGTTTAAATCTTTGGTTGTACCTATTCCATTTGATTTCCTTCCAGTTTGGTTCATTGCAACTATAATGGAGATTATGGTGCCGACCAAGAGTGTGTTTAAACATATTCTAAAGATTCTCAATATCCATCAAATATTCGCAAGATCATACAAATATTTTGAGGATCCTTCACAAGGGATTGAGAAATTATTTTTGAAAGCAATTCTTTTTGTTATTTTTAGTTATGGAATTTTTATGTTTAGCGATTTTATTTTTTGTAAATTATGAAATTTTATTTGTCTTATTTATCATAAGTATTTATATACTTTTATTGTTTAAGGATGCATTATGCACAATTCACAACAAAACAGCCCCACAAAAGTTGCATTACGTCTAGGGTTTTGCTGCTATTGATAGAAAATAATAGCCTTTTTCAGGGCAGAATAACTCATATCATTAATGATAATCTTTTTTAGGAAGATTATTTCTTTTCTTTCTGGTGTTCTTAATGGAATGTCTGAATTCGAATAATCAAAGAAAGTGATCATCCTTGGTGGTATCTTAATGTTGGGATTTTATGGACTTGTTGATGTTATTTTCATCTATGGACTTCGTTTCGTAGTTCTCTTTGAAATAATTGTATCTTCATCTTCATTTGTAATTTCATGTTCAATAAATCTTTGTTCTTTTTTAAAAAAAGTTGTTGGGAAGAGATGAAGGGTTCTGTTGTTCACACTTTAAATAGAAAAATGATAAATCATAATTGTAACATTAAACAACCATAAATTTTGACTCGGGTATGGAAAGGATTATTATAATATATGAAATCGAAACTCGTAACGATTCCTAGAATCCTAGCATGCCTTGCAATAGAACCCCCTTTTTGGAACTCAAATTCCACCGTTTAAATCACATACCGAGGGTTTAAATCTTTGGTTGTACCTATTGCATTTGATTTCCTTCCGTTTGGTTCATTGCAACTATAATGGAGATTATGGTGCTGACCAAGAGTGTGTTTAAAAATATTCTAAAGATTCTCAATATCCATCAAATATTCGCAAGATCATACAAATATTTTGAGGATCCTTCACAAGGGATTGAGAAATTATTTTTGAAAGCAATTCTTTTTGTTATTTTTAGTTATGGAATTTTTATGTTTAGCGATTTTATTTTTTGTAAATTATGAAATTTCATTTGTCTTATTTATCATAAGTATTTATATACTTTTATTGTTTAAGGATGCATTATGCATAATTCACACCAAAACAGCCCCACAAAAGTTGCATTACGTCTAGGGTTTTGCTGCTATTGATAGAAAAAAATAGCCTTTTTAAGGGTAGAATAACTCATATCATTAATGATAATCTTTTTTAGGAAGATTATTTCTTTTCTTTCTGGTGTTCTTAATGGAATGTTTGAATTCGAATAATCAAAGAAAGTGATCATCCTTGGTGGTATCTTAATGTTGGGATTTTATGGACTTGTTGATGTTATTTTCATCTATGGACTTCGTTTCGTAGTTCTCTTTGAAATAATTGTATCTTCATCTTCATTTGTAATTTCATGTTCAATAAATCTTTGTTCTTTTTTAAAAAAAGTTGTTGGGAAGAGATGAAGGGTTCTGTTGTTCACACTTTAAATAGAAAAATGATAAATCATAATTGTAACATTAAACAACCATAAATTTTGACTCGGGTATGGAAAGGATTATTATAATATATGAAATGGAAACTCGTAACGATTCCTAGAATCCTAGCATGCCTTGCAATAGAACCCCCTTTTTGGAACTCAAATTCCACCGTTTAAATCACATACCGAGGGTTTAAATCTTTGGTTGTACCTATTCCATTTGATTTCCTTCCAGTTTGGTTCATTGCAACTATAACGGAGATTATGGTGCCGACCAAGAGTGTGTTTAAAAATATTCTAAAGATTCTCAATATCCATCAAATATTCGCAAGATCATACAAATATTTTGAGGATCCTTCACAAGGGATTGAGAAATTATTTTTGAAAGCAATTCTTTTTGTTATTTTTAGTTATGGAATTTTTATGTTTAGCGATTTTATTTTTTGTAAATTATGAAATTTCATTTGTCTTATTTATCATAAGTATTTATATACTTTTATTCTTTAAGGATGCATTATGCACAATTCACAACAAAACAGCCCCACAAAAGTTGCATTACGTCTAGGGTTTTGCTGCTATTGATATAAAAAGTAGCCTTCTTCAGCAGCACGAAATCATATCATTAATGATAATCTTTTTTACGAAGATTATTTCTTTTCTTCCTGGTGTTCTTAATTGAATGTCTGAATTCGAATAATCAAAGAAAGTGATCATCCTTGGTGGTATCTAAATGTTGGGATTTTATGGACTTGTTGATGTTATTTTCATCTATGGACTTCGTTTCGTAGTTCTCTTTGAAATAATTGTATCTTCATCTTCATTTGTAATTTCATGTTCAATAAATCTTTGTTCTTTTTCAAAAAAAGTTGTTGGGAAGAGATGAAGGGTTCTGTTGTTCACACTTTAAATAGAAAAATGATAAATCATAATTGTAACATTAAACAACCATAAATTTTGACTCGGGTATGGAAAGGATTATTATAATATATGAAATCGAAACTCGTAACGATTCCTAGAATCCTAGCATGCCTTGCAATAGAACCCTCTTTTTTGAACTCAAATTCCACCGTTTAAATCACCTACCGAGGGTTTAAAATTTTGGATGCACCTATTCCATTTTATTTTCTTCCCGTTTTTGTTCATTGCAACTATAACGGAGATTGTGGTGCTGACCAAGAGTGTGTTTAAAAATATTCTAAAGATTCTCAATATCCATCAAATATTCGCAAGATCATACAAATATTCTGAGGATCCTTCACAAGGGATTGAGAAATTATTTTTGAAAGCAATTCGTTTTGTTATTTTTAGTTATGGAATTTTTATGTTTAGCGATTTTATTTTTTGTAAACTATGAAATTTCATTTGTCTTATTTATCATAAGTATTTATATACTTTTATTCTTTAAGGATGCATTATGCACAATTCACAACAAAACAGCCCCACAAAAGTTGCATTACGTCTAGGGTTTTGTTGCTATTGATAGAAAACAATAGCCTTCTCAGGGCGGAAGAACTCATATAATTAATGATAATCTTTTTTTAGAAGATAATTTCTTTTCTTTCTTGTGTTCTTAATTGAATGTCTGAATTCTAATAATCAAAGAAAGTGATCATCCTTGGTGGTATCTTAATGTTGGGATTTTATGGACTTGTTGCTGTTATTTTCATCTATGGACTTCGTTTCGTAGTTCTCTTTGAAATAATTGTATCTTCATCTTCATTTGTAATTTCATGTTCAATAAATCTTTGTTCTTTTTTAAAAAAAGTTGTTGGGAAGAGATGAAGGGTTCTATTGTTCACACTTTAAATAGAAAAATGATAAATCATAATTGTAACATTAAACAACCATAAATTTTGACTCGGGTATGGAAAGGATTATTATAATATATGAAATCGAAACTCGTAACGATTCCTAGAATCCTAGCATGCCTTGCAATAGAACCCCCTTTTTGGAACTCAAATTCCACCGTTTAAATCACATACCGAGGGTTTAAATCTTTGGTTGTACCTATTGCATTTGATTTCCTTCCAGTTTGGTTCATTGCAACTATAACGGAGATTATGGTGCGGACCAAGAGTGTGTTTAAAAATATTCTAAAGATTCTCAATATCCATCAAATATTCGCAAGATCATACAAATATTTTGAGGATCCTTCACAAGGGATTGAGAAATTATTTTTGAAAGCAATTCTTTTTGTTATTTTTAGTTATGGAATTTTTATGTTTAGCGATTTTATTTTTTGTAAATTATGAAATTTCATTTGTCTTATTTATCATAAGTATTTATATACTTTTATTCTTTAAGGATGCATTATGCACAATTCACAACAAAACAAATTTCCACAAAAGTTGCATTACGTCTAGGGTTTCTTGCTATTGATAGAAAATAATAGCCTTTTTCAGTATGGAAGAACTCATATCATTAATGATAATCTTTTTTAGGAAGATTATTTCTTTTCTTTCTGGTGTTCTTAATGGAATGTCCAAATTCGAATAATCAAAGAAAGTGATCATCCTTGGTGGTATCTTAATGTTGGGATTTTATAGACTTGTTGATGTTATTTTCATCTATGGACTTCGTTTCAGTAGTTCTCTTTGAAATAATTGTATCTTCATCTTCATTTGTAATTTCATGTTCAATAAATCTTTGTTCTTTTTTAAAAAAGTTGTTGGGAAGAGATGAAGGGTTCTCGTTGTTCACACTTTAAATAGAAAAATGATAAATCATAATTGTAACATTAAACAACCATAAATTTTGACTCGGGTATGGAAAGGATTATTATAATATATGAAATCGAAGCTCGTAACTATTCCTAGAACCCTAGCATGACTTGCAATAGAACCCTCTTTTTGGAACTCAAATTCCACCGTTTAAATCACATACCGAGGGTTTAAATCTTTGGTTGCACCTATTCCATTTCATTTCCTTCCAGTTTGGTTCATTGCAACTATAACGGAGATTATGGTGGCGACCAAGAGTGTGTTTAAAAATATTCTAAAGATTCTCAAAATCCATCAAATATTCGCAAGATCATACAAATATTTTGAGGATCCTTCACAAGGGATTGAGAAATTACTTTTGAAAGCAATTCGTTTTGTTATTTTTAGTTATGGAATTTTTATGTTTAGCAATTTTATTTTTTGTAAATTATGAAATTTATTTGTCTTATTTATCATAAGTATTTATATGCTTTTATTCTTTAAGGATGCATTATGCACAATTCACAACATAACAACCACAAAAGTTGCATTACGTCTAGGGTTTTCTGCTATTGATAGAAAACAATAGCCTTTTTCAGAAGCGAAGAACTCATATCATTAATGATAATCTTTTTTAGGAAGATTATTTCTTTTCTTTCTGGTGTTCTTAATTGAATGTCTGAATTCGAATAATCAAAGAAAGTGATCATCCTTGGTGGTATCTTAATGTTGGGATTTTATGGACTTGTTGATGTTATTTTCATCTATGGACTTCGTTTCGTAGTTCTCTTTGAAATAATTGTATCTTCATCTTCATTTGTAATTTCATGTTCAATAAATCTTTGTTCATATTAAAAAAAGTTGTTGGGAAGAGATGAAAGGTTCTATTGTTCACACTTTAAAGAGAAAAATGATAAATCATAATTGTAACATTAAACAACCAAAAATTTTGACTCGGGTATCGAAAGGAGTATTATAATATATGAAATTGAAACTCGTAACGATTCCTAGAATCCTAGCATGCCTTGCAATAGAACCCCCTTTTTCGAACTCAAATTCCACCGTTTAAATCACCTACCGAGGGTTTAAAATTTTGGTTGCACCTATTCCATTTGATTTCCTTCCAGTTTGGTTCATTGCAACTATAATGGAGATTATGGTGCCGACCAAGAGTGTGTTTAAAAATATTCTAAAGATTCTCAATATGCACCAAATATTCGCAAGATCATACAAATATTCTCAGGATCCTTCACAAGGGATTGAGAAATTATTTTTGAAAGCAATTCATTTTGTTTTTTTTAGTTATGGACATTTTTTGTTTAGCGATTTTATTTTTAGTAAATTATGAAATTTCATTTGTCTTATTTATCATAAGTATTTATATACTTTTATTCTTTAAGGATGCATTATGCCCAATTCACAACAAAACAAATTTCCACAAAAGTTGCATTACGTCTAGGGTTTCTGCTATTGATAGAAAACAATAGCCTTTTCGTATGGAAGAACTCATATAATTAATGATAATCTTTTTTAGGAAGATTATTTCTTTTCTGGTGTTCTTAATTGAATGTCTGAATTCGAATAATCAAAGAAAGTGATCATCCTTGGTGGTATCTTAATGTTGGGATTTTATGGACTTGTTGATGTTATTTTCATCTATGGACTTCGTTTCGTAGTTCTCTTTGAAATAATTGTATCTTCATCTTCATTTGTAATTTCATGTTCAATAAATCTTTGTTCTTCTTAAAAAAAGTTGTTGGGAAGAGATGAAGGGTTCTGTTGTTCACACTTTAAATAGAAAAATGATAAATCATAATTGTAACATTAAACAACCATAAATTTTGACTCGGGTATGGAAAGGATTATTATAATATATGAAATCGAAACTCGTAACGATTCCTAGAATCCTAGCATGCCTTGCAATAGAACCCCCTTTTTGGAACTCAAATTCCACCGTTTAAATCACATACCGAGGGTTTAAATCTTTGGTTGTACCTATTGCATTTGATTTCCTTCTAGTTTGGTTCATTGCAACTATAACGGAGATTATGGTGCGGACCAAGAGTGTGTTTAAAAATATTCTAAAGATTCTCAATATCCATCAAATATTCGCAAGATCATACAAATATTTTGAGGATCCTTCACAAGGGATTGAGAAATTATTTTTGAAAGCAATTCTTTTTGTTATTTTTAGTTATGGAATTTTTATGTTTAGCGATTTTATTTTTTGTAAATTATGAAATTTCATTTGTCTTATTTATCATAAGTATTTATATACTTTTATTCTTTAAGGATGCATTATGCACAATTCACAACAAAACAAATTTCCCCACAAAAGTTGCATTACGTCTAGGGTTTTCTTGCTATTGATAGAAAACAATAGCCTTCTCAGGCGGAAGAACTCATATCATTAATGATAATCTTTTTAGGAAGATTATTTCTTTTCTTTCTGTGTTCTTAATGGAATGTCTGAATTCGAAATAATCAAAGAAAGTGATCATCCTTGGTGGTATCTTAATGTTGGGATTTTATGGACTTGTTGATGTTATTTTCATCTATGGACTTCGTTTGGTAGTTCTCTTTGAAATAATTGTATCTTCATCTTCATTTGTAATTTCATGTTAAATAAATCTTTGTTCTTTTTCAAAAAAAGTTGTTGGGAAGAGATGAAGGGTTCTGTTGTTCACACTTTAAATAGAAAAATGATAAATCATAATTGTAACATTAAACAACCATAAATTTTGACTCGGGTATGGAAAGGATTATTATAATATATGAAATCGAAACTCGTAACGATTCCTAGAATCCTAGCATGCCTTGCAATAGAACCCCCTTTTTGGAACTCAAATTCCACCGTTTAAATCACATACCGAGGGTTTAAATCTTTGGTTGTACCTATTGCATTTGATTTCCTTCCAGTTTGGTTCATTGCAACTATAACGGAGATTATGGTGCCGACCAAGAGTGTGTTTAAAAATATTCTAAAGATTCTCAATATCCATCAAATATTCGCAAGATCATACAAATATTCTGAGGATCCTTCACAAGGGATTGAGAAATTATTTTTGAAAGCAATTCTTTTTGTTATTTTTAGTTATGGAATTTTTATGTTTAGCGATTTTATTTTTTGTAAATTATGAAATTTCATTTGTCTTATTTATCATAAGTATTTATATACTTTTATTCTTTAAGGATGCATTATGCACAATTCACAACAAAACAGCCCCACAAAAGTTGCATTACGTCTAGGGTTTTGCTGCTATTGATAGAAAATAATAGCCTTTTTCAGGGCAGAATAACTCATATCATTAATGATAATCTTTTTTAGGAAGATTATTTCTTTTCTTTCTGGTGTTCTTAATGGAATGTCTGAATTCGAATAATCAAAGAAAGTGATCATCCTTGGTGGTATCTTAATGTTGGGATTTTATGGACTTGTTGATGTTATTTTCATCTATGGACTTCGTTTCGTAGTTCTCTTTGAAATAATTGTATCTTCATCTTCATTTGTAATTTCATGTTCAATAAATCTTTGTTCTTTTTTAAAAAAAGTTGTTGGGAAGAGATGAAGGGTTCTGTTGTTCACACTTTAAATAGAAAAATGATAAATCATAATTGTAACATTAAACAACCATAAATTTTGACTCGGGTATGGAAAGGATTATTATAATATATGAAATCGAAACTCGTAACGATTCCTAGAATCCTAGCATGCCTTGCAATAGAACCCTCTTTTTTGAACTCAAATTCCACCGTTTAAATCACCTACCGAGGGTTTAAAATTTTGGTTGCACCTATTCCATTTGATTTCCTTCCAGTTTGGTTCATTGCAACTATAACGGAGATTATGGTGCCGACCAAGAGTGTGTTTAAAAATATTCTAAAGATTCTCAATATCCATCAAATATTCGCAAGATCATACAAATATTCTGAGGATCCTTCACAAGGGATTGAGAAATTATTTTTGAAAGCAATTCGTTTTGTTATTTTTAGTTATGGAATTTTTATGTTTAGCGATTTTATTTTTTGTAAATTATGAAATTTCATTTGTCTTATTTATCATAAGTATTTATATACTTTTATTCTTTAAGGATGCATTATGCACAATTCACAACAAAACAGCCCCACAAAAGTTGCATTACGTCTAGGGTTTTGCTGCTATTGATAGAAAACAATAGCCTTCTCAGGGCGGAAGAACTCATATCATTAATGATAATCTTTTTTAGGAAGATTATTTCTTTTCTTTTTGGTGTTCTTAATTGAATGTCTGAATTCGAATAATCAAAGAAAGTGATCATCCTTGGTGGTATCTTAATGTTGGGATTTTATGGACTTGTTGATGTTATTTTCATCTTTGGAGTTCGTTTCGTAGTTCTCTTTGAAATAATGGTATCTTCTTCTACATTTGTAATTTCATGTTCAATAAATCTTTGTTCTTCTTAAAAAAAAGATGTTGGGAACAGAAGAAGGGTTCTGTTGTTTACACTTTAAAGAGAAAAATGATAAATCATAGTTGTAACTTTAAACAACCATAAATTTTGACTTGGGTATCGAAAAGATTATTATAATATATGAAATCGAAGCTCGTAACGAGTCCTAGAATCCTAGCATGCCTTACGATAGAATCTGCTTGTTCGTACTAAAATTCCACCCTTTAAATCACCTACCGAGGGTTTCATATTTTGGTTGCACCTATTCCATTTTATTTCCTTCTGGTTTGGTTCATTGCAACTATAACGGAGATTATGGTACCGACCAAGAGTGTGTTTAAAAATATTCTAAAGATGGTCAATATGCACCAAATATTCTCAAGATCATACAAATATTCTCAGGATCCTTCACAAGGGATTGTGAAATTATTTTTGAAAGCAATTCTTTTTGTTATTTTTAGTTATGGAATTTTTATGTTTAGCGATTTTATTTTTTGTAAATTATGAAATTTCATTTGTCTTATTTATCATAAGTATTTATATACTTTTATTCTTTAACGATGTATTCGGCATAATTCACAACAAAACAAATTTCACAAAAGTTGCATTACGTCTAGGGTTTTGCTTTATTGATAGAAAACAATAGCCTTTTTCAAAGGAAGAACTCATATCATTAATGATAATCTTTTTTAGGAAGATTATTTCTTTTCTTTCTGGTGTTCTTAATGGAATGTCTGAATTCGAATAATCAAAGAAAGTGATCATCCTTGGTGGTATCTTAAATTTGGGATTTTATGGACTTGTTGATGTTATTTTCATCTATGGACTTCGTTTCGTAGTTCTCTTTGAAATAATTGTATCTTCATCTTCATTTGTAATTTCATGTTCAATAAATCTTTGTTCTTTTTCAAAAAAAGTTGTTGGGAAGAGATGAAGGGTTCTGTTGTTCACACTTTAAATAGAAAAATGATAAATCATAATTGTAACATTAAACAACCATAAATTTTGACTCGGGTATGGAAAGGATTATTATAATATATGAAATCGAAACTCGTAACGATTCCTAGAATCCTAGCATGCCTTGCAATAGAACCCTCTTTTTGAACTCAAATTCTACCGTTTAAATCACCTACCGAGGGTTTAAAATTTTGGTTGCACCTATTCCATTTGATTTCCTTCCAGTTTGGTTCATTGCAACTATAACGGAGATTATGGTGGCGACCAAGAGTGTGTTTAAAAATATTCTAAAGATTCTCAATATCCATCAAATATTCGCAAGATCATACAAATATTCTGAGGATCCTTCACAAGGGATTGAGAAATTATTTTTGAAAGCAATTCTTTTTGTTATTTTTAGTTATGGAATTTTTATGTTTAGCGATTTTATTTTTTGTAAATTATGAAATTTCATTTGTCTTATTTATCATAAGTATTTATATACTTTTATTCTTTAAGGATGCATTATGCACAATTCACAACAAAACAGCCCCACAAAAGTTGCATTACGTCTAGGGTTTTGCTGCTATTGATAGAAAACAATAGCCTTCTCAGGGCGGAAGAACTCATATAATTAATGATAATCTTTTTTAGGAAGATTATTTCTTTTCTTTCTGGTGTTCTTAATTGAATGTCTGAATTCGAATAATCAAAGAAAGTGATCATCCTTGGTGGTATCTTAATGTTGGGATTTTATGGACTTGTTGCTGTTATTTTCATCTATGGACTTCGTTTCGTAGTTCTCTTTGAAATAATTGTATCTTCATCTTCATTTGTAATTTCATGTTCAATAAATCTTTGTTCTTTTTTAAAAAAAGTTGTTGGGAAGAGATGAAGGGTTCTGTTGTTCACACTTTAAATAGAAAAATGATAAATCATAATTGTAACATTAAACAACCATAAATTTTGACTCGGGTATGGAAAGGATTATTATAATATATGAAATCGAAACTCGTAACGATTCCTAGAATCCTAGCATGCCTTGCAATAGAACCCTCTTTTTTGAACTCAAATTCTACCGTTTAAATCACCTACCGAGGGTTTAAAATTTTGGTTGCACCTATTCCATTTGATTTCCTTCCAGTTTGGTTCATTGCAACTATAACGGAGATTATGGTGGCGACCAAGAGTGTGTTTAAAAATATTCTAAAGATTCTCAATATCCATCAAATATTCGCAAGATCATACAAATATTCTGAGGATCCTTCACAAGGGATTGAGAAATTATTTTTGAAAGCAATTCTTTTTGTTATTTTTAGTTATGGAATTTTTATGTTTAGCGATTTTATTTTTTGTAAATTATGAAATTCCATTTGTCTTATTTATCATAAGTATTTATATACTTTTATTCTTTAAGGATGCATTATGCACAATTCACAACAAAACAGCCCCACAAAAGTTGCATTACATCTAGGGTTTTGCTGCTATTGATAGAAAACAATAGCTTTCTCAAGGCGGAAGAACTCATATAATTAATGATAATCTTTTTTAGGAAGATTATTTCTTTTCTTTCTGGTGTTCTTAATTGAATGTCTGAATTCGAATAATCAAAGAAAGTGATCATCCTTGGTGGTATCTTAATGTTGGGATTTTATGGACTTGTTGATGTTATTTTCATCTATGGACTTCGTTTCGTAGTTCTCTTTGAAATAATTGTATCTTCATCTTCATTTGTAATTTCATGTTCAATAAATCTTTGTTCTTTTTTAAAAAAAGTTGTTGGGAAGAGATGAAGGGTTCTGTTGTTCACACTTTAAATAGAAAAATGATAAATCATAATTGTAACATTAAACAACCATAAATTTTGACTCGGGTATGGAAAGGATTATTATAATATATGAAATCGAAACTCGTAACGATTCCTAGAATCCTATCATGCCTTGCAATAGAACCCCCTTTTTGGAACTCAAATTCCACCGTTTAAATCACATACCGAGGGTTTAAAATTTTAGTTGCACCTATTCCATTTGATTTCCTTCCAGTTTCGTTCATTGCAACTATAACGGAGATTATGGTGGCGACCAAGAGTGTGTTTAAAAATATTCTAAAGATTCTCAATATCCATCAAATATTCGCAAGATCATACAAATATTCTGAGGATCTTTCACAAGGGATTGAGAAATTATTTTTGAACGCAATTCGTTTTGTTTTTTTTAGTTATGGAATTTTTTTGTTTAGCGATTTTATTTAGTAAATTATGAAATTTCATTTTTCTTATTTATCATAAGTATTTATATGCTTTTATTCTTTAAGGATACATTATGCACAATTCAAAACAAAACAGCCCCACAAAAGTTGCATTATGTGTAGGGTTTTGCTGCTATTGATAGAAAACAATAGCCTTCTCATGGCGGAAGAACTCATATCATTAATGATAATCTTTTTTAGGAAGATTATTTCTTTTCTTTTTGGTGTTCTTAATCGAATAACTGAATTCAAATAATCAAAGAAAGTAATCATCCTTGGTGGTATCATAATGTTGGGATTTTATGGACTTGTTGATGTTATTTTCATCTTTGGATTTCGTTTTGTAGTTCTCTTAGAAATAATGGTATCTTCATCTTCATTTGTAATTTCATGTTCAATAAATCTTTGTTCTTCTTTAAAAAAGGTTGTTGGGAAGAGAAGAAGGGTTCTGTTGTTCACACTTTAAAGAGAAAAATGATAAATCGGAGTTGTAACATTAAACAACCATAAATTTTGACTCGGGTATGGAAAGGATTATTATAATATATGAAATCGAAACTCGTAACGATTCCTAGAATCCTAGCATGCCTTGCAATAGAACCCTATTTTTGGAACTCAATTTCCACCGTTTAAATCACATACCGAGGGTTTAAATCTTTGGTTGTACCTATTACATTTGATTTCCTTCCAGTTTGGTTCATTGCAACTATAACGGAGATTATGGTCCCGACCAAGAGTGTGTTTAAAAATATTCTAAATATTCTCAATATCCATCAAATATTCGCAAGATCATACAAATATTCTGAGGATCCTTCACAAGGGATTGAGAAATTATTTTTAAAAGCAATTCGTTTTGTTTTTTTTAGTTATGGAATTTTTATGTTTAGCGATTTTATTTTTAGTAAATTATGAAATTTCATTTGTCTTATTTATCATAAGTATTTATATCCTTTTATTCTTTAAGGATGCATTATGCACAATTCACAACAAAACAGCCCCACAAAAGTTGCATTACGTTTAGGATTTTGCTGCTATTGATAGAAAACAATAGCCTTCTCAGGGCGGAAGAACTCATATCATTAATGATAATCTTTTTTAGGAAGATTATTTCTTTTCTTTTTGGTGTTCTTAATCGAATGTCTGAATTCAAATAATCAAAGAAAGTAATCATCCTTGGTGGTATCTTAATGTTGGGATTTTATGGACTTGTTGATGTTATTTTCATCTTTGGAGTTCGTTTTGTAGTTCTCTTAGAAATAATGGTATCTTCATCTTCATTTGTAATTTCATGTTCAATAAATCTTTGTTCTTCTTTAAAAAAGGTTGTTGGGAAGAGAAGAAGGGTTCTGTTGTTCACACTTTAAAGAGAAAAATGATAAATCGGAGTTGTAACATTAAACAACCATAAATTATGACTCGGGTATCGATAGGAGTATTATAATATATGAAATCGAAACTCGTAACGATTCCTAGAATCCTAGCATGCCTTGCAATAGAACCCTCTTTTTCGAACTCAAATTCCACCGTTTAAATCACCTACCGAGGGTTTAAAATTTTGGTTGCACCTATTCCATTTGATTTCCTTCCAGTTTGGTTCATTGCAACTATAACGGAGATTATGGTGGCGACCAAGAGTGTGTTTAAAAATATTCTAAAGATTCTCAATATCCATCAAATATTCGCAAGATCATACAAATATTCTGAGGATCCTTCACAAGGGATTGAGAAATTATTTTTAAAAGCAATTCGTTTTGTTTTTTTTTAGTTATAGAATTTTTATGTTTAGCGATTTTATTTTTAGTAAATTATGAAATTTCATTTTTCTTATTTATCATAAGTATTTATATGCTTTTATTCTTTAAGGATGCATTATGCACAATTCAAAACAAAAATGCCCCACAAAAGTTGCATTACGTCTAGGGTTTTGCTGTTATTGATAGAAAACAATAGCCTTCTCAGGGCGGAAGAACTCATATAATTAATGATAATCTTTTTTAGGAAGATTATTTCTTTTCTTTCTGGTGTTCTTAATGGAATGTCTGAATTTGAATAATCAAAGAAAGTGATCATCCTTGGTGGTATCTTAATGTTGGGATTTTATGGACTTGTTGATGTTATTTTCATCTATGGACTTCGTTTCGTAGTTCTCTTTGAAATAATTGTATCTTCATCTTCATTTGTAATTTCATGTTCAATAAATATTTGTTCTTTTTTAAAAAAAGTAGTTGGGAATAGATGAAGGGTTCTGTTGTTCACACTTTAAATAGAAAAATGATAAATCATAATTGTAACATTAAACAACCATAAATTTTGACTCGGGTATGGAAAGGATTATTATAATATATGAAATCGAAACTAAACGATTCCTAGAATCCTAGCATGCCTTGCAATAGAACCCTCTTTTGGAACTCAAATTTCAGCGTTTAAATCACTTAGCAAGGGTTTAAAATTTTGCTTGCACCTATTTCGTTTGATTTCCTTCCCGTTTGGTTCATTGCAACTATAACGGAGATTATGGTGGCGACCAAGAGTGTGTTTAAAAATATTCTAAAGATTCTCAATATCCATCAAATATTCGCAAGATCATACAAATATTCTGAGGATCCTTCACAAGGGATTGAGAAATTATTTTTAAAAGCAATTCGTTTTGTTTTTTTTAGTTATGGAATTTTTTTGTTTAGCGATTTTATTTTTAGTAAATTATGAAATTTCATTTTTCTTATTTATCATAAGTATTTATATGCTTTTATTCTTTAAGGATGCATTATGCACAATTCAAAACAAAACAGCCCCACAAAAGTTGCATTACGTCTAGGGTTTTGCTGCTATTGATAGAAAACAATAGCCTTCTCAGGGCGGAAGAACTCATATCATTAATGATAATCTTTTTTAGGAAGATTATTTCTTTTCTTTTTGGTGTTCTTAATCGAATGTCTGAATTCAAATAATCAAAGAAAGTAATCATCCTTGGTGGTATCTTAATGTTGGGATTTTATGGACTTGTTGATGTTATTTTCATCTTTGGAGTTCGTTTTGTAGTTCTCTTAGAAATAATGGTATCTTCATCTTCATTTGTAATTTCATGTTCAATAAATCTTTGTTCTTCTTTAAAAAAGGTTGTTGGGAAGAGAAGAAGGGTTCTGTTGTTCACACTTTAAAGAGAAAAATGATAAATCGGAGTTGTAACATTAAACAACCATAAATTAGGACTTGGGTATCGATAGGAGTATTATAATATATGAAATCGAAACTCGTAATGATTCCTAGAATCCTAGCATGCCTTGCAATAGAACCCTCTTTTTCGAACTCAAATTCCACCGTTTAGATCACCTACCGAGGGTTTAAAATTTTGGTTGCACCTATTCCATTTGATTTCCTTCCAGTTTGGTTCATTGCAACTATAACGGAGATTATGGTGGCGACCAAGAGTGTGTTTAAAAATATTCTAAAGATTCTCAATATCCATCAAATATTCGCAAGATCATACAAATATTCTGAGGATCCTTCACAAGGGATTGAGAAATTATTTTTGAAAGCAATTCGTTTTGTTATTTTTAGTTATGGAATTTTTATGTTTAGCGATTTTATTTTTAGTAAATTATGAAATTTCATTTGTCTTATTTATCATAAGTATTTATATGCTTTTATTCTTTAAGGATGCATTATGCACAATTCAAAACAAAACAGCCCCACAAAAGTTGCATTACGTCTAGGGTTTTGCTGCTATTGATAGAAAACAATAGCCTTCTCAGGGTGGAAGAACTCATATCATTAATGATAATCTTTTTTAGGAAGATTATTTCTTTTCTTTTTGGTGTTCTTAATCGAATGTCTGAATTCAAATAATCAAAGAAAGTAATCATCCTTGGTGGTATCTTAATGTTGGGATTTTATGGACTTGTTGATGTTATTTTCATCTTTGGAGTTCGTTTCGTAGTTCTCTTTGAAATAATTGTATCTTCATCTTCATTTGTAATTTCATGTTCAATAAATCTTTGTTCTTCTTAAAAAAAGGTTGTTGGGAAGAGAAGAAGGGTTCTGTTGTTCACACTTTAAAGAGAAAAATGATAAATCGGAGTTGTAACTTTAAACAACCATAAATTTTGACTCGGGTATCGATAGGAGTATTATAATATATGAAATCGAAGCTCATAACGATTCCTAGAATCCTAGCATGCCTTGCAATAGAACCCTCTTTTTCGAACTCAAATTCCACCGTTTAAATCACCTACCGAGGGTTTAAAATTTTGGTTGCACCTATTCCATTTGATTTCCTTCCAGTTTGGTTCATTGCAACTATAACGGAGATTATGGTGGCGACCAAGAGTGTGTTTAAAAATATTCTAAAGATTCTCAATATCCATCAAATATTCGCAAGATCATACAAATATTCTGAGGATCCTTCACAAGGGATTGAGAAATTATTTTTAAAAGCAATTCGTTTTGTTTTTTTTAGTTATGGAATTTTTATGTTTAGCGATTTTATTTTTAGTAAATTATGAAATTTCATTTTTCTTATTTATCATAAGTATTTATATGCTTTTATTCTTTAAGGATGCATTATGCACAATTCAAAACAAAAAAGCCCCACAAAAGTTGCATTACGTCTAGGGTTTTGCTGTTATTGATAGAAAACAATAGCCTTCTCAGGGCGGAAGAACTCATATAATTAATGATAATCTTTTTTAGGAAGATTATTTCTTTTCTTTCTGGTGTTCTTAATGGAATGTCTGAATTTGAATAATCAAAGAAAGTGATCATCCTTGGTGGTATCTTAATGTTGGGATTTTATGGACTTGTTGATGTTATTTTCATCTATGGACTTCGTTTCGTAGTTCTCTTTGAAATAATTGTATCTTCATCTTCATTTGTAATTTCATGTTCAATAAATCTTTGTTCTTTTTTAAAAAAAGTAGTTGGGAAGAGATGAAGGGTTCTGTTGTTCACACTTTAAATAGAAAAATGATAAATCATAATTGTAACATTAAACAACCATAAATTTTGACTCGGGTATGGAAAGGATTATTATAATATATGAAATCGAAACTCGTAACGATTCCTAGAATCCTAGCATGCCTTGCAATAGAACCCCCTTTTTGGAACTCAAATTCCACCGTTTAAATCACATACCGAGGGTTTAAATCTTTGGTTGTACCTATTCCATTTGATTTCCTTCCAGTTTGGTTCATTGCAACTATAACGGAGATTATGGTGCCGACCAAGAGTGTGTTTAAAAATATTCTAAATATTCTCAATATCCATCAAATATTCGCAAGATCATACAAATATTCTGAGGATCCTTCACAAGGGATTGAGAAATTATTTTTAAAAGCAATTCGTTTTGTTTTTTTTAGTTATGGAATTTTTTTGTTTAGCGATTTTATTTTTAGTAAATTATGAAATTTCATTTTTCTTATTTATCATAAGTATTTATATGCTTTTATTCTTTAAGGATGCATTATGCACAATTCAAAACAAAACAGCCCCACAAAAGTTGCATTACGTGTAGGGTTTTGCTGCTATTGATAGAAAACAATAACCTTCTCAGGGCGGAAGAACTCATATCATTAATGATAATCTTTTTTAGGAAGATTATTTCTTTTCTTTTTGGTGTTCTTAATCGAATAACTGAATTCAAATAATCAAAGAAAGTAATCATCCTTGGTGGTATCATAATGTTGGGATTTTATGGACTTGTTGATGTTATTTTCATCTTTGGAGTTCGTTTTGTAGTTCTCTTAGAAATAATGGTATCTTCATCTTCATTTGTAATTTCATGTTCAATAAATCTTTGTTCTTCTTTAAAAAAGGTTGTTGGGAAGAGAAGAAGGGTTCTGTTGTTCACACTTTAAAGAGAAAAATGATAAATCGGAGTTGTAACATTAAACAACCATAAATTATGACTTGGGTATCGATAGGAGTATTATAATATATGGAATCGAAACTCATAACGATTCCTAGAATCCTAGCATGCCTTGCAATAGAACCCTCTTTTTCGAACTCAAATTCCACCGTTTAAATCACCTACCGAGGGTTTAAAATTTTGGTTGCACCTATTCCATTTGATTTCCTTCCAGTTTCGTTCATTGCAACTATAACGGAGATTATGGTGGCGACCAAGAGTGTGTTTAAAAACATTCTAAAGATTCTCAATATCCATCAAATATTCGCAAGATCATACAAATATTCTGAGGATCCTTCACAAGGGATTGAGAAATTATTTTTAAAAGCAATTCGTTTTGTTTTTTTTAGTTATGGAATTTTTATGTTTAGCGATTTTATTTTTAGTAAATTATGAAATTTCATTTTTCTTATTTATCATAAGTATTTATATGCTTTTATTCTTTAAGGATGCATTATGCACAATTCAAAACAAAAAAGCCCCACAAAAGTTGCATTACGTGTAGGGTTTTGCTGTTATTGATAGAAAACAATAGCCTTCTCAGGGCGGAAGAACTCATATAATTAATGATAATCTTTTTTAGGAAGATTATTTCTTTTCTTTCTGGTGTTCTTAATGGAATGTCTGAATTTGAATAATCAAAGAAAGTGATCATCCTTGGTGGTATCTTAATGTTGGGATTTTATGGACTTGTTGATGTTATTTTCATCTATGGACTTCGTTTCGTAGTTCTCTTTGAAATAATTGTATCTTCATCTTCATTTGTAATTTCATGTTCAATAAATCTTTGTTCTTCTTAAAAAAAGGTTGTTAGGAACAGAAGAAGGATTCTGTTGTTCACACTATAAAGAGAAAAATGATAAATCGGAGTTGTAACTTTAAACAACCATAAATTTTGACTCGGGTATCAAAAGGAGTATTATAATATATGAAATCGAAGCTCGTAACGATTCCTAGAATCCTAGCATGCCTTGCAATAGAACCCTCTTTTTCGAACTCAAATTCCACCGTTTAAATCACCTACCGAGGGTTTAAAATTTTGGTTGCACCTATTCCATTTGATTTCCTTCCAGTTTGGTTCATTGCAACTATAACGGAGATTATGGTGGCGACCAAGAGTGTGTTTAAAAATATTCTAAAGATTCTCAATATCCATCAAATATTCGCAAGATCATACAAATATTCTGAGGATCCTTCACAAGGGATTGAGAAATTATTTTTAAAAGCAATTCGTTTTGTTTTTTTTAGTTATGGAATTTTTATGTTTAGCGATTTTATTTTTAGTAAATTATGAAATTTCATTTGTCTTATTTATCATAAGTATTTATATGATATTATTCTTTAAGGATGCATTATGCACAATTCACAACAAAACAGCCCCACAAAAGTTGCATTACGTCTAAGGTTTTGCTGCTACTGATAGAAAACAATAGCCTTCTAAGTGCGGAAGAACTCATATAATTAATGATAATCTTTTTTAGGAAGATTATTTCTTTTCTTTCTGGTGTTCTTAATTGAATGTTTGAATTCGAATAATCAAAGAAAGTGATCATCCTTGGTGGTATCTTAATGTTGGGATTTTATGGACTTGTTGATGTTATTTTCATCTTTGGAGTTCGTTTCGTAGTTCTCTTTGAAATAATTGTATCTTCATCTTCATTTGTAATTTCATGTTCAATAAATCTTTGTTCTTCTTTAAAAAAGGTTGTTGGGAAGAGAAGAAGGGTTCTGTTGTTCACACTTTAAAGAGAAAAATGATAAATCGGAGTTGTAACTTTAAACAACCATAAATTTTGACTCGGGTATCGAAAGGAGTATTATAATATATGAAATCGAAACTCGTAACGATTCCTAGAATCCTAGCATGCCTTGCAATAGAACCCCCTTTTTCGAACTCAAATTACACCATTTAAATCACCTACCGAGGGTTTAAAATTTTGGTTGCACCTATTCCATTTTATTTCCTTCCGATTTGGTTCATTGCAACTATAACGGAGATTATGGTGCCGACCAAGAGTGTGTTTAAAAATATTCTAAAGATTCTCAATATCCATCAAATATTCGCAAGATCATACAAATATTTTGAGGATCCTTCACAAGGGATTGAGAAATTATTTTTGAAAGCAATTCGTTTTGTTATTTTTAGTTATGGAATTTTTATGTTTAGCGATTTTATTTTTTGTAAATTATGAAATTTCATTTGTCTTATTTATCATAAGTATTTATATACTTTTATTCTTTAAGGATGCATTATGCACAATTCACAACAAAACAGCCCCACAAAAGTTGCATTACGTCTAGGGTTTTGCTGCTATTGATAGAAAACAATAGCCTTCTCAGGGCGGAAGAACTCATATAATTAATGATAATCTTTTTTAGGAAGATTATTTCTTTTCTTTCTGGTGTTCTTAATTGAATGTCTGAATTCGAATAATCAAAGAAAGTGATCATCCTTGGTGGTATCTTAATGTTGGGATTTTATGGACTTGTTGATGTTATTTTCATCTATGGACTTCGTTTCGTAGTTCTCTTTGAAATAATTGTATCTTCATCTTCATTTGTAATTTCATGTTCAATAAATCTTTGTTCTTTTTAAAAAAAGGTTGTTGGGAAGAGAAGAAGGATTCTATTGTTCACACTATAAATAGAAAAATGATAAATCATAATTGTAACATTAAACAACCATAAATTTTGACTCGGGTATGGAAAGGATTATTATAATATATGAAATCGAAACTCGTAACGATTCCTAGAATCCTAGCATGCCTTGCAATAGAACCCCCTTTTTGGAACTCAAATTCCACCGTTTAAATCACATACCGAGGGTTTAAATCTTTGGTTGTACCTATTCCATTTGATTTCCTTCCAGTTTGGTTCATTGCAACTATAACGGAGATTATGGTGCCGACCAAGAGTGTGTTTAAAAATATTCTAAAGATTCTCAATATCCATCAAATATTCGCAAGATCATACAAATATTCTGAGGATCCTTCACAAGGGATTGAGAAATTATTTTTAAAAGCAATTCGTTTTGTTTTTTTTAGTTATGGAATTTTTATGTTTAGCGATTTTATTTTTAGTAAATTATGAAATTTCATTTTTCTTATTTATCATAAGTATTTATATGCTTTTATTCTTTAAGGATGCATTATGCACAATTCACAAAACAGCCCACAAAAGTTGCATTACGTCTAGGGTTTCTTTGCTATTGATAGAAAACAATAGCCTTCTCGGAAGGAAGAACTCATATCATTAATGATAATCTTTTTTAGGAAGATTATTTCTTTTCTTTTTGGTGTTCTTAATCGAATGTCTGAATTCAAATAATCAAAGAAAGTAATCATCCTTGGTGGTATCTTAATGTTGGGATTTTATGGACTTGTTGATGTTATTTTCATCTTTGGAGTTCGTTTCGTAGTTCTCTTTGAAATAATTGTATCTTCATCTTCATTTGTAATTTCATGTTCAATAAATCTTTGTTCTTCTTAAAAAAAGGTTGTTGGGAAGAGAAGAAGGGTTATATTGTTCATACTTTAAAGAGAAAAATGATAAATCGGAGTTGTAACTTTAAACAACCATAAATTTTGACTCGGGTATCAAAAGGAGTATTATAATATATGAAATCGAAGCTCGTAACGATTCCTAGAATCCTAGCATGCCTTGCAATAGAACCCTCTTTTTCGAAATCAAATTCCACCGTTTAGATCACCTACCGAGGGTTTAAAATTTTGGTTGCACCTATTCCATTTCATTTCCTTCCAGTTTGGTTCATTGCAACTATAACGGAGATTATGGTGCCGACCAAGAGTGTGTTTAAAAATATTCTAAAGATTCTCAATATCCATCAAATATTCGCAAGATCATACAAATATTTTGAGGATCCTTCACAAGGGATTGAGAAATTATTTTTGAAAGCAATTCTTTTTGTTATTTTTAGTTATGGAATTTTAATGTTTAGCGATTTTATTTTTTGTAAATTATGAAATTTCATTTTTCTTATTTATCATAAGTATTTATATACTTTTATTCTTTAAGGATGCATTATGCACAATTCACAACAAAATAGCCCCACAAAAGTTGCATTACGTCTAGGGTTTTGCTGTTATTGATAGAAAACAATAGCCTTCTCAGGGCGGAAGAACTCATATAATTAATGATAATCTTTTTTAGGAAGATTATTTCTTTTCTTTCTGGTGTTCTTAATTGAATGTATGAATTCGAATAATGAAAGAAAGTGATCATCCTTGGTGGTCTCTTAATGTTGGGATTTTATGGACTTGTTGATGTTATTTTCATCTATGGACTTCGTTTCGTAGTTCTCTTTGAAATAATTGTATCTTCATCTTCATTTGTAATTTCATGTTCAATAAATCTTTGTTCTTCTTTAAAAAAGGATGTTGGGAAGAGGAAAAGGGTTCTGTAGTTCACAATTTAAATCTTAAAATGATAAATCAGAGTTGTAACTTTAAACGACCATAACTTTTGACTCGGGTATCGAAAGGAGTATTATATTATATGAAATCGAAGCTCGTAACGATTCCTAGAATCCTAGCATGCCTTGCGATAGAACCCTTTTTGGAACTCAAATTCCACCGTTTAAATCACCTACCGAGGGTTTAAATCTTTGGTTGCAGCTATTCCATTTGATTTCCATCCACTTTGGTTCATTGCAACTATAACGGAGATTATGGTGCCGACCAAGAGTGTGTTTAAAAATATTCTAAAGATTCTCAATATCCATCAAGTATTCGCAAGATCATACAAATATTCTCAGGATCTTTCACAAGGGATTGAGAAATTATTTTTGAAAGCAATTACTTTGTTATTTTTTAGTTATGGAATTTTTATGTTTAGCGATTTTATTTTTAGTAAATTATGAAATTTCATTTGTCTTATTTATCATAAGAATTGATATGCTTTTACTCTTTTAGGATGCATTATGCACAATTCAAAAAACAGCCCCACAAAAGTTGCATTACGTCTAGGGTTTTGCTGCTATTGATAGAAAACAATAGCCTTCTCAGGGCGGAAGAACTCATATCATTAATGATAATCTTTTTTAGGAAGATTATTTCTTTTCTTTTTGGTGTTCTTAATCGAATGTCTGAATTCAAATAATCAAAGAAAGTAATCATCCTTGGTGGTATCTTAATGTTGGGATTTTATGGACTTGTTGATGTTATTTTCATCTTTGGAGTTCGTTTTGTAGTTCTCTTTGAAATAATTGTATCTTCATCTTCATTTGTAATTTCATGTTCAATAAATCTTTGTTCTTCTTTAAAAAAGGTTGTTGGGAAGAGAAGAAGGGTTCTGTTGTTCACACTTTAAAGAGAAAAATGATAAATCGGAGTTGTAACTTTAAACAACCATAAATTTTGACTCGGGTATCGAAAGGAGTATTATAATATATGAAATCGAAGCTCGTAACGATTCCTAGAATCCTAGCATGCCTTGCAATAGAACCCTCTTTTTTGAAATCAAATTCCACCGTTTAGATCACCTACCGAGCGTTTAAAATTTTAATTCCACCTATTCCATTTTATTTCCTACCAGTTTGGTTAATTGCAACTATAACGGAGATTATGGTGCCGACCAAGAGTGTGTTTAAAAATATTCTAAAGATTCTCAATATCCATCAAATATTCGCAAGATCATACAAATATTCTGAGGATCCTTCACAAGGGAGTGAGAAATTATTTTTAAAAGCAATTCGTTTTGTTTTTTTTAGTTATGGAATTTTTATGTTTAGCGATTTTATTTTTAGTAAATTATGAAATTTCATTTTTCTTATTTATCATAAGTATTTATATGCTTTTATTCTTTAAGGATGCATTATGCACAATTCAAAACAAAAATGCCCCACAAAAGTTGCATTACGTCTAGGGTTTTGCTGTTATTGATAGAAAACAATAGCCTTCTCAGGGCGGAAGAACTCATATAATTAATGATAATCTTTTTTAGGAAGATTATATCTTTTCTTTCTGGTGTTCTTAATTGAATGTCTGAATTTGAATAATGAAAGAAAGTGATCATCCTTGGTGGTCTCTTAATGTTGGGATTTTATGGACTTGTTGATGTTATTTTCATCTATGGACTTCGTTTCGTAGTTCTCTTTGAAATAATTGTATCTTCATCTTCATTTGTAATTTCATGTTCAATAAATCTTTGTTCTTCTTAAAAAAGGTTGTTGGGAAGAGAAGGATTACATTGTTCACACTTTAAAGAGAAAAATGATAAATCGGAGTTGTAACCTTAAACAACCATAAATTTTGACTCGGGTATCGAAAGGAGTATTATAATATATGAAATCGAAGCTCGTAACGATTCCTAGAATCCTAGCATGCCTTGCAATAGAACCCCCTTTTTCCGAACTCAAATTCCACCGTTTAAATCACCTACCGAGGGTTTAAAATTTTGGTTTCACCTATTCCATTTGATTTCCTTCCAGTTTGGTTCATTGCAACTATAACGGAGATTATGGTGCCGACCAAGAGTGCGTTTAAAAATATTCTAAAGATTCTCAATATGCACCAAATATTCGCAAGATCATACAAATATTCTCAGGATCGTTCACAAGGGATTGAGAAATTATTTTTGAAAGCAATTCATTTTGTTTTTTTTTAGTTATGGACTTTTTATGTTTAGCGATTTTATTTTTAGTGAATTGTGAAATTTCATTTGTCTTATTTATCATAAGTATTTATATGCTTTTATTCTTTAAGGATGCATTATGCACAATTCACAACAAAACAGCCCCACAAAAGTTGCATTACGTCTAGGGTTTTGCTGCTATTGATAGAAAACAATAGCCTTCTCAGGGCGGAAGAACTCATATCATTAATGATAATCTTTTTTAGGAAGATTATTTCTTTTTTTTCTGGTGTTCTTAATTGAATGTCTGAATTCGAATAATCAAAGAAAGTGATCATCCTTGGTGGTATCTTAATGTTGGGATTTTATGGACTTGTTGATGTTATTTTCATCTTTGGAGTTCGTTTTGTAGTTCTCTTTGAAATAATTGTATCTTCATCTTCATTTGTAATTTCATGTTCAATAAATCTTTGTTCTTCTTAAAAAAGGTTGTTGGGAAGAGACAAGGGTTCTGTTGTTCACACTTTAAAGAGAAAAATGATAAATCGGAGTTGTAACCTTAAACAACCATAAATTTTGACTCGGGTATCGAAAGGAGTATTATAATATATGAAATCGAAGCTCGTAACGATTCCTAGAATCCTAGCATGCCTTGCAATAGAACCCCCTTTTTCGAACTCAAATTCCACCGTTTAAATCACCTACCGAGGGTTTAAAATTTTGGTTGCACCTATTCCATTTGATTTCCTTCCAGTTTGGTTCATTGCAACTATAACGGAGATTATGGTGCCGACCAAGAGTGTGTTTAAAAATATTCTAAAGATTCTCAATATCCATCAAATATTCGCAAGATAATACAAATATTCTGAGGATCCTTCACAAGGGATTGAGAAATTATTTTTGAAAGCAATTCGTTTTGTTTTTTTTAGTTATGGAATTTTTATGTTTAGCGATTTTATTTTTAGTAAATTATGAAATTTCATTTGTCTTATTTATCATAAGTATTTATATGCTTTTATTCTTTAAGGATGCATTATGCACAATTCACAACAAAACAGCCCCACAAAAGTTGCATTACGTCTAGGGTTTTGCTGCTATTGATAGAAAACAATAGCCTTCTCAGGGCGGAAGAACTCATATAATTAATGATAATCTTTTTTAGGAAGATTATTTCTTTTCTTTCTGGTGTTCTTAATTGAATGTCTGAATTTGAATAATCAAAGAAAGTGATCATCCTTGGTGGTATCTTAATGTTGGGATTTTATGGACTTGTTGATGTTATTTTCATCTATGGACTTCGTTTCGTAGTTCTCTTTGAAATAATTGTATCTTCATCTTCATTTGTAATTTCATGTTCAATAAATCTTTGTTCTTTTTCAAAAAAAGTTGTTGGGAAGAGATGAAGGGTTACATTGTTCACACTTTAAATAGAAAAATGATAAATCATAATTGTAACATTAAACAACCATAAATTTTGACTCGGGTATGGAAAGGAGTATTATAATATATGAAATCGAAACTCGTAACGATTCCTAGAATCCTAGCATGCCTTGCAATAGAACCCCCTTTTTGGAACTCAAATTCCACCGTTTAAATCACCTACCGAGGGTTTAAAATTTTGGTTGCACCTATTCCATTTGATTTCCTTCCAGTTTGGTTCATTGCAACTATAACGGAGATTATGGTGCCGACCAAGAGTGTGTTTAAAAATATTCTAAAGATTCTCAATATCCATCAAATATTCGCAAGATCATACAAATATTCTGAGGATCCTTCACAAGGGATTGAGAAATTATTTTTGAAAGCAATTCGTTTTGTTTTTTTTAGTTATGGAATTTTTATGTTTAGCGATTTTATTTTTAGTGAATTGTGAAATTTCATTTGTCTTATTTATCATAAGTATTTATATGCTTTTATTCTTTAAGGATGCATTATGCACAATTCACAACAAAACAGCCCCACAAAAGTTGCATTACGTCTAGGGTTTTGCTGCTATTGATAGAAAACAATAGCCTTCTCAGGGCAGAAGAACTCATATCATTAATGATAATCTTTTTTAGGAAGATTATTTCTTTTCTTTCTGGTGTTCTTAATTGAATTTCTGAATTTGAATAATCAAAGAAAGTAATCATCCTTGGTGGTATCCTAATGTTGGGATTTTATGGACTTGTTGATGTTATTTTCATCTTTGGAGTTCGTTTTGTAGTTCTCTTTGAAATAATTGTATCTTCATCTTCATTTGTAATTTCATGTTCAATAAATCTTTGTTCTTCTTAAAAAAAAGTTGTTGGGAAGAGAAGAAGGGTTCTATTGTTCACACTTTAAAGAGAAAAATGATAAATCGGAGTTGTAACATTAAACAACCATAAATTTTGACTCGGGTATCGAAAGGAGTATTATAATATATGAAATCGAAACTCGTAACGATTCCTAGAATCCTAGCATGCCTTGCAATAGAACCCCCTTTTTCGAACTCAAATTCCACCGTTTAAATCACCTACCGAGGGTTTAAAATTTTGGTTGCACCTATTCCATTTGATTTCCTTCCAGTTTGGTTCATTGCAACTATAACGGAGATTATGGTGCCGACCAAGAGTGTGTTTAAAAATATTCTAAAGATTCTCAATATCCATCAAGTATTCGCAAGATCATACAAATATTCTGAGGATCCTTGACAAGGGATTGAGAAATTATTTTTGAAAGGAATTCGTTTTCTTTTTTTTAGTTATGGAATTTTTATGTTTAGCGATTTTATTTGTAGTGAATTGTGAAATTTCATTTGTCTTATTTATCAAAAGTATTTATATGCTTTTATTCTTTAAGGATGCATTATGCACAATTCACAACAAAACAGCCCCACAAAAGTTGCATTACGTCTAGGGTTTTGCTGCTATTGATAGAAAACAATAGCCTTCTCAGAGCGGAAGAACTCATATAATTATGGATAGTCATTTTTAGGAAGATTATTTCTTTTCTTTCTGGTGTTCTTAATTGAATATCTGAATTTGAATAATCAAAGAAAGTGATCATCCTTGGTGGTATCTTAATGTTGGGATTTTATAGACTTGTTGATGTTATTTTCATCTATGGACTTCGTAGTTCTCTTTGAAATAATTGTATCTTCATCTTCATTTGTAATTTCATGTTCAATAAATCTTTTTTCTTCTTAAAAAAGATTGTTGTCAAGAAGAAGGGTTCTGTTGTTCACACTTTAAAGAGAAAAATGATAAATCGGAGTTGTAACCTTAAACAACCATAAATTTTGACTCGGGTATCGAAAGGAGTATTATAATATATGAAATCGAAGCTCGTAACGATTCCTAGAATCCTAGCATGCCTTGAAATAGAACCCCCTTTTTCGAACTCAAATTCCACCGTTTAAATCACCTACCGAGGGTTTAAAATTTTGGTTGCACCTATTCCATTTGATTTCCTTCCAGTTTGGTTCATTGCAACTATAACGGAGATTATGGTGCCGACCAAGAGTGTGTTTAAAAATATTCTAAAGATTCTCAATATGCACCAAATATTCGCAAGATCATACAAATATTCTCAGGATCTTTCACAAGGGATTGAGAAATTATTTTTGAAAGCAATTCGTTTTCTTTTTTTTAGTTATGGAATTTTTATGTTTAGCGATTTTATTTTTAGTAAAGTATGAAATTTCATTTTTCTTATTTATCATAAGTATTTATATGCTTTTATTCTTTAAGGATGCATTATGCACAATTCAAAACAAAAAAGCCCCACAAAAGTTGCATTACGTCTAGGGTTTTAGTGTTATTGATAGAAAACAATAGCCTTCTCAGGGCGGAAGAACTCATATAATTAATGATAATCTTTTTTAGGAAGATTATTTCTTTTCTTTCTGGTGTTCTTAATGGAATGCTGAATTCGAATAATCAAAGAAAGTGATCATCCTTGGTGGTATCTTAATGTTGGGATTTTATGGACTTGTTGATGTTATTTTCATCTATGGACTTCGTTTCGTAGTTCTCTTTGAAATAATTGTATCTTCATCTTCATTTGTAATTTCATGTTCAATAAATCTTTGTTCTTTTTTAAAAAAAGTTGATGGGAAGAGATGAAGGGTTCTGTTGTTCACACTTTAAATAGAAAAATGATAAATCATAATTGTAACATTAAACAACCATAAATTTTGACTCGGGTATGGAAAGGATTATTATAATATATGAAATCGAAACTCGTAACGATTCCTAGAATCCTAGCAAGCCTTGCAATAGAACCCCCTTTTTCGAACTCAAATTCCACCATTTAAATCACCTACCGAGGGTTTAAAATTTTGGTTGCACCTATTCCATTTGATTTCCTTCCAGTTTGGTTCATTGCAACTATAACGGAGATTATGGTGCCGACCAAGAGTGTGTTTAAAAATATTCTAAAGATTCTCAAAATCCATCAAATATTCGCAAGATCATACAAATATTCTGAGGATCCTTCACAAGGGATTGAGAAATTATTTTTGAAAGCAATTCGTTTTGTTATTTTTAGTTATGGAATTTTTATGTTTAGCGATTTTATTTTTTGTAAATTATGAAATTTCATTTGTCTTATTTATCATAAGTATTTATATACTTTTATTCTTTAAGGATGCATTATGCACAATTCACAACAAAACAGCCCCACAAAAGTTGCATTACGTCTAGGGTTTTGCTGCTATTGATAGAAAACAATAGTCTTCTCAGGGCGGAAGAACTCATATAATTAATGATAATCTTTTTTAGGAAGATTATTTCTTTTCTTTCTGGTGTTCTTAATTGAATGTCTGAATTCGAATAATCAAAGAAAGTGGTGGTATCTTAATGTTGGGGTTTTATGGACTTGTTGAGGTTATTTTCATCTTTGGAGTTCGTTTTGTAGTTCTCTTAGAAATAATTTTATCTTCATCTTCATTTGTAATTTCATGTTCAATAAATCTTTGTTCTTCTTAAAAAAAGGTTGTTGGGAAGAGAAGAAGGATTCTGTTTTTCACACTATAAAGAGAAAAATGATAAATCGGAGTTGTAACTTTAAACAACCATAAATTTTGACTCGGGTATCAAAAGGAGTATTATAATATATGAAATCGAAGCTCGTAACGATTCCTAGAATCCTAGCATGCCTTGCAATAGAACCCTCTTTTTCGAAATCAAATTCCACCGTTTAGATCACCTACCGAGGGTTTAAAATTTTGGTTGCACCAATTCCATTTCATTTCCTTCCAGTTTGGTTCAATGCAACTATAACGGAGATTATGTTGCCGACCAAGAGTGTGTTTAAAAATATTCTAAAGATTCTCAATATCCATCAAATATTCGCAAGATCATACAAATATTTTGAGGATCCTTCACAAGGGATTGAGAAATTATTTTTGAAAGCAATTCTTTTTGTTATTTTTAGTTATGGAATTTTAATGTTTAGCGATTTTATTTTTTGTAAATTATGAAATTTCATTTTTCTTATTTATCATAAGTATTTATATACTTTTATTCTTTAAGGATGCATTATGCACAATTCACAACAAAATAGCCCCACAAAAGTTGCATTACGTCTAGGGTTTTGCTGTTATTGATAGAAAACAATAGCCTTCTCAGGGCGGAAGAACTCATATAATTAATGATAATCTTTTTTAGGAAGATTATTTCTTTTCTTTCTGGTGTTCTTAATTGAATGTCTGAATTTGAATAATGAAAGAAAGTGATCATCCTTGGTGGTCTCTTAATGTTGGGATTTTATGGACTTGTTGATGTTATTTTCATCTATGGACTTCGTTTCGTAGTTCTCTTTGAAATAATTGTATCTTCATCTTCATTTGTAATTTCATGTTCAATAAATCTTTGTTCTTCTTAAAAAAAAGTTGTTGGGAAGAGATGAAGGGTTCTGTTGTTCACACTTTAAATAGAAAAATGATAAATCGGAGTTGTAACATTAAACAACCATAAATTTTGACTCGGGTATCGAAAGGAGTATTATAATATATGAAATCGAAACTCGTAACGATTCCTAGAATCCTAGCATGCCTTGCAATAGAACCCCCTTTTTCGAACTCAAATTCCACCGTTTAAATCACCTACCGAGGGTTTAAAATTTTGGTTGCACCTATTCCATTTGATTTCCTTCCAGTTTGGTTCATTGCAACTATAACGGAGATTATGGTGCCGACCAAGAGTGTGTTTAAAAATATTCTAAAGATTCTCAATATCCATCAAATATTCGCAAGATAATACAAATATTCTGAGGATCCTTCACAAGGGATTGAGAAATTATTTTTGAAAGCAATTCGTTTTGTTTTTTTTAGTTATGGAATTTTTATGTTTAGCGATTTTATTTTTAGTGAATTGTGAAATTTCATTTGTCTTATTTATCATAAGTATTTATATGCTTTTATTCTTTAAGGATGCATTATGCACAATTCACAACAAAACAGCCCCACAAAAGTTGCATTACGTCTAGGGTTTCTTTGCTATTGATAGAAAACAAAAACCTTCTCATGGAAGAACTCATATCATTAATGATAATCTTTTTTAGAAAGATTATTTCTTTTCTTTCTGGTGTTCTTAATTAAATGTCTGAATTTGAATAATCAAACAAAGTGATCATACTTGGTTGTATCTTAATGTTGGGATTTTATGGACTTTTTGATGTTATTTTCATCTTTGGAGTTCGTTTTGTAGTTCGCTTAGAAATAATGGTATCTTCATCTTCATTTGTAATTTCATGTTCAATAAATCTTTGTTCTTCTTTAAAAAAGGTTGTTGGGAAGAGAAGAAGGGTTCTGTTGTTCACACTTTAAAGAGAAAAATGATAAATCGGAGTTGTAACATTAAACAACCATAAATTATGACTCGGGTATCGATAGGAGTATTATAATATATGAAATCGAAACTCGTAACGATTCCTAGAATCCTAGCATGCCTTGCAATAGAACCCTCTTTTTCGAACTCAAATTCCACCGTTTAAATCACCTACCGAGGGTTTAAAATTTTGGTTGCACCTATTCCATTTGATTTCCTTCCAGTTTGGTTCATTGCAACTATAACGGAGATTATGGTGGCGACCAAGAGTGTGTTTAAAAATATTCTAAAGATTCTCAATATCCATCAAATATTCGCAAGATCATACAAATATTCTGAGGATCCTTCACAAGGGATTGAGAAATTATTTTTGAAAGCAATTCGTTTTGTTATTTTTAGTTATGGAATTTTTATGTTTAGCGATTTTATTTTTTGTAAATTATGAAATTTCATTTGTCTTATTTATCATAAGTATTTATATGCTTTTATTCTTTAAGGATGCATTATGCACAATTCACAACAAAACTGCCCCACAAAAGTTGCATTACATCTACGGTTTTGCTGCTATTGATAGAAAACAATAGCCTTCTTAGGGCGGGAGAACTCATATCATTAATGATAATCTTTTTTAGGAAGATTATTTCTTTTCTTTCTGGTGTTCTTAATTGAATGTCTGAATTTGAATAATCAAAGAAAGTGATCATCCTTGGTGGTATCTTAATGTTGGGATTTTATGGACTTGTTGATGTTATTTTCATCTTTGGAGTTCGTTTCGTAGTTCTCTTTGAAATAATTGTATCTTCATCTTCATTTGTAATTTCATGTTCAATAAATCTTTGTTCTTCTTAAAAAAAGGTTGTTGGGAAGAGAAGAAGGATTCTGTTGTTCACACTATAAAGAGAAAAATGATAAATCGGAGTTGTAACTTTAAACAACCATAAATTTTGACTCGGGTATCAAAAGGAGTATTATAATATATGAAATCGAAGCTCGTAACGATTCCTAGAATCCTAGCATGCCTTGCAATAGAATCCGCTTTTTCGAACTCAAATTCCACCGTTTAAATCACCTACCGAGGGTTTAAAATTTTGGTTGCACCTATTCCATTTTATTTCCTTCCGGTTTTGTTCATTGCAACTATAACGGAGATTATGGTGCTGACCAAGAGTGTGTTTAAAAATATTCTAAAGATTCTCAATATCCATCAAATATTCGCAAGATCATACAAATATTCTCAAGATCCTTCACAAGGGATTGAGAAATTATTTTTAAAAGCAATTAGTTTTGTTTTTTTTAGTTATGGACTTTTTAGGTTTAGCGATTTTATTTTTAGTGAATTGTGAAATTTCATTTGTATTATTTATCATAAGTATTTATATGCTTTTATTCTTTAAGGATGCATTATGCACAATTCACAACAAAACAGCCCCACAAAAGTTGCATTACGTCTAGGGTTTTGCTGCTATTGATAGAAAACAATAGCCTTCTCAAGGCGGAAGAACTCATATAATTAATGATAATCTTTTTTAGGAAGATTATTTCTTTTCTTTCTGGTGTTCTTAATTGAATGTCTGAATTCGAATAATCAAAGAAAGTGATCATCCTTGGTGGTATCTTAATGTTGGGATTTTATGGACTTGTTGATGTTATTTTCATCTATGGACTTCGTTTCGTAGTTCTCTTTGAAATAATTGTATCTTCATCTTCATTTGTAATTTCATGTTCAATAAATCTTTGTTCTTCTTAAAAAAAGGTTTTTGGGAAGAGAAGAAGGATTCTGTTGTTCGCACTATAAAGAGAAAAATGATAAATCGGAGTTGTAACTTTAAACAACCATAAATTTTGACTCGGGTATCAAAAGGAGTATTATAATATATGAAATCGAAGCTCGTAACGATTCCTAGAATCCTAGCATGCCTTGCAATAGAACCCTCTTTTTCGAAATCAAATTCCACCGTTTAGATCACCTACCGAGGGTTTAAAATTTTGGTTGCACCTATTCCATTTCATTTCCTTCCAGTTTGGTTCATTGCAACTATAACGGAGATTATGGTGCCGACCAAGAGTGTGTTTAAAAATATTCTAAAGATTCTCAATATCCATCAAATATTCGCAAGATCATACAAATATTCTGAGGATCCTTCACAAGGGATTGAGAAATTATTTTTGAAAGCAATTCTTTTTGTTATTTTTAGTTATGGAATTTTTATGTTTAGCGATTTTATTTTTTGTAAATTATGAAATTTCATTTGTCTTATTTATCATAAGTATTTATATACTTTTATTCTTTAAGGATGCATTATGCACAATTCACAACAAAATAGCCCCACAAAAGTTGCATTACGTCTAGGGTTTTGCTGCTATTGATAGAAAACAATAGCCTTCTCAGGGCGGAAGAACTCATATAATTAATGATAATCTTTTTTAGGAAGATTATTTCTTTTCTTTCTTGTGTTCTTAATTGAATGTCTGAATTCGAATAATCAAAGAAAGTGATCATCCTTGGTGGTATCTTAATGTTGGGATTTTATGGACTTGTTGATGTTATTTTCATCTATGGACTTCGTTTCGTAGTTCTCTTTGAAATAATTGTATCTTCATCTTCATTTGTAATTTCATGTTCAATAAATCTTTGTTCTTCTTAAAAAAAGTTGTTGGGAAGAGAAGAAGGGTTCTGTTGTTCACAATTTAAAGAGAAAAATGATAAATCGGAGTTGTAACCTTAAACAACCATAAATTTTGACTTGGGTATTGAAAGGAGTATTATAATATATGAAATCGAAGCTCGTAACAATTCCTAGAATCCTAGCATGCCTTGCAGTAGAACCCCCTTTTTCGAACTCAAATTCCACCGTTTAAATCACCTACCGAGGGTTTAAAATTTTGGTTGCACCTATTCCATTTGATTTCCATCCACTTTGGTTCATTGCAACTATAACGGAGATTATGGTGCCGACCAAGAGTGTGTTTAAAAATATTCTAAAGATTCTCAATATCCATCAAGTATTCGCAAGATCATACAAATATTCTGAGGATCTTTCACAAGGGATTGAGAAATTATTTTTGAAAGCAATTCGTTTTCTTTTTTTTAGTTATGGACTTTTTATGTTTAGCGATTTTATTTTTTGTAAATTATGAAATTTCATTTGTCTTATTTATCATAAGTATTTATATACTTTTATTCTTTAAGGATGCATTATGCACAATTCATAACAAAACAGCCCCACAAAAGTCGCATTACGTCTAGGGTTTTGCTGCTATTGATAGAAAAAAATAGCCTTCTCCGGGCGGAAGAACTCATATCATTAATGATAATCTTTTTTAGGAAGATTATTTATTTTCTTTCTGGTGTTCTTAATTGAATGTCTGAATTCGAATAATCAAAGAAAGTGATCATCCTTGGTGGTATCTTAATGTTGGGATTTTATGGACTTGTTGCTGTTATTTTCATCTATGGACTTCGTTTCGTAGTTCTCTTTGAAATAATTTTATCTTCATCTTCATTTGTAATTTCATGTTCAATAAATCTTTGTTCTTTTTAAAAAAAGGTTGTTGGGAAGAGAAGAAGGATTCTGTTGTTCACACTATAAAGAGAAAAATGATAAATCGGAGTTGTAACTTTAAACAACCATAAATTTTGACTCGGGTATCAAAAGGAGTATTATAATATATGAAATCGAAGCTCGTAACTATTCCTAGAATCCTAGCATGCCTTGCAATAGAACCCTCTTTTTCGAAATCAAATTCCACCGTTTAGATCACCTACCGAGGGTTTAAAATTTTGGTTGCACCAATTCCATTTCATTTCCTTCCAGTTTGGTTCAATGCAACTATAACGGAGATTATGTTGCCGACCAAGAGTGTGTTTAAAAATATTCTAAATATTCTCAATATCCATCAAATATTCG